>CAWUFW010004701.1:0-1482602 GCA_963921515.1 Calotriton arnoldi
CAAATGGCATGAAAGTGCAATGCTTGTCCAATAGAATTCTGCCTTATGTCTCAATATTGTGCATATGGACCGATTTGGGTTTTAAAGTTCCTGTAATGGGCATACTGTTTAGGCAGGGAAGGACTATTGACATAGCCCATAAACATGGTGATATCCTGTATTCTATGCAAAGCATATTGATTACGAGTATATTGATGGTTTGTCAACACCTTGCGCATTGGGACAATCTATTGCAGTAATGTAAACGCTGATTTGCACTTCATATCATTGTGGTGATATTACACACAGGTTTTCCCATTCGGGGCAACATGTGGGATTTTAGCTCCAAATATTAAATGTTGTCTGGTTTCTATGACATTTGCGTATTTGCACATATTAATATCTGCTATAGGCCGATTTTACATGTTATTTAATAATGAATTTTTATACACCTGTCTTATTGCATTTTAAAAAATTTCTGCGTTTGGCACTGTATTAACATGAGGAAATTCATGACTAACGTATATATATTTTTTCTATGTCTATCTGCCCAATTTTGCACGTGGTACTGCACTGTCACTTTAAATTGTTGGTTTCCTGTCACAACGTCATGTGATCAAGGCCTCTCGAAGGCCGAACTGCGTCATGGCGGTGGTGCGGTGTATTTGGATTTAATAAAGAACCCTGCACTTAACTCTTGGGTCCGTGTTCGTCTTTCCTGGAGCAATTTGGAAGTCTGAGACGGAGTCTTTTGCATCAATTACACCGATTGGCTTCTTCGGTGTTCCACGGACCCCTTCTTCATTTTCAGGGCCGAGCGGCAGGAAGCTATCTTCTGGTGACCCGGAAGTATTTTTCGTTCCTGATATATATATATATATACACACATATATATATATATATATTCACTGAAAAAACCATAGGTTTTAGGGACAGTTATAGTTAGTTGGACATTGCACTCGTACAAATCCCGTGAAATTCCCCTGTTATAGTTAGTTCAGGTAACTATAACTCACGCCCCCGCAATGCACTGCTGATGACGTCACATATTACATCACTCATGACATGGTCAGTGACATCACTGATGACATCTCAAATGACATCACTGATGACATCATCCAGTGACTGTGTGTTTCTGTAAAGTTTAAATATGTTTAATATATATAGGGAAAGGCGTATTGAAGAATGGATGGGTGTATAAGTGTCTGAATGGATGATTTAGTAGGTGCGTGACTAACACTATAAGTGAGTGATTAAACGTATCTTACTGAATGCATGGGTTAGTGACTAAACTGGGTGAATGTCTGTATCCGTCTGTCTGTTGCTGTGTAAGTGGCTGCATGGGTTTGTGAATAGCTACATGAGTGTCTATATGAGTTATTGATTGGTTGTCTGAGTATCTGTATGGGTGCCTGAGTGTTTGTGTGGGTGGGGTGTGTGCGACTCTGTACATAGATGTGTGAGTGGGTGATTCACTGGATGCATGATTTGAAGAGTGCGTCTGTGATGGACTGCTTGGGTGGGTGAGTGTGTGTATGGGTGTGTTAGTGAGTGAATGTATATCTCAGTGGTACATGTGCGAGTAACTACATATGTAAAAGGCAGTATATATGTGTGTTAGAGTATTTAAAAGGCTATAAGTGAGTGTGTGTGATTGTGAGAGTGGCTGTATGGATGTGTGTGTGCTTGTATCAGTTATTGTATAAGAGCGTAAGAATGTGCTAGTATTTGTATGAGTAAGTGAGCTGGTGTGTGGATAACTGTATAGGTGAGTAAATGGCAGTGTGTTTAATTATTTGCATGACTGACTAGGTGTTTGAGTACCTCTATGGATCAGTGGCGGTGTTTGAGTGTCTATATAGGAGTATGAGTGCATATGATAGTCCTGTACTGAGTGACCGTAAGTATGAGTGACTGTACGGGTGAGTGAGTGGATGTGTGTGTAGACCTAAGAATCAGTGAGTGGGTATGTAGTTATTGGTGTTGGAGTGTCTATGGTTCTGCGAATGGCAGTCTGTAATTTAGAGTGGGTGTATCAAAGGTTATATTAGGGTGTGAGGAGGTGCATCAGATTATCACATGGATGATGTCATCAGTGATGTCATCAGTGATGTCATCAGTGATGTCACTGACCATGTCATGAGTGATGTAATATGTGACGTCATCAGCAGTGCATTGTGGGGCGCGAGTTATAGTTACCTGAACTAACTATAACGGGGAATTTCACGGGTTTTGTACCAGTGCAATGTCCAACTAACTATAACTGTCCCTAAAACCTATGGTTTTTTCAGTGAATTTGTAAGGTTTTTTAAATGCTAATTTCTAACTATAACGTGCCTGAAACCTGTGGTTTTTTCAGTGAATTTCAAAGGTTTTTTAAATGCTAATTCCTAACTATAACATGTCTGAAACCTATGATTTATTTCAGTGAATTTCAAAGGTTTTGTAAATGACAATTTTTAAATGTATTAATTGTTATATTTATTTTTTGATACTGATTTACTACATTTTTTAAACTATTTATTTTTAGATATTTTATTTTTTAAATACATTGTAATTACATTATACATTACATAACAAAATATACTTTCTCAGAATGAATTACTTTAGTTTAAATACTTTGCAAATAGGCAATAGACTTTTAAGTACAGTAGTTACAGTTGTTGCAATGGGCAACACAATTTCAAACACAATGCAACATTGAGCTCAATGTGAATTTCAAGTTAAATGCAATTAGTTACTTTATGGATTACTTTTCTAACCACAGGACTGGATCCTAGATTCAGTCCTGCGACATCTCCTGTAAACAGTTGAGTAAAAGCGTTTTGGTTACAGTAGTGATTTTTAAGGAATATTATTGTATTTTAAAAGTTGACAGAAACTTTTTCACATAGAATCACCAATGTTATCCTATGGGAGGAAATTCACTTAGCAGGTAAGTAGTGTTATCGTTACTTTTTCTTACTCAGTGGTGGATCCTGGATCCAGCAGTGGTGCATCTCCTGTAAACAGTTGAAAGAATGCATTTAAGTCATACAGGCGATTTTTAAGGAATATTTGTAGTTTGTGAAAATCGACACTTTGAAACTTTTCTGCTGAAACCAGACAATGGATTCCTATGGAAGGAAATACAAGTTACTGGTAAATACGGTTAGAATTACTTTTCAGGGTCAGTGCTGGGCTAAAAGATGCAGCACTGGGTTCTCTCCTGATAACAGGTGAGTAAATCGGAATTCGTAGTTCGGCTGATTTTAGAGGAATATTATAAAGTTCCAAAACTCCACACTTAGAAGAATTTCCAAGTGAAACCAGTCAATGTTAGCCTATGGAAGGAAATTCAAGTTACTGGTAAGTACGGTTAGAATTACTTTTTCAGGGTCAGTGCTGGGCTAAAAGATGCAGCACTGAGGTCTCTCCTGATAACAGGTGAGTAAATCGGAATTAGTAGTTCGGCTGATTTTAGAGGAATATTTGTATGTTTCAAAATCGACAGAAACTTTTTCAGCAAAAAGCAGGCAATGATATCCTATGGAAGGAAATTCAAGTTACTGGTAGGTACGGTTACAATTACTTTTCAGGATCAGTACTGGGCTCAAAGATGCAGCACTGTGGTCTCTCCTGATAACAGGTGAGTAAATCGGAATTCGTAGTTCGGCTGATTTTAGAGGAATATTTGCACAATGGTGAAGGAAGGGGGTGGGGCCTGAGGTGACATGTCTGCAAACACGCCCTGTGGCGCGTGCTTAAGTTGGAGAATTAATTCCTCCTCAATCCCGAGGGTCCCTAGGGGCCAACTAGCCCACCAGATACCTCCAGTATGCGCCAGAGAGCTGCGTTGCAGAGAGGTGTTCAGAGGCCACGCCCCTTTTTGCACCTCTTTGCAACGCAGCTCTGTGGCGCTTTCTGGACGACCCTGGTGGGCTAGTTGGCCCCCAGGGACCCTCAGGATTGAAGGGGATTTAATTCCCCATCTTAAAACGCGCCACGGGGCCTGTTTGCACACATGTCACCTGAAGCCCCGCCCCCTCCCTTCACCACTGTGCAAACGCGCCCCGGGGGGCCCCGGGGGGTGGCGGTCCCCGGGGCTGCGGGAGGGCGAAGAGCCCTCCTGCACCATTTTGTATTTAAAGCCCGGGAGTGGCAGTCCTCGGGCTTGGGGGCCTTAGAGGCCCCCACATAAAACATAACCACCCTCGCATGCCCCCGGGACTTGGGCCACCCGGGGCAAATGGCATCGGCGGGATCCGCGCACCCTAAGCGCATCCCGCCGATTTAAAAAAAAATAATGTTTTTCTGCCCAGGGGTCCTTGTGGGACCCCTGAGCAGACCTAGGGGTCAGGTGTTTCTACCCTGCCCCTTTGTGCGTTTGAGCACTTGTTTCTTGTGTGTTTCTCGGCGGGATCCGCGCACCCTAAGCGCATCCCGCCGATTTAAAAAAATAAATGCTTTTTCTGCCCAGGGGTTCCTTCTGGGACCCCCTGAGCAGACCTAGGGGTCAGGGTGTTTCTACCCTGCCCCCTTTTGCGCTTTGCGCACTTGTTTCTGTCCCTCGGTTCTACCGAGGGACAAAATGGCTGCCAACACTTCCTGATTTGGAGTGTTGACAGCCACTTGACAGCCAATTAGCATGCAGCTCGTGATCGGGAGGGAACGCGGACCCTACTCGGCCATAGATATATATGTGACTTTACTTTTGATTTTCTCAGGAACTACTGAACGGATTTACACCATTTAAGCAAAAGGCACTACACTGAACCAAGGGCTACCTCTTTGCCAAATTTGGTGTAATTCCGTTCAGCAGTTCGGGCTGTAGCTGCGACTAAAGGTTTCTATTCCCGCTTGACGAATCACCCCGAGACTTTCAGCATAGGAGCGGACCGGAGCGCCCCAACAAGTTGGAAACTTTCGCGAAGATTCGTCAACCGGAGCCAACGTTATTTCAAATAGAATGTTGCGGATTTCCTATGGAAAATAGGTCCTAACTATAACTATCTACTGGCGACCACCAGTAGATAATATATATATATTTATCTCTGCAAATTGGTTCAAAACTGGCGCGCTCCACTGCGGGTGCTGGCGATGGGCTGAACCATAGAGCCCAGCAGTAGTCAACTAAGTTGAAGAAAAACGCTGCACTCAGTGGATTCGTTGTACGAATTTAATAGTGAGCACCACTACTCCACCAACGCGTTTTGACCTCCCTGGGTCTTTCTCACGGTAGGTGAGTCCTTCATCGCTTTTGCATTTTATACTCGCCATCTCCTGCTCATAATGAAGCATGATGGGAGTTGCAGTTTCACAAGTTACATTTGTAATTACCACATTACAGTTACCACATTAGCTACAGATCCTGTGTTTATTAAATAAACAGGCAAATTCGTTTTTACATTGAAATAAAGAAACATTGAAGATATAGTATCTTAACTGCATTATGTCATTATGTCATTATATATGTGTGCAATCATTGGTATGAAGCTGCTGCTGATTCAGGTTGTTTGTTGAGTAACCATATCACAATATGACATATATTTTGTGTTTCTGATGATCCTTAGGATTTTTTTGTATAGTACCGGTCTCTCTTGCCTTCATTTGTTGAATATCTCAATGTTCTGACATATCTGCAATAATTTCATAAGTGTACAAAAAGTTCTTCATGAACCCCTTCGGTGCTTATGACGAGCTGGACTCTTCATGGCACACAGTGCTCGTTGCTCATGACGAGTCCAGCTCAGTTGAGTAGAGGTATTGCACAAAACGGTGGCATCTTCTTGGATAAATATGCAGGGCAGGTGTGCAGAATTCGTGAGCGTGGTTAAGCAGATGTGCCTTCTCTCCATTTCCAACGTGAAAAGTTAGCTGTAATCCTTGATGGAGGTCTTTGCATCCTTCATTTTCTCGAGCGCAATTCTCGTGTAGAATTCGTGAGCGTGGTTAAGCAGATGTGGCTTCTCTCCATTTACACCCTGAAAAGTTAGCTGTAATCCTTGATGGAGGTCTTTGCATCCTTGAATTTCTCGAGCGCAATGCTCGTGTAGTTCCTGTGACCAGGAGGTTCCTTCTCCTCGTCTGCCGCTGAGATCGTGCTCTGACCCTTTATAAACAAGAGGCATGTGAACGGGCCTAGAAGCCCCGCCCGTTTGGCCCCGCCACACATACACTAGCGGTATGCAACGTCTGCCCGCCCTTTCCCCACTATGATGGACAGCTTAATCAAAGGTTCCCGGCGCTTCGGCGCGGTGGCAAAATTACAGACACACAGGTCACTGGAGACAATTCTTCTGGTCCTTTACGCAGCTGTAGTGTAGGAAAGGCACTATACATTTACCCAACGAGGTAACACTTACTGATTAGCCAGTAGACAGTACTACAGTTGAGTAGAGGTATTGCACAAAACGGTGGCATCTTCTTGGATAAATATGCAGGGCAGGTGTGCAGAATTCGTGAGCGTGGTTAAGCAGATGTGCCTTCTCTCCATTTCCAACGTGAAAAGTTAGCTGTAATCCTTGATGGAGGTCTTTGCATCCTTCATTTTCTCGAGCGCAATTCTCGTGTAGAATTCGTGAGCGTGGTTAAGCAGATGTGGCTTCTCTCCATTTACACCCTGAAAAGTTAGCTGTAATCCTTGATGGAGGTCTTTGCATCCTTGAATTTCTCGAGCGCAATGCTCGTGTAGTTCCTGTGACCAGGAGGTTCCTTCTCCCTCGTCTGCCGCTGAGATCCTGCTCTGACCCTTTATCCCTTCGGTGCTTATGAGCCAGCTGGACTCGTCATGGCACACAGTGCTCGTGTGCTCATGGCGAGTCCAGCTTGTCATAAGACCACCCACGGGGAAGCGCTGGCGCTCCCCGTGGGAATCCGATCGTTAGTTTTTTTGGGAGGCAGGGGAAGGGCTTCCCTGCCTCCCCCGCCCCATCAATGACGCCAGCGCGCAGGCGCGCTGACATCATTGAGGGTTTCCTTCTTCCCGACTCGCTGGAAGCCATTTGCTTCCAGCGCGTCGGGGAAATCAGGTGAGGTTTGGCTCGGGAGGGGGTTTAGATCAAAAGAGGCATCGAGGGAAAGGAAAGGGTTTTCCTTTCCCCCGATGCCTCTTTAGTGCATTCCTGCTGCACGATCATGTGATCGTGCAGCAGGAATGCCCACTAGGCACGAGGGAGGGAGAGGGAGAGAGAGAGAGAGAGACAATTTCAATTTATTTGCCAGGTAACGAGGGGAGGAGGTGTGTAAGGCTTTGTGTGTGATGCAGGCAGTTTTGTAAATCAATCAATCAATCAATCATGTCACTTATAAAGCGCACTACATACCCGCGAGGGTCTCAAGGCGCTGGGGAAGAGGGGTGGTGCTGCTACTGATCGAAGAGCCAGGTCTTGAGGAGTCTTCTGAAGGCCAGTAGGTCTTGGGTCTGTCGGAGGTTGGTGGGGAGGGTGTTCCAGGTCTTGGCGGCGAGGTGGGAGAAGGATCTGCCGCCGGCGGTTGTTTTCCCGGATGTGGGGACTGTGGCGAGGGCGAGGCTGGTCGAGCGGAGCTGGCGGGTGGGGGTGTAGAAGCTGAGTCGTCTGTTGAGGTAGGCTGGTCCGGAGTTGTGGAGTGCTTTGTGTGCGTGGGTGAGGAGCTTGAAGGTTATCCTCTTGTTGACAGGGAGCCAGTGCAGGTCTCTCAGGTAGGGTGTGATGTGGCTGCGTCGGGGGATGTCGAGGATAAGACGTGCAGAGGCGTTCTGGATGCGTTGCAGCCGTCTCAGGAGCTTAGCCGTCGTTCCTGCGTAGAGGGCGTTTCCGTAGTCCAGCCTGCTGGTGACGAGGGCCTGGGTGACTGTTTTTCTTGTTTCCGGTGGGGATCCACTTGGAAGATCCTGCGGAGCATTCGGAGGATGTTGAAGCAGGATGAGGAAACGGCGTTGACCTGCTTAGTCATGGAGAGGGTGGGGTCGAGGATGACCCCTAGGTTGCGTACGTGGTCGGTGGGTGGCGGGGCTGTTCCCAGTGATGTTGGCCACCAGGAGTCGTCCCAGGCTGAAGGGTTGGAACCAAGGATGAGGACCTCCGTCTTGTCCGAGTTCAGCTTCAGGCGGCTGGTCCTCATCCATTCGGCGACGGCCTTCATTCCTTCGTGGAGGTGGGCTTTGGCGGTGTGAGGGTCTTTGGTGAGGGAGAGGATCAGCTGGGTGTCATCGGCGTAGGAGATGATGTTGAGGTTGTGCTGTCGGGCGACGTGGGCGAGGGGTGCCATGTAGATGTTGAACAGCGTTGGGCTGAGGGAGGAGCCTTGGGGTACGCCGCAGATGATCTTGGTGGCCTTGGATCAGAAGGGGCGAGGCGGACGCTTTGTGTTCTGCCGGAAAGGAAGGATGTGGTCCAGTCCAGGGCCTTCTCTTGGATCCCGGCGTCGTGAAGGCGTGTTCGTAGTGTGTGGTGGCAGACCGTGTCGAAGGCGGCTGATAGGTCCAGGAGGATGAGGGCTGCTGTTTCTCCGTTGTCTAGCAGGGTCCTGATGTCATCGGTGGCGGCGATGAGGGCGGTTTCGGTGCTGTGGTTGCTGCGGAAGCCGGACTGGGAAGGGTCCAGGATGTTGTTCTCCTCGAGGTAGCGGGTCAGTTGTTTGTTGACGATTTTCTCGGTGACCTTCGCGGGGAACGGGAGCAGAGAGATGGGTCGGAAGTTCTTGAGGTCCTTGGGGTCTGCCTTGGGTTTCTTGAGTAAGGCGGTGATCTCGGCGTGCTTCCAGCTTTCCGGAAGGTTGCTGTCTCGAAGGAGATGTTGATTATTTTCCGGAGATGGGGCGCGATGGCTGTACTGGCTTTGTTGAAGATGTGGTGAGGGCATCGGGTCTAGCGGTGAACCGGAGTGGATGGTGTTCATGATCTCGCTGGTGTCCTAGTCGTTGATGTTGGTCCAGGAGAGCAGGCGGTTGGTGGTTGTGGGGGCAGTGGTCTCGGTGGTTGCCGGGGCGGTCGTGGTGTTGAAGCTGTCGTGGCTGTCGGCGATTTTGCGGTGGAAGAAGGTGGCCAGTGAGTCGCACAGGTCTCGCGACGGCTGGATGTCGTTGGTGTTGGAGCTGGGGTTGGAGAGTTCCTTCACGATGTTGAAGAGCTCTTTGCTGTTGTGTGCGTTGTTGTCTAGGCAGTCTTTGAGTGAGGCCCTTTGGCGGATCTGATGAGGTGATGGTGACTGCGGGTGGCGCTCTTGTGGGCAGCGTAGCTGTCCGCTGTCCGTTCGTGGAGCCAGATCTTCTCCAGTTTTCGGCATGTTCGCTTGGAGGCCTGGAGGTCTTCGGTGAACCAGGTGGCTTTCTTGCTGGTGTGGCTGTTGGGCGGATTCTTGAGCGGGGCGAGGGTGTTGGCGCAGTCGTCGATCCACTGTCTGAGGTTGCGGGCGGCGGTGTCGGGGTCGGAGGGTTCGGCGGGTGGGCTCAGGGCGAGGGTTGTGGTTAGCTGGTCTTCCGTGACTCTGCTCCAGCAGCGGCGAGGCATTTGTTCGGTGCGGTGGTGCGTGGTGGGCTTCCTGTAGGTGAAGTGGATGCAGTGGTGGTCAGTCCAGTGGGGTTCGGAGGTGTGGTTGAAGGAGACGTGTGGGCTTGCGGAAAAGATGGAGTCGAGCGTGTGGCCGGCGGCGTGGGTGGGTGTAGTCACGAGCTGTCTGAGTCCGAGGGTGGCGAGGTTGTCGATCAGGGTGGTGGAGTTGGTGTCCTTGTTGTTCTCGAGGTGGAAGTTCAGGTCCCCGAGGAGGATGTAGTCCGTGGAGGCGATGGCGTGTGTGCTGACGAAGTCAGCGATGGAATCGCTGAACTGTGGTCGGGGTCCGGGGGTCTGTAGATGAGGGTTCCTCTGAGGGTGGTGTTGGGATCGGTGTGGATCTGGAAGTGCATGTGTTCGGCGGTGCTGAGGGTGTCGTCGGTGTTGGTTGAGACTCTGAGGGTGTTCCTGTGGACGATGGCGATGCCTCCTCCGACTCCGTTGGTGCGGTCCCTGCGGGTGATCTTGTATCCGTCCGGGATGGCAATGGCGATGTCGGGGGCTGAAGCGGGATTCAGCCAGGTCTCCGTCAGGAATGCGACGTCTGGGGAGGTTGAGTCGAGAAGGTCCCAGAGTTCGATGGCGTGTTTGCGGGCGGAGCGGGTGTTGAGGAGGATGCATCTGAGGTAGTTGGGTTCTTTCCCTGGGCGGTGGTTTGGCGGGGCGGGTGCTGGCGAAGCTGCAGTTCCGGCAGGTGAAGGGCCCTTGGGTGCGCTTCGGGTGGCCTGGTAGCAGGCGTGATCTTTTCCGGGTTGGAGTGCGTGGAGGGTGCTGGGCGTCGTATCGGCGTCTGTTGATGTGGCGGGCGCGGGGATGCCCGGACCAGGGGTCTGGTGCTGGGCGCGGTCACGGCGCGGACAGGCGCAGACGGGCTTGCCTTAGGCGCGCCTTCGGCGCGCCAGCGGCGCGCCCGCTGCGCACGGCCGCCATAAATGGGGAGGTGGGAGGGAGGAGCAGGGAATGGGGCAGCGAATGGGCAGTGAGGGGGCGGGGCCGCAGGGGCGCAGCGGTGGGAAACAGGCACAGAAGGGAAAACGAGCACAATCAGGGCATCAAGGGGGCACAGAAAGGAAAAACGAGCACAATCAGGGGCAGCAAGGGGGGCACAGAAAGGAAAAACGAGCACAGTCAGGGGCAGCAAGGGGGCACAGAAAGGAAAAACGAGCACAATCAGGGGCAGCAAGGGGGCACAGAAAGGAAAAACAAGCACAATCAGAGGCAGCAAGGGGGGCACAGAAAGGAAAAAACGAGCACAATCAGGGGCAGCAAGGGGGCACAGAAAGGAAAACGAGCACAATCAGGGGCAGCAGCAGGGCACACAGACGGAGCTGTGTGGTGGGGAGCGACCCACCAGTCAAGGTCAGGGGTCGCTCTCTTCACCACGCAGCGGCCGCCATAAATGGGGAGGTGGGAGGGAGGAGCAGGGAATGGGGCAGCGAATGGGCAGTGAGGGGGCGGGGCCGCAGGCGCAGCGGCGGGAAACAGGCACAGAAGGGAAAACGAGCACAATCAGGGCATCAAGGGGGCACAGAAAGGAAAAAAACGAGCACAATGAGGGGCAGCAAGGGGGCACAGAAAGGAAAAACTAGCACAATGAGGGGCAGCAAGGGGCACAGAAAGGAAAAATGAGCACAATCAGGGGCAGCAAGGGGGCACAGAAAGGGAAAAAACGAGCACAATCAGGGGCAGCAAGGGGGCACAGAAAGGAAAAAACTAGCACAATGAGGGGCAGCAAGGGGCACAGAAAGGAAAACGAGCACAATCAGGGGCAGCAAGGGGGGCACAGAAAGGAAAAACGAGCACAATCAGGGGCAGCAAGGGGGCACAGAAAGGAAAAACGAGCACAATCAGGGGCAGCAAGGGGGCACAGAAAGGAAAAACGAGCACAATCAGGGGCAGCAAGGGGGGCACAGAAAGGAAAAACGAGCACAATCAGGGGCAGCAAGGGGGCACAGAAAGGAAAAACGAGCATAATCAGGGGCAGCAAGGGGGCACAGAAAGGAAAAACGAGCACAATCAGGGGCAGCAGCAGGGCACACAGACGGAGCTGTGTGGTGGGGGAGCGACCTACCAGTCAAGGTCAGGGGTCCTTGCCTGGTATCCTGGGTCCTTGCCTGGATCGGAAGCCATCGAAGAGAGGATAGGAGTGACGTGGTCGCTTCGTTTAGACCCTGAAATGAGGCGAGCTGCTGAATGGAGGATGGATTTGAGAGGGGAGAGGTGGGATTTGGGTAGGCCCGTCAGAAGAGAATTGCAATAATCCAGTCTTGAGAGAACCAGAGATTGTACCAAGGTTTTAAGTCTTTCTCCGGGAAGAACCGACGGATCCCCCGTAGAAGGCGCAACTGGTAACGTGCGTTCTTAGCAATAGAGTTGATGTGGGAGATTAGGTTGAGTCTTTTGTCAAGAATGACACCTAGGGATTTAGCGCTGTCAACAATGATGGGTTTGTTGTTGAGTAGGTTCAGCTGATCCATCCAAGATTGAACAGGAGGAGGTGAGAGAGAGGTAGAGAGGAGGAGGAATTCAGTTTTGGCGGGATTCAGAATGAGTTGGTGAGCTAACATCCAGTTGTGAATAGAGTTGAGAGTAGAGTTGAGTAGTGAGAGATTGTGTGCGGAAGATAAAAGTATCTTCCCACTAGTCCACCAGGCTTTTATTTGTGGAGAGTGACCCCTTGGGTGGCAGAATAGCAGTATGTTTTTAGGCCCATCTGCCCCCAAGGAGGGCAGAAGCCACTAGACACCAGGGTTTTTTTAATTTTTGTGTTGGGGAGTGGCCAAAAGGGCAAGGGTTGCTCCCTTTACGGGGATGAATATTTTATTTATACTGTTAGGCCCACCTACCCCTTAGCTTGGCTGGTGGATTGTGTGTGGACTGGGGCATTATTTGCATATGTGATTGTAATGTTTTTTTCTCCTTTTTATTCTAGTGTAAAGCTTTTGATTCCTGTTTGCGGTTTCGGCAGTGGTGGTTCTGCAGTTTTGCGTAATTGCATTTATTTGGTAAGAAAAATATTTTTGTTGTGTGTACTCCAAATGAGTATTATTGTCATGCATGAATGAATTTTTTGTAAGTGGTGCCATAATGGCAGCATATTTGTTAGTGTTCAGAGCATGAAATTCTTTGCGATGTTTTGTATTGTCTTATGTGTAATTTTTTTCTTCTTCTTTTTAGTGGGATATTGTTGATCCTTACTGTGTCTGTGCAGAGTAGGTGGTGGTGAGTCTAGCTGCTTCTGTCACGTGAGTGGTATAGTGTTGGAGTATATAGGTATTTGTGATAAAGCTACATTTTGTTTATTTCTTTTTTTTACAAAGGGTTTGTTGTTGTTGACTTGTTTGACAAGTAACCTTTATTAGTAAGCATTATGGCTAGCCGTAGAATTACTGCTCAGCAGGTGGTTGGTTTGCTTCTTGAATCTTCCTCTGAGCAGGATTATGAGACTGACAGTGCGTCTGAGGGAGAGGAGGGAGGGGAAGATTCAGGCAGTGAGTTTTCTCTCCACATGGACTCATCGGATGATGAAGGTACTCTCAGTGCAGATGAAGTGCCTGATTTAGAGGAGGATACTACTGTGCCGATGGTGCAAGAGGCATATGGATTGCAGCCTGGGGCTGCTA
Organism: Calotriton arnoldi; assembly: GCA_963921515.1. Classification (NCBI taxonomy): domain Eukaryota; kingdom Metazoa; phylum Chordata; class Amphibia; order Caudata; family Salamandridae; genus Calotriton; species Calotriton arnoldi. The sequence goes on from CAWUFW010004701.1 coordinate 13,114, forward strand.
GGGCTTCCTACTGGAAGTGCTGGACTCTGGGTTGATCCAAACATGGTGCAGCCGGTGTTGCCTGCCTTTAGTGGTTATGCAGGGTGTAGAGTGGATTGTGAACATTATTTGCCTATACAGTATTTTCAGTTGTTTATGGATGATGTATTTTTGGGTGAGATTGTTGAGCAGACTAATTTGTATGCTGAACAGTTTTTGAGGGACAACAGTGCCAGACTTAGGCCCCATTCTAGAGCTACCCGGTGGAGTCCCACAAATCTGGAAGAGATGAAGAAGTTTTTGGGTTTGACTTTTTGATGGGTTTGATAAGGAAGCCAGTCCATGGGTTCATATTGGTCTACCAGTCCCTTGATGGCAACGGCCATATTTCCTGCAGTTATGACTCGTGATCGGTATTTACTTTTGCTTCGGATGCTGCATTTTGTTGATAATGGTTTGGCGTTGCCATGAGATCACCCTGAATGTGACCGTCTTTTTAAGATTCGGCCTGTTCTTGATCACTTTGTAGATCGATTTTCAGAGATCTATACTCCAGGGAAAGAAATATCTATTGATGAGTCTTTGGTCCTGTTCAAGGGCCGTTTGGTTTTTAGGCAGTACATTCCTAGCAAGAGGGCACGCTATGGAATTAAGCTGTATATGTTGTCTGAGAGTAGGACAGGATATGTTTTTAATTTGCGTGTGTACACTGGTAGGGATTCCACTATTGACCCCCTGGTTGTCCGTCCACTTTTGGAGTTTCAGAGAAAATTGTGTGGGATCTTGCTAGAGGACTGTTTAACAGAGGCCACCATTTGTACCTTGATAACTTCTACACTGCTGTGCAATTGTTTAAGGAATTGTTCAAAGTGGACACTTTTGCTTGTGGCACAATCCGCTCTAACCGTAAAGGTTATCCAAAAGAGCTTGTTTGCAAAAACTTCAGAGGGGACAGTGCAGTGCCTTGCATAGTGAGGAACTGCTAGCTGTGAAATTTGTGGACAGGAGGGATGTGTACATGCTGACTACCATCCATGATGATAGTACTTCACCTGTGGCTGTTTGGGGTCAGATTGCTGAAGTGCGCAAACCTGTGTGCATTTTAGACTACAATAAGCACATGGGTGGTGTTGATAGAGTAGATCAGAGGTTGGAACCTTACACTGCTATTCGTAAGTCTTACATTTGGTATAAGAAGTTGGCCATCCATCTCTTCAATTTAGCAACTTTCAATGCTTTTGTTGTGTTCAAGGAGTGTTCTCCTGCGTCAAAGTTGACTTTTGTTCAGTTTCAGGAGTCTGTCATAGGCAGCCTTGTTGTTGTGGAACAGGCAAGTGTTCCTAGAGTTGGAGTGGTGGAGGATGTGGCTCGATTGAAAGATCGCCACTTTCCTGATCACATTCCTCCTACACTCTCAAAAGACTTTCCCACTAGGAGATGTAGAGTCTGTTGGCGAAGAGGTACGCGGAAGGAGACTCGTATGTACTGCCCTGAGTGTCCTTCTAACCCTGGGCTGTGTGTGCCTGCTTGTTATAGAGCGTACCACAAGCAAAAGAATTATTGGGAGCAACCATGAGTGGTAAAGTGAACTGCCTGGTCTGTAATGTTTAAGAATTGTTGTTCTGTTTCAAGGTTGGCATTAGTGCAATGTATTTAGTTTCTGATTTTGTGTTAGTAGATTTGTATCTATTTGCAATTTGTTTGTGTTTTCTTTTTTGTATAAAAATCCTAAATGTGATGGTGGTGTGTGTAGGCTGGTGCTTGGCTGGCGGTGTGCGTGGAGTGGCGCTTGGCTGGCGGTGTGCGGGAGTGGCTCTTGGCTGGCGGTGTGCGTGGAGTGGTGCTTGGCTGGCGGTGTGCGTGGAGTGGCGCTAGGCTGGCGGTGTGCGTGGAGTGGCGCTAGGCTGGCGGTGTGCCTGGAGTGGCGCTAGGCTGGCGGTGTGCGTGGAGTGGCGCTAGGCTGGCGGTGTGCGTGGAGTGGCGCTTGGCTGGCGGCGTGCGTGGAGTGGCGCTTGGCTGGCGGTGTGCGTGGAGTGGCGCTTGGCTGGCGGTGTGCGTGGACTGGCGCTCGGCTGGCAGTGTGTGAGTAGTGACTTGCTGCTGGTCACTACACACACTGCTAGCCGAGCGACACTCCACGCAATCCATCAGCTTGTGTGGTTGCTGTGTTAGGAATGTGGGCGTGTGAAAGTGATGGGCCCTTGAATGGCGCTGTCTGCTGGTGTGAGTGTTGTAATGTGATGGGCCCGCGGCTGGTGGTGTGAATGGTTTTGTATTTGTCATACGTATGAAAGGTGTATGAATGGCCTGTAAAGAGGTTGGTGCCTTGTCGTGGCTTTACAGCTCACGAGCTGTGAGTCAATGGTTCAGTTTCTCGTCCTTTCAATTATTAACAGTGCATTTCATTTTTGTGAAATCACTTGTTAATACAATTGTATATACTGAACCATCACTCACCCTCGTGCCAAATCCAACCAGTATGTGTGTGTGTGCTTGAGGATTAGATGGCTGTGCAGTAATATTTTTTTTTGTCTTTCTCAAGCAGGGTGTACCTTGTCCCTTTTGTGAATGTTGTAATGTGTTTGTTTCGTGCCTGGGGGTGTGAATGGTCTTGTGTGTATCACGTATGAAAGGTGTGTGAATGGCCTGTAAAGCGGTTGGGGCCTTGACGTGGCTTTACAGCTCACGAGCTGCGAGTCACTGGTTCCGTTTTTGTCCTTTCAATTATTGACAGTGCATTTCATTTTTGTGAAATCTCTTGTTAATAAAATTGTATATACTGAACCATCACTTGCCCTCGTGCCAAATCCAACCAGTATGTGTGTGTGCTTGAGTAATAGATGGCTGTGCAGTAATCTTTGTCTTTTTAGTCTGTCTGCCAAGGTGTACATTCCGTCTAAGAATAACCTACCAACTGTAGATATTGTCGTAAACGAAACACCCATGGGAGTACATGGTGATATCTCTCTTGTGGATCCCAACAAGTTATGGTACCCACAATGTCCTGCAAACCTCAAAATGTCTGTCACATTTTCCTTGCAATATTGTGCCAAAATTTTCACGCTGCAGAAATAAACAACACATTATCTCAAAATGACCTGGTTTTGCAAGGGGGTCACCTGGGTTTTGGCCCGGGCTCGGCGGCCACATAGGGAAACCTACCAAACCCACACATTTCTGAAAAGTAGACACCCGGGGGCTTCCAGGGAGGTATGGCTTGCGTGGATCCCCCAACGTTTCCTTACCCAGAATCCCCTGCAAACCTCAATTTTAGCTGAAAAATCACTTTTTTCACACATTTTTGTGTGGGAAAGTGTGGCATCACTGGCCTCACACAAATTTCCTACCACCCAGCGTTCCCCAGGTCTTCCGATAAAAATGGTGCCTCACTTGTGTGGGAGGCCCAAGTACCCGCGACAGGCAAGGGCCCACAACGTATTGAGGCGACCTCAAATGGCCTTTCACAAAACCACCTGGTTTTGCAAGGGGGTCACCTGGGTTTTGGCCCCGTGCTCGGCGGCCATCTAGGGAAACCTACCAAACCCACACATTTCTGAAAAGTAGACACCCGGGGGCTTCCAGGAGGTATGGCTTGCGTGGATCCCCCAACGTTTCCTTACCCAGAATCCCCTGCAAACCTCAATTTTAGCTGAAAAATCACTTTTTCACACATTTTTGTGTGGGAAAGTGTGGCATCACTGGCCTCACACAAATTTCCTACCACCCAGCGTTCCCCAGGTCTCCCGGATAAAAATGGTGCCTCACTTGTGTGGGAGGCCCAAGTACCCGCGACAGGCAAGGGCCCACAACGTATTGAGGCGACCTCAAAATGGCCTTTCACAAAACCACCTGGTTTTGCAAGGGGGTCACCTGGGCTTTTGGCCCTGTGCTCGGCGGCCATCTAGGGAAACCTACCAAACCCACACATTTCTGAAAAGTAGACACCCGGGGCTTCCAGGAGGTATGGCTTGCGTGGATCCCCCAACGTTTCCTTACCCAGAATCCCTGCAAACCTCAATTTTAGCTGAAAAATCACTTTTTCACACATTTTTGTGTGGGAAAGTGTGGCATCACTGGCCTCACACAAATTTCCTACCACCCAGCGTTCCCCAGGTCTCCCGATAAAAATGGTGCCTCACTTGTGTGGGAGGCCCAAGTACCCGCGACAGGCAAGGGCCCACAACGTAGTGAGGCGACCTCAAAATTGCCTATCTCAAACCACCTGGTTTTGCAAGGGGGTCACCTGGGTTTTGGCCCTGTGCTCGGCGGCCATCTAGGAAACCTACCAAACCCACACATTTCTGAAAAGTAGACACCCGGGGCTTCCAGGAGGTATGGCTTGCATGGATCCCCCAACGTTTCCTTACCCAGAATCCCTGCAAACCTCAATTTTAGCTGAAAAATCACTTTTTTCACACATTTTGTGTGGGAAAGTGTGGCATCACTGGCCTCACACAAATTTCCTACCACCCAGCGTTCCTCCAGGTCTCCCGATAAAAATGGTGCCTCACTTGTGTGGGAGGCCCAAGTACCCGCGACAGGCAAGGGCCCACAACGTAGTGAGGCGACCTCAAAATGGCCTTTCACAAACCACCTGGTTTTGCAAGGGGGTCACCTGGGTTTTGGCCCCGTGCTCGGCGGCCATCTAGGGAAACCTACCAAACCCACACATTTCTGAAAAGTAGACACCCGGGGCTTCCAGGGAGGTATGGCTTGCGTGGATCCCCCAACGTTTCCTTACCCAGAATCCCTGCAAACCTCAATTTTAGCTGAAAAATCACTTTTTCACACATTTTTGTGTGGGAAAGTGTGGCATCACTGGCCTCACACAAGTTTCCTACCACCCAGCGTTCCCCAGGTCTCCCGATAAAAATGGTGCCTCACTTGTGTGGGAGGCCCAAGTACCCGCGACAGGCAAGGGCCCACAACGTAGTGAGGCGACCTCAAAATCGTCTATCTCAAAACCACCTGGTTTTGCAAGGGGGTCACCTGGGTTTTGGCCCTGTGCTCAGCGGCCATCTAGGAAACCTACCAAACCCACACATTTCTGAAAAGTAGACACCGGGGCTTCCAGGGAGGTATGGCTTGCGTGATCCTCCAACGCTTCCTACCCAGAATCCCTGCAAACCTCAATTTTAGCTGAAAATCACTTTTTCACACATTTTGTGTGGGAAGTGTGGCATCACTGGCCTCACACAAATTTCCTACCACCTAGCGTTCCCCAGGTCTCCCGATAAAATGGTGCCTCACTTGTGTGGAGGCCCAGTACTCGCGACATGCAAGGACACAAAACGTTTTGAGGCAACATCAACATTGCCTATCAAAAACTGTTTTGGGCCCTTGCCTGTCGTGGGTACTTGGGCCTCCCACACAAGTGAGGCACCATTTTTATCGGGAGACCTTGGGGAACGCTGGGTGGTAGGAAATTTGTGTGAGGCCAGTGATGCCACACTTTCCCACACAAAAATGTGGGAAAAAAGTGATTTTTTCAGCTAAAATTGAGGTTTGCAGGGATTCTGGGTAAGGAAACGTTGGGGGATCCACGCAAGCCATACCTCCCTGGAAGCCCTCGGGTGTCTACTTTTCAGAAATGTGTGGGTTTGGTAGGTTTCCCTAGATGGCCGCCGAGCACGGGCCAAAACCCAGGTGACTCCCTTGCAAAACCAGGTGGTTTTGTGAAAGGCCATTTTGAGGTCGCCTCACTACGTTGTGGGCCCTTGCCTGTCGCGGGTACTTGGGCCTCCCACACAAGTGAGGCACCATTTTTATCGGGAGACCTAGGGGAATGCTGGGTGGTAGGAAATTTGTGTGAGGCCAGTGATGCCACACTTTCCCACACAAAAATGTGTGAAAAAGTGATTTTTTCAGCTAAAATTGAGGTTTGCAGGGGATTCTGGGTAAGGAAACGTTGGGGGATCCACGCAAGCCATACCTCCCTGGAAGCCCCCAGGTGTCTACTTTTCAGAAATGTGTGGGTTTGGTAGGTTTCCCTAGATGGCCGCCGAGCACGGGTCCAAAACCCAGGTGACTCTTTGCAAAACCAGGTGGTTTTGTGAAAGGCCATTTTGAGGTCGCCTCACTACGTTGTGGGCCCTTGCCTGTCGCGGGTACTTGGGCCTCCCACACAAGTGAGGCACCATTTTTATCGGGAGACCTTGGGGAACGCTGGGTGGTAGGAAATTTGTGTGAGGCCAGTGATGCCACACTTTCCACACAAAAATGTGTGAAAAAAGTGATTTTTTCAGCTAAAATTGAGGTTTGCAGGGGATTCTGGGTAAGGAAACGTTGGGGGATCCACGCAAGCCATACCTCCCTGGAAGCCCCCGGGTGTCTACTTTTCAGAAATGTGTGGGTTTGGTAGGTTTCCTAGATGGCCGCCGAGCACAGGGCCAAAAACCCAGGTGACTCTCTTGCAAAACCAGGTGGTTTTGTGAAAGGCCATTTTGAGGTCGCCTCACTACGTTGTGGGCCCTTGCCTGTCGCAGGTACTTGGGCCTCCCACACAAGTGAGGCACCATTTTTATCGGGAGACCTGGGGGAACGCTGGGTGGTAGGAAATTTGTGTGAGGCCAGTGATGCCACACTTTCCACCACAAAAATGTGTGAAAAAGTGATTTTTTCAGCTAAAATTGAGGTTTGCAGGGGATTCTGGGTAACGGAAACGTTGGGGGATCCACGCAAGCCATACCTCCCTGGAAGCCCCGGGTGTCTACTTTTCAGAAATGTGTAGTGTTTGGTAGGTTTCCTAGGTGCCGGCAGAGCTAGGGTTCACAAACTACAGCTAGGCACTTTGCCAAAAAGGGTCATTTTTCACTGCGAAATTGAGGTGTGACCACGTTGCGTTTTGCGCCGTTTCCTGTCGCAGGCACTAGGCCGACCCACACAAGTGAGGTACCATTTTTCTCGTAAGACTTTGGGGAACGCGGGTGGGTGGAAATTTGTGGATCCACGCAGATTCCAGAACTTTCCACCACAGAAATGTGGGGAAAATGTGTTTTTTTGACAATTGTTTAGGTTTGCAAGGGATTCTGGGTAACAGAACCTGGTGGGAGGCAGTCCAGTCACCCCATCCTGGATTCCCCTGGGTGTCTAGTTTTCAAAAATGTATAGGTTTGCTAGGTTTCCCTAGGTGCCGTCAGAGCTAGGGTTCAAAAACTACAGCTAGGCACTTTGCCAAAAAAGAGTCATTTTTCACTGCGAAATTGAGGTGTGACCACGTTGCGTTTTGCGCCGTTTCCTGTCGCAGGCACTAGGCCGACCCCCACAAGTGAGGTACCATTTTTCTCGTAATACTTTGGGGAACGTGGGGTGGGTGGAAATTTGTGGATCCACGCAGATTCCAGAACTTTCCACCACAGAAATGTGGGGAAAATGTGGTTTTTTTGACAATTTTTTAGGTTTGCAAGGGATTCTGGGTAACAGAACCTGGTGGGAGGCAGTCCAGTCACCCCATCCTGGATTCCCTGGGTGTCTAGTTTTCAAAAATGTATAGGTTTGCTAGGTTTCCCTAGGTGCCGGCAGAGCTAGGGTTCAAAACTACAGCTAGGCACTTTGCCAAAAAAGGGTCATTTTTCACTGCGAAATTGAGGTGTGACCACGTTGCGTTTTGCGCCGTTTCCTGTCGCAGGCACTAGGCCGACCCACACAAGTGAGGTACCATTTTTCTCGTAATACTTTGGGGAACGCGGGGTGGGTGGAAATTTGTGGATCCACGCAGATTCCAGAACTTTCCACCACAGAAATGTGGGGAAAATGTGGTTTTTTTGACAATTTTTTATGTTTGCAAGGGATTCTGGGTAACAGAACCTGGTGGGAGGCAGTCAAGTCACCCCATCCTGGATTCCCTGGGTGTCTAGTTTTCAGAAATGTATAGGTTTGCTAGGTTTCCCTAGGTGCCGGCAGAGGTAGGGTTAAAAAACTACAGCTAGGCACTTTGCCAAAAAAGGGTCATTTTTCACTGCGAAATTGAGGTGTGACCACATTGCGTTTTGCACCGTTTCCTGTCGCAGGCACTAGGCCGACCCACACAAGTGAGGTACCATTTTTCTCGTAAGACTTTGGGGAACGCGGGGTGGGTGGAAATTTGTGGATCCACGCAGATTCCAGAACTTTCCACCACAGAAATGTGGGGAAAATGTGGTTTTTTTGACAATTTTTTATGTTTGCAAGGGATTCTGGGTAACAGAACCTGGTGGGAGGCAGTCAAGTCACCCCATCCTGGATTCCCCTGGGTGTCTAGTTTTCAAAAATGTATAGGTTTGCTAGGTTTCCCTAGGTGCCGGCAGAGGTAGGGTTCAAAAACTACAGCTAGGCACTTTGCCAAAAAGGGTCATTTTTCACTGCGAAATTGAGGTGTGACCACGTTGCGTTTTGCGCCGTTTCCTGTTGCAGGCACTAGGCCGACCCACACAAGTGAGGTACCATTTTTCTCGTAAGACTTTGGGGAACGCGGGGTGGGTGGAAATTTGTGGATCCACGCAGATTCCAGAACTTTCCACCACAGAAATGTGGGGAAAATGTGTTTTTTGGACAATTTTTTATGTTTGCAAGGGATTCTGGGTAACAGAACCTGGTGGGAGGCAGTCAAGTCACCCCATCCTGGATTCCCTGGGTGTCTAGTTTTCAAAAATGTATAGGTTTGCTAGGTTTCCCTAGGTGCCGGCAGAGGTAGGGTTCAAAAACTATAGCTAGGCACTTTGCAAAAAAGGGTCATTTTTCACTGCGAAATTGAGGTGTGACCACGTTGCGCTTTGCAGCCGTTTCCTGTCGCAGGCACTAGGCCGACCCACACAAGTGAGGTACCATTTTTCTCGTAAGACTTTGGGGAACGCGGGGTGGGTGGAAATTTGTGGATCCACGCAGATTCCAGAACTTTCCACCACAGAAATGTGTGGAAAATGTGGTTTTTTTGACAATTTTTTATGTTTGCAAGGGATTCTGGGTAACAGAACCTGGTGGGAGGCAGTCCAGTCACCCCATCCTGGATTCCCCTGGGTGTCTAGTTTTCAAAAATGTATAGGTTTGCTAGGTTTCCTAGGTGCCGGCAGAGGTAGGGTTCAAAACTACAGCTAGGCACTTTGCCAAAAAAGGGTCACTTTTCACTCTGAAATTGAGGTGTGACCACGTTGCGTTTTGCGCCATTTCCTGTCGCAGGCACTAGGCCTACCCACTCAAGTGAGGTACCATTTTTCTCGTAAGACTTTGGGGAACGCGAGGTGGGTGGAAATTTGTGGATCCACGCAGATTCCAGAACTTTCCACCACAGAAATGTGGGGAAAATGTGGTTTTTTGGACAATTTTTTAGGTTTGCAAGGGATTCTGGGTAACAGAACCTGGTGGGAGGCAGTCAAGTCACCCCATCCTGGATTCCCCTGGGTGTCTAGTTTACAAAAATGTATAGGTTTGCTAGGTTTCCCTAGGTGCCGTCAGAGCTAGGGTTCAAAAACTACAGCTAGGCACTTTGCCAAAAAAGGGTCATTTTTCACTGCGAAATTGAGGTGTGACCACGTTGCGTTTGCGCCGTTTCCTGTCGCAGGCACTAGGCCGACCCACACAAGTGAGGTACCATTTTTCTCGTAATACTTTGGGGAACGCGGGGTGGGTGGAAATTTGTGGATCCACGCAGATTCCAGAACTTTCCACCACAGAAATGTGGGGAAAATGTGTTTTTTTGACAATTTTTTATGTTTGCAAGGGATTCTGGGTAACAGAACCTGGTGGGAGGCAGTCAAGTCACCCCATCCTGGATTCCCCTGGGTGTCTAGTTTTCAAAAATGTATAGGTTTGCTAGGTTTCCCTAGGTGCCGGCAGAGGTAGGGTTAAAAATCTACAGCTAGGCACTTTGCCAAAAAAGGGTCATTTTTCACAGCGAAATTGAGGTGTGACCATGTTGCGTTTTGCACTGTTTCCTGTCGCAGGCACTAGGCCGACCCACACAAGTGAGGTACCATTTTTCTCGTAAGACTTTGGGGAACGCGGGGTGGGTGGAAATTTGTGGATCCACGCAGATTCCAGAACTTTCCACCACAGAAATGTGGGGAAAATGTGTTTTTTTTGACAATTTTTTATGTTTGCAAGGGATTCTGGGTAACAGAACCTGGTGGGAGGCAGTCAAGTCACCCCATCCTGGATTCCACTGGGTGTCTAGTTTTCAAAAATGTATAGGTTTGCTAGGTCTCCCTAGGTGCCGGCAGAGGTAGGGTTAAAAACGACAGCTAGGCACTTTGCCAAAAAAGGGTCATTTTTCACTGCGAAATTGAGGTGTGACCACGTTGCGTTTTGCGCCGTTTCCTGTTGCAGGCACTAGGCCGACCCACACAAGTGAGGTACCATTTTTCTCGTAAGACTTTGGGGAACGCGGGGTGGGTGGAAATTTGTGGATCCACGCAGATTCCAGAACTTTCCACCACAGAAATGTGGGGAAAATGTGTTTTTTTGACAATTGTTTATGTTTGCAAGGGATTCTGGGTAACAGAACCTGGTGGGAGGCAGTCAAGTCATCCCATCCTGGATTCCCCTGGGTGTCTAGTTTTCAAAAATGTATAGGTTTGCTAGGTTTCCCTAGGTGCCGGCAGAGGTAGGGTTCAAAAACTACAGCTAGGCACTTTGCAAAAAAAGGGTCATTTTTCACTGCGAAATTGAGGTGTGACCACGTTGCGTTTTGCGCCGTTTCCTGTCGCAGGCACTAGGCCGACCCACACAAGTGAGGTACCATTTTTCTCGTAAGACTTTGGGGAACGCGGGGTGGGTGGAAATTTGTGGATCCACGCAGATTCCAGAACTTTCCACCACAGAAATGTGGGGAAAATGTGGTTTTTTTGACAATTGTTTATGTTTGCAAGGGATTCTGGGTAACAGAACCTGGTGGGAGGCAGTCCAGTCACCCCATCCTGGATTCCCCTGGGTGTCTAGTTTTCAAAAATGTATAGGTTTGCTAGGTTTCCTAGGTGCCGGCAGAGCTAGGGTTCAAAAACTACAGCTAGGCACTTTGCCAAAAAGGGTCATTTTTCACTGCGAAATTGAGGTGTGACCACGTTGCGTTTTGCGCCGTTTCCTGTCACAGGCACTAGGCCGACCCACACAAGAGAGGTACCATTTTTCTCGTAAGACTTTGGGGAACGCGGGGTGGGGGAAATTTGTGGATCCACACAGATTCCAGAACTTTCCACCACAGAAATGTGGGGAAAATGTGTTTTTTTGACAATTTGTTATGTTTGCAAGGGATTCTGGGTAACAGAACCTGGTGGGAGGCAGTCCAGTCACCCTATCCTGGATTCCCTGGGTGTCTAGTTTTCAAAAATGTATAGGTTTGCTAGGTTTCCCTAGGTGCCGGCAGAGCTAGGGTTCAAAAACTACAGCTAGGCACTTTGCCAAAAAGGGTCATTTTTCACTGCGAAATTGAGGTGTGACCACGTTGCGCTTTGCGCAGTTTCCTGTCGCAGGCACTAGGCCGACCCACACAAGTGAGGTACCATTTTTCTCGTAAGACTTTGGGGAACGCGGGGTGGGTGGAAATTTGTGCATCCACACAGATTCCAGAACTTTCCACCACAGAAATGTGGGGAAAATGTGGTTTTTTTGACAATTTATTATGTTTGCAAGGGATTCTGGGTAACAGAACCTGGTGGGAGGCAGTCAAGTCACCCCATCCTGGATTCCCCAGGGTGTCTAGTTTTCAAAAATGTATAGGTTTGCTAGGTTTCCCTAGGTGCCGGCAGAGCTAGGGTTCAAAAACTACAGCTAGGCACTTTGCCAAAAAAGGGTCATTTTTCACTGCGAAATTGAGGTGTGACCACGTTGCGTTTTGCGCCGTTTCCTGTCGCAGGCACTAGGCCGACCCACACAAGTGAGGTACCATTTTTCTCGTAAGACTTTGGGGAACGCGGGTGGGTGGAAATTTGTGGATCCACGCAGATTCCAGAACTTTCCACCACAGAAATGTGGGGAAAATGTGGTTTTTTTGACAATCTTTTATGTTTGCAAGGGATTCTGGGTAACAGAACCTGCTGGGAGGCAGTCAAGTCACCCCATCCTGGATTCCCCTGGGTGTCTAGTTTTCAAAAATGTATAGGTTTGCTAGGTTTCCCTAGGTGCAGGCAGAGCTAGGGTTCAAAAACTACACCTAGGCACTTTGCAAAAAAAGGGTAATTTTTCATTGTGAAAATGTGGTACGTCCACGTTGCATTTTGAGCCATTTCCTGTTGTGGGCACAAGGGCTACCCACACAAGTGAGGTACCATTTTTATCGGGAGACTTAGGGTAACACAGAATTGTAGAGCAACTGTTATTACCTATTGACTTTCGATGCATTTCTGCCTTCCAAATGAAAGACAATGTGTAAAAAATAAGTCATTTTGAAAAATGACCTATAATTCTCATGCTAGTATGGGTACTCCCAATTTCGGAAATGTGCAAATATCTACTGTTTCTAAAATCTACATTTTGTTCCCATTTCAGAAATACATAGGTGTCTTTCATAACAATTTTTCCATGTATACATTTTCCCAAAATAATTGCTATATACCCGGTACATAATAAAAAACCATTGCAAGATGCTGCTCAATTATTGGCTCTGGGTTCGTCGGGTTCTTGGTGAACCTACAAGTCCTATATATCCCCACAACCAGAAAGGTCCAGCGGATATAACGGTATATTGCCTTCAAATAGCTGTCATAATTAGAAGAAGTTACAGGTGAAAACGTTGACACAAATGGCTGTTTTTTTCAACTAATTTTCAATTTTTCCTTTATTTAACTGTTAGTTTCTATAAGGAAAACTTTAAGGATCTACACAAATGACCCCTTGCTGAATTCAGAATTTTGTCTACTTTTCAGAAATGTATGGCTTTCCAGGATCCATTATTGCTTTTATACCCATTTCTACCATTAACTGGAAGGAGGTTGAAAGCACAAAAAATAGCAAAAATAGGCTATGTCCCAGAAAAATGCCAAAACTGTGTAAAAAAAGTTGGTTTTCTGACAAAAGTCTGCTTGTCCCTGAAATCTGGGAAGATGGTGATTTCAGCACCACAACCCCTTTTTTGATGCCATTTGCAGGGAAAAATCAAGACGCTTTCATCTGTAGCCCTTTTTTCGCATTTTTCAAAAAAAAAACAAAATTTAGCTGTATTTTGACTAATTTCTGGGTCCCCTCCAGGGGAATCCACAAACCCTGGGTACCTTTACAATCCCCATGATGTTAGAAAAAAAGGACGCAAATTTGGCATGGATACCTTATGTGGTCAAAAAGTTACAGGGGCCTAAGCGCGCACTACCCCAAATAGCCAAAAAAAGGCTTAGCACAGGAGGGGAAAAGGCCTAGCAGCGAAGGGGTTAAGGCCCATCGGTGTCTTAGTTCGAAGTTGTATAATGTAGCGTGATTCCAGTTGTCTTAGTTTCCTAGTTCTGTCTCCACCTCGTTCCCTCAGTTTTATAGTATCCAACCCAAAGAAACTCATCATTTTCCAATCACCATTTTGGCATTGTTTTAGATGTTTGGCTGTGGCGTAGTTTGAGTCTCTGTTTTTAACTGCTCGTATGTGTTCCAATATGCGTTTTCGCAACATGCATGTTGTGCTTCCTATATATTGTAGACCACCAGTTACATTGTATCACATAAACTATGTGTGTTGTTTTACAGGTGATGTTCTGTTTGCTTTGAATTTTCTTACCTTCTTTGTCAATTATGTGATCCTTATTCATACCAATTTTACACACCTTGCAGCTGTTACATTTTCCAAACCATTTCTTGCTGCTGACAGCCAATTTTTATCAAGTTTTGGAACTTGCAAATGACTTTGTGTCAGTTGGTCTTTCAGCGATTTTGTTCTTCTGTAAGTCACTAGTGGTCTTGCGCCTAGTACTTCACCAATGTCCGGATCCTTTGCTATCAGATGCTAGTGTTATTGCACTGCATTTACAATTTTCTTGCTCTATTTGCTATACATGATGATTAGCCTTGGTGCTTGTTGTTTTGCACCTTGTGTTTCCTGACAAGACATTTCTTTCTTTTGGATCAGTAATTCCGCACGTGATTTTCTCCTGACTTTTTTCAGACATGACATCAAATCTTTTTGTTTGTATCCTCTACTGTGCATTCTTTTTAAAGATTCATTTAATTTAGCTTCAGCATCTTCTTCTTTTGAGCAATTTCTTTTCATTCTTATCAATTCTCCATATGGAATGCTTTTTATCAATGACTTTGGGTGGAAACTGTCCTCATGAAGTATGCTGTTGGTAGCTGTTTCCTTTCTATGTAGAGTAGAGTGTATTATACCTTGGTCTATGTAGATTTGGGTGTCTAAAAAGTTGATGTTGGTTTTACTTATCTCACAAGTGAAAGATAGTCCAATTTGATTGTCATTCAGTTTTTCAAAGTAATGTCTGAAACTGTTTTCATCTCAATTCCAAATGAGGAATAGGTCGTCAATATATCTGACCCACAATATTATGTTATCCAAGTCTTCATAGTTGTTGGTTCCCCATGCCATTGCTTTCTCCCACCATCCCATTGTAATATTGGCATAGTTCGGTGAAAATGAAATGCCCATCGCGGTACCGCATTTCTGGTGGAAGAACTCATGATTGAAAAGGAAGACGTTATTCATCAGACAAATCTCTATCATCTTCAAAAGCATATATATATATTTTTATTTATATATATATATATATATATATATATATATTATTATTATTTTTTCACTGAAAAAAACAGAGTTTTCAGGGACCTTATAGTTAGTATTTAGCATTTAAAAAACCTTAGAAATTCACTGGAAAAAACACAGGTTTCAGGGACGTTATAGTTAGGCTGACATTTCACTTGTACAAAACCAGAGAAATTCGGCCGTTATAGTTAGCAGAGCTAACTATAACTCGCACCCCTGCAATGCACTGCTGATGACGTCACATATTACATTACATCACTCATGACATGGTCAGTGACATCACTGATGACATCACTGATGACATCTCAAATGACATCACTGATGATATCATCTACTTAATATCTGATGCACCTCTTCACACCCTAATATAACCTTTGATACACTTACTCTAAAATACAGACTACCATTCTCGAAACCATAGACACACCAATACCAGTTAGTACATACCCACTCACTGATTCATAGTGTTCTGCCATCACTCTCTCTTGTGCCCAACACTGCATTAGCAAAGAATATCCCAATCAACTACCCACGCCTCAATTACTGTCGCCTATATATATATACCATGGAGACAGCAGACAAAGGCATAGGGAGAAGTTGGGGGAAAACAAGGAAAAGAAAAGCAAACAGGGCGGCACTTCCGACTAGGTTCCCCTCTCTCTCTCCGGCTGATGATGGAATAAAAAGGAGGAACAGGTAGCCCTTAGGGAAGAGAGAAGAGAAAGGTAATAAGCAGTGTGCTACAAATAATACTATACATACATGGCCAGGTTCACAATCGTAACAAAAGGATATATCTCTTACCCCTTCCTTGTAGTCTTTTGGCCAAGAGGGTAGGATAATTCACTTAGGGTCAATTCCATCCAGTTGTGGTATAAGTACTGTAATTCCACATAAGGAAGGCAATAGCGAAAAATAGTCCAGACCCCAATGATGCTAGTTTAACACCTTCTCCAAAACAGAAAAAATGGGGAAAAAGACCTAACTAGTCAAAAAACTCCGACAGCTACTTAGGATAGAAAAGGGATCCCTTTAGTCACTGTTTTGGACATACTACATTAAGGCGCCCAAAAACCCCAAAACGACAGTGACCAGCTAAACAAAAACAGGAAGCAAGATCCTAGGGGAGACGGGAACGCTATAGCATAGTCAGACCGTACTCACCCTGGAGTAAATGAAACCGAAATAGGCAAAATCCACGAAGAAGGGGGAAATATCCAAAAAAAGGCCCATAAGAGCAGAAAAATCCGAGTCCCAATAAGGAAAACCCCAGCGGGGCAAAGTTCCAGGATGCAAGGAGCACGCCAAGGACGCCGTAGGCAAAGACCTTCCAGTGACAGGAACCAAAAGCAAATCCAAGCGGAGACATGAAGACAAGCGGGGTTTAAATACCTGCCGTCTTCACACTGCATTCCCCGCAAGTGCACCCAGTCACATACGCAGCACACACACAAAAAGGTAAGAGGAGCGATAGAAAGAAACCCCCAAGGCCCTCCCGCTAACCCCAAATCACAACAGTACCTCCTCCCAAATACCTCCCCACAGGACGAGGTTTAGAAGTATGACGTACATGGAATAAATGCACCAACCGAGGGGCATGCACAAAACTAGCAGGTTCCCAAGTACAATCATCAGGTGTATAACCTTTCCAGTCCACCAGATAGAATAATCTACCTCGCCTCCTCCGTGAATCCAGAATAGCATTGACCTCATATTCCTCATGGTCATTAATCACCACCGGAGGAGGTGGGGGCAAAGCCAGGGAAGTTCTAGTGTATGAAAAACAGGATGTATTTGGTACTCAACAGGTAAGGCTAGTTTCATAGCTACAGGCTTCACCATCTGTAGAATTCTAAAGGGTCCCACGTACCGAGGCTGCAATTTCCTAGGGCCTCCCAATCTCAGAATGTTTGTGGCTAACCACACCATGTCACCTATAGCATAAGAGGGAGCTGGCCAATGATGTTTATCTGCCTGCTTCTTCATACTAAGCTTGGCTGCCAATAGATGTTCCTGAGCCTTTTCCCATATTTCTGCCAAAGCATGACTCAAGGTATCAACTGCAGGTACCCGCCCTGAAGGTTGAATAGGTATAGCCTTGGGATGGAACCCCATGGAACAAAAAAAAGGAGTCATACCCAAAACTGAATGTATGCTGTTATTATATGCAAACTCAGCTAAAGGGAGCGCTGTTACCCAACTGCCTGTTAAAGAAGACAATAAACATTGTATATACTGCTCCATAGTCTGATTTGTACGCTCCGTTTGCCCATCCGTCTGTGGATGATAGGCGGAAGACAACCGTAACTCCATTTCCAGCGAGGAGCACAACTCTTTCCAAAAGTGGGATATGAACTGTGCTTCCCTATCCGACACAATGGCAGTGGGTATACCATGCAACCGTAATACCTGCGCTATGAAAACATCAGCCAATTCTCTAGCTGTAGGCACCTTAGGCAACAGGATAAAATGTGCTGTTTTAGTAAGCAGATCTACCACCACCAATATAGTGGTATACCCAGCATCCAAAGGAAGATCAGTAACGAAATCCATACTAATAGTATGCCAAGGGGAAGGAGGCACTGGTAAAGGATGCAACAACCCAGGGGGGGGGTGTGTGAAGCTTTACTGACTGCACAAACAGGACATGATTCCACAAATACCTGAACGTCATGCCCTACCGTATCCCACCAAAACCAACGTAGACAAAACTCCTTGGTCTTAGTCATCCCAGGATGTCCAACTAGGGAGGAGGAATGACACCAGGTAAGCACTTGCTTTCTCAATTCTGGTGGTATAAACAACTGTTCACCATGATACAGCAATCCATCCCGTAACATAAACAATGGATTGGTCAACTACGGAGGCATATCCAGGTTTCCCACCTCTTCCTTCACTGATACAAGAAATTCATCAATGGAGATACACCCCACTATCTTATCCTCAGGGATCATAGGTCTGTCTTCAGAAACTGACATCTCATCAAAGGGACCCACATGGATACGAGACAGAGTGTCAGATTTAACTTGTTGTGCAGCAGGTCTATATGTGATGGTAAAATCATATTCATTAAAAAACAATACCCATCTCATCTGCCTTGGGGTTAGAGCCCTTGCAGAGTGAAAGAATTCCAGGTTTTTATGATCTGTGTATATCGTGATGGTATGTCTGGTTTCCCATAAATGATGACGCCACTCCTGGAAAGACAACTTGATAGCCAATAATTCTCTTTCGGCCACAGTATAATTCTGCTCAGCTGGCAACAACTTTTTTGAAAAGAAGGCAATGGGATGCATGAGTCCCGTGTCTACATCCCTTTGGGACAATACGCCTCCTACGGCGTGTTGTGAAGCATCTGCCTCCACAAAAAAAGGAAGGGCCGGATCTGGATGCATAAGAACAGGGGCTGTAGTAAACCTTGCTACCAATTGCTCCAAAGCTGATTGGGCTACGGAAGACCAAACAAAAGGCACCCCTTTCCTCAAAAGGGCTGTCATAGGTGTTATAATGTCCGAGAAATGGGAGATAAAACGCCTATAGAAATTAGTGAACCCTAAGAGCACCTGAACATCCTTCACACAAGTAGGAGTGGGCCAAGTAATGATAGCCTTGATTTTCCTAGGGTCCATCTTTATGCCGTCAGAGGAAATAAGAAAACCCAGAAACTCCACACAAGACGCACTGAACTTACACTTCTCCAATTTCACAAATAAGTGAATATCCCGTAACTTCTGCACCTGTATTACATGGTGATCATGCTCCTCAGCCGTCTTGGAGAAAATCAAAATATCGTCAATATAGACGATCATGCTCACATCCAGATAGTCCCGCAAAACTTCATTAATAAAAAACTGAAAAGCAGCAGGGGCATTATATAAACCAAAAGGCATAACACAATACTCAAATAAATCAAACTTAGTACGAAAAGCGGTTTTCCATTTGTCTCCTTCACGGACACGAATGAGATGATAGGCTCCCCGCAAATCGAGTTTCGTAAAAACCGTTGCATGCCTTAACTGATCCAATAAAACCGGTATCAAAGGAAGCGGATATTTGTTTTTAATCGTCACCTTATTCAGAGCTCTATAATCAACACAGGCGCGAAGATCACCTTCTTTCTGAGGGATAAAAAAGATGGGAGATGACACCGGGGAAGAAGATGGTCTCACAAATCCAGATGCCAACATCTCATCCAAATAAATCCGCAAATGCCGCTCCTCAGGTTCAGACAATGCATAAATGCGACTACATGGCAATGTAGCTCCAGGCATCAAATCGATGCGGCAATCAAAAGACCTGTGTGGGGGCAACACACTGGCTTGAACCTTATCAAACACATCACTGTACTCCACATAAGGCGAAGGGATAACACTATTTTCTACACAAGTGGCCACTGCACATGTTAAAGGCACAACCCAATCCGTAGCCTCCTGATAACAATGTTGCAGACAATGTTCGGAGTCTAGTGTGACTGTACGCCTCACCCAGTCTATTTTTGGGTTGTGAATCTGCAGCCAAGGTACTCCGAGTATAACCCCAAAAGAAGGAGCATCAATAAGGTCAAAGCTAATAGTTTCAGAGTGCCCATTGTCACACGGTAACAGGAGAGGCTCAGTTTGCTGAGTTATCGACCCAGATGAGAAATCCGTACCATCAATTGCTCTTACTGGCTCGGGTTGTTCTTTATGCACACAAGGAACATTCAATTTGTCAGCCAACCGTATATCCATAAAATTCCCGGTAGCGCCGGAATCAAGTAACCAAGACATAGTAGACCTGCTGCTTTTGGGCAACACCAAACACACTGAAATGATAAAATGAAGTGGGACCCTTCGAACAGCACCTGGGATAACATACGGGCTGCTGGAAATACCCTCTTCAGGGAATGAACTACCAATGTCTTTTTTCACAAAAGCCACTGATTTCTTTGTATTAATGCCAGAAGGTTTCACAGGACATTCACGAGCATAATGCCCGCTCTTCCCACAATACAAGCACAGATTATGTGCCCGCCGTCTTCCCTTCTCCTCGCTTTTTAAGAGGACCCCATACCCCACCAATCTGCATAGGTTCAGGCATGGGTATTGACCCTATATCTTCCTTTTGCTCCCCTCTGACAACTACCACACGAGATGCCTGAAACCGATTCTTCTCCCCTCTCCTTTCAGACAACCGATGGTTCAACTTAACCACCAAATCAATAAACTCAACACAATCCTCTGGAGGGTTAACCTGGGATACAATATCCTTTAACTCTTCACAAAGCCCCTGATAGAACATTGAAGTTCTTTTTTCAAGGGGCCAATGCGTTTCTGAAACGAGACGGTTAAAGGAAGAAATGTAGGTTAACAAATCCTGTTTACCTTGTCTCAGCTTGAGTAATTCAGCATCACTAGCCTGCATAAAAGCATTCTTAGCAAACAAATGACGCATTTGCTCCTTAAAAGCAGGGAAATTATACAATATATGGTCATCACTGTCCACCAAAGGAACAGCTCACATTGCTGCTGTTCCTGCTAAATAAGAAATTACGAACGCAACCTTAGCTGAGTCATCAGGGAATGCAGTGGGACGACACAAAGTGCAGATGGCATTGATTCATAAAAGCCCGAAACTTGTTACTATCCCCTGAAAACCTGTCTGGAACAGCCAAAGGAACCGGAACCGGGGTTGTAACCGTGATTGCTAAAGGAGGACCCCCACTAGCCCCCTGACTAGGGTTCCGGTCAAACTGAAAGGTAGCAGGTTGTACTACTGGTCCTTGCAATTTGGAAAAGGGACCCGGACCTTTCCCCCAGGGATGTTCCCGAGCTCTAAGGAGTTTAATTCCTGGTGCAACCCATGATTCTCCTGCCTCAACTCCTGTACCTCTGTCTGAAGGGTAGAAAGAGCTAACATCAACTCCTGCATTGAGGGACCCACCCCACTTCCCCCATTATCTAATGTCATCTGGTTCACGCCTTCCTGATCCATCTTTCCTCGGGCAGTGTGTAATTTGTCGTGGGCTTGGTTTTCTATTCTGCCACCACTCTCTCTTGTGCCCAACACTGCAGGAGCGAAGAATATCCCAATGCACTACCCACGCCTCAATCACTGTCGCCTATATATATATACCATGGAGACAGCAGACAAAGGCATAGGGAGAAGGTGGGGGAAAACAAGGAAAAGAAAAGCAAACAGGGTGGCACTTCTGACTAGGCTCCCCCCTCTCTCTCTGGCTGATGATGGAATACAAAGGAGGAACAGGTAGCCCTTAGGGAAGAGAGAAGAGAAAGGTAATAAGCAGTGTGCTACAAATAATACCATACATACATGACCAGGTGCACAATCGTAACAAAAGGATATATCTCTTACCCTTTCCTTGTAGTCTTTTGGCCAAGAGGGTAGGATAATTCATAAGTACTGTAATTCCACATAAGGAAGGCAATAACGAAAAATAGTCCAGACCCCAATGATGCTTGTTTAACACCTTCTCCAAAACAGAAAAACGGGAAAAAGACCTAACTAGTCAAAAACCCCGATAGCTACTTAGGATAGAAAAGGGATCCCTTTAGTCACTGTTTTGGACACACTACGTGAAGGTGCCCAAAAACGACAGTGACCAGTTAAACAAAAACAGGAAGCAAGATCCTAGGGGAGACGGGAACACTATAGCATAGTCAGACTGTACTCACCCTGGAGTAAATGAAACCAAAATAGGAAAAATCCACGAAGAAGGGGGGAATATCCAAATAAAGGTCCATAAGAGCAGAAGAATCCGAGTCCCGATAAGGAAAACCCCAGCGGGGCAAAGTTCCAGGATGCAAGGAGCCCACCAAGGATGCCGTAGGCAAAGACCTTCCGGTGACAGGAACCAGAAGCGAAACAAAGCGGAGATGTAAAGACAAGCGGGGTTTAAATACCTGCCGTCTTCACACTGCATTCCCCACAAGTGCACCCAGTCACGTACGCGGCACACACACAAAAAGGTAAGAGGAGCAATAGAAAGAAACCCCACGGCCCTCCCGCTAACCCCGAATCCCAACACATAGGTGTACACACATCCACTCACTCACCCATACAGCCACTCATTCACGTAGTCACTCATCTATACAGCCACTGATATATGCAATCATATACCCATACAGACACTCACACACTGCCTCTCACCCATAGAGTTACTCACACACCTAGTCAGTCACACAAAGAATCAATCACATTGCCATTTACTCACCTATACAGTTGTACACATACCACCATCACTTATTCATACAGATACTAACACATACTTACTCTCTTATACAATCACTGACACAAGCACACACTCATCCATACAGTCACTCTCACAATCCTCACTCTCACATATAGTCACTTATATACTCCAACACTTACATATACTGCCTTTCACATATGTAGTTATTTACCCATATACCACTGAGATATCCACACACTCACGAACACAGCCATACGCACACTCACTCACCCATACAGCCCCTCGCACACGCACTCATGAACCCATACACCCAGTGAATCACCCACTCACACATCCATGCAGGGAGTCACACAACACACAGACACTCAGGCACCCATACAGGTACTCAGACAACCAATCATTAACCCATATATACCCTCATGTAGCTACTCACAAACCGATGCAGCCACTTACACAGCAACTGACAGACTGATACAGACATTCACACAGATTAGTCATTCGCCCATACATTCACTAAGGCACGTTCAATCACTCACTTTTTAGAAACACTCAGTCACTGGATGATGTCATCAGTGATGTCATTTGAGATGTCATCAGTGATGTCATCAGTGATGTCATCAGTGATGTCACAGACACCATGTCATGAGTAATGTAATATGTGACGTCATCAGCAGTGCATTGCGGGGGCGCGAATTATAGTTAGCTCATCTAACTATAACGGCTGAATTTCTCTGGTTTTGTACGAGTGAAATGTCAGCCTAACTATAACGTCCCTGAAACCTGTGGTTGTTTCAGTAAATTTCTAAGGTTTTTTAAATGCTAATTCCTAACTATAACGTCCCTGAAGCTTGTGGTTTTTTCTGTGAATTTCTAAGGTTTTTTAAATGCTAATTTCTAAATATCCCTACATAGGTAGGACATGTGCAGAAAGAGGAAGAAAGGTGCAGAAAGAAGCAAAAGAAGTGCAGAAAGAGGCAACAGAAATCCAGAAAGAGGAAGAAAGGTACAGAAAGAAGCAAGAGAAGTGCAGAAAGAACCAACAGAGGTGCAGAAAGAGGCCTACTTTGACTGTACCTTTCAACAGACTCATACAAAGCAGCCTAATCACCAATCCTTCTCCCAAGATGTCTTAAACTTCACTTTTCTCTTGAAGGTTCACTATTAATCGACTGCTCAGAATGTTAGGCCTACCAAATATAAAACAGCAATCCTAAGCATATCACTGTTGTAAGTCTGACCAAGTTTGTGAAGGTATGCATGCGAGTCTCTGCTTTTACAAATACTTGAATACCTGTGTTCAAACAGCATACTCTGTAAATATGTGTACAAAAAGGTGTATGTATTTCTTTCTGCTCATAATACAGGGCACATGGGTATTCAATAGTATATTTGAGGGCTCTATAACACCTATATACATAAGACATGTCTGCCTGTGCAACTGAATGACAGAGCAGAACTGAGAACATTTAACCACCTATAGGAGAAGCTACCCACTTTTTAAGCTCCCATCTTCAGATGCATAACACATGTGAGAATACATATACAAGTAGACATATACCTCAGTCACAAGAGCTTGCAAACCTTTAAACTTGACAGCTTGCACTTCCCATTTGAGTACAGAAAGAGGCAAGAGAATTACAGAAAGAAGGAACAAAGGTGCAGAAAGAGGCAAGAGGGGTGCAGAAAGAGGGAAGAGGGGTGCAGAAAGAAGCGAGAGGTGCAGAAAGAAACAAAAGAAGTGCAGAAAGAACCAACAGAGGTGCAGTAAGAGGCAAGAGGGGTGCAGAAAGAGGGAAGAGGGGTGTGAAAGAGGCACGAGGAGTGCAGAAAGAAGCAAGAGGAGTGCAGAAAGAAGCAACAAAGGTGCAGAAAGAGACAAGAGCGGTGCAAAAAGAGGGAAGAGGGGTGCAGAAAGAGGCACAAGGGGTGCAGAAAGAAGCAAGAGATGTGCAGAAAGAAACAAAAGAAGTGCAGAAAGAAGGAACCGAGGTGCAGAAAGAGACAATAAGGGTGCAGAAAGAAGGAAGAGGAGTGGAGAAAGAGACATTGGGGTGCAAAAAGAAGCATGAGAGCAGCAGAAAGAAACAAAAGAAGTGCAGAAAGAAGGAACAGAGGTGCAGAAAGAGGCAAAAGGGGTGCAGAAAGAAGCGAGAGGTGCAGTAAGGAACAAAAGAAGTACAGAAGGAAGGAACAGAGGTGCAGAAAGAGGCAAGAGGGGTGCAGAAAGAGGGAAGAGGGGTGTGAAAGAGGCATGAGGGGTGCAGAAAGAGGCAACAGAGGGGCAGAAAGAGGGAAGAGGGGTGGAGAAAGAGACAGGAGAAGTGCAGAAAGAAGCAAGAAAGATGCAGAAAGGGGTAAGAGGGATGGAGAAAGATGCAAGAGGGGTGCAGAAAGAAGCAAGAGAGGTACAGAAAGAAACAAAAGAAGTACAGAAAGAAGGAACAGAGGTGCAGAAAGAGGCAAGAGGGGTGCAGAAAGAAGCAAGGGAGGTGTAGAAAGAAGCAAGGGAAGTACAAGAAGAAGCAACAGAGGTGCAGAAAGAGGGATGAGGGGTGGAGAAAGAGGCAAGAGAAGTACAGAAAGAAGCAACAGAGATGCAAAACGGGGGAACAAGGGTGGAGAAAGTGGCAAGAGGGGTGCAGAAAGAAGCAAGAGAGGAGCAGAAAGAAACAAAAGATGTGCAGAAAGATGGAACGGAGGTGCTGAAAGATTCAAGAGGGGTGCAGAAAGAGGGAAGAGTGGTGTAGAAAGAAGCACGAGTGGTGCAGAAAGAAGCACGAGTGGTGCAGAAAGAAGCAAGATAGGTGCAAAAGGAAGCAAGAGGAGTGCAGAAAGAAGCAACAGAGCTGTAGAAAGAGGCAAGAGAGGTGCAAAAAGAGGGAAGAGGGGTATAGAAAGAGGCACGAGGGATGAAGAAAGAAGCAACAGATGTGCAGAAAGAAACAAAAGAAGTGCATAAAGAAGGAACAGAGGTGCAGAAAGAGGCAACAGGGTGCATAAAGAGGGACGAGGGGTACAGAAAGAGGCAAGGGGGTGCAGAAAGAAGCAAGAGAGCTGCAGAAAGAAACAAAAGAAGGGCAGAAAGAAGGAACAGAGGTGTAGAAAGAGGGGAGAGGTGTGCAGAAAGAGGGGAGAGGTGTGCAGAAAGAGGCACAAGGGGTGCAGAAAGAAGCGAGAGGTGCAGAAAGAAACAAAAGAAGTGCAGAAAGAAGGAACAGGGGTACAGAAAGAGGCAAGAGGGGTGCAGAAAGAGGCAAGAGGGGTGTGAAAGAGGCATGAGGAGTACAGAAAGAAGCAAGAGGAGTGCAGAAAGAAGCAAGAGAGATGCAGAAAGGGGTAAGAGGTGTGGAGAAAGAGGCAAGAGCGGTGCAGAAAGAAGCAAGAGAGTTACAGAAAGAAGCGAGAGGTACAGAAAGAAACAAAAGAAGTGCAGAAAGAGGCAAAAGGGGTGCAGAAAGAGGGAAGAGGGGTGGAGAAAGAGGCAAGGGGTGCAGAAAGAAGCAAGAGTGCTGCAGAAAGAAACAAAAGAATTGCAGAAAGAAGGAACAGAGGTGCAGAAAGAGACAAGAGGGGTGCAGAAAGAGGCAAACGTGGTGCAGAAAGAAGCGAGAGGTGCAGAAAGAAACAAAAGAAGTGCAGAAAGAAGGAACAGAGGTGCAGAAAGAGGCAAGAGGGGTGCAGAAAGATGGAAGCGGGGTGTGAAAGAGGCACAAGGCGTGCAGAAAGAAGCAACAGAGGTGCAGAAAGGGGTAAGAGGGGTGGAGAAAGAGGCAAGAGGGGTGCAGAAAGAAGCAAGAGAGGTACAGAAAGAAGCGAGAGGTGCAGAAAGAAACAAAAGAAGTGCAGAAAGAAACAAAAGAAGTGCAGAAAGAGGGAAGAGAGAAGCAGAAAGGGGTAAGAGGGGTAGAGAAAGAGGCAAGAGGGGTGCAGAATTAAGCAAGAGAGGTACAGAAAGAAGCAAAAGGTGCAGAAAGAAGGAACAGAGGTGCAGAAAGAGGCAAGAGGGGTGCAGAAAGAGGGAAGAGGAGTGTGAAAGAGGGACGAGGGGTGCAGAAACAAGCAAGAGAGGTGCAGAAAGAAGCAAGAGAAGTGCAAAAAGAAGCAAGAGAGGTACAGAAAGACAGATGAGGGGCGGAGAAAGAGGCAAGAGAAGTGCAGAAAGAAGCAACAGAGATGAAAAAACAGGGAAGAGGGTTGGAGAAAGAGACAAGATGGGTGCAGAAAGAAGGAAGAGAGGTGCAGAAAGAAACAAAAGAAGTGCAGAAAGAAGGAACAGAGGTGCAGAAAGAGGCAAGAGGAGTGCAGAAAGAGGGAAAAGGGGTGCATAAAAAGGCAAAAGGGGTGCAGAAAGAAGCAAGAGGGGTGCAGAAAGAAGCAAGAGAAGTGCATAAAGAAGCAACAGAGATGCAGAAAGGGGGAAGTGGGGTGGAGGAAGAAGCAAAAGGGGTGCAGAAAGAAGCAAGAGAGTTGCAGAAAGAAACAAAAAAAGGGCAGAAAGAAGGAACAGTGGTGCAGAAAGAGGCAAGAGGGGTGCAGAAAGAGGGAAGAGGGGTGCAGAAAGAGGCAAGAGGGGTGCAGAAAGAAGCAATAGAGGTGCTGAAAGAAACAAGAGAAGTACATGAAGAAGCAACAGAGGTGCAGAAAGAGGGATGAGGGGTGGAGAAAGAGGCAAGAGAAGTACAGAAAGAAGCAACAGAGATGCAAAATGGGGGAACAGGGGTGGAGAAAGTGGCAAGAGGGGTGCAGAAAGAAGCAAGAGAGGTGCTGAAAGAAACAAAAGACGTGCAGAAAGATGGAACAGAGGTGCTGAAAGAGTCAAGAGAGGTGCAAAAAGAAGCAAGAGGAGTACAGAAAGAAGCAACAGAGGTGCAGAAAGAGACAAGAGGGGTGCAGAAAGAGGCACGAGGGATGCAGAAAGAAGCAACAGACGTGGAAAAAGAAACAAAAGAATTGCAGTAACAGGCAAAATAGGTGCAGAAAGAAGGAACAGAGGTGCACAAAGAGGGAAGCGGGTAGAGAAAGAGGCAAGGGGGAACAGAAAGAAGCAAGAGAGCTGCAAAAAGAAACAAAAGAAGTGCAGAAAGAAGGAACAGAGGTGCAGAAAGAGGCAAGAGGGGTACAGAAAGAGGCAAGAGAAGTGAAGAAAGAAGCAACAAAGCTGCAGAAAGAGGCAAGAGAACTGCAGAAAGAGGCAAGAGAATTGCAGAAACAGGCCAAATAGGTGCAGAAAGAAGGTACAGAGGTGCAGAAAGAGGCAAGAGTAGTGCAGAAAGAGGGTAGAGGGGTGCAGAAAGAGGCACAAGGGGGGCAGAAAGAAGCAAGAGAGGTACAGAAAGAAGCAAGAGAAGTGCAGAAAGAAGCAACAGAGATGCAGTAAGGGGGAAGTGGGGTACAGAAAGAGGCAAGAGGGATACAGAAAGAAGCAAGAGAGGTGCAGAAACAAACAAGAGAGGTGCAGAAAGAAGCAACAGAGGTGCAGAAAGAGGCAAGAGGGGTGCAGAAAGAAGCAAGAGAGGTACAGAAAGAAGCGAGAGGTGCAGAAAGAAACAAAAGAAGTGCAGAAAGAGGGAAGAGAGAAGCAGAAAGGGGTAAGAGGGGTAGAGAAAGAGGCAAGAGGGGTGCAGAAAGAAGCAAGAGAGGTACAGAAAGAAGCAAAAGGTGCAGAAAGAAGGAACAGAGGTGCAGAAAGAGGCAAGAGGGGTGCAGAAAGAGGGAAGAGGAGTGTGAAAGAGGCACGAGGGGTGCAGAAACAAGCAAGAGAGGTGCAGAAAGAAGCAAGAGAAGTGCAAAAAGAAGCAAGAGAGGTACAGAAAGTCAGATGAGGGGCAGAGAAAGAGGCAAGAGAAGTGCAGAAAGAAGCAACAGAGATGAAAAACGGGGAAGAGGGGTGGAGAAAGAGGCAAGAGAGGTGCAGAAAGAAGCAAAAGAGGTGCAGAAAGAAACAAAAGAAGTGCAGAAAGAAGGAACAGAGGTGCAGAAAGAGGCAAGAGGAGTGCAGAAAGAGGGAAAAGGGGTGCATAAAAAGGCAAAAGGGGGCAGAAAGAAGCAAGAGGGGTGCAGAAAGAAGCAAGAGAAGTGCATAAAGAAGCAACAGAGATGCAGAAAGGGGGAAGTGGGGTGGAAGAAGAAGCAAAAGGGGTGCAGAAAGAAGCAAGAGAGTTGCAGAAAGAAACAAAAAAAGGGCAGAAAGAAGGAACAGTGGTGAAGAAAGAGGCAAGAGGGGTGCAGAAAGAGGGAAGAGGGGTGCAGAAACAGGCAAGAGGGGTGCAGAAAGAAGCAATAGAGGTGCTGAAAGAAACAAGAGAAGTACATGAAGAAGCAACAGAGGTGCAGAAAGAGGGATGAGGGGTGGAGAAAGAGGCAAGAGAAGTACAGAAAGAAGCAACAGAGATGCAAAATGGGGGAACAGGGTGGAGAAAGTGGCAAGAGGGGTGCAGAAAGAAGCAAGAGAGGTGCTGAAAGAAACAAAAGACGTGCAGAAAGATGGAACAGAGGTGCTGGAAAGAGTCAATAGAGGTGCAAAAAGAAGCAAGAGGAGTACAGAAAGAAGCAACAGAGGTGCAGAAAGAGACAAGAGGGGTGCAGAAAGAGGCACAAGGGATGCAGAAAGAAGCAACAGACGTGGAAAAAGAAACAAAAGAATTGCAGTAACAGGCAAAATAGGTGCAGAAAGAGGGAAGCGGGTAGAGAAAGAGGCAAGGGGGAACAGAAAGAAGCAAGAGAGCTGCAAAAAGAAACAAAAAAAGTGCAGAAAGAAGGAACAGAGGTGCAGAAAGAGGCAAGAGGGGTACAGAAAGAGGCAAGAGAAGTGAAGAAAGAAGCAACAAAGCTGCAGAAAGAGGCAAGAGAATTGCAGAAAGAGGCAAGAGAATTGCAGAAACAGGCCAAATAGGTGCAGAAAGAAGGTACAGAGGTGCAGAAAGAGGCAAGAGTAGTGCAGAAAGACGGTAGAGGGGTGCAGAAAGAGGCACAAGGGGGAAGAAAGAAGCAAGAGAGGTACAGAAAGAAGCAAGAGAAGTGCAGAAAGAAGCAAGAGAAGTGCAGAAAGAAGCAACAGATATGCAGAAAGGGGGAAGTGGGGTAGAGAAAGAGGCAAGAGGGATACAGAAAGAAGCAAGAGAGGTGCAGAAACAAACAAAAGAAGTGCAGAAAGAAGCAACAGAGGTGCAGAAAGAGGCAAGAGGGGTGCAGAAAGAAGCAAGAAAGGTGCAGAAAGAAGCAAGAGAAGTGCAGAAAGAAGCAACAGAGGTGCAGAAAGAGGGATGAGGGTGGAGAAAGATGCAAGAGAAGTACAGAAAGAAGCAACAAAGGTGCAAAAAGGGGGAACGGGGGTGGCAAAAGTGGCAAGACGGGTGCAGAAAGAAGCAAGAGAGGTGCAGAAAGAAACAAAAGACGTGCAGAAAAATGGAACAGAGGTGCTGAAAGATTCAAGAGGGGTGCAGAAAGAGGGAAGAGGGGTGCAGAAAGAAGTACGAGTGGTGCAGAAAGAAGCAAGATAGGTGCAAAAAGAAGCAAGAGGAGTGCAGAAAGAATCAACAGAGGTGTAGAGAGAGGCAAGAGGGGTGCAGAAAGAGGGAAGAGGGGTGCAGAAAGAAGCACGAGTGGTGCAGAAAGAAGCAAGATAGGTGGAAAAAGAAGCAAGAGGAGTGCAGAAAGAAGCAACAGAGGTGTAGAAAGAGGCAAGAGGGGTGCAAAAAGAGGGAAGAGGGGTGCAGAAAGAGGCACAAGGGATGCAGAAAGAAGCAACAGATGTGCAGAAAGAAACAAAAGAAGTGCAGAAAGAAGGAACAGAGGTACAGAAAGAGGCAACAGGGGTGCATAAAGAGGGAAGAGGGGTAGAGAAAGAGGCAAGGGGGTGCAGAAAGAAGCAAGAGAGCTGCAGAAAGAAACAAAAGAAGGTTAGAAAGAAGGAACAGAGGTGTAGAAAGAGGGAAGAGGGGTGCAGAAAGAGGGGAGAGGTGTGCAGAAAGAAGAGAGGTACAGAAGGAAGCAAGAGGTGCAGAAAGAAACAAAAGAAGTGCAGAAAGAGGCAAAAGGGGTACAGAAAGAGGGAAGAGGGGTAGAGAAAGAGGCAATAGGGGTGCAGAAAGAAGCAAGAGAGGTACAGAACGAAGCGAACGGTGCCGAAAGAAACAAAAGAAGTGCAGAAAGAAACAAAAGAAGTACAGAAAGAAGGAACAGAGGTGCAGATAGAGGCAAGAGGGGTGCATAAAGAGGCAAGAGGGGTAGAGAAAGAGGGAAGGGGTGCAGAAAGAAGCAAGAGAGCTGCAGAAAGAAACAAAAGAAGGGCAGAAAGAAGGAACAGAGGTGTAGAAAGAGGGAAGAGGTGTGCAGAAAGAGGCACAAGGGGTGCAGAAAGAAGCGAGAGGTGCAGAAAGAAACAAAAGAAGTGCAGAAAGAAGGAACAGGGGTACAGAAAGAGGCAAGAGGGGTGCAGAAAGAGGGAAGAGGGGTGTGAAAGAGGCACGAGGTGTGCAGAAAGTAGCAACGAGGTGCAGAAAGGGGTAAGAGGGGTGGAGAAAGAGGCAAGAGGGGTGCAGAAAGAAGCAAGAGAGGTACAGAAAGAAGCAAGAGGTACAGAAAGAAGCAAGAGGAGTGCAGAAAGAAGCAAGAGAGATGCAGAAAGGGGTAAGAGGGGTAGAGAAAGAGGCAAGAGGGGTGCAGAAAGAAGAAAGAGAGGTACAGAAAGAAGCGAGAGGTGCAGAAAGAAACAAAAGAAGTGCAGAAAGAGGCAAAAGGGATGCAGGAAGAGGGAAGAGGGGTGGAGAAAGAGGCAAGGGGTGCAGAAAGAAGCAAGAGAGCTACAGAAAGAAACAAAACAATTGCAGAAAAAAGGAACAGAGGTGAAGAAAGAGACAAGAGGGGTGCAGAAAGAGAGAAGGGGGATGCAGAAAGAGGCAAAAGTGGTGCAGAAAGAAGCGAGAGGTGCAGAAAGAATCAAAAGAAGTGCACAGAAGGAACAGAGGTGCAGAAAGAGGCAAGAGGGGTGCAGAAAGGGAAGAGGGGTGTGAAAGAGGCACGAGGCGTGCAGAAAGAAGCAACAGAGGTGCAGAAAGGGGTAAGAGGGGTGAAGAAAGAGGCAAGAGGGATGCAGAAAGAAGCAAGAGAGGTACAGAAAGAAGCAAGAGGTACAGAAAGAAAGAAAAGAAGTGCAGAAAGAGGGAAGAGAGATGCAGAAAGGGGTAAGAGGGTTAGAGAAAGAGGCAATAGGGGTGCAGAAAGAAGCAAGAGAGGTGCAGAAAGAAACAAAAGAAGTGCAGAAAGAAGGAACAGAGGTGCAGAAAGAGGCAAGAGGGGTGCAGAAAGAAGCAAGGGAGGTGCAGAAAGAAGCAAGAGAAGTACAGGAAGAAGCAACAGAGGTGCAGAAAGAGGGATGAGGGGTAGAGAAAGAGACAAGAGAAGTACAGAACGAAGCAACAGAGATGCAAAAAGGGGGAACAAGGGTGGAGAAAGTGGCAAGAGGGGTGCAGAAAGAAGCAAGAGAGGTGCAGAAAGAAACAAAAGACATGCAGAAAGATGGAACAGAGGTGCTGAAAGATTCAAGAGGGGTGCAGAAAGAGGGAAGAGGGGTGCAGAAAGAAGCACGAGTGGTGCAGAAAGAAGCAAGATAGGTGCAAAAAGAAGCAAGAGGAGTGCAGAAAGAAGCAACAGAGGTGTAGAAAGAGGCAAGAGGGTGCAGAAAGAGGGAAGAGGGGTGCAGAAAGAAGCACGAGTGGTGCAGAAAGAAGCAAGATAGGTGGAAAAAGAAGCAAGAGGAGTGCAGAAAGAAGCAACAGAGGTGTAGAAAGAGGCAAGAGGGGTGCAGAAAGAAGGAAGATGGGTGCAGAAAGAGGCACAAGGGTTGCAGAAAGAAGCAAAGGATGTGCAGAAAGAAACAAAAGAAGTGCAGAAAGAAGGAACAGAGGTACAGAAAGAGGCAACAGGGGTGCATAAAGAGGGAAGAGGGGTAGAGAAAGAGGCAAGGGGGTGCAGAAAGAAGCAAGAGAGCTGCAAAAAGAAACAAAAGAAGGAACAGAGGTGTAGAAAGAGGGAAGAGGGGTGCAGAAAGAGGGGAGAGGTGTGCAGAAAGAGGCACAAGGGGTGCAGAAAGAAGCGAGAGGTGCAGAAAGAAACAAAAGAAGTGCAGAAAGAAGGAACAGGGGTACAGAAAGAGGCAAGAGGGGTGCAGAAAGAGGCACAAGGGATGCAGAAAGAAGCAACAGATGTGCAGAAAGAAACAAAAGAAGTGCAGAAAGAAGGAACAGAGGTACAGAAAGAGGCAACAGGGGTGCATAAAGAGGGAAGAGGGGTAGAGAAAGAGGCAAGGGGTGCATAAAGAAGCAAGAGAGCTGCAGAAAGAAACAAAAGAAGGGCAGAAAGAAGGAACAGAGGTGTAGAAAGAGGGAAGAGGGGTGTGAAAGAAGCATGAGGAGTACAGAAAGAAGCAAGAGGAGTGCAGAAAGAAGCAAGAGAGATGCAGAAAGGGGTAAGAGGGGTGGAGAAAGAGGCAAGAGGGGTGCAGAAAGAAGCAAGAGAGGTACAGAAGGAAGCAAGAGGTGCAGAAAGAAACAAAAGAAGTGCAGAAAGAGGCAAAAGGGGTGCAGAAAGAGGGAAGAGGGGTGGAGAAAGAGGCAAGTGGTGCAGAAAGAAGCAGGAGAGCTGCAGAAAGAAACAAAAGAAGGGCAGAAAGAAGGAACATAGGTGTAGAAAGAGGGAAGAGGGCTGCAGAAAGAGGGGAGAGGTGTGCAGAAAGAGGCACAAGGGGTGCAGAAAGAAGCGAGAGGTGCAGAGAGAAACAAAAGAAGTGCAGAAAGAAGGAACAGGGGTACAGAAAGAGGCAAGAGGGGTGCAGAAAAAGGGAAGAGGGGTTTGAAAGAGGCATGAGGAGTACAGAAAGAAGCAAGAGGAGTGCAGAAAGAAGCAAGAGAGATGCAGAAAGGGGTAAGAGGGGTGGAGAAAGAGGCAAGAGGGGTGCAGAAAGAAGCAAGAGAGGTACAGAAGGAAGCAAGAGGTGCAGAAAGAAACAAAAGAAGTGCAGAAAGAGGCAAAAGGGGTGCAGAAAGAGGGAAGAGGGGTGGAGAAAGAGGCAAGGGGTGCAGAAAGAAGCAGGAGAGCTGCAGAAAGAAACAAAAGAATTGCAGAAAGAAGGAACAGAGGTGAAGAAAGACAAGAGGGGTGCAGAAAGAGGGAAGAGGGGTGCAGAAATAGGCAAAAGTGGTGCAGAAAGAAGCGAGAGGTGCAGAAAGAAACAAAAGAAGTGCAGAAAGAAGGAACAGAGGTGCAGAAAGAGGCAAGAGGGGTGTAGAAAGAGGGAAGAGGCGTGCAGAAAGAAGCAACAGAGGTGCAGAAAGGGGTAAGAGGGGTGGAGAAAGAGGCAAGAGGGGTGCAGAAAGAAGCAAGAGAGGTACAAAAAGAAGCAAGAGAGGTACAGAAAGAAGCAAGAGAGGTACAGAAAGAAGCAAGAGGTGCAGAAAGAAACAAAAGAAGTGCAGAAAGAGGGAAGAGAGATGCAGAAAGGGGTAAGAGGGGTAGAGAAAGAGGCAATAGGGGTACAGAAAGAAGCAAGAGAGGTACAGAAAGAAGCGAAAGGTGCCGAAAGAAACAAATGAAGTGCAGAAAGAAACAAAAGAAGTACAGGAAGAAGGAACAGAGGTGCAGAAAGAGGCAAGAGGGGGGCAGACAGAAGCAAGGGAGGTACAGAACGAAGCAAGAGCAGTACAAGAAGAAGCAACAGAGGTGCAGAAAGAGGGATGAGGGGTAGAGAAAGAGGCAAGAGAAGTACAGAAAGAAGAAACAGATGCAAAAAGGGGAAACAAGGGTGGAGAAAGTAGCAAGAGGGGTGCAGAAAGAAGCAAGAGAGGTGCAGAAAGAAACAAAAGACGTGCAGAAAGATGGAACAGAGGTGATGAAAGATTCAAGAGGGGTGCAGAAAGAAGCACGAGTGGTGCAGATTGAAGCAAGATAGGTGCAAAAAGAAGCAAGAGGAGTGGAGAAAGAAGCAACAGAGGTGTAGAAAGAGGCAATAGGGGTGTAAAAAGAGGAAGAGGGGTGCAGAAAGAGGCACGAGGGATGCAGAAAGAAGCACCAGATGTGCAGAAAGAAACAAAAGAAGTGCAGAAAAGAAGGAACAGAGGTGTAGAAAGAGGGAAGAGGGGTGCAGAAAGAGGCAAAAGTGGTGCAGAAAGAAGCGAGAGGTACAGAAAGAAACACAAGAAGTGCCGAAAGAAGGAACAGAGGTGCAGAAAGAGGCAAGAGGGGTTCAGAAAGAGGAAAGAGGGGGTGTGAAAGCGGCACGAGGCGTGCAGAAAGAAGCAACAGAGATGCAGAAAGGGGTAAGAGGGGTGGAGAAAGAGGCAAGAGGGGTGCAGAAAGAAGCAAGAGAGGTACAGAAAGAAGTGAGAGGTGCAGAAAGAAACAAAAGAAGTGCAGAAAGAGGGAAGAGAGATGCAGAAAGGGGTAAGGGGTGGAGAAAGAGGCAAGATGGGTGCAGAAAGAAGCAAGAGAGGTACAGAAAGAAGCGAAAGGTGCAGAAAGAGGGATGAGGGGTAGAGAAAGAGGCAAGAGAAGTACAGAAAGAAGAAACAGATGCAAAAAGGGGAAACAAGGGTGGAGAAAGTATCAAGAGGGGTGCAGAAAGAAGCAAGAGAGGTGCAGAAAGAAACAAAAGACGTGCAGAAAGATGGAACAGAGGTGATGAAAGATTCAAGAGGGGTGCAGAAAGAAGCACGAGTGGTGCAGATTGAAGCAAGATAGGTGCAAAAAGAAGCAAGAGGAGTGGAGAAAGAAGCAACAGAGGTGTAGAAAGAGGCAATAGGGGTGTAAAAAGAGGGAAGAGGGGTGCAGAAAGAGGCACGAGGGATGCAGAAAGAAGCACCAGATGTGCAGAAAGAAACAAAAGAAGTGCAGAAAAGAAGGAACAGAGGTGTAGAAAGAGGGAAGAGGGGTGCAGAAAGAGGCAAAAGTGGTGCAGAAAGAAGCGAGAGGTACAGAAAGAAACACAAGAAGTGCCGAAAGAAGGAACAGAGGTGCAGAAAGAGGCAAGAGGGGTTCAGAAAGAGGAAAGAGGGGTGTGAAAGCGGCACGAGGCGTGCAGAAAGAAGCAACAGAGATGCAGAAAGGGGTAAGAGGGGTGGAGAAAGAGGCAAGAGGGGTGCAGAAAGAAGCAAGAGAGGTACAGAAAGAAGTGAGAGGTGCAGAAAGAAACAAAAGAAGTGCAGAAAGAGGGAAGAGAGATGCAGAAAGGGGTAAGGGGTGGAGAAAGAGGCAAGATGGGTGCAGAAAGAAGCAAGAGAGGTACAGAAAGAAGCGAAAGGTACAGAAAGAAACAAAAGAAGTGCAGAAAGAAGGAACAGAGGTTCAGAAAGAGGCAAGAGGGGTGCAGAAAGAGGGAAGAGGAGTGTGAAAGAGGCACGAGGGGTGCAGAAAGAAGCAAGAGAGGTGCAGAAAGAAGCAAGAGAAGTGCAAAAAGAATCAACAGAGGTGCAGAAAGATGGATGAGGGGCGGAGAAAGGCAAGAGAAGTGCAGAAAGAAGCAACAGATGAAAAAAGGGGGCAGAGGGGTGGAGAAAGAGGCAAGAGGGGTGCAGAAAGAAGCAAGAGAGATGCAGAAAGAAACAAAAGACGTGCAGAAAGATGGAACAGAGGTGCTGAAAGAGTCGAGAGGGGTGCAGAAAGAGGGAAGAGGGGTACCGAAAGAAGCACAAGAGGTGCAGAAAGAAGCAAGAGAGGTGCAAAAAGAAGCAAGAGGAGTGCAGAAAGAAGCAACAGAGGTGCAGAAAGAGACAAGAGGGGTGCAGAAAGAGGCACGAGGGATGCAGAAAGAAGCAACAGACGTGCAGAAACAAACAGAAGAATTGCAGAAACAGGCAAAATAGGTGCAGAAAGAAGGAACAGAGGTGCAGAAAGAGGTAAGAGGGTAGAGAAAAAGGCAAGGGGGTGCAGAAAGAAGCAAGAGAGCTGCAAAAAGAAACAAAAGAAGTGCAGAAAGAAGGAATAGAGGTGTAGAAAGAGACAGGAGAGGTACAGAAAGAGGCAAGAGAAGTGAAGAAAGAAGCAACAAAGCTGCAGAAAGAGGCAAGAGAACTGCAGAAAGAGGCAAGAGAATTGCAGAAACAGGCAACATAGGTGCAGAAAGAAGGAACAGAGGTGCAGAAAGAGGCAAGAGGAGTGCAGAAAGAGGGAAGAAGGGTGCAGAAAGAGGCAAAAGGGGTGCAGAAAGAAGCAAGAGAGGTGCAGAAAAAAGCAAGAGAAGTGCAGAAAGAAGCAACAGAGATGCAGAAAGGGGGAAGTGGGGTGGAGAAAGAGGCAAGAGGGATACGGAAAAAAGCAAGAGAGGTGCAGAAACAAACAAAAGAAGTGCAGAAAGAAGCAACAGAGGTGCAGAAAGAGGCAAGAGGGGTACAGAAAGACGCAAGAGAGGTGCAGAAAGAAGCAAGGGAAGTGCAGAAAGAAGCAACAGAGGTGCAGAAAGAGGGATGAGGGGTGGAGAAAGATGCAAGAGAAGTGCAGAAAAAAGCAATAGAGGAGCAAAAAGGGGGATCGGGGTGGCAAAAGTAGCAAGAGGGGTGCAGAAAGAAGCAAGAGAGGTGCATAAAGAAACAAAAGAAGTGCAGAAAGAATTAACCGAGGTGCAGAAAGAGGGAAGAGGGGTGCAGAAAGAGGGAAGAGGGGTGCAGAAAGAAGCACGAGTGGTGCAGAAAGAAGCAAGTGAGGTGCAGAGAGAAGCAAGAGGAGTACAGAAAGAAGCAAAAGAGGTGCAGAAAGAGGCAAGAGGTGTGCAAAAAGAGGGAAGAGGGGTGCAGAAAGAAGGAACAATGGTGCAGATAGAGGCAACAGGGGTGCAGAAAGATGGAAGAGGGGTGGAGAAAGAGGCAACAGTGTGCAGAAAGAAGCAAGAGAACTGCAGAAAGAAACAAAAGTGTAGAAAGAAGGAAGCGAGGTGCAAAAAGAGGCAAGAGGGGTGCAGAAAGAGGCAAATGGGGTGCAGAAAGAAGCAAGAGAGGTGCAGAATGAAACAAAAGAAGTGCAGAAAGAACAGAGGTGCAGAAAGAGGCAAGAGGGGTGCAGAAAGAGGGAAGAGGGGTGTGAAAGAGGGAAGAGGGTTTCAGAAAGAGGCACGAGGGGTGCAGAAAAAAGCAAGAGATGTGCAGAAAGAAACAAAAGAAGTGCAGAAAGAAGGAACTGAGGTGCAGAAAGAGGCAACAGGGGTGCAGAAAGAGGGAAGAGGGGTGGAGAAAGAGGCAAGGGGGTGCA
Source organism: Calotriton arnoldi (assembly GCA_963921515.1). NCBI lineage: Eukaryota > Metazoa > Chordata > Amphibia > Caudata > Salamandridae > Calotriton > Calotriton arnoldi. The sequence goes on from CAWUFW010004701.1 coordinate 50,178, forward strand.
GAAAGAAGCAAGAGAGCTGCAGAAAGAAACACTAGAAGTGCAGAAAGAAGGAACAGAGGTGCAGAAAGAGGCAAGAGGGGTACAGAAAGAGGGAAGAGGGGTGTGAAATAGGCATGAGGGGTGCAGAAAGAGGCAACAGAGGTGCAGAAAGAGGGAAGAGGGGTGGCGAAAGAGACAGGAGAAGTGCAGAAAGAAGCAAGAAAGATGTAGAAAGGGGTAAGAGGGATGTAGAAAGATGCAAGAGGTTTGCAGAAAGAAACAAAAGAAGTACAGAAAGAAGGAACAGAGGTGCAGAAAGAGGCAAGAGGGGTGCAGAAAGAAGCAAGGGAGGTGCAGAAAGAAGCAAGAGAAGTACAGGAAGAAGCAACAGAGATGTAAAAAGGGGGAACAAGGGTGGAGAAAGTGGCAAGAGGGGTGCAGAAAGAAGCAAGAGAGGTGCAGAAAGAAACAAAAGACGTGCAGAAAGATGGAACAGAGGTGCTGAAAGATTCAAGAGGGGTGCAGAAAGAGGGAAGAGGGGTGCAGAAAGAAGCACGAGTGGTGCAGAAAGAAGCAAGATAGGTGCAAAAAGAAGCAAGAGGAGTGCAGAAAGAAGCAACAGAGGTGTAGAAAGACATAAGAGGGGTGCAAAAAGATGGAAGAGGGGTGCAGAAAGAGGCACAAGGGATGCAGAAAGAAGCAACAGATGTGCAGAAAGAAACAAAAGAAGGGCAGAAAGAAGGAACAGAGGTGCAGAAAGAGGCAACAGGGGTGCATAAAGAGGGAAGAGGGGTAGAGAAAGAGACAAGGGGTGCAGAAAGAAGTAAGAGAGCTGCAGAAAGAAACAAAAGAAGGGCAGAAAGAAGGAACAGAGGTGTAGAAAGAGGGAAGAGGGGTGCAGAAAGAGGGGAGAGGTGTGCAGAAAGAGGCACAAGGGGTGCAGAAAGAAGCGAGAGGTGCAGAAAGAAACAAAAGAAGTGCAGAAAGAAGGAACAGGGGTACAGAAAGAGGCAAGAGGGTGCAGAAAGAGGGAAGAGGGGTGTGAAAGAGGCACAAGGAGTACAGAAAGAAGCAAGAGGAGTGCAGAAAGAAGCAAGAGAGATGCAGAAAGGGGTAAGAGGGGTGGAGAAAGAGGCAAGAGGGGTGCAGAAAGAAGCAAGAGAGGTACAGAAAGAAGTGAGAGGTGCAGAAAGAAACAAAAGAAGTGCAGAAAGAGGCAAAAGGGGTGCAGAAAGAGGGAAGAGGGGTGGAGAAAGAGGCAAGGGGTGCAGAAAGAAGGAAGAGAGCTACAGAAAGAAACAAAAGAATTGCAGAAAGAAGGAACAGAGGTGCAGAAAGAGACAAGAGGGGTGCAGAAAGAGGGAAGAGGGGTGCAGAAAGAAGAAAAAGTGGTGCAGAAAGAAGAGAGAGGTGCAGAAAGAAACAAAAGAAGTGCAGAAAGAAGGAACAGAGGTGCAGAAAGAGGCAAGAGGGTGCAGAAAGAGGGAAGAGGGGTGTGAAAGAGGCACGAGGTGTGCAGAAAGAAGCAACAGAGGTGCAGAAAGGGGTAAGAGGGGTGGAGAAAGAGGCAAGAGGGGTGCAGAAAGAAGCAAGAGAGGTACAGAAAGAAGCAAGAGAGGTACAGAAAGAAGCAAGTGGTGCAGAAAGAAACAAAAGAAGTGCAGAAAGAGGGAAGAGAGATGCAGAAAGAAGCAAGGGAGGTACAGAAAGAAGTGAAAAGTGCAGAAAGAAACAAAAGAAGTGCAGAAAGAAACAAAAGAAGTACAGAAAGAAGGAACAGAGGTGCTGAAAGAGACAAGAGGGGTGCAGAAAGAGGGAAGAGGGGTGCAGAAAGAAGAAAAAGTGGTGCAGAAAGAAGCGAGAGGTGCAGAAAAAAACAAAAGAAGTGCAGAAAGAAGGAACAGAGGTGCAGAAAGAGGCAAGAGGGTGCAGAAAGAGGGAAGAGGGGTGTGAAAGAGGCACGAGGTGTGCAGAAAGAAGCAACAGAGGTGCAGAAAGGGGTAAGAGGGGTGGAGAAAGAGGCAAGAGGGGTGCAGAAAGAAGCAAGAGAGGTACAATCAATCAATCAATCAATCATGTCACTTATAAAGCGCACTACATACCCGCGAGGGTCTCAAGGCGCTGGGGGAAGAGGGGGTGGTGCTGCTACTGATCGAAGAGCCAGGTCTTGAGGAGTCTTCTGAAGGCCAGTAGGTCTTGGGTCTGCCGAAGGTTGGTGGGGAGGGTGTTCCAGGTCTTGGCGGTGAGGTGGGAGAAGGATCTGCCACCGGCGGTCATTTTCCGGATGCGGGGGACTGTGGCGAGGGCGAGGGTGGTGGAGCGGAGCTGGTGGGTGGGGGTGTAGAAGCTGAGTCGTCTGTTGAGGTAGGCTGGTCCGGAGTTGTGGAGTGCTTTGTGTGCGTGGGTGAGGAGCTTGAAGGTTATCCTCTTGTTGACAGGGAGCCAGTGCAGGTCTCTCAGGTGGGGTGTGATGTGGCTGCGTCGGGGGATGTCGAGGATAAGACGTGCAGAGGCGTTCTGGATGCGTTGCAGCCATCTCAGGAGCTTAGCCGTCGTTCCTGCGTAGAGGGCGTTTCCGTAGTCCAGCCTGCTGGTGACGAGGGCCTGGGTGACTGTTTTCTTGTTTCGGTGGGGATCCACTTGAAGATCCTGCGGAGCATTCGGAGGGTGTTGAAGCAGGATGAGGAAACGGCGTTGACCTGCTTAGTCATGGAGAGGGTGGGGTCGAGGATGACCCCTAGGTTGCGTGCGTAGTCGGTGGGTGTCGGGGCTGTTCCCACTGATGTCGGCTTCCAGGAGTCGTCCCAGGCTGAAGGGTTGGAACCAAGGATGAGGACCTCCGTCTTGTCCGAGTTCAGCTTCAGGCGGCTGGTCCTCATCCATTCGGCGACGGCCTTCATTCCTTCGTGGAGGTGGGCTTTGGCGGTGTGAGGGTCTTTGGTGAGGGAGAGGATCAGCTGGGTGTCGTCGGCGTAGGAGATGATGTTGAGGTTGTGCTGTCGGGCGACGTGGGCGAGGGTGCCATGTAGATGTTGAACAGCGTTGGGCTGAGGAGGAGCCTTGGGGTACGCCGCAGATGATCTTGGTGGCCTTGGATCGGAAGGGGGCGAGGCGGACGCTTTGTGTTCTGCCGGAGAGGAAGGATGTGGTCCAGTCCAGGGCCTTCTCTTGGATCCCGGCGTCGTGAAGGCGTGTTCGTAATGTGTGGTGGCAGACCGTGTCGAAGGCGGCTGATAGGTCCAGGAGGATGAGGGCTGCTGTTTCTCCGTTGTCTAGCAGGGTCCTGATGTCATCGGTGGCAGCAATGAGGGCGGTTTCGGTGCTGTGGTTGCTGCGGAAGCCGGACTGGGAAGGGTCCAGGATGTTGTTCTCCTCGAGGTAGCGGGTCAGTTGTTTGTTGACGATTTTCTCGGTGACCTTCGCGGGGAACGGGAGCAGAGAGATGGGTCGGAAGTTCTTGAGGTCCTTGGGGTCTGCCTTGGGTTTCTTGAGTAAGGCGGTGATCTCGGCGTGCTTCCAGCTTTCCGGGAAGGTTGCTGTCTCGAAGGAGATGTTGATTATTTTCCGGAGATGGGGCGCGATGGCTGTACTGGCTTTGTTGAAGACGTGGTGAGGGCACGGGTCTAGCGGTGAGCCGGAGTGGATGGTGTTCATGATCTCGCTGGTGTCCTCGTCGTTGATGTTGGTCCAGGAGAGCAGGCGGTTGGTGGTTGTGGGGGCAGTGGTCTCGGTGGTTGCCGGGGCGGTCGTGGTGTTGAAGCTGTCGTGGATGTCGGCGATTTTGCGGTGGAAGAAGGTGGCCAGTGAGTCGCACAGGTCTCGCGACGGCGGGATGTCGTTGGTGTTGGAGCTGGGGTTGGAGAGTTCCTTCACGATGTTGAAGAGCTCTTTGCTGTTGTGTGCGTTGTTGTCTAGGCGGTCTTTGAGTGAGGCCCTTTTGGCGGATCTGATGAGGTGATGGTGACTGCGGGTGGCGCTCTTGTGGGCGTACAGAAAGAAGCAAGAGAGGTACAGAAAGAAGCAAGTGGTGCAGAAAGAAACAAAAGAAGTGCAGAAAGAGGGAAGAGAGATGCAGAAAGGGGTAAGAGAGGTGGAGAAAGAGGCAATAGGGGTGCAGAAAGAAGCAAGGGAGGTACAGAAAGAAGTGAAAAGTGCAGAAAGAAACAAAAGAAGTGCAGAAAGAAACAAAAGAAGTACAGAAAGAAGGAACAGAGGTGCAGAAAGAGGCAAGAGGGGTGCAGAAAGAAGCAAGAGAGGTGCAGAAAGAAGCAAGAGAAGTACAGGAAGAAGCAACAGAGGTGCAGAAAGATGGATGAGGGATAGAGAAAGAAGCAAGAGAAGTACAGAAAGAAGCAACTGAGATGCAAAAAGTGGGAACAAGGGTGGAGAAAGTGGCAAGAGGGGTGCAGAAAGAAGCAAGAGAGGTGCAGAAAGAAACAAAAGACATGCAGAAAGATGGAACAGAGGTGCTGAACGATTCAATAGGGGTGCAGAAAGAGGGAAGAGGGGTGCAGAAAGAAGCACAAGTGGTGCAGAAAGAAGCAAGATAGGTGCAAAAAGAAGCAAGAGGAGTGCAGAAAGAAGCAACAGAGGTGTAGAAAGAGGCAAAAGGGGTGCAAAAAGAGGGAAGAGGGGTGCAGAAAGAGGCACAAGGGATGCAGAAAGAAGCAACAGATGTGCAGAAAGAAACAAAAGACGTGCAGAAAGAAGGAACAGAGGTGCAGAAAGAGGCAACAGGGGTGCATAAAGAGGGAAGAGGGGTAGAGAAAGAGGCAAAGGGGTGCAGAAAGAAGTAAGAGAGCTGCAGAAGGAAACAAAAGAAGGGAACAGAGGTGTAGAAAGAGGGAAGAGGGGTGCAGAAAGAGGGGAGAGGTATGCAGAAAGGGGCACAAGGGGTGCAGCAAGAAGCGAGAGGTGCCGAAAGAAAAAAAAGAGGTGCAGAAAGAAGGAACAGGGGTACAGAAAGAGACAAGAGGGGTGCAGAAAGAGGCAAGAGGTACAGAAAGAAGCAAGAGAGCTGCAGAAAGAAACAAAAGAATTGCAGAAAGAAGGAACAGAGGTGCAGAAAGAGACAAGACGGTGTGGGAAACTAGCTGCAATGGTTGTTAGCATCAGCTGAAGCCATTTTGTTTTGGCAGCCATTTTAGTTAGCCATGTGCTCGCCATGTGCTTTCTCCCTCTTCACTGTTGCCTGCTCTTGTATTTCACTTGAGTCAGGAACTATAATTAACTCCTTCAGTACTGAGCCAGAGCACTGCACATGCTCAGAAAGGTCTAGCTGCTAGAATGCACCTGCTCTTAGAGTAACTGTCAGGCTATTTTAACTGATGTCAGCAATATTGTAAACCCTCCCACTCTGTTGACTAAGCAATTCTTATGTATCCTTATATGTAACTAGCTATTCATGTGTATACTTGTACCGCCTCTTTTTGAGTCTACATGCTAACTCAGTGGTAAACTGGGCATAAAAGACCCAGGATCTTTGTACTCCTTAGACTGTCTCCTACAGTGGCCTGTGGGTACTGTATTGACACAGTCTCCCTTATGTGAGGTTAATAAAGTTGTTATTTTGATATTCCAGCTTCCGTGCCAATCTCTTCTTTGTTGGTTTAAGGACCAGGTGCATCAGTGAACCCCTAAAAAGGTTTTTTTTCTACAAATTGGCGCCCGAACGTGGGACTCATCGGAGACGCGGCTATCCAAGGGAGTGGTCTTGACTGAAGACAGGAATCTACTGAGGAGGTACCCTGCATGAGGAGACCCTTTGTCTTTGCAGACCAACGTGTTTTCCGGTTTTCCCGATCTGACCCTCCAGGTGTTGGCCGCTCCCAACTGAGATCTTCTTTGGTGTGAGTATTTTCAAATGACCGTTAGGTCACTCAGAACTTGGCAGGTGGAGGTTGGAGACTTTGGTTTGGTAAGATTGCTGTAGCAACACTTTTGTTTGGATTAGCTTGGCCAAGATTTTGGTTTGTTTGTTTGTTTGCTGCAGCAAATGAAGGCAGGTAATGAGGAGATTTTTCTCTAACTTTGAAAGCTGGAACGGCACAAATTGTGTTAAGTGTCACTTGGAGTATAATATTATATATGCTATAATATTCTTGGCATGCCTGCTTCTAGCACACTTCGTAGAAAGTGTTGCTGTCTTGGAGGTACCAATATGGATTTAGGAAGTACTCAGCTGACTCCCTAAGAGGGGATACCTAAATGGGTTTAGGTATATTAAAAAATGGTATTTCTTCCATGATGATTAGTACACTATGGAATAAATATATATATATAAAAGGATCCTGATCTGCGCACAACTGGTAATTTGGTGTATTATTGGAAAAGGTTTTGAGGCGCGAGCCTGTCTTTTTGAACATGGCAGTCTTTTGGCTGTCTATTTGTCTTGGTGTAATCTCTGTACCTTTTTTTAGAGTCCTTTCGTTTGTAAATATGACTTACAATTGGTATTTACAAATGGTTTGGTTTGAGTAGTCTGTGGGCTGTCTCTTGCTTTTGTCTTAAGTGTTGATTTGTGGGTTAATTGTTTTTTGAGTGTCCATGTGGTTGTGGATTGACACCGGTGGTGCTGCTTGAAAGTACTTGTTTCAGTAAGTAGTGATTCTGTTTTTTGTGTGAGAATGGCTTGCTTTAATAAGCAGTGTTGTGTGTTCTGAGTGTGTGGCCCCCCTTCTTGAAAATGTCTGGAATGAGCTCAATTTGGTTTTTTGTCGTCATTCTGTTATGCAAATGTCATTGAAAGAACTACATTTTAAAATTCAAGGAATGAATTATGTAACATATGCTAAATAGCTGCACGCTACCATTAGAAGTAAAACAGTAACAGACTATAGATGTGTAAATATTGCCACAATGGTAAAAAAACATTAGAATTAACACTCACTAGGGAAAAAATAGGCCTCATAGAAAGAAAAAAAAAACGAATTTGTGTGCTTTGCATAACTAAGACTGAATATAAAATGTTACAGCATTATCCTTAAGAAATTAATATTAAAAGGCATTCACATCATCTGGTTGCTGCTGAAATAAACGCGCCTTTTTTTCACATTACAAGACGATAGATTTGTGCTGGCTTGGAATGCCTGTGTTTTAAATAGACTGCACCGTGCTCAAATTTCCAGCACCAGAAAAAGAGCTTTTAAACAGCTGTTCAAAGCTGTCTGTACCGAAGGAAGCTGTCTGTCAAAACAGACGGAGATCAAACTTTTTCAGGACATTACAATACAGCAAAGGGTTTTTCTCCTGAAAAAGGCGTGGAAGTTGAGGCTTGCTGGTCGTAAAAACACAGCTGAGTAAACAACACATGGCTATGCTTGGCCACAAGCTACAGATCCAGCACGTGCGTTAAAGACTACTGATTTTAAAAGTTACAAATACAGCTTCATTATTTTGGATAAAATAGAAAGGATTAAAAGTAGGGATTTTCTTTCTTGTTGCTTTTCTAAATAAGCATATCTGTGGTTCTGATGGTAAATAATTACTGCCCTTTAAAAAGTGCAACAAAGTATTTTATGTTTCAGTACAGATTCTGTGCTTAGTGTTATAAAAACATGCATTTAAAGGCAAAAGGAAAGGAATGAGGCTTGCTTTTCATATGTGGAAACATTAAAAGAGTTAGTGATCATTATTAAAAAAAAAATTATTAACAATAATTGCACTAAAATCGTTTTTTCTTTTGATCTTTATAATGTCTAATGATCCTACTGTGACAAATATATAAGCTCCTAGCATCACAGTTGAGTTTGAGCAGCACTTTACCACAATGTGGGGAGTGGAATGTGAAATTTCACTTTACCCAGGCATATAAAAACTTATTTTATAAGGGTGTACCTTATACATTTCTGACCTCCCCACCCCTGGGATATCTAGGGGAGACCCTGGGGGTCCCTAATATGCCAAAACATTGTAGGTTATTCATTTTTAAGTGCTCCTACCACCAAAGTCGAGTTTGGGCACAATTTACTTTTTAAAGGCAGTCCTGGCACCCAGGGCTGTTTTCAAACTGATCTCAGATTTCAGCAGTGCACACATGCAACTGCAGAACAAGCAGCTGGCCTCTAAACTGCTAGAAAGCACATCACACACTGCACACGAATGAAAATGAGTATAAAATAAGACAGCAAGAAGTTACATCCTACCTTTAAAATTATTAGCTCACAGGCACGGAATAGGACTGCTTTTCAGCTGTGCTTCTTCAGAGTTACTTTGAATTGGAAACCGCATGGAAATAGCCTTGCACAGAAATGGGACAACAGGTTTAAGGGGCAGAGGTCGAGTTTTGTATTTAGCAGACCAGCAAAATACCCACAAGGGAGGGGTTTTTCTAATAGATTTGCTTTGGTACTTCGACCTTGGAAAAGATTCTGAAGGAAGGGATGACAGCGCAAAGAGAAAGAGAAGCTTTGCTTATTATTTTTGGCAAAAAACCAGGCAGGTTTTGCGCAGTCATAAGAAGCAAAGGAAAGGCAGTACCGTATGTGGGCCCTGTGTAGAGCATAGCTCTGCCATGTATATAGAAATAATGCTTTTAGTTTAAAGATTACTGTGCAAAGGCTACAATAAGGAGGCAATGTAATTCAGTTTGCATTCATGCGCCCTCATGTTACACTAGTACAATTGCTAAAGGAATTGGTAGTTGGTTATTAATGTTTTCTAGTTAGCTAAATGTGCTATTTACCTCCTACAAGTTTGTTTGTGCCCAGCTGCCAAAAATAGGGGTAAATAGTGTCGACAGAAGGTCACCTGTTTCAGGTTACCTGCTGTCGAATGAGGGGAAGAGATTAGAGAGATTAGCTCCTGGGCAAATTAAGGGTAAGCAAAATTAAGTAATACATTGTCATTTTTCTTGATTTATATGCTCTCTCTCTCTCTCTTTTTCTCACTCTCTCTTGAGCCTGTCTAAGCTGTCTAGGAACGGCCATGAGACGTTTAATTGGCTATTCAGTAATACTGTTTTAAAATTGTTAAGATTCATAAAATGAATAACAAATACACCATGTTACTGCCCATCCTGTCTGATGAAATTATAAAAGGATGAGTAGTCTAGATTGATGTTCCCTTATTTGACCTTTAAAGGGGAACTATATGTGGGTAGTTTTTGTTCTACAATTCTCAGGTGATAACACCATTATTGTTTGTTATTTTTATGCTACATACAGTTTTGCAAAGGCATTATTAGTCTCTTATTAGTCTGTGTAATTGAGCTGACAGGATCCCTGTTAAATTAGCAGTTTTAGATTTTCCCGCCGCGCCTATAACATGAGAGCATGGTCCTAAGCGTAAAATGTAGGTGTTTTTACGTAAGAAAAATCATTTTAGAAGTGTCTGCAGTCCTGTACAGGTAGTGAAAGGTTATGACTTATGAAACACAAGCTTGTTAAGACAAGAAGCACAAAAGAATACTTGTTCTAAAAATTCCCTTTCTTGAGGTTCTTCAGATGAATAATATAGGAATATACAAATGTAAGGATTTAGAGTATGTCCGTATTGTTTTTCTTTTTCCCTCAGAATTTAGTAAATAAACATAGACTTCCTTGGCTGCTTCAAATAGTGTAACGTTTTACTCTTGTCAGTTCACCAAAAAGTTCCTTTTATACTCGCTAATGGGTCCAGGGTTGTTTTTTACTCTCAGATAGATGAAGTGGTTCTTGGGTGCCTTGCTAATGTATGGGTCGCCCCAAGCTAAAAAAAAAAAGGTATTTGGAAATAGAGTATCCTCTCTGTTGATAGATTATTTGTATGCCTTGTCTAAAGATTTTTTGTTCTGTCCATCAATAGATATCTGCTGCCCTACAACCATTGCCAGAGGGGCCCGGACATCAGATTCAGCCTGGGGAGTTAGTGCCAGTCCAGCTTGAAGCCAAGGTGAAGGGAACCAGCACAGGCATTGCTGGCAACTAGGACCACAGTGAAGGTAGAAGGCTGGAAGCACTGGGACATGAAGTGTGTACCCCTGCTACTGTCTTGGACGAAAGACGGGGTCACAAATCAGGATGGAGAATTCTTTGTGTGGATCCAGTTTTTGATGCCCAGCTGAGAGAGTCACAGACCGACAAAGACGGCAAGAAGGCTTTTGCTTGAGGTGACCCCCTTTGAAACAAGGGTTGCCTCAGATATCCCAGCATCAGGCCTTTGAGTCCTGGTCCCCAAGTGAATGCAAGTCTGCACCTTTGTTTGTTGATAAGGAGGTGCCTGGGCATACTGGGTACAATCTGTGGCCCCGACAAAAGAGCAGTGCGCCAGTGGAGCAACACAGGAGTTAGGGAAGGACTTGAGTTCAGGGTATAGGTGCTGTGCCTTTGGTGCCTGTTAGATTAAAGTAAAGAAAACTGGTGCACTGCCTGAGACACTGGACAGGATCGTTGAGGGCATTTGCCCCGGAGGGTGATTGCCCTATCCTGAAAGAAGAAACTTTTTCCCTTAAAACTGGGCCGTGATTGTTTTCTTGAGTTGCAAGTTGTGCAGCTCCACCGTTGGAAAAGAACTTCAATAGGAGCCTGCCTGTGAGGCTCAGACGGACACAGGGAGAAGCCTCCCCTCTGGTTGGTTGTACAGCGGCTTCTATTCTTTAAGTACTTTTTAGCAATGTATCCCTTTGGTCGTCCCATTTTTGAGGAGGAACAGCCCTTTGCGGCTCCTCGTCCTAATTCCCATGGCCCCGTTTGGTCTTCCTGGACCCCTGAAGTGAAAATTGTTTTTGTAATGATCCTTGTATTTGCTTTAATATTTGCATTAGGAATGTTTATTCTGCAAGAGAAACGTTTTTTTGAACAGTTGATAAATACTACTCTGCCCTCCTCCTGAGCATATCAATTGATACTCTAGCCCTCATAAAAAGAACACTGGAAAGGTCTATTAAAAAATGTTTTTTCTTTAAGATATTATATTAGATATGTGTTGTTGGCTATTCTGAAGCTGAAATAGATGGTCACTGAAATACATAGGAGCCCTGAAACATAGCATTGGACTGGATGCTTTTGGGATTTACTTTCTGCTTGGGGTTGGAAAAATTGATAGTTCTGTTTGTAATAATAGCCATTATTTTATCCTGCTTTCTGGGTGTTCATTATGACCCAATGCTCTGTTCCCCATGTATTTCTACTTGTATCTCACCAGTTAAACAATGTTAAAAATGTAAATGCCCACCTAGCAATGGATCAGGATATTAATGGATTTATGAGGATAAATGTGCAGGATAACTCCCATGCTTCTATTAATTCATAGCGGATGTCTTCAGCTAATGCTAAAACGGCCATCTGTGGAAAACTAGCTGCAATGGTTGTTAGCATCAGCTGAAGCCATTTTGTTTTTGGCAGCCATTTTAGTTAGCCATGTGCTCACCATGTGCTTTCTCCCTCTTCACTGTTGCCTGCTCTTGTATTTCACTTGAGTCAGGAACTATAATTAACTCCTTCAGTACTGAGCCAGAGCACTGCACATGCTCAGAAAGGTCTAGCTGCTAGAATGCACCTGCTCTTAGAGTAACTGTCAGGCTATTTTAACTGATGTCAGCAATATTGTAAACCCTCCCACTCTGTTGACTAAGCAATTCTTATGTATCCTTATATATAACTAGCTATTCATGTGTATACTTGTACCGCCTCTTTTTGAGTCTACATGATAACTCAGCTGTAAACTGGGCATAAAAGACCCAGGATCTTTGTACTCCTTAGACTGTCTCCTACAGTGGCCTGCGGGTACTGTATTGACACAGTCTCCCTTATGTGAGGTTAATAAAGTTGTTATTTTGATATTCCAGCTTCCGTGCCAATCTCTTCTTTGTTGGTTTAAGGATCAGGTGCATCAGTGAACCCCTAAAAGGTTTTTTTCTACAACGGGTGCAGAAAGAGGTAAGAGGGGTGCAGAAAGAGGCAAAAGAGGTACAGAAAGAAGCGAGAGGTGCAGAAAGAAACAAAAGAAGTGCAGAAAGAAGGAACAGAGGTGCAGAAAGAGGCAAGAGGGGTGCAGAAAGAGGGAAGAGGGGTGTGAAAGAGGCACGAGGCATGCAGAAAGAAGCAACAGAGGTGCAGAAAAGGGTAAGACAAGTGGAGAAAAAGGCAAGAGGGGTGCAGAAAGAAGCGAGAGGTGCAGAAAGAAACAAAAGAAGTGCAGAAAGAGGGAAGAGAGATGCAGAAAGGGGTAAGAGGGGTGGAGAAAGAGGCAAGATGGGTGCAGATCGAAGCAAGAGAGGTACAGAAAGAAGCGAAAGGTGGAGAAAGAAACAAAAGAAGTGCAGAAAGAAGGAACAGAGGTGCAGAAAGAGGCAAGAGGGGTGCAGAAAGAGGGAAGAGGAGTGTGAAAGAGGCACGAGGGGTACAGAAACAAGCAAGAGAGGTGCAGAAAGAAGCAAGAGAAGTGCAAAAAGAAGCAACAGAGGTGCAGAAATACGGATGAGGGGCGGAGAAAGAGGCAAGAGAAGTGCAGAAAGAAGCAACAGAGATTAAAAAAGGGGAAAGAGGGGTAGAGAAAGAGGCAAGAGGGGTGCAGAAAGAAGCAAGAGAGGTGCAGAAAGAAATAAAAGACGTGCAGAAAGATGGAACAGAAGTGCTGAAAGAGTCAAGAGGGGTGAAGAAAGAGGGAAGAGGGGTGCCGAAAGAAGCACGAGAGGTGCAGAAAGAAGCAAGAGAGGTGCAAAAAGAAGCAAGAGGAGTGCAGAAAGAAGCAACAGAGGTGCAGAAAGAGACAAGAGGGGTGCAGAAAGTGGCATGAGGGATGCAGAAAGAAGCAACAGACGTGCAGAAAGAAACAAAAGAATTGCAGAAACACGCAAAATAGGTGTAGAAAGAGGTAAGAGGGTAGAGAAAGAGGCAAGGGGGTTCAGAAAGAAGCAAGAGAGCTGCAAAAAGAAACAAAAGAAGTGCAGAAAGAAGGAATAGAGGTGTAGAAAGAGGCAGGAGGGGTACAGAAAGAGGCAAGAGAAGTGAAGAAAGAAGCAACAAAGCTGCAGAAAGAGGCAAGAGAACTGCAGAAAGAGGCAAGAGAATTGCAGAAACAGGCAAAATAGGTGCAGAAAGAAGGAACAGAGGTGCAGAAAGAGGCAAGAGGAGTGCAGAAAGAGGGAAGAAGGGTGCAGAAAGAGGCAAAAAGGGGTGCAGAAAGAAGCAAGAGAGGTGCAGAAAAAAGCAAGAGAAGTGCAGAAAGAAGCAACAGAGATGCAGAAAGGGGGAAGTAGGGTGGAGAAAGAGGCAAGAGGGATACGGAAAGAAGCAAGAGAGGTGCAGAAACAAACAAAAGAAGTGCAGAAAGAAGCAAGAGAGGTACAGAAAGATTCAATAGGGGTGCAGAAAGAGGGAAGAGGAGTGCAGAAAGAGGGAAGAAGGGTGCAGAAAGAGGCAAAAGGGGTGCAGAAAGAAGCAAGAGAGGTGCAGAAAAAAGCAAGAGAAGTGCAGAAAGAAGCAACAGAGATGCAGAAAGGGGGAAGTAGGGTGGAGAAAGAGGCAAGAGGGATACGGAAAGAAGCAAGAGAGGTGCAGAAACAAACAAAAGAAGTGCAGAAAGAAGCAAGAGAGGTACAGAAAGATTCAATAGGGGTGCAGAAAGAGGGAAGAGGAGTGCAGAAAGAAGCACGAGTGGTGCAGAAAGAAGCACGATAGGTGCAAAAAGAAGCAAGAGGAGTGCAGAAAGAAGCAACAGAGGTGTAGAAAGACGCAAGAGGGGTGCACAAAGAGGGAAGAGGGGTGCAGAAAGAGGCACAAGGGATGCAGACAGAAGCAACAGGTGTGCAGAAAGAAACAAAAGAAGTGCAGAAAGAAGGAACAGAGGTGCAGAAAGAGGCAACAGGGGTGCATAAAGAGGGAAGAGGGGTAGAGAAAGAGGCAAGAGGGGTACAGAAAGAAGCAAGAGAGGTACAGAAAGAAACAAAAGAAGGGCAGAAAGAAGGAACAGAGGTGTAGAAAGAGGGAAGAGGGGTGCAGAAAGAGGGGAGTGGTGTGCAGAAAGGGGCACAAGGGGTGCAGAAAGAAGCGAGAGGTGCCGAAAGAAACAAAAGAGGTGCAGAAAGAAGGAACAGGGGTACAGAAAGAGGCAAGAGGGGTGCAGAAAGAGGGAAGAGGGGTGTGAAAGAGGCATGAGGAGTACAGAAAGAAGCAAGAGGAGTGCAGAAAGAAGCAAGAGAGATGCAGAAAGTGGTAAGAGGGGTGGAGAAAGAGGCAAGAGGGGTACAGAAAGAAGCAAGAGAGGTACAGAAAGAAGCGAGAGGTGCAGAAAGAAACAAAAGAAGTGCAGAAAGAGGCAAAAGGGGTGCAGAAAGAGGGAAGAGGGGTGGAGAAAGAGGCAAGAGGTGCAGAAAGAAGCAAGAGAGCTGCAGAAAGAAACAAAAGAAGTGCAGAAAGAAGGAACAGAGGTGCAGAAAGAGGGAAGAGGGGTGTGAAAGAGGCACGAGCCGTGCAGAAAGAAGCAACAGAGGTGCAGAAAGGGGAAAGAGGAGTGGAGAAAAAGGCAAGAGGGGTGCAGAAAGAAGCAAGAGAGGTACAGAAAGAAGCAAGAGGTGCAGAAAGAAACAAAAGAAGTGCAGAAAGAAGGAACAGAGGTGCAGAAAGAGGCAAGAGGGGTGCAGAAAGAGGGAAGAGGAGTGTGAAAGTGGCACGAGGGGTGCAGAAACAAGCAAGAGAGGTGCAGAAAGAAGCAAGAGAAGTGCAAAAAGAAGCAACAGAGGTGCAGAAAGACGGATGAGGGGCGGAGCAAGAGGCAAGAGAAGTGCAGAAAGAAGCAACAGAGGTGAAAAAAGGGGAAAGAGGGGTGGAGAAAGAGGCAAGATGGGTGCAGATCGAAGCAAGAGAGCTACAGAAAGAAGCGAAAGGTGCAGAAAGAAATAAAAGACGTGCAGAAAGATGGAACAGAGGTGCTGAAAGAGTCAAGAGGGGTGAAGAAAGAGGGAAGAGGGGTGCCGAAAGAAGCACGAGAGGTGCAGAAAGAAGCAAGAGAGGTGCAAAAAGAAGCAAGAGGAGTGCAGAAAGAAGCAACAGAGGTGCAGAAAGAAACAAAAGAATTGCAGAAACAGGCAAAATAGGTGCAGAAAGAAGGAACAGAGGTGCAGAAAGAGGTAAGAGGGTAGAGAAAGAGGCAAGGGGGTGCAGAAAGAAGCAAGAGAGCTGCAAAAAGAAACAAAAGAAGTGCAGAAAGAAGGAATAGAGGTGTAGAAAGAGGCAGGAGGGGTACAGAAAGAGGCAAGAGAAGTGAAGAAAGAAGCAACAAAGCTGCAGAAAGAGGCAAGAGAACTGCAGAAAGAGGCACGAGAATTGCAGAAACAGGCAAAATAGGTGCAGAAAGAAGGAACAAAGGTGCAGAAAGAGGCAAGAGGAGTGCAGAAAGAGGGAAAAAGGGTGCAGAAAGAGGCAAAAGGGGTGCAGAAAGAAGCAAGAGAGGTGCAGAAAAAAGCAAGAGAAGTGCAGAAAGAAGCAACAGAGATGCAGAAAGGGGGAAGTGGGGTGGAGAAAAAGGCAAGAGGGGTGCAGAAAGAAGCAAGAGAACTGCAGAAAGAAACAAAAGAAGTGCAGAAAGAAGCAACCGAGGTGCAAAAAGAGGCAAGAGGGGTGCAGAAAGAGACAAAAGGGGTACAGTAAGAAGCAAGAGAGGTGCAGAATGAAACAAAAGAAGTGCAGAAAGAAGGAACAGAGGTGCAGAAAGAGGCAAGAGGGGTGCAGGAAGAGGGAAGAGGGGTGTGAAAGAGGCACGAGGGGTGCAGAAAGAATCAAGAAAGGTGCAGAAAGAAGCAAGAGAGATGCAGAAAGGGGTAAGAGGGGTGGAGAAAGAAGGAAGAGAGGCGCAGAAAGAAACAAAAGAAGTGCAGAAAGATGGAACAGATGTGCAGAGAGAGGCAAGAGGGATGCAGAAAGAGGGAAAAGGGGTGCATAAAGAGGCACAAGGGGTGCAGAAAGAAGCAAGAGAGGTGCAGAAAGAAGCAAGGGAAGTGCAGAAAGAAGCAACAGAGGTGCAGAAAGAGGGATGAGGGGTGGAGAAAGATGCAAGAGAAGTGCATAAAGAAGCAATAGAGGTGCAAAAAGGGGGAACGGGGTGGCAAACGTAGCAAGAGGGGTGCAGAAAGAAACAAAAGAAGTACAGAAAGAATTAACCGAGGTGCAGAAAGAGGCAAGAGGGGTGCAGAAAGAGGGAAGAGGGGAGCAGAAAGAAGCATGAGTGGTGCAGAAAGAAGCAAGAGAGGTGCAGAGAGAAGCAAGAGGAGTACAGAAAGAAGCAAAAGAGGTGCAGAAAGAGGCAAGAGGTGTGCAAAAAGAGGGAAGAGGGGTGCAGAAAGAAGGAACAATGGTGCAGATAGAGGCAACAGGGGTGCAGAAAGATGGAAGAGGGGTGGAGAAAGAGGCAACAGGGTGCAGAAAGAAGCAAGAGAACTGCAGAAAGAAACAAAAGAAGTGCAGAAAGAAGGAACCGAGGTGCAGAAAGAGGCAAGAGGGGTGCAGGAAGCGGGAAGAGAGATGCAGAAAGAAACAAAAGAAGTGTAGAAAGTAGAAACAGAGGTGCAGAAAGAGGCAAGAGGAGTGCAGAAGGAGGGAAGAGGGGTGCAGAAAGAGGCACAAGGGGTGCAGAAAGAAGCAAGAGAGGTACAGAAAGAAGCAAGAGAAGTGCAGAGAGAAGCAACAGAGGTGCAGAAAGAGGGAAGGGGTGGAGAAAGAGGGAAGAGAAGTAGAGAAAGAAGCAACAGACATGCAGAAAGGGGGAAGAGGCGTGGAGCAAGAGGGATGAGAAGTACAGAAAGAAGCAACAGACATGCAGAAAGGGGTAAGAGGCGTGGAGAAAGAGGCAAGAGGGGTGCAGAAATAAACAAGAAAGGTACAGAAAGAATCAAAAGAAGTACAGAAAGAAGGAACAGAGGTGCAGAAAGAGGCAGGGGGCGTGCAGAAAGAGGGAAGAGAGGGGCAGAAAGAGGGAAGAAGGGTGCAGAAAGAGGGAAGAAGGGTGCAGAAAGAGGCACAAGGTGTGCAGAAAGAAACAAGAGAGGTGCAGAAAGTAGAAGAGACGTGTAGAAAGAGGCAAGAGAAGTGCAGAAAAAGAAAGAAAGGTGCAGAAAGAAGCAACAGAAATAGGCAAGAGAGGCGTAGAAATATGCAAGAGTGGTTTGCACACCATTAGTACCAATTTAACACCCAAATTTAGCAATAAGTAACAGGTGACCATTCTAGATTTGCAAAGGGCCTTCCACCACGCTGTAACACTTGTTGCTGCATTTTTGGTAACGTTTGAGCCGTTTGAGCTGGAAACAAGGCTTTTTTTGATCAAATCTGTAGATTAGTCAGCAGATGATGGATTATGTGGCTAATGTGGGAAATGTATAATTGTACGAAAGTCGGTGCAGCCAAACAGTCGCATAATTCCAGTGGCCCTGCTCATACCTCTGACTAGGTCCAGAAGTGCTCCTTAGTGGTTCCTTCTTTTTTTTGTCTCATTGAGTTCATAGTTTAGCTTCTATGGAAATGAGGAATACTAAGGTTACCACTCCACAACACAGACTACCATACCACATAATTACTCTCCATAACACATAATCCCACTCTACATAATTCCTATACACTAAATACCACATACTTTCTATCCACATAATTTCACTGTACAACATACCACATAATTTCACTACACATAACGTACATCCACTGCACTCCCAAAAACATTAGTAAAAAACTTTTACATTTACAACGTCAATAGCTCTAACTCTCGCAAATGCGAAACCTATTACATTGCAAATGCTTCTTTAGCTAGTAGTCGAGTTTGCAGAGTGGTGGAGAAAGGGCGCTTGGCCTCTGACCAGCGCTCAGGAATTCCGCTGCATAGGACTTACAGGGGGTACCAGGAGGGCTTCTTGGCCCCCAAAGTCCCTCAGGAGTAAAGTGGACTTCATCCCCCAACCCCTAGTGTGCCAGGAGGCACGTTTGCAGAGTGATGGAGAAAGGGGAGCGTGGCCTCCGAAGACCTCTTAGCAACCCCACTGTGCGGGACTTACTGGAGGTAACAGGAGGGGTAGTTGGCCCCCAAGGGCAACCTTGGGGGCCATCCACCCCTCCTATTACCTCCAGCAAGTCCCACACAGCAGCATTGGTAAGTTCTCATAGCAGGCCACACCCCCTTTGCCCACCAGTCTGCAAATGCGCTCCCTGGCATGCTCTTGGATGGGGATTGCATCCTGAGGGTCCTTAGGGGCCAACTAGCCCACCTGATACCTCCAGAAAGCCCCAGATAGTGGGATTGCTGAGAGGTGGACACAGGCCATGCCCCCTTTCTCTACCACTCTGCAAACGCGCCTCCTGGCGCACTCTTGGTTGGGAGGTGAAGTCCCCTTGCCTCCTGAGGACCCCTGGGGGCCAACTAGCTCTCCTGTTATCTCTAGTAAGCTCCACACAGCTGGATTGCTGAGAGTGGTCCAAGGCCACGCCCCCTTTTTATAACACTCTGCAAACGCATCTCCTGGGGCACTGCTGCTCGGGGATGAAGTCCTCTTTAGTCCTGAGGTCCTTAGGACACCTCAGGACCTCATCGCCCCACCAGCAGTGCGCCAAGAGGTGCGTTTGCAGAGTGGTGTAAAAAGGGGCATGGCTTTGGACCACCTCTCAGCAATCCCACTGTGTGGGGCTTACTGGAGGTACCTGGTGGGCTAGTTGGCCCCTAAGTACCCTTAGGATTCAAGGGGACTTAATGCCCCAACCCAGAATGCACCAGGATGTGCGTTTGCAGAGTGGTGCAGGGAGGGGGCAGGGCCTCCGGCGAGATGCCGGCTTCTCTTTTATTTTTTTATTGTTAGATGGGGCTGTGTGGCCTCCCTTCTCTTAATTTTTTTGGGCCCTGTGGACCCCATCCCCCAGGGCCTGAGCCATTTGTTTATTTATTTTTTATTTAAAAAAAAAAAAAACAAGAAGGGGGCTGTGCGGCCCCCCTCCCGAGGCCGATTTCGGCCCCGGGGACCCCATCCCCCGGGGCATAGCCAATTTTTTAATAAATTTTTTAAAAAACTACATTTAAAGGAGGGGGGGCCACGCGGTCTCCCTCCTGAGGCCTTTTTCAGCCCCGGGGACCCCATCCCCCAGGGCTTTGCCTCTTTTTTTAATTTTTGCATTTTGAGGGAGGGGGGGCCGCATGGCCCCCCTTCCCTGGGCCACTTTTGGCCTTGGAGACCCCATCCCCCAGGGCCTGGCCTCATGTTGGGGACCGTGGGGGGAGCCCCAATGCCCCCACGGTCCCAGCTGGCTCCCTGCCTCCTGCGGGAGCCAGCATTGCTTATGGACAAGGGGATCTGCTGACATGCAGCTCCCCTTGTCCAAAAGCAATTTGCTTTGCTTCATGGAAGCGAGAGCAGGTTTCCTGCTCTCGCTTCCATGAAGCGAAGCAGAAGTTTTCAATGACAAGGCGGGAGCAGTGCTCCTGCCCTTGCAAACTGCAATGTCCCGGGGGTGGGCCCCCTGGGACATTGCTGGAGCCGGCCCTGGGGGGTGGAAGTCCCCAGGGCCATCGAAGGTTCCTGGAGGGGGGCTGCGCGGCCCCCCTCCCTTAGTGTTTAAAGCCCCGGGGAGGTGGCAGTCCCCGGGGCTTGGGGAGGCCCGTGAGGCCCCCTGACCCTTATAAATTCAAGCCCCGGGGAGGTGGGGGTCCCGGGGCAACGTGGGGGGTGCGAGGCCCCCCACATTTAAACATTGAAGCCCCGGGGAGGTGGTGGTCCCTGGGGCTTGGGGGGGTCCACGAGGCACCCCACCCATTACTGTGCAATGCCCCGGGGAGTGGTGGTCCCCGGGGCAGCGTGGGGGGCAGGAGCCCCCCACGCATTTTATAAAAATAAAAGCCCCAGGGAGGTGGCAGTCCCGGGGGCTCTGAGGGCCCGCGCGGCCCCTGCATATATTTCCCACATTGCCCCCAGGACCTGGCCCACCCGGGGCTTATTAAAACGAAGCACAGGAAACCCCGCTTCGTTTTTAAAAAACAATTCGGAGGAATTCGCGGATCCTACGTGAATTCCGCCAAAAATTAAAAAAAATATGCTTTTTTTGGACCTGGGGGTCCTTGTGGAATCTCTGAGTCCTGACCAGGCCTAGGGGGTCAGGGTGTTTCTACCCTGCCCCCATTTCTTTTTTTTATACCATTTTCTTCCCTTTTTTCTTGTGACTCGGTTTTACCGAGTCACAAGATGGCTGCCAACACTTCTTGGTTTAGAGTGTTGACAGCCAATCAGAATGAAGCTCGTGCTCGGGAGGGTTCGAGATCTACTGCGGCAGTCAGATATATAATTTTTTAAATTATTGGATTTCTCAGGAACTACTGAACGGATTTCCACCATTTAAAAAAAAGGTCGCTTTCTGAACCAAGAGCTACCTTTTTGCCAAATTTGGTGTAATTCCATTCAGCAGTTCGGGCTGTAACCTGTTCCAAAATTTCCTATGGCAAGTAACATGGACAAAATGCGTTTTTGGGACCCCCCCTTTTTTCTCGGCCCCCGCTTGAGGATTCTCCCCGAAACTTTCAAGACAGGAGCTGACCAGAGCACCCCATTAGTTTTGAAAATTTTGTGAAGATTCATCAAATGGAGCCAAAGATATTGGCAAATCAAAAAACGCTTTTCCTATGGAAACAAGGTCCTAACTATAACTACCTACTGGCGACCGCCAGTAGGTAATAGATATATACACACACACACACACACATATATATATATATACACACACATATATATGCACACACACACACATATATACATATAGCCACCAAGAGTGTTTCGTCCTTACAAAGAAAACATACTGCGGCTCTGCTGCTTCTCAAGCGTATTTATTTGATTTCTGCAGCAACATTATTGTTAATGTTGCTGCAGAAATGAAATAAATACGCTTGAAAAGCAGCAGAGCCTTGGTGTGTTTTCTTTGAATGGACAAAATATTCTTGGTGGATGTGTTGGGGTTCGCTACCCCGTTGCGAGCCCACCGTGGAGAAGAGGCTTGGGTTACAACGATTAGTCAAAGTGGGAAAATATATATATCTATTTATTATATATATATATATATATATATATATATATATATATATATATATACACACACACACATATAATGTTATTAGGTTTATTCAATCATTCATAAAGTAACTGGCCTGCGAAGTAAAAGTCTGCAAACTAACGGTACTAAAACTTACCTCCGTTGCAATGAGTCCCAATGTAAGGCTTGTGAAGTAACAGTAGCATACTGCTAAAGATACATTATGCAAAATCAGTAAACATGTGGATGGAAAGGTATACATTTTATTCAAGGCTCGGGGCATACCGCATAATACAGTCAATAGCATAATTTTGGGTAATAAATGTTTAAATCTTACAGTGATATTCAACAAATATGGATATTGCTTTTAAAGTCGGGCACCAATATGGTTCCTATTCATTGAATGTATGAAGCTTTAAAGTACATAAACCCATAGTGGTGATTTTTGGTATTTAAACCTGGATGTCTTTTGTACTAAGTGTGCTGCTTTTATGTATTAATAATTGTTAAGAAAAAGTCTTTAAAAAAATTAACTTAAGAGCATCATGTGATAAAGCCTATATTACTCGATGTAAGATTTTAAACAGTGGCTGCTTTAGAATTCGTGAACCTGACAATGTACAAACACAATGAAAATGTATTGAAATTGTGATCACAATAATTGGGGTTGCCAAGTCGGTATTTTACACCATCAATTTTGAAAAATTCTGTTTTAATCGTAAGCAGTCACTCTTGCATTAGTAACTTTTCTATGTCCATATACCATGCACGATACTAGCACCTGTCACTTTAAGAAAAAGGTGAAAAACTGGTTTAAAAGCTAGCCATTACCTGTGATATGCGTCATGTGATCAAGGGCCTATGGGCTCGAAACGCGTCATGGCTGCAGTTTGTAGTTGAGCTGCCAATAAACTACATTGAATTGCACGAAATTGTGGTCCGGGCTCCTGTTCTTCGCCGCGGTAATTGCACTACAAGAGGAGTTCCTGTTATATATATATTCATCAACAAATGCCCTTGAGCTTCGAGAGGTCACTCGACGATGTTCCAACCATCCGGTTTCTGGCCTCTCAGCAGCTCAACAACCTGCTTCCCAGTATATTCACAACCATGCCCGACACGTTTCAAGGCCAATACGCCTCTTCCTCATGGGCTCACTGACAAAAGCATCAACGGCTCACCTCAGCATTCATCTCGTGTTTATTGAATTAAACCGCCCTCAGTGGGCGTGGCTCACTTGCTTACAAGCATGCTGGTATATGCAGTCCATAGAGGTGAGTATTATTTAATTCCTTAAGTAGGTTCAATGCTTCTGTTTATATTTAGAGTTCATTTTTATCCTTTAGTAGTAAAGGGAATCGAAGGCCGGTGAGCTGTCATTTGCATAAAGGAACATCGTGCCACATGACGGGAAGGTTCCCATCACAGCCTTTCCATGGTACAGAAATGGTGCTCCTCTCCACGGCCAAGGCAGCCGTGTAATAATAGTCATCAACAAACACCCTTGAGCTTCGAGAACTCACTCGACGATGTTCCAACCATCCGATTTGTGGCCTCTCAGCAGCTCAACATCCTGCTTCCCAGTATATTCACAACCATGCCCGACGCGTTTCAAGGCCAATACGCCTCTTCCTCATGGGCTCACTGACAAAAGCATCAACGGCTCACCTCAGCATTCATCTCGTGTTTATTGAATTAAACCGCCCTCAGTGGGCGTGGCTCACTTGCTTACAAGCATGCTGGTATATGCAGTCCATAGAGGTGAGTATTATTTCATTCCTTAAGTAGGTTCAATGCTTCTGTTTATATTTAGAGTTCATTTTTATCCTTTAGTAGGAAAGGGAATCGAAGGCCGGTGAGCTGTCATTTGCATAAAGGAACATCGTGCCACATGACGGGAAGGTTCCCATCACAGCCTTTCCATGGTACAGAAATGGTGCTCCTCTCCACGGCCAAGGCAGCCGTGTAATAATAGTCATCAACAAACGCCCTTGAGCTTCGAGAGGTCACTCGATGATGTTCCAACCATCCGGTTTCTGGCCTCTCAGCAGCTCAACAACCTGCTTCCCAGTATATTCACAACCATGCCCGACGCGTTTCAAGGCAGACACGCCTCTTCCTCATGGGCTCACTGACAAAAGCATCAACGGCTCACCTCAGCATTCATCTCGTGTTTATTGAATTAAACCGCCCTCAGTGGGCGTGGCTCACTTGCTTACAAGCATGCTGGTATATGCAGTCCATAGAGGTGAGTATTATTTCATTCCTTAAGTAGGTTCAATGCTTCTGTTTATATTTAGAGTTCATTTTTATCTTTTAGTAGGAAAGGGAATCGAAAGCCGGTGAGCTGTCATTTGCATAAAGGAACATCGTGCTACATGACGGGAAGTTTCCCATCACAGCCTTTCCATCGTACAGAAATGGTGCTCCTCTCCACGGCCAAGGCAGCCGTGTAATAATAGTCATCAACAAACGCCCTTGAGCTTCGAGAGGTCACTCGACGATGTTCCAACCATCCGGTTTCTGGCCTCTCAGCAGCTCAACAACCTGCTTCCCAGTATATTCACAACCATGCCCGACGCGTTTCAAGGCCAATATGCCTCTTCCTCATGGGCTCACTGACAAAAGCATCAACGGCTCACCTCAGCATTCATCTCGTGTTTATTGAATTAAACCGCCCTCAGTGGGCGTGGCTCACTTGCTTACAAGCATGCTGGTATATGCACTCCATAGAGGTGAGTATTATTTCATTCCTTAAGTAGGTGCAATGCTTCTGTTTATATTTAGAGTTCATTTTTATCCTTTAGTAGGAAAGGGAATCGAAGGCCGATGAGCTGTCATTTGCATAAAGGAACATCGTGCCACATGACGGGAAGGTTCCCATCACAGCCTTTCCATCGTACAGAAATGGTGCTCCTCTCCACGGCCAAGGCAGCCGTGTAATAATAGTCATCAACAAACGCCCTTGAGCTTCGAGAGGTCACTCGACGATGTTCCAACCATCCGGTTTCTGGCCTCTCAGCAGCTCAACAACCTGCTTCCCAGTATATTCACAACCATGCCCGACGCGTTTCAAGGCCAATACGCCTCTTCCTCATGGGCTCACTGACAAAAGCATCAACGGCTCACCTCAGCATTCATCTCGTGTTTATTGAATTAAACCGCCCTCAGTGGGCGTGGCTCACTTGCTTACAAGCATGCTGGTATATGCAGTCCATAGAGGTGAGTATTATTTCATTCTTTAAGTAGGTTCAATGCTTCTGTTTATATTTAGAGTTCATTTTTATCCTTTAGTAGGAAAGGGAATCGAAGGCCGGTGAGCTGTCATTTGCATAAAGGAACATCGTGCCACATGACGGGAAGGTTCCCATCACAGCCTTTCCATGGTACAGAAATGGTGCTCCTCTCCACGGCCAAGGCAGCCGTGTAATAATAGTCATCAACAAACGCCCTTGAGCTTCGAGAGGTCACTCGATGATGTTCCAACCATCCGGTTTCTGGCCTCTCAGCAGCTCAACAACCTGCTTCCCAGTATATTCACAACCATGCCCGACGCGTTTCAAGGCAGACACGCCTCTTCCTCATGGGCTCACTGACAAAAGCATCAACGGCTCACCTCAGCATTCATCTCGTGTTTATTGAATTAAACCGCCCTCAGTGGGCGTGGCTCACTTGCTTACAAGCATGCTGGTATATGCAGTCCATAGAGGTGAGTATTATTTCATTCCTTAAGTAGGTTCAATGCTTCTGTTTATATTTAGAGTTCATTTTTATCTTTTAGTAGGAAAGGGAATCGAAAGCCGGTGAGCTGTCATTTGCATAAAGGAACATCGTGCTACATGACGGGAAGGTTCCCATCACAGCCTTTCCATCGTACAGAAATGGTGCTCCTCTCCACGGCCAAGGCAGCCGTGTAATAATAGTCATCAACAAACGCCCTTGAGCTTCGAGAGGTCACTCGACGATGTTCCAACCATCCGGTTTCTGGCCTCTCAGCAGCTCAACAACCTGCTTCCCAGTATATTCACAACCATGCCCGACGCGTTTCAAGGCCAATATGCCTCTTCCTCATGGGCTCACTGACAAAAGCATCAACGGCTCACCTCAGCATTCATCTCGTGTTTATTGAATTAAACCGCCCTCAGTGGGCGTGGCTCACTTGCTTACAAGCATGCTGGTATATGCACTCCATAGAGGTGAGTATTATTTCATTCCTTAAGTAGGTGCAATGCTTCTGTTTATATTTAGAGTTCATTTTTATCCTTTAGTAGGAAAGGGAATCGAAGGCCGATGAGCTGTCATTTGCATAAAGGAACATCGTGCCACATGACGGGAAGGTTCCCATCACAGCCTTTCCATCGTACAGAAATGGTGCTCCTCTCCACGGCCAAGGCAGCCGTGTAATAATAGTCATCAACAAACGCCCTTGAGCTTCGAGAGGTCACTCGACGATGTTCCAACCATCCGGTTTCTGGCCTCTCAGCAGCTCAACAACCTGCTTCCCAGTATATTCACAACCATGCCCGACGCGTTTCAAGGCCAATACGCCTCTTCCTCATGGGCTCACTGACAAAAGCATCAACGGCTCACCTCAGCATTCATCTCGTGTTTATTGAATTAAACCGCCCTCAGTGGGCGTGGCTCACTTGCTTACAAGCATGCTGGTATATGCAGTCCATAGAGGTGAGTATTATTTCATTCTTTAAGTAGGTTCAATGCTTCTGTTTATATTTAGAGTTCATTTTTATCCTTTAGTAGGAAAGGGAATCGAAGGCCGGTGAGCTGTCATTTGCATAAAGGAACATCGTGCCACATGACGGGAAGGTTCCCATCACAGCCTTTCCATCGTACAGAAATGGCACTAAAGGATAAAAATGAACTCTAAATATAAACAGAAGCATTGAACCTACTTAAGGAATGAAATAATACTCACCTCTATGGACTGCATATACCAGCATGCTTGTAAGCAAGTGAGCCACGCCCACTGAGGGCGGTTTAATTCAATAAACACGAGATGAATGCTGAGGTGAGCCGTTGATGCTTTTGTCAGAGAGCCCAAGAGGAAGAGGCGTATTGGCCTTGAAACGCGTCGGGCATGGTTGTGAATATACTGGGAAGCAGGTTGTTGAGCTGCTGAGAGGCCAGAAACCGGATGGTTGGAACATCGTCGAGTGACCTCTCGAAGCTCAAGGGCGTTTGTTGATGAATATATATATATATATATATATATATATATATATATATATATATACACACACACACATATAATGTTAATATTAGGTTTATTCAATCATTCATAAAGTAACTGGCCTGCGAAGTAAAAGTCTGCAAACTAACGGTACTAAAACTTACCTCCATTGCAATGAGTCCCAATGTAAGGCTTATGAAGTAACAGTAGCATACTGCTAAAGATACATTATGCAAAATCAGTAAACATGCTGATGGAAAGGTATACATTTTATCCAGGGCTCGGGGCATACCGCATAATACAGTCCCCTGCAAAATCTGTGGTACACGGTGCGGCCCATCCTTCTTAGGACCCCTCAATCTGAACAAGGACTATAAATATCTCTGAGATGTGGGAGTCTCTGTGGCCCCTCACCACATTCTGGAGGGGGACCATAACATTTTGAGTTGCTGTCTTACCAGTTTCAACAATGGATGTTGTTTTCTGAATTCTCAAGCAGGCCAGGATACCAGACGAAGACACCACCACAAAATAGAATGGCCATTAGCTGAGTAGGTAAGCAAGAGACATATGTCCAAAGGTATAAAGCACAGCAAGGCATAATGTAGGCAAATGAGGCTTAAAAGGAATCTAATATGAGGTATCTGGGAGGGAAGAAAACAATAAACCTGATGGTCAGATAACAAGTGTGAACTGGTACAAATCGAAGAACCACAACAGCCCACAACACATTGTCAGGTAAAGGCTGCATGCCAGAAATGGGCTTAATTATTAGCCTACCTATAACGACCTGGACGTTTATCAACAACCAAGAAGCGAGTTTATCAGTGAGTCAGTCAGTTGATGGTATAGTGTTCCCAATCTCTTTAGTTTCCATTGTCCCATTCTCTACAATCTCCAGTCTCTCTTATCCCTATGCTTGAACATCCCTCTGTGCTGAGCCTGATTCCTGAAAGTACCGCCCCAAAGCTTCCCCCCCCCCAGAGGAACAAGGGCTTGAAACAGGATTCAAAGAGACGTTGTTTATGGAACTTCTTCTCTAATTGGGGGCTGGAACAAAATCTAAGAGGGCCAAGATCGTTCAGTTATTTCATTACCCCTCTGAGCCACCATATATCGTAATTGTCCTCGATGTATATGTGATGTATCTTCTCCATCTCATAGTATGGAGATCCATCTATCAAGACTGGGACAGAAGTGTTTACAACATCAGGGGTAGTGGCATTAACTCAGTATACAAGGAATGTAGGGTTGGGACAGGGCCACCGGAGGTATTGGCTAATTAATTCCTATATCTTCCTCTCTCAGGTGTACAGCTTCAGAAGAATTATGACCCTGTTTCACCACTGTTAGTTGAGACCTCTTGCAAGAAAGGAATAGAGTCTCTCCTCAGTATAGCAATCCTTTTGTAACAACCACCTGTGTGGCTCCTTGAGTATCCATTGCTGACTCTCAATGTCCTGTTTGGTTTCCTTGAATAATTCTAGGAAATTAGATGAATCTGCGCTTGATGCAGCTAGGGTGCAGGGAGCATTGCTGGTTATCTCAGATACATCATTTTGTCGAGAGAATCTATCAGCTTTGCTATCTCTATTTTCAGGCCTGTAAGTGATAATGTAGTGGCAACTGAGAAGAGCAGAGTTCATTGTGTATGCCTAGTATGTGTACAATTCATTGAAGTAAGATATAATAGAGTTTTGTGATCTGTGCATACTGTGATCTAATGATGTGCCCCTGCCAGATAATTTCTCCAATGAGAGAACGCTTCTTTGATTGCCAATAACTCACTGTCAAAGATCGTATATTTCTAATCACTTTCTGAAAGAGCCCAGGAACAATAGGCCACAGGAAGCATGCTATAGGTCTCAATCTCAGTGAGATAGCACGCATCCAATTGCAAACAATACAACATCAGTTTCTAATAAAAAGGGAGGAGCATATCTTGGAGCCTCATAATTGGTGCAGATGTAAATACATTCTTAAGTTTTTGAAAAGCTTGCTCTTGTTCTTTACCACAACAAAAATAAATTCCTTTCCTAATCAGCTTAAATATGTGCTAGATTATGGTCATAAAGTCTTGAATGAACTGTCGAAACAAATCAGCAAACCAGATGGACCTTTTTACCTCCTTCATGAATCGAGGTGTTGATTTCTGCAGAGTAAAGCCACATAACGAATGAGTGGTCGAATTCTGAAAGCAATACTACTGTCAGAAATTCAATAGCTTGCATTAAATAAAATTCAAATCTAAAGACAGAAGTCAACGACATGGGAAACAAAGAACAAGCATTGGCATAGCCAATAGGTCTCGCCTTTGGGACCTTATAAGTGTTTAGCCATGCAGCACATTATCATGGGAGGTTCAATTATAGCTTAATTTGTGAACATGTGTAAGGTGATATCAAGCTGAAATAAGAATGTGTGGAAGCTCGCGGCATTGGGAGCAGTGTTGGATAGCTTGCAGTGGTGCAGGGGCAGCGGAGGAAAGCTTGCAGAAATTAGGAACATGTGGGTGCTCGTAGCATTGGGAGACCTGGTGGGTAGCTTGCAGTGATGTAGAGGCAGCTAAGGGAAGCTTGCAGAAGTGAGTCCCTGTAAGCAAAAATACAAAATCATTCACAAAATGAATACGAAAAATACAGATCCTGGGTAGAGTCCGCAGCACAGTCCCCTTTGTGTTCCTCTGATTAAGTGTTTTATTCCTCTTGTGCTTCCAAGACAGAGGTGGCCACAAAAGAGCTGCCTTCTCCAACCAGGGAGCTGGATTGAGACCTTATTGAGACTAGATCACTTGCAGGCAAGCCTCTGTTCCTGTTATTGGTCTCGGGCGGTACATGAAAGATATCAAAGGCAGCAGCCAGTGCCACATTTCACTTTAGGCCATGCCAGGCTGGAGCAGCAGAGTGAAGAGGGAGGAAGGGAGTGAGCACCAGGGGCAGGTAGCCTCGGAGTGTTCTGAGAGCAGTCCCTGAAGAGCCATTCTGAAAAAAGGATTTTTTTTGTTTTTGGGCTATACGGACACTCAGCTGGGGAATATTGTAATCAGCACGTCCGTGCAAGGGGACCACCCCCAGTCGCCCGACTTGAATTTCGTTATGCAGGAGCGGAGGAGAAAAAGGGAGTTGAGGGAATAATTCTTTTTTTATTCTATTTCTCAAAAACAACCCCTCAAAAAATTGAATGTGTAACAAATGCCCCTCTGTCATTCCCTGTAGCGAACAAAAGCAATTTCCAGTTTTTTGCTTTCACTTGTGCTGCGCTGGGTATACGGTTGGGGCACTCCGGGAAACAAAAGGGAGGAAGGGGTTAAGGGTGACGCATGGAGAGTGGGATACTAAATGAAGGAAATGGACACAACAACTCACAAAAAGCTGATTGTTTGTGAGAGATGGTGTGGCATAATAAAATGGGCTGAGGACTTTGGAACTGGGGAAGCAGGTTTGATTCTCTGCATTATTCATTTCATGTATAATAACTCCCCAAGTGGATCCTACAAAGTAATGCAGAGTTGCATGTGGCGGCATCGACACAGGAATTCTATTCGTATTTGATTGTATTTTATAACAGTGCTAAGTGCTCATTCACACCTGCCCTGTAAATATTACCTTCCAATTCATGCCATTATGAGAATTTCACAACACTCTCTACCCATGCACTTTGCACCCATCTCCACACTTCCCAGAAGCCTTGTGCACCCCTGATGACAGCACTGACTCACCCTGCACCCTAAACAATTTCCAGCACTCACCTGCTAGGAAGCCTGGCAGGCTTGCAGTGCAACTCTCGAGGCTTCTCTACGTAAAGAATAGGAAGTGAGCAAGAGGCAGGATGAGTCTCAACATCGGCTCAACATCCTGAGATTCTGGGCAAATCACTTAATCTCCTGTGCCTACCAAATATGAATGTGTCCCTGAGTAAAGTAACTGGTGCTCATGTGAAGGGCTCCAAAAACTTTGGGTTGAGTTCACGCTATATAGAAAACTGCAAAAAAACTGAACACACTACATGCAGCAGGTAGGAAGGGGGAAGTGTCTACATGCAAAGTGTGGCGAACTGACGCAGTATGTAAACAATGAAAGAAAACATCTCCGCCAAGCACGATATTTGTATACAAGTGAGTGAGTTCACACCAAAGCCTTTAGCAGAACAAAAGGTGCAACATGAAACTAAAAGGTAAATTAAGCACTAAATTGACAGTAAACCTCCAAACTAAAAACTGTTACATATTGTTTGATTTGAGCTTTTTGCCATTTTTAAAATAAATTCTATTTGAAAATATATTAAAAAGCAAAACAGCTTCTTTCGGATAAGACGTCATGTATCAGGGTTATGCTTTTCTCCCATGGCATCCACTATATTTCCCTTTCCATCTCCCCCGCCCTCCAGCTATTGAGAGGCCTGTAATGTTAAACAAGGAAACAAAAGAGATGTTTTCGCTACATTACTACTGATGTACGAGACTAGCAGCGAGGGGACAGGTGGGAGGGGCAGCTGGGAGCAGCAAGAGGCGCCGAAGCTGGTCAAATGGCACCACTTAAGCGGGGTGCGTGGTGGCCGTGAATCAGGTGCCACACTAAGGGGTCGATTCCGATCTCGGTCGGAAGGCCTCCGAATCGGATTCGGCTTCACCGGATCCGAGTCGGAGGCTTTGTTTCCGACCGAGTCGTACAGAGGTCCGGACGCCCAAGTACGATGCGAATGTATGCGAAATCGCCGACCGATTCGTTTCCGGGTCCGAACCGCTCCGTATGACTCGCTCGCACTCGATTCATAACGCGCAATGGAGACGTTTTACGACCGAGCCAGTACGATGCACGATCCGGACAGCCGGATCGAGTCGGAGTCTCCGGGACAAAAAGGCTCCGGGAAGCAGACTTGCCCGTAGCCTTACGAGTCGGACACAGGGGGTGACCCAAGGGTCCCCCCTACACATGCATGTACGGTGTGGGCATGAGTGAGGCATCCCCGCGATAGGGGGCACACTTCTCCAAGACGTGCTATTTTCACAATGGGAGTCTATGTACGCATCGTACAACAGGCTCCCATTGACTTCAATGGGGATCCGAGCGACACGAGTCCGTCAACGCTCGATTGCATCGTACTCGCTCGCTCGGAGCCAAGGGGCCCGAATCGGTCGGATATCGCTCCGGGATCGTGTCGGACGGAACGGTTTCCGACCCGGATCGCAATCGGCCCCTTAGTGGGAAGTGCTCAGTGTCAATGTAAAAAAAAAGTTTCAAAGACAGGGTATACAATTGCAACAAGTGGAAGAGGACCAGTCCTGGGGGTGATCCTTGGGAGTCAACAATTGAAAAAAAGATGGGACAAGCAGGAACCATTATCCAATTAGATGTAACGCTTTTTAAAGGACACTGACAAAAGCCAATCAGAAGCGGGAGGTGGGTTGTAAACTCACAGATTTAATACAGCATGTTGAGAGACAGTGCATGCGCTGCCCAGGCTCGACCTAAAAATAACTTTTGTTTCATTACCAATTCATCACAGGAGAAAGAATCATGCCCGTAGCCTCAAGGTGACTGAAAACTTTTTGGACACCCCATTTGTTAAAGGGTGTTCCACGGTCTAGTGTTTCTGTTGCCAACTCGAGCGACAACAGAAGAGTTATCACACATGAGCGGGGACTGTGCTGCGCACTTCATCTTCACTTTGCGCATGCTCAGAATGGTTAAACTTAAGTAACCTTGAATTTGCAGTTCAATTTTGGTGTGCACCCTGAGGCATTCTCCCTCTTTTAAGCCTCATTTGCAGTTCATTAATCTGCAGTCAGGAAATGAGTGATATTCTCCAGTGAAGTTTTGTGAGTGAAGAAGGAGCAAGTTATTTTTTCAAGTGAATTGAGATTGGAATTAATGGAGAAGAGTGCATGAACAAGGCAAAAAAGACCGTGGAAAATGCAGGTGCATCAATAAGATCGAATCACAGCTGTTCCACATGACCAGCTTGTATTGCCATCAAAAGGTGTAATGTTTCCCTACAAACCGCACAGGAGGTTAATGCTGTTCAGTCAGTTCCCTGAATATCCTCATTGGTAGACTTCTCACAGAGTGGTTAGTGTGCCTTCATCTAAAATTTACCATCAATGAAGCACATGGAGGCACCTGAGTCTACTAGTGCAAAAACTGACATTGGGCCTCCTGGTGGGTATTCAGTCAAAATGTCGAGTTGGAAATGTTGACTTACACTAATATCGAGTTCTAAATATCGTGACACAGAAATAGCGACAGCAAGAATATCGTTGTCAAGAATATCGACTTTAAGGTAAGAAATATCGATTTTAAAAATATAGGAGTCATTAATATTATTTGCAAAAATATAGTTGTTTAAAATATCGATTTTTTAATTAGTGTTATGTATTTTAGTAAATATTTTAAATGTATGTGGTGTATTTTTTGTATAAGTATTGTTTTTGTTTTTTAATATATGTGTTAAAATTTTAGTAGTTATTAATTTTATTTTAATTACATTTAGCATTTTTTAGTTCTGTAGCAGGTTGTGGGTTTATAGGGGAATAAGGTGGGAAGTAATTTAATTGTAATAAATTAATGAATATATTTATTTATTAATATGTTTTTAATTGAGATTTTATAATAATTGTGTTTTTAATTTTTTTGGGTAAATTTTAGGTGCGGGTTGTGGGGTTTATAGGGGTAAAGGGTGGGAAGTAATTTATTTTTAATTAATAATTAATTGTTAATTAATATTAATGAATTAATTGACAATTAATTATGGTAATTGTGTAATTAAATTTAGGTGCGGGTTGTGGGGTTTATAGGGGTAAAGGGTGGGAAGTAATTTATTTGTAATTAATTAATTAATATTAATTAATCGACAATTAATTACGGTAATTGTGTAATTAATTTTAGTTGCGGGTTGTGGGATTTATAGGGATAAAGGGTGGGAAGTAATTTATTTTTAATTAATAATTAGTTGTTAATTAATATTAATTAATTATTTGACAATTTAATATGGAACTTGTATAATTAATTTTAGTTGCGGGTTGTGGGGTTTATAGGGGTAAAGGGTAGGAAGTAATTTATTTTTAATGAATTAATGATTAGTTGATAATTAATTTAATTAATTCATTGATAATTAGTGTAATTGTTTAATTATTTTTTTATGTGTTGGTTTTGGGTTTATAGGGGTGAAGGGTGGGAAGTGAATTAATTTTACCTACTTTATAATTAGTTGTTAAATACTATTAGTTATTTAATTAAAAAAGTGTTTTAATTGTGTAATTAATTATTTTACAGTTTAATTTTAGGTGAGGATTGTGGGGATTATAGGTGTAAAGGGTGGGAAGTCAATCAAATGTTATGTGTTTTAAAATTGTTTTTTAATTAATAGTATTTGTTTAATTGATAATTAATTATGTTAATTATGCAAATACATTTCTTTTTATATTCGATGTGGGTTGTGAGTTGTGTGGTGTTATAGGGTATGAAGTAAATAGACTAAATTTATTTAATAATTAATGTTTTTGTTAATAAATACATTCTAAATAAAAATATTTATTTGTTTGAAAATTATTTTTTATTTTATTTAATATAATGTTTGTAGGTATTTGTGATATGTATTTAACATTATAAGTTTTTATTTTATTTTCCTTTTACTACTAAATATGTTTTTTTAAATTCTTAACATATTTATAATTTATTTATTTATTTTTACAATTTTTTTTTCTTTTGTTGATGATATTTTGTTTGTTTTTAATTTTGAACTGACTGGAGTGAGAATAGTAAATTGTATCCCTCCGCTATCCAACACTTTCCCTACTGTTTCACTCACTGAAGTGGGAATAGTACATTTTATCCCTCCGCTATCCAACACTTTCCCTACTGTTGCCCTCACTAGAGTGGGAATAGTAATTTTTACCCCTCCGCTATCCAACCCCTCCGCTACCCAACACTTTCCATACTGAAATTTAACTATAAAGATTTTTAAATAGTTTAATGTTTTAAATTATAATAGAATGTTTTTTTAAATAGATTTTATGTTATTGGTATATGTATATATATATTTATTTGCTAAATTTTTATACAATTGTAAAATTATAAAATACATTAAAATTATTAGTCTAATAATTGTTTTAAAGTAAATATATATATATATATATATATATATAATTATATACGTGTGTTTAATGTTTTAAAATTAAGTTTGTTATATTTGTTTAAATGTATATTAAATCTAATTTATTATTTAAAAATGTATTTTATTCTTAAATATATTTAATATTTATGAATATATTTTATATATATATATATATATATATTTTTTTTTTCACTGCAAAAACCACAGGTTTCAGGGACGTTATAGTTAGTTGGACATTTCACTCGTACAAAACCAGATCATTTTACCCGTTATAGTTAGTTGAGCTGACTATAACTCGCGCCCCCGCAATGCACTGCTGATGTCACATATTACATCACTCATGACATGGTCAGTGACATCACTGAAGACATCTCAAATGACATCACTGATGACATCATCCAGTGACTGTGTGTTTCTGTAAAGTTTAAATATGTTATATATATATATATATATAAAGGATTTCTCATATTCTGCCCCAATGACAAAAATAACAAGATGCGGCACACCAGAAGAAGCACAAAAATGTATTGTGCACCAACAAAATGGCGACGCGTTTCGGCGTTAAGCCTTTGTCAAGCAATTTCCTGTATCTCTATAGCCTATAGAAATACATCTAACAGTTGGACGACATAGAAGAAATACTCCATGTAATACATCCCGCGCTGCTTATTCTCAATACGGAAATCAACAAAATGCCTGCACAACTAATTATACATTCCAACTTGTTTAAATTTTTAAATACTAAGTTTACAATGTGAATTGCAACAAAGCATAATATATTCATACGCTTACAAAATTGCAGCTTTGTGCTTGGAGTCACGATTACAATTAATAAAGTTTTCCGTACAAAATATCAACATTCCGATCAACGGAATTGAATTTGTTACAACATATCATTAAATCAAACCAATGATCACACCCCCAATAGGCAGTTTGTATTGTAGTGCTATGAAATGCAATGTAGAATCTATGCTAGAAATCGGCAATGCGGTCAGCGGATTTCAAATCATTTCGCCGTCCCGTACAACCCGAATTGCAACCAATAAAGTTTATTCAAAGTTGCGCCAATCCGGTTCATATAAGTACATGTTTATAATATCTGCGGCAGACACCTTGCAAATATTCATAATTCGAAAAATGCAATAACCAAATGAGCCAAATGCAGATAAGCAATAATTAAATTATATTGGGGCATGAACAATACCTCAGTGCGGTGTCTGTCCCAATATGTCTCTGCTGCGGCTATTTCATGAAGTATCAACTAATTCAAGGCAAGTGCCTGAACAAGTATATCTAGTGCCTATACATTGCAGCAGAATAGTATATTTCTATTTAATACTGGGCAAATTCCCTTAAACCAGATGTCCTATACTGAAACATAAACTCTATCTTGTACATTTTGATACTAAGATGTGATGTACTATGTCATCATACTTGATCAAATATATCTATGCCAAGGTGTATTGAAGAATGAGTGGGTGTTTGAGTGTCTGAATGGATGATTTAGTAGGTGCGTGACTGACTGTATAAGTGAATAATTAAACGTGTCTTACTGAATGCATGGGTTAGTGACTGAAGTGTGTGAATGTCTGTATCAGTCTGTCAGTTGGTGTGTAAGCGGATGCATGGGTTGGTGAGTAGCTACATGAGTGTCTATATGGGTTATTGACTGGTTGTCTGAGTATCTGTATGGGTGCCTGAGTGTCTGTGTTGGTGGGTGGGGTGTGTGTGACTCTGTGCATAGATGTGTGGGTGGGTGATTCACTGGGTGTACGGGTTCAAGAGTGCATCTGGGAAGGGCTGTATGGATGGGTGAGTGTGTGTATGGGAATGTTGTCACATATTACATCACTTATGACATGGTCAGTGACATCACTGATGACATCTCAAATGACATCACTCAGGACATCACTGATGGCATCATCCACTTAATCTCTGATGCACCTACTCACACCCTAATATAACCTTTCATACACCCACTCTAAAAACAGACTACCATTCTCGAAACAATAGACACACCAATACCAGTTAGTACATACCCACTCACTGATTCATAGGTCTACACACCCATCCACTCACTCACCCATACAGTCACTCATACATGCAGTCACTCATCAATACAGCCACTATTATATGCACTCATACACCCATGCAGACACTCACACATCGCCACTCACCCATAGAGTTACTCACACACCTAGTCAGTCACCCAAATAGTCAATCACAATGCCATTTACTCACCTATACAGTTATACACACACCACCTCACTTATTCACAGATACTAACACATACTTACTCTCTTATTCAATCACTGACACAAGCACACACTCATCCATACATCCACTCTCACAATCACTCACTTTCACATACAGTCACTTATATACTCCAACACTCACATATACTGCCATTCACATATGCAGTTACTCACACATATACAATTGAGACATCCATTCACTCACCAACACAGCCATATGCACACTCATTCACCCATACAGCCCCTCACAGACACACTCATGAACCCATACACCTAGTGAATCACCCACTCATACATCCATGCAGGTAGTCACACAACACACAGACACTCAGGCACCCATACAGGTACTCAGACAACCAATCAATAACCCATATAGACACTCATGTACCTATTCACCAACCCATGCAGCCACTTACACACCAACTGACAGACTGATACAGACATTCACACAGATTAGTCACTCACCCATACATTCACCCAGACATGTATAATCGCTCACTTATACAGTCAGTCACACACTGACTGAATCATCATATATATATCACATTCTTAAACATTTTAGAAACACTCAGTCACTGGATGATGTCATCAGTGATATCATCAGTGATGTCATTTGAGATGTCATCAGTGATGTCACTGACCATGTCATGAGTGATGTAATATGTGACGTCATCAGCAGTGCATTGCGGGGGCGTGAGTTATAGTTAGCTCAGCTAACTATAATGGCTGAATTTCTCTGCTTTTGTACGAGCGAAATGTCAGATAACTGTAACGTCCCTGAAACCTGTGGTTTTTTCCGTGAATATCTAAGGTTTTTTAAATGCTAATTTCTAACTATAACGTCCCTGAAACCTGTGGTTGGTTTTTTCAGTGAATTTTATATATATGTATTCAATCTCCTCTCACTCTTACAAGGAAGGAATCAGCACTCAGGTTGTAGTTTGGAAGTATTCAATCTGCAAAGGACGCGATCCACGCGTTTCGGCTCGTCCGAACCTTGATAACGATACAAGACGTCATTGTAGCTTCCTTATTTAAATGTACAAATGCCTCCAGTTGCCAACATTAACAAAGGACTACATATTACTTTAATCCAAAAAGCTGGCGGCCATATTGGCCTGGTCACGATGTGAAAATTCAGGAATTGATACTATAAAGAAAAGAAAACAAGTGTTAATATGCACACAATGTCATTTCAGCATATCTTGCCCCGTGACAATTGTACCTGTATGTTTGTCAACGTGACTTGTTCATAATAAACATACTTAGGATTGCAAACATCAACATAAACAATGGACTACACATTACTTTAAAGTGAAAGGCTATCGGCCATATTGATCTGGGCACGTTGCGTATTATAATGGTTCTTACACGAAATAAAAGAAAAAAAAGGGGTGTTAATATACACACACTATCCCTAAATAAATTTCCAGCAATTATAGCTCCATTCCATTCACAGCTCATTTAAGATGTCATGAGTGATGTCACTGACCATGTCATGAATGATGTAATGTCTGCGGTCATAAGCAGTGCATTGCGGGGCGTAAGTTATAG
Source organism: Calotriton arnoldi (assembly GCA_963921515.1). NCBI lineage: Eukaryota > Metazoa > Chordata > Amphibia > Caudata > Salamandridae > Calotriton > Calotriton arnoldi. The sequence continues at coordinate 88,229 of CAWUFW010004701.1, forward strand.
TTAGCTCAGGTAACTATAACTGCTGAATTTCACTGGTTTTGTACGAGTGAAATCTGAGTCCAACTATAACGTCCCTGTAATCTTTGTTTTTTTCAGCGAATTTCTAGGTTTTTTTTAACGTTAAGTAAGATGCCTATCACAATGGATGGTGGGGGTTGGAAGCAGGGCCTGGCCTGGCATTGTGCTGCCCCCACCCAAGCTTGCTGCTCCTTCCTCCCCTCCTCCTTGCCATCCATTGTCCAAGTCCATGCCCCTGCTCCCTCATTACAGCCCTGTGTGGCCGTTGTTCTGCTACTGGCCTTCCCGCCTTCTCTGAACAGTTAGCTTGCTGCCCCATCCACCTCCTCCCTATCCTCTGTTGTCTGAATCCATGCACTAGCCTCCTCCCTCCTGCCATGCATGGTCTGATGTGCTGCCACTGCCCTCCATTTAGCATGATGTCCCAGTCCACTCCTCCTGCCCTCCATTGCCCAATTCTATGCCCCATCATTGACCTCCTGCTTAGCCTCTGTGCTTGCTTGCCCCTACTCTCCTTCCCCCTGCCCTCCGATGTCTTTGTGCATGCCCCTGCTCCATCCTTTTTGCCCACCATGTTCCATGGATCTGCCCCTCTTATCTACTCTGAGTGTTCTGTTGAGCTGCCACTCCCCTCCCACCTGCCTAGCATTGTCAGATGACTGTAACCTGTCCCTGCCACCTTCACCCTGCCTGTCCACGTTCCATGGCCCTATCCCCTTCCTCCTGTCCTCCATGGTCCATTTTACTGCCACACCCTTCTGCCCTCCCTGGTCTGTTGTGCTGCAACTGCTCCTCCTGCCTGCCCCGCGTGGTCTGTTGTGAGGCCCCTTCCCCTGAACTCTCTGGTCTGTGCCCAGCTCCTAGCCCTCCCTTCTATCCTCCATGGTCCTTTGTGCATGTCCCTGCCCCCTCCTTCTTGCCCATCATGGCCATTGTGCTGCCACTAACCCTCCCGCTTGCCATGCATGGTCTTCTGTGCTGCCACGGCCCCTCCCACCTTCCCTGTGTGGTCAGCTAGCTGCCCCTGACCCCCTCCCACCTTCCCTCCATGGTCTGTGTGTATGCCATTATAGTCTCACTGTTGCTCTCCATGGTGTGTCTTGCTTCTAGTGCCCATCCTGCCTGACCTCCATTGTCAGCTTGCTGCTCCTGCCCTGCCCCCTTGCCCCCTGCCCTCTGTTTTCCATGTGCAGACCCCTATTCCCTCCCTCCTGGCTTGCCGGTTCCATTGTAATGCCCCTGATCCCTACCTCCTGCCCTTTATGGTCCGTTATGCTGCAGCTTTCTCTCCTGTCTGTCCATTATGGTCAGCTAGCTGCCATTGCCTCTTTCCCCTCTGTTCTCTGTTGTCCATGTGCATGGTCCTGTCCCCTCCCTATTCCTTTCCATGGATTGTTGTTCTGCACTCCCGTCCCGCATGCCCTGTGTGGTGTATTGTGCTGCTGCAAACCCTGATGCCTGCCCTGTAAGGTCAGTTTGGTGCACCTGTCCATATCCCTCCTGTCCTCTGTTATCCAAGTCCATGTCCCTACCCCAATTCCTCCTGCCTTCCATGATCCAATGTACCATACTTGCTAACATTTTGAACTTGGTAAGAGGGAGATTTTGAAAAACAAACTGGGGTATTAATTTTCCCCATTGACTTACATTGAAAAAGAGGAGATTGTAGACAGGAGACAGATCAAATAAAGCCCATTTGGGCTTAAAAACATTGGGCGTTTCCTGGCTGAATCGGGTCTGTTGGCATGTATGGTTGTAATACCACTGCCTCTTCCTTCTGCCCACAATGGTCTATTATATTGCCACAGCCTCTCTTGCCTGTCCTGCATTGTTGGTTTGTTGCCCCTGCCCCCCTTTCCACTGCCCTCCATAGTCTGTTGTGCTGCCACTGCCCTTCCTGCCTGCCCAGTGAAGTCAAATTGTTGCCTCTGCACCCTCCGACCTGCCTTCAATTTTCTGAGTCCGTGCCCCTGGCCTCTGCCTCTCAACAGTATCCTAATGAACAACTAGATTGCTAACATTCTATATTTATTACAAAAGTGTGGCACGCCTGACGTCATCTTGATGTAATCAAAACTGTAATACCTAGAGCATTTCCTTTAGAAATTACAGAAATGAGAGGGTCTTATTTGCATCGAAATTATGGTTAGTGCTCTAAAAAACTAAAATGAGGACATATTTTCTGAGTTTTCAAATAGCGACAACGCACTTTTAAATTATTTGTTATCTTTATGTTTTTTTATCCAGTTGACCACTTGATTAAATGTTGCACTTAGGGGAGAGGATGTGGTATTACTTCCAGAGCTGCAGACTTTGCAACTGGGGAACCAGGTTGGACTTTCTGCTTCAGCTCGACATTCTGTGATTCTGGTCAAATCACTTAATCTCCCCATGTCTACAACCAACATGAATTTGTCCTTGTGTGATGTAACCAATGCTCATGAAAAGCACTCCAATACCTGACCAGTCTGCACTATATAAAACTGCAAAAAGACAAAAATTAAAAAGTGTTTTGCACACTTCTGTCATTGGGCTATACGTGGGCTACATCTGGGTGATATTTGTGCTACATTTGGGCACTTTTGTCTCTGGTGGCCATCTTGGGAGACTTATTTGTTATGAGGTTTCCTAATTTCCTCATTTACTACAGTCTCCTCAGTAGGAAATACTTTCAGTTTTTTACTTTGATTCCATCAAGAAGGCATTCAGATGTGTCACACATTTGCCATAAATTCAGAATGTTAGCACTCTAGTTGCTCATTAGATCACTGTAGTAAAGCTACTGCTCACCAGGGAAGTCTGCTGCTGTATTGAAAGTGCATGTTTCAGTCTGCATGTCAGAATTTATTAATGAAATAGAAGAGGATTTGAGAAGTCACTCAAAATGTGCCCTAATTTATCTTTCTGCAGCACTAATCATAATTTCTATGGCAAAATGAACCCCCTCATTTTGTTCCTTTTTAAATTAAATGTTTTAAGTGTTACCACTTTATTCCAATCAAGATGGCTTCAGGTGTCCATACTTTTGTCATAAGTAAGACTGTTAGCGCTCTAGTTGTTCTTTAGAACACTCTGGGAAGCTGCAGTAGAACACAAAGGAATCAACTGACAGTCTCTGCCCTTGTTGGATGTACATGTTTTACTGAGAATGTCAGACTTCATTCTCACATGACTGAGAAAGATAATGTGAATTTACAGAAAATATGCTCTAATTTTAGCTTCTAGATCACCTTCCAAACCTCTATGGGAAAAGTATGAGAAAATAGTTTTCTCTCAAACATGATATCCCAGCAGAAGGCTTTTTCACAGGGTAAAATCACCTTAGAACACACCACAATTCCTTAAATTAGTATGGTACCATCAACAAATGATTTATAATGTAACTAAAGTCTTATCACCCTTTATACGTTCTCCTTTTGGTGACCCTCAAAACCTTCCATTCACTACAATGCATTTAAATGGGGTGCTATCATGTATATTGGTCCCAAGATGGCTGCAAACACTTCTTGGATGAAGTGCTGACAGCCAATCAGATCTCACGATGAGATGTGTGGTTAGGCTCCGCCCAGATATATACATTTCTTTTTCCTTTAATATTTAAAAAAACTACTGAACGGATTTACACCATTTAAAAAAAAAGGGCGCTTTCTGAACTAAGAGCTACCTTTTTGCCAAATTTGGTGTAATTCCGTTCCGCAGTTCGGGCTGTAGCCTTGTCTAAAGTTTCCTATGGAAATTAACATGGGGAAAACGTGTTTTGGGACCCCCCTTTTTTCTCGGCCCCAGCTTGACGAATCACCCCGAAACTTCCAAGACAGGAGCTGACCTGAGCGGCCCATTAGTTTTGAAAATTTCGCGAAGATTCATCAAACGGCGCCAAAGATATTGGCAAAAGAAAAAACGCTTTTTGAATAGAAACAAGGTCCTAACTATAACTACCTACTGGCAACCGCCAGTAGGTAATAAATATATATATATATATATATATATATATATATATATATAAAACAATATTTTGTACAACTATATTTATGACATCGATATTGTTTTCCGATACTTTTGTACTTACCATTATAAGTATAGGATGTAAATATATTTGACCGATATTTTGGTCACGATATTTTTGTATGGGGATATTTTGGGTGTCGATATTTTGTCAGTGTACATTCCTGGTGTGGTCACAAGCACTTGTAAAATAATATGGGCTCTATTCACAATGGATTCTTAGACATTCCATTGCTTCTTCCTTGTTTGTTATTCAGTGATGTGCCAGTACTTTACCTGACAGCTGTGGACACACATGAACAAAACTGTCCATCTCTCTGCAGTAAAGGGTAGAATCTGGCCTTTCTCCTTCGGTCTTTTTCATCTGTAGGAAGAGCCTGTTGAGCTCCCCAATCTGCATTGGTTCATTTAGATCATCCAGGGTCTCAATCAGTTTTGATGTATTATGATTCAAGAATCATCAACTATAACATCTCTTCTAGGCATGAGAGACTTTTGTTGAGTGTTCATTTGGAAAGTTAGGTCTAATAACACTGTAGAGGTAGTATGTCAATTGACTACATAAGACAAAGCATTTTTTAAGACTTCACACAGACATTGACAGAATAGCGCTGCCATACCCTTATCGGCCCACACTGCTTCCAAGACCAGTTGTTGAAAGTGGCTAATAAGATTAAGAACTACCTTGTTTCCATTTTTTTATAAATAACAGCCAAGTGTGAGCCAATTGGGTTGTGTGGCTTTTTTCAAAAGATGTCCTTAACTGTAAGAGAAATTGACTCCAGTTAGTTTGCAAAGTACTTTGACTCAAAATCAGTGGTATCACTCATGTAAGGGCCTCTTTGATTAAATATCATAATGCAAAGGCTACTTTGTACTTATCACCAGCAAAATGTTGCAGTCAGGCTAGAGAATACAGCTGATACTGTGCCAAAAAACCTGAAACTGATAGAGTTTCCATCAAATTTCTGAGGAAGGCGCAAAAACGAATGGCCTGATTTAGATTTTGGCAGATGGGATACTCTATCACCCACTCAATGGATATTCCATCCACTGTATTACAAGTGCCAAAGGATATAAAGCGCCTGTCATACTGCTGATGAGATATCTGTCACGTTGTTACAGAGTATCCATCCACTTAACTCTGGATCAAACCCTCACTTTTTAAGTGGCAGCATATTTCTTTCAATCCCTGTTCCCCAAATACTGATATTTTCAGTGGCATTACTATTGCCATGGAAATGTTTTCCGAAGGATGTAGCAGTGATTGCAGGAAGGATGTCACCAGATTAATTGGGCTTAGCAAGAATGCCCATTCTTGACTGGTGGTATCTAATTCTTCATGTATCTTGGCAATGGCTTGAGCCAATTATTGAATGGAATGCTCAGTCAGATCCCTGGGTGACCGAGCAAATATTCAGGTTTGTGATGAATAGACCCACTGAAAGCCTCTACCATCCCTGAACACCTACGTGGATATGAATGAGGGTTACAAACCAGAGTTACGAATTGGGTGGAAACAGGGAAGGGGAATGAAAGAGATAAACTGAATTGTATCTCAATCTTGGAATGGATTTGTCACAGGCAAGGGATGGTACAGTATAACACCAGTGCTGGAGGAATGCAAGGCCACTGAACTGGCTGTAGAGGACACCGAGGATCAGAGGTAAGTATAAAGGTACTAGTCAAACAGAATTGATGCCACCTTACTTGACCTCAAGAAAATAAACTTTACTACAGAGGATGCTGGGGGTTATAGCATGGGTGCAATCTCCCGGAAGACATGGTGATGTTGAGCATGTTGTGACCTTTGCCTCACATTTTTTAAATTGGGCAGAGCTATGGGGTCATTACGATGGCGTAACGATCGCCACCGCCGGGCCGGCGGTGGCGGCTGCTACGCCATCGTAACGTGAATTACCCACCGATATATTTCGATGGCGGCGGGTATCGCGGCGGACGCAAAGTGTGTCCACCGCTTTTCCGCCAGTCGGCAATCGTTACGATTGCCGGCCGGGCGGAGCAGGGGCCCAAATATGGTGGCGGTGCCTAGCAGGCACCGCCAGCCATATTAAGATGCAGAGATTTGAAGGCCTTTCCATGGCGGCGGTGCCGCCATGGAAAGGCTGGTGGGGATTTGCTTTGGGGGCCCGTTGCGGGCCCCTAGGGGGGTGGGGGGTGCACTTGGGGGGTACCCATGGTACCCCCCTGCAGTTCCCTGCACCAAGTGGCAGGCACCGCGTGGTGCCTGCCACGTGGTGCAGGGAAATGCCAGGCATGCCATTTTGACATCGCGGCGGGTGCTGCTGTTAGCAGCACCCGCCGCAATGTTAAAATGCGGGATGCGACCGCCAGGGTGGCGGTCGCATCCTAATTCGCGGGTCGGGACCGCCGCATGTCTGGCGGCTGGTCCCAACACCGCGAGGATGGCGGGCGGACTCAGGTCCGCCCGCCATCCTAATAGGCCCCTATGTTCTTTATAGAACCCGGTTCCCTTGCTTGACTGTGGGAAATCCAGTACGTTACATATACAACAAGCATTGGCATAGCCAATAGGTCTCGCCTTTGGAACCTTATAAGTATTTAGTTATGCAGTACAATATCCTTGGTGCAACAACATCAACTGTTGCATGGCTAAACACTTATAAGGTCCCAAAGGCGAGACCTATTGGCTATGCCAATGCTTGTTAATGCTTGTTGTTTGTGTCGGCCGCCGCTGTCAGAAAGTATAGCAGAGACTCGCCTCATTTCTCAGACCAGTTTTCACTCGAGCATTCAAGAAAGACTTGTTGAGAAACTGCTCTTTTTAAATGCACCAAGCAAGCGTACTCCAATTTATTTTTTTTAAATCATTTTGACTCATTCTTACGATTAACTCCTCAACACGTGGAGAATGTGCATTTGTCTTACAATAGGTTAAATGTTGGTTCTTTTCGCATTTCTATTAAGGATAGCTTTTAGTTTATTTGTTTTAAGTTAAAAAAGCGAGACGACCTCTTCGAAGCGCCCATAAAAACAAAGCATGTTCACAAACCACTGAGGTTCCTGCATGTGATCTCGATGTAGAAATATGCTCTGTACATCATATATTTACTTGGATAAATAATACACATGACTATGTAATATATTCGCTATGGTTGTATAGGGGGCTCTCTCTATAAGGGTGTGAGAGTCCCTCTCAAAGATGAAGTGACATTGATGTGCATTACTTTCATTAATTATTCCCCAACCATTTTTTCATGGACTTTGTCCCTGCTTTTGGAGTTACAGGGGTTGAAAGCTTGGGTGCTGGCGCTACACAAAATGGATATGTTGCTTATTCATTGTTCTTGAGCTAGGATGGGTTATTTCGTTTCTGGTCTTTTCCATGGAGCATAGTTAATTAAGTATGGGTTTGCTGCGGGACACCCTTGCGCCTCGGCTTCACTAATAAATAGCTTTCATGGCTTCACTAATAAATAGCTTTCATGGAGACAGTGTGAACTAATGCGATAACTTTCAAAGAAAGTCCTTCCGCCTAGCAAGGTATGGTGCGTTTGAAATGCCCCGGCTAGAGAAAGTAAATTCATGGATGGCAGCTGCGCGCGTGCACACCAACGTGAACGCAAGCTGGTCGCCAGCCGAAAGCCAGTGGGTTTGCACTTCCAAAACCCGCTTACTAAAACTCTCGGCCAGACCAGCGCAAGCGCTGGTGCAGGCCGAGACCTAAAAAGGAAATAGTCACAGTCCTCTAAGTGTAAGGGAATTCTGCTTTATATATCTTCTGGGTAAGTAAAACTGTGTAGGGTGCAGGTGGATACCGCCCACCGATGATAGGTGTAACTTCAAATAAACTCACTATAATTGCATTGTCCTAGAGCAGAACAACGTTCCTACTTTGCACTCCAATTGTGAATTTTTCAAAGATAAGTACTGTTTTTAGGTTGGTAATCAATCAGTTCTTGCAATTTCAATCAATTTCAATTTCAATTTCAAATTCAGCTTTATTCGATTTTTTCTTACAGTAAAAATCATAAAAGCACAATTAAAAGAGACATTTCAATTATAATACACAGTAAAAAGCAATCAGAGTCACATACTTAAAAAAAATGTTTTACATCGTGCTCCTGAATCTAATAACAGACTTTAAAAAAGAGATAATAGCCATTAAGATCATTTGATTTTCTAAGGATTGTAATTTCAAAAGAGCTATTCTACATTGTCTTAAGCCCATGCTCCTCAGAATAGGTAATAAAAACCTTTTCCTGGGAGAGGTATAAAATTTACAAAATAAAATGCAATGCAACGTAGTTTGAGTCGAAATGTCATCACAGGGGCATGGTAATAAGTTTCTCGACCAGTCATTGATTTCAGGGAAGGTAATCATTCTATGAAAAATCCAAAACGAAAACGAGTTAGAAGCATACGCCCAAAGCTTCCCTGTTCCTGCACTAAATAGGGTTGAATACCTGAGCATGTTGTAATCAAAAGGTTGTTCATGACCGATCTTTTCTCTCTCTCAATGAACCATCGCTTATTTTCTAAGTGGGTCAGACATTCTGATTTTAAGGTTTTTCTAGGGATTGTTACCATAATCTCCGGAGTTTCAAAATATTCAGGATGGCCAATTTCGTTCGACATATTTTTGATGAACTTAAACCATGGTATATTAGCCACCCTGTCCAAAGTTAAACAGTCCATAATTACATCACGATTAAAACCAGTCTCAGGTGAAGCCCACACCTTATGCCAGAGTAGAAGCGGGTTAAGACTAATAATATCAGAGATAAATGGCAGACCAAGTTCCGTATGGCAATTAAAAGTAGCTGTGGAACTAGGGACTGCCAGCAGATAACGAGTGAAGGCATTTTCACAACGTTGAATATGTTGCACATCTGCAGATCCCCAGATACCTGCCCCATATATCGCTGTAGAAATACATTTTGATTTGTAAATGGCCAATAGCTCAGGGACAGGTCTGCAGCCCAATTTCCTTGAGAAATTAATAACCGCACCTATTGCTCTTGAAAACATTAGCTTTCTTGCCTGCGTGGCCGCATTCCAGGACCCTGTCCGATCGAAGTTAATTCCCAAATAGGAGAACTTATCAGTACTTTCAATTTTTTTATTGTCAATAAAAATATCACATATTTTTCTTGTTTTTTTTCCACAGCTCATTGTATATGTCTTGCTGATGTTTACTTTTAGGCCCCTATCAAGCATATAATTGGCAAAGTTAGTGACAGTTCTTTGCAAGCCTATTTGCGTCCGCGCCATGATAACTGCGTCGTCCGCATAAAGTAAAATGGGGACAGGGGTGTTATTAATAATCGGGTAGTCCTGCCGGCGTTCAGTCAAGAATTGACCAAGGCTATTAATATATAGGGAAAAAGGAAAGGGGCAAGTATACAGCCTTGCCTCACTCCCTTTTTTATACGGAACTTAGCTGTACACTCCCCGTCTCCCATAACGAACCCTTGCCCCAGACTCCCTGTACAGTTCCTTAATAAATGAAAGCAAAGGTGGATCGACTTCCATATCTTTAAGGACACTCCACAGCTTATCATGTATTACGCAGTCAAACGCTGAACTGAGGTCAACAAATGTCAAAAAAAGTTTACCCTCCTTTGCTAAAGTATATTTACTTATGATCAGGGTTAAATTGAGGCCTTGCTCAATCGTACCAAGCCCTGGTCTAAACCCATATTGCAGGTTAGACAACACACCTGTCTCTTCCGCCCATAATTGTAGCTTATTTAGAATTACCCTCCCTACTACTTTCAGGAGGGAATCTAAGAGGGAGATTGGGCGATAACACCTTGGTTCATTTCTATCCCCCTTTTTAAAAATAGGAATTAATATTGCATCTGACCATGTAGGAATAAAACCATAACGACTACAAAAAATTAAAACATTAGTTAAAAGTGGGGCCCACAGCTCAATATTAGATTTATAAATGTCCACCGGGACGCCATCCGGTCCTGGTGCTTTACCAGAAGCACTCTCTATTATGGCCCTGGTGACTTCCACCAACGAGAGTCCAATAGATATAGGAAAAGCTGCAGTCTGTACATTATCATCGGTCGCCTTGACTACTGAGGATACCTCGTTGTCTCCAATGGTCTCATCATTATAGAGGCACGAGAGATATTCTACCCACTTATCCTCTGTAATAACAATGTCTATAATATCAGTGTCCCTGTTAACAAAAAAGGGGCATTCACAGCTTTCCAAAAGCCATTATTATCCTTCCTTAAGCATGCCTGGTGTAACGCCTGCCACGCCTCTGATCTCAATTGTGCTTTACGCTTTTTATCGCCTGCCGGTATTTAGTTCTAGCCTGTTTTATTTCCTCCCTTGACCTAATCTCGCTATGCAGTACCTTCTTCAAATGAGTATGGGCCTTGCTACATTCCATATCAAACCAACCCTGTGACTTATGCGTACCCTGTTTCTGCTTCCTGGTAAGTAATTTCTGAACCTCGCTTGTAATATTAAGGAAGGCATTTAGGACTACCGTATAGTCCCTTTCCTCGGAAAGACAGGTTTCAAAATCATCACTAGTCCTATTTACAAGTTGCTTTAAAAAAGCCGCAGGATCCACCCCTGCCCATTTTAGAGAATATCCGTTTGTGCTTGAGAGATTAATATTAAGATTATAATGTAAATCCTTGTTATTCTTACTTCTAACCGACCTCTCCAAATTAAAGGCCACACTAATTGGATAATGATCACTCATTAGAATACCATGAGTTACAAAAGTACAGACATTACAGGAATACCTATTTGACACTAAAACAAAGTCAATAATTGAATTGCACCCCTTCCATTAAAAGTTGGCTCAAAAGGAACTGGGGGAATACACAATTCATTTGCATATCCCAAATCAAATTGAAATACAATTTCATTTAACAGGTCCCCCAGTGTTATATGTAAAAAGTGGGCCAGCTCATCTTCTTTATCTTTACCTAGGCCACAAATACCCCGTTGACTATGTTGACACAAAAAACAATTAAAATCCCCACCCCATACAATGCACATATCACCAGACATTTTATCTTCTAGATTACTCAATGTTTGCCTCAAGTTTGTTAACACGCTCATAGTCTCATTTTTAGGGATATTATTGTAAAAATTAATTATTACTGTACCCTTTCCTCCAACCATATACAATAATAAGATCTGATAATAATCAGTCACAATTAGAAGTTTCAAATTAATCACCCCTGCCGTGTTAGAGACGTAAATACATAGCCCCCCTTTATTACGCCCTTGCTCGCTGCTGATTGCCGGTGTGTGAAAAGTTCGAAAACCAATGATATGTTTTTCTTCGACTGACCAGGTTTCTTGGAGGCAGATTATAGAATATTCTTCTACGAAAGATAGCCATTGGGGGTCTCTCACTTTAGAAGATAAACCCGCAATATTCCAGAACAGTATTTTACATACATCAGCTGTAACGTCCTTTGCATGTCCCCCTAGGGCCCTCTCACTTATCACCTCGTCATAAAAATTATCCCCGCCCCTAATTGGTATTTCTACGTATTTAATACTGGCTTCAGTGTTACCTTCGGGGGTTGTAAAATTATCCTCTATGACCACACCTTCTATTGATTGATCTAAGCTCAATATACGATCTATTCTATTCTCAGACAGCAAATCCTGACCACACTCCTGCTCATATGAAATACCACCGGAAGGTGATAAAGTTTCCTGCCCTAATTGTCCATCCCCCCTCAAACACTGTATTCTTGGTCAATCTATATCTTCCAGAGTGGTTAACAGGTCAAAACGATTATAAAGCGGGAGGTGACATGATCTCATTGAGTCTGCCTGGTGATCCCTTACATAATTTTTATTTAAAGAATTCACAACTGGTGGCAAATAAAAAGCATCCAGGGGTAAGACATTAATTTCTGTATAATTAAAACATGCATTCCCAGCCCTTGTAAGAATTGCGTGCACTAATGCAGGATCACTGAAGGTCAGAACAATACAATCTCCCTGAAGTGTTTTCCGGCCCTTGCCCACCCATGTAACCCTTCTGACCATTTTAAAATTTTTAAATAATGCCTCAGTGAGACCGGTTTTACTTCCTAGCCAGTGAAGAGATTTATTACGAAGTCCCTCCCATGTTTCATGCAATGATGTATGCCGTATGGGTGCATTGGCTAAAATGACTATATATGGAGTGGCAGCCGGTGGGAGATCAAGGACATTATGTTCTAGATTCTCTAGATGTACCCTTATCCCAGTATCAGATCCTTTCTTCTCTATTAAGGGTTTATTTTGAGCATTATTAACTTGCAATTTGTTACCGGGGGAATTGCTCTTTGAGTATCTGAGCATAAAGTTTCTACAGGTCTAGTCCTTGTAGAATGAGTCCCTACCTGTGGGATTAAGGGTTGACTACGAGAATGGTTATCAGCTCCTTGCGTATTCGCCCCCTCTGTGATAACCATGTTATCTCCTCTCAAACACCCCTCTAAATTAGCCACTCTTTCTGTTAATTTTCCTAGGGCGCCAACCATATAGCTATATAGATCATCAATTTTCCTCGAAATCTTTTCTAGTTCAATAGTTTGGCCCTCGATTTGCGAATTCACCGTAGGTCTCCTTGCACTACCAGGGTTTTTATGTACAACAGTTTTTAGTTGTTTACCCAAGTTTTTCCTTTTCTTAGACAACGACTTTTTGCTTGGGCTCACAGAGCTCTTCCCAACAATATATTCCGCTTGAGACCCCTCCGACCCCTCAGGATTTTTACAACGTTTCGAGGGTGGTTGGGGATCATCTTCTGGCTCACTTACAAATAAGAGATCAGACGTCTCCTGTATACACCCATTTTGAACACCCATAGCAATTTGTCCCTCACACACTGTTATAACAGATTTAATAGGGGGCTAACATGTACATTATTTCCAGTTAGGGATCCCAGCCTCCCTTGAGTAAGAGTCTCTTCTACGGTATTTATTTGCTCCTCGATGGCCCCCATAGCACCAGTCAAGTAGTTCATCAGGGATTTCTGACCTCCCGTTTTTTGGACTGAGATAGCTGTGTGGCCCGTCTTCCTTTTACCCATTCCTAAGCGGGAACTTCTCAGTCAGATGAGAAAAATCGGGAAATCCCAAGGACTCACCAGATATGAGTGTATGTCCACCCCACCTTAGGGATGCGGCCCAGCCCAGTCTCTGTCGGTCTATGACCGGGCTAAGCACGTCCCGCGCTGCGGGACCGGCAAGATGTTTAAAAAGCCCCTCCAGGGACTCAGGGTAAAGTGCGTTGTGCAGCAGGCAGCCAGGGACTGGCGACAAGGTCCAGGCTTGATGAAACGGTCTCCCGCGCTGCGGGACCGGCAAGATGTTTAAAAAGCCCCTCCAGGGACTCAGGGTAAAGTGCGTTGTGCAGCAGGCAGCCAGGGACTGGCGACAAGGTCCAGGCTTGATGAAACGGTCTCCCGCGCTGCGGGACCGGCAGGATGTTTAAAAAGCCCCTCCAGGGACTCAGGGTAAAGTGCGTTGTGCAGCAGGCAGCCAGGGACTGGCGACAAGGTCCAGGCTTGATGAAACGGTCTCCCGCGCTGCGGGACCGGCAAGATGTTTAAAAAGCCCCTCCAGGGACTCAGGGTAAAGTGCGTTGTGCAGCAGGCAGCCAGGGACTGGCGACAAGGTCCAGGCTTGATGAAACGGTCTCCCGCTTCAATCTTCTTTTGTTCGAATTTGAAATTATTCATGTTCATAGTGTTGAAACATCACACAATGATTGACATTTTTCCAATGCATTTAATAGGAATCCCAGTGCATTTCGGGTCTAGCCCTTCATCGGGGGAAAATGTCCTAAAATATAATGAACTGAAAATCCACTATTCGAATCTCCAAAAATTACACAGCCACATTATGCATTATAGTTAATGTGAGCCTAATAACATACGCGTCAGTTCAGAAAACAATATAACTCGTTTCCGTGAGTACCATAAGGTAATACCCATCAAAGGAATAATTGATTAGTGATGAAAATAAAGTAACCGTTAATACCACCAGTGATATAGGAGCTAATAATTCATGCATGCCGAAGGTAATGACTGACACTGTTAGCCTTAGGAAAATGAGTGTTAAGATGGGATCACCGAGAGTGTTGCCTGTGCGATTAAAGAACTCCATGTTTCATGTGTCTATACCAATACATGTGAGTCAGATCGTATAAACCGCACTACAATAAACACCTTAAATTACAGAATGACAACAATCTTCACACACTGAAAACCGTCCTAAATGAGGCGGAAACCGACGTAAGTATGCAATCCATGTCCACCACTAGTTAAGGTGCTGGTTATTTCGACTGCGTACACTATGTCCATGCAAGCTTCTAAATAGAGTGCTCGTGAGTTACCTACCATAAGCTTTATAAACGCTCACATCTTGTGGTGAATCCATGTCGGATAGTTTCCCCAAGTGAATGCATATCGAACTCACTTGTGCCATTTAAAGCATTGAGATAGAAGAGTAGCCACCAGGTGAATAGGAAATGGAAAGAGGACTACATTTTAAAAAAATGTCATAGAAAGTCAGCGCCATCTTAGACAGGATATATACCAAATCGCTCAAACTAAAGAATAACAAAGTAAAACAAATGTAAAACTGAATGTGAAACAGTAGCAACTTAAATGTGAAATGAAAGCGAGTATATTCATTTCAGCAAGATCATAACTTTTCTATATAACAATGATCATACTGGAAAAACCATCGAATGGTTAAAGGTAACAACTCAGATCTAGCCGTTCATTTAAACACTTTGGGCTCCAAGAGTACATTTTTTTAATCCAAAATATCTCTCGTTGTAGTAGATGTTTTCTGTTGTCTCTGCCCTCCTGAGTAAGTACAGTTTCTAGTACCAAAAATCTCAATTGACTTATATTATGTTTATGTTTGTTAAAATGAGCGACCACTGTTGATTTTTCATTTTGATTAGGAATGTTGCTTTTGTGTTCATTGAGTCTTATTTTTACTTTTTGTTCAGTTTTTCCCCACATACACTAATCCACATGGACATTTCAGCATGTATACAACATTTTTAGAATCTCAAGTAGCTGTAGTGTGTAGCTTGATGGGGGTACCTTGACCAGGGTGCATGATAGTGTCACCTTTTACGATATTGTTACAATGTCCACAATTGTAACATGGGGTGGTTCCTTTATGAATTAGGTCTTTTTGTAGTTTGACTGGTTTGGTCAAGCATTCTTTTAGGTTTTTTGTTCTCTGATATGCAAAAAACAGTAAGTGATTAAAAATGCCTTTAAAATCATCTTCAGTTTGCAACATCGGCCAGTGTTTTAACACCGCTCGCTTGATGAGAGGACTCCTAGTAGAAAATTTGGAAAAAAAGACAGATCTTTTGGTACTGTTGGATAGTTTCTGACTTGTGAGCAATTGATTCCTGTCTTTGAGATGCACCCTTTCCAGAGCTGTAGTTATAATACTGTTAGGGTACCCTCTATGTTTGAATTTATTGGCCAGTGTATTGCAGTTTCTCTTGTAGTTCTCTTCATTCGATGTTATTCTTTTAATTCTAAGTAACTGAGAATATAGTAGGTGTTGTTTCAAAGCCCTTTGATGACAACTATTATAATGGAGTAAGTTGTTCTTGTCTGTGGGTTTGGTGAAATCCAGTAAGTTAGAACATAAATATTTGAAGTAGAATTTTTACTGGTGCATTAATCTAAACCATTGTTAAAGATTTTCAATCAGATTCCAGGACCATTTATTGGGTTAGTGGGTTGCCTACAAGAGTACCAATAGAAAGTGGAATATGTGCCTGGCTAGAGAGATAAGAGTTGGCTGTTGCTATAATCAACTAATTGATGGGAAGATGTAACTGAATAATTGGATGTCAAATGTTATGGAGAGTGTTGTGGTGAGTACTGGCAATGTTTTTGAAGAAATAATTAATGCCATTAGTGAGGAACAAGGGAAAAGGTTAGTGAATTCAGAGAGATAGTGGGTGCATCGTAGGGCAAACTTTCTCTTATTGTTGCTTGCGGAAGATTGTTAGTTGTGCATTGATGGACAGAGAGGTAGAAAACTGTATAGAGAGATGTGTGGATTGCAAAGAAGGTCTGAAGTGTTAGGGCAGCAGGAAACAGAAAGAAGAAATGGCGAGGTCACAAGGTAGAATGTGGAAAATAGTTGGTTTGGATTTTGTTGGGTTTACAAATAATTTGAGTAATAAAAAAGGTTTGCTGGTGCGATGGTATATTTCCATTTAAAGTTGATTCAAAATGCTGCATAACCTGAAAGAGTATGCTGAATATGTTAAGGGGAATTTGTACGAAGGCCGTTTTATCTTTTAAGTTATTGTTACTATTTAGTATGTTCAGTCAACATTGCTGAAATGCAGATTTTCTTGAGAAGTAATGACATTAATCATTGTACAATCTGCAAGCCAATAGGGAGACAGAGACAAATAAAAGAATGGTGAAATTAACTGTTCAGATGCCAAGATGTAAGATTGAGATGGGGCTTGTGTAGAATACCATTTGGTAACATCGCAACAAAACTCAGAATTCTATTATGTGGCTCACACACTTGAGGTACAAATACAAAAGTAATATGGAAACAGGAATGAAGCAAGGACACAAGGAAGAAAGAGAGAAGGAGTAAAGTGATGTAACAAAGAATTTGAGTTAAAGTAAAGTTTGTCAGGCAAACATGAGGTTCCTCTAGGTCCTCAAGATGATTCTTGCTTAAAGATGTATGGAGAAGTTTTGGCATAAAGGGGAGCAGCACAGACCACATTCTCACTGTCTTAGTGTAGGAAAAAGGCTGCTTTACTGAAAACAGGTGCACATCACAAATTTAGAACTAGGCCTTAGCCTTACAAAGGTAAACCTCACTATACAACAAATCACTTACGTCATTAACCCCCTCTCCTAATAATCCCCTCGCATCTTTTATTTTGCAACTTTATAACTCTTATCCTGTTATTAAACTGTTGACCTATGCTCCGCTAACACTTTAACCTACATCTATTAGCAACTAACTATCTAAGTATCCTAAACCTCAACTTTTAATTTCTTACTTCCTCAAGGTGTAACTTTATTGCCACTCCCATTGTCCTGATTCACTTACGTTCACAGCAATAATCTTAATCTAGAAACATGGCAATTTAAACTGCTAACCACCACTCAGAAAGGCACCGACTTTCTGACCTCCCCAGGAGTCCCTGTTGTCTCACATTCAGTGTCTTCTCCAGCACCTCTTTCACTTGCATCAGGTAAAGGTCCATCACGCAGCGAGACAAGTGAACTCCGTCCCCTCTAAAGAATTCCGCAGCATCATATTTTAATTTGGGGTGCTCTACCCAGCCAAAACCCACGTCCCTACAGAAAACGGGCATGTTCGATTAATCTTGCGCCTGGCCTTATCAATGGCTGTGGGCTTGTTCGCCCCACTCCATTGCCTCCTTGGGATAAACTCCGTCCATAGGACGAAACTGCCCAACCACTGCCTCTTAATCTCTAAGAGATCCCCTTTCATCTCCTTCAACAAAGCCAGTCACTTACTCATCACTACGTTGTTTCCCCCCAAGTGGAGCACCAAAATATCTAGACATATATGCCTTCTCAACAACATATTCAAACATTGCAACAGTTGATGCCACCACATACCACCTTTTCCGTGCAATGTAACTTTAAACAGCAAACGATCGAGCCCAAGATTGGTGCTTTGACCCTTCTGGACTTCATACCACATCACCCATTTAACAAAAGAATGTCCTACTATCCAAATAGATAGCTCGACTGATTCCGGACTAGCAACTGCACCTGAAAAAACAGTGTATGTGAGATACAAAAGAAAACGTGACACTAATTAACATCCCCCCCTTTTCTAACCTCACATATTGGTGAAAGTAATCCGATGACCACTGGCCCAGTAGCTTGATACTGCCCCTTCCCAATACCTGTCATGCCTCTTCCATGGCCACTCCGATCCTGAATTAATGGGTCCCATAATCTCCTGGCGGTTCCCCCAGTGTTGTCAATGCTTTCCTCAGAACCCATAAGAGTTGAAAAGACGTCACCTGTGCCATTCATGTGCCTGAAAACGGCCCCTTATGATGCCCTGCTAATCAACCTAAGTTTCATGGCCCACCTCACTGGGCATAGGCCGAGAACTGGGAATGGCTGCAACACCACTGTCTTCCCTCTGATCGGTCTTAGATTGACCAATGTACGCTAAGCTGTCGTCCGCACCCCGAACATCCTCCTAGACTAACCCTGGAACCCCCGCCCCAACAGTTTGGACACCCTGAAAGCCCGAAAAACATCCAGGATGTTAGCGTTGAGAACAAAATTGTTTCTTCCCTGCCACTGCATATGGCCGGCAGGCTCCCCCAAAAAGTCGCCTTGGCAATAGCTTTCTCACTCAGGATTGGTGACCCCGTTCTCTTGCACACACCTTTAGTAGCCTCCTCCCGAGTTCCCTGGCCGATGGTGCATAGCCCCACAGGAGCTTGCCCATAAATGCAATTTCCACCAGCTTCCCATTGATCATGGTTCTAGATAACCCCTTATCAATCAATGCTAGCAAGCACTGCACCGCATCCTCTGCCCTGTTCCAAATCTCCAACCTTCAACTAGCCCTGCTGGCTAGGAACTCCTGCCAAGCCTGCGCATATGGCTTCCTAGTGGAGTCTGCCAGAGACCCTACCACCAACTGAAGTATCCTTTCTCACCTATGCTCCACATTTCTGCCGGCATTGGTGTCTTGACCTTGTCCATGGCCAGCCCATGGAACCTCTCCCACTGTGAATAAGAT
This sequence comes from Calotriton arnoldi, assembly GCA_963921515.1. Classification (NCBI taxonomy): domain Eukaryota; kingdom Metazoa; phylum Chordata; class Amphibia; order Caudata; family Salamandridae; genus Calotriton; species Calotriton arnoldi. The sequence goes on from CAWUFW010004701.1 coordinate 107,044, forward strand.
AGAGCATCTGCAATGCCATTGTCCACACCTGGCACATGTTTAGCCCTGAAAACCATGTCATGTCTCAAGCAACCCATCACAAAAATTCTCAACAGTTCGAGCACCTTAGTGGCGGCCAGCACAGGTAAGAGCGGTGAGGTGGGAGCGGGGCAGGGCAGGGCGGGGTGGGGGTCGGGGAAGCCGACATATGACCGGATAAATTAAATTAAATAAAAAAATAAATAAAACCACTTACCTTGCACTCGCCGCATCGCCGAGTCAGCGATGCGGCAAGCGCAAGAAAAGTGGTTTTATTGCACCTGTTTTATTGCACCTGTACCCCCCCAACAGTCACCTTTTGCTTTTCCCGCATGACGTCTAGCAATAGCTGCATATGGACTTTTTTGTCCACTGGGAGGCGGGCCTCCATAGATACTGAATCTAGCTCAATGCCCAGAAATGAAAGCACTGTGCTGGGCCCTACTGTCTTTTCCAGAGCCAGAGGCACCCTGATGTCACCCATGAGCTCTTGAAAACTTCCCAACTGATGTTAACAGTCTGCAGAACTGGGTTGACCCACCAAAAAGAAATCATCCAGGTAGTGTTTCACTATGACCCTCCCCATCTGCCGCATGAAAACCCCTTGTAAAAAGGAACTGAAGGACTCAAAAAGCACGTGGGAGATGAGGCACCCCGTGGGGAGGGCTTTGTTCACATACCAGGAACTGTCAAACTGTATCCCCAGCAACTGGAAATCCTCCTGGAGCACTGGCAACAGGCTAAAAGGCAATTTTATATTGCACTTAGCCAACAGGGCCCCATGACCGACCTGTTCAACCAATGCCATTGCCACATTCACCAACAAGTAAGATACTGATGAAACCTCCTCCGATATGTAATCATTGACCAAGCTCTCTTCCGGCCATGACAAGTGTTGTATTAACCTGAATTGACCCTTCTTCTTTGGCGCCACACTAGTGAATGAAACTATCAAGTCATGCATCACCCATACACTGAAAGGACCCTTCATTGTACCGTCTTACACCTCCTTTAATGAGCTTTGCCCTCACCACCTGTTTGTGTGACTGCGCTGACTTCAAATTCTCTGCCCACCGACGTGACCTTGGACCCTCGTAACCCAGCCTGAAACCCTCCCGAAAGTCTTCACTCAACAATTCTGCGGCTTCTCTTTTGGGATATTGGGCCAACCAGTAATCCAAGCACTCCACCTTAATTGGCATATGAGCCTTGCCCATGTTCCCATCGGACCCACGCACTCCTCGGTTCCCTGCAGCCTGATTACCCTGTGGCCCGCTGGCAGACCCCTGGTATTTATTCCATTGCCCTGTCTGTTACCCCTGACCGCTGCCCCCAGCTTCATAGCACTGCACCAGTGCGTGTCTCCGTTCACACTTGGAGCACTTGTGCCTGAACTTACAGCATTCTCTCATACATATGCCCTTGTTAAAGTCCCAGCATGTCCCGAGTGCACCCCCTTGCATCTTAGCCCCCACCCCTCCTCAGGTGGGACGCTGCTGAAAAGGCCAGTATACCAGTGGATAGGCACTTGCTGTGAAGATTGTTTTCCCAAACTTCTCCGGGCCCATTGTCTGGTGCCACAGGTCATTATTAATCTCCCCCCATTTTGCCTTGGGGTCCCATGATAAACACGCGCAAAACTCCTCATCATATTGCGCCCACGCCTGTCCCCAGTACGTGATCTGAGCCATCCTGGTCAGGTCCATATATTTAAATATGGACACGCACCGCTCTGGGTACTTTTCGCAGTACACACTCGCGAAAATTAAGAATGCTGCTGTCCAATTCTCTATGCTTGCCGGCACCTTGGGCAGATCATACTCTTCCTCTTTGGAACCCTCTTTAACCCGCAGTTCCCTGTGGAGCAGCTTCCACATCTCCACATCCTCCCCCTTCCAAATTTCCTCTTTGGTAGACAGTATTAAATGGGCACCAAGGGGTTTTTTCACCCCATGTAAGGGAACTTCTTAATCTTAAGTTCTTTACTCTCCTTGGTGCCCCGCCCTGTGTTTCTTTAGTCTCCAGCGCTTGGTTCCCCTCACCTACCTCCTGCGGCATAACCGGTGTGGCCTGGGCCCCTTGATCTGACACCTCTGCCAGAGTTTCCCCCACTCACTCAACTCCCTTTTTGGACTCACCCATGGTGGTTGCCGCCGCAGCTGCTGACAGCTGTGCCTCTGTCCCCACCCCAGCATCTTTCATGTGCAAACCTTCCTCAGCTGGACGTCCCCACTGTCTCTGTTACCCCCTGTCTCCACCCCAATGGACAACTTCCTCTTGTCCCCCAACCGCCCCCCACTGCTGCCCTTACCTGGTGTTAAGGTTGGCCTCTGCACTGGATCTAGCCGCCCAACCAGCTGCGAAGGGCCCACATCCACCATCGCCTTGTGCTGGGTCTCCCGATCTGGACTACACTCCTGTAACACACTATGTACAACATTAGCAGAACCCCCGCATGCACAGCTTAGCCACCATCGGCATTCCTCTGCCCATAAGGACTCGCCCGTCCTCCACGAATATATGAAGTTACAATGCATGCTTTTACAACACAGTCTTTACATTGCAACTACCATTACATTGCATGATTTTACAACGCAAGCCATTACAACACATTTTTTAAAACTACATTACAACGCATTCCATTACAACGCATACCATTACAACGCATAATACTTTTAGGGCAACAGTAGGGTAAGTGTTGGATAGTGTAGGGGTAAAAATTACTATTCCCACTCCAGTGAGTGCAACAGTAGGGTAAGTGTTGGATAGTGTAGGGGTAAAAATTACTAAGTGTTGGATAGTGTAGGGGTAAAAATTACTATTCCCATGTATCCCAAAACCCATACCCACACTAATACTAAAAAAATCTCCATTACTTACCTTATAATGTGTTGTAATGGCATGTGTTGTAATGGTATGCGTTGTGCTGGCATGCGATGTAAAGGTAGTTGCGTTGTAACAGTTGTGTTGTAAAGGTAGGTCGTTGTAATGACTGGGTTGTAATGGATGTTTCCCGTCCTCCACTATTCACCTTCTTCAAGACTCCTCTCATCCTAGTCCAACCGATGATGAGTTTCAATGCCCTCCCAAACGCCTGTGGGTAACATGACCTTTGCATCCAACCACATTGGGTCTGAGGCAGTAGGCCCCTTCACCACAACTGAGAGGCACCACAGCCATTCCTCTACTGCGCGTGGCCCCACATAGCGGCCCTCCCTCCTGGGGGTGGCAACGACCCATCTGGGTTCCTGCACTGCCGAGGCCACACCAGACCTTCGTATGGCAGCATCATTGCCGTCCCGCATCGGCAACCAGCTGGCCGCTCTGCACCTTGCCATCTCTTCCTTTTGGGGCCATGGAGACGCATACAGCTCTCCTGAGTCTGCATGCTCGCTTACAAGATGAGTCTCTAAAATAAAGGATAGGTCCGGGGTCGCCGGGGTTAATATCCCTGCCTACCTGTTCTACTTCCTGACCTGGGACCCAAAGCCAATGCCCCCCACTCCCCTGACCTTGTGACGCTACCACCTCCTTGTCGCCCTGCCCCACCTGATACCCTGCCACTGAACTCGCCCCTGCTGAGTCCCCCCATTGCGTTTGGACTGCTTCTCTCTCTTGTCCCCACATGAATACACCTTGACAGGGACCCTGACCTTCTATCTCTACCGTTCCCCTACATCACCCCATTTCTCCCCACTCCTTCCTCCCCCTCCTTCTCCTCACTCTCCCACATTACAACATGGCCACCGCCAAAGCTGTTGTGGGTACTACTACATGGTCCCCATCGTCATCCTCAAACTGCCCCCCATCCTCACCCTCCCTCCCAGTTGGGATCCACTCCCCCACCTCCCTCCACCCTCCCTCCACTGACCACCGGGAACGCATACCCCATGAAGCCCTTTCTAGCCGCCCTCCTGTGGCTAATGACACTGAGGGCAACTGCTCCTCAAACCTGTCCTTGTCCTCTGCTATCCCCTCTAACATCTCTCCCTTCTCCATCTCCCTCCCCATGTCTGTACCCGTGGCTCCTAACTCCCCCCAGCAAACCTCAGCCTACCTCCCAAAGCCCCTTCATTTCCTCAAACCCTCCTATAGCCAACTGCAGACATCTTTGTGGCCCCCCACCTCCCCTCCCTTGCCTTCCCAGCCTCCTCCGGTCCCACCAACCCCCCTTCCTTCTCTATCCCAGTATACTTGGGCCTGGGGCCTAATGGCCCACCTCCTTGATTAGTGCCTGCTCCCACTCCTTGTTCCTCACTGGCCTGAGCTGCTTTGCCCTCCTCTCCCTGGCCCCCCAAGCCACTTGCCCCGTTGGTGTCTGTCATGGGAAGAGGCCACCTCCTGTGCAGCCTCCTTCACATGCTCATGCTTTGCACCAGTCACTGCTTGCCTATTGCCGCCCCCGTGGTGCTAAAATTTGGACGCTGGCCTCCATGCAGTGCCTTTCACACTGCGAGTGCCATGTGCAGAGCCAGGGCCATCTCTCCTTGTTCTCGTTTGATACTCCAGAGCACTACACAGATGCCATAATTAAGGTCCACCAATATTGCAGATCCAATTTAAATATTTAGAAAGTACATATACAAAGGTTGATGATACATAAGTCCATAAGTAAAGGACACTGATAATCACAGTATGTTGACACGCAGGTCAATAGATGAAGCACACAGCCGACACGTGTTTCATCGTATTGACGACTTTTTCAAGGCTGTTGACAAAAGAACATGTACATTCCATATATTAGATGAAAACTGCTGTATGGGTGGCACCTTGGTACCAAAGTTATATGTCGTACGTAGTACCCCACCACCGGTAAGAGATGATATCAACAGTGCCCATGAAATATTGATATGTCATGCAAACAATACTAGAGTCGGTGCACACGCTTTGCACTGTAGGAAAAAGTCGCAGTTCAATAAAGAAGGAAAAAAGAGGGAAACAAACGAAACACCCGGTGTTAACATATTTAGGGCCAGATGTAGGAAGCCAAATAGCGAGCGCAAACGCTGAAATTCGCAGAATTTCAGCGTTTGCGATCGCTATTTGGCTGCGAGCAATGTAGGTAAGTTTAAACCTACTCGCAAAATAAGGAAACTTCAAGTTGGTGGTATTTTGCGATTTCATTGCAAAAACGCACTTTTTGGCTTTTTACAAAGTGCCATGTGCCACACATACATGTCCTTAGGGCATGTATGTGCGCCACATGTGCACACATGCACATTTCAGGGGTGCAACAGGGTGTCCTTTTGGAACCCTTGCACCCTTGAAATTGCGCCCGCAATTTGCGAGTACCTCTTGGTGACTCGCAAATTGCAGGCGCAAATCCTATTCATCCCTATGGGCCTCTTGGCCCATAGGAATGAATGGGATGGTATTTCTTGATTGCGAATCGCAATTTGCGATTCGCAATTAAGGAATATTAAGGAATCGCAAATATTTTTGCGATTCCTACCTACATTCAATTTTGAGAGTCCTTAATAGCGATTCGGGAAAAATCGCTATTAGGGACTCGCAAAATTGAATTTACCTACATCTGGCCCTTAGTCTTGTGCTCGTGACACCTAGATTAACCAAAACTTTTTTTATATTCATATGTGTACTCAATCAAAAAGTGCTACCCACATCACCAAAACATGCTTCTACGTGATTAGTTTCAATACTAACCCCTAGAAACAAACTCTAGATCACCTCATAACCCTTTTCAATGGGAAGGAGACAACTTATGCTCCTCCTTTCTTCTGTGTATGAGAACGATCAAGGAGTCCAAATTTTAGGATCCTCATGACCTGTTTGTACTGGATACGTCTCTATTAGAGACCTCCAAAGACGCTACCAAGTACTGGAAGAGGAGGAAAATATAGCAATGATAAGACTCACTAGGTCTAAACTCTATAGGGCATTGTGACAGCCGACCCAAACATAATGCAGTCAAAGGTTAGGCCAATCACTAGTATTAATCCCAACCACAAGTAAAAATAAAACGTAAAGGGTTAGTTCAATAGTATTTTTAAAAGAGTTAGATAATCCATTGAGTCCCAGTGTATAGCAAGCGATGCTTTAAATACTGGACATTCAACACAGATCCACAGTTTTTTATGTTCACTAAGTAATCTTAATAATATTTAACGAATTTCTTTAAATCAGCACACCTGTAGCACAGTTTGTATTATAAATCAAGGCTGAATGTACCTCACACGTAGTCCGCTGTTCACCACTGAGTTAGAGTGGGAAAAGTGTAGAAGGACATAGGCTCTATCCAGCCCGAAGTCCACTCACAGAAAGCCTGCAATAAACAAGTGATAATTCTCAGTCCAAATGTTACCAAAAGCACTTCGGACTTCTCTGTTATGACGAAAGCCGCCAACAGCAGTAAATTTAGAGAAAAACTCACCCGCAGCGGCTCCTGATAAGTTTCACAATTTAATAGTCTCCTGTGGCCCGCACGGTGGCCCCATCCTTATGAGCACACCAGCAGCCACATCAATATAGAAAGCGGAGTGAGCAAATGGAACGTGTACTGAACCACGGGCGCCACCTTTAAATGGTGAAATGGAAACAATGCAAATGAAGTTGTATATAGGACGAAGCATGCAAAATAAGAAATAAGTAAGTGGGTTAGTCGCATCAAATAAACATTGATTAGTCAAAATTACCGTGACGTTGCCGGTTAAACCCCACAAGCATATAAGTCAGTGATGATAAAAAATTGTTTGAAATAAACATGTGTTAAAAAAGACCGTATCGTTAAATGGACCTGCCCCTATAGGCATGGCAATTGTTACATGATTCACATACATGTAAGTTTCAAGTGACATATTTGTTGAAATCAAACATTCTATATCGTTTTCAGAGAAACTCTGCAAATGGATTTTACATCAAATATAGGCAGGTTTCTCTTCTTAAATAGAGCCACAAGGTACACAATGAACAAATTATTAGTGCATATCCAATGTGATCTATCACTCGTATTTGGCAATAACAACCAGTTCATATGTCTACTAGGTTGGGAATTAGGGATGCTAACCCATGGTCATAGATTGTAACTTAGACCATCTAACTAAAACAGTCAGCACAAATAGTTAGCACCCATATTGTGTCAACTTGTTCAATCTTTTAAGAAAACAAATAGTTCCCTGTCTCTATTTAGGCCGAGATCTACTGACCTCAATTTAGTGATCCAAGTGGCTTCAAGTTTCCACGAAGAGTGTATCCTGTCTCCACCTCTAGGGTGGTCTACAGCCAGCCCCAAGCCATGAAATCTGATTTGTGGTAATTCCGCTAATCCGTGACTTGTGTTGAAATGAACTGCCATCGGATAGTTACTATTACCATTCCTAATAGCTCTTATATGTTCTTGTATCCTTTCTTTCAGAGGTCTAACCGTACTGCCAATGTAAATACTGTTACACACACAAATGACACAATAGACCACAAATTTAGTATTGCAGTTTATGGATGTTTGAATTTTAAATTCCATGGTAGTATTATATTTAAAAATTTTGATCCTGTCCACGGTGTATGGGCAAACATTACAATGTCCACATTTATAAAACCCCACTGATGGAGAGCATAGCCAGTGTTTCTCTTCCATTTGTTTTTTGGGATTATAGAAACTTGGACAAAGTATGTTCCGTATTGTTTGCCCCCTTTTGTAAATAATACTGGGTCTGTTTGTGATGACATAATCCACAATAGGATCAACTTTTAAAATTTACCAATTTTTGTTGAGGATTTTGTACAACACGTGACTCATGGAATTATACGGAGTAATGACTTACACCATTTGATTCTTATCCTTTTTCTTCTTAGTTTTTTTCTCAGTAAGCAGTTACGGTCCAGAGCCATTACCCTTTTCTTAGCCTTCTCAGTTATCTTCTGGCTGTATCCTCTGGCCTTAAATCTCATCAATGCCTCACTCATTACTGTTTTAAACACCTCTTCCTCGCTGCAATTCCGTCTTATGCAAGTTAATTCTCCAAAAGGAATAGAATGAATCTGTGATTTAGGGTGTGCCATGTGAGCATGCAATATTGAATTGAAAGCAGTCGGTTTCCTATAGAGAGCAGACATAATTGAACCATTTTTGACATACAAAAACCTTTATATGATTCAAATGCCCTGATATACTGATTAACAATGTGGTATACTGGGGCCGCTATATAGATGATGTTCTTATGATCTGGACTGGTGACGTGAAGCTTTTACATGATTTCTGCTCGTTTCTCAATTCAAACCAATGTAACATTGTATTTACTTATCAGTTGGATAACAAGGAGATTTCGTTTCTGGACTTGAAATTGTATGTCAAAAATGGTTCAATTATGTCTGCTCTCTATAGGAAACCGACTGCTTGCAATTCAATACTGCATGCTAACATGGCACACCCTAAATCACAGATTCAGTCTATTCCTTTTGGAGAATTAACTTGCATAAGATGGAATTGCAGCGAGGAAGAGGTGCTTAAAACAGAAATGAGTGAGGCATTGATGAGATTTAAGGCCAGAGGATATAGCCAGGAGATAACTGAGAAGGCTAAGAAAAGAGTAATGGCTCTGGACCGTAACTGCTTACTGACCAAAAAAACTAAGAAGAAAAAGGATAAGAAACAAATGGTGTCAGTCATTACTCCCTATAATTCCATGAGTCACGTGTTGTACAAAATACTCAACAAAAATTGGTATATTTTAAAAGTTGATCCTAATGTGAATAATGTCATCACAAACAGACCCAGTATTATTTACAAAAGGGGGCAAACAATACGGAACATACTTTGTCCAAGTTTGCATAATCCCAAAAAACAAAAAGAGGAGACACACTGGTTATGCTCTCCACCAATGGGTTTTTATAAATGTGGACATTGTAATGTTTGCTCATACACTGTGGACAGGATCAAAAGGTTTAAATATAATACTACCATGTAATATAAAATTCAAACATTGATGAACTGCAATACTAAATTCGAGGCCTATTGTGTCATTTGTGTGTGTAACAGTATTTACATTGGCAGTACGGTTAGACCTTTGAAAGAAAGGATACAAGAACATATAGGAGCTATTACGAATGGTAATAGTAACTATCCGATTACGGTTCATTTCAACACAAGTCACGGATTAGCGGAATTACCATGAATCAGATTTCATGGCTTGGGGATGGCTATAGACCACCCTAGAGGTGGAGACAGGATACACTCTTTGCGGAAACTTGAAGCCACTTGGATCACTAAATTGAGGTCAGTAGATCTCGGCCTAAATAGAGACAGGGAACTATTTGTTTTCTTAAAAGATTGAACAAGGTGACACAATATGGGTGCTAACTATTTGTGCTGACTGTTTTAATTAGATGGTCTAAGTTACAATCTATGACCATGTGTTAGCATCCCTAATTCCCAACCTAGTAGACATATGAACTGGTTGTTATTGCCAAATGCGAGTGATAGATCACATCAGATATGCACTAATAATTTGTTCATTGTATACCTTGTGGCTCTATTTAAGAAGAGAAACCTGCCTATATTTGATGTAAAATCCATTTGCAGAGTTTCTTTGAAAACGATATAGAATGTTTGATTTCAACAAATATGTTGCTTGAAACTTACATGTATGTGAATCATGTAACAATTGCCATGCCTATAGGGGCAGGTCCATTTGACGATATTGTCTTTTTTAACACGTTTATTTCAAAAAAAATTTATCATCACTGACTTATATGCCTGTGGGGTTTAACCAGCAACGTCACAGTAATTTTGACTAATCAATGTTTATTTGATGCGACTAACCCACTTACTTATTTCTTATTTTGCATGCTTCGTCCTATATACAATTTCATTTGCATTGTTTCCATGGGTTTTGGAACATTTCACCATTTAAAGATGGTGCCCATGGTTCGGTACACGTTTCATTTTCTCACTCTGCTTTCTATGTTGATACGGCTACGGGTGTGCTCATAAGGATGGGGCCACTGTGCTGGCCACAGGAGACTATTTCATTGTGATACTTGTCAGGAGCTGCTACGAGTGAGCTTTTCTCTAAATTTACTGCTGTTGGTGGCTTTCGTCACAACAGAGAAGTACGACGTGCTTTTGGTAACGTTTGGACTGAGAATTACCACTTGTTTATTGTAGGCTTTTTGTGAGTGGACTTCGGGCTGGATATAGCCTATGTCCTTCTGCACTGTTCCCACTCTAACTCAGTGGTGAACCATGGACTACGTGCGAGGTACGTTCAGCCTTAAGTTATAATACGCACTGTGCTACAGGTGTGTAGATTTAAGGAAATTCGTTGAATATTATTAGGATCACTTAGTGAACATAAAAAACAGTGGATGTGTGTTGAATGCCCAGTGTTTAAAGCATCACTTGCTATACACTGGACCTCAATGGATTATCTAACTCTTTTAAAAATACTATTGAACGAACCCTTTGCGTTTTCTTTGGACTCGTGGTTGGGATTAATACTAGTGGTTGGCCTAACTTTTGACTGCATTATGTTTGGGTCGGCTGTCACAATGCCCTGTAGAGTTTAGTCCTAGTATGTCTTATACATTGCTCTTTTTTCCTCCTCTTCCAGTACTTGGTAGCATCTTCGGAGGGCTCTAATAGAGATGTATCCAGTACAAACAGGTCGTGAGGATCCTAAATTTTGGACTCCTTGATCGTTCTCATGCATAGAAGAAAGGAGGAGCATAAGTAGTCTCCTTCCCATTGAAATAGGTTACGAGGTGATCTAGGGTTTGTTTCTAGGGGTTAGTATTGAAACTAATCACTTAGAAGCATGTTTTGGTGATGTGGGTAGCACTTTTTGATTGATTACACATATGAATATAAAAAAAGATTTGGTTAATCTATGTGTCACGAGCACAAGACTAAATATATTAACACCGGGTGTTTCATTTGTTTCTCTCTTTTTTCCTTCTTTATTGAACTGCAACTTTTTCCTACAGTGCAAAGCGGGTGCACAGTCTCTAGTATTGTTTGCATGACATCAATATTTCATGGGCACTGTTGAGACCATCTCTTACCGGTAGTGGGGAACTATGTACGACATATAACTTTGGTACCAAGGTACCACCCATACAGCAGTTTTCATCTAATATATGGAATGTACATGTTCTTTTGTCAACAGCCTTGAAAAAGTCTTCAATACGACGAAACAAATGTCTGCTGTGTGCTTCATCTATTGACCTGCGTGTCAACATAGTGTGATTATCAGTGTCTTTTACTTATGGGCTTATGTATCATCAACCTTTGTATTTGTACTTTCTAAATAATTAAATTGGATCTGCAATATTTGCGGACCTTAATTACGGCATCTGTGTAGTGCTCTGGAGTATCGAATAAGTTTGTATATATGCGAATTCTTTTCCATATATGATTATACACTAACGGATGTGCTGACAACTTATAAATACCACTGTCATCTTGTTAGTCTTTTTCTCCTTGTTCTCGAGCGACCCCTATTGCTCACCTTAGTCTGCAGCTCATCAAAGCACGCAAGGACGGTCGCCGCGACTCCTTCTGCTGCGCGCCTTATCTGGCACACTGCTACACGTGCAGTTGGGGTCGCTCTATCCTTACGCCGTGCATCCGCCATCAGGCACATGACCTCCCTCACACGCTAATCCACCATCAGTTTCTGTAAGGAATTTAAAATGCTGCTAGCTAAGCACCTGCCACCATGTCACTTTACCCACAATGGTGGCTGGTGCTATGAAATGTGCCTCCAGCCCAACTTGACAAGCCTAAAACTAGCCCAAATGCAGCCCGGGATGTCTCATCCTCCAATATCCCCAGTGGGAATACCTCCCAAGGTCAGCTGCCCTGCAAAGCCCAATGTGTGTCTCTCAAATGGAGACAAATGAAACAGGCACATGCTAACTTTATCTGTATCTGTAAAGAGAACATGGTAAGATGGTTTTCAAAGGAGTCTTCTTGTGGAGGGAAGGGTAGACTTAGGTGTCTATTGTAATTTGTTTTGTGAGTGATGAAAATTTGGTGGTGAGAGGAAGTTGAATGGGTAATATTTTGGACAGAGAGATAGTGCGGTCGGTATTGGGTTGCTTGAAGTAGGTGATGGTGTATGAGTACAAAGGATCCTACAAGATTGCAGGATTATGTTATCTGTTGAGTCTTCCTTGTTTCTGTGTGTTCTGGGTGTTTCCTTGTGTTTGTGTGAAGAGTATTGTATTGAGGTATTTTTTGTCCAGCTTAATGTATAAACCTTGGGGCATATTCTCAAGGACTTACCGCCGAGTTAGCGGCACTTTATCGCAGCCAAAGTGGCGATAGATTTATCGCCCTATTCACAAGCTGGTGCTAACAGCCGATATCGCCAGTTTTCCTGTGATAGCAGTCGCAAAAAACATTGCCACGGATGACACCGGCAACTAACGCTAATGAGATGCAGAGTAGGTGTTCCCGTGCAAAAACCTGCGACAACACCACTTCACAACATTCTCAACGACCAGCCAGATCAGCGATAAGATCACAAAACATGCGATAAGGCGCGTTAGCAGCAGGGAATCAACACCTGCTCTTTCCTGGTATTAAGTCGGACGATAACCTGCACCAGAAATGGGAGCCCAGCCCACAGCCACCCCAGAAGAACAACAGATGCCATGGAGCTACTGATCATGCAGCCGGACACCCAAGAGGGCCACAACACCCACCTCCACCCCCCCAGGACCCCCCCCGGGGCCCTACCCCGGACAAAGATATTTTACATCAACTTTACGAAATCGCCTGATGTCGCACAAGTACAACAATTAACATTCATGTGTGGTCAGAAAAAGGAGAATCATTCATTCATCTTTGAATTTCCAAACAAATCATTTTATTCAAATTTAACTCAAAACAACTATTCAGAGGAGTCATGGCGGGTCTTCTCTGGACAATCTGTAAGACACAGCCTGCAAGACAAAATTCAAGATAAGAAGGTGTGTCATGCGCTCATCAAAGGACAGAGAGAGAGAGAAAGAGAGAGAGAGAGAAAGAAAGGGAGAGAGAGAGAGAGAGAGTGAAAGAGAGGGAGAGAGAGAAAGAGAGAGAAAGGGGGAGAGAGGGAGAAGGAGAGAGAGAGAGAGAAACAGATGAAGAGAGAGAGAGACGGTGAAAGGAAGAGAGGGAGAAGGAGAGAGAGAGTAACAGAGGAAGAAAGAGAGAGACAGTGAAAGGAAGAGAGGAGAGGGAGAGAGAGTGCCGACACTGCGGACCCAGGCCTCACTGCTCACCTGCTGCCACCAGTGTGTCTCCAACCACGTGCCGGTATACACTGCAGTCCACCAGGTCCCTTATCTGAAACAGAGTCCAAATATATGAATGGCAGAGTTCATATCATTGCACACGCCATCATCGCTTGGCCGCCCCTGCACACACAGGCTGCTGCACCCCAGCCCCTCCCGCCACCCAGCGGTGTTTGCCCGCCACTGCGCACCCAGGCCTCACTGCTCACCTTCCGCCACCAGCGTGTCTCCAAGAGGGCCCACCACGTGCCTGTGCAAGCTCCAAGCCCGGGGCCCGCGACCTTGGCAGCCTCCACATCATGCAGCCCGCCCCGCGTGCCACCAGGTCACACATGTGATTCTAGGTCTTGATTTCGCAATGGCAGAGATCATATCAGTGCACACGGCATCATCGCAAGCTGCACACCCGCTCAGCTCTATAGGTGCCACTAACTCTGTGAACCGCGAGGCAACGCCACATGGCGGTAGGCCCGCACTGCCCGCTGGCTCAGGCCTACACTGCGGTCCAGCAAGGCTCACACAAATCCTTACCAGTCCGGACCGCCAGGATGGCGCATCATCGCAGGCTGCACACCCGCTCAGCACTTAAGGTGCCCCTACCTCAGTGCACCGAAAGTCACCATCCAGTGGCGGTAGGCCCATGCCGGCCGCAGTGTATCCGGTGCCACCAACTCTGTGCAAGGCAAGTCATGGACCCTTTATGATTGAGTCTTGTGATATGCCAGGCGGACGCAGCCGTGTCACCTCCGGCAGTGGGGAAGAACTGGGACACGTATCGTCGTCCCCCCCCCTTTATACGTAAGCCGAGTGGGCTGGGTCGGCGTACGCCAGGCCAGCGTAGGGGTGTGAATAATTATCCCTGGGCATGGTTAATTTCTGGGCTGGACAGGAAACCAACTGATGCGTGTGTCTCTGTTGCAGTGTCTGCGCCACACGGCCCACAATCGACAATGTTGCAATGTTGCATGCACCCGGAGGGCGGCCGCGCACAAAGGGATCGTACAAGGAGCGCAAGGCCGCTCAGGCTCTTGGCTCATGCATGCCAACTGTTGTGTGTGTATCGCTATTGGTGCACCATCAGCCTAAGGCCTAGCCTCAATTGCAGCACGAAAGACACATCACATTCCCAGAATGCAAGCAGTAGTCAGACTAACATTAGGGATGAAAGCTCCTTTGTCTCAGTACATAAGGCGGAAGGACATCTGCACCTCCGACCTTGGTCTTGCATGCGGCAGGCACCCCCTGAGAGAGATACCATAGCAGATGATGACGACTCCCACACTACGCACAGCGCTAATGAAAGACCAACGTATCCACACCCCACACACAGAAGTTCTTGCTCGAGGTACTCTTGCATGGAATGCCCTTGACACTTACGTACACAACAACCCATACGTCCAAACGTTGCACACACATACGACTCATTGCTCCGAGCTGTGGCATATCATCCACATAACTGCCGCAGGTCAGAAGAGTGCCGGTTCTACGAGAGCCACCAACGCACTGGCAGAACATCCTGGGCGCATGCACAACACCTGTCACGTGGAACTGTACCGTGACCGAATGCTGCCTGTTAGTGCCTGATGCATTGGTCTGCATGTTGTGGCCCTTGTCTTGACCGTACTGACACGCACATGCTAATAAAGTCTACGCAACTTCACTAGTGTTCAACTGTGATGAGTGTTGATTAGAATGAAAAATCGTGTGCCTCAATGAGCATTGTCCGTACACAGGGAGGTACTGACCGACGCATTTCACTTAGGGGTGAGTCCCTATTGCCAGCTCCACCTCTGTGAGCCAGACATAGTGGTTGGGATAGTTGCTGATAGACCTGTGCTCTTACGTGTCTTCAGCAATGTGAGTATGGTGTCCATATTCTTGCCATGTGGATCAATGTGATCCATCACTACAGGCTGTGTCCACCCAGTTGAGTGTGAGTAGGTATGCGAAGAGATGTTCTGTTGTCAAATGTGATGGTGGACACTACTTTAGGCCTGCCAACGACTTTGACATTTCATACCGAGCCCAATTTCTAACATTGCGTGGGGCAAAGTTGAGAAATTGCGCGGTTGTTGTTTCAGAGCAAGAGGCCACAGCTAGTGCACACATTCCCAGTCATCTCACTTCCTATGTGTGTCACGGTCAAACATGCGCATTGCTTTCATTTCCCAGGGTGTACCTTTTTGGGCAATCAATGTCCTTACATTCATCCATACGTTCATACTTGATCGATTATGGACATGACACATCTGTGTGAATTTGATTTATTCACATTCGGTGGAGTGTCGGAGCTGGAGCAGTACATGGCCATGCAAACCCCACATGACATTGTAGCCCAGTGGAGGGCCAGCCAGAGTCATTTAGGGATTGACAAGTACATCGGAAGAGGAAGAGTACAGTCCGCAGTCTGATTGCTGTGTCATTGGTAAGCAAACAAAATATGGCAGTCCATGTCGAGGTCCAAGGTGAGTATCGCAGAGTGTTTCGGGGGACAGTGGGAGGTGTTGTTACAGGGCATGATGCAGAGGGCAGAACCAAGCTGAAACAGGGCATATGGCGGAGAAGAATGCTACTGGCTCCTTCTCACTGCAAAGGTGGAATCACCCCCATCTTCGTCCCCTATGTCATCTGTCTGACATGTGGGTGCTGATGTTTGGTCTGCAGCACTATGTGCCACTGACACATCAGGGGCCGGAGATGTGTGTGTAGAAGAAACAGCAACATTCATCAGCGACTGCCTTAGTGGCAGCAATGCGATGATGAGGATCTGCAGGGCATGGAAGATCCCAACAACTTTTCACTGGTGTGCATCCGTGGCAGCCATTCTTTCCGCATGCATCCGCTCCATGTTCTCCATTATCCTCAGCATCTGTGCCAACTCTCGGCTGACATCGCTGAGGCCACTCTGACTAGACAGTTGTTCTCCTCTCAGAGTCACGACTCCAGCGATGTCGGGCATGGATTGTTGGACATCATGGAGCGAACTGTGGGTGTCCGTTAGGGAGTGTAAGTGGTCCCTGATGGGACTTAGACACCCACGTATGTCATCTAGTTTGGCTGCAATGAGGTCGTACCCCACCCGCACCTGTTCAGCCACCTCCTTCTGGCAGCCTAACACATGGCCTTGGAATGCGATGTGT
Source organism: Calotriton arnoldi (assembly GCA_963921515.1). Lineage (NCBI taxonomy): Eukaryota > Metazoa > Chordata > Amphibia > Caudata > Salamandridae > Calotriton > Calotriton arnoldi. The sequence continues at coordinate 123,438 of CAWUFW010004701.1, forward strand.
TCTTTGGTGAGGTGCTGGGAGCCAGCCGTGGTGGTGGGTGCTTCCTGCTGTGTAGTCTGTGCAGGGGGTGGGGTCTCCTTGAAGCAGCTGGGTTGCCCTGCTCCTGGAGGTGGGTTGCCGTGGCTGTCCATGAGCTGTTGTAGGGCGTCGGTGTCGAAAGTGTGGAGGTCCTCTTCATCATCACTGATGAGTTGTCTGGTCTGCTCTGCAGGAGGTGTTGATTGTCCCTCTGCAATGTGAAGGGGAGATGCATTTTAACATTGTGTTGACATGTATGTTGACGCATTGTTCAAGTTTACATACAGACTGCATGACAATGTACATTGTGACTGTTTGGGAGGAGCTGACTATTTGATGCGGGACAGTGGACATTTGTACTACATCACGGATGTGAGGTTGTACACGTACATTATCATCTCACAGTTTCCTGCTATGCCAGATGTGATTGGCCAGTTTCTACGCACAAGCGGAACCAGTTGTGTCCTCTGTTCTGTAGTGGGAGTGTTGCACTTTGTACCACATTGTCGTCAATGATGATGTGCTGTTATTGCTATGTGTGTGTGCTGCATTGTGGGAGAGTCGCCCCTGCAGCTGTGATTTTGCTGCCCCTTATCCCTTTGAGGCGGTGTGCCTTTGACTTGTGTGCTTCTACAGTGCTGAGATGTTGCAGACTTGGCTAATTTTGGCTCTAGTTCGGATTTTGGACTCTTGGGCATGGTTTATCCGCAGATGTGTTGTTGACGTCAGGGGTTGTTTGTGCACGTGGATGTGTCAGAGTGTGACCTGCTCCTTTACGGATGTATTCCACACTCAGCCACCTCAGTGTCATGGCGTGCACCATGTCATGATAATTGGACTGCAGCCATGCTGTTCGTCATGCAGTGTCACTTGCATTGTCAGTGTGGCTCACTGACACGCAGCTTTGCTGGTTTTAACACATGTGCATGGGTTGGTTGTGAGATTGGTGCTGTGTGGGGAGGGACCCCTTTGTGCCCATAGTGGACGGGGGCCTACTTGCTGTTTGTATGTGTGCTGCAGTGTGCCAAGGGGATCAGGGACATGATCCAGAGTCATTGTGGGTGTGCAGTGTGCTCTACTTAATTGTGCATGTGTGCCATTGTGCCCATCTCCCCCCGTCCCCCCAGTCCCTGTTCGGTACTGACCCTGGTGCTGTTGTGTCAGGTCATGTCGAGCAGTGTCCGGACCCCCAACTCCTGCCACCATCTCCCCACTGATGACTGTGGACACCATTTCCTCCATCACATCCAGCTCCTGGTGTTCTGCTGGACTGCCACTTCCAGTCTGCATTGCTGCCTGATGGTTGTCAGCGAGTTTCTTCTTAGTTTTGCGCTTCGCATCATTCCAGCGCCTCTTGACCTCTTCAATTGTCCTCCTCCTCACTCCGACTGCATTCACCTTGTCCAGGATGGACTGCCATATTGCATTTTTATTTGCCAATGACACGTTGGAGGTGACGTACAGTTGTTGGTGGTGTTCTATTGATCCAGCGGCGTACTAGCAACAGATACTCTACTACCATATGCTCACCTGGGCCCATACAACTTGCTTCCGCTAACGCTAAGTAGACCACTGGAACTTTAGTTTAATATGATTCTCATACCTCAAGATCTAGTTATTGCTTCTTTAACTAAACCTTTCACTGATCAAACAGTTCTTTCCTCTGGTCAATGGACCAGTTAGGTGGAACTAGTTGATGGCGATAATTAAGATAACTTATTATACATTTCTTGATAAAAATAAAATAATGACAGACTCAGTAAGTTTTTAAATCTTTATCTAAATTAGGGTTTTTTGAACCATCTCAAAGCTTTTCAGTACAAACACCCTCATTCACGAGAGTGCCAATTCAATAAACATTTAACAATTCAGATCCACACAATAACTATGCTCAGAAAGAAGAGGATAGAGATAGAAGAGCATTTATCAAACAATTAATTTCATAGTTACCAAAGTATGGTGTGAAGACCAACCCCTGGCCAAAGGGCTGGTAAGGGCCTCCCAGGACAGATCAGGAGACAAAGACTTCAGGACAGGAATCAGGACAAGATACTTCACCTCTCTAGATACCGACGACTACGTCGCACCCCTCTCTGACTCTCTCTCTCTGACTGCAGCCATGCTGTTCGTCATGCAGTGTCACTTGCATTGTCAGAGTGGCTCACTGACACGCAGCTTTGCTGGTTTTAACACGTGTGCATGGGTTGGTTGTGAGATTGGTGCTGTGTGGGGAGGGACCCCTTTGTGCCCATAGTGGCCGGGGGCCTGCTTGCTGTTTGTATGTGTGCTGCAGTGTGCCAAGGGGATCAGGGACATGATCCAGAGTCATTGTGGGTGTGCAGTGTGCTCTACTTAATTGTGCATGTGTGCCATTGTGCCCATCTCCCCCCGTCCCCCCAGTCCCTGTTCGGTACTCACCCTGGTGCTGTTGTGTCAGGTCATGTCGAGCAGTGTCCGGACCCCCAACTCCTGCCACCATCTCCCCACTGATGACTGTGGACACCATTTCCTCCATCACATCCAGCTCCTGGTGTTCCGCTGGACTGCCACCTCCAGTCTGCATTGCTGCCTGATGGTTGTCAGCAAGTTTCTTCTTGGTTTTGCGCTTCGCATCATTCCAGCGACTCTTGACCTCTCCAATTGTCCTCCTCCTCACTCCGACTGCATTCACCTTGTCCAGGATGGACTACCATATTGCATTTTTATTTGCCAATGACACGTTGGAGGTGACGTACAGTTGTTGGTGGTGTTCTATTGATCCAGTGGCGTACTAGCAACAGATACTCTACTACCATATGCTCACCTGGGCCCATACAACTTGCTTCCGCTAATGCTAAGTAGACCACTGGAACTTTAGTTTAATATGATTCTCATACCTCAAGATCTAGTTATTGCTTCTTTAACTAAACCTTTCACTGATCAAACAGTTCTTTCCTCTGGTCAATGGACCAGTTAGGTGGAACTAGTTGATGGCGATAATTAACATAACTTATTATACATTTCTTGATAAAAATAAAATAATGAGACTCGGTAAGTTTTTAAATCTTTATCTAAATTAGGGTTTTTTGAACCATCTCAAAGCGTTTCAGTACAAACACCCTCATTCACGAGAGTGCCAATTCAATAAACATTTAACAATTCAGATCCACACAATAACTATGCTCAGAAAGAAGAGGATAGAGATAGAAGAGCATTTATCAAACAATTAATTTCATAGTTACCAAAGTATGGTGTGAAGACCAACCCCCTGGCCAAAGGGCTGGTAAGGGCCTCCCAGGACAGATCAGGAGACAAATACTTCAGGACAGGAATCAGGACAAGATACTTCACCTCTCTAGATACCGACGACTACGTCGCACCCCTCTCTGACTCTCTCTTCCTCCTCGTGGTTCTTCCGCGATCTTCTTTCTAACCCACCCAAATTAAGTAGATGGTTCTGCATTCGATTTCTTCATCAGCATTTCAGAGCATCAGCACCACCCCAGCACCGACAGCATCCCAAGCTCCGAATTGATGCTGCTGCTTCCGCTCTCAGCAAGCTTCCCTAATAAGCTCTCTCCCCAAAGCTCTCTCTAACGCGCTCCAAAAGCTTCTCCCTTAACTAACTAAAACTACTTCAATTATACCTTTCTATTAGCCATGTACCACCCATTAATGTTTCATTTTTACAGAATACTAACTTCTGATTGGACAGGCGAGGGGGGGATGATCATCACACCATGCTTATACTTCAATTATTTCTTTAAACCATTGTTCCCGAACTCCTCCCCTCAAACTTTTATTCCGCCCTTCCTTTCCCATACATCTTTAAACTTTATTAATACAAATGTAACAGTTTTCACGAATAAGTTCCTTCATATGAACTCTTCACCCTCATGTTCCCAGGGCACATCTCCGCCGACCTTGGATGCGTGACAAGTCCTTAGTCATCCTTCCAAGCTTCCACACCAGGGCGCATGCGTTGCACCACGTCAGTCTGCTCGACTCAGACAACTTTAACAGGCCCAAATACGCACTAATAATAAAGTCAAAAGGGGAAATGTTATTCTCAAAAATAAATGATTTCACTGTATACCACCAACCTCTACTCTAGCCCATACCATTTATTATTTCTCTTTCTGCATTTGCGTTAGTGTAAACTCATTTTCTAATTTCAGCAAGCAGGTGCCATGCATGTGAGCTTTCAAGTGGCCATTTTATAGCTCTTTGCGCAGGCGCCAGAATTTCCCTCCAAGCATTATTTTCGTCATACTACGTAGGTGCAGTAGACGTATGCGCAGTAAAGATTCCGTGTTAAAATGCATTCTAGTCCTACGTACGTGTTATTGCAGTTAGTAAACACATAAGCAAGCTTCATTCTTTTTCCGCGTATAATGACAATTTCTTATTATTAATCACAAAACACGTTGTTAGTAATTCGCAAGTAAATTAAAACTAGTGGTTTGCTTCCGAGCAAGTCTCATGTCCGAGTCCTTGCTCCATCAATCCCCTCTCTGATGGCATATTAAGCCATCACAAAATTTCCCATCCATCCCAGATACCAACTTTAACACTTCTCAGTTTTCTCTATTTGACCTCCCAACTTTTCAGCAATGATCTCGTTTCCTTCTAAATCTCGCATCTTCTTATATAACCTGCCTTTCATTTCTTCCAAGCGTATTTCCTCGTACTTTCTCTTTCGTGTCTGTCCCTTTCCTTTTCCATTCAAGTGTACCTTTCCTTTCGTACCCTTTCTACAACATCTATATGTAATCATTATTAACATTACTATCGTTATTATCATAAATAATGGTATTATTATCTGACCTAGAAAACCTTTCCCAAAATCTACAAACCATTTCCCTATGGATGTTTTACTTTTTGTTAGTCTTTCGCATACACTGTCAACCTCCAGTTGGGTCAAATCTTTATGCATTCCTGTAATATTTTCAATATATCCTTTAATTTCTCTACTCTTTTCCGGAATATAAGTGCAGCAATGTTGAACTTTTAACATGCCACAGACTCCACCTTCTTTTGCTAACAATATATCAAGAGCAAGACGGTTCTGTAAAACCATTGATCTAATTGCAACCATTTCTGTGTTAATCAGTAAAAATCCTCCTGCAGTATCTGTAGAAAGACCATCAACTATGGTTGATAACTTACACATTTTCTGTGAATTTAGGATGACTCCAACTGAGGGTATCAGTGCACTAAAAATATCTCCTACAATTTCAGAACAACTGTCTCTTCTTCTTCGTGTTAGTCCATTAGAATTTCCATTGGTTCCACTGATTTTATCTACATGATAAATTTTTGGAAAAACTATTCCAAAATAACAGCTTCCGTACCATCTTGCAGGTAACCTGTAATAGGCATTGCTCCCACAAACATAATACACTCCTGGAAACACAGGATCAGTTCCCCCTTTTAGTCCCTATCCTCCTAATATTAGGAAGTTATGTTCACATTCACTGGAACCAATGTAATTATTGTTATAATCTGTCTTTAATCTATGGAGGCAGAATTTTCCCCTTTTCACAAAGTCCAGGGACAACCTTGCCACTTGCATAGATTCCCTCCTTCCCAACCCATGGAGGTACATGGGTTTTCTGTGTAGTTGCCTTCTTCATTAAATCCTGTCTCCTTTCTTCTACTAAATCCCAAAAATCTTTTTCTTCTTTTCTTAATGTACATGTTATATTATCTTTGTGTGCCTGAACTAAATCTATTGAACTCACTGTTATGAAAAATTCGCCCATAAATTGTGCGTTTTTACTACTAGCTACTGGATTCATATTCTTTCTAATGGGAAGTTCAGAAAATACTACATCTAAATTAGAATAAAAATACTGTAGTCTCCCTGTAGTGTAAAATAAACTTGATAAAATACTACATGACACACCATAAGTTAAAGGTATATGGTGATATGTAATCCCTTCTGACACTGATGAGGGCAATTTCATACATACGTAACAATTGTTAATTTCCATAGTACTAACATACTGAAATAACAATTTTATAAACACATTAGAGGACGTATTATAGTCTGATTCATTGTGATAGTTTGCTTCATCTTCCACTCCTATTTCTAATTTAGTTTCTCTTAATCTATCTACCTTAACATTAGTATCTGTATTATTCTCGTTACTTGTTTTCATTATTAAAGGTACTCCTACTGTTAGGAATAGCCATCCTAATGCTGCTAATAAAATACTACAAAAACAAAATCTAAGACACTTTCTTTTTACTCCACATTCTGGTTTTCCATTAACTTCATTGTCGGCCATTTTATTCCTGAGAAAATTTCTTTTCTCTTATCTTTTCCTTTTTCAGTCTTAGTTTTTCTTTTTGTTCTTACGGAGGTTTCAATTGGCTTTCGTCAATTTGTGCAAAATGGACTTCTTCTGTCTCATCAGACAAATCCAGGGACTCAAACTCCGCAAGAATGACGTATGTCCACTCTGGAGCCTTATATTTTCTATTTACATTTCTCAATCTTGGACTTCTTTGAGTTATTTTTGCTAAGGTTTATTTAGGTCTTGTTTGACTTTTGTTTTCGTTCACTTGCTCGGTTTTCTTTTCAGATTTTCTCAGGTGATATCTTAGTTTCTTTACTCCAGTTGGCCAATTGTCTCCCTTTCTGACTCTTTTGATTTGTACTGCGTTTTCACCTTCCTTATCTCCTTGTAAGGTTCTTTTTATTTCATTTATTCTGGGCACAATCTGTTCTATTTCTCTGTTTTCTGTGCTTGTACCTTTTTTTGCTTCTTCCTGCTCAGGTTCTACCGTATTTTGTTCTACTTCTTCCTGAGCTTGTTCTTCTAATTCTGTCTGATCCTGCTCAGGTCTTACTTCAAATCTTTCTTCTTCTGCCTGAGCTTGTTCTTCTAACTCTATCTGGTCCTGTTCAGGTCTTAATTCAAACTTTTCTTCGTCTGCCTGAACGTGTTCTTCTATTTTTCCCTCATCAGGTTTGTTTGTGTCTCTTTCTGTTTTCACCTGAGTGTGTTCTTCTACCCCTGTCTCTTCCTGACTACTTTCTTGTCTTTTCAGTTCTGTTCTTCTTCTGGTTTCAATAGCATCATCAATTATTTCAATCACTGGGATCCATTCTTCCTGACTTATCTCGGGCTGTTCATCGTATGGTTGTCTTTCAGAATCTATCACTCTAGATTCTTCAATTTCACAGTTTACAACTCCTGACGCTTCAGCCTGCTCAGTCAGTGGTGGCTCTTGTTGCTCTGATGGGCTGGGTACTCTTCTGGTATGGCTAGCGTGAATCCAATTGGGCAAACCTGCACACTTCGCTGCTGTGGTAGTGACTAGTATGACTTGCCTTGGTTTGTCCCACCTTGGTGCTAAACACGATTTCCTTGCCTGTTTCTTCACTAGCACCCAATCTCCAGGATTCAAATCATGCGCTTGATCTGGCTGTCTTTCGACTGCATCTTCTCCAACCTGGTGAGAGATAGAACGCATCATTTCAGCCAATCCTTTGCAATAGTCCAATACCAGATCATCAGTTATACTCATTAGCTTATTTCCAGGAATAAATGCCTGTCTCATGGCTCTTCCCATAAGAACCTCATGTGGACTCATTCCTGTTTTTCTGTCTGGAATGCTTCTGAGACCCATCAATACAAGAGGTAATGCATCTGGCCATTTCAGCTTTGTGGACGCACACACCTTTCCCAATCTTGACTTGATTGTACCATTCATTTGCTCAACAACTCCAGAAGCCTCTGGACGATAAGCACAGTGTAGTTTCTGTTCAATGTTAAACGCAGCACAGATTAATCAAATTATTTCATTATTAAAATGAGGGCCTCTATCTGATTCCAAAGTGACCGGAAAACCAAATCGTGGCACCAACTCCCTCAACAACAATTTTGCAACTGTAAGACTGTCATTTCTTCTAGTAGGGTAGGCTTCCACCCATCTTGAGAAAAGGCATACTATGACAAGTACGTATTTCAATCCGTTGCATGGGGGTAATTCAATGAAATCTAACTGTAATCTGGTGAAGGGTCCTTCTGCCGTTCCAATTTTCCCCCAGTTTACCACTGTCTTTCTTCCTGGGTTCTGCTGTTGACAGGTTAAGCATCTTTGGCAAAGGCTCTCTGCGACTACCCTGAACTTCGGATTGTACCAACTCTGTCTAAATAGTCTGATCATTGAGTCTCTCCCTATGTGTGGTGCTCCATGGTATACTCTCGCCATTTTAGAAAGCAAACAATCTGGCATGACTGGTCTTCCATCTAGATACACCCATACTTCATCATGTGGTCTTTTGGTACAGGCTGCCTTTATCCAGATTTCTTTTTCCTTTTCCTCAACTTCTTCCTGCAATTGTCTAATCTCATCCCATGTCTCTGGTACTGAGAAGTACATAAGTTGGCATCTGATTTCACCCGTTTCAATTTTTCTGTTTATGGCTACTGTATTCTTAGCGCAGTATTTCGCCACTTGGTCAGCATAATTATTGCCAGCAGTCACATAGTCATTTCCTGACTGTTGTGCAGCGCATTTTACAACTGCTATCTCTTTTGGCAATTGTAATGCTTCCAACAAATCCTTTACATTTTTGCTGTTTCTGATAGGAGATCCTGAGGAAGTCAGAAATCCCTTTGCATCCAAAGCTGGCAAAAGTCATGCACAATCCCGAAACCATATTGACTATCCGTAAATATGGTTACTCTCCAATTTTTCCCCTTTTTACATGCCATTGTTAAGGCAACCAATTCAGCTACTTGTGCAGTCTTGACCCCAGGTAAACAGGATGCTTCAATTACCCCCGAAATTTTGCAAACAGCATATGCAGCACTTAGACCTCCTTCTTGTGTCCTAAGGCAGGAGCCGTCTACAAATAACTCATGATCTGCTTCTTTCAATGGTGTCTCTCTTATGTGTGGGCGGGGCTTTGTGCATAACTCAGTCACGTCTAAGCAATCATGATCACTTTCATCTTTTACTTCATCAGGAAATAAGACAAAAGTTCCTCTACCTATATATTTTTGTTTGTGTTGTACATCATTATTTTACATTAACCGCCTCTCATTGAACCATTGAGTAAAGCAGATATAAGTCATTGAATAAGAGTCATATCAAAATGTATTTATTGGTAAATTAAGGTATTTTATACGAACATCATAGTTCTTCACAAAAAGTCATGAAATGGTAACAATACTAAAACAGTGATTGGTCCCATTGGCAACTTTCATTCAGTAAACTACATTCATTCTAACACGCACACACATGAACTCATACATCATCACATGTAACATACATCACAGAGAAAGATTCTAAATTAAGGAGTGTTTTATTTACTTAAAAATGATGTTATATTGATATCTTTTGAACTCTGTTAAAAGGTTTATGGTCCTCCGGTGAGGTCTGACTTGATCACTCCTTAATTTAGAATCTTTCTCTGTGATGTATGTTACATGTGATGATGTATGAGTTCATGTGTGTGCGTGTTAGAATGAATGTAGTTTACTGAATGAAAGTTGCCAATGGGACCAAATCACTGTTTTAGTATTGTTACCATTTCATGACTTTTGTGAAGAACTATGATGTTCGTATAAAATACCTTAATTTACCAATAAATAAATTTTGATATGACTATTATTCAATGACTTATATCTGCTTTACTCAATGGTTCAATGAGAGGCGGTTAATGTAAAATAATGATGTACAACACAAACAAAAATATATAGGTAGAGGAACTTTTGTCTTATTTCCTGTCTTCCTCCCTGCTTTCCCTACCTACATCCATGTCAGGGGTCCCCTTATTCAGTGGTTATCTTTTACTTCCTCATCACAGGGGTCTGGCAATAGGGTGGCTGGGTTCAAAATCGTACACCTTATCACAGTCACGTTTTCAGCTCCCAAAATCACTCTTTCATACTTTGTCAAACGGCTAGGAGTAAGGTGCTGTGTTCTTGTTCTTGTCAAAAGAATCTCAACCGAGTGTGGAATGAATACCTTTACCTGATGTCCCATCACTATCGACTCACTTTGCTCCAGACTCATACAAGTAGCAGCTACTGATTTTAAACAGACAGGTAATGCTGAAGCCACTGGGTCCAATGTGGCTGAAAAATATGCCACTGGACGCCGACTCAATCCATGTCTCTGTGTTAAGACTGAAAGTGCACAATTTTCTCTTTCGCAACAAAACAAAGCAAAGTCTTTCGTATAGTCTGGCATGCCCAAGGCAGGCGCCTCACACAGACAATTTCGCAATTTCACAAATGCCTCTAGGCAGTCATCATTCCAATCAATCGGATCTTTTGCTCGTTTCCGAATCATCTGTATCAGTGGTTTCGCTAACATGGAAACTCCATTTATCCATTGTCTGCAGTATCCAACCACCCCCAGAAACATTCTCATTTCCCTCTGAGTCTGTGGCAATTGCATTTCTTTGATTATTTTTATTCATTCCGGTGTCACTTTTCTAACTCCTCTTTCTATTTTATGCCCTAAATATCTTACTTCTTGTCGACAGAACTGTAATTTTTCTGGAGACACCTTGTGTTCTCCTTCAGCCAAATGGTTCAGTAACGCAATTGTATCTGTGACACAATCTTCTCGCATTTTTGATGCCACTAATAGGTCATCAATGTACTGAACCAGAACAAAATTTCCAGGCATAATAAATGATTCTACCACTTTTTCAAAATGTTATTAAAGATTGAAGGACTTTCTGTGTACCCTTGAGGAACACGACACCATGCATAAATTCGATCTTCAAATTTAAACGTAAAAAGATACTGGCTGTCTCGGTGCAAAGGAATAGAAAAGAACGCTTGGCATAAATCAATTACTGTGAACCATCCTGCATTCCATGGTATCTGATAAAGGATCACTGCTGGATTTGGCACAATTGGACAACAGGGAATTACAATTTTATTTATTTTCCGTAGGTCTTGCACTATTCTGTATTTTCCGCTAGGCTTTTTCAGTCCCATTATTGGCGAATTACAGGGACTACCCATCACTTCTTTTAAAATACCTTTCGTTCAATTTCTGGAATAATTCCTGCTTTTATTTCTGGACTCATTTTGTACTGTCGGGTATTTGGATACACTGCACCTTCCTTCACTGTCACTTTGACTGGGTCTATATTTTTCATTAGCCCAATATCTTTTCCTGTAAAATCCCACACTTCTGGATTGACTGTCGTTCTTAACTCTTCTGGCAATTCATTCTTGGTTATTAATGAAAACATTTCATCTACCTCTGTTCCCTGTTTGGCCAGCATCATCTTATAGACAACGTCCTCATCGGGGGTTTGGAAAGCAACACCATCCGGTGTACAATAGATCGTGCAATTCATCTTGCACAAAAGATCTCTTCCCAACAGGTTTACGGGACTGGAATCGCAAACTACAAATCGATGCATTTCTTTGAAGTTTCCAATGTGCACCTCCATTGGCTTGGTGATAGGGGTTCTAATCTGTTGGTTAGATACGCCTACAACTTGGATAGTTTCTCCCGAGAGGGGTAGGTTTGGGATGTCTGCTGTTCTCACAGTAGACCTGGTAGCACCAGTATCCAATAGGAAAGTTATGTCTTTACTTTCTACTTTCCCGTCAACAAATGGACCTGACTGATCTACCGGCAAGGATGCGCCAAGCACGCACTCCTCTTCCTCTCCCCTCAGGCACCGTCATTGTGCAGTATCTGAACGATCTTCATCATTCTGCAAAAAATATTGTGCAATTGTTCTATTATTCTTACCACTTTCTCCTTGAAATCCGGTGTTCGCACTGAAACTTTGATGGTTCACAAAATTTGGCATAGGAGCTGGTGGCACCTGATATTGTGGAGTGACTACCTGTTGCTGCTGATTCATAAGTACTTCATTCTGCATCTGTGGGATTAAATTTTGATTTGGCCCATTATTATTCTTATTATTCTGAGAACTCTTACACTCGTTCTTCCAATGTCCAAGCTTTCCGCACGCATGACAAGGAAACTTCTTTTCGCTTCTTCTCTGTCCATTCGTCCCTTAAATTTATTACCATTCGCTCCTTGATTATTCTGCCTCTGTTCTTTCACTTGATTATTATTTTGCTCATTTGCCTTCTCTTCCTGCTGCTCTGCCAATTTAACTTGAGCCCACATCATTTTCTCTTTTAGCTTCCTTTGCCTGGCCTCTATGTCATCTCTGCAATATTTCGCGTACTTTAGAATTTCATCCACTGTCTCACTTTGCCAACACAACATGTGCTGCTGTATCATATGACTGATTTCCGGTTTCAAGCCATATACAAACCGATACACAAAATGTCCCATATCTTTGTCCCCAATATTCTCAAAACCACTATACTGCTTGAACACCTGCAATAACTGCTCATAGTACGCATGTACAGATTCATTTGGTTCCTGTGTTGTTCTATCTATTTTTACCCAATCTGTTTCTTTAGGAGGGATTTTTCCTTTCAAATACGTAATCACTTGGTGATACTTTTTCATCACCTCTTCCGACGGTGCTCCTGTTTTTGCATCTCTAGGATACTCCTCATTAGGCCAATCAATTGTAATCTTACATTCTGTCCATAAATCAGCAGGTACCACTATGCCGAATAGACCATCCAAGTCTTTTAATAACACCTTTGAAACTTTCACAAACCTCTCTACCTGTTTGTACCACTCAACCGGTTTTTCTCTCAACTTTGGAAAATCATTTGTAAATGATAAAATATCTTGTCTACTCCAAGGGACATGAACATATCCTCCTCCAGGAACCTCTCTCATTGGACACAATTTTTCCAATTTTCCTGATTCTCTTACTGGAAATGCAGCTGCTGCTTCTCTCGCTTGTACTTCTTCTTTCTTTCTTATCCATCTAATCCTCCATTTATCAATGTCTCCCCATTTTCGCAAAATGCTCATTAATTCCTTTATCTGTGACCTTTTTCCCGAAGCATTCACACTTTCTAAATCTTTATCAGTAAAATCCACTCAATAGGGTTTCTGTAACAATTTTGATTTCCCTATGTCTATTCCAATCTCTGAAGCAACTTCAGTTAATCTCTCATGAAATAGTCTTGCTCTCCTAGTTATACTCTTACATAGAAACAATAATTCTTCATCATTGTAAACGTTTAATCTTTCCGTACCTACACATCCTGTCATCATCTCTTCCAATTCCACTTTCAATCTACTGATATCCAAAAGCTTTGGTATTGGGTTCCGATTATCCCTTTCCTGAGCCCACCTCTCAATTTCTTCAGAGGTAACTACTGTTGTACCTGAAGTTCCAGCCGGAACCAAAGGTCTTCTCTCTCTCAAATTCATAGGCGTAACTCTCTTTGGAGTTTCCGCATGCGGTTCCACAATAGGGAGATCCATTAATGACATAACTGACTCACTTTCACTAACCTGATCATCTGTGATTACTACTTCTTTTCTAGGATCACATAATGGAACTGCCACAAGTTGTGATTTCTGGGTAATCTTATTATCCCCATATAATGGGATTACTGGACCAATGGTTACTGGTACTGTCAAAGCTTCAGTATTTAAATTCAATTGACTTATCCTTTGAACTAGTTCTTCCCTAGTTTTGTTCAAAGCTTCTCTTTCATTATCTTCCAACCCTCTGTTGTATGATGTCTCATGTAAAATCTGTGGAGTTAATGGTATTCCCATTATGGGGGCACTTGGGACAACCTTACTGGCTGCTTCTTGATACGGTGGTGGATTTTTAATTAAAATATCCTCTAACAATTCATCATCTGATTCTCCATATCCTGTCGAATTCATATGTTTCGTTTTCTCTTTACACTTTCCTCCAGATTGTTCCTCAGCCATCAACACTGGATATAACCCTTCTGATACCATCGCTCTCCTCCACTGTTTCATCTGCCCTTCTCGTGACTCATGCAAGTGTCTCGGAAAGAATCCTCTATATCTTCCACCTCTGCATTTCTCTCTTTCATATGACTCAGTCTCCCATTCTTCCAAAGCCTCATATTGAGTTAACCTAAGTCTCGCTTCTAAATCATTCATTTTCAATCTCAAATTCTGAAGAATCCTCCCATTAAACGTACCATCCTTAGGAAACGCTAACACACCATCATCCTTCGTGTACTCTACCCAGTTTTCCAACCACACGCAGGTATGATGTCCTCTTTCCATCATCTTAAAAGATGCTGGTGTCTTTGGTGGCGGAATAGGAATGCCCTCTCTAGTCAATACAGGCTTATCCTTAACAAAAAAATTCTTTATTTTCTTTAAAAATGACATCTTTCTTTTCTCGCCATACATTCTTGAAGAACGGTGTAGGAAATTGTATTCCGCAAACCCTTGAAATCTTCTACCTGTACGTCTTGTACTGACAGTCAAATCAAAATCCCGCATACAATCCTTCTCTCCTTCAATCCTAGCGCGGCTTCTAACTAAGTGTCCAATCAAATCAGGCTCACACTCGTACTCTGACCAATGTCAGCGCGGCCTTTTCCTGACGTCAGTTCTGCTCCTCACTACTGACCCCTCCTTTGCAATGCTGCTCCTGTCACGCGCCCGCTGCTTCTACCAATCCCAGCGCGGCTCACTGTGACGTCGGTCCTACTCTGGCGATTTCTCACCCCTCCTTTACCAAGCTCCTCCTGTCACACACCCGCTGTATCTACCAATCCCAGCGCGGCTCTCTGTGATGTCAGTCCCACTCCGGCAACTGACCCTCCCTTTGCAAGGTAATACGAAATTTTTATTTCTTCGAAGATTCTTTAAATTTCTTTGTTATTAACAACGTAAAAACATTCGCTACTCTGTCTGTTCCACTAAATCAAAAGGATAGTTTATTTTCTTTCACTGCGAGTAAAACCTTCCACTTACTCTTCACCTAAGCTCCAGAGAACCTGCTACTCTTCTGGTATCACCCGTTAGGGGATTTTGAGACAGACGTTTCACCAGCGAACTCCTTTTGCTGCCAATCTAGCTTAGAAGAACCTGCTATTCCTTCAGGGTTACCCTTACTAGGTGATATAACGCCTAAAGTTTCACCAGCGAACTCTTTGCTTTCAACCACTCTCACTTTTGTACAGAAAATAGTCCCTAGTTTAACACTGCCAACCCTACCTAGCTTCTCAGTGTTATTCCAACAGACGAGTAACCTCACTGCAGTGTGGTTTCTATGGCCACCTGCTATTCATTCCCCGGGAATTTTCCAGACAACATAGAAACAGGATACTAACTCTTTTGTTAAAACATTAACCAAAAATCAATAATCTATACTTATCACCAAACTAGTCACTAACAACCATAGCTCTGCTACCAGAAAACTGATCCAGCGGCGTACTAGCAACAGATACTCTACTGCCAAATACTCACCTGGGCCCATACAACTTGCTCCCGCTAACGCTAAGTAGACCACTGGAACTTTAGTTTAATATGATTCTCATACCTCAAGATCTAGTTATTGCTTCTTTAACTAAACCTTTCACTGATCAAACAGTTCTTTCCTCTGGTCAATGGACCAGTTAGGTGGAACTAGTTGATGGCGATAATTAACATAACTTATTATACATTTCTTGATAAAAATAAAATAATGAGACTCGGTAAGTTTTTAAATCTTTATCTAAATTAGGGTTTTTTGAACCATCTCAAAGCGTTTCAGTACAAACACCCTCATTCACGAGAGTGCCAATTCAATAAACATTTAACAATTCAGATCCACACAATAACTATGCTCAGAAAGAAGAGGATAGAGATAGAAGAGCATTTATCAAACGATGAATTTCGTAGTTACCAAAGTATGGTGTGAAGACCAACCCCCTGGCCAAAGGGCTGGTAAGGGCCTCCTAGGACAGATCAGGAGACAAAGACTTCAGGACAGGAATCAGGACAAGATACTTCACCTCTCTAGATACCGACAACTACGTCGCACCCCTCTCTGACTCTCTCTTCCTCCTCGTGGTTCTTCCGCGATCTTCTTTCTAACCCACCCAAATTAAGTAGATGGTTCTGCATGCGATTTCTTCATCAACATTTCAGAGCATCAGCACCAGCCCAGCACCGACAGCATCCCAAGCTCTGAATTGTTGCTGCTGCTTCCGCTCTCAGCAAGCTTCCCTAATAAGCTCTCTCCCCAAAGCTCTCTCTAACACGCTCCAAAAGCTTCTCCCTTAACTAACTAAAACAACTTCAATTATACCTTTCTATTAGCCATGTATCACTTATTAATGTTTCATTTTTACAGAATACTAACTTCTGATTGGACAGGCGAGGGGGGGATGATCATCACACCATGCTTATACTTCATTTATTTCTTTAAACCATTGTTCCCGAACTCCTCCCCTCAAACTTTTATTCCGCCCTTCCTTTCCCATACATCTTTAAACTTTATTAATACAAATGTAACAGTTTTCTCGAATAAGTTCCTTCATATGAACTCTTCACCCTCATGTTCCCAGGGCACATCTCCGCCGACCTTGGACGCGTGACAAGTCCTTAGTCATCCTTCCAAGCTCCCACACCAGGGCGCATGCATTGCATCACGTCAGTCTGCTCGACTCAGACAACTTTAACAGGCCCAAATACGCACTAATAATAAAGTCAAAAGGGGAAATGTTATTCTCAAAAATAAATGATTTCACTGTATACCACCAACCTCTACTCTAGCCCATACCATTTATTATTTCTCTTTCTGCATTTGCGTTAGTGTAAACTAATTTTCTAATTTCAGCAAGCAGGTGCCATGCATGTGAGGTTTCAAGCGGCCATTTTATAGCTCTTTGAGCAGGCGCCAGAATTTCCCTCCAAGCATTATTTTCGTCATACTACGTAGGTGCAGTAGACGCATGCGCAGTAAAGATTCCGTGTTAAAATGCATTCTAGTCCTACGTCCGTGTTATTGCAGTTAGTAAACACATAGGCAAGCTTCATTCTTTTCCCGCGTATAATGAAAATGCGTATTATTTTTTTAAATTTGTTTTTATTGGCATTTGTAACACACAAAAAAGGAAAAAAATTACATTCAGCAAGACCATCATTAATCAATATTCAGTCCGCAGGCTATAGGTGTCATGTCCATCAATTCCATATCCAGCCTATAGGGATAGAATCCACATTTAGTACATTACAGTATTATTACAATGGGTACCGTATCGTTTCCTATGGCTAATCTGCGCTGTAGTGAAAGTCTGTATGCTCTCGGCCTATGCATGGCAGGAAATATTCGATACCTTATGGGCTTATCTAAAGGTCGTCTATGTTCACCGCGTTTAGCCAGTTTACAAACGGCTCCCAAATGTCACGGGGGCGGGATCGCGCAGGCAGCTGTTCCCCATACGTGTCCAGTTGTGTTTTACTGTGTGTAACACTGCTGAGCCAATTTTTTGTGGTTGGCGGCTGAGTCGCCCTCTAGTGGATGGCCACCTGGCGTTTGGCCATGATCAGCAGCATCGCAGTCAATTTCTTGCGTGTGGGCGGAACATCAGTGTTGTCACCCAGCAACGCCGCGAGCGGCGTGCAGGGCAGTTTATGACCAGTAATGGCCTGAATGTGCTGCAACGTGTGTGTCCAAAAGTGAGCCACCGGTCCACACTGCCATGCCATATGCAGGAAGGTGGCTCGCGTGGCTCCACACCTCCAACAGCGATCATCCAGACGGAGGCCCATGCGGTGCAATTGCACCGGAGTCCGATATAGGCGGTGCATATATTTGAAGTGGATTAATCGCAGCCGGTAGTTGGAGGACAGTAGATGCAGCTGACCACAGACCAACCTCCATTGGTCGTCGGAGATTTCCATCCCCATATCCATTGCCCACAGTGCTCTCATCTCAGGGGTGACTAGAGGGGATTCCCGCTGCGTAGTGTTATATATGCGAGTAATCAGCTTGCGGCCATGGTCATCGCAAGTACGTTTTCTAGTGCCGGCAGTGTCGCGGGGATTTTTGGGAATGTGTCAAATCTGCTTCTGCAGGAGGAGCGCAACTGATAATACAGAAGCATGTCCGCTGCTGTGGGGGGCGTCTGTCCACACATCTGTTGCAAAGTTAGAAAAGTGTCTGCGGGGAATAGGTCCTTGCCCTTGCATATCTTAAGCTGTGTCGCTCTCTCACATGCCCGACGATTTTCAAGGGGGGGTATCTGTGGATGCTTCGCCACCTGCATCGAGGGAGCGTATAACGTGCCTAGCTTTGCTCGTTTGCGTAGTCCCGCCCAAGCCCATCTTAGCGCCTCTACTGTATTAACGACACCCCGTGGTCTCTTATATGATTGGTAAATGGCAGTAGCCAGTGGCAGTGGGGCCACCCTGTCCATCTCCACAGCCACGTGCGGCTGGTAGGGTGTTGGGTGAACCCAGTACTGTAAGAAATGTGCCTGCGTGCTGTATGCATATAGTGCAAAATCAGGTGCTGCCAGGCCCCCTTGGGATTGGGGTAGAGTCAGCACCTCCCACGCTATCCTAGGCTGTTTCCCCGCCCACACCAGTTCAATCATGAGGGAGCGCAATGTTTTGAAAAAGTGTGTTGTTAAAGGAATGGGGACATTGACGAAGAGGTAGAGCAGCTTGGGTAGAACAATCATCTTAGCTAACGCAATGCGGCCCATCAGTGAAAGGGGCAATGTCTTCCATCTGTGTACCCTCTCTGTGATCCAGCCCATCACCCTGCCGTAGTTTTCGGACCATAATTCATTAAGGTCAGTGCTCAGCCAAATCCCCAAATATCTTGTGGGGCCTGTCGCCCAGGTGATTGGGTAGTCAGTTTCGAAGGGCTGAGTGCCGGATGTCAAGGGGAAGATAATGGATTTGCCCCAGTTGATTCGCACCCCGGAGAGTTCCCCATATCTTATCAGTTCACGTGTCATGGGTGCCAAATTTTCTTGAGGGTTGGTCATGTAGAGGGTGATGTCGTCCGCGTATAATGAAACAGACAGACCACGTGATGTAAACCCAATGCTGCGGTGTGTGTAGTGTTGTCTGATACGCGCTGCTAGGGGCTCGGTGGCTATGGCAAAAAGTAACGGCGATAGGGGGAACCCCTGCCGTATCCCCCTGGTAATATCGAAGGGTGTAGAAATCAACCTGTTTACCCGCACGCGCGCCGTGGGCATTGTGTATAGTAGTTTCATCTGTTGGATAAAAATGGGGCTGAGACCTATTCGGTGCAGCAAGGAGAACAGGAAGTTCCACTCCAAGGAGTCGAACGCCTTGGTGGCATCTAACAAGGCCGCTACTGCCGAGATGTGGGGTGCCAGGTAGTGCATTAGGGCGAATATCGTCCGAAGATTATGGGACGTGGAGCGTCCCAGTATAAACCCTGACTGATCCGGTAGTATTATTCGGGTGAGCAAGGGTTGCAGTCGAGTAGCTAAGAGTTTCGCGAAAATTTTGGCGTCTACGTTTATTAATGAAATTGGGCGATAGGAATCGCATTGAGTGGGGTCTTTGTCCGGTTTTAGGACCGTTATGAGAATGGCTTCCCGCATTGAGGTGGGTAAATGACCCACCTCCATGGCTTCTTGATATACCGCCAGGAGGTGGGGTGCCAGAATGTCAGCATATTCCTTATAAAATTTGGCTGTTAGACCATCCGGGCCAGGGGCTTTGTCTGCCGGGATACCGCCTATGGTCTGTTTGATATCTTCTACCATAAACGGCAATTCCATGTATTCCCGATGGGCTCTTTCAAACCAAACTAGTGCAACGGTGTCAAAATATTCGCGCAGTAAGTCCTCTGTCTGCCCGGAAGCGGACTTGTATAGTTGTGCGTAGAAACTGCGCATCGTGGAGAGAATGGCCGGCGATGAGCGGGCTGTCTCTCCGTCCGGGGTGTGCAGTTCTGTGACGAATGGAGAGCCTCTGGGTGTACGCAGGAGATTGGCCAGTGTTTTGCCAGGTCTATCCCCTTCTCCATACTTGCGCGCTGTAGCTTGTTTTTGCAGGAACTTGACCTCCCGCTCCGCTTCAGCCTGATAGGCCGTGAGCGCGGTGCGTATCTTGGCTAAGAGAGAGGGTGTTGGTGTAACACAATATTGTGCTTCTAGGTCATGCAAGTCTTTCTCAAGTTTGCTCAAACTGTTTCTAATATCCCGGAGGACCCCGGACTGACCTGCTATACAGTGCCCGCGTATTACTGCTTTAAACGCCTCCCACAGAGCTCCCTCTGTCTTCACCGACCCAGTGTTGTGTTCAAAGTAATCCTGGATATGTGTCCGAATGGTTTCGCGAAAGGCTGAGTCCAATAAAGCATGGGGGGGGAGGCGCCATGAGAACGGCTGTCGATAAGGTTGTGGGATCGATAGGGCCAGTGCTACAGGGGCGTGATCTGACAGCGTTCTTGCTTGATGAGCAACGTCCTGCACCCACACTTGTAGGTCCCGGGTCAGGAGCCAAAAATCGATTCGGGACCAGGCTTGGCGGTGGTGTGTGATGCAGGTTCCCTCCCGAAGCGTGGGGTGGAACGCTCGCCAGGGGTCAGATAGATCGTAGTCCTGTATAATACTATGGAGTGTCTCTGTTGCGTGTGGGTGATGGGCGCGCACCATTCCCTCCCTGTCCATGTGAGGTGAGAGTGTAATGTTGAAGTCCCCGCCCCAGAGTATGGCGGAGTCCCCCATAGATTGGATCTTGAGCCAGATGTGACGGAAAAATGTAGGATCGTCTACGTTGGGGCCGTAGACATTTGCTATTATCAGTGGACTGTGACATAATGTGCCTTGTAGGAGAAGGAACCGCCCTCTGGGTCTTTTATCGATTGATGTGTGTGCCACGGGATCCCCCTCCGAATGAGAGTCGCTACCCCGCGAGAGTAGCTTGAGTAGCCCACACTATGCACCTCGCTCCAGTAAGCAGCTGGCAGTCTCATGTTGGTCTTCCCCAGGAGATGAGTCTCCTGTAGGAGGCAGATGTCCACCCGGTGGCGAGATAGATAAGATTGCACAAACTTGGATTTACGGTGGTCGTTGAGACCTCGTACATTCCAAGTGAGGCAATTTAGCTTAGACATGTGGCCATGATAGTAACTTAGGGCATAGCGTTATCATGTCTCCATTTGTCTTCTCTTCCCAGTCAACCCGTGTCCACCTACAGGGCCTCTGTGGTGTTTTTGGTGTACGTTTGTTCGGCATTGCAGCTAGGTGTGGCTGTTTATAGGTAAAAGGACTGACGGTTATGGCTGAGTGATCTTGCATACAACAACAATAAACAGTAACTCCCCCCCTCCTCCCCCCACCCACACCAACCCCCCAATTAGGTTGTGCATCCCTTGTTAAACAACACCCTTCGTGAGGGAACTTATAGAACGCAGTGTAACAGGGAATCATCCCACAGGGGCGTGGGGTTGCCTGCTATCTGCCCTGTCACTATAGGACAGGGTGGCAGAGCGAATATAGGCTGCTCTGACTGAATACTGAGGTCACAAAGGCTACCCCGGCCAGCCTCTCTACCCTGTAAAACATTAGTCAGTGTCACTCAACTGGTTGCCGTGGGCACTGGAGGATTCTGCTTCTTGCTGTTGATGTTTTCTGGCAGCCTGTTTCGCGAACTTCAAGGCGGCGTCGGTGAAAAACATGGGCTTCCCTCCGGTGTGGACCCTTAGCTTGGCCGGATACATCATGGCATATTTTGTGCCAGCCTGTTGGAGCAGTTTTTTGGCCGGTATGAATTCCCGCCTCGCCGACTGGACAGCTTGGGTGAAATCTGGATATAGCGCTAGTTTATTCCCTTGGTATTGAATGTCTCCTTGTTCCCTAGCCGCCTTCAGCACAGTGTCCCTGTCCCTATAATTAAGTAGGCGAGCCAGTATTGGTCTCGGTGGGGCTCCCGGGGCTGGCCTGGGGCCCAGGGTGCGGTGTGCCCGCTCCACCAGGAACATCGGGGTAAGTTCTTCCGCACAGAGGTCCCGGAGCAAGTCTTCTATGTACCGTTCCATATTTTGAATGTTGGTCGGCTCCGGTATCCCCGTGATGCAGACGTTGTTCCTCCTAGACCTCGCTTCTAAGTCCTCGTTGCGGGCCTTAATTACCTCCAGGACCTTCTCCATCTGCAGCATGCCTCTCTGCGATGTTTCCTGACGATCCTCTGTGTCTGAGACTCGCTGCTCTAGTGTATCAATCCGGCTCTCGTGCTTATCTATCCTTTTGGACATATTATCCATTCGTTCCCCCATGTTGTCTAGCTTTGTGTCAATTGCTCTCAGGCTGCCGCGCACCTCTCGCATCATGGCCCTGATGTCATCGTCTTGGTCAGAGTCCATTTGCGTCTCGGGGACCACAGTGAGCGAAGCCGCAGCGGGGTCCTGAAGCCGCGTGGACCGTTTTTCAAAGTTGATTTTGGGTTGTTTATTGTCCGTCTTACCCATGGCTACAGTTAGTTCCTCTGGTACCGCAGCCCCTGGTCGCGCGAAGCCAGCAATCTGGTTCAGCTATCGTTATGTAGGGGGACAACAAATCCAGAAAGGCGGTGCTGGGCGTGGGAGTCGCGCTACTGTACTGCCGACGATGTGCGTGTTGTGGGGATTCGCGTCGATGGGCTCACTTCCAATGTTGATCGTTCAACGGTATACCAGCAGCTACCTGCAGCCAGGCTGATCAGGGAAGCTCGAACACGGAGCTCCGCAGAGGTGGGACACGATTCGCTGGAGGCCAACTGTCTTCGGAGAGTCTTATAAGCGCCCCGCTTCATCGCAAGTGCATCGCCAAGTCCCGCAGGTGTTCTCTGCGTGTAGTTCTGGTACAGTCTATGTGTTTGTTAATTGCGTCGCTCCTCACAATGGTGCCTCTCCTTGTAACCGACGTGACACAGAGTGAGCCCACCAGTCCTCTACCGACCAGCTCCGGAGCCGTCACCCCGTCGGGGGGGGGAAGCTCACATTCATCCGCTGCCCTGGTCTGGGTTTTCAACGCTGCATCCCTGGCAAATGGCGCCCAAAACAGCGGGTTGTCGCAGGGGGCCTTGCACGCTGCTCCTCCGATGAGGTCGCACTGTCCGCCCTTCTACACTGCAGGTCTTAAGGGCTCACACACTATCGAGGCCCGCTCTGTGAAGACCCCGGGTGTGGTGTTCCGTGGGGTGAATCCGGTGTGGAGATGCCCACAGCAGCTAATGTAGAGGGCGCCAAACTCGGGAGAGGCCAGGCGGGGGTGATGCAGATTTGCGGGGTGATTCTCCGTCTGGAATCAGGGGCCTCGATGCACAGGGCACCATCACGCTCACGGCTCTTACGGCTGCCTTGGGGCTGCTGGTCTCGGCGTGGGTCCGCCAGCCGCCAGCCCACCCCGCCCGCCCGCCAGCCGCCGCCCCCCCTCGTGGCTCGTTCCTGCCTCCCTGGAGCTGTTGGTTGGTAAAGTTGACGACGGCGGGGCGGGGGGGAGGGGGAGGAAGACGGGCCAGCCAGCGGGACCCACCACTGCTGATGTGCGCTCGCAGGGGCTCCGATCGTCCCTCTCAGTTCAGCGGGTGCCGGGCGTCAGCGGGCCGCCATGCTGGCAAGCATCCCTCTGTCAGTGTTCGCCGCCGAGCCTCCCGCCACTGCAATCCTTCGCTCAGGTCACCTCCGATCGGTACTGCTGGCCCCGGCGGCCAATTCGGCGGCGTTCCTGTGACGTCGGGAAATCGACTGCAGTCTACGGCTCACACCCTCCACATCGGGCCTCCAATGTGGTCCGCCGGCCCGGGGTGGGCCGCGCCACGCACCCTCCGGATCTGCGGTCCGCCGCTTGATTTCAGCGCGCGGAGCCCCGCAGATGACAGCGTGGGGGTAAGTGGTGGAACTCCACTCGATATATTGTGGAGACGCACAGTCAGGTCTCGGATATTATACGGATTATGCGCTCTGCCGGCAGAGCCACCTCAATGTGCGGACATCTTGCTGCCCGGCTTGGCCACGCCCCCCGAAAATGCGTATTATTAATCACAAAACACGTTGTTAGTAATTCGCTAGTAAATTAAACGAGAGGTTTGCTTCCGAGCAAGTCTCATGTCCGAGTCCTTGCTCCGTCACTATCACCTCCGTGATGGTGATCCTGTTTTCCTGCGGACTGAACCTCGTCTTCCTCGTCTTCTTCTCCTTGCCCTTCCGTGACCCCGAGGTCCCAGGCTGGTCCTCCTGGGGGCTTGTGGGGTTCTGGTCATCCTCTGTACTTGCTCCGGCTTCCTCCATGGTGCTACGCGGTTTAAATTATTTTGTTTGTGTTTTTCGGTGCTTTTGTAGTGCATTTTCCCGCATGACGCGTGGGAATTGCAGGCCTGTCGCTGGTTATCGCTGATTTTTTATCGTGGTTGGCCACATCGCAACTTTTTTCGCGTTCGTGTTTCGCGTTTTTTTGCCGTCAGGGTAATTTTATCGCGGTCATTTGACGCGTTAGCATGAGACTATCGCATGGTACCGCCGTGTTGAGAATACAACGTTAACACGGCGTTATTTTCCCGCGATAGACTGCGATATGCAATGTTGCGTTAAGCTAATTTTGCGGTAATTATCACACGTTCTTGAGAATATCCCCCATTGTTTTATGTGTGGAGCCGTTTTTGTGTGGGTATTCTTTGGCATTTTGTTGTGAGAGAAATGCGAGGTCTTGTCTAGGGGTTGGCACATGACATTATGTATTCCCTTCAGAAATATAGCTATGTAACTATGTTACCTTGAAATGTGTTATGGTTTAATTAAATGTTTTTGGAATTTGCAGCTTTTGTGCTATTGATACTCAGTAAACATCTCAAACCTCAGCTTGCTTTCGTATCATTCTTGGAAGGTCCATTAGAAGGGGA
The DNA here is from genome assembly GCA_963921515.1 of Calotriton arnoldi. NCBI lineage: Eukaryota > Metazoa > Chordata > Amphibia > Caudata > Salamandridae > Calotriton > Calotriton arnoldi. The sequence continues at coordinate 148,170 of CAWUFW010004701.1, forward strand.
AGAATGGGCAGGATCACTTAGACCCACATTCATTATAAAAGGGTAATATCGTTGGGGTAATTTTCCATGAGACATTACAGCAGATAATAGTAATTTCTGGTACAAAACTACAAGGTAGCCCCAAAGGGGAAATAGTCGGGACAACGCGGGCACAGCCATGTACGTTCCAACATCGCAAGTTCTACCACGCTAGCCTTAACCACGCATATGCCTTAACCATGCATATGCATGGTTAAGGCAGTGCACGGTCTAGCTGCTGCCTGGAATGGGCGGAAGCAGGAAGGATTGGGAGAGGAGGCAGGACACGGTGAGGTAAGTGTGGCTGGGGCCGGGTTTTGGAGGGGTGGGGGTCGTTTTTAAGGGCTGGGGTAGTTTTAATGGCTGGGGGTCGGGGTTGTTTTCAGGGCTGGTGGGGGTCAGTGAAGTTTTTTGGGCTCGGGGGTCATGGTAGTTGTTAGGGCTTGGGGGAGGGCGGGGTAGTTTTTAGGGCTTGGGGGCAGGGATGTTTTTAGGGCTCAGGGGGAAGGGTTGGTTTTTAGGAGGGAGGAGGGTAGTTTTAGGTCTCAGGGTGGGGGTTTGGGGGCCATTTTAGGGCTCAGGGTGGGGGGCAGGGATCGGGATAATTTTTAGGGCTTGGGGGCAGGGTAGTTTTTAGGGCTCGGGGAGTCGGGGTAATTTTTAGGGCTTTGGGAAGGGCAGGGTAGTTATTTGGGCTTTGGGAAGGGAAGTTTTTAGGGCTCGAAGGGGCAGGGGGTTGGTTTTCAGGAGGGAGGGGGGTAGTTTTAGGTCTCAGGGCGGGGGCAGCAGTCCCGGGGTACCCTTGCCTGAAAAGTCTTAACCACTCAAATGTCTTTGCCATACATGCCTTAACAACTCATATTTCGTTGTAAAGGCATGCGCGGTAAAGGCATCTGCGTGGTTAAGACTTGTGTGGTTAAGACGGAGTGGAACAGGCATGCGTGATAAACGCATGCGTGGTTCCGTCACACAACCACTCCAAAGAAATGCGAAATATCATTGGAATTGTTTTCTTCACACCAATGTCCGCATGTAGGTACGAACTCTTGGACCATTTTTCCCGGGCTTAATTCCTCCAGGTCTCACTTGACAAATTGCTCCTAAAAGCAGCAGCAGTAATTTTGCATGCAGTAACAACAAATGAGCAATAATCGCATTACTTTTATCACTGGTTCGGTTAGAAACTTCTCTTCCCAAATAGGTAACAAGAGGCCACTGAACATGAGTGCCTTGCACTTCACGAGAGTTTTCTTTTACTTGTACAACTTGGACTTCCAATTGCATCAGGAGAGGAGCCTAAAGAAAGTCAACCTGAACTCCTGCAAAATATATTTTATACCTTAAAGGGCCATTTATAGAAACTAAATTGCATTTCCATCATTTTTCATGTTAATATGACTGGGAAAGTCGTCTGTAGATCTGGGCGTGTGTGTACTGCAGTGGGTATTTTACAACCTACATTCCTCCTTCCTAGGACGTAAATGAAACCCTCTCAGCCCTAATGACCACTGTGACTGTCCTCGATCATGTTACTGCAGCTTTGGCACATTCATTGCTTTCACATGCACTAATGGATGAGTTTGGATATGTTAACAATGTATATATCACTGCATCCCAGTAAAGGTACCCAAGTGAACTAACTTAGCTTGCACGATCGAGTAGCTTTTAAGGAGTATGAAATGAATTTAATGCTTTAGAAAGAGCTTCTGTAAATTATAATCTGACACCGATTACATTAAGCTGCATTAAGCATTAATACATCTTCATTACTGGCAGACTGCCTAAGCATCCAAGGTTGAAAAGTGGCCGGAGCCACCCAAAGGGACAGCTACCTACTTCTGGATTTATGCCCGGCGTGGGTTTGAGCCATCAAATGTCACAACACGACTGTCCCTCCGTTTTGTGGCAGGGACGTCTTTGTCAGTGTCACAGTGGCATTAGTACAGAGAGTTGCACTGCACTAAGCGGCTGCCCTCTGCTCAAGGGCAAGAGCTTTTGGCTGATACTGAAGCAAAAAAATATACAGTAAATCATAAGGAAACGCTCCTAAAAAGGTAAAATAAATAGTCATGCTAACCTTCCCGGCATCAAGCAGCAGCATGACATATCTGCCAAGGCCCTGCCAACAATTAGCTCACTTTGTATGTAATGGTAACTCTTTATTGCAAATCCTATACTCAGTTCAGTCACCAATAGTTAGAACTGCTGATAGGGCATTTCTGCATAAAAAGAAAATCTCTCATAAAGTCTGAGCATCAGCTTATGCTGCTTTGTGTGGTAGAGTAAGTGGGAAAGAAAATCTATTGATTGCAAAAATTGAATGGATGGAATAAGACAGATTTAATATCAATGAAGGCTAGGAATATTCATCACTAATAGCCGTTCTTTACTGTGGTCAATGCGGGTCATAATATAGATCTCAACTGGTCCCATGACAGGAGGGTCACCTTCAGCCAGATCAAATTTTTTTTGCCTGCAGCACTTTGTTTCTGGGATTTGTAGTTTTACTTTTCCCATTATGAATATGGGTTCACTTGTCGCAACAGGAATAAGCATTTGCAATGCAATAGATAAAATAAGAGATTTCGAGCTATTGGCACTGTAAATGACAATGCCTTTTATTGATGTGTTTTTAAAAGCAACACATATATAAAAAGCATTGTTATTTTTAATGCCAAGAGCTCAAACTCTCGCAAATGCGAGACCACTTTAATGGTGGCTGCGCCCCTTTTTTTAGACACTGCTCGCATATTCAGGTTACAGTGAGCAGCGTCTAAAACAAAGGGGCGCAGCCAACATTAAAGTGAAAGCGCTAGCAATCAAAGTGAAAAAAATTATGAATTTCAAAAGGTTCTGTAGCGCGGCCGCTAAAGTGAAAGCGGCCCTCGCTGGTAATTAAATAAGTGCGGCCACTAAAGTGAAAGCGGGACGCGCTGAATATGAAATAATTAAATAGGCACGGCTTCTATAGTTAAAGCGGACCGCGCTGTAATTTGAATAAATACATTACTATTAAAATAAAAGCGGGCGGGTGCTGTGATGTCATGGGTGGAATAGGGGAGAGCATTAAAGAAAATAGTGCTCACTGACTTATAAAGCAGACCGTGTAACAACGCCAGTAAAAGGTCCAGTCGTTATGGGAGGTTACAAATGCAGACAAAGCGGTACCCAGGAGGGACTAACAAGCCTATTCACAAATGAAAAGCAACCATTTAGCAAGGACAGAAACAGGAGCCAATTAAAAAGTTGGGCAGGGAAATGGGCAGAGTTTGTATGCCATACCTCAATACTGCATGCCGCAGAGCAGCGCATGCGCTGCCCAGGCTCGACCTAAAAATGGTGTAGGCTAAAAATCAGTAGCGCCCAAAGGTGATATTCTATTATATTTTTCTCTTTGGCAGGCATGGCTTGAATTTATGCCACACTGATAATAAAACACTTTGACTCTCATTATGAGATTCTTTGAAATTCGGATTTGGGCCGAAACAAGAGTTTCGACACAAATCGGAATTCGACAAATCTCTCAGTTCTGCTCTGTCATTCGGCCGCACAGCTTGTGATGTCTTGTGTATATAGGTCTTATGGAGCCTCTCAAATAGCCTGTTCAATACCCAGGTGCCCTGTTTTATGAGCAGAAAGGAATACATACAGTTTCTTCAACACAAACTTAGAGAGCATGTACTGTGAAACACAGGTATTCAACTATTTGTATTTTTTTTATGTATCATGCACCAGCAAAAGGCACACACTGATACATGCATGCTTTGAGAAACATGGTGAGACTTATAACAGTGACATGGGAAGGGTTGCTGTTTTAAATTTGGCTGGGCCTAAGATTCTGAACAGTTGGTGAAAACTGAAGCTGCAAGAGAAAAGTGAGGTTTAAGACATGTTGGCAAAAGGATTAGTGATTCGGGTACTTCCTATAAGTTTGTGGAAAGGTACACTTGAAGTAGGCCGTATAGGTTTAGGTGTCTGCTTGAAATGAGAAAAGCAGTCTGTCAAATGTAAAGGTCTGCAAGCTCTTGTGAGTGAGGTATGTGTCTACTTCTACATCTATTGTCTCATGTGTAATGCATCTGAAGATGGTAGCTTGAAAAACTGGTCGGTTTTCCTACTGGTGGACAAATCTCTCAGTTCTGCTCTGTCATTCGGTCGCACAGCTTGTGATGTCTTCTATATATAGGTCTTATGGAGCCTCTCAAATAGCCTGTTAAATACCCAGGTGCCCTGTTTTATGAGCAGAAAGGATTGCATACAGTTTCTTCAACATAAACTTAGAGGGCTTGTACTGTGAAACACAGGTATTCAACTATTTGTATTTTTTTATGTATCATGCCACTAGCAAAAGGCACACACTGATACATGCATGCTTTGAGAAACATGGTGAGACTTATCACAGTGACATGGGAAGGGTTGCTGTTTTAAATTTGGCTAGGCTCAAGATACTGAGCAGTTGGTGAAAACTGAAGCTGCAAGAGAAAAGTAAGGTTTAAGACATGTTGGCAAAATGATTAGTGATTAGGCTACTTGCTATAAGTCTGTGGAAAGGTACACTTAAAGTAGGCCATATACGTTTAGGTGTCGGCTTCAAATGAGAAATGCAGTCTGTCAAGTTTAAAGGTCTGTGTGTGCTCTTTTGAGTGAGGTATGTGTCTATTCGTACATGTATTTTCTCATGTGTTATGCATCTCAAGATGGTAGCTTGAAAACCTGGTTGGTTTTCCTACTGGTGGACAAATCTCTCAGTTCTGCTCTGTCATTCGGTCGTACAGCCTGTTATATCTACTGTATGAAGGTGTTGTGGAGCCTCTCACATAGCTTGTTCAATACCTAGATGCCGTGCTTTATGACCAGAAAGGAATACATACACATTCTTTTACACAAATTTAGAGAGCATGAGCTGTGAAACACAGGCATTCAACTATATGTATGTTTTTTTATATATCATGCCACTAGCAAAAGCCACAGACCGATGCATGTATACTTTGAGAAACATGGTGAGACTTATAACAGTGACATGAGAAGGGTTGCTGTTTTAAATTTGGCTAGGCGCAAGATTCTGAGCAGTTGGTGACAACTGGAGCTGTAAGAGAAAGGTGAGGTTTAAGACATCTTAGCAAAAGGATTACTGATTAGGCTATTTGCTATGAGTCTGTGGAAAGGTACACTTGAAGTAGGTTTAGGTTTAGTTTATTGTTGATCAATTAAAATCTTACAATATTAGGAAAAATAAAAATATCATGAAAATAATCAATTTTACCATTATTGTTAAAATCACTAGTTTTGTTAAAATAGTTTTTACATATTTACATTTATAGAGCACCAGCAAGGAACAATTTCCTCATATAATAGATAAAAAGTTTTCGTTACATAAGGCTTAAAAGTATGGTCACATAATATATGCCATTATTGGTTCCACTGCTCTCATAAATTTTACAAATATACAATTCAATTCCATATCAGATGGTTTAAGACATGCTATCACCGCTTGTCTGCATGAGCGAATGTCCCGCTGGTTGAATGGTATCCTTAACAGTCTGCGTCTTAGGTCTAATAGAGCCGGGCATATACAAATTAAATGGGTGATGTTCTCTTCACCATGTTTGCACAATCTACAGGTAGTTGATGTTGTTTGTCTCAACCACGGCATTGCATGTTTGATGCCTGGGAGAATTCCTAATCGTGCTCTTATGAACCTTCTTTTTTGTCGCGGGGACCAACCAGACTCCAAATAAGACTGTGGTTTAAGGCATTTGTATTCATTTATTGTCATCCAGGCATGTGACCTAGATACAAATAATTCTTTGTCCATTAGCATTGATGTTTTTTTCATTAAGCCATTGATAGATTTTTTTAAATTGCTGGAGTTAAAAAGAATTGTCCCATAATGAGCCAATGGACAAATCTTCTATTGCCTCAGTTAAGTACTTCCATGTTGGTAAATTAGGATTTGTTTGAACTTCCTGCCAAAGTGCTTGATCTAACTGGTTTGATATATTTGCTTTTATTCTTTTCCAGGTTTTAACATACGATCCTTTTCGTGCAATAATTTGGTTTAATAGACCAAATTCTAATCGTATCTGTGCTTGTGTTGCGTTGCATGGTAGATTAAACAGTGATCTGAATATTCTGGCAACAATTTTATTTAGTATTACTGCATCTTTACCCCGCATTGCCTCGCTCCCATACGAGATAGTTGGTAAAAGTTTTGCTGATAATAGCTTCAGTAGTGGTTGGTGGCTGAAACCACCTAATGATCTCTGTAGGGAACGAAAGGCCGAGAGTAAGGAATTTACTTTCCTTTTTAACTCCATTTTATGTTGCTTGAAAGAGCCTTTTTCATCAAATATTACACCAAGATACTTATATGTTTTAACTTGTTCTCGTTGCCGAGTTTGTAAAAAACTACTTATGTTTTTTATGAATCTTATTACTTACTTCCACAGGCAGTGCAACTGAATGACAAAGCAGAAATGAGAGATTTGTCCACCGGTAGCCAAACAGACCAGGTTTTCAAGCTACCATCTTCAGATGCATAACACACGAGACAATAGATGTAGAAGTAGACACATATGTCACTCACAAGAGCAAGCAGACCTTTAAGCTTGACAGACTGCATTTCTCATTTGAAGCAGACACCTAAACTTATAAGGTCTACTTCAAGTGTACCTTTCCACAAACTTATAGGAACTAGTCTAATCACTAATCCTTTTGCCAACTTTTCTTAAACCTCACTTTTCTCTTGCAGGTTCAGTTTTCACCAACTGCTCCGAATGTGAGGCCTAGCCAAATTTAAAACAGTAACCCATCTCATGTCACTGTTATAAGTCTTACCATGTTTCTCAAAGCATGCATGCATCAATCAGTGCCTTTTGCTAGTGGCATGATACATAAAAGAAACATACGTATAGTTGAATACTTGTGTTTCACAGCGCATGCTCTCTAAATTTGTGTAATAGAAAGTAAATGTATTCCTTTCTCCTCATTAAACACGGCACCTGGGTATTGAACAGGCTATGTGAGAGGCTCCACAACACCTTCATACAGAAGACATCACAGGCTGTGCAACCGAATGACAGAGCAGAACTGAGAGATTTGTCCACCAGTAGGAAAACCGACCAGGTTTTCAAGTTACCATCTTCTGATGCATAACACATGAGACAATAGATGTAGAAGTAGACACATACCTCACTCACAAGAGCTCTCTGACCTTTAAATTTGACAGACTGCTTTTCTCATTTCAAACAGACACCTAAATTTATACGGCCTACTTGAAGTGTACCTTTCCAGAGACCCATACAAAGTTGCCTAATCAGTAATCCTTCTGCCAACATATCTTAAACCTCACTTTTCTCTTGTAGCTTCAGTTTTCACCAACTGCTCAGAATTTTGGGACTAGCTAAATTTAAAACAGCAATCTGAACCATGTTACTGTTTAAAGGTGTGTGTTCTTGTGACAGGTTTGCTAATGTGTAAAGTATAATATTCTTAATATTTACGTGTTATGGGGACATTTCCAATGTAATTGAAAGCATTTAATTTATTGTTATGAATATTAATATAATTATTTCAAAAGTATAAAATTATTTAACAAACTATTGAAACTTATCTTTGTTTTTCAGATATTTATTTTTATTGGTAAAAAAAACATTGAGGATGGCAACAAAAGATCAAAAGAGAAGACAAGAAAATAAAAAACAGTACTATTTGACGAAAAGAGCAAAGAGGAAAATAGATGAAGTGCAAAATGTTACACAGAAGAAAAAGACTTGTGGTAGGAGAATTAAACAGTTTGTTAAAAGAGTTTTAAGAGTGTAAAACAATTTGAAAGTGTTGAAAAGAAAAAGAGAAGTTCTACAACAAATCAGAAGGAAAGGAAAAAGGAGAAGATAAAAGAAAATCATTTTATGGGAAAACAATGCAAATTGAAAGAAGGCTAAAAGAACATAAAGACATAAGGAGGAGAATGTATAGAAGTAGAGTACTACAACATTTATTGAAAGATTGGAAAAAATATAAAAAAGAACAGAAGCTTATAAGAAAAAGGAACAGATTGAAAGTGTAGTAGATAAAGCTTTTGAAATAAAGCAAAAATAATTTATATTAATATTGAAGAGAATGAAAACATTGAATAAAACAATGCTGTTTATGAAGGAGAAAAGCTAAAGAAAACAACTGGTTAATAGAAGTAACGTTTGTAAAACTTTCACTGGTGAATGGAAGCACACTTCTAGTACTGAGCCTTTCTTTAATGAAGAAAGCTATTGTCAGCAGAACACATTAGTACATGCAGTTGATACTAGTGGTTTATGCTATGATATGAAAGATGGTTGTCCGATTCCAAAGGAAAAAATCGTTCTTAGGAATGTAGAAGAAGTAATAGCTGAAGAAGTTCAAGGAGGCGTACACACGTTCCTGTATTTAAGTGTGATTGTAGCAGTATTTGCAGTATTCAACAGGAGTTTATTGACATATTACGATTTTTTTAATGAGAATATGCCAAAAAAGTGTTAAACAGAAGATTAAGATGTTACAAGGACTAGATCCATGTAAAATAAGAAAAATACCAAGTTGCAAGTTCATTCTCTGGCTTGTCTTTCAGGAAAAGTCTTCCAAAGTACTTTTCATCATTTAAGAATGTTAGCTGTACACCACTCTGAAATGCGGAAGTTGGTAAGGAGACTCTACTATGTAAAAACTCCTGCATTATGTTTAAGTGAAATGAACACAGCTCTTTTGCACCATTCTGCATCAGATATAGAGAAATTTTATGATGACATACAGTTTCGCTTTTGTTGGATCAGAAGATGAGTTTAGAGAAACTGAGAGTTTGACAAGTGTAGGTGTTGAAGAACAGGAGAAAGAGATTAGTATTGATGATTTTGCAGAAGAAATTACAAAGTTTAACATAGTTTCATCTGAAAAACCAAACTTTGTATTTGTTGTCGTCATACTCACTATAGAAGTCAAACTAGGAATGTTGATTTATATTTAAAGAGTGAAAAAGAAAATAATGACAAATGGCAGCAATTTGGTTTTTATTTGTTGGTGGAAGGTCAGTTTGAATTGGGTACTGATCAAAATATTTGTAAATATTGTTACCACAAATTAGAAGAAAACAAAATGCCAGCTAGAGCAGTACATAACAACTTAGAGTTGGTGCCTATTCCTCGGGAACTGGCAGTTTTAAATACATATGAGTCTATGCTTATTCAATCTGTACACCCATGTCAGGCCATACTTCGCATGGAGCCTAAAACAGGTAAGCTGCCACCAACAGATTTACAAAAAAGTCTGAAAGGAATAGTTGTCTACTTACCTTTAGATTTTAAGAAAAACAGTGAAACTGTTGGTGTAGACAGAGAAGAAAATGAGCCAGTAGTTATTCTAGTAAAGGGTGTACCAACAATGAGTCCAAAAATCTGGCAAGAGTTTGTAGATGTTAGTAAACTTCAAAAGGCTACAATATACCTGAGACAGAATAACATTTATTATAAGAATGTGAATGTTGATGAAGATGTAATATGCTTACAAGATGAAACAGTAATTTCAGCTGGACAAATTGAAAAAGTGGACAAGTGCAAAACTGAAGAGATTTATGAACATTATATAATACATCCTCTGCATTCAAAAGAAATAATTGGAAACAGTATTGAATTATTTCAAATGAAAAAAGCAAAGGGATGTCCCATGAGTGTATGGGAAAAAAGTTTAGAAGCTCGTTGTTTTCCCCAGCTATTCCCGACTGGAGAAGGTGGACGATTTGATGAGCGAGATGTACAGATTACAGCTTCAGAATACCGATCAACAAGAATATTTTGTGAAGATGCGAGATTTCGGCAGTGCATTCCATATATATTTCATCTTCTGTTTGAAAGCGATTTGTCTGCACTTTCGTATGCAGTGAACCACATATTAAAACAGGACTTCATTTTCAACATGTTTCTGAAAAAGAGTTCATGGACAAAGTTGAACAAGGAGATGAAAATTTAGAATCTCAGTTAATTAATTTGATGGCGTGCCAACGTGGAACCAATGAGTATTGGTATCGTCGTCATGAAGAACTTAAATGCATGTTAAGAAACTTAGGGGCTCATTACGATGGCAGGTGGACATCAGTCTGCCCACCATAGTTGCGGTGCTGGGACCACCCACCAGACGTGCGGTGGTCCCACCACACATATTAGGATGCGCCCTCCAGTATGGCGGGCGCATCCCGGGCCCTTAACTTTGCGGACGGTGCTGCTGGATGCAGCACCGTTCGCACTGTCAAAATGGCATGAACTGCAGTTCCCTGCACTGTGTGGCAGGCACCACGCGGTGCCTGCCACGCAGTGCAGGGAACCCCCCAGTGCAGCAACACCCCCTCAAACAAGGGGGGCCCGCAACGGGCCCCAAACCCAATCCCCACCAGCCTTGCCCATGGAAAGGCCTTTCTTTACCCACATCCTAATTTGGTGGACGGTGCCTGCTAGGCACCGCCACCATTTTAGGAGCCCTCTTCGATTGCCTTCGGCGGTGAAGCGGCGGACAGACTTTGCATCCGCTGCGGTACCCACTGCCATCCTAATTGGGCGGTGGGTGAAACGCTTAGTTATGGCGGAAGGACCGCCACTGCCGGCCCGGCGGTGGTGGTCCTTCCGTCATCCTAAGGTACTCCTTAGGTACTCATACATGGTTTGAAACACTAAGCTGTGCTGAATACGCATCAGAAGATTTACTTGAATTTCTACAAGAAGCAAACTCAAATGTTAAAAACATTGAATTGAAGACAGCTGGAGAACTGTGTTCCTTGGATCCTGTAAATGTGTGCAGATATTTTAATCATAGGTTTCAATCTAAGATGTCCTTTATCTGCAATAAAATAATCCACCTCTTGGAGAGGTGACAGATTTCTTTTGGAGAAAGGAGTACCAAGCCAGAGGTGCTCCTCATATACACATGCTATTATGGAAAAGAATGCACCAAAATTTGGAACTGATACTGACGAAACTGTTTTGTCTTTTATCGAACAGTATGTTGCATGTGGCATTCCAAGAGATGGAGGAGAAAAGAGCTTGAGACAACAAGTTTTACGGTTTCAAAGTCGTCGATGTGGAAAATACAAGTGTAAAGGGACATTTTATACAAAATATTGTTTTGGATTCCCATGTCCTATAATTTCTAAAGGAAGAGTAAATAGTTTTTTGTTCAGCAGTAAGGCATACAATAACTCGGAAATCTCCCAAGAATACATACAACTTAAAAAGAACAGAAGCTTCAAAGTACATTAATGACTACAATCCAGTTATTTTGAAAATGTGGAATGCAAATATGGATATCCAGTATGTTGCAGATAATTCAATTGCTGTAGCTCGCTATGTTACATCATATATAACCAAATCTGAAAAGATAGAGATGAAAGAAATGTGGGAAGAAATTTCAGCAGAGAAGAGTCTTAGCAAGAAATTGTACAGCTTCAGCTTGAAAATTCTTTCCCATCGAGAGATTGGATCCTATGAATGTTCGGATCGCTTGAGCTCAGCCAGTTTATATTCAAAGTCAAGAGGAATCATTTGGGTAAGTCTAGGTCTTGCCTCCACACGCAATAGAGTATTGAAATCTTTACAAGAAATCAAATACTTTGCACAGAATGAACGAGAAAGTACAGATATTGTTAAAACTAATATGTTGGATACATACTATCCGAAAAGGAGTGGACATCTCGAAAACCTATGTCTGTATGAAATACTTCAACATTACAGCTTTAAAAGAAAAATTACAGAAAATATAAAAAAAGAGAAATATGCAGTAATTGGATGTGACGGATGTTTAGTAAAACATGCCAAAGGAAATATTATTAACCACAGAAAACTCAGTTGTGAAAGTTCAGATAAGAAGGAATTTTTCTATTTAGCACTTCTGCAACAGTTCAAGCCTTAGCATAGTGAAACAGAATTACTTGGAGATTTTGACTGCTATGAAGATTATTTTTAACGCAACTAAAGATAGCATTCAGTGCCCAATTTTCCCAACATATCTACAAATGTGAAATGATGAGATTGAACAAGAAAGTGCTATTGCAGCTGAAATAGCTAGAGAAAGTTCACAAGGCAGTCAAAGTTCTGGTCCACTGAGTCAGGATCCACTCGGACAACCAATTCATCGAAAATGAAGCAGCAATAGCCATGAATGAGGTAGAAACTGCAATGCAACAAGCACAACAGGATATTATTCAGTTGGAAAAGTTAGAAGAACAACTAAATATTGAACAAAAACAAATATATCTACAAGTCGCACAACAGATACAACATGGTTAGCTGCACGGAAAAAAAAATGCCAATGTTCATCTTTTAAACCTATTCTATTGTACATCAGTGGTCAAGCTGGAACAGGATAACGTTTCTTAATTAAAGTTTTGACCAGTTATCTACACAAAACTACAGAATCACATTTATCTTGTGTTGTAACAGCTCCAACTGGATTAGCAGCACACAACATTAAAGGGATTACTTTACATCGATTACTTATGCTACCTGTTGAACATGATAATACATTGGAATATCATAAGCTATCTGGAGAAGCTTGTTATGGAGTCTCAAGAGAACTAAACAAAATGAAACTTTTAATCATTGATGAGGTTAGCATGGTCTCAAACTCAATGCTTGCATTTGTACATTTAAGAATGCAACAGATTTTAAAAACAGATTACGATGTTCTGTTTGGAGAAAAACATTTAATTGTATTCGGAGACCTACTACAACTTACTCCTGTAAAAGGACAACCTGTTTTTAAAACACTTGTCCTTGAAGAAACAAGGAAATCTTTGGGAAGTATTGGAAATGTTAACATTTGGTTACATTTTGAATATAAAGAACTTGTTAAGAATATGCGACAAGCAGGTGATGAAGATTATGGAAATGTTCTTCAAGACGTGAATTGGTGTCTTGACGGAACATGGTAAACAAGCGTTACAAAGTCGGCTACTAAGGAACTTGTTTACAACTGGAAACACAGCAGCTTAAGTAATGTACAATATGCTTGGAGAAAACAAGTCTATAGTTTGCCTAATGCATACACTGCAAGAGTGTTCTACATTTAATCAACAACTTCTGAAACTGGAATAACAGGAAATTGTGGAAATTGAAGCTATTGATAAAATCGAACACCAGGGAGTGACTATTCTTCTTACAGAGAAACTACAGGCTAAATTGCAATCTTTGGAAAAGTCTTTATCTAAAACTGCAAGCTTAGAAAAGACTTTACATGTATGTAAAAACTGTCGGGTAATGTTGCAGCGTAATTTGAATGTAGAGGAAGGTTTAGTAAATGGAGCAATGGGAAAAGTTGTTGATTTTGTTAATTTTCAGAATAGAGATTGAATTGAATTTTTGATTATAAAATTTGATCAGATTAAAGAGGTAAGACAGATTGCGCGTTGTATTGTACGTTTTTTGCTTGTAAAAGATTTGTATGTTCTCAGACAACAGTTTCCTCTGTCTTTAGCATATGCAGTAACTATTCATAAATATCAAGGTTTAAGTATGGACATAGCTTTCATAAATATTTGAAGTAGAAGGAATGGCATACGTTGCATTGCCTTGAGTAAGAACATTGTCTGGTTTGTATTTGATAGATTTTGATGAGAAAAGTTTAGTGCTTATGCAAATTGGGTAAGAGAGCACAATCGTTTAAGAAGACTTTATGCTCCTGATTTAGGTGAATATCCCATATATGAGAAACCTGCAGTGTGTCCCAAATGGAAATATGTCAAACATTCAACTGAGGTTCAAAAAAGAAAACAATTGAAGAGAAACTTGAAGGCGTAAAGAAAAAGAAAATGGAAACTGTTGATGACATTGTAGGATACAAGTTGGAAAATAGTTCAGGTGTCAACTGTTATGCTAATGTGATTCTAAATGTTGTGTTTTATCTACAAGATCTTCATCGTGAAATCATGGGAAATCGTGAAAAAAGATTCTGTTCTTTACTACATCATGTATTTCAACAGTTGGTAACTGACAGAAGTAAAATGCATACTGCTTCTGGCATTCAGCATCTTTTGGATATATGTACTATTTCTTTGACATTTACTCTCAATATACAACAAGATGCACAAGAATTTCGAATTGTTATGCTTGGAGTATTAGAACATGAAGGAATACAGATTGAAAACTTATTTGGACTAAGTTACAGATGGGATCATAAATGTGAAGAGTGTTCATTTACTTCTACCACTGAAATACAAACAGAACGATTCATATACTTGACGATACCAGACTGCAAATCAGTAACTTTTAACAAATTGATAAAAACAGCCAATCAGGATATGAGATATTCGCATTGTAGATCAGAGATGTTGTCTACATTACATATAGAAAGATTTGGAAAATATCTCATTTTAATGCTACAAAGTTGTAGAGAATATGGAAGAAAATTGGAAACAAAAATTAAAAATTAAATTTCTTAATGCAAGTCAAATATCTATTTCAGGAAGAACTTTTACAGCAGCGGCTATTATTTTCCATGATGGACCTACTACAACATCTGGACACTATACTGTGTATTTAAAGTGTAATACAGGATGGACGCATTGCAATGATGCCCACTTGGAATTCAAACCTACATTGCCTTATGAATTACCAAATTCATATTTGTTATTTTTGAAGCCAAAGTTTTGAGTACATCATTCAGCCTATTGGGAAGATGTGAACAAAAAGTAGACAGCACTGCAAACTATTAGTATTTATAATTAGTGTTTGGATTATTATATGCGCTAATTGATATTACATTTGGAAAATGATGTTTAAAAGCAAATAATATTTGTTGTCTACATTGTACCAGATGTAAATGAGAGTCTACATTTTGGAAAATGTATTTGAGATAAATAATAGAGTTAATGTTGATGAAGGAAGTAATTAACAAAGTGTAGATAGGAAAATGCATAACTACACATATTGAAAATTATGCTCTATGCTGATTTGTGGTTTTTTTCTACAATCAATTTGATTGTTTTTTTCCCCGCTGTTCAATGATGATACTACATTGAAATCTCTGTGTATGGTGAGGTTAAGTGGAATCTGAGAACAGCAACAAAGGGAAACTGAAAATGTTACGTAATTCTAAAATTATGTTGTGTTCTTAAAAATATAATAACATAATTTCTGTAATATATTATCATTATATAACAGTTTTTCTTTTTCTTCTTTCTAGTAGCTACTGTTGAAGTTCGAAAACAGTTTTAATGCTGTTTAGGATAATACTACTCTAAAATAGTTCTACTGAGTAATGTATGTAAATTGCTTGAAAGGTAAGAATACATTATAAAATATGCATAATAACCTGCAATTTCTTTTAAATGTAATTATATGTTATTTGTTTCTAATATAAATAATGTTCATCCTTTACACTATTTGAAAAGTATCTTCATATTTCCGAGGAGTAGTATCATACTTACTTTATACAAAAGTGCATAGACCAATAAAAGTCCCTTAATTGCAAGTTATTTACTTCTCATTATACAGGACAGGTGTGTATTGAACTCCCTATCCAATGACTTCTCACAAGCATACATACAAAGGATATGCACTAATAGAATCACCCAGGGACTACCCTTCTAGTCATTGAATGAAACAGATACTATGAATGCACTCATGCAATCACACAAAAACTACCTGTACACTCATTCATTACTATCTATGCATTCATAGAATCAGCCAGACAATGGTGTTGCACTGAGCTATTCATCTAGCCAGTAGCCATGCACTCATCCATTTACTCATGCACTACCCCTGCACTGATCCAATTAGCCAGCAAGTACTCCTGCACTCATGCAATCACCCAGGCACTACCCATGCACTCATCCAATCAACCACACACTATGTCTCCACTCATGCAATCACCCAGACAGTACCCATGCCCTCATGCAATCACTTACACACTATTTCTAAAGTCTACCATTCACTCAGGCACTACCCATGCACTCATCCATTCTCTCAAGCACTACCCATGCACTCATGCAGTGACCCAGGCATTACTCTGGCACCCATCCTTTCACTCAGACAGTACCCATGCACTGATGTTAGCACCCAAGGATTGTCATTCCACTCATGAAGTCACTCAGGCACTACTCATGCAGTCATCCATTCTCTCAGGTACTTCCCATGCACTCATCCAGTGACCCAGGCACAACCCTTGCACTGATAGTTTCACTCACACGCTACCCATGCATTCATCAAGGAACCCACACATTACCCTTGTAGTCATGAAGTCACTCAGGCACTACACATGCAGTCATCCAATCACCCAAGCAGTATCCCTGCACTCAAGCAATCACCCAGACACTACCCATGCACTCATCCAATCACTCAGGCACTATCCTTCAACTGAACCATTCAGTCACGCAGTACCCATGCACTCATGCTTTCACTCAAGCAGTACTCATGCACTCATGCAATCACTCAGACACTACTCTTGCACTCAACCATTCACACTGATCCTTTCACTCAAGCACTACCCATGCACTCATCTAAGCATCTAGGCATTACCCTTGCACTCATGAAGTCACTCAGGTACTACACATGCAGTCATCCAATCACCCAGGCAGTATCCATGCACTCATGCAATCACCCAGGAACCACCCATCCACTCATGCAATCACTCAGGCAGTACTCTTGCACTCAACCATTCACTCAGGCACTACACATGTACTCATCTTTTCTCTTAGGCACTATCCATGCACTCATGCAATCACCCAGGCACTACACTTGCACTCATAGAATCACCCAGGCACTACCCATGCAGTCATGCAATCACTCAGGCACTATTCTTGTACTCAGCCTTTCACTCAGGCAGTACCCATGCACTCATCCATTCTCTCAGGCACAACTCATGCACTAATGGAATAACCCAGGTATTGCGTTTGCACTTATTCTTTCAGTCAAGCACTACCCATGCACTCATCTAATCACTCAGGCACTATCCTTCAACTGAACCATTCAATCATGCAGTACCCATGCACTCATGCATTCACTCAGGCAGTACTCATGTACTCATTTAATCACACATGCACTACCCATGCACACATGCAATCACTCAGGCACTACTCTTGCACTTATCCAATCTCCCAGGCACTATGCATGCACTCATCCAATCACCCAGGCATACTAATAGAATCATTCATTCACACAGGAAACTATCCATGCATTCATGCAATCTCCCAGGCAGTGCTGTTGCACTCACCCATTTATCCAGGCACTACCTATGCACACATCCATTCTCTCAGGCACTGTCCATGCAGTGATGCAATCATCGAGGCAGTACCCATGCATTCATTCAATCACACAGACACTAACCATATACTACCTAATGAGCCACATACTACTCATGCAGTCATCCAACCATCCAGGCACTATTCAGAAATTGTTCGAATCACTCAGGCACTATCCATTCAGTTACACAATCATGCAACCACTAATCTTGCAGTCATCCATTCACTCAAGCACTACTCATTTACTCATCCAATCACTCGGACTTTATGTACGCACTCATCCAATCACACAGAGACTATCCATTTATTCATGAATTCATACAAAATATACCTTTTCTTTTATAAACTGGAATAGGTGGTTCCGTAAGAACCGTTTTTTTCTTCTTTTTTACAAACTATTTTATATTTTTCTGTGTTTTTTAAAACTATTTTATAGTTTTGTTGGTGTTTTTTTACATTTTAAAAATGAAAATGTAAACAAAAAAGCTAGCACAAAACACTGTGCCTAACTGCAGGAACAAAAAATAAATTAACAATAATGGTTATTTTTAGTGTCCAGCTTTGTTTGCACAACCTGCTCCCCCACACTCAAAACAGTTGTGCACTTTGGACAAAAGAGTGCAACTTTACCGAAATCAGGCAGAGTTGGTAGAATACTTAGCAGTTTGTCACCAGGTTTTAAATTGGATGAGTGCGCATCTTGGCCACCTTCAAAGGTTTCAGTCTTGCCAATTCTGCTCTCGCAAGACAGTTTCCATGCATTGTCCTCAAATGCTTGTGCATAGAGGACATGCCACAGGAATACTTTTTCTCAGAGCCCCGAGACAGCACCTTCTGACACACCTTGCATGTCACCTTCTGTGCATTTACTTTATTTGTCCCCTCCAGAATTGTAAAAAACTCCCACACGACACTTTCTTTCTTCTTCCGTGGGGGCTCATCCTCTTCCTCAAAGATGGTCTGGCCCTCCTCCTCTTGCAGGTCTTTTGATGCAGCAATTTTAAATTTTCAAAATGAAAATGTAAGAAACACCAAACCACCTGCAAAATAGCTTCTCCTAGAATGAGACTGACTGTTGGTAACCACACCCTAAAGTAGAAGAAAGAGGGTGGGATCTAGCAAGTTTAATGATGACAGGATGTTTGACCAATCAAATCTCTTTTTTTTGTGTCACATGGGGTGCACAACTCCTACGCTTTGCCACCATGTACCGAACGCGATTCCGTTTTTAAAAAAATGTTTGCTTTTCAATAATATTTGGTTGTATGTTATAATATTTCATTTACAAATAACTGTACCTCGTCATTTAAATAAAGGTAAATGAATCTATATATGTAAAAATATTGTAAAAAAAACGTTGGATTCGCGTCCCATACGCGAATCCAGAAGTTGCGATCTACGCGGACCTACCGCGACCCCTGAAATTACTATTAAAAAAATGTTTTAATAACTTTCATTTATTAATATAAAAGTTTAGTAACTATCTTAACAAACCTCTAACCTTGAATTTAACATTATTATTGTCTATATATATGAAAAATATATATGTGAAAAATCA
Source organism: Calotriton arnoldi (assembly GCA_963921515.1). Lineage (NCBI taxonomy): Eukaryota > Metazoa > Chordata > Amphibia > Caudata > Salamandridae > Calotriton > Calotriton arnoldi. The sequence continues at coordinate 166,997 of CAWUFW010004701.1, forward strand.
CGTGGGAACCACTTTTCGTACGCAGATCCTGAACTAAGGCCCGGCAATGTATAGGGATTATTGTCCAGTATGTGACTCCATGTTTATATTTTAAAAAAACATTTTTATATATATATATATATATATATATATATATATATATATATATATATATATATATATATATATATATATATATATGTATATGTTTTAAATCTAAAAATACTTTTTATACATTTAAAAAATATTTAATATATATGTATATGTATATTTTTTATATATATTCACTGAAAACAGGTTTCAGGGACATTATAGTTAGGAATTAGCATTTAAAAAACCATAGAAATTCATAGCAAAAACCAAAGGTTACAGGGACGTTACAGTTAGTATGACATTTCACTCGCACAAAACCAGAGAAATTCAGCCATTATAGTAAGCTGAGCTAAGTATAACTTGCGCCCCCGCAATGTACTGCTGATGACGTCACATATTATATCGCTCATGACATGGTCAGTGACATCACTGATGACATCCCAAATAACATCACTGATGACATCATCTACTTGATATCTGATGCACCTCCTCACACCCTAATATAACCTTTCATACACCCACTCTAAAATACAGACTACCATTCTCGAAACCAAAGACACACCAATACCAGTTTATACATACCCACTCACTGATTCATAGGTCTACACATGCATCCACTCACTCACCCATACAGTCACTCATATACACAGTCACTCATCAATACAGCCACTGATATATGCACTCATACACCCATACAGACACTCACACACCACCACTCACCCATAGAGTTACTCACACACCTAGTCAGTCACCCAAATAATCAATCACACTGCCATTTACTCACCTATACAGTTATACACACATCACCTCAATTATTCATACAGATACTAACACATACTTACTGTCTTATACAATCACTGACAGAAGCACACACTCATCCATAAAGCCACTCTCACAATCACTCACTCCCACATTTAGTCACTTATATACTCCAACACTCACATATACTGCCTTTCACATATGTAGTTACTCACATATGTACCACTGAGACATCCATTCACTCACCCATACAGCCCCTCGCAAACATACTCATGAACCCATACACCCAGTGAATCACCCACTCACACATCCATGCAGGGAGTCACATATACCCCCACCTACCCACACAGACACTCAGGAACCCATACAGGCACTCAGACAACCAATCATTAACCCATATAGACACTCATGTAGCTACTCACCAACCCATGCAGCCACTTACACACAAACTGACAGACTGATACAGACATTCACACAGATTAGTAATTAACCCATGCATTCACTAAGACACGTTTAATCACTCACTTAAACAGTCAGTCATGCACCCACTAAATCATACATTCAGACACTCATACACCCACTCATTCTTCAATACACCTTGGCATATATATATATATATATATATATATATATATATATATATATATATATTTAACATTCTTAAACTTTTAGAAACACTCAGTCACTGGATAATGTCATCAGTGATGTCATCAGTGATCTCATTTGAGATGTCATCAGTAATGTCATCAGTGATGTCACTGACCATGTCATGAGTGATATAATATGTGACGTCATCAGCAGTGCATTGCGGGGGTGTAAGTTATAGTCAGCTCAGCTAACTATAACGGCTGAATTTCTCTGGTTTTGTGTGAGTGTACGTCCCTGTAAGCTTTTTGCTATGAATTTCTACGGTTTTTTAAATGCTAATTCCAAACTATAACATCCCTGAAACCTCTGTTTTTTTCAGCGACTATATATATATATAAATATATATATATATCTCCTACTGGCGCTTGCCAGGAGGTAGTTATAGTTAGGATCTAGTTTCCATAGGAATTGCATTTTTTGACTTGCCTATAACTCCGGCGCCGTTTGAACAATCTGCGTGAAATTTTCCAAACATAGGGGGTCATTACGATGATGGGCGGATCGCCACCGCCCGTATGGCGGTGGCGATCCGCCCGCCATTTCACACCACCCGCATGCCATTTCCCCCTGCCATATTACGATGGCTGGGGGGTCCGCGGCGGCAACATCGCCATAGAAAGGCTCCCTTCTGCCAACATCCTAATATGGATGGCGGTATCTTGCAGACACCGCCACCATGTTAGGGCCCTTTTCCGCCCGGTCGACGAGTCGACCGGCGGAAAAGCGGCAGGCGGTCTTTCCGTCCGCCTGGGTCCCCACCGCCATCGTAATACGGCAGGGGGAAATGTCATGCGGGCGGACGAGACTGTCTGGTTGATCGCCACCGCCATACGGGCGACGGAGATCCGCCAGACATCATAATGACCCTCAAAGTGTCAAAGTAGGTTCTGTATGTCATGAAAGGTTTGGGGGTGATCCGTGCAGTGGGGACCGAAAAATAGGGGCACAAAATAAGGGTGCATTTGTAATTTTAATTCCCATTGAAACGCGTTGTCGAACCGCCAGCCCGAACCGCTGGACGGATTTAAACCAAATTTGGCAGAAAGGTAGACGTTGTTACACATATTGTGCTTTTTGTCATTTGGTGCAAATCCGTTCAGCACTTTTTGCGAAATTTAAGCAGAAATTGATAGTGATATCTCTGGTCGCGGATAATTCGCAACAGGTTGCTGATTAATCGTGACTGCGTGCGCTAACAGGAATGCTGTGATTGGCTGGACGCAACCTGAACAGAAAGTAGCGGCTGCCATTTTATCTATCGGGAATGGGTCCCGGGGATAAAGTTTTCTGTGAAAGCAAACATAAGGTGTCAAGGTTGAGGTACTCTGACCCCATGTTTCAGAAATGTAAGTGTTAGTGACACAAGCAATGAGTTCAAAATTGATTTTTTTAATCACACACAATATTCGCGGCGCCGCAACGATTTCCAGCACGGCCCCATGTACCGTTGTGGGGACATCACGACTATTGCCGGGAGACCGTGAATATTGGTGAAAATATATTACAAAAAATATATCAGTGAATCATTAATGCACATTGTATTATACTGAGATTCTGATAAATTTTTTTATAGAGTTATTTAGATAGTGATGTATCTAGTGTGATGGTTAAAATTAAATATATAGTTATAATTTTTAATGTGGTGGTGGCTATTGAATTCCTGCTTTTGCTTTCAGCTTTCATGCCGAATCCGCAGGGATCGCGATTACCGATGTCATGGCGACCTCCGGCCTCACCGCGAAAACAGAAAATAGGTTTTAGAGATTGTTGTTGTAGAAATACACTAGAAAAACATGAGCTTGAAGGGTACAGAAATAAACCCCTAGTGAGTAAAATACTGTAATATGTGTGCATATATGTTTTATTCACTTCATGGAAATGGCACAAACGTACTGGTTAACGGCTTCGTCGCGAAGTCCCAAATAACTGCGGAAAAAAAAATAGGTCTTAAAGATGGATTTAAAAAAAACTTAGTACAAAAGCATGAGTTTAAACATGTTTTTAAAGAAGTACATATATAGTAATATGTGTAGCGCAATGTTTAGTATGGATTTTTTTAGTTAATATTTTTGGATGTGCTGGTGGGCATTGAATGTCTGCTTTTGTTTAGCCGTTTCACGGAGTATTCACGTCCATCGCAACATCGTCGCGAAGATTCCCAAAAGCTAAAAAGAAAAGGATCTTTAAAAAGAAAATTAACAATATTTCGGGTAGTAGGATGGCTCTGACAAGAGCCTTTATGTTGATTGTGTGTATATGACAGCTACACATAAGACCGGATGCAGAGTTTTAGGTTACTTAGAATCACCCTTTTGCCTTCGTCTGTAAAGTACTCTCCATGACTTCTATAAATTCCATGCATGTCAAAACGCAGGTTGTTGTTATAGATTGCACCCATGTTATGGTCTCTGAGGAATGCAGAAACAGTTTTGTTAACATGTTTCCTGACTTTGTCAATCTGTGGATAGAATTGATTTGGCCACTTCCTTTTCTGCTTTTGGCATATATTAGACTACACCAAGACAGTGTGAGGGAAGATCGACTTCAGTTCTGCAAAGGTATCCATCATTAGGATTTCCAGCCCTACCCCAGTCAATATGCCTAGGTCATTGCCACCACATTGCAAAATCATGAGGTGAGGAGCTTGGCAATCCAGAATGGTTTTAACCAAAGCCAGCAACTGATGAAACTTTACCCTCTCTGGCCAAACCAAGTAATCTCCACATTTGGCAAACCCAAGTCCCTGTCAATACCTCTCTTTTTTGCAGCTTCTTTAGCCCAGTAGACATAGCTGTGGCCAACAATCCACACTGTAAGCATTTTGAAGTGAAGGAGCAATAGAAGTCAGGAGAAGGCTGTTGCTGAATGAGGTAGTTTTCCAAACGAAAAGCAGTCAAAATGGAGGTGTTTTCTTTTTTTTACAAAAAAGATATATTTCATTGGATGCTGTCAGTAAGTAAGTGAATAAAAGTAGGTAGTACGTTGGATGCATTAGTAAGAAGTCTTATTATTGGCTGCTGTTTAAAAAAAGGAATGTAATACAGACATGGATATGCTTCTGAATCTGTGCAGTAAACCGCTCCTGCTGTATCTCATTTGGAAGTAGCATGTTTCTTCTAGAATGTGCTGTGAACTTGTGACCTACTGGTTCCACTGGGTTGCTAGATACACTGAGCTAAGAGTGTATTGGGGGAAAGGGTGTTAAAGAGACAGAACATTTTTTCAAAGTTGAGGAGTTATGACATAATTTAAGTAATGCTAAACTTTAATTTCCAATTGAGGACTATGTAATAAAGTGTTGTGCAGTATCTAAATTTAAAAAAATTTAAGCTAAACATAGGTTTGAACTCCTGGTTTTTTTCCCGATGACTCCGTGATCATTGCAAACAAATCGCGAACACACGGAGACAGGAATCTCGTTTTGAAAGAGAGGGAAAGGGTTAACAGATGCTAACCATTCAGAAGTGGAGATAGAATAGTCTAAAATGAAAGACATGATTTCATTTGCTGCCTTTCTCAGGATCATAGAGTGGAAAGTTGAAGAGGTTGTCATTTTATGGTTGCTTTGTATGAGAGTGGTGTACCATTCTTGTGCTTAATTTTTACAAATCCTAATTGTGTCAAAACTAATTGAAAAAAAGCTAAAACAACAATATGATCTACAAACTCAATTCACTGGTATGTACATAACTTTTTAGTTATTTAAAAAGAATTACATTAGAAATGAAGATGTATATGGGAGTTTGATAAAAAAAAGAGTATCACAGTGATATAAGAAAAAACTTATGGGATGAACTGTATCAATCAGAGGGTATGTGTTTAAGATGTTAGTATGAAATGTTTTGGGAGGTAAGAGAAAAATGAATTAGTGCCACTTTCCATTGTGTAGCTTATAGAAAAATAACAGTATAGTATAGTTCAAAGTTGTAATGAGGAATGTGTTTAAACCTAAGAATGTTTCAAAAGTCTAAGCATGATGTGCAGAATAGATACATCTATGTTATTTGCATTCTGGGAATTGTAGTACCTTTGGTCATATTATTAAACAGGAGTAGTGTAGTCACAAGTAAAACAGAAGAAAATGTTCTGCGCCTGTATATGTATTATAAAGTAGTAATATTTGTTAGGTATGTGACACCACAGTGCTGGAGCGGCTGGCGAGCCCAATGCCTCGCTGCTGAGCACACGTCAACTCCTTCCTTCAGATGTCACACGCGCATGAGGCTGCTTCCGGGTCAGGACGCCAGCCGGGAGCCGTGAGGTTCCCAGATGTACGGTGAAATTGTAGTAGGTGGGTCTCGGGATCCGTGAGGAAGTTAATAAATTCTAGACTGTCGGCCCCCGGCCCCCGCGAGGTACAATGAGGACAATGAGGCATAAGCAGCCAATGCTGGGAGCTGCTTCGGGTGCTGCACTGTTAGGAAAAGTGGGGAGGTCTTCCTTGGCTGTGGGAGCTGCCCCAGTAGACTTGTCCTGCCCAGCTGGGGTCCCGGAGCAAGAACTCCTGTGCTAGGAGTCTTTTTGGCGACAGAGGGGCACCAGTTTTGTATAGCTGTGAAAACTTCATAAAAATTAGAGTACAGCGCACCCATACAGCGGAGGAACAATATATAAACTATTCTAGGGTCTTGATGGTGAAGCATGCGTCAAATGGTCCTGAGGGGAACAGGAGTAGGAACAGGAGCCACAGCCCGAGTCCTTCATTGCTAACTCAGAGGGCTTAGAGGAAAGCAGCGCAATCACGCATCCTCGCAGCAAGGAGAGGAAAAATCTTGCAGAAGAAAAGTGGGGCTGCAAATAATTCAATGGATCAAATATCCCCAGGTCCCTCTCCCCAGGCATTGGCCTTATTAGGGTCTTCTCCGGAGTTTGTTACCATGGAGACGGATGCTTGGGTGGAAAATGCTGTGGTCCCAAATAGTTCCTTAAAGTCAAGGGAAGCGAAGGATCTAAAACCCTCCAACAATCTGCAAGGGACTGAGGGCACTGGAAGTAGTACAGTGACACACCAATGGCCGCAACAAAAGCACTCGAGGAGAAGAAGAAAGTGAAAGGGGTGGATAATCCCCATAAGGATTACCCTTTATTTTCAAAAAGTCGTAAAGCAATGCACCAGGATACCAATCTACAACCTGTAGGCCAGACGCCATGCTGAACATCTTCTAGGTACTCTTCGGCATTAGACTCTCTAGAAATCTTGTCTGGCAGTGACCCAGATTCAAGGGGGCAGTTTGAATTATGGAAAGGTCTGGCTGCGCCCCCTCATGATTTAGTGATGTCAGGCTGCCCGGGTCTCTCACCCTCTCCAGTATCTCAGGGTCTCCCGATGGAGGCCAGGGCTAAAGACATGGGTCTGCAAAATCAGCAGGTGGTTGAGATTGCGACTGGGCATTCCAGGGAGAGTGAAAGGGTGAGCCAGTCCTTGATGGTCTAGATGCACCAAATGCAACAGCTTTGTGAGACTATCCTAGGGGAAATACGTGATTGTAAAACCTCCCAGGCCCAAGAACTTACCTTACTTCATGAAAGACTAGATAAAATCGAGAGTATGTTACAATACATACCAGTGCAAAAAGAAAAAAGAACAAAAAGAACAATTGATGGACAGAATGCAGAACATTGTCATACATTCACCCCATCTGGGCCTAGATCCATCATTTTTTTGCTCACCATGCCATTCCAGTTTGGACCCAGCCATATGCAAATCAATCTTGACCCTGCACCCAATGGGAACAGTCCAGCCCGAACTGCCAGGCCAGGTCCTCCCTGGACTGGAAACAAGCACAAGCATCCTAGGACCGGTTTCGGGGTTTCACTCCTCATCAGCCAGGATAACTTAACTCCAGTGGCATGGAGAGCACAGGACCCACTGGGTCTGGGCATACCTGTCCCACTCGGGGTGACAAATGCAAAAAGAACAATTGATGGACAAAATGCAGAACAATGTCATACATTCACCCCAGTACAGAGATCTGGGCCTAAATCCTCGTTTTTTTGCTCACCATGCCATTCCAGTTTGGACCCAGCCATATGAAAATCAGTCTTGACCCTGCGCCCAATGGGAACAGTCTAGCCCGAACTGCCAGGCCAGGTCCTCCCTGGACTAGAAACAAGCATCCTAGGACCGATTTCGGGGTTTCACCCCTCATCAGCCAGGATAGCTTGACTCCAGTGGCATGGAGAGCACGGGACCCACGTCTGGGCATACCCGTCCCACTCGGGGTGACAAATGCAACCCAGATCCTTGTGACTGGGGGTGAATGTTTGCATTGTCCAGCATTCCGTCCATCAATTGTTTCTTTTGCATATGTCGCCCTAAGTGGGAAGGGTATGCCCAGACGTGGGTCCCGTGCTCACTACACCACTGGATTCAAGCTAACCCGGCTGATGAAGGGTGATGCCCTGAAACCGGTCCCAGGATGCTTTTTTCCGGTCCAGGGAGGACCTGGCTTGGCAGTTCGGGCTGGACTGTTCCCAAAAGGAACAGGGTCAAGACTGATTTGCATATGGCCGGGTCCAAACTGGGGTGGTGTGGTGCGCAAAAGAATGATCGATTAAACCCAGATTCTTGTGACTGCGGGTGAATGTTTGCATTGTCCAGCATTCCGTCCATCAATTGTTTCTTTTACAATAACACCAGAGCGAATCAAAGGACTGGGGCAACGAGTATCAGATATCGAAGACCATTCTTTGGCCCGTGACTCCGATTTTGCTTCTCTTCAGAAAAAGCTACAGGCTTCACAATTGAAGATGGACGAAATGGAGAACTATGCAAGGTGATGGAATCTGCGCTTTACAGGGATACCAGAGGACAGTGAACGCTTCAATGGCCAGTCCAATCCCTTGCCGTAGATGGAAACCCTGATCAGAGAGCACATACTTGAGAACACTTAGAGGACCTTACTATAATGAGGGCCCATAGGGTTCCTTCCTAGAAACTTTCATGGGCTAAGTGACCAAGGATGATGATTGTGACTTTCGCATTAAAGAGGCCATTTTAAGTAAGACAATACAAAAGAAGGATATCGTTCTATCTGACGGGGCCAGGATGAGAGTGTTCTCTGATATGTCGGTGCTTGCAGAGCGTTGGCGGAGAGAATTTGTGGGGTTGATTGGCCAATTTAAGAGCGCAGGAGCACAGGCCTCTATTGTTCAACAGTCCAAATTGAAAGTCCTATGAAGAGGCCAGTTCCATCTTTGCTCAACTCTTGAAGAGGCTCAAGTGATACTACAAAAGACATCCCAGGCAAGCGGAAAGTAGGAAAATGTGGGGTGGATTAGCCTGTTGTTGGACGGAGTACAGTTATATGAATTTGAAGTACAGTTCAATATATTAAGTCTGGTTTATGTATGATCTCTTGTATATAACAGTAGGTTTAATTCCTTGCACTTTGCACTTTATACACTGTGTTCACTTTCACTTTGCACTTTCTTTCTCTTTTTGAGACATTTATTAGTATCTTTTTATGCTGTAATGGGAAAAGATGGCATTAATCTCATTTTATGGTCAATCGGTATCTTAAGCCGGATTGTATTCCAGGTTTTTAGAGGTTTTTGAAATAAGGTTTTGCACTTGCACGTTGCACTTTTTTTTGACGGGAGTCTATGCATATGAGCTTTTTAAGGCTCCGTGAATTTGGAACGAACGCAAGGTTTTGAAAATGTGCTTTATAAAACACAATTTTGACGGATTTTTTTTTAAAGTGGGTTCCCAGCTTATTTATTCAACAGAGTTCCAGACTCAGTTTATAGATTAAGGTACAGATGGCTATTTCTGGTCAGTATAGGCACAAGAAGCACAAGCACTTTTTTCTCTTTATACTGCTAGCACTTTACGGAGGTTTTTTTTTTAATGGCGGCTAAAAGATGCAGGCTAAGTAGCACGGAGATGGGGGTGCATAGACGTGTAGTTAGGCACCAGGTCAAGGTGCCCTTGATTGTTGGGAGGGCTGAGGAAGGGAATCAAGGGCCACTCCCTTCTTCAGGTGGGTTTGGAGTGGGGGGGATGAGGGGTGCGAGGTGTTGTTGGGTGAAACATCAAAAAAAGGGCAGAAAAACAGCAGGTCAGAAATGGTTAAGATACAAGATTGCAGTAAGAGCAGGGGCCAAGGGGCTAGCTGTGTTTTTTACGGTAGCAAGGGGTTTGAGCCAACTCCAACAAGCACAGTTATATGAAAGGGAGTATACCAAAGGTAGGAGTGCGACAAGTATTCCTGTGTTGAGTAACTGTGCTATGTTAATCTTGAAGAATGTCTCAATCACTAAAGAAAATTTCGTGCAATGTTAATGGTCTTCTAAATGTTCGTAAAAAGGGGGCAGTGTTAAAATGGTTGGGCTCGTTCTCCCCTAGGTGACTTTTTTGCAGGAAACACATCTTAAGTCTAATACCCCCAATGTATTACTCCCCAGGAAGTATTCCCAGCAGCACGGGGTGGGTATTTTATTCTCATCTTCACTGGATTGGGAGGTGAGAGAAGTGATCCGGTATGATGAAGCAAGGTGGATTTGGATTGAGGTTTTAGTCACTGGGGTTTGTCTCATTTTTTAAAACTATTATGGGCCAATTGTTGATGACATCAAGCCTTAAAACAGATATATGATATGTTAATAAATGCATGCTGGCCTATAATTATGTGCGGGGATTTTAACTTTATGCAAGATTTAGGTTTAGACACCTCAAATAAGGCCAAACAACAACTAAAGCCAAAGACTGCGAAATTATTAAAAATCATGAAAGAAGATTATGCCTTAATAGATCCTTGGCGGGTAGATCACTGAGGTTCTACACAGTTTATATGTTACTCCACAAGGTTTAAAACAGCTTCAGGACTTGACTTTTTCCAGATAAGTAAGTAACTTGTAAGAGGAGAGTCTGAAATTTTTGTTAACTCTTTCTTGGACCATTCAATAGTCTCCTTGGTGAAACGCTTACGTGCCCCCCAAAGAAACAACACCAGGTGGCACTTTGATAAAGCACTGCTCTCGGATCCAGTATAGATCTCATCACCCGGGAAGTTTTACAGTGGTTTTTTAAAGATATTATTAATACAGCCTCAGGTTTTATGGTGTGGGAAGCTTTTAAGGCCTCTTTTCGGGGGCAGGTGATTTCATATAAAGCTTACATATATAAGCAGAGGCAACGGAAGATTGAATCACTACAAAAAGCTGTAGACCGGGCTAGGGCAGATCTTAACTGCATGCCCCTAAGAGACCTCGATGAGAAGGTGTTACAACATGAATTATCGAGAGCAAAAGAGCAATTACATTTTTTTTATCTTAGAAGAGATTTCTGGGAGTACGGCATTTCAACAGAAAGTCTATGAAGAAAGCAAGCTGGTAGGTACATTTTTTGCATGGTCTACCAAAACACAACAGAGTAGGCAATTAATCTCACAAATAAGGGACCCCAGCACTGCAAGTCTGGTAGTTGATAAAGACAGGATTGCTGAAATATTGGTATCCCATTTTAAGCAAATTTATGCTGAGGCCCAGATAGTAGACCATCCATGATCTCGAGAACTACTTTGCCGAATTACAGTTATCTAAAATCACTAGGCTGATAGTGCGGCCTTGAATAAACTGATTGAACTTTCAGAACTGATCGAAACTGTAAAAGGGATGGCTAGCGCTAAGGAAAGTGGTAATGACAGTATTATGGTGGAAGTATATAAGATGTTTTTAGACGAGCTTTCTCCATTTTCAATATCCTTGTACAATCAAATCTTGGAAGGGACTCCCATTTCTGATAGATTTAAGGAGTCAGTGGTGATTACCATTTTAAAAAAAGATAAGGACCCAAACGACCCAAGCTCCTATCGCCCAATAAGTTTATTAAACGTAGATTATAAGCTTTTTATGAAAATCTGGGCAAATAGGATCTCGGGCTATGCACAACAGGTGATCCACGTGGAACAAACAGGTTTCCTGCCTGGTAGATCAATGGCAGCCAATACCTTCTTTTTGATAGAGGCGACTGATTATTTTTCAGTTAATAAGGATAAAGCAGCTATTTTAATGATGGATGCAGAAAAGGCATTCGACCTTGTGGATTGGCAGGCCCTCTTTTAATCTTAGGGAAGTTTGGTTTCTCAGCCCGCTTGATAGAGATTTTAAGGGGAATTTATAATGGGGCGGTTGCAAATATAATTATTGATGCGGAACAGGTGGGAGAGGTGGTGATTAGGTGTGGCACCAGACAGGGTTGCCCCCCGTCCCCCCTCTTATTCTCTCTTTTTATTGAGCCACTTGCGGTAAAAATCCACTCTAATACATCAACCTTGCCACTTTAACAGGGATGGCAAAAATCAAGCTGTTCGCCGATATGATTTTATATTTAAAGGCAGATAAGGTAAATATCCAGGCTGCGTTGGGGGAAATCCAGGCTTTTACAGCTCTGGGGGGATATAAAGTTAACCAGGCCAAAACTGAGCTTCTCTTGTTTAATTCTTCAGAGGTACAACTCTCAGAAGGGCTAAACTTTTTGCCATTACGACCTATAAGATATCTAGGATTATGTGTTACAGCTGACTTCTCCCAATTGTTTCAACTACATTACTAAGGTAGAAAAGGCTTTTAGAAAGATCGACGTTACTACCTCTGTCATTAGTGGGCAGAGTTTTTCTAGTTAAAATGTCAATACTTCCCTTGTTGGTATTTTTGTTTTAAAATCTTTCTCTAAAAACATCAATCTCATATTTCAAGGAGTTGGATAAAGTTATTCGTGAGTTTATATGGGCAAAAAAAACATGGGTCAAACTCTCCATTCTCCAATTAGACATAGAGCAGGGGGGCTATCATTACCCAACTTTAGACCCCTGGACCCTCGGTCTAGGTCCACTCTCTCCCCGCTGCTCCGCTGTGCCGTCTCTTGCCTCCAGACCCCGACCTCCTTCTTGGGAGGTTCGAGGCTGCTGTCCGCTCCTGCGCCTGCTGCCCGCTCCAACTGGGACCAGACTGCCCCCAACCACCGTAACCTTTCTCAGCCGTTTTTTTTCTTAGTTTTTTCCCTGTTGTGCCACTGTTATTGTGCCCATCTGTGTCTTGCTCTAATTCCACCACTGTTTTTATTTTCTCGTGCCTGCCTGTTCCTTTTGCCTTTCGCCGCTGCTGCCCCTGCGGCCCCTCCCCCTCGGAATTCCCCCGGAATTTCCCCCGGAATTCCCCCGAATTCCCCTGCTCCCGCCTCCCAGCCTCTCCTCCCTCCCACCTCCCCTACTTAATGGCGGCCGCTGCGGGGGAGCGCGAGTAAGACCTCTGACCCTCGGTCTAGATCCACTCTCTCCCCGCTACTCCACTGTGCCGTCTCTTGCCTCCAGACCCCGACCTCCTCCTTGGGAGGTTCAAGGCTGCTGCCCGCTCCTGTGCCTGCTGCCCGCTCCAACTGGGACCAGACTGCCTCCAACCACCGTAACCTTTCTCAGCCGTTTTTTTTTCTTAATTTTTTCCCTGTTGTGCCACTGTTATTGTTACTGTTATTGTGCCCATCTGTGTCTTGCTCTAATTCCACCACTGTTTTTATTTTCTCGTGCCTGCCTGTTCCTTTTGCCTTTTGCCGCTGCTGCCCCTGCGGCCCCTCCCCCCCGGAATTTCCCCCCGGAATTTCCCCCGGAATTCCCCCCCGGAATTCCCCCCCGGAATTCCCCTGCTCCCGCCTCCCAGCCTCTCCTCCCTCCCACCTCCCCTACTTAATGGCAGCTGCTGCGTGGTCGCACCAAAGGCAAGCCCATCTGTGCCCGTCCGCGACCCAACTGCGGCCCGACTGCGGCCAGTGCCAGGAACCCCGGACCTCCCACTACCCATCGCTACGACACCACCACCCTCCTTGCACTCAACCCTGGAAGACTTAGAGAATGCCAACAGGCCTCGTCGAACACGACCCACGGCCAGTTCTCCTGCCTCCACTGCCGCCAGACCCTCACCGCCACCCTGGCCTCAACACCGCTGATGCCAGCACCGGCGACACCCTAAAATGCATCCTCCTCAACGTACGCTCCGTACACAAACACGCCCTGGAAATCTGGAACCTACTCGACTCTCTTTCGCCCGACATCGCCTTCTTCACAGAGACCTGGACCAATGCATCCTTTGCCCCCGACATCAGCACCGCCATCCCAGACGGATACAAGATCCAGAGGAAAGACCGCCCCAACCACCCAGGAGGGGGCCTCGCCATCGCCCACAAGAGCACCCTCCGCCTCACCACCTCCAGCGAAACCTTCCCCTCCGCCGAACACCTGCACTTCCAGATCCTGACCACCCCCAAAGCCACACTCCGAGGAACCCTCGTCTACAGACCCCCCTGCCCCCGAACACCCTTCGCCACCACCATCACCGACTTCATCGCACCCCACGCCATCGCCTCAACAAACTACATACTCATTGGAGACCTGAACTTCCACCTCGACAACCCCAGCGACCCCAACTCCACTATCCTTCTTGACAACCTCGCCAGCATCGGACTTAAACAACTCGTCAACACACCGACCCACAGAGCAGGACACACCCTCGACCCCATCTTCGCGGCAGGAAACAGCGTCCATTTCAGCCACACAACGCAGCCGCCATGGACCGACCACCACTGCGTACATTTCGCCATCAACAAACCCAAGGCACCCAAACCAGCCCCACGCTCACCACGAAGGAACTGGAGCAAGGTTACCGAGGAGCAACTTAACTCCACCCTCACCCGAGACAACCACACCTGGGCACCCGACGCAAACAGCGCAAACGACGCAGCCAGAGAACTCCACACCTGGATCTCCAACTGCGCAGACAAGCTCGCCCCGCTACGCAACCCCAACAGATAACGCCCCAGGAAAGCCGCCTGGTTCACAACCGCTCTCCAAGAAGCCAGACGCACCTGCAGACGCCTGGAGAAGAACTGGAGAAACACCAAGACAACCGACGAAAACCACACCACCTACAAGGACGCCATGACGGACTACCACAACCAGATCAGAGCCACCAAGAGGAACTTCATCCACAACAAAATCCTGGCCAACTCCACCAACTCCAAGGAACTTTCAGTGTCATTCAAGAATTCACCAACCCACGCAGCGAAGCCACAGACATCACCCCATCCCAAGACCTCTGCGACAAGCTTGGAACCTATTTCCAACTCAAGATCAAAAACCTCTATGACAACTTCATTGACCATCCACCAGGCGCCACAGATGGCCCCCTGCCCCCCAGAAACACCAGCCAGCCCAACATCTCCAACTGGACACCGATCACGGCCGAAGACACCGCCTCGACCATGAAAAGCATCCACTCGGGGGCCCCCACCGACCCCTGCCCCCCTCACATCTACCACAGAGCTGTGGCCGCCATCGCACCCGAACTACAACGCACCATCAACACCACCTTCAAAACAGGCACCTTCCCAGACGACTGGAAGCACGCAGAAGTCAGACCCCTGCTCAAGAAGCCCACAGCTGACCCCACCGTCCTCAAGAACTATCGGCCCATCTCGCTCCTCCCCTTCGCAGCCAAAGTTGCAGAGAAAACAGTCAGCAGGAAACTGACACGATTCATTGAAGAGAACGCCGTCCTCGACCCGTCCCAATCCGGATTCCGAAGCAACCACAGCACAGAGACCGCCCTACTCGCCGCCACAGACGACATCCGCACCCTCCTGGACCAAGGCCACTCCACAGCCCTCATCCTACTCGACCTATCAGCGGCCTTCGACACTGTCTCCCATCGCACACTAGTCGCCAGACTACACGACGCAGGCATACAAGGAACAGCCCTGGACTGGATCTGATCATTCCTCACCGGAAGAAGCCAAAGGATCAGACTCCCACCCTTCCTCTCCGACCCCACGAAAATCACCTGCGGAGTCCCACAGGATTCATCACTGAGCCCCACCCTCTTCAACATTTACATGGCCCCCCTCACAGCCATCGTCTGACAACACGGCCTCAACATCGTATCCTACGCCGACGACAACCAGCTCATCCTCTCCCTCACCAAAGACCCCACCACTGCCAAACTCAACTTCCAGAAAGGAATGCAAGACGTCGCAGTCTGGATGACCAACAGCTGCCTGAAGCTCAACGCCAAGAAGACAGAAGTCCTCGTCCTCGGTACCACCCCTTCTGCATGGGACAGCACCTGGTGGCTGACCTCCCTCGGAAGCCCACCTACCCCCTCAGACTACGCCAAGAACCTCGGCATCGTACTCGACTCATCACTCACCATGAACCGACAGGTCAACACCGTCACCTCCAGCTGCTTCAACACCCTCTGCATCCTCCGCAAGACCTTCAAGTGGATCCCCCCTGAGACAAGGAAGACAGTCACCCACGCACTCATCACCAGCAGACTGGACTATGGAAACGCACTCTATGCCAGCATCAACAAGTCCCTACTCCGCAAATTCCAGACAGTACAGAACACCGCCGCCAGACTAGTCCTCGGCATACCCCGACACGAACACATCAGCCAACACCTACGAAGTCTCCACTGGCTCCCTGTGGAGAAAAGAGTCACTTTCAAAATCCTCACTCACGCCTACAAATGCCTATACAACAACGGACCCAAATACCTCAACGACAGAATCAACTTCCACGTACCCAAAAGAAACCTCCGATCTTCCAACCTCGCACTGGCCGAAACCCCGCGCATCCACAGAGCCAGAGCAGGCAGAAGATCCTTCTCTCACATTGCAGCCAAGACCTGGAATGAGCTACCGGCAGACATCAGACGCGCCCCCTCCCTGAACACCTTCAGGAAGACCCTCAAGACCTGGCTCTTCGGCTAAACAGAACTGCGGACCCCCCTCACCGCCTTGAGACCCTCATGGGTCAGTAGCGCGCTTACAATTCCCTGATTGATTGATTGATATTTTACATTTCCTAGACTGCAGCACTTTTGGGAGGAGGTTTTTAGGTTCATCAGTGGCTGCCAGTCCATGGTCATTCTCCCCTCAATGTCGTTGGCCTTATCTGGATTTTCTTACATAGGCTTTCAGCTGCCAAAAATTTGGCAATACTTTGTTTTCATAGCAATAGCGGTAGCCAGATCCCTGGTGTTGCAAAATTGGAGATCATTGAAGGTACTGACAATTGGCCAGTGGCTGTCTAAGCTGGACCGGACCTATCAATTTGAAGAGGTTTACGCAAAGAGGGTAGGGGCAGTCCGTAGATTTAGGGCTATATGGGAGGACTACGCTCTGATCACTCACGCAAATTGAAAATAACAATAAAAAGGGGGGATGTCAACATAGCTCTATGGTTTTAGTAATACTTTATGGCCTTACTTATTCTTATTGTATGTAATTCGTTTTTTGATATAGGTAATGCTGGATATGTAATATGAATTTATGCTATTTATTGTATGATGAAATATGAGACTATTTATTATAAAGTGTTTTTCAAGTGTGTACCATTATGCTGACTATTTATGGATGAATTGTTTCTGTATGATCTGTCTGTTTTTTCTGCCCAATAAAAAAGATTGTTAGGTATGTATTAGAAAGTGTTTGTCAATGTGTTTTTTTAATTATATGAGTGGTTTGCATATGCTTAGATGGTGTGATTTGTTTTTGTGGTTGTAGATAGTTATATGTACTGTGGGACTCTTGAGTTTATTTAAAGATGTAGAAAAATATAAATTTTTGTAAAGATGGCTTTAAGGTGTGTATCTATTGTGGAATCACAATTATGTTTACATGGTGATCTATGTTCTTTAAGGCTAATGAAAATTTCACGTATGTGGTGAGGCTAGTGTATTTCTTTAAACATGCTCTGTTTAAAATTGAGGAGATTTTATAGTGCAGAATGTCTGTTGAGAGTTCTTATGCTACCTTTATTTGGCGTCTAACTTCTCTTTGAGAAATGCTGAATATATGTTTTAAACACACAAGAAAAATTTGAGAAATGATGTAGGAGTGCCATTAAGAAGAGTTTTTGTGCTTTGAGATTTGTTGTTTTCAGTTTTAGAAACTTACTGATGCATATGCATGCTGAGTAACACAACAATGTATGCTTGTAGAGAGGCATGTATCCAATTATATATGAAGTGTGTTATCTAGACGTTTCTGATGCATAGCTCATTAGAAATGGATAGAGACACTAAAACAGACAGTTTGATACTGACAGAAGGAGTTAAACAAAGAGTTACAGATATAGTTACAACTGTTATGTATGTAACAGCAATGGAAATACTTTAGTTACCCAAGCACTACTCAAGCACTCATCTAATCAATCAGACACTACTCAGGCAGTTATTGACTCACTCACACACTATGTACGTACTTATTCCATCACCCAGGCACAACACATGCACTGTTCCAATCACGCAGGCATTAATTATGTACTTATTGAACTACGCAGGCAACACCCATGCATTGATCCAATCACCCAGGTACTAACCATTCACATATACAGTTACCAAAGCTGTACCTATGCAGTTATTCAAAAACCCATGCACAATCCATGCACTCATCCAAACATTCACTTATAACCCATGCACTCATCCAAACACTCAGCTACTAGTCATGCACTCATGTAATGAGCCAGGCACTACTGATGCAGTCATTCAATTATCCAGGCAATACACATGCAGTTTTATACTCACCTAGGTACTACCTGTTCAATGAACGAAAAACACATGGGCATCAGTCATGTACTCATTCAGTCACTGAAACACTACTCATGCACTCATGTAATCAGCCAGGTGATATGTATGCAATTAAACAATGACGTACGCACTATGCATGCACTTAATAAATCACGTATATACTACGCATGTAGTCCTGTTATCACCCAGGCACTAGAGTAGCACTCATTTAATCATCCAACCACTATCTATGCACGTATTGAATCATTGAACCATTATTTATGCACTTATCTAATCATTCAGGAAGTACCCATGCACTCATCAAAACACCCAGAATGTAGCAATATAGTCATGCAAACACACAGGCACTGACTATGCAGATATGGAACCACAGATGTAGTTCCTACATACTCAAGAAATCATCCAGGCATTACCTATATTCTGAGGGATTCACATAGGCACTATCTATGCACTCATCCCATCATCCAGGGAGTATTGTTGTACTAAACCACAAACACATGTATTTACAAGTTTTAGTGAGGAATATGTACTCTTTTAGAACCATCTGGTGAATTATATATGTAACTCGTCACACACTGTTTGCATGTACTCAGAAGAATTAGTGAGCTATATACTGTGATACAGATTAATGTGCAGATTTTAATATGCAGTGTTTCTCAAAATTTAAATGTGACAAAGTGGAAAAGTACTGAAATACTAAATCTACTAGTGACACAGTTGTAGAGAGGCACAGAAATAGCTCTTATGTTGTGTTTTCAGATTGACAGTATTGAGACACTGTATGTACTATTACAGTTTGGTTGATGATTATTTTAAAATGTACTGCAAAAGGGATAAAGTGGTCTTTTAGTGTGTATAAGTGAGAACTGACATATGATGCAGCTGTGTTGTAGGAGAGGGTGCTATAATATTAAAAGGTAACTAATAAATTAAGTTTTGTGTTTTGGTTTTGGTTTGGTACATTAAAGTAAATGCTTGTAGATTATTTAGCTAGGTTCATCTGTAGATTTAAACCTGCAACATAACATAAAAACTGTTTTTGTAGTAGTAGTATATAACTTTATTCGGTTATTGCAACCATCAAAGTATCAACCAACATCCTATACATCAAATGACCAATGACACAACAAATATATGTACAATAACAACAATAATAGCAGCAGTATGTCCATATTTAAAGTGCATAGTGCCTCAAATTACGTTTCAATTGTAAAAAATATAATAGCAGCAATAGGTCCATAGTTAAAGTGCATAGTGCTTCATAGATTGGTACAATAACAGCAGCAATAATATCAACCAGCATCCTATACATCAAATGACCAATGACGCAACAAATATATGTACAATAACAGCAATAATAACATCAGTATGTCCATATTTAAAATGCATAGTGCCTCAAATTACATATCAATTGTAAAAAATATAATAGCAACAATAGGTCCATAAATAAAGTGCATAGTGCTTCATAGTTGGGTAGAATAACAGCAGCAATAATATCATAATTGTTAAAAGACAATAATTTCATTAGCACTATACATATGATCCAACAACAGACAATACCTAAAAATTACACCTAACAGAACAATACAGAATAAAACAATTCATCAATCAATAAAAGCAATAAAATACATCCTTAATCCTTACACTGATCTAATCTTTAAAATTGCATTGCGCTTTTACCAGATAGCCTCTAAAAATTTGCTAACAGCTACAACTATTCTAGGGGAGAGATTAGTTTTTAGAATCCGTAATGCAATTTGGTAATGTACAAGTCCCAATTCCCGGCAAAGCGGAATAATCCACCTCCTACGAGGGGACATATACTCTGGACAAAAAAATAGCAAATGCGATTCATTTTCATCACATTTTTTACACATTGGGCAAGTCAATTCTGACTGTGCAGGATTCCATTTATGTGTGAATGATCTTATAGGCAAGGTCCCCAAGCGAAACCGTATAAAAAGGCTTTTAGGGAAAGCAAAAGGTATAAAATCCATATAATCTTCCAATAATGGAGTAGATTTAAAATCAAAAAAACTATTGGTCAGAGATCCTACATAATTTTTCCTTAGTACACATTCATTGATAAAATTCCAATAAGTAGTTTTAAGAAGATGCTGATCGACTTTCTTAAGTTTAGTAGGGTCATCCCAAAATCTACCGAGACCTAATCTACTCACCCACGAAAACACGTGTTTAAACCATGGGAGCGATCGAGCACCTGGTATATTTAAAACATCAGTCAGGGATTCTCTATAATCAACTAGCTCCGGTGTACACCAAAGACGAACCCAGTAGATCAAGACTTTCAAAGCCACTAAATCTGATATTCTTTTCAATCCTAGCTCTAAATACAATGGAATAAGAGGTGTGCTCTGGGGTAGACATAGCATTTTCCTAACAAAACTGTTTTCTACCAGTGCAAGAGGCTTAGCATCAACATAGCCCCATACTTCAGCTCCATAAAGAGCAGCCCCTTGCGCCTTTGCGCGGTAAATCTCCATAACCGGGGCTACCACATGAGATACCGTTCTCTTTTGTGTTCTCAAAATGGCATTTGACCTATGCTCAATAAGAAATTTACTTTTCATGATCTGATCTAACCACTTAAAATTATCCATAAATCGTACTCCCAAATAATCAAAGTTTTCAACCCTCTCAAGGACGTCTTTTCCAACCCGAATAGTCAGATTACCTTTCTTGACCCCCTTACCTAAAATCATAAATTTTGTTTTATTAACATTAAGCTCAAGTCCCCTCTCATTGCAGAACCCTAAAAATGTATTAACCAGGATCTGGAGACCGATAGGGGACTTTGAAATAAGTAGGGAGTCATCCGCAAAAAGCAATATTGGTGTCTTCCTACCGTTTAACATAGGGGAATCATTTACACAGTTTTCTAAGACATTAACCACATCATTTAGATAAAGGGAAAATAAAGTGGGGGCAAGGACACAGCCTTGCCTAACCCCCCGCTCAATAGGAATACAATCGGTTAGTTCTCCATTTGGTCCCCAGCGTACTTGAGCATAGTTGTTTTCATGTAATTTACTCAATAAATATACAAGATTACTGGGAGCACCCATATTAATAAGAACCTGCCACAGATTCGATCGAGGAATAAGATCAAAAGCAGCTCTAAGATCAATAAAAGCCACATACAGCACACCCTTACGTAAAAGCACAGTCTTCCAGTACAATAATGTAAATCTAAAAATCTGATCAACAGTACTAATTTTACTTCTAAAACCTGCTTGGAAGGGGGAAAGTATTTCTTTTTCTTCCATCCATTCAATTAATTTGTTCAGGATTTGGCGACTAAAAACTTTTTGTGCGTTATCTAGCAAACTAATTGGCCTATAATTAGCTGGGTTATTAGCATCACCCTTTTTGAAAATAGTTATTATCTCAGCCCCCTCCATGAATCAGGGATCGCTCCCCGGCAGAGATAGCATTCGATAGAAGATTAAAATAGCTTGACCAGATTAACGGCTCTGACTTAAAAAGATCACCCGGGATTTTGTCAGGTCCCGGCGCTTTGGCCATTTTAAGAGACTGAATTGCACAAATTGTCTCTTCAAGACTGAATTTGACAGGGTTATTATGATGTTCTTGCACTATGCATGGCGAAATAGCGTCCTCCACTATATTAGTACCACTGTCAATATCATCAAGCTTCCTTAGCGAATACAATGATGAAAAATGAGCTACCCAGTTGTCAGGTGGTATATTAAAACTTGGGTATTTTACTCCTTCGGAGTGTCTCTGGGCGACCAATTACCAAAACGATCTACTGTCCTTGGTTTTTGTAGCTGCAAGTAGATCCTGCCAAAACTCATCTTCCCAATCTCTTCTAGCCTTTCAAAGCTGTGTTTTATAAAACCTCTAGCGGTACGAATTTTACCTCTGTCACCCTCATCAATAGCTATTTTTAATAGATTCTTCGCTACTTTACAAGCAGGATTAAACCAGTCGTGATACTTAAAGTGTACCGACTTCGTAGTAGTCACCTCTCTATAGAATATCTTTTGAAGACCATCAAACAACTGCATATGGACTGATAAAATAGGTATTCCTGCTGGATCTATCCCTCGTAAGGGTCAAAAGAGGTAATAAACTGTTTATAAACTTTTGAATAAACATCCGGGTTAGCCATAACTTCCGGCCATCTAACAGCACGTCGATTATTGGTAGCCAATGCTACAGGAACGTTTGTAAAAATAGCAGCACACCCAGAAACCAAAAGCTCTCCCGCAAGTACCACTTCAAGAGAGTTATGATCACTATCAGACCTAACGTTGACTTTCATATCAGCTAATAGGGGCCACAATCTCACATCAATTAATACATAATCAATTATACTGGCACACATACCTCTCTTAAATGTTGGTGCACACAGGGGATCAGAGGTAGTACGACCATTTAGGGCTCTAAGACCTCTACCAATGACCAGTGAAACTATCTGTAAAGCACATGATGTGAAATTTTTCCTCAAGGGCACCTGCAATGTAGGAATTCCCCATTGCTCGTCTTCCTCCACAGTAGTCTCAGATAAGAAGGAGCAGGGTTCAAAGCCGGTGTTAAAATCTCCCGCCACTATAATTCTTGTATCCGGGGGTAGTTTATCCAATATAGTGTCCAATAATGCTAAAGTCGTAGACGTATCAATAGATCGAGTTGGCCTTACATAAATATTAAAAATTGCCAAAGAAAGACCAGACGATAAGGTGACTAAAGTTCCCATTAAATCTAGACAGTCTATTTCAATAGTAGTGACAGAGCTAAAGCGACCATTCTTGATCAAAGTTAAAAGTCCACCACTAGCTCTACCAAAATGAAGGGCTGGCTTGGCGTCTACACTGAAGGATGCATATCCATCTATATAAGTTTTCTCTATAGCCCAAGTTTCCTGCAATAGACAAACATCATACCTCTCTATATATCTTAGCCAGTCATGATCACATAGTTTCTGGCCAATACCTGCAATATTCCAAGACAATAGATTTAAATTTAAATTCTGGGAGTTATTGGACTCATCAGCTATATGAATATCAATACTAGGCTCTATCATACCCTGAGATCTAGTATAGTCATCCAAGGGTCGCAGTATAATAAGTTCACCACTCTCCAGCTTCCCACCTGACCTATCCACCATATCATGTGAAACCGCTTCAATATTTCAACTGTTTTTGTATTATGTGCAAGCCAATAGTAAAGTAGTTGGTACATTGGCTAGAATAAAAATTCTAATATACTTATTTTTTCACAGAACAATATCTGCATAACTACAGACAGAAGGCCTTCAAAAGCTTGGGGGGGAAAGGAACAAAAGCAACTACAGTATCTATGCAGAACTGAGACACAAAAGGGGCAAAATGGAGAAAAAGTGGTAAAAGAAAATAGAGCTTATGGTAAGAGGACAAAGTTATTTCTTAAAAATATATGTGGACATTTCCAAAGATTACAAAATAATGAAAATATAATTGAAACTATGAGAAAGAATAACAGTAGATAAAATCTATATAACAAGAACAAGAAAGAAGGTAACATACATGGACACACCTTAACTAGGGGACAGAAGCAGTTTAAGGAAATCAGAGCTAGGATGTTTCCTAGTAGAGTAGTTATAAATCTACTGAGAACTATGAAAAAGTATAGAAGAAGGAGAGAGGCACTGAAACAGAAAGAACGAGTTGAGAGAGTAGTTGATAAGGCCTTTGCATTGAAGAGGAAGCTTTTCATTTTGATTATAAATAACTCTCGTCTCGACAAAATGGAGTTGTGCATGAAGAGACAAAACCAGAAAAAATTATGAGTGAATAGAAGTAACTTTAGTACAGTTTTTAGCAGAGATTGGATACATACTTCTAGTACAGAACCTTTCTTTTATAAAGAAAGCTATCTTCAGGATATTAGATTAGTTCATGCGCATATAGCATGTTACAACGCATGCTATAACATCGCGTACTATTACAACGCAGTCGTTACCACAACCGCGTTGTTAGTACGCGATGCATTTACATCGCAAGTCATTACAACGACTTGCACTAGGGGGCGTGCTGGACTTAGGAATAGTATTAATTACTATTCCTACTCCAGTTTGCGCAACAGTAGGGAAGGTGTTGGAATTTATTTCCAATACCTGAGCCCCCCCTAGTGCAAGTCGTTGTAATGACTTGCGATGTAATTGCATCGCGTACTAACAATGCGGTCATTGTAATGACCGCGTTGTAATGGTAGCGCAATGCAATGACAGCGTTGTAAATGCTGTTTCCCGCTCATGCTATTGATTCAGAGGACGATGTTATAAAATGAAGAATGGCACTCCTATAGCGAAAGGGGTGGTGGTACCTAGAAATGAAGAACAAGTTATTGGAGAAGCAGTACAAGGAAGGTGGAGTCAGGCGCCTGTATAGAAATGGAAATATAGTAGTGTTTGTAGTATTTGGCAGCAATCCATTGATAGATTAAGGACATTTCTACAAATCTTTCCAAGGCGAAGTTTAAAACACAAAATGCTTTACAAGGATTGGATCCTTGCACGCTAGAAAGATTACACATTTGCAGGGAAACTCAATAGCTTGTTTATCAAAGAAAGTGTGCTAAAGCAACTTTCATCGTTTCATTACTATGTGAAAACTCCTGTTTTATGTTTAGGAGAAATTAATAGAGCACTTTTGCATGGTACTGTGGCAGATGTAGAAGAGGTTTGTGATGATGTGCAGTTTCGTTTATTTGGTCCTGAGCAGGATTCTAGGGAAAATGAAGAGTTGTTTAGAGGAAGAGTTGCAGAACAGGACAGAGATATTATAGTTGATGGAGATTACAAAATTTAACACAATGTGGTCTGAAAATCCAGAGTATGTTTGTATATGGTGTCAACGCACCCACTACAAGATTCAAACACGGACTGTTGACTTGTATTTAAAAAGTGAAAAAGAAATTAATGATAACTGGCAAACGTTAGCTGTGTATTTATTTGTAGAAGAACGCTTTGACTTGTCCATACCGCAAGTTATATGTAAGTACTGTTACAATAAATTAGAAGATAATAAAATGCCTGCTAATGTAGAAAAACTATTAAGGACCAAAAATAAAAAAAATCAACATTTGTGATTTTTTGCAGCATTGCGAAGGGCTGTTAGGGACTACTCTCCTGCATTCACTACAACTCCACAATCCATGCAGTATGATGCCATCCGGGAAAACTCAGGAGCCAAATCTTGAAGTTGAGATTGGACTGCTGAAGGGACTCTCTGCCCTGGTGTTGTTGCGGCTGCTATTGAAGTTGAGGGTCCTTCTGCCTCACGTTGCCTTCTTGCTGCTTTTAGACAATTGCCATGGATTGTTTTTAGATGGTAAAGCATGGACGTAGTCCCACAAGAATATTTTTTATTTGTACCCCTTGACAATGTCTTGTCACATATTGTGCATTGCACAAATTTAGCTGTAAAACTGTATAAACCAATAACATTTCTTTGTTTGGTAGTTATGTTCTATTCGTGAGTTCCAATGTTGAAAGTTATTTTTTGAAACTTGTTGTTTTTTAAATGTGTTGTTAAAACAAAGTTAAACTATTATGTTACTAAACAGCTAGACTCAAAAGCTCTGTAAAATATGACTATATATCTGTTTTACACTTTGTCATTTGTATTCGTGACAACTGATGTCATTGCGAGCTCTGGTATTGCTGTGAAGAAGGAAAATGCATTTTTGATGTAGTTATTTCGACAAATGAATACAAAGGGGAAAGTTAAATTAGTATCTTACTAAATAGCTACATTGAAAATTTATGTAAAATATGTCCATATATGTGTTTTACACTTTGTCAAAAACACCGGGTATTCGCAATGTGTCCTTAGCAATTGCACTCATAGAATTACACAGGCCCTACCTATGCAATCATGCAATCACCCAGGCACTACTCATGCACTTATGTAATTACCCAGACATTGCACACTCACTCACAGACCCATACAGTCACTTCCACACCCAGTCACCAACCTATACAGCCACTCACACACCGACTCTCAGAGTTTACAGGTTACAGTTAGGAAGTAAAATTAAAAATACCTTTGAAATTCACTGAAAAAGCCAAAGGTTTCAGGAATGTTGTAGTTAAGAATTAGCATTTAAAAAATCTTACAAATTCACTGGAAAAACAAAGGTTATAGGGACGCTATAGTTAGGAAACATAATTTAAAAAAACCTTAGAATTTCACTGAAAAATCCAATGGTTATAGAGACATTATAGTTGGGCTTTAGCTTCACTTGTACAAAACCAGTAAAACTCAGCAGTTATAGTTAGCTGAGCTAACTATACCTCGCGCCTCCGCAATGCACTGCTTATAACCTCACATATTACATCACTCATGACATGGTCAGTGACATCACTGATGACATCACTGATGATATCTTAAATGACATCACTGATGACATCATCCACAGAATCTCTGACGTACCCACTCACACCCCATAATAACCTTTCATACATCCACTCCAACCTCCACACTACTATTCTTAAAACCATTGATGCACCCATACCAGTACTTACATACCCACTCACTGGTTCACAGGTCTACACACATATCCACTCATACATGCATACAGCTACTCATACACCAACTCACTGACTAATACAGCCACTAATATATATACTCATACACCCATACAGCCACTCACACACTGTCAGTCACCCATAGAGCTACTCACATACATACTCACTCACCCATAGAGCCAATCACACAACCACTTACTCACTTATACAGGTATACACACACCCACTCACTTATTCATACAGATACTAACACATACTCACTCACCCATACTGTCAGTGGCACAAGCATATACTCACAAATACAGCCACTCTCACAATCACTTACTCACAAATACAGTCACTCATATACTCCGACACATAACTATACTGCCTTTCACATATGCAGTTACTCACCCATATACCACTGACACATCCATTCACTCACCAACACATCCATACACAGACTCAGTCACCCATACAGCTCCTCACAGATGCTTTCACTAACCCATACAGCCACTGTCTCACCCACTCACTCATCCATGCAGGCAGTCACACACACCCTCACCCACCCACACAGACTTTCATACACCCATACAGGTACTCAGACAATCAATGAATCACCCATACAGCCATTCACGTACCCACTCACCAACCCATACAGCCACTTAGACACCAACTGACCGATTGATACAGACATTAAGTCAACATAGTCACTCACCCATACATTCACAGAGATACCTAATCGCTCACTTATAACATCAGTCACACACCCACTGAATCATCCATACAGGCACTCATACAACCACTGATTCATCAATACACCTTGGTATATATGTTTAATACTCATAAACTTTTTAAAAACACTCACAGTCACTGGGTGATGTCAGCAGTGATGTCATTTGAGATGTCATGAGTGATGTCACTGACCATGTCATGAGTCATGGGGAGAGGAGTTGGCCTAACGGCTAGGGCGGTCGACCTCGAATCTGGGGAACTGGGTTCGAGTCTCGGCAATGACGCTGAACATCCTGTGATTTTGGGCAAATCACTTAATCTCCCGTGCCTAACAAAAATGAATGTGTCCTCATGTAACGTACCTGGTGCTAGGTAAAGCGCTCTGATACCCGATACCTTCGGGTCAAGTTTGCGCTATATAAAACTCCGTAAAATAAAAAAAATAAAAAATGAATGATGTAATATGTGAGGTCATAAGCAGTGCATTGCTGGGGCATGAGTTATAGTTAGCTCAGCTAACTATAACTGCTGAATTTCACTGGTTTTGTACGAGTGAAACTTGAGCCTAACTGTAACGTCTCTGTAACCTTTGATTTTTTCAGTGAATATATATATAGTTAGGACCAGGTTCCACAGGAAAAGTGTTTTTTGACTTGCCTATATTTTTGGCTCCATTTGATGAATCTTCATGAAATAAAAAAAAAGTGTGCAGTGATTCTTGTGGGGCATGGAAAGTTACGGGCAGATCCATCAAGCAGGGGCCAAAAAAAAGGGGGGTCAAAAAATGTGTGTTTGCCATGCTAATTCCCATAGGAATTTTAGAC
The DNA here is from genome assembly GCA_963921515.1 of Calotriton arnoldi. Classification (NCBI taxonomy): domain Eukaryota; kingdom Metazoa; phylum Chordata; class Amphibia; order Caudata; family Salamandridae; genus Calotriton; species Calotriton arnoldi. The sequence continues at coordinate 195,155 of CAWUFW010004701.1, forward strand.
ACGACTGCAGCCCGAACCACTGAACAGAATTTCACCAGTTTTGGGAGAAAGGTAGCTGTTGGTACAGAAAGCAACCTTTTTGTAAGTAGGTGTAATCCATTCAGCAGTTTTGAAGATATTAAATGAAATCTAAATTTCGATATCTAGAGGCACGAACCCTTTGTGACGCCTCCACGGAGCTTCACGACCCATTGTGCCAGGGGAAGTGCTGTGATTGGCTGGCCGCAATCTGTGGGGAAAGTTGCGGCCGCCATTTTCTAATCTGGGACTGTGTCCCGGGGATGAGTTTTAAGGCTAAATAGTATAGAAAGGGTCAGGGTAGAGGTACCCTGACCCTATGGGTATATTGTACTGGTGCCTGAGGGACCCCTTATGAGCTTTAAATGTCACAAACTGTATTTTTTCCATCTGGTTGGAGTTGTGGACCCTTGATGACATTTAGCGCGGCCTTCTGTATAGCATCGCGGCAGAGTGGCGAACCTTGCCAAAAAATATACATTCACACATTCAGTCACACACTAATGCAGGTACTCACACACCCACCCACAGACTCACTAAGACAATTATGCACCCACTCACAGACCCACTCAGAGACTCAAGCACCCACTCATAGACCCATTCAGAGACTCACACACCCACTCACAGATCCACTTGGAAACTCAAGCACACACTGAGAGACCCACTCAGAAACTCATGCACCCACTCACAGACCCACTCAGACTCATACAGACACTCACAAACCCACTCAGAGACTCATGCACCCACTCACAGACCCACTCAGAGAATCAGATACCCATTCACAGACCCACTCAGACAGTTATGCACCCTCTTACAGACCCACTCAGACACTTATGCAACCACTCACAGATCAAGTCAGAGACTCACACAAACACTCACAAACCTACTCAGGCACTCATGCACCCACTCACAGACACACACAACCACTCATGCACACACTCACAGAGCCACTCAGATACTCATGCACCCACTGGCAAACCAACTCAGAGACTCATGCACCCACTTACAGACTCACTCAGAGGCTCACATACCCACTCACAGACCCACTTGGAGTCTCATGCACCCACTCATAGACCCATGCAGACACTCATGCACCCACTCACTGACCCACTCATACAATCACACATCCACTCACACATCCACTCAGAGACTTCTGAACCCACTCACAGACCTACTCAGAGACTCATGCACCCACTCACAGACCCACTCAGACACTCATGTACCCACTCACAGACCCACTCAGACACTGACACACTTGCTCACAGACCTATTCAGACACTCATGTGACCACTCACAGACCCACTGAGACTCTCATACACCCATTCATAAACCCACTCAGAGACTCACAGACCCACTCGGAGACTCATGCACCCACTCATAGACCCATGCAGACACTCTTGCACCCACTCACAGACCCACTCATACAATCACATATCCACTCACACATCCACTCAGAGACTTCTGCACCCACTCACAGCCCTACTCAGAGACTCATGCACCCACTCACAGACCCACTCAGACACTCATGTACCCACTCACAGACCCACTCAGACTCTGACACACTTGCTCACAGACCTATTCAGACACTCATGTGACCACTCACAGACCCACTGAGACTCTCATACACCCATTCATAAACCCACTCAGAGACTCACAGACCCACTCGGAGACTCATGCACCCACTCATAGACCCATGCAGACACTCTTGCACCCACTCACAGACCCACTCAGACACTCATGTACCCACTCACAGACCCACTCAGACTCTGACACACTTGCTCACAGACCTATTCAGACACTCATGTGACCACTCACAGACCCACTGAGACTCTCATACACCCATTCACAAACCCACTCAGAGTCTCAAGCACCTACTCACAGACCCACTCAGACTCAGACACCCACACAGAGACTCACACACTCACTCATAGACCCACTACAGAGATTCATGCACTCACTAACAGACACACTCAGAGACCTACATACCCATTTATAGACACACTCAGACACTAGCATACCCACTCACAGACCCCTCTTAGACACTGATGCACTCACAGACCCACTCCAACACTCACACCCACTCACAAACCCAGTCACAGACTCACTAATAGACTCATGCATTTACTCACAGATGCACTCAGTGACTCTTTTACTTGCAGACCCATTTAGAGACTCATGTATTCACTCAAAGACCCACTCAGAGACTCATGTACTCATTCACAGACCCACACACCCACTCACAGACTCACACACCCACTTACAGACCCACTCAGACTCATGCACTCTCTCACAGATTGACTCACGCACTTATGGAGGCACTTGCAAACCCACTCAGACACTCTGACACCCACTCACAGACCCACTCAGACACTCATGCACCCACTCAGATACCCACTCAGATACTCATGCACCCACCCAAAGATCCAACCAGATAGTCATGCACCCACTTACACACCCAGACAGACACTTATGCAGCCACTCCCAACCTACTCACAAACCCACTGACATACTCACTCAGACACTCTCACATCCACTCACAGACCTACTGAGACACTCATGCACTGACTCATGCACCCACTGTGACAGGTTACTGGTTACAGTAAGAAAAGAAAATTTTCGGCCTGGGCGAAGCTTTAGGAGTTTCGCTCCACAGAGTTGCTGAAAAACTCTGTCAAATTCTGTGAAGTTCCACGGGCAGGCCGAGTATTGCTCAGCCAGTTAGGACACACTCTCACAATAACTACTTTAGCAGCAGTGATAGCTCAACAGGTGGCATTACCGTACCAGTATGCAGCTTACTCCAGGATGGCAGACAAAGCCACACTTAGCAATCAGTGAGTGTCAGTGGTGTTGCGTTGTGTGCTATCTTTGAGACTGGAGATAAACGCTTAATCCATGACTGTCCACTGAGGGTCTGTGCTGCAGCACTCTCTGCTCCCTGGAGGCTTCATCCATGGTGACACAGTGACTGGCCAGTGGGTATCTGCAATTACGTGCTGTGGCACTCTAACTGGGCACTGTCACTGTTGCATTCATGAATCTGGGGTCAATTATAATCTTGGCTTTCCTACTTGACAACATTGTGTGATCTTAATAATCTTGGCATCTCACCCTAAGGAACATTGGAGTGCTTAAAAACAGGCTCATTAGCAGTGGGAAGGACTGTTTGAAAGAACTGGACATAAATGAATATAAAGTCGAAGGTTTTGCAGAAGATTCTAATCCAAAGAAAACCAACTGCATTCCAAACAAGTCATTTTGTTGCAGCTGCTTGTATGGTTTACAGTGCAGCATGACTGCCTAGCTGCCAGCAGTGCAACATAAAGATACAACAAAGAACTCACCTACATTCTTCCTTCTAGCATAGTTGATGAGCGCTCAGCTTCACGTGATGGTCAGGCATGGACGAAAGAGGCAGGCAATCACCTTCAGCGTCTCATAGTCGATGAGTCCAGTGGCAAGCTGAAGGCGAGGGGAGCATGAGACAAAAGCAGAGGCCAAGGTCAGGGCTTCACTGTGCACACAAGCTTGTAATGCAGTCACAGCCGGGGCAGTTACTGGTCCATAGTGGAGAGCGGTGAGGCCTGTGCATGCACAGAGGGATCCATAGTGGATATGGGGTTCCTGTGTTCTGGGGCTCCTGTGCACACACTCAGCAGTACATAGAGGTGATAAGGGGTTCCTCTGCATACAATCAAAGGTTCATAGAGGTGAGAACCAGTTTCTCTGCATGCACCATGGGTCTCCTGTTCATGCACCCAGTGGTCCATAGGGGAGAGGAGGCTTATGTGCATGCACTTAGCTGTCCACAGAAATGAGAGGGGGTTCCTGCTGTGCACACATCCTGGGTCTCCTGTGCACACACTCACTGGTCCATAGTGAAGAAAGTCAATGCCGTGGTTGCAGTGAAGGCTCCATAGTGGAGAGGGTGCACCTATGCATGCACACAACGGCTCCTAGAAGTTGGAGGCTGTTCCTGCACACAGGTCTCCCGTGTTTGTGCTCAGTGGTCCAAAGTGCAGAGAGGATGGGTTCTGCGCATTTACTCAGTGGTCCATGAAGGTGAGAGGTGTCTCCTGTGCTTGCACACTGTGGTCCAGATGAGAGAGAACTCCTGTGTGTGCAGCCCGGGTCTTCTGTTCATACACTCACTGTGCAGAGTGCAGAGGGTGCTCTAATCCGCATGCACTCAATGACCCAAAGGGATCCTAGGGGGTCCTACACATGCAAAGAATGGCCCATGGCTCCCTGTGCATGCTCCCAGTCATCTCTAAGGGTATGCGATGAGTCCATACTGAGGATGCACTGACTGAAGTAGGCGATAAGGGTGTCCTGTGCATAAACACAATTACCCAATGGGCGCCTGTGGAGATGGGGCAACGTGTGCACGCGCCTGCCTCCGGAGCACAAGTAAATATTGGAGGGGGTGCCACGGGTAGTTCACCCTTAACAGTAGGAAAAGTGTTGGACTTCGGAGGGGTAAGATTTACTATTCCCACTCCAGTCCAAGCAACAGTAGGAAAAGCGTTGAACTTTGGAAGGGTTAAATTTAGTATCCCACTCTAGTCCAAGCAACAGTAGGGGAAAGTATTTCACTTCAAACACATTACATATTTGAATAACCCTATTAATTTAGAATAAATATAAAATTCTAAATACAAACATTATTAAGTAACAAAAAAAAACAAAAAAAAAAAAATATATATATATATATATATATATATATATATATATATATATATATATATATATATATATATATATATATATATATATATATATATATATATATATATACCAATTGAAAGCACCCGACACTTGGAGGCCCACTCACAGCGTGTTGCAATATTTATTTCAGAAGGCAGCATCAAACAGAAGTACGTTAGGACAGCATACTTCAGCCATGTTTCCCGACGCGTTTCAGGCTCATCTCGCCCTTGTTCACAGGGATGGCAGTAGGAGAGGCAGCTCACAGGTGAGGTTTCTAATATCCCGCCCAGTGGGCGTGTGCACTCACTGCACTCTGGTAGTTGGAGTCTTTAAAATGTATATCCTTTAGTAGGACCAGCCGCCAATGTCCTCACAATTTTTTCTTTCAGCCACAGTGGGTTGCTACATCCTTAGGGTACTGCTGCGATGCTGATTAACCTCCTTACTGAAAACCACGATGTTCTTTCTGCATCGTACTCGTGACGGTGCTCGACCCGCTCGTCTGCAGGGAGGGGCTCTCCGCGACCTGGGCAGGCCGCTAATATACCAATTGAAAGCACCCGACACTTGGAGGCCCACTCACAGCATGTTGCAATATTTATTTCAGAAGGCAGCATCAAACAGAAGTACGTTAGGACAGCATACTTCAGCCATGTTTCCTGACGCGTTTCAGGCTCATCTCGCCCTTGTTCACAGGGATGGCAGTAGGGAGAGGCAGCTCACAGGTGAGGTTTCTAATATCCCGCCCAGTGGGCGTGTGCACTCACTGCACTCTGGTAGTTGGAGTCTTTAAAATGTATATCCTTTAGTAGGACCAGCCGTCAATGTCCTCACAATTTTTTCTTTCAGCCACAGTGGGTTGCTACATCCTTAGGGTACTGCTGCGATGCTGATTAACCTCCTTACTGAAAACCACGATGTTCTTTCTGCATCGTACTCGTGACGGTGCTCGACCCGCTCGTCTGCAGGGAGGGGCTCTCCGCGACCTGGGCAGGCCGCTAATATACCAATTGAAAGCACCCGACACTTGGAGGCCCACTCACAGCGTGTTGCAATATTTATTTCAGAAGGCAGCATCAAACAGAAGTACGTTAGGACAGCATACTTCAGCCATGTTTCCCGACGCGTTTCAGGCTCATCTCGCCCTTGTTCACAGGGATGGCAGTAGGGAGAGGCAGCTCACAGGTGAGGTTTCTAATATCCCGCCCAGTGGGCGTGTGCACTCACTGCACTCTGGTAGTTGGAGTCTTTAAAATGTATATCCTTTAGTAGGACCAGCCGCCAATGTCCTCACAATTTTTTCTTTCAGCCACAGTGGGTTGCTACATCCTTAGGGTACTGCTGCGATGCTGATTAACCTCCTTACTGAAAACCACGATGTTCTTTCTGCATCGTACTCGTGACGGTGCTCGACCCGCTCGTCTGCAGGGAGGGGCTCTCCGCGACCTGGGCAGGCCGCTAATATACCAATTGAAAGCACCCGACACTTGGAGGCCCACTCACAGCGTGTTGCAATATTTATTTCAGAAGGCAGCATCAAACAGAAGTACGTTAGGACAGCATACTTCAGCCATGTTTCCCGACGCGTTTCAGGCTCATCTCGCCCTTGTTCACAGGGATGGCAGTAGGGAGAGGCAGCTCACAGGTGAGGTTTCTAATATCCCGCCCAGTGGGCGTGTGCACTCACTGCACTCTGGTAGTTGGAGTCTTTAAAATGTATATCCTTTAGTAGGACCAGCCGCCAATGTCCTCACAATTTTTCTTTCAGCCACAGTGGGTTGCTACATCCTTAGGGTACTGCTGCGATGCTGATTAACCTCCTTACTGAAAACCACGATGTTCTTTCTGCATCGTACTCGTGACGGTGCTCGACCCGCTCGTCTGCAGGGAGGGGCTCTCCGCGACCTGGGCAGGCCGCTAATATACCAATTGAAAGCACCCGACACTTGGAGGCCCACTCACAGCGTGTTGCAATATTTATTTCAGAAGGCAGCATCAAACAGAAGTACGTTAGGACAGCATACTTCAGCCATGTTTCCCGACGCGTTTCAGGCTCATCTCGCCCTTGTTCACAGGGATGGCAGTAGGGAGAGGCAGCTCACAGGTGAGGTTTCTAATATCCCGCCCAGTGGGCGTGTGCACTCACTGCACTCTGGTAGTTGGAGTCTTTAAAATGTATATCCTTTAGTAGGACCAGCCGCCAATGTCCTCACAATTTTTCTTTCAGCCACAGTGGGTTGCTACATCCTTAGGGTACTGCTGCGATGCTGATTAACCTCCTTACTGAAAACCATGATGTTCTTTCTGCATCGTACTGCGTGACGGTGCTCGACCCGCCTCGTCTGCAGGGAGGGGCTCTCCGCGACCTGGGCAGGCCGCTAATATACCAATTGAAAGCACCCGACACTTGGAGGCCCACTCACAGCGTGTTGCAATATTTATTTCAGAAGGCAGCATCAAACAGAAGTACGTTAGGACAGCATACTTCAGCCATGTTTCCCGACGCGTTTCAGGCTCATCTCGCCCTTGTTCACAGGGATGGCAGTAGGGAGAGGCAGCTCACAGGTGAGGTTTCTAATATCCCGCCCAGTGGGCGTGTGCACTCACTGCACTCTGGTAGTTGGAGTCTTTAAAATGTATATCCTTTAGTAGGACCAGCCGCCAATGTCCTCACAATTTTTCTTTCAGCCACAGTGGGTTGCTACATCCTTAGGTACTGCTGCGATGCTGATTAACCTCCTTACTGAAAACCACGATGTTCTTTCTGCATCGTACTCGTGACGGTGCTCGACCCGCTCGTCTGCAGGGAGGGGCTCTCCGCGACCTGGGCAGGCCGCTAATATACCAATTGAAAGCACCCGACACTTGGAGGCCCACTCACAGCGTGTTGCAATATTTATTTCAGAAGGCAGCATCAAACAGAAGTACGTTAGGACAGCATACTTCAGCCATGTTTCCCGACGCGTTTCAGGCTCATCTCGCCCTTGCACTCTGGTAGTTGGAGTCTTTAAGGATGTAGCAACCCACTGTGGCTGAAAGAAAAAATTGTGAGGACATTGGCGGCTGGTCCTACTAAAGGATATACATTTTAAAGACTCCAACTACCAGAGTGCAGTGAGTGCACACGCCCACTGGGCGGGATATTAGAAACCTCACCTGTGAGCTGCCTCTCCCTACTGCCATCCCTGTGAACAAGGGCGAGATGAGCCTGAAACGCGTCGGGAAACATGGCTGAAGTATGCTGTCCTAACGTACTTCTGTTTGATGCTGCCTTCTGAAATAAATATTGCAACACGCTGTGAGTGGGCCTCCAAGTGTCGGGTGCTTTCAATTGGTATATTAGCGGCCTGCCCAGGTCGCGGAGAGCCCCTCCCTGCAGACGAGCGGGTCGAGCACCGTCACGAGTACGATGCAGAAAGAACATCGTGGTTTTCAGTAAGGAGGTTAATCAGCATCGCAGCAGTACCCTAAGGATGTAGCAACCCACTGTGGCTGAAAGAAAAATTGTGAGGACATTGGCGGCTGGTCCTACTAAAGGATATACATTTTAAAGACTCCAACTACCAGAGTGCAGTGAGTGCACACGCCCACTGGGCGGGATATTAGAAACCTCACCTGTGAGCTGCCTCTCCCTACTGCCATCCCTGTGAACAAGGGCGAGATGAGCCTGAAACGCGTCGGGAAACATGGCTGAAGTATGCTGTCCTAACGTACTTCTGTTTGATGCTGCCTTCTGAAATAAATATTGCAACACGCTGTGAGTGGGCCTCCAAGTGTCGGGTGCTTTCAATTGGTATATTAGCGGCCTGCCCAGGTCGCGGAGAGCCCCTCCTGCAGACGAGCGGGTCGAGCACCGTCACGAGTACGATGCAGAAAGAACATCGTGGTTTTCAGTAAGGAGGTTAATCAGCATCGCAGCAGTACCCTAAGGATGTAGCAACCCACTGTGGCTGAAAGAAAAAATTGTGAGGACATTGGCGGCTGGTCCTACTAAAGGATATACATTTTAAAGACTCCAACTACCAGAGTGCAGTGAGTGCACACGCCCACTGGGCGGGATATTAGAAACCTCACCTGTGAGCTGCCTCTCCCTACTGCCATCCCTGTGAACAAGGGCGAGATGAGCCTGAAACGCGTCGGGAAACATGGCTGAAGTATGCTGTCCTAACGTACTTCTGTTTGATGCTGCCTTCTGAAATAAATATTGCAACACGCTGTGAGTGGGCCTCCAAGTGTCGGGTGCTTTCAATTGGTATATTAGCGGCCTGCCCAGGTCGCGGAGAGCCCTCCCTGCAGACGAGCGGGTCGAGCACCGTCACGAGTACGATGCAGAAAGAACATCGTGGTTTTCAGTAAGGAGGTTAATCAGCATCGCAGCAGTACCCTAAGGATGTAGCAACCCACTGTGGCTGAAAGAAAAATTGTGAGGACATTGGCGGCTGGTCCTACTAAAGGATATACATTTTAAAGACTCCAACTACCAGAGTGCAGTGAGTGCACACGCCCACTGGGCGGGATATTAGAAACCTCACCTGTGAGCTGCCTCTCCCTACTGCCATCCCTGTGAACAAGGGCGAGATGAGCCTGAAACGCGTCGGGAAACATGGCTGAAGTATGCTGTCCTAACGTACTTCTGTTTGATGCTGCCTTCTGAAATAAATATTGCAACACGCTGTGAGTGGGCCTCCAAGTGTCGGGTGCTTTCAATTGGTATATTAGCGGCCTGCCCAGGTCGCGGAGAGCCCTCCCTGCAGACGAGCGGGTCGAGCACCGTCACGAGTACGATGCAGAAAGAACATCGTGGTTTTCAGTAAGGAGGTTAATCAGCATCGCAGCAGTACCCTAAGGATGTAGCAACCCACTGTGGCTGAAAGAAAAAATTGTGAGGACATTGGCGGCTGGTCCTACTAAAGGATATACATTTTAAAGACTCCAACTACCAGAGTGCAGTGAGTGCACACGCCCACTGGGCGGGATATTAGAAACCTCACCTGTGAGCTGCCTCTCCCTACTGCCATCCCTGTGAACAAGGGCGAGATGAGCCTGAAACGCGTCGGGAAACATGGCTGAAGTATGCTGTCCTAACGTACTTCTGTTTGATGCTGCCTTCTGAAATAAATATTGCAACACGCTGTGAGTGGGCCTCCAAGTGTCGGGTGCTTTCAATTGGTATATTAGCGGCCTGCCCAGGTCGCGGAGAGCCCCTCCCTGCAGACGAGCGGGTCGAGCACCGTCACGAGTACGATGCAGAAAGAACATCGTGGTTTTCAGTAAGGAGGTTAATCAGCATCGCAGCAGTACCCCAAGGATGTAGCAACCCACTGTGGCTGAAAGAAAAAATTGTGAGGACATTGGCGGCTGGTCCTACTAAAGGATATACATTTTAAAGACTCCAACTACCAGAGTGCAGTGAGTGCACACGCCCACTGGGCGGGATATTAGAAACCTCACCTGTGAGCTGCCTCTCCCTACTGCCATCCCTGTGAACAAGGGCGAGATGAGCCTGAAACGCGTCGGGAAACATGGCTGAAGTATGCTGTCCTAACGTACTTCTGTTTGATGCTGCCTTCTGAAATAAATATTGCAACATGCTGTGAGTGGGCCTCCAAGTGTCGGGTGCTTTCAATTGGTATATTAGCGGCCTGCCCAGGTCGCGGAGAGCCCTCCCTGCAGACGAGCGGGTCGAGCACCGTCACGAGTACGATGCAGAAAGAACATCGTGGTTTTCAGTAAGGAGGTTAATCAGCATCGCAGCAGTACCCTAAGGATGTAGCAACCCACTGTGGCTGAAAGAAAAAATTGTGAGGACATTGGCGGCTGGTCCTACTAAAGGATATACATTTTAAAGACTCCAACTACCAGAGTGCAGTGAGTGCACACGCCCACTGGGCGGGATATTAGAAACCTCACCTGTGAGCTGCCTCTCCCTACTGCCATCCCTGTGAACAAGGGCAAGATGAGCCTGAAACGCGTCGGGAAACATGGCTGAAGTATGCTGTCCTAACGTACTTCTGTTTGATGCTGCCTTCTGAAATAAATATTGCAACACGCTGTGAGTGGGCCTCCAAGTGTCGGGTGCTTTCAATTGGTATATATATATATATATATATATATATATGCCCCCGAACACGGAATGGGAAAAACCAAGTTGAATAAGTGGCCTGAGCATGTTGGGGTACCCGGCACAGAAAGCGGACAGCCTTATGGAGCAGATCCCTTTAACCCTACAGGTAGCCTACTTGCTCAGGATTATGACCAGTGTTCAGAGCTGGGCACGGCTGAGAGAACTTTCATGACATTTTAAGCAGTGGGGACTGCTTAGAACGAGAATTATTGGCAAAGCAACGTCGGATTTGAGACTCGCCATACTGAGCAGTGTCATGTAATGAGGGCACATCTTTACAAACATGGTCCCCTTCAGGAGCAATGATTTCATACAGCTAATATGCAACATTAGGAGAAACATTAACTTTGAGAATTAGCAGCCATATAGGCGCACAAATGTTTGACTCACTGTTGGGGCCATGACGGCAGAACTTTATAGAGAATACGTGCCTTGCTATTATTTTATGAACAAACGATCAAAATATCTGGTTAAGCTGCCCAGGCTGTTGCTTGTGAGTAGCTGGTTTTACCATCACCAAAATAGAGTCATATATTACCTATATATATATATATAGATTTTACCAACGAGAGTGCTGGTCCATTCTACTTTTTTGTGGGGAGCAGGATATATATATATATATATATATATATATATATATATATATTTATATATATATATATATATATATATATATATCACAACAAAACACCAATCTTTCACATTCATGAAACAAATTGCGCCGAGCCCAGTATCCAATTTAAACGTGGTTTATTCCTTCAAAATGACAAACAAACGCCCGAGCAGGATATATATATATATATATCCTGCTCCCCGCAAAAAAGTAGAATGGACCAGCACTCTTGTTGGTAAAATCTTATTACAGATTTATTAGCGACAAAAATCAAAACAAACGCGCTTCGGCAATCCTGCCTTTGTCAATGTCGGCGGGCGCCGTTACCATGGCGATTTTAAACACATGATCTGACTTTGACTGTGAAAACGGACAAACCAAATAAGTACATTTCTACGGGCGCCATCTTGGAACATGTCTGGTACTAGTGAATTCATCACCAAACCAACAAACAATCTATGTATATTTCATCATACACATATCATGCATCAAGGAATTCATCATTAGATTAATTAATAATAATTCTCTATATACAATATATACATATATACACAGCACAGTTATTGTATACAATGTCTAGTTGCTGAGCGCGTTAGCCTATTACTCACACTTTAGCGGGGTGTGCCAGTTAAATGCTACTGTGAGTGGTGGATCCGGGTAACTACCTTCATCCAGACGGTTATATTGCCCTGAATGGGCTATAAACCTGAAGTTACCTTAAGGGCTAATTATCCTTTGGGTGATACCACCCAATTTAGTAAGTTAGCGCGCTATAGTAATATATGTATTCATGACTGTGTCGTGCCATATCTTGCCCTGAATGGGCCTATGTTCCGACCTGCTTTCAAGCTGTTACATCCTACCTTGTCCCTTCTTATGTCCCTTAATGGCCCATTGTGCACTGGAGGTATTATCAGGTTCCTAAGTGGACAGCGAGTTCCTCTCCACTGTTCAGACCCCCTGGAGACTTGCATTGGAGGTCTATGATAAATCTTGATTCTAACCTTCTTAGACTTTTCTCTCTGTCCCCTCCTCTGATATCCCTGGGTACATGGTTGAGGCAGAAGTATTGCAGGAGCGCCCTATCACTCTTATGGTGGCTCGCGAAATGCCGTGCCACCGGGTAGTTTGGATCATTACTCGCAATTGCCCTTTGATGTTCCAGGATCCTCATCTTCACTTGATTGATTGTGCTACCCACATTTCGTAGGTTGCACGGGCAAATCAGGCATTATACAACAAACATGGTGCTGCATGTCATGAATTTCGTTATCTTCCTTACTTTCTTTGTCCCCGGTATATCATATGAGGTGATCCTCTTGCTGTTAGCACATGCCCTACACTTACCACAGGGAAAGGAACCATGTAGATCAGCCAAGCCTTGTTGTGGTTTCACTGCCCCAAGGTGACTTTTGACCAAATGGTCTTTTATGGATCTGGATCTCCTAAATGTTATCCCTGGTTCCTCTGGCAGATCTTTCCCAATTATTGCATCTGTTCTAATGATCCGCCAGTTCCTACGCATAATGGATCTAACTTCTCTTGCTGCGTTCGAATAGTGTGTTATCATCCTGAAATTATTTGTTGTCTCTTTCGTTTTCTGTCTCCCTTCACTCTGAATTAGATCCATTCTATCCTTCCCTTCTGCTTTGAGCTATGCTGCACGTAGTGTTTTCAGTGGATAACCCCTCACTTTAAAGCAATTCATGCTCTGACTAGATACCTGCAGATAATCTCCTTGTCTCGAGCTGTTCCTCTTTATTCGTAAGAGTTTCCCATATGGGATACTCTGAATCAGGTTCTGGGGGTGACTGCTAGTCCCATGTAGCACAGAATTGCCCGCAGTTTCCTTCCAATAAAGGGCAGTGTGTATCCTATTCTCGCTCACAAAAACCTTCAAATCTAGGAAATGTTCCTGTGTGGTGCTCAGCTCTCCTGCAAACTTCAGATTCAAATTGTTGTTGTTCAGGCAGGAGATATATTGACTTGCTGATTCCATCAACCCTCTCCAAATTATAAAGAGGTTGTCAATATATCTCCTCCAACAAACAATATGGTCCACCCACTCGTCCATAGTGTCGGCCCAGGCCACCTGCCTTTCCCACCAGCCAATGAACAGGTTCGCATAACTGGGGGCGAAGCAAGTGCCCATTGCCGTGCCCTGAATCTGCTTGTACCTCTGTTCATGGAAAATAAAAATATTATTGTTCAAACAAAATGCAATAAATTCCTCCAACATTTTGTTGTGTTCCAGAAATTTCAGAGGCCTTCCTTTTAAGAAAAATCTTACTGCCTCCAGCCCATCAGTCTGTCTGATGCTCGTGTAGAGACTTGACACGTCGAGATTAACCATAATAAAGTCTGGTTCCCATTCACTCCCCTGTATTTGCTTCAAAAAATCTTTAGTGTCCCACGTGTACGATGACAATTGCAGTACAAAAGGGAATAAGAAATGGTCCACGTATCTCGATAGGTTTTCCGTCAAGCCTCCTATTGAGGAGACTATTGGTCGACCTGGTGGGCTAGTGGCATGTTTGTGAATCTTGGGTAGGTGGTAAAATGTGGGGATTCTGGGATGTTTATTCTGTAGGAAATGATACTCTTCTCTTGACAGGATTCCCTTGCAGAGCCACTTATCTATCATCTGTTCAAATGATTGTATACTTAGCATGTAGTCCATTTCTGTTACGAAAATGTAGTTGTTTTTGTCTTTCAGTTGTCTTAGGGCCTCATTGCAGTAGATCTCTCTCGTCTGTAGAACTATGTTCCCACCCTTATCTGATGGTTTCACTATGATTTTTTGTCATCTTTCAGGGTTTGTATTGCTTTCCTCTGGTTGTATGACAGATTCCATTTGTGAGGTGATCTTCTCTTCGACCTCAGTCCCAATAGTTCTTTATTCACATTGTCAGAGAAAATGTCAATAGCATCAACCGGTGTCTGCGGGTAAAATTTAGAAACAGGTTTGAATGGACTAGGGGCCCCCACTTGTGCTACCCCAAGTCTTCTGGTCCATCAGAGGTGTTGTCCTCTGTCTGAGTGTGTGTACTGCCACCCAGTCTCAATTCTTCCATGGTCGCCAGGGTTTCGAGGTCACTAACAGTCAGGATATCAGTTTCCTCCGATGTGCCAGTGCTTATTGCTCTTCTCTGCCCTTGATTCTTCATTTTGAAAAATTTATAAAGTTTCACTTTCCGAGTATACTTAAATAAGTCAATTCGGGTCTGCGTATATTCGAATTCTTCAGTCGGGCAAAATGTCAAACATAAACTCAAAACTGACTCCGCCGTTGTGGTTAAAGTTCTTTCAGTTAGGTTGACAATTGTCAGATTATCCCTCACTGTTTGGTGTTCCTGCCTCTCCTGTTCCTGGTATTCGTGATATTTTTGCCGGTGTTTCCAGCTGCCCCTTCTCGTGACTCTGTGGATTTGGCCTCCGGCGGTCGTCCTTTGCCTCCCCTCAGCCATGTCTGTCGTATCAAGCTGAATTCCTCGTGAAAAAGGTTCTGGCGTGAGGTGCCCTGATTGGGATTGCCACCTTCTTCTTCAGATTGCTCCGCCTGGTCACCTCTGATTCGGAGGTGTCTCGATGTTCCACCACAGGTCGTTTCTTCAGTCTTAGATCACGTCTTGGGGCATCGTACCTTCTCGCAAAGGTCAATATTCTACCTAATACGTAATCCCTAGTGTCCCTTTCGAATTTCTGTTGCTTTCTTTCCTGAATCTTTTTCTCGTAGGTGGTCAGCCGTTTCTTGATTAGCTTTTTCTCTTCTGTATGTTTTGTACTGTCCGCGGTCTCCAAGATGCTTCGCTCAAGGGTTTCAATTTCCACCAGTGTCTTTTCGCGGTCGCTCCACGCGAATTTCACCAATATCTTAAGTATCCCCTGCGAGGAATCTGCGGTGTACTCTGCCCATTCATTGAGCAACTCCGGGTCCGGGTTCTCATACGCCGGGACCGTGTAAATACTCAGCCCCCTGGGTACCCTGTTCACCTCAATATAATTCTGTAGGGAGGTAGCCTCCCACCATTTCCTGATCTCCCTTTCGTGGAGTCTTTCCAGTTGTGAATATTTGTTCCTTAAACTTTGTTGACCTCTACTGGATGTTGCTCCTCCTCCCCGTGCCCCTGTTCCCGGGTGATTTTTGAAAATGTCCGTTGCCACCTCACGGCGGGCCGCCTCACTAAACATCTAGTATTGCTACTAGTTCGCCTTCCAACTCGCTCTACTGTACTCATATCTTTCAAGCTGACGTCTCCTTACCCTGCCGAGTCTTCAAAATGTGCGCGTCTCGGGGGTTCCCGTTCTTCGGCGTGTGCAGCGGTGGGGGTGCTTCTCTCATACTCCCAGTGCTCCGTGATCTGCCAAAAGTCCCCGCATTCTTGAACGGGTGCTCTGGTCCTGCAGCGGCAGTACCGCATACAATATCCTGCTCCCCACAAAAAAGTAGAATGGACCAGCACTCTCGTTGGTAAAATCTTATTACAGATTTCTTAGCGACAAAAATCAAAACAAACGCGTTTCGGCAATCCTGCCTTTGTCAATGTCAGCGGGCGCCGTTACCATGGCGATTTTAAACACATGATTTAACTTTGACAGTGAAAACGGACAAACCAAATAAGTACATTTCTACGGGCGCCATCTTGGAACATGTCTGGTACTAGTGAATTCATCACCAAACCAACAGACAATCTATGTATATTTCATCATATATATATATATATATATATATTTATATTCCCTACTGGCGGTCGCCAGTAGGTAGTTATAGTTAGAATCATGTTTCCATAGGAAAAGCGTTTTTTGACTTGCCTATATCTTTGGTGCCATTTAATGAATCTTCATGAAAGTTTCTAAAACAAAAAGTGCACCCGTGATTCTTGTTGCTCATGGAAGGTTTTGGGGTGATCCGTTCAGCGGGGGCAGAGAAAAAGGGGGTCAAAAAAAGTGTTTTTCAATGTTAAATTCCATAGAGATTTAAGACACCACTACAGCCAGAACCTCTGGAGGGAATTACACCAAATTTGGCAGAAAAGGTAGGTCTTGGTCCAGAAAGAATCCTTCTTGTTATTTGGTGTAAATCAGTTCAATAATTTGGGAGATATAAAAAAATTGTTCACATAGGGACGCGGATCCTCCGAGGATCTGACAGTCCCCATGCTGAATTATGATTGGCTGGCAACAATTCAACCAGGAATTGTTGGCAGCCATCTTGGAAAAAAAAAATTAAAAAGAAAAGGGGGCAGGGTATGACCCCCTAACTGTGATCCTGGGGTCCCCCTGTGACCCCGACAGAGCCAAAAAGCACTTTTGTTTAAATTTTTTGTCAGAGGAACGCTACGAAACTGCAAATCTGCAAGAAATGTAAAAAACAAAACAAATGCGGTCTCCCGCGCTTGTTCATATTATAGCCTTAGAGTGGGCCAGGACCCAAGGGCATGCAGGCTTTTTTAAAAAAAGGAGGGGACACATGGGCTTCCCCTCCTTGGACTTGATTATACCCCAGGGACAACCACCACCATGGGCTTATTTTAATAATGTGGAGGAAGGGGCCGCTCAGACCGCCCAAGCCCCGGGGACCAAAACTTACCACGGAGCAATAAATAAATTAACAAGTCGGGACTGCGCAGACCCCTGAGCTCCAGGGGCCACCACCTCCCTGGGGTTCCTTTTTGTATAAATGCAGGGGGGTGCTCATAAATCCCCCAGCCCCGGGGACCACCACCTCCCAGGGGCCAAAAAGTTTAAAAAAATGAAGGGCCACATACCGCCCTGGGGACCACCACCTCCCAGGGGCAGCTCATGCAAATAGAAGGAGAGGGCCGCAGGGCCCCCATCCTGGAGCCATACATGGCCCTGGAGACCACCACCTCCCAGGGCTGACTCCTGCTACGTCATGGGGTACCCACCCCAAGGACAAAGCTGTTTGCTTTAGCTTGGCCAAGGAACAGCAAACATTCTGGTTCCAGCGCAAAAGAGAAAAAATAAAGGTGAGAAACAAGCAGAAAGAGGCTAAATAATAATCAGCAATAAGCAGAAAGAGGCAAAATTAAGTTGAGAAGGGAGCAGAAAGATGCAGAATAAAGGTCAGAAAATTGCAGAAAGATTTAAAATAAAGGTCAGCAATGAGCAGAAAGAAGCAAAATAAAGGTGAGAAACAAGCAGAAAGAGGCAGAATAAAGGACAGAAACAAGCAGCAAGAGGCAAAAGAAAGGTGAAAAACGAGCAGAAAGAGAGAAAATTGAGGTCAGAAACCAGTTCCAAGAGGCAAAATAAAGGTGACAATGACCAGAAAGAGGCAAAATAATGGTTAGCAACAAGCAGATAGAGACAAAATACAGGTGAAAAACCAGCAAAAAGAGGCAAAATAAAGGTCAGGAATGAGCAGAAAGAGGCAAAATAAAGGGGTGAAATGAGCAGAAAGAGGCAAAATAAAGGTAAGATATGAGCAGAAAAAGGCAAAATAAAGGTCAGCAATGAGCAGAAAGAGCCAAAATAAAAGTGAGAAAAAAAGCAGAAAAAGGCAGAATAGAGGTCAGAAACTAGCAGCAAGATGCAGAATAAATGTCAGAAACGAGCAGAAAGAGACAAAATAACGGGCAGAATGAGCAGAAAGAGGCAAAATAGAGGCAAGGAGGGAGCAGAAAGAGGCAGGATAAAGGTAAGAAGGGAGCAGAAAGAGGCAGAATAAAGGTAAGATACGAGCAGAAAGAGGCAAAATAAAGGTGAGGAACGAGCAGAAAGATTCAAAATAAAGGTCAGCAATGAGCAGCAAGAGGCAAAAGAAAGGTAAGAAACTAACAGAAAGAGGCAAAATAAAGGTGAAAAGCTAGCAGAAAGAGGCAAAATAGAGGTCAGAAACCAGCACCAAGAGGCAAAATAAAGGTAAGCAACGAGCAGAAAGAGCCAAAGTAAAAGTGAAAAAAAAGCAGAAAGAGGAAAAATAGAGGCCAGAAATTAGCAGCAAGATGCAGAATAGAGGTTAGGAATGAGCAGAAAGAGGCTAAATAAAAGTCAGGAGTGAGCAGAAAGAGGCAAAACAATGGGCAGAATGAGCAGAAAGAGGCAAAATAGATGTGAGAAACGAGCAGCAAGAGGCAGAATAAAGGTCAGAAGGGAGCAGAAAGACGCAGAATAAAGATCAGAAGGGAGCAGAAAGAGGCAGAATAAAGGTGAGAAACCAACAGAAAAAGGCAAGATAAACGTGAGAAACGAGCAGTAAGTGGAAGATTAAAGGTCAGGAGCGAGCAGAAAAAGCCAAAATAAAAAGTGAGAAACGAGCAGTAAGAAGCAGAATAGAGATCAGAAACTAGCAGCAATAGGCAGAATAAAGGTCAGAAACAGGCAGAAAGAAGCAAAATAAAAGTCAAGAGTGAGGAGAAAGAGGTAAAATAACAGGCAGAATGAGCAGAAAGAGGCAAAATAGAGGTCAGAAATGAGCAGCAAGAGGCAGAATACAGGTCAGGAGTGAGCAGAAAGAGACAAAATAACAGGCAGAATGAGGCAAAATTGAGGGCAGGAGTGAGGAGAGAAGAGGCAGAAAAATTAGCAGAAAATTAGTGAAGGAGACACAAAACCAAAGGCAGCAGAGAGTAGAAGATTGCAGGTAAGCCGGACATGAGGACCATCACAGGGGGAGCTGGCATGAGGACCTGCTCCTGTGTGCCCCCCTACTTTTCCAACCACACACCCACCCACTCACAAACCCACTCACACACTCACGCACCCACTGACAGGCCCACTCAGGCACTCATTTACCCACTCACAGATCCATTCAAGCACTTAATCATCCTCTCACAGACCCACTGAGAGACTCAAACACACACTTACAGACCCATGTTGAGACTCACCCACACACTCATGCATCTACTTACAGACCCATTGAGACACTCACGCACCCACTCACAGACCTACTCACACACTCACACACCCACTGACAGACCCACTCACACATGCATGCACCCACTCACAGATCCATTCAAGCACTCATTCATCCACTCATAGACCCACCGAGAGACTCACATACACACTCATGTATCCATTCACAGACCCACTCAGAGACTTCAGCACACACTCACAGACCCACTGAGAAACTCACATGCCTACTCACAGATCCACTCAAGCACTTATGCACCCACTCACAGACCCACCCACTCATCCACCCACTCACAGGCCCACTCAGTCACTCATGTTCCCATTCACAGATCTACTCAGAGACTCATGCACCCACTCACAGATCTACTCAGAGAGTCATGCACCCACTGACTGACCCACTCAGACACTAACATATCCACTCACTCACCCACTCAGAGACTCATCCATCCACTCACAGACCTTCAAAGACACTCATGTGCCTACTTACAGACCCAGTCCGAAGCTCATGCACTGACTCACAGGACCACTCAGACCCACATGCACCTACTTACAGTCCTTCTTAGACACTCACACATCCAGTCACAGGTCTACTTAGAGACTCATGCACTCACTCACAGACCCACACAGAGACTCATGCACTCACTCACAGATCCACTCAGAGATTCATATACTCACCGACAGACCCACTCACACACCCACTCAAAGACCCACTTAGACACTCAGGTGCCCACTCACAGACCTACTCAGACATTCACACACCCACTGACAGACCAACTCAGACACTCTAACATCCATGCACAGACTTACTGAGACACTCATGCACTCACGCACACACTTAGTGTCAAAGGGTAGTGGTTATATTTAGGAAATAACATTAAAAAAACCTTAGAAATTCCCTAAAAAAACTAAAGGTTACAGGGATGTTATAGTTAGGCTCAGATTTCACTCTGAGCTAACTATAGCTTACGCCCCTACAATGCACTGATTATGACCTCACATATTACATCACTCATGACATGGTCAGTGACATCACTGATGACATCTCAAATGACATCACTGATGACATCAATGATGATATCATCCAGTGAGTGTACGTTTTTTCTAAGAGTTTATGAGTGTTAAAGATATATACTAACCTACTACAAAGTTAGATTAGTATAGTAGGTGCATCAGTGATGTCATTGACCATGTCATGAGTGATGTGGATGTGAGATCATAAGCAGTGCATTTCGGGGCATAAGTTATAGTTAGCACAGGTAACTATAACTGCTGAACTTAAATGATTTTGTACGAATGAAATCTGAGCCTGACTAATATCCCTGTGACCTTTGTTTTTTTAGTGAATATTAAATAAATATATATATATATATTCACTGAAAAAACCATAGGTTTCAGGCACGTTATAGTTAGAAATTAGCATTTAAAAAACCATTGAAATTCACTGAAAAAACCATAGGTTTCAGGCACGTTATAGTTAGAAATTAGCATTTAAAAAACCTTACAAATTCACTGAAAAAACCATAGGTTTCAGGGACGTTATAGTTAGTTGGACATTTCACTCGTACAAAACCATAGAAATTCCCCCGTTATAGTTAGTTCAGCTAACTATAACTCGCGCCCCCGCAATGCACTGCTGATGACGTCACATATTACATCATTCATGACATGGTCAGTGACATCACTGATGACATCACTGATGACATCTGAAATGATATCACTGATTAGGGGTCAGGCCCTGGGGGATGGGCCCAAAAAATAGGAAAGGAAGGGGGGCCACACAGCCCCCCTTCTAAAAAACACAATTAAAAAAAAAGCCGGCATCGCGCCGGAGGCCCCGCCCCCTCCCAGCAACACTATGCAAACGCGCCCTGTGGTGCATTTTAAGTTGGGGAATTAATTCCCCTACAATCCTGAGGGTCCCTGGGGGCTGCGCGGTCCCCCTCCCGAGGCCATTTTCGGCCCCGGGGACCCCATCCCCCGGGGCATGGCCACTATATATTTAAAAAAATATATATTTTCAAAGGAGGGGGGCTGTGTGGCCCCCCTCCTGAGGCTTCTGTTAGCCCTGGGGACCCCATCCCCCGGGGCTCTACCTTGTTTTATTTTTTATTTTACTGCGGAGGGGGGCCACGTGGCCACCCTCCCGGGCCACTTCTGGCCCCGGGGACCCCATCCCCCGGGGCCAACCCTCTCCTTTGGGGACCGTGGGGGGAGCCCCAATGCCCCCACGGTCCCTGCCGGCTCCCCGTGTGGAAAAGCAATCTGCTTCGCTTCATTAAAGCGAGAGCAGGTTTCCCTGCTCTCGCTCCAATGAAGCAAAGCAGAGTTTGCTATGGTAGGAGCTCCCACCCTACCATAGCAAACAGCAGTGTCCCGGGGGTGGGCACCCCAGGACACTGCAGGAGCCGGCCCTGGGGGGTGGCGGTCCCCAGGGCCATCACAGGCTCCAGGAAGTGGGCCGCGCTGCCCCCTCCCTTCAATTACAAAGCCCCGGGGAGGTGGTGGTCCCCGGTGCTCGGGGGTCTGTAACGGACCCCCAAATTGCATTTTAGTGCCCCGGGGAGGTGGCGGTCCCCGGGGCATGTGGGGGGGCTCAAGCCCCCCACACAGGTTTATCTTATTTAAAAAAACAAGCCCCGGGGGGTGGCGGTCCCCGGGGCTGCGGGGGGGCCGTGTGCCCCCGCAAATAATTAATGAAAGCCCCGGGGGTGGCGGTCCCTGGGGCTTGGGGGGGCCTTGGAGGCCCCCCACACATTTAAAAATTTGCCCCAGGGGTGGTGGTCCCCAGGGCTGCGTGTCCCCCCGCAACTCATAAATCAAGCCCCGGGGAGGTGGCGGTCCCCGGGGCAGTGTGGGGGGATTGGGGCCCCCCCACACATTTTTTCAGTGCCCCCGGGACCTGGCCCAACCGGGGGCTTCAATACAACGAAGCGCGGGAGCCCGCGCTTCGTTTTTTTTTTTATTTTCTCGGTTGGATTCGCGCACCCAGCGTGAATTCGGCCGATTTAAAAAAAAATAAAAAATGCTTTTTTGGGCCCTGAGCAGGCCTAGGGGGTCAGGGTGTTTCTACCCTGCCCCCTTTTCTTGTTTTTCGGGTTTGTTTTTCTCTTTTCTTGTGACTCGGTTCTACCGAGTCACAAGATGGCTGCCAACACTTCCTGGTTTGGAGTGTTGACAGCCAATTAGAATAAAGCTCGTGGTCGGGAGGGTCCGCGGATCCACCGCGCCTCTAAATATCGAAACTTTTATTTTTTGATTTTCTCAGCAACTACTGAACGGATTTACACCATTTAACAAAATGGGCTCTTTCTGAACCAAAGGCTACCTTTTTGCCAAATTTGGTGCAATTCCATTCAGCAGTTCGGGCTGTAGTCGTGTCTAAAGTTTCCTATGGAAAATAACATGGAGAAAACACGTTTTGGGACCCCCTTTTTTCTCGGGCCCCGCTTTGCGAATCACCCCAAAACTTTCAGGATAGGAGCTGACCGGAGCGGACCATAAGTTTTCAAAATTTCGCGAAGATTCGTCAACCGGCGCCAAAGTTATTGGGAAAAGAAAAAACGCTTTTCCTATGGAAACTAGGTCCTAACTATAACTATCTACAGGCGACCGCCAGTAGATAATATATATATATATATATATATATATATATATATATATATATATATATATATATATATATATATATATATATATATATAACCTACTGGCGGTCACCAATAGCTAGTTAAAGTTAGGCCCTAGTTTCCATAGGAAAAGCATTTTTTGATTTGCCAATATCTTTGGCGCCGTTTGACGAATCTTCGCGACATTTCAAAACTAATGGGGCGCTCCTGTCAGCTGCTGTCTTGAAAGTTTCGGAGTGATTCATCAAGCGAGGGCCGAGAAAAAAGGGAAAGGATGGGTCCCAAAATGCATTTTCTCCATGTTAATTTCCAGAGGAAACTTTTGTCGCAGCTAGAGGGCATGGTCAGAAGTTATTGTCTCATATGAATCTGGACTCCAGTTCAATGAGTAGAAGCAAAGAGCTGAAATATCCTTTTTTTCCCAATTCTTTTGTTTCAATCATCAGATGTCATGTGTATTGAATATTTTCTCTTTATTTTTCTTATATTTGCATCTTTTTTTGTGACAGATCAATTACACTATAGTCTAGGTGGTGTGTTTTGTCCTTGACATGTCTGGTACTATGTCAACGAAAATAATAGGACTAGTAGCCATTTGAGTAATACTGTGGGTTACTGCCCAATGGGGCTCATATCACTGTCTCTATTTGAGGTTATTTGTACTGCCCACTGGGGCATCAATTCAAACGCACTACCATGACAGTAATGTTAACTACTTAGTTGCACTTAGTCATCACATCAGCAATGTATGGCACTCTTAAGCCAGTATGTAGAAGCTAATACTGCATGAAGAGCTGTATCTAGTCATTGCATTAGTAATGTATGGCACTCTTAAACCAGTATGAAGATGTGAATACTGCATGAAGAGCATACTACTATTGTGTTCACATGAAGTCAGAGGATAACCGAATCAAATGTCGTGTTATTTCGATATTGCCCAATAGGGCAGCACTTAGTGTTTTGCATGAAGTGTCAGGGTCACATAATCTAATGTCTTGTTAACTCAACATTGCCCAATGGGGCAGAACTCAGGACAAGCAATTACATTTGTGATATGTAGAGTATATTTTTTATTAATATTTCCTATCAGTAGTATGATGATAATGCTGAACTTAAAATCTTCCAATTGCGCAGTATATGCAATCTGAGAAAAATTCACTGTAATTTGTGCTATTACAACTTCGTGTGATCCTGTTTTTGCTTTGTTTATTTACGATTAGCAGAGATTTACTTACTTTTCTGACCCGGCATCTGATGTTATAAGATGGTCCCCGGGGCTGTTAACAAATTTACGAATGCATTTGTGTAGCTATCCGTTTTCTGTGTTCATGCACTTCCTGCTTATTAGTTGCCCGGTAACTGTGCTACAGCGTCGTGACAAAGGCTCCGTGCCGAAACGCATAGACGCTTTTACCGACTTATTTTTTGATGGAACAATAAACTACATCTTGAAATATCGCAAGCCCTATTGAGTGCCGTTCTTTCCCTGTGGATTCCTGTGGGCGAGAATTCTCCTGATATATATATATATATATATATATATATATATATATATATATATATATCCTATTGGCGGTCACCAGTAGGTAGTTAAAGTTAGGACCTAGTTTCCATAGGAAAAGCGTTTTTGATTTGCCAATATCTTTGGTGCCGTTTGAGGAATCTTCGCTACATTTTCAAAATTAATGGGGCGCTCCTGTCAGCTGCTGTCTTTAAAGTTTCGGAGTGATTCGTCAAGCGGGGGCTGAGAAAAAAGGGAAAGGGGGTCCCAAAACGCATTTTGTCCATGTTAATTTCCATAGGAAACTTTTGTCGCAGCTACAGCCCGAACTGCTGAATGGAATTACACCAAATTTGGCAGAGAGGTAGCTCTTGGTACAGAGTGCACTCTTTGCTTTGAATGGTGTAAATCCGTTCAGTAGTTCCTGAGAAATTAATATTTAAAATTGATTATATATCTGGTGACCGCGGTGGATCCCCGAACCCTCCCGAGCACAAGCTTGATTCTGATTGGCTGCCAACAGTCCAAACCAAGAAGTGTTGGCAGCCATCTTGTGACTTGGTAAAACCGAGTCACAAGAAAACAGTAATTGGCCTCAGGAGGGGGGCCATGTGGACCCCCTCCAAAAAAAAAAAAAGAAAGGCTGGCCAGACCCCGGGGGATGGGGTCCCCGGGGCCATAATTGGCCTCAGGAGGGGGGCCACGCGGCCCCCCTCCAAAATAAAAAATAAAAAAAGAAAGGCTGGCCAGGCCCCGGGGGATGGGGTCCCCGAGGCCAATAGCCAATCCATTGCAGAAAGGATTTTGGTCACAACTTTGAATAATGCCCCTTTTGGTCCCAAGTCATCCATTGTGGCTTTACCTCTCGTTTTTTTTATAAACCTGAACCATTGGGGCAGAATTATATGTCTAATGCTATCAGGGCCCCATACAACAGGCAGACGCCATTATATCCAGCTCTCAGGAATTTGAATCCGAATTTGACTCCTTATCCAAACCATAGGAATCGGACAGCACATGGCCGGCAGGAGCTGTTTCCTCCCTTCATGGAGCTAACAAACCGATTTGCACCCCTGGCTGCTTTGGATGCTTGTGACTGACTTAGTGGGCCTGCTTCTATGAATCCAGTGACATTTACTAAGCAGTGGGAAACTTCTGGGCCAAGTAACGGGACTCTGAGTGAAATCGACAGAAATGTTATATCCTGGAACATTGCTGGTTTAACCAACAAGTTTTCTGACCCTTCGGTGATTGCGTTTATAAAACAGTTCAGTGTGATTTGTTTGCAGGAAACATGGCTGACTGAAAGTAGTTTACCATTGGAGGGCTATAAGTCTTTTTTTGTCCCGGCTACCCCCTCACCTGTAGGAAGATCAAGAGGTGGCCATGCAATTTATATTTCCTTGGCAGTAGAATGCAAGTTATTGGTCCTGCCTATAGAGAACCCATGTATACAGTCCCTGGTACTCTGCAAAGGGTCCCATAAATTGGGTCTCATTAATTTTTATAATTCAACATCCTGTGCCGAGGGTGTGTGTAATATCTCCTTGTTGGGCTCCTTTGTAAGGCAACATCTTAATGTTGCTTTCCAAAATCTTATGATTGCCGGGGATTTCAATATTCTTTTTTTAAAATTATTATTAGTGCTTTATTTCGATATCAAATATCATAAAAGCATCCAGTAAAAAAAAGCCATGTTACAAGAGTACAGTTTTTGCAAATATTGCATATATACCCAAAACATGAAAGAACACTTATTCTCAGCAACACGATTAAAAATTTGTCTAGCTCTACATAAGAAAAACAGCTTAAAAATTTGTTTGTAAAAAAACCATATACAGTTACATGAATGGCAATAAAAAAGAGAATAAAAATGCAAGCCCAACAGTCCAAGCTTTTAAACCCGTCGGAGGTGTCTAGCCCTCCTTGCTTGCCCCCTAGTAGTACAAGATTGGGTCGGTTGTCAAGTGACGTGTTGGCTGGTATAAAGTGTAAGTGCATAAAATTATGTTTAAGCAGTAGGTCAAGCTTAAATCTAAGGCTGGGATACTGACTCTACAGCTCCTAGGGTGTAATGTTGGTCCCCCCCTCTCAGGGCCTTTTGTCTGACTATCCAGGCACAACTAAGAAACTTGGCCACACCACACGCAAAAAGAGTTCTTGCGTCAGATTTCAAAATACGCAGAGCGACCCGGTGGTTCAGTATGCCCAGATGTTGGCAGATTGGTTTAAGCCATTTTAGCCTTGCTGCTTTATATGCTGGGCAAGCAAACATGACATTCACCCATGTGGTGACCCCAGAGTCTCTAGATTGATTGATCTGGGTCACCCACGTGTGAGAGGAATCCATTTTGAACATTCCCTACAAGGGGAGATATTGAATGGTTTCCTCCATGAATTTGATTTATTGTCCCTCCTGTGTTTATCTGTCCCCTGTAGCAAGGCCGTTGTTCCATCTTTTAAAGGGAGGGGTAGTGGTTCATTTATAGATTTTATTTTGGTATCATCGCCTCTACTAGAATTATTCACAGGATTCGCCATTCAAGTGAGTGTACAAAGTGACCATAACCCTCTGTGCGTCCATCTTCATAGGCCCTTACTGTTGCATAGAGGGGGGGCTGGGCAGAGTGGGGTGGTGAGACCAACAGATGGCGGGAGATGGCTAAAATGGACCCAGATATCCCCAGATGCATTTTATGAGTTAATATCGGTCTCGTGTGCTAACGAGTTAGCCCTGTGCACTACACCGTCTACGGTGCTGGGGGAGGTTATTAGTGCTTTTAAAATTATTTCAGATAAAATAAGTGATTTCCTAAGTGCCCATGCTCGGTGAACTGTTACTCAGACCCCCAGATGGTTCGATTCCCCCTGTTCCCAGGCAGCAAGGAAACTGCAGGAAGCTTTAAATAGGAGCCCAAGAGACCCAATATTAGTTAGATCCTGCTGAAGAGAGTATAAAGCGGAACTGGCAAGGCGTAAGTCCGCTTTAAAGGAGGAAGCCTGGAGGGAGTTAATCGAGGCTAGTACGTTGAGGGACGGTTCCAGATTCTGGAGCATAATTAATAGTCCCTTCTTAAACCATGAGGAAGGAAGAGCAGTAGGTGCCCATATTAATGAGGAGGAGTGGGTGCTCCACTTTGAAGCCATGTTTGAGTGTCCCCCTGAACTAAATTGTTCCTTTGCCCGGGAGGCAGGTATCCCTGATCTGGTTTTAACTTAAAAGAGGTCAAGGATGGTATTATCGGATTGTCAAGTAACAAAGCCCCGGGACCTGATGGCATCCCATCGGATCTCTTTAAATCAGATCCAACTTTTTGGGCACCGGTTCTCACGGCAGTTATGAATGCAGCAGTAAAATCCGGTTGCCCTGAGTCTTGGGGTACCTCCACTATAGTGCCTGTTTTTAAAAAAGGCAATCAGGATAGTACTCATTGTTATAGGTCGATTTCTTTGCTGGATTCAGTGGTTAAGGTGGTGGGTCGAGTACTTTTAGATAGGCTGACTACCTGGACAGAGGAACATGCCACTCTATCGGACATTCAGTACGGGTTCCGCCCTGGGCGGTCCACTGTGGCCCCGTGTCTCAACCTATCTATGATTCTCAACAAATATAGGGTTGCCCGCCCTGCACTATTTATTTAGCATTCATGGATCTGTCTTCCACGTTTGATCGCATGAACAGGGCCAAACTGTGGCAGACCATGCTGGCTATTGGGGTAGATGACAACATCGTCTATTTTTTGGAAAATCTCTACCAAGCAACAAAGGCGCAGGTCAGATTCTCGCAAGACTTAAAAGTCTCCTGTTATTTCGCCATAAAGAGAGGAGTACGCCAAGGATGTATTTTAGCCCCCTTTTTGTTTAACTTGTATATTAACGATCTGGATAAAGTCCTATTGACTACAAGGGTTGATTATCCGCATGCAGGCTGACGTGCTCTGCTGGTTTCATTATACGCGAATGGCGCGGTCTTTATATGTAGCACCGTTAGGGGGTTACAAAAACTGCTTGACTCAATCTCTGCTTCATGACGGACCGGGACTTATCTATAAATTACTCCAAATCTTATGTGATGCAGGTGGGCCTTCGCACAAAGAAGGCTTCTCAATTTAGGGTAGGATCTGCTCAGGACCCCCACACTGATGTCTTCACGTATCTGGGGGTCATATTGGATGAGCAGATGAAATGGGACCCGCTAAAACAGAGAAAGAGGGGAGACTTAATTTCACTTCTAAATTAGGCAAGAGACCGATCGCGGTACTTTTAAAGATATATCAGGCTAAGTGTGTTGCGACAGTCTCTTACGGTAGTGAAATATGGGGGCATGTTACCACAGACGAGTTACAAGTGGCTGAGAATACATTTTTGAAGCGTCTATTAGGTGTGCCCCGTGGAACATCTAACATGGTGGTACATGAAGAACTGGGGGTTCCGTATCTATGTGACATATTGGCTCTCCGCCCACTAACATTTTAGCTAAAAATTTGCAGACCACATGTGTCCTGAGGACCTCAGGACTAAAGTGGACTTCATCCCCGAGCAGCAGTGTGCCAGGAGGCGCGTTTGCAGAGTGGTGTAAAAAGGGGGCGTGGCCTCGGCCCACTCTCAGCAATCCAGCTGTGTGGGGCTTACCTGAGGTACCTGGTGGGATAGTTGGCCCCCAGGGACCCTCAGGATTCAAGGGGACTTAATCTGCCAACCAAGAACGCGCCAGGAGCCTCGTTTGCAGAGTGGTGGAGAAAGGGGGCGTGGCCTGTGTCCACCCATTAGCAATCCCACTATCTAGGGCATACTGGAGGTATCAGGTAGGCTAGTTGGCCCCTAAGGAACCCCAGCAGTGGGCATGGGAGTGCGTTTGTAGAGTGTTAGGGAAAGGGGGAGTGGCCTGCTATGACAACTTAGCAATCCTGCTGTGTGGGACTTACTGGAGGTAAAAGGAGGGGTAGTTGGCCCCCAAGGTTGACCTTGGGGGCCAACTACCCCTCCTGTTACCTCCAGTAAGTCCTACACAGTGGGATTGCTAAGAGGTTTTTAGAGGCCACACTCACCTTTCTCCACCACTCTGCAAACGCGCATCCTGGCACAGTACTGGCTGGGGGATGAAGTCCACTTTACTCATGAGGGACTTTGGCGGTCAATTAGCCCTCCTGGTACCTCCTGTAAGTCCTATGCTGTGGAATTCCTGAGCGCTGGTCAGAGGCCCAGGCCTCTTTCTGCACCACTCTGCAAACACGACTACTACATTATAGTTAGAAATTAGCATTTAAAAAAACCTTAGAAATTCACTGAAAAAAACATAGGTTTCAGGGACGTTAT
The DNA here is from genome assembly GCA_963921515.1 of Calotriton arnoldi. NCBI lineage: Eukaryota > Metazoa > Chordata > Amphibia > Caudata > Salamandridae > Calotriton > Calotriton arnoldi. The sequence goes on from CAWUFW010004701.1 coordinate 224,938, forward strand.
AGTTAGAAATTAGCATTTAAAAAACCTTGGAAATTCACTGAAAAAACCACAGGTTTCAGGGACGTTATAGTTAGTTGGACATTTCATTCGCACAAAGCCAGAGAAATTCGGCCGTTATAGTTAGTTGAGCTAACTATAACTCGCGCCCCCGAAATGCAGTGCTGATGATGTCACATATTACATCACTCATGACATGGTCAGTGACATCACTGATGACATCACCGATGACATCTCAAATGACATCACTGATGACATCATCCAGTGACTGTGTGTTTCTGAAAAGTATAAATATGTTTTATATATATATATATATATATGCCAAGGTATATTGAAGAATGAGTGGGTGTATGAGTGTCTGATTGGATGATTTAGTAGGTGCATGAGTGACTGTATAAGTGTGTGATTAAATGTGTCTTACTGGATGAATGGTTTTGTAAGAATGAAATGTCCAACTAACTATAACATCCCTGAAACCTGTGGTTTTTTCAGTGAAAAAAAAAAAATTATATATATATATATATATATATATTCTGCTCCAAAAATGGTCCCTCAGGTGAGCAGCACTCAGCCAGCAGTTTTTTCATGATTGGCAAGGACGAGGATCCGCTTGTAGGAGCCGCTCCGTACTGGAATTGCCTGACGCGTTTCGAAGCTCCTAATGCTTCTCTTCAGAGGCTTTAACGGAGACGGTGCGTGTAAACGTTGGACCCACTTCGCCATTTTCATATTACACACCCACCAATGGGGAGCTCATATGAGACTGTGCATTATGGGAAATGCGGTCCGGAATGCACACAAATCACGTCCTATATGGACCCTGTAAGCGGGCTCGCCCCTTCTTTAATCCTGTTCTCGGCTGCTGACCCACATTGCCGGCATGGTAAATACCATGTCGGGTGGCCCCCTCGCATTACGGGGTGGTGCGCGCTCCGCGGCAGGACGGCCGCGTATTATATTCTGCTGACATGGTAACTATCATGTCGGCTATGTGGGCCAGCAGCCGCAAACAGGATTGAGGACGAGTCCACTTGCAGAGTCCATGCAGGACAAGATTTGTGTGCTATCCGGACCACATTTCCCACAATGCACAGTCTCATTCGAGCTTCCCATTGGTGGGTGTGCAATATGAAAATGGCGAAGTGGGTTCAGCGTTTGCACACACTGTCTCCGTTCAAGCCTCTGAAGAGAAGCATATGGAGCTCGAACGCATCAGGCATTTCCATTACGGAGCAGCTTCTACAAGCGGATCCTTGTCCCTGCCTATCATAAACAAAGCTGCTGATCGAGTGCTACTCACCAGGTGGACAACCATTGGAGCAGAATATATATATACATTTGGGTTAGGGTACTTTTTCAGTTTTTATTGAATTTTAACATGTAATGTTGTAACATATCAGCTTTAGAAATGTTCTGCTGTAATTATTAGGCTTATTTGTAAATATGAGGTCTTGTGCAATTGTATAACTCTCAATGTTACCTCTCATTGTCCCCACACATGATGCACAGGCATCATTTCTGGGTGATTACATTTTATCGCAGTACTGATCTGCACTAAGTTTGAGTTAGTTTGCTGCCTCGCAGCGTAATGTATATAGTTGTCTGTGTAGATTTTAAGTTTATAATTTAAGTGAAATGAACAATCTCTGTTCTTTTTAGATCATTGGTGAATAGAATGCAGCAATGGAAGAACATGAAGTTATGTTCACTGTCCTATACGTCAGTCCCGGTTATCGCCAGATATTTGTTTAATATGAATGAAGCATCCAAGTTGGTATATTTGTTTGGCCACAATGAATGGCAGAGATTATATTTGCCCACAGGGGCAGGATTATACAAATAAGAAATATATGATGCGTTTGAGATGCCCAGATGGGCCAGAGTGTTGCGTGTCACAAGAAGTGAAATTGCCCACAGGGGCGTGATTTGATAAGCATTTGGTTTTGATTTTCATTTTCATTTTCATTTTTGTTTATATTTATTTTTATTGTGACGCAACACGTGCTATACAAATAAAAATAAGATTAAAAATATTTAGCCTCATTAAGGCGGGACCACATGAGAAATGCGGGCTGTATCGTAGAATTGGCATGTGTGGACAATAAAGTTTTTTGTAGCTTTGAATTAGTTACTTTATAAATGTTGCAAACATTCCTGTATCAATTGTAATTTGTAACAATGAGATAAGAGAAATGCCAAATGTACAGAGATTGCTAATGCAAGTTTATCGTTTTTTTAAGATGTAACTTCGAGTGATGTAACTCGTTGAAGTCTTTTCACTATGTTTTTGAATCACATGATTGTTTATTTAAACTAACAAACCAGAGACATTTCTACTCGTGATCAAGGGGTTCTCCCCGAAACGCGTTGAGTGTGCCAGAAGCCTGAAATAAACAACCGCTTTGCAATTCTTGGTCTACGGCGTGCTGTTTGGGAAGAAGGAATCAGCATTTGTATATATATATATATATATATATATATATATATATATATATATATATATATATATATATATATATATATATATATATATATATATAATATATATATATATATATTTATATATCTCAAACACAAAATCCCTCCAGAAGCAGATTAGGGCACACAGCGGGGTTCCAAGATTTCATTTATTTCAGAACAGCATAAGGCGTTTCGGCAAATGTGCCTTTCTTATATATATTTATCTTCTCCAAGCTCACCCTCCTTTTCGCGGTTAACAGCGCAATTTAAACAAGTTGCTGGTGATGGTGCGAGTCCCCGGCAGGGCTTGCCAAAATGTATGAAAAAGTACAATTCCCCAGAGAATCCAGGAAAAAAGGACGGCACTCCAAGTCAGCAATTATTGTGCAGTATTTATTCATCCAAAATCAGTCAGCACAGAAAATGAAACATGCCTGAAGCGTTTCAGTCACCAGGACCTTGATCACGGGCTAACAATTCTTTGTCCTACAACTCTTTTGATATTAGCGAATGTGTTTTCATTTCTACACAAACTATTGAGTCTGTGCAAACATAAATACAATTAATTGTTTAGAACAAACATAACAGTTGCACTTTCACTGTTGAATGATACAAATTAAAAATGATACTGGCGCTCTTTTCCCTCATATAGAATGAATGTAATTCACCATATCGATGTTCACAAGCTAGCACAAACAAATTGCATTCTGATAAATGTGGTCCTAATCTCGATGTAGCCACATCTGAATATTGGAGCAGAATATGCCCATTCTAACATGGCTCAAGTGCCGCTGTGCAATAGTGCAATGCCCAAATTGTACCCATGGTGCTTGCTGATAATTTCATGTGGAGTTGCTCGGCATATGTATCTGTGCAACCGTACTCAAAACGCTGATTGCTCTGCTACCTGTAGTGGTGTTTAGAGTCACGAATGTTCTCATTGCAAACTACCCATATAGGCATATTTTAACTCCACATGAAACTGGGGGCAGCTCTAGTGCCTTGCATTCCAATTTTGAACAATCACACTTGTTTCTAATGCGCTTTCAATTTAACTCCATTAATAAAGGCTCTAGTGCCCGACTCTGGTCGCCCCGGAGCAGGCGGGGTTTGTTCCGGGTCAAAACCTTACTTATAATCTGCGAACGGTGTTCGGAGCAGTGCAGCACACTAAGCCGGAGATTCAAGCGGTGGCAGTATTTCTCGACATGGAGAAAGCCTTCGACTCTGTCGAATGGCCCTTTATGAGACAGGTGTTGATGAGGATGGGCCTGGGGGAAGTCTTTCTGCAGCTTATAGGAGTATTGTACAGTGGGCCCACAGCCAGGATCAAAATTGGTAATCTGGTGACTGATGCTATACATATTACTAGAGGCATGCGGCAGGGCTGCCCGCTGTCTCCGATACTGTATGCTCTGGTGGCAGAACCTTTAGCCTGTGTGCTCTGAGAATACCATAGATATAAGGGTATATGATTTCCGGGCTACGAACTGATCGTCTCTACCTATGCGGACGATACGCTCCTATACATTCGTGATCCGGAGCGTAACCTCTCCTCTGCTCTGCGAGAAGTGGTGCGCTTCGGTGTAGTGTCTGGACTTCGAGTAAACTGGCTGAAGTCCATCATATTTCCCCTTACCCCAGCCACGACACCGTTCGAACCTGACTACCCGTTGCAGTGGTCGACAGACTCGGTGAGATACCTAGGTATCCAGGTACACACGGACTCTGATGTCGTATTTAGGGAAAACTACGGAGTAGCGATTAGCAAATTGGAGGATGAGGTGGAAGGCTGGATCCGACTACCACTGTCCCTGATGGGCAGAATTTCTATAATGAAAATGGTGATACTGCCTCGTTTTCTGTTCCTTTTCTCTAATATCCCGTTAGTTCTCCCAGGCGCATTCTTTAGGAGGCTCACAGCATTGATGATTAAATTGGCTTGGGCTGGCAAACAGGCGCGGGTCAGATGGCAAATACTTACCCTACCATATCATATGGGGGGCTGGGGGCGCCTGATTTGGAATTATACTATAGGGAAGCACAAAGTGCACATGCTTACCACTGGATGCATGGATTGCCAGACACCGCCCACTTGCGCATGGAGAGAGTTGTGGCCTCCCCTCGTCCATTACCTGCTCTGCTGTTTACACCTCCGGACCGTAGGACGGGGATACTTGACTCACTCAATGCGACAACGCATGCTTGGCACCACCTTCTAAAGTTACAAGCGGGAGCCATTCTGTATTCCCCGCTTACTCCGCTGGACTGGTGCCACTGGTTGCCCCTGTGTAGGGATGGGGGAGTTACACGTGCGCTCAACTCAATAGGGGTCCGGGCAATAGGGAACTTGTTTGAAGGAGGCACAGCAAAAAGCTGGGAGGACTTGGAGACTGGGGATGTAGCACCCACCCTTCTTACTAAATTCCAATTTCACAGAACTCGACACGCGTTGTTACAGATTTTGGGAGGGGACTTGATGGAACCGCCGGAGTAGACTGCCTTGTCCTATGTCATTAACACTGACGGACCGACACGAATAGTGTCTAAAATATATAAACTGACCATGTCCTATAGAGAGAACTACTTCACTAAAGCCCGTTTAGCATGGCAGAGAGACTTAGATAGAGACATAGACGACGCAATGTGGAAGCACTGCTGCAACAGCACGAAACGTATTTCCCTAAATGGAAGACATCGTCTGATCCATTTTAAATATCTAAATAGGGTCTACTATACTCCAGAGAGATTGAGCAGATACGGCCTCAGAGAAGGGTCGAGATGTGAACGTTGCAGCGAACAGTTAGCTGATTTTATGCACCTAGCATGGACTTGCCCGGGGATAGCCATGTTTTGGGAGCAGGTATTTAAGGAGTTGGAAGCGGTGATTGAGCTAGAACTCACACCGGAGCCGACATTGGCTCTGCTGGGCTATTCTAAATTAATACCTAAGGGAGTACGCAGGTTAGTTGACATGGGATTGCTGCTAGCCAAGCGCAGAGTGGCGATTTGCTGGTCTAGAGGTCCGACCCCTACGATTGCTCAGTGGGCGAGCGGCATGCTTTATTGCAGCACTCAAACAGAGAATTATAGTGACCTTCTCCCTCCCCGCAGTAGACCGAAGAACTTTTGGGCGCTGTATAAGACATATAGGGCGACTAAGGATGGGGATGGTACATCCACTGAAGGGGTGCATCATGAACCGAGAGAGACCAGCTCTGATGTTTAGCTGCATAGAAGCGGGACTGGTGGTGGTGGTGGAGGGAATCGAGAACTGCAAACTGAGGCAATGAGGAGTGAGCCCATTTGTTATCTCCAGGGCATCTTCGTAATTGGTCCTGGGGCAGGGAGGGCGGTCATGGGCTGGTGGGTGGTGCGGGCAGATAACGAAATGACATGGGATATAAATTGCCTGCTGCCTTATCTGAAATTGTGCTGTATGATTTTTGGAACCTATTTGTTATTGCAATTGCCATATTGATGGAACTGAGTCTTTTGTTTATTGTGCATGAATTAATAAAGGTTTTATAAAAAAAAATAAAGGCTCTAGTGTCAATTCCATTTTTAAATGTAAACGCTCACACTTGTTAAGAATGTGGCTTCAATTTTATCTTGTGAATGCCATAACTATTATAAGATGCACAGCATTATAAATATATTTGACAATGGTACTCCTCAATAGGCTCCAATGTTTTCTGACCCCAATTACAAACAAAAAGTGAATAAACATACATGATACCAAAATGATGTAAGAGAGGCATTCACCTGTCCTACTTTCAAATAGAGGGGTTAGTATAAACCTCCTACCCCACCAAGTCAACCTATGGAAAACAAAGTTTAGTACATTATCACCATGGTTTTCTGTTAAACAACATATTACTATGAGTGACCACCAAAGTTATGAATGCAGGTGGACATGCAGTTTCTCGTCCAGATGTAATCCTCCCAGCGCGAGAGAACACATTGCCATAATGTGTCTGGATTCTCTCTGGTGAAGGATTTTTTCATTGTCTCCACCTCTCTCCATTTTTCTCACATGGCCTGTGGCAAAGTATCTTAATTTCTTCCAATCACTTTTGTGTTCCTGTTCCATGTGTTTCGCCACTGCATAGCTTCTGTCTTGATTTGTGGTCACTCGGATATGTTCCTATATTCTTTTTTGGTTTCACACGCTGTACTTTGAATATATTTTAAGCCACAAGGGCATTCAATTACGCCGATGGTAAAACAACTTTTGCACATGATGTGCTGCTTAATTGTTCTGTGTTGACCATTGGTTACTGCATACTTCTGTTCTTAATTTTGCAGGCCTTACAATTGGCACATCTCCAAAAATCAGGCTTATTTAGCCAAGTGTCTGTTTTATTGCTGAAATGGCTCCTCTCCAGTTTATCTTCAAAACTTTGTGCTCTCCTACCTAAATGTGACTTGAGGGTGATCGCCAGTAATGCTTCCAATAGCTTCCAATAGTGGGGTCCATTTTTTAGCACCGCCCAATGTTTTGTCAGTATTTTGCCAATCTGCCCAGATTCCTGTGAGACTGTTGTGATGAATCTGATGACCTTATCATCTTCTTGTTTATCCTTCTTTTTGCGTAGAAGTGTTCTATTCATCCCATGCACTTTCTCTTGTGCGGTTCTGAAGCAATTGCATGGATATTTTCTTATTGTGATTCTGATTATTGTGGCCAAATTGTATCTTTCTAATTCGTTAGGTACCAAACAAATTCGCTTAATTCTTAGCAACTCTCCAAATGGAATGCTCCATTAGAGGCTGGGTTGATGAAAACTCTCTCCATGTAATACAGAACTAGTTGCAGTCACTTTCATATGTACTGTAATTTGCAATTGTCCATTATTTATATAGATTTCCTTATCTAAAAATGTCACCCTGGTGTTACTGATGTCATAAGTGAATTTTAAATATGCAATGTTGCTGTCTAATACCTCAAAGTAATCCCTGAATTCAGTTTTGGTGCCGTCCCAGATTAAAAAAACATTGTCTATGAATGTCAACCAGGTTATCACTTTTTGTGCATGCTTGTCATTATCAGAAGTGTTAGGTTTGAAAATCCCATTCCTGCCATGCACTCGTTTCATGCTATATTAGGTTAGCAGTGTGTGGCTAAATAGACGCCATTTGTATTCACGTTATGCAACCCACTGAGTTATCCCTGCAACGTGCAAGCTTTCCTGTAGTTAGCCAGTGTGACTCCATTTTGTATTTTGTAATCCCTGTTAGGCTGCTCAGGCTGTGTATGAAGTAGGCCTCATTACTCGTATTGCTTGCCTCAGCAGAACATTGTATTTAGTTATTATTTTCTCTTCTGCTAAAGGCTGTTTCCTGACTTACTAATGAATAGGCCATTCTGCCCTCGCATACCTATCCAAGTGTGTAGTTCTGCTCCCACGTTAGGAGACGTTGAGACTCAGCGCGACCTTGAGTTGCAGATAGCATGTACCCATCTGGCAGGGGGTAGCCCATCCTTCTGTGCCTTCTTTGTTCATGCTCGGCTCAGGCCGGTAACTTTCCACTGTGGGGGTGGTTGGAGGCTTCTTGGGAAGAATGATTACTCATTGCAGGACGTGGGGGAGCCAGTCCCTCAGCAGACATCTTAGGGTGCAGGTCAGATTGGACTCCTCTGCAGAGTATTGATAATAAAGGTTTGTTTGTATTCTCTACTGTCTGATCGACTCTTCATTCTTGGGAAGGCATAGCAGGTAGTTGTAAACAACCTGAGTGGCCCCTAAGGGCCACTTCCTTCAGTTGCGCCCGAACAGGGTCCCCACAAGGTGATCCAGCTCGCCCGTAACCGGGTTGCAGGGTCGGGGTTGCGTCTAGTTGGTCGGGCGGATCGGGGTACCCCACACGATCGAGCTTGGTTCTCGCAGCTGCCCTGCCCGTCTGATCGGGCGACTCCTCGTCTAGTGGTCACTGGCTAGGGTCCTGAGAAGGCGAAACCTTGGAGTTGACTGTTTGGTCTGAAGAGTCGGCAGTGGGGAATAACTTGACTCGACCTGTGCGCACCAGGTGAGTGATTTGATTCTTGGAAAAATGGCGTGTCTTGGTACAGTCTCCGGACTGTCTTGGTGCAGTTTTCGGACTGCCTTGCTTGAACGGCACGAGCCGACGGGCTGTGTCTTGGTACAGTCTCTGGACTATCTTGTCTTGAACTTGGTGGGTTTGAGGACCCTTGAAAAGGCACAGAGTGTTTGTGAACAGCTGCCAGGCCAACTGGTAATTTGGCCCACGCTTGAAAAGGTCTGGGACTGTTCGCGAACAATCTGCCAGGCCAACTGGTAATTTGGTCTACGCTTGAAAAGGTCTGGGGCTAGAGCCTGTCTTCTTGAACTTGGTACAGTCTCTGGACTGTCTTCTTGAACTTGGTACAGTCTCTGGACTGTCTTCTTAAACTTGGTACAGTCTCTGGACTGTCTTCTTGAACTTGGTACAGTCTCTGGACTGTCTTCTTGAACCTGATGCAGCCTCCGGGCTGACTTGTGGTTTGATAGTTGTGTTTGGGTGCTATGAGGTTTGTGGACCGACGTCGGTGGTGGTGCTTGTGAAATGCTTGTTTGAGTGTCTAGCGACTGTGCTCTTCGTGTGGAGGTAAGGATGCCTTGCCTCAGCAAGCTGTGGTGTGTGTGGTTTTTGTTTGACACGGTCTGAGGACCGTCTTTGGGAAAAGTACTTGCAATTCCTTTGCCAGGCAAAATGATGTGTGGCCCCTTCTTGAAAATGTCTGGAATGAGTTTAATTTGGTCTCTTGTTGTCGTTGTTGCTCTGCAGATGCCCATTGGAAGGAGGTTAGCTAGCGCCTCCTGACGACACTTTAAATTTTGAAGAATGGAAAACAATAAATAAATAAAAATCTGGTTTGATCAGAAATACTAGCAAGAATGTACATAGGAAGAATGTAAGGAAGGGATGTGCATTTAAATTGAAAATAGTGTTGTGACGATTCAAGGTAATGTATATTTGTGCTGAACAGACACGCATTCTAAAGGTGCAGTAGGAGAGGTGAAATACACGCTCGCAATTCAGTAGCGCTGAATGTGTTCGGTCTCTCCATGGAAGGAAGGCAGGAGTTCTGGAAAGGAAAAAAAAGGGGGCAGTGGGTTGGTACTTAGAGCTTTCCAGCTTCAGACACGAACTGCTTTCTGAAAATTGACACGTAGAAATTCGGTGCAATGCTCAGAAGTTAATCTATGATTGATTTGAGTGGGTGTGTTTCATTTGGATTTGCCCCCAATAGAACGTGTATTTAATTTGGAAAAAGTGTTTTCAAGCACTCCAGGCAGTGTGTCTTTATGCTGAATAAAAAGGATTTTCAAAGCTGAAAAACATAGCTTGTGAATTCAGTGTGTGGCAGGCTTGCTATGGCCTTCGGTGAGATAAGGAAGGAATTCCCAAGGAGGGGGCTCGTCGAGCAGACAGACTCAGAGCAGCAGACAAGAGAAGAGAGACGCTGGGGAGAGAGTTCTGTGAAGCCAGAAAGGAAGGTGGGGGCCATGCCCAGCTCCTGACACAGACAGGCAGAGATGCACAGCGCAGAGCCAGACTTTCCTGAAAGGCAGAGTGCCAGAAAAAGATGTTAATTGGGTACAGATTAACACAGGAGCTAAAAGAATTGGTTCATGAGTTTTGTGAAAGTGTGTATGTAGAGTTTCCACAACACTGTGGGATAGAATGTCCTGGAGCCGGTGGCATGAGATTCTTTGTGACTCAGTTGGTTATTGGATTAATGTTCTCTGATCAGATTAAGGTTCACGTACAGTAGATATTGGTTTGTTTTCAAAGAAAGTTGATAGATGGTATTCTGAAGGATGAAGGGTACTATAGTGCTGGACAAGGAATGAAGTAGAAAGAGTTTAAGAAAAAGGAAAAAATATGACGGTACAGAGAGGGTTTGATAAGAAAAATTGTTTGCAGGGAATGAAAAGTGAGTTAAAATGCGTATGTACAGTCTAGAAGGGCCCAGCAGGAGACAGCCGTAGCATTGTTTTTAAAAATGTCAATTTGCAAATATCCCTCTGATTTTATTGCTTTAAACATTCAGCTGTTCTTTTCTTTCTGCTGTTCCTATTCCTGCTGTGTAGTTCAGGCTGCTCTGGCTGTTGCTGTCAGAGGAAAGATGAGAGAGTGAAGGTGTTATTTAGATTTTAGTGGACAGGATTTGTGTCTTAAAAGAGGAATTTGATTGTTTATTTGCAGATTCGTTTTTATTGTGTTTTTTGCAATAGCGACTTGGTTGTAGATATTGGGAAGTAATTGGTCTATATTGTTTCTTTCTGTTACGTATTTAACATAGCACAGTGCTATGAGTGTTTTGGTGGGTGCTTCCGACACATTGGTTGTAGCACATGTTTTGCGCTTTCTTGCTCTGATTATTGGTCCTTTTTACAGTGGATTTCTGTTTTAGTTAATGTCTAATTGTGGTGAGCATGTGATGGTTTGGCAACATACTATTACTGCTCTCAAGCAGATGAATGTGTGATGACGGGCCTCAATGTAAGTAGTGAATGGTGATTGCCCCCCTAGTTTTGCGAATGTGCCATCCACTTTGTGGGCAACAGGCGATGTAGAGCTGGGATTCCTACAGATTTCACGAGCCTTGTTGTGTATGGTACAGGATTTGGTTGACAAAGGTGTTGGTGAAGAGACAGCTGGTAGATAGTAATAGTCCCATTCTTTTGATTGTGTTTACAATTCTGTGATTGGTTGGTGTGAAGTTCATGAAAAAGTGGTTTTCCTACATCCTGCTGTTCTAGCCATTGCTATGCCTTTGCTAATGGTTCCTTCTGCTGCTCAATGTTTTCCTATCACTGATCTAAAATGCATTCTTTGGCGGTACTATTTATTTCAATAATAGCTCTTTGTCCGGATTTCACATAGATTGGTAGGAGTCATAGGTTCTGCTGCGCTTCTTAGGACTATGAAGAAGGACGGAGCATCCATAAACAGGTTTAAAAGGGGTAGTTACTTGCTCATCGTTTCAGACACACAGCAAAGTTGTAGGGACAGTACAGTTACATAGTGTTAAACATGGCATCCTTGGCGTGGTTTCCCCTGACCTTTTGCCTCTACACCCTATGTTTTGCTGCTGTGCTGGTTTTCATTTTTGCTAGCTTAGATGCTTTGGGTATTTTGCCACTGCTGATCAGTGTCACAGTGTGAGTGCTTTCTGTGTAAATTGATATTGTGCTTGGTTCTCCCTGATTGGCATATTGGTTTTACTAGTAGATCCCTAGTGAAGTGCACTGATTGTGCCAGGGCTGGTAAATAAATAGCTACTAGTAGGCTTGCAGCGCTGATTGTGCCATCCACATGAGTGTCCCAGAAAAGACATCTTGGGCCTGCCACCGCAGTGCCTGCGCGCAGTTTGTCCATAGGGCACCCCTATGGTGGGCCCAGGGCCCCCCCCCTGGGTGGGGCGCGGTGTATGTGAGGAGTGGGATATGTGCTGATGTGTGCTGGTGTGTGTGGCGTGGCCTGGTGGTGAAAAGATACTGTTTTCCTTTTTCACTATTGAAGGGCTGTCCGGCTGATAGGACGGAATGGGGAATTTTTGTAACATTTTACGAGTATATCCTTCATAGGGATAAGATAGAAAATAGGAATGAGCTCAGAATTTGATAATACATCTTTTAGTAAGTATGGTTTTTAAAGTCTGTGTTTGAACACAGCACTTTTGGGAAGCTTGTCCAACGTTTCTGTGCATTTCTGTCTTTTTGTGGATTGATTATCTTGTTTCAGTATGACAGAAGAAGAGGATGTGCATTTGGTGTAGTGTCCTTTTATGGTGTCTTCACTGTGTTACTGTGAGTATTGGTACAAATGCTTTGTACATTGCCTTTCAGATGAGCTTGTCTGCTCGTGCCAAGCTACTAAGGGGGGTGAGTAGGGGTTATCTAAAGTGTGTATTCCCCTTATCCTGACTGGAGGGAAGGTCCCTGTTTGGACAGAGGTACCTACCTCTGCCAACTAGAGACCCCCATTTCTAACAAACTGTTCTTGTGTTTAGCTCTGAATGGCTAGGGAGTCTGCTTTTTAAAAGGGGCAAGTATTGTCGACAGGAGGTCACCTGCTTAGGTCACCTACTGTTGAAGGGGGGTAGGAGATTAGCTCCTTGGCGAACACAGTAAATGAGGTGCATGAGGTGCATGAAAAAGTCTTTTGGGCAACTAACAAACTGCGTTTTTCTTCTTTGGCTTCTGTGCGTGGTACATATATTGTATGCTGTTTTGTGTTGTAAGTACGCAAGAGGGCTTGTTGTGCACTTTCTGTCTTTTGAGCCCACCCGAGCTATCTAGGAACGGTCATGACGGTGGCCATTTCCGTAGTTCTGCTCCCACATTAGGAGACGCCGAGACTCAGCGCGACCTTGAGTTGCAGATAGCATGTACCCATCTGGCAGGAGGTAGCCCAACCTTCTGTGCCTTCTTTGTTCATGTTTGGCTCAGGCCGGTAACTTTCCACTGTGGGCGTGGTTGGAGGCTTCTTGGGAAGAATGATTACTCATTGCAGGACGTGGGGAGCCAGTCCCTCGGGAGACATCTTAGGGTACAGGTCAGATTGGACTCCTCTGCAGAGTATTGCTAATAAAGGTTTGTTTGTATTCGCTACTGTCTGACCGACTCTTCATTCTTGGGAAGGCATAGCAGGTGGTTGTAAACAGCCCGAGTGGCCCCTAAGGGCCACTTCCTTCAGAAGACCACGCTATTTTCTGTTCAAACCAGCCATGGTTAGGTTTGTAAAGATTAGGTGAAAATGAAAAACCCATGACATGCCCTTGACTTGTTGATACAGTTATTTGTTGAACAAAAACACATTGTTTTCAAAGCCTTTTGGATCATTTCTAGAAGCATCAGATTATGTTGATAATATTGACTGTTATGTTGCTGCAAAAAATAGTCGCATGCTTTTATGCCGATGTCATGTTCAATATTCGTATGTAGGGCAACCACATCCATGGTTATTAGTTTGAACGAATCCTGCCATGGAATAACTTCCAAGGGTTGTAGTAAGTCACCAGTGCCACGTAAACAGGAGCTCAGTTCTTGTACTAGAGGATCCAGAAAAAAGTCCACATAATTTGACACTGGTTCCAATAACGACCCTTTGGAGGAGATGATGGGTCTGCCCAGGTGGTTGGTTGGGCTCTTGTCTATTTTTAGTAAGAAATATAGTGCCTGGATGATTTGATGCTCTACTGTCATGTATCTAGCATCTAGCTTCATCTAGATCGATTAATTCAAAATCTTCCCATTTTGTTAGACAGTGCTGTAGAAGATCTTGTTGAGTATCTATTGGATTGGACTCAGTCAGTCAGTCAAAATTACTTTATTTGGTTAATTAAAACCAGAAAAGTACACTTAATAAAATCTGATAAAACAAAATCTTATTCTCCAGAAACATCAGAAGGAAATCATTGACTATCATTTCAGTATAGAAATCAAATGTGTACCAAATCAGAGAAGCCGTTGTTTCCTTTCCCTGATCGCTGCGACTAAAAACTAGCAATATTAAAAGCATTACCATGAGTTATTCAGCATCTGTAGATATGTTAATGCAGGTCTTACTTGCACAAAACTTTTGTCCTTGACTATTGGAAATAAAAAACATTTACGAATACGATGATAATAGTTGCAAAACATCATAAAGTGCAAAGAATCTTAGGTAGAGAAATTGTCACAAGAGCAAGGGCCCAAATCTTTCAACTTACACCACCCCTGAGGTTCTGCCAATACAGAGTGTATCAGGTTAAATCTAAACATTGTTAAAAGGAAGCAGTGATGGGGATTTGTTATTTCATTTAAATAAGGTTCTATCTATAAAATGGTTTTCAATATTATATAGGCTCGTACCGTGGGATTCAAGAGCTCTCTGGCCTCTCTCTCTGCCTGCATCACACACATGAAACGTTTTTTAACCCACAACAGGTCCTCTCTAACCAGCTTATTGGGAGAGTCAAATAAGGCGGGACGCCCTAATTTCTCTGCTAAGCTCTTAATGTAGCCTAGTCAGAGAATGCTACTTGCTCTATCTACGGATAAACAATCCCAAGTGATTTTACGGTTCAGCTCCAATTCTAGGTTGGTCCAGATCGTGATCCACCGCAGGAGTGGGGCCATGCCGATCAGATTTGATACAAAACCAGCACCCAGTTCCTGATGAATGATATAAGAAGGTACTGATTGCGGAACTGAAAGCAGATTTCTAAAAAACATATTCTCCACTATTTGGAGTTCTTCAGCCTCCTTATACCCCCAGATATCAGACCCATAGTAAGCGATAGCAATACACTTGGCTCTGTATATGTTTACCATAGCTTGAATAGGCTTGGCCCCTAACCTGCGTGCAAAGTCAAGGACCGCTACTGTCACTCTCGCCATACCATTTCTTTTTGCTTTTTTGTGGTGCCCATGTGCCCCTTTCATCAAACAATACCCCTAAGTAGGAAAAAGTAGTCACCCTTGTTATTTTGTTTCCTTCACAGAAATGAGTTTTTAATCTCCTAGCTCTCGGGCCCAGGATCATTGTATGAGATTTAGAGAAATTGACACTTAAGTCAAATGATCTTATAAAATCAGCAAAAGATTTTAGTAGACACTGAACCCCAACCGCTGTCCTTGCTATTAATACTGCTTCATCCGCATATAGAAGCGCAGGGATTAGCCAATCCCCTAGATGAGGGATATCACAGGCTATACACAGAGTCGAGTCTAAGTTATTAATATGTAATGTGAACTATAAGGGAGCTAGAATACATCTCTGTCTAACTCCCCTTGTTATCCATATATGCTGTTTGTGATTGTCCCTTTTGTCATATCTCACAGTGTCAGAGAGGTCCCTATGCAGGTCAGACAGGAAATTAACAGGAAATTAACAATATTCGGATCCATTCCTATGTTAGTTAGTGTTGCCAATAATTTGGATCTGTTTACTCGGTCAAAAGCCGAGGAAAGATCCATAAAGGCCAGATGTTGTGTCCCTTCTTGGCGGTAATATATTTCCCCGCCATCAAATGTAAATTTAGGCACTGATCTGTCGTGCCCCTACCCTTCCTAAACCCGTATTGTAAATTGGACAATACCTTGCACTCATCTAACCAATCCATTAATTTCTTAAGATTCACTTTTCCCATTACTTTTACTGCTGAGTCAATCAGCAATATGGGCCTATAGCATCGTGGGTCCTCTCTCTGCCCCTTCTTAAGAACTGGGAAAATAATAGATTGTGACCAAGACCTCAGCAGACCATGCAAACAGGCCACATTAAATACATGTGTCAGTATTTTGGACCATAGTGTCACATTTAACTTGTAAAGGTCGGCCGGGACACTGTCTGGTCTGGGTGCTTTATTGCTTGACATTAGTATAATCGCCTCACTTAGGGGCCTATTACGATGGCGGTCGGAAAACCTCCCCGACCACCATGGTAGCGGGAAACGACCGCCCGCAAGGACCGCGACATCACCGCCGGTCGAATTACGATGACCCGGGGTCGAAATCCGACCGCAGCAGTCGGATCGCGGGCCTTAACATTGCGGCGGTTGCTGCTGCCCGCAGCACCGCCGCGATGTCCAAAGGAGCATGTCCTGCATTTCCCTGCACTGCGTGGCAGGCACTGCACAGTGCCTGCCACCTGGTACAGGAAATGTGGGGGACCATGGGTACCCCCAGTGCACCCACACCCCCAAAACATCAGGGGCCCGCAACGGGCCCCCGAAGACAATCTCAGCATGCCTTTCGATGGCGGTCTGACCGCTGAGGAAAGGCTGTCTACCGCCGGCATCATAATCGTGCCTGCGGAGCCTGCTCTGCACCGCCACCATTATCCCGGTCCTGCTCCGTCCGCCAGGCAGGAGTGCGGATGGCAACCGGCAGAAAAGCGGCAGTCGGAATTTCCCACCGCCGCGGTCACCACCGCCATCCTAATTTGACCGGCGGTTTTCTTGGTTGCGATCGCGGGCGGATGTCCACTGCCGGTCCGGCGGGCGCCACCGCCGGCCTGGCGATGGACATCCGCCCGCCATCGTAATAGACCCCTTACTTCTTCTTCGTTAAAGACCATAGCATATTTTCCCTCAACCAAAATCAAGGGGGAAGAAGTTCCCGCATCTGCATGGTCACCATTCATGTTTTAGAAATGGGTGAACCACTGATCTTCTGTTATGGTACAATCCATTGGGCAATTACTATCACCTGTAAAAAATGGTTTATTTACAATTTCCCAAAACCTAGCGCTATTTTTGGTGACATCTATAGAGAATAAGTCATTCCAGGCTTCATTTTTGATTTCTGCTTTGCGTATTTGTAAGGTTTGCTTATACATTTTCCTGAGTATAACTATTTGGGCTTTGTCTTGAGGAGCTTGCTTCAGAGCATATAATAATTTCTGGTGGGTCTCTGTGCAATTGTGGTCAAACCACCTCTCACCACCCTCCTTAGCTTTCCTAGCAGGCTGTGAAAGCACTCTAGCCACCTGTTGGCATATCCAGCTATAAGCCTTTAGGATTACTTCCCCCTCATTAGTGTTATCTAGGCAGGATCCAATATCATCCCTGGAGATTTCTAATAAATCATTAAGAAACTGTTCCGGGATTACCTTGCTCCAAAGAAGCCTATGACCCTGATCCTTTAGCCTTACGTTGGCATTCGTAATGCCTTCCCAGGAGTTTATATGTTCCTCAATACCCCATCCATGCCTTAAATGTATGGAGTTATGGTCGCTGAATTGGGACCACTTGACTGTATAAGATACTCCCAGAGGGAACAAGCATGTGGTGATAAAAATATAGTCAATTGTAGAATTCACACCTCTTCCCTTAAAGAGGGAATACTGTCCTCACCCTTTTTAGTACTCGGGTATAATATGCAAAATCAACCATGATTTCCTCTAAGAACTCTCCTTGCTGCGTATGCTCAAAGTGCAGAATTGAGCAGTTCTCAGGAACAAAATCATGGCAATCCTTTGGGCTAAAATTATCAGTGAACAGAAAGTATTTTGCTTATCCCTATATGACTCTAAAAAGCATTTTAGGCTTAACAAATGTTCGCCTACAGAGTTTCTCTCAAAGGAGTTATAAAATTCACAATAAGTAATTTCGGTGCATTTACAGTGGTTATTTGAACCACTAGACAGTTACTAGAACCAGAGTCAAGCTTACAATGGGTACCTATATTTTTTAGGGAGATTAGGGTCAGTAAGCCACCCTTAGCTCTAACTGCCAATGAGGGTCGAGCGGGTTCAAAATAGGTCGCATAACCATCCACCCATAAGGTATTATCAATTTCCCAGGTTTCTTGTAGGCCCATCACATCATGCTCCCTTAGAATATCTACCCATCCTGTATCTTCTCTTTTTTTTTTAAGCCAGCTACATTCCAACTAAGAACATTTAAATATCTAATTGTGCTGGCTGCCATATTTTTTTATGAGAAATACACAACAGGGGTATACCCTAATAACCCTAAGATACCTGGGTATAGGACATAAATATTACAAAAAAACAATGGTATCAAGGAAACAATACTAAATAATTTTTGAGAAGAGCACATTTAATTACCCTCCCTAAAATAATTATTCACGATGAATATATCAAATGCTTTTTATAATATCACAAACAAAGGCGCCTATTCAAAGAAGGAAAAAACAACAAATGACATAAATCACAATTCATTATACATCAAAAAATGAAAAACAAACAAAAGCATATAACAATAACCCACAAGCAAATATACATATAGTGTCCCCTATACTTCTGGGTGAACCACTAGGAGATAGTCAAAGTGAAACACTATTAGGCTTGTAAACTAATTGGCCTAGCTCCAGTGTAACACCCCACAGTTGTGGTCACGTCGACACTTTTGAAGGAGGAGTCTTTGGATTTATAGTGATTCATTGTAACTGTGGGGTGTTACACTGGAGCTAGGCCAATTAGTTTACAAGCCTAATAGTGTTTCACTTTGACTATCTCCTAGTGGTTCACCCAGAAGTATAGGGGGACACTATATGTATATTTGCTTGTGGGTTATTGTTATATGCTTTTGTTTGTTTTTCATTTTTTGATGTATAATGAATTGTGATTTATGTCATTTGTTGTTTTTCCTTCTTTGAATAGGCGCCTTTGTTTGTGATATTATAAAAGCATTTGATATATTCATCGTGAATAATTATTTTAGAGAGGGTAATTAAATGTGCTCTTCTCAAAAATTATTTAGTATTGTTTCCTTGATACCATTGTTTTTTGTAATGTTTTTTTGTAATATTTTTTTATGAGGCTAGGTTTATCAGTTCTTAAATTATCCTTGCTCTGTGTTAGGGGAAGGAGAGGTAATACGAGCCAATCATTGTTATCCAGCTGGCTCAGTGGAGATAATCTATTTGTTGTTTCTACTCTGTTTTCAAGTACCCCCCACCACTTGAGCCTCAGCTGGTCTTAGAGGGTGTATGGAAGATCCTGCCGAGAGAGGAAATCCGTAAGTTGTTTCTGATCTGTTTTCTGGTAGCCCCCCCCCCCCACTCATGCGAAAGCTGGACTGTAGAAATTTCTGGAAGATTCAGCCTGAGCCACTTCTCTAGGGCGATAGAAGAAGCCAAGGGGCAGTGCTCTTATACCTCCTCGGCTCCGGTTAGAGCCTCCATAAATCAACCTCCCTGCTATATCGACCTGGTCAAAGTTGATTATAATGCAGTCCCCCTCTCCTAGTTTAGTTCTCCAACTTACCCATCCCACCCATCTAGCCATGATAATATGGGAGGACGCCTGCGCCCCACTATCTGACAGATTTTTGAACCAATATTTCGTTTTACGGATAAGCTCTGAGGTAGATTCAGTTGTTTAATCTTTTAACAGGGGTACCCCTGCTAATACCACTACCAAGGGTGTAGCCTCGGGGGTAAGTATAATCTACACTCACTGCCAACCCTGGGTATTGGTGTTTTACTGCACACTGAATGCGGTGGATTCTCTTACAAAGAAGGAGGATAAGTTCCCGACTGAGTTAAACTAGTTTCTGACATCCTAGGACCAGGTCCCTTTCTAGACTCAGCCTTGTCAGGGTTAGGTACACCATCAATGCAGATTACTATCTTGCTCCCCTCTAACAAGCCCCACCTTCTGTCTACTTTGGGTAATGTTTAACAGGTGATTTACAGCGTGAGTATCATTATTCACACACCTTGTGTTCAAGTAAGCCAATAGAGTCTCTATTGGGAATATTTTCCCCACCAACCCTTCTCCAGTAGTCTCAACAAATTTAATTAAGTTCTCCTAAAACGTCGCAAGTAGTGGTTCTAAATGAGACTGGATAAGGTTACCCACAGCTGTTTTCATGGATGGATGCAGCAGATGGTCATTGTCCTTGGGCGTTTCCAATTCCTGACATGTTAATGATTCAGTCATAACAGTACCAAATTTTAAGCCCCTTTTTTAGCGGGTGCCATTCTTGGAAGGAGAAGGTGAATCCACTACCGGATGACCTCCCTCTACTGATAATGTTTCTAGTATTCTTAGTGGAGTGTTACTTTGCGTGAGATCACCCCGACCTTTTCCTTGACCAGCTGCCCCACCCTGGTCTCCCTTCACTGGGGGCTCAGTAGATGACATATTCAATACTGTTTTTGCAACCCCCCAGACCTAGCTTTTCCTCTGCACTTTGAATCTCTTCTGACAGGGCTCCTACGGCTGTTGTAAGATACGAGATGATGGAAGCACAGTTACGAGTCAATTTTACTTTTTCCATATCAGAGTTACACTGTAATTTACGTTTACCCATGGTATCTTCCAGATGATGGATGAAAGGGGGGTGGTCCAGCCCCTGTCAGGCGCTGATGGACGCAGGACGGGCCCGCCCTTGGCCCGGGCTTGGCCCGGGCGTGGCCCGCACAGCGGGACTCCCTTACGCTTTAATAGAGCTGCCGATTACTGCCAGGTGCTGGCCCATCAAGGGCTTGTGAGACTTGGTGTCCCCCAGCGGTCGCGCTCATCACCGAGACATCTCTCACTTCTTTTCCAGGCAAGCAGGGCCACAACAAGCAGCTCACCCCAGAGTCCAAGGCAATCCCGCACAGCGTTAGCTTCCAGATGGTGTGCGCGTCCCCCACCGCAGAGGTACTCCCTCGTACTTTAATAGAGCTGCGATTACTGCCAAGTGCTGGCCCAGCAAGGGCTTGTGGGACTTGGAGTCCCCCGGCGGTCGCGCTTGTTACCGCAACGTCTCTTACTTCATTTCCAGGTAAGCTGGGCCACATTAAGCAGCTCACCGCAGAGTCCACGGCAATCCCACGCAGTGTTAGATCCCAGATGGGTGTGACATTCACCTTTCCAGAGACCCTGGGTTGCAATCCCCGGAAAGAAGGAAAAGTGGAACACAGTACCACTCGGAAGGGAGAGTCATGCTTTTCGCCTTCCCCCAGGACAAAGTATCTCCGACACAGCCGGCAGAACAGTTCAGCGGCCGTCCAGGAAAGCTTGCACAACTCTGTCGCAGGGCTCCAATGGTCCAGAAGCAATAGCCAACTAGGGACTATGCATCAGCGAAAGGAGGTCAAATGGACAAGAGTGGCAAGCGGCAGGGAAAGTGCACCAATTGCTTGTCAGCAAGTTCCGCACGTATTGCACTCAAGGAAAACAAACGCCTCAGGGCCCTTCAAATCCAGGACAACAGAATGACCTTGACCCCCTGTGCCCAGCTGACCTCTCTTTTCAATAGGTGCAGGCTCTGCTAGGATGACAGGGCAGGTAGCAAGAGGCAGTCGGGCTGATAAAGAGCAGGAACAGTAGGAAACGTCCAGGTAAGAGCCAGGGGTGTGGCCCTGCCCTTGCTCTTTCTGGTGATGATGGACGCCGAAAGGGCCCGCGCTTTGCCCAGTCGTGGTTCACGCGTGCCCCACGCTGTGGGACAGCATGTATCGCTTTATGCGCTAGATCTTACACATTTGTGGAGGTGGGGCAGGGCTCTTTCTCCTGCCCCAGGCGTGATCTGGGACCTGGAGTCTCTCAGTGCAGCTCGCAGACTCCGGATTGGATTGGACTCAATATTTTTTTAACATGTTGCATCTGAGAGGCTCGTTCTGCTTCTTTCACATAATCTGTTTATTTATGACCCCAATGTTTCCCCCCTTATCGGCAGGGTTTATTTCTATACTGGCATCCACTTGCAAGTTTTTCAGTGCCAATCTTTTCTCTTTAGACAGGTTATCCTTGTATCTCTTCAGGCACATTTTATACAAATCATGGAGGATCAGCTCTAAATATTGATCCACTCTATTGCCTGGTGGAAGTACTGGGTAATATAGTGGTTTAGGGTTTTTTTCAGTCAGTCCTGCTCAAGTGGAACTATGAGGTCCTCTTCTCTCAATATGTCATCACTGCCCATAGGTTCATTTAAATTAATGAGAGTTAAGAGGATGTCTTTATCTCCTACAGTTAGATCATAGGTAGGTTTTGACTTTATGGTTTATCTCTGTGTTGATTCTTTGCCTCTGCAAATACTTTTGTCGGTTTGATTTCCCTAGTATATTTATACAAATCAATTCATGTTTGAACTACATATGTATGCACAATGGGACAAAAATGTAATCCTTTCTTCAACAGAGAGCATTCCGCTGATGTCCTTTCTCTTTCAGATAGATTGATCACATTCAGTTCTTTGTTCCCACTCTAGTCTGCACCCTCAATTTTTCTGGTCTTGCCTCTTTGTCCTATTCTCGTATTACTTTTCTCATGCCTCACTCTCTGCCCCTTCCTCTGCGGGACATCCCACTCTTGTCTTTGCTGTTGGAGTGCGAGGTGCAATTCGTTTAACAATGTTAACTTCCTGATCCCTGTTGTTGTTTGGTGATTACCTTCACCTACGCTGATGTCTGTGTCTGTGGTTAACGATTCACTGCTGAATCTTTCAGAAGTGAATGTGCCCAGTTGTTCTTTTCGTCTCAAGAGATTGAATCTCCTCGTGAAGGTGAAAATGCAACCTTCTTCTTAGTCTAAC
Source organism: Calotriton arnoldi (assembly GCA_963921515.1). NCBI lineage: Eukaryota > Metazoa > Chordata > Amphibia > Caudata > Salamandridae > Calotriton > Calotriton arnoldi. The sequence goes on from CAWUFW010004701.1 coordinate 247,391, forward strand.
CTGTCCCACTGCAATTTAATTTGTTTGCGTAGTTTGACACATTTCTCATATTTATCATATTTAGGGTTTATTTTAGGGGTGGGCGGAATTTGCGTAGTCGCGTTACGCAAATCTCCGCAAAATAGTTAAAAATCTCCGCGAGCATGTTTAAATTCCGCGAAGATGCGGAATTGCTTGTCCCGCCCGTTCGCGATGTGTTTTTGCGTGCTCGCGGGGAAATATATCGCTAACTTGCCCATGCGGTCGCTAATGGGCGTGGCCATCTTGTTTTTCACTTCTCCCGCCCGCTCTCGATGGTATTTCCTGTTCCGGGTCGCGTATTGCATGCTCCCGACCGCTCGCGATGCTTATTTCCAGTTCCGGGTCGCGTATTGCATGCTCCCGCCCGTTCGCGATAAGTATTTCCTGTTCGGGAACGTGCATTACGTGTTCGCGATGCTTTTTGCGTGCTCGGGGGGGAAATATCGCGCAAACTTGCCCATGCGGTCGCAATGGGCGTGGCCATCTTGTTTTTCACTCTATTGCTATGGTTCTGGGCCTGCTTTTCAATCCTCCCTCTTACTTTTCAATCCTTTGTTTCTGGAAACTTTCTTTTGATCTTTTTTATTTATTATCTATCTCTCTATTTTCCTGATTCTATATTTTGAGTTTTTTTCTACTTTTTGTGTGTTTTTCACTACTTTTTCACTCTTTTTCTATTACCTGCTTTTTAATTTCTTTTACTTACTTTTTCAATTCCTACCTTTTCTTTTCCGCTCCCCGCCTACCCAGAACCATGGCAAAGGGCCACAGGGCTCGTAGCCAGAGCCGCAACCGCCTACCTTGCGGAAGGCGGCGCCAAAAAGGGGTGCAGGCACGGGCCTTATTCGGTGAGGCGGAGGTGGCCGCACTGTTTTTTTTTGTTCAGCGCCACCTCCCCTTAACCCTGGTAGCAGGCGGCAGGCCTGGGTACGGGCTCCGGGAGCGTCGACAGCGGTGGGGCAAGGTGCGTCGGGCAGTGTTTCGCTGCTCTGGTGTCCGGCGCACCAATAATCAGCTGACGCACCGGTGGTCCGATATTCTGGACCGGGAGCAGGACCTGCTGGACCTGCTAGGAGTGGAGGTCCCGGGGCTTGGTGAGTAGCTATTTAATATTACTACTTTGTGTTCTTCTGCTCTGTGTTATATATTGCGAATATTTGTGTTTTTCCGACCAGCAAGAATGCTGCTGCTTACATTGCAGGTAAATTACGTTTAAAAATCTGTGATTGTTATGACACAGGCGCTCAGCGCTACTAATCTTACTTGTTTGCAACTTTGCGCTCGCTTGGCCTGATGATTATGTAAGAGTTTACTTTAGAGAACTTAAGTTAGGTAATGCTAGAGAGACTCTAGTCCTTCCTTTGTGCTCCTGCCTCTAAGAAGGGATAGTGGTGGATTGATAGGTTTAGTTACTTATTAGTTGGTAATTTTTAAGTGGTGTGCGTGACGCATCCTCTGTCACGTCACGTGCTGCTGAGTGCTGCTTACGCCAGTCCTTAGTAGAACCTTTTGTAGTTTGTTTAGTGAGTGTTAATAGGCTTATATCATCACTAGCAGAACATCAGCAGCAACCAGCCAAAAATTTGGTGTATGCAAAAATGTATGCATGTGTCCTCCATCTATGCATTTTTGAGGACTAAAATAAATGGAAATGCAGACTTACTGAACAATTGGCCCGTCTGGATTGGAACAGGTGGGCTAGGTCAGGTGGTAGTTAGGCTTACTAGACGGTCCGTGAATCTCGCAATACTATTCAATTTTATTGCAATTGTTGTTCACAAAAAAGTTTTGGGAGCGTATTTTAAAATATTTTATTTGTTTCACACCAAGCTTTAATTTTTGTCTCTTTCTTTATGAAATCTTACATGATCAGCACCCAGGGGCAAGAAGACGGGGTCACAGGCGGCGGGACAAGAAGATCATCAAGATGCCTCCCAGGGCCAGGACCGCTCATCTACCGAGGGCTCTGCTGCTGGCCCCAGTAAGCCCTCCAGTGGTTAATATTAATAATTATATTACCCTAACTTTTCCTGCACCTTATTTCTTCTGAACTATTATTTCGGTATCCTAATTCTATTTTTTACAAATTCTTCTTTGATCTATACTATCTGTTTCTAAATTCTTGTTATCCCTGCCTCTAACTGCGTCTGCTATGACTCTCTGTACTACTACTATTAGTCTGTCTGTAGCTAAGCTTGCCCAGTTGGCCACTCTTTATTTAAAATATTTTAAATAAAACTCAGATTCACCAATAGCTCTAGCCATTGAGTCCAGTCCTTTGGGTTGTCCTCTTCTACTACTTCTAGTCTTCTTAATCTTGAGGCTTTTCGACAATTCCCACCAAGAAAATGCCCAACCAGATTTTACTATTTTTGATAGGATAGGACATACTACTACTGTTGTAGGGATTCTGCACATACAGAACTTTGCACAAGAAAATAGGACGTTGGTGATGGGAGGTTGGGCCTTCCTCACACCTCAATCAGAAGCCACCACAATCCCCTGACCGACTAGTTATAGTGTCTCATTAGCTCTCCGAAACACCCCCCCCAGATACCCAATGAGTAGACAACCCAGAACATAACACTCCCGACCTCTGTCGCGGAAGCAATGCACACCCTTTTGCTCACTCACTCGTGTAAGTCCACACCAAATACCACCGAGTCTATGTAAGTTCAAAAGGTTTATTTTCAACTGACAAGCTCTGTACGTTGTTCTATAATGCAGCAGCAACAGCAAAATGCATAAGATTAAAACAATAAACATTTTTACACTTAGTTACACTTACAACTACAAGTCCATAGAAGACAAAAGGCGAAATCATGATAACTGAACAGTGGTGGAAGAACCACCCTCCCCTTGGTAGGAATATAGTTTATATAAAATTATAAATGGAGATCTGAGAATTCTGGGGACCCCTCACCTTAGAAGAACCTAGCACTGGTTACATCATAAGCTCTGCAAAGCTCTGGTTCGTATAAGGGAATCTTCCGTCTGTTGTGAGAAAAATGATGCGCGTTAGTATAGTGCAAGCATTTCTCAGTCGTGCCAAAAAGTGTAGTATTTTTATGGATAAGCAATATGGACTAACACCAGAACTCCATAACAAAGTGGCTTGTTTTTCGACCTTGTACGCAGCGCTCAGACAGTAGCAGTATGAGCTCATGTGGGCTCAAAGGCGTCTTACACAACAAGCTGCGAGGTAACTTGCGCAAAAATAAAAGACACAAAGCTAAAATGGTTGCATGGCTCGGGGTAACTTAGCAAAGACTAGAATGACCCTAGGGACCATATAACACTACTAGTGTCTACTCTACTACCTGATTTGTACTAGTGATGTATGTTGTATATGTATTATGTATGTATTAACTTTTTTTCAATCTTGCTAGTGAAAAATAGGGGGAGGTGTATATGGCATCTGAAAAATGTGTAATGTTTTTCTAGGCGTACTACCAACCACCAGTACCGGGGCCAGCGGCGAAGGTGACGCGGCCGCTGAGGGTGCAGGAGATGCAGCAGTTGCAGGAGGAGCTGCAGGGGGTGAGCCAGCAGCAGTGGCGGGCGGTGGTAAGTTATATTCCTAATCCTTACTTATTGACATTACACTCGCTGCAAGGGTGTAATGTATACTGTACTGTTGAGACTTAAGTAAGAAGTTGTTGTGAACGGTTGAAGAAGACACCCTTTACTTAGCATTAGCAATAGCATTAGCGACGGGAGTGTACTGTTGAGTAACCAATGGCCTCTTCTATCGGACTTCAACTCAGCTGTGAAAGTTTTATGGAGAAGACTAAAAGTCAGATCAGATGACCTTGATGGATGGGTTGAACGAAAAGGGAAAGAAGGGTGGAAGGAGGAAGGACGGGCGAGATTTAATATTTATGACTGGCAGAGAAGGATAAGTGGTATGCATGCATAGGTGTCTGATAGGAATCAGATGCATGGGTGGTGGAATGCCTGAAACTCCCACAAATGTTAGAGGCCGAGGTAGTGGGAGGATAGATAGTATACATACCACAAATGTTATGTACTGTGCTTGCTAGTGCTACTGTGCCACTATGTATAGAATTAATTTGTCTTACTTCTTTGCTAAGAGTATATTTTACAATAGTCTTGTTTTTTCTTCTTGATATAGCTACTCCTTCCAAAGTGAAAGTAGATAGGAAGGAGATGGCAGCCAAGGCCCGGCGCCGGAAGCTGGAGGCCATCCAAGCTGAATACCGGCGGCTGGTGGTTCTAGAGGAGGAGGAGGAGGAGGAGGAGGCGGCAGCAGCTGCAGCCTCCTCCAATGCCCCAGGCCCCAGCCACCCCCCTCCAGTGTTACGGCGCCACCGTCTGGCAGCCGCCCGCCACCATACTACATTAAGCACTGCTGCCCCCCCCTGTGGATGCAATTGCCGTGCACTGAAGCGCCGCGTGGCCCGTCTAGAGGAGCGCATTCGTGTCCTGGAGAGGCGAGCCCGCTGAGACCCCGTTTATTGCCCCTTTTTTATTACTTATTTTGGTGGGTGGGAATCGGGCGTTGGGGTTTTCACTTTTGGACAATTGGACATTTCATTTGTTGGACTTTTTCGTTCCGGGAAATGGACATTGGTTGGGGTTAGGGAGAGGGGTGGGTCTGGTGTTGTTGGATTTTTTTACATAGTTTATTTTTGTTAGCGTATTAAATGATATATTTATACTTTATATACGATGTTGTTAATGTTTTGTGGGTGGGGTTACTGTTTTACATCACACTGTTTCCTTGCTGATGCAGGGCCACAGCCAGTGTTTGATTTAAATAATTGGCTGAGTTACTAAGACACAAACAGATAGATGCAGTACCCCTCACTGAGGGACTTGTCCTACTAGTACTGTCAGTCTCTCCTCCTAGTCTATGCATTCTGCAACTGGACTCAAAGGGGTGTGTGAAATAGAATTAATGAAAAAATTTCCATTATTAATTATGCCTCCCCAAACTTCTTCTCTTACCTGTGCTTGATGTTTAACTTGGGCACGGCGATGGCTGCATGGTGATGATGGTTTTCTTTCCCAACATGCCATGGTTGTGGTGGTAGTAGTAGTAGACCCTGGCAGTAGCATTTGCAAAAAAAGAAAATGAGACAGTCAGTCGCTTGAGAGAGACTGTGGGAGGAGTAGTAGAACGAAGTACAGTACGGAACTTACTGCCAAACAATAATATGCCAAAATACAATAAAACATAATGGTGGCGGGGATAGCCTAGTACATAGAGTTACAAACTCTGGCTGTGTCGAGTCACTCGACTAGGCCTACAGTACACTCGACACAAGCGTAACCGTTAGTGCTGTGTAGGAGGATGACAACAAATCCAATCGATGCCGGCAATTAATGCTGATGGATTAGGTTCCTTTGGTAAAAAAATTATCTCGCAAATATACTGCTCATAGGTGGGCAAGCAGAAGAAGATCCACGCCCTGCCTTGAAATTGAATTAGTGTTGCTTTTGCCACATCCGCCCCAGCAAGCGTGTGATAAATTATTGGTGTACATTTAATTTAGTCACACCTCAATAAGTCACACAGCATGGGGGAAGAGGGTTAGGGTTTGATGAATGGTTGGGAAGGGGGGTTTTGGGAAAGGTTTGACAAAGAAAAACAGTACGCATGGACAACAACAAAACACAATCTTGGCAGACAACCATATCCATAAATCTGTTAAGGGAGAAAAAGGAAATGCATGCATGATGATGATAACTTGATGGTTAATGATAAGTAGTACTTACTAACTACTACTAGACAATTAGACAGTACAGGGCAGCAGTATATTATGCAATTTACCTTGCCTGTCTGCCCTCCGAGAGACCCGAATTACATACAGTTTCTGTTCTGTTGTACCGGCCCGGGCTTAAAGATAGCAAAGAAAATTCAAAAATAGCTGTAGGGATGGATTGAATTATAAGCAGAGAGCAAACATAACAACAACAACAACACACAGTAGTAATGATTGAAGACAAAAAATGAATCAAATTTAAAAGATGATGAAAGTTGATACTGTTACTGTATGTTATCCTGGTCAAAACGGGGAGTTGCATCTCGGCATCCTCTTGGTCCTCCCTTCCATGGACGCTCCGGCCATCAATCTTGGGTGACGCCACTGCCTGCCTGGCAGATGTAGATTCATTGGTAAGGTAAGTGAGAGTTGTTTTTCCCAGTATAGCATAGGGTAAGGGCCGGCCTGTAATTGTAGATGGGAAAACAAGAGGGATATTGAAAAATCAAGTAGAAAAGAAATGCATAAATTACGGTGGAGTGCAACAAGAACACTTTCAGAGGCGGCATGGATACATCATGTCTACTCTAGTCTGTTTCCAGCATTAACCTCCAACAACAACAGGACAGAGCAGGCCCACGGCACCCGTGACCCATCCTCCATTTAGCGTACATATTTTGACAGAGGCAGACAAAGCAGATATACAGCAACATAGCATTTTACAAATTAAGTGACTAAATCAATGCCCCGCTGTCAGTCATACCACCACACTCGACTCCACCACTACACAGGCATGTAGGTCTGCAGTGGTTGTTGTTGACTTGGTTACCTTTTATGGCACTCATGAAACGCCCTGAGTTATTCCATCAATCATCTCGGATCGTACTGAGTGACTGCGAAGATATTATGTCACTGTGGTCATCATCATGGTGTGTTGTCCAACTCAGTGTGCAGTGTACAGATTGAGTCCCCTTTCCATATTCAAAATGCAATGGATTGGCCTGCAGTAGAAGTAGAAATTTGTTATTAAAAAACAAGAATGGAAACAAACATTGCATTGAGTTACTTTTAGTGTGTAGATTAGATAATAGTACACAATGAATTAACTTCATGCACTACAAACAACAACAACACAAATCACTCAGTCAGCGTCCAATGCATGTCATCATTCATTACCTGTTCCTTCTCATCTTCAGTTAATGGGCAGTCTGTATCGGCTCGGAAAGGAGGATAGCTATAGTAGTCATCATCATGTTCCACTTCTTTTGGAGAGACTCAACGAGGCAAGATTTTAGTTTTTCTTTGATTATGCTACATCCAATCATCATCTGGCTTGAGGGCAATAGATTTAGGTCGATTCAGGAGGATGGAGGAGCAGGACTAGGAGGAGTGGACTGAAATGCAGACAGCTGAACTCATATATGGCAATAAAAGATGAAGATTGTGGTGATGGATTTGTTGTGATTTGAAGTTTCCAACCAGAAAGACATACACACAAATAAAAGTAAATAAGGGAGAACGACAGTAAGAAGTGGAAGCCTAGTTGTCAGGGAAGTATAGCTCATCCTCAAACTCTGGGGGTTCAACCAGAAGTAGGTAATCAGCATCTAACACGCTACTTCCGTCACCTGAGCCGCTGTCCTCATCTTCCTGCGTTGATTCATGTATTGTGTAATTCGGTGGTATAAATTGCTGATTCATTTTGATCATGGTTAACCTCTCCACGTTTTTGGTGAGAGACTGGTCCTTTTCACTGTTACAAGGGAACCAGCAGCACTGAAAACACGTTCAGAAGAGACACTTGCGACAGGGCAAGCCAGATAGTTTATCGCCAGCCTGCTGAGCACTGGCCATTGGCCCCTTTTGCCATACCAATACCGCAATGGGTTTTGATCAATGTAGACCTCTGTTGGGTCATCCAGGTAGGCCTGGACCATCCGGTCAATGTTCAGGGGTGCTACACTTTGTTCGGCCTCTTTTGTCTTTGCATCAGCACTGGACCTAGCAAGACCTTGCTGTAAATACCAATTCTGTGCCGTTTTTACTGGGGCTGATGATCCGGTTCTTGCTGTTGTCGATGGTGTTGGTGACAGCTGTGAACCAAATGCACTGCCCTCAGGCTCTGAAGTTGAACTTGACGCCGGATGCCCTGCTGCAGTACTTGTTGTGGGTTTGAGGCCTTTAATTACCAGCCGTTCCTTTTCCAATTTACTGGCTGCCTCACCTATCCAAGTTTTGTACCGGGCAACATCCACTTCTGAAAAAGGGAGTAATGTCTTACTGTTCAGTGCCGATTTGTACTGTGGATCCAGAATTGTGGCACAAATGTAATGTTCTTGTGACAAAATCTTAGTTTGCACCCTTGCATTTTCAGTTAAGCGACATGATAAGCTCTCCACCAACTCATATGCTTCTTTTTTTCCTCCACACCTATGTACGCTTCAGACACCTCCTTCAGCTGTTGCTCTAGCATGTGCAACAATGGGATATATTGGCCCATAGTACAGTCCTCCTTGCTGACTTCACATGTGAAGACCTCGAAAGGAAGAAGCATCTCTGTAAGAGATTTAACTAGGCACCATTGGTCCATCTGAAGGGTCATGCCTTTCACAGTAGCATCCGCCCTTCGCATGACATATTCATTGATTGGTCTGTACTGCTCAAACAGACGGTCAAGCATGTAATACGTTGAGTTCCAACGTGTTGCCACCTCCTGGATGAGTGCTTTGACTGGCATTCTATAGTCACGTTGAATGATCCTCAGCTGCTTCCGGGCTTTAAAAGAATGGCTGAAATGAGTGCATATTCTGCGGCAGGTGGTCAGTAAGTTGCTGACTATGGGTTCTTTTTTCAGAAAGTCTTGAACTATAATGTTAATGCAGTGCGCCCAACACGGGACCCTGAAATAGGCACCAACCTCCATGGCCTTAAGTATATTACTGCCATTATCCGTGGCAACAAAACCAATGTTAAGCCCTCTTGGGCGCAGCCATTCAAAGACCTTGCTGTTAAACTCTTCCAAAATGTTTGCAGCAGTATGAGATTTCTCCATGGCGAACATGGCTACAGTTGCATGCTTCCGAGAAGCATTAAAAATCTCAGCTGTGTCAACAGCACCTACTTCAGATAGCTTTTCTCTAACCCCCACAAAAGAGACCCAGTGTGCAGTGATGCACATGTAATCAGTGGCTTGGCAACTGGTCCACATGTCTGTTGTCAGGTGGATTTTGTGAACAGCACTCTGCTGCAAAGCTTGTCCAACCAATTCCAGCACATCGTGATGTAGTGCTGGAACAGCAACTCGGGCGAAATAGGACCGGCTGGGAACCTTCCATTTAGGGCAGATGGCTGACACAAATTCAAGGAAACCCACCCCTTCCACAAATGAAAAAGGGAGAAGGTCCAGCGCTAACATTTTAGCCAGCTTCGCATTGTACAACCGTGCCGTTGGGTGGTTGCGTTGGTAGTGCCCCTCCAACCTAAGCATGCTGTCAATGGTAGGCTGGAATATTTTCCTTTGTGGTGCACCCTTCTTCTTGAACCCAGTTAGGCTCAACGACGCCGCACTTTTGCTCATTGCAGTGCCCGGTTGCCTTGGTGTCTCAGGCTGACTCTTAGTACGGTGCCACTCAGATGTTGCTGAGGATGTGGGCATTACCACTACACTGCTGGGGGTAGGGCTAGAAATGTCTCCCTCTTGTTGACCTTCCACCGTGATCATATCTTCCCCTACTTCTTCATCCCCAACAACAGCAATGGGTCCAGTTTTACTTTTTTCTAAGTGAAGTAGGTGAGCCTCCCACTTGATACTGTGGTGTTTTTTGAGATGACTTGTTTGTCCTCCGGTACCATAGTTTGTACCAAGCTTACCCCGCCTAACAGCCTGCCGACAAATTGAGCATATAGCAATGTTCTCCTCCTTACTGCTAACCGAAAAGAAGTCCCAAACTGGGGAGGAGAACTTTCTGGCGCTGCTGGAGGTGCCACTTTCAATACCAGATGAACTGGAGGGTGTGCCTGGAATTTGACTCTGTGCACTTACATTACCACCACCTACTGAGGTGGTGGTTGAGCTGGATGTAGGTCCCTGCCGGGCCATTGCAAAGGCAAATATGGAAGCTGGAGGTCATGTTGGTGTTACCTGTGTTGGTGGTATCCGTGCTACATCCCTCGCAGCGATTTTGGATAGTCTAATAATGTTGGTCTCCATCTCCGCAGGCCCAGGAGTGATGTTCATGATGACTGGCTCTTCATCATCACCCCCCTCGTCTACATCTACCTCCATAACTCTAAGGCTTTCTGGAACCTTCCTTTTCACTAGCCTTGTCTTGTGGCGTGCATCACTCTCAGGCTGAGCTGGTGGCTTCCAAGTGGCATCTAGATCATCAGAAGCGGGGCTTGAAGAAGAAGTTGATGGACTAACCCTCCTTTTCCTTGCTGGGGGTCTGGAAGACAATGGATCTTCTGAAACAGTGGCTTGCTCCTCTTCGTCTGCAAAAAGCTCGATTTCCTGAACTGCCCCTACTTCAGGTGGAACAACTACTATTGTGGGCTGTGGTTCCGGCTGTGTTTGCGGCTGCGGTTGCGGTTGGGGCTGCGGTTGGGGCTGCGGTTGGGGCTGCGGTTGGGGCTGCGGTTGGGGCTGCGGTTGCGGCTGGGGTTGCGGCTGTGGTTGCGGCTGTGGTTGCGGCTGTGGTTGCGGCTGTGGTTGCCCACTTATCTGCTGAGTTTCCGCCTGCGAGTGCGTGGATTGGGTACTACTTTGCAATAATGACATTTAAACATCACTGGTCGTTAGTAGACTGGATACCTCTGCCACACTCATGGGCTTGGGCCTAGGTTGCTGGGGTGGGCCCGCTGATGCGGAGGTGCTGCTCCCAGCTTGGTCCCCGCCGGACACCGCTGCTGCAGGCGTAAGTTTTTTTTTACCAAAAAACACTTCGGCTGGCACACCAGTCTTGGCAAGTGCCACTTCCTTCTTCTGTTCCTTCTTCTCACTGGCAACTTTCTTGGTACTGGAGGACCTGGTACCTTTCTTTGGGGCCATCTTCTTCAGTTGTCAGCAGGACGCAGGTGCACAAGTTGCAGAGATGTCTGTGGTCACACGTGGACGTGACGCGCAGCAGGACTTCTGTCTGGCAGTACAACGGGTGATGATGATGACATCTCCTCTTCTGTCTTTTGTGCACCTAAAAGCAAAGAAGCCAGGAGAAGAACATCAGTGAAATGTTGCATTTGTTGTTGTGGTTCAATTACTAGTAGTACAAACAAACAAATAAAATATATAAGTTAGTGTAGCCATTTGTGAGACTGTCAACAAGGGCTTTCATGGTATACTGTGTACACTGTCAGGAAGGATAGGAAAGAAGAGGAACAACAACAAAAATACAAATGTAATACAAGTGGACCCTGTTTGGCATTACATTATTTGCTCATCACATAATTCAGGGAGCTGCAGCTGGAAAAGGGGATGGATGGAAGCAGTAAGCCAAGAGGAAAACCATGCAGGCCTAAATGGCAAAAGCAGCACACTTATAACTCCCACCAGAAATGGCCACCAGCCACATGGACACTCACAAATCACAAGCAACAAGCAGGAGGCCTGGAAAACAATGTACTGAAAACAGGCCTATGATAGCCAGGCAAAGGCTGCATGCTAAACCACACTGCTTTGCCTGTAATGCAATAAAATGCAAAAACGAAAATCCACAGGGCTAAACAAGGCCTGCAACACACCACACACAACTAAGGCATGTATTTAACACACACCCCAAAAAACTGAAATACACCCAAAAATACACATTTTGCAATTCAATCCAATGCCATCCATGTGCCCTAAATGATGTTTAAATTCAACAGAACACACAGAAACAGTTGTTTCATGCACCCCTGACTACCTCTGGGCCTACTGGATGAAAGGCCTGTTGGCAGACTAGGCCACAAGCTTGCAGGCCTATGGATAAAAGCACACTACCGGGCTTCAAAATGGCTACCAGCCACATGGCCAGGCCCACAACAACAAGAAACTGAAGACAGACAATGCAGGCCTATGGCAAAAAGCACACTGCCTGGCTTCAAAATGGCCGCCAGCCTCATGGCCAGGCCCACAACAACAAGAAACTGAAGACAGACAATGCAGGCCTATGGCAAAAGCACACTGCCTGGCTTCAAAATGGCCGCCAGCCTCATGGCCAGGCCCACAACAACAAGAAACTGAAGACAGACAATGCAGGCCTATGACAAAAAGCACACTGCCTGGCTTCAAAATGGCCGCCAGCCTCATGGCCAGGCCCACAACAACAAGAAACTGAAGACAGACAATGCAGGCCTATGGCAAAAAGCACACTGCCTGGCTTCAAAATGGCCGCCAGCCTCATGGCCAGGCCCACAACAACAAGAAACTGACGACAGACAATGCAGGCCTATGGCAAAAGCACACTGCCTGGCTTCAAAATGGCCGCCAGCCTCATGGCCAGGCCCACAACAACAAGAAACTGAAGACAGACAATGCAGGCCTATGACAAAAAGCACACTACCTGGCTTCAAAATGGCCACCAGCCTCATGGCCAGGCCCACAACAACAAGAAACTGAAGACAGACAATGCAGGCCTATGGCAAAAAGCACACTGCCTGGCTTCAAAATGGCCACCAGCCTCATGGCCAGGCCCACAACAACAAGAAACTGAAGACAGACAATGCAGGCCTATGGCAAAAAGCACACTACCTGGCTTCAAAATGGCCGCCAGCCTCATGGCCAGGCCCACAACAACAAGAAACTGAAGACAGACAATGCAGGCCTATGACAAAAAGCACACTGCCTGGCTTCAAAATGGCCGCCAGCCTCATGGCCAGGCCCACAACAACAAGAAACTGAAGACAGACAATGCAGGCCTATGGCAAAAAGCACACTGCCTGGCTTCAAAATGGCCGCCAGCCTCATGGCCAGGCCCACAACAACAAGAAACTGAAGACAGACAATGCAGGCCTATGACAAAAAGCACACTGCCTGGCTTCAAAATGGCCACCAGCCTCATGGCCAGGCCCACAACAACAAGAAACTGAAGACAGACAATGCAGGCCTATGGCAAAAAGCACACTGCCTGGCTTCAAAATGGCCACCAGCCTCATGGCCAGGCCCACAACAACAAGAAACTGACGACAGACAATGCAGGCCTATGGCAAAAAGCACACTGCCTGGCTTCAAAATGGCCGCCAGCCTCATGGCCAGGCCCACAACAACAAGAAACTGAAGACAGACAATGCAGGCCTATGACAAAAAGCACACTACCTGGCTTCAAAATGGCCACCAGCCTCATGGCCAGGCCCACAACAACAAGAAACTGAAGACAGACAATGCAGGCCTATGGCAAAAAGCACACTGCCTGGCTTCAAAATGGCCACCAGCCTCATGGCCAGGCCCACAACAACAAGAAACTGAAGACAGACAATGCAGGCCTATGGCAAAAAGCACACTACCTGGCTTCAAAATGGCCGCCAGCCTCATGGCCAGGCCCACAACAACAAGAAACTGAAGACAGACAATGCAGGCCTATGACAAAAAGCACACTGCCTGGCTTCAAAATGGCCGCCAGCCTCATGGCCAGGACCACAACAAGAAGCCTAGGCCACAAAGGAAACACATGCAGGCCTATATGGCAAAAGCAGCACACTTATAACTCCCACCAGAAATGGCTACCAGCCACATGGACCCTCACAAATCACAAGCAACAAGCAGGAGGCCTGGAAAACAATGTACTGAAAACAGGCCTATAATAGCCAGGCAAAGGCTGCATGCTAAACCACACTGCTTTGCCTGTAATGCAATAAAATGCAAAAACGAAAATCCACAGGGCTAAACAAGGCCTGCAGCACACCACACACAACTAAGGCATGTATTTAACACACAGCCCAAAAAACTGAAATACACCCAAAATACACATTTTGCAATTCAATCCAATGCCATCCATGCCCCCTAAATGATGTTTGAAATTAATAAATACATCACACAGCAAAGGAACAGTTGTTTCATCATGTTTCATCATGCACCCACCCATGACAAGCTCTGGGCCTACTGGCTACCCACAACTATTTAATTTTAAAAATGATGAAAAGTACAAAAATTGTAGTTGCAGCAACTGCAATGCCCCAATCAAACAACACCAACTTACTTGTAAAATCTCAAATCCAAAAATCCTCAAATCCAATGATAATGATGCAGCAGACACAAAGAGTGATCCTTCCAGCTCAAATCCAAGTGAAAAATGAACAGGAGATGGACAAAGCACTGGGAGGAGCCTGCTGGACAGGAACAGGAAGTAGGAGACTCTGTGGCACTTCCTCCCTCTCCCCCAAAAAAAATGTGACAAAAAAGGACAGCCAAATATCAATCTGAGGGTTTTTTTTCATCCAAATCATCAGTTTATAGAAGGTTTTATGCTGCACGCGATATTATTCTTCTCCAGATTAAAAATTTTGCATGTTCGGGATCGCGAGCTTTACCAACATTCCGCCGGATGTCCGATGGCACGCCCGAATGACGTGTTCGCGATCGCAATCTCTCTCGCGGTGCACGATGGCGCGGCGAATGACGTGTTCGCGATCGCACACTCTTGCGTTGTCCGATGGCGCGGCGAATGACGTGTTCACGATCGCAAACTCTCATAGGATCGCGCGGCTGGCTACCGAAATCTCGTGGCACACGCGAACGGATAGGAAAACCCGTCGGCGAACGCAGGAATCCCGGTAAGTCGCTATCGCGCGCGCTAGAACGCATTTTTAAAGCGCGAACACGAAAATAATTCCGCTACGCCGCGGATCGCAGAATTGTTGGCAATTCCGCGTTCTCCGCGGAACGCGAAATTGCCTAAATTCCGCAAATTCCGCGAGCGGAGCGGAATTGGACGCCCAGGCCTAGTTTATTTAAACTTTGAGTTTTTGCTCATCCTCAGAAAGTGTTTGGCTGTCCAAATCATCCTCTATGGTTTTAAGTTGAGCTTGTATTTTTGGCAAAGCGATTTCTGCATGTTTAATCAAGATTATAACCAATTCCATTGAGTTATCCAAGATGTACTCCCCCCATTCTTGAATGAATTCACCACTTACATCCTGGTGGCTTGGCATGATTAATAAACGTAGTTCTCGAGGCACTCTTTAACTTCAACATACTTTTTTAAGGAAAGTACTTCCCACCATTTATTGATTTCTTTGCATGAGAGCCTCTCCCACTCTCTCTGTTTCCCTTTGGCATCCAGCCTCCCATGTGTTGGTGAGCCTCTCCCCTCATCTGCTGTCTCCACATTCCTCTCTTAGGGCCTGATTAGGATGGCGGGCGGAAAACCACCCCGACCGCCATGGTAGCGGAAATCAACCGTCCGCTGGTACCGCGGCAAAACCGGCGGTCCGATTAGGATCAACCGCCACAAAATTCCGACCGCGGCGGAACGATGCCACGAAAGACCGCCGGTAGCGGGCGGAGCTGGTGAAAATCCAACCGCGGCGGTCGGATTCTCGGCGGAAACCCACAAAACCCCCGTGAGGCCAGCGGAGTGACTGCACGTAAAATTAGGATTCCATTGAGGTGACAGCGGGACGATCTGCTGTTTCTGATCGCCGCTATCGCAAACAGTGATGAATGGGAGAGCCGGTGGAAGGGCTCTTGCATTGCCACCGCCGCGGACGCTCCGTGACAAATATGGCGGTCGACAAAAAAAACACACAACAAGGCCACCAAGTGCACACATCAAACTAGCTCTGCCCCCAAAAACACCTAACACACCCCAATGACACACTCCCATGGCAACTTTAAAAATACAAATCCCAGGACAACCCACACAACACACCTGACAGCAATACTTCATTTTGACACACCCACATAGGTGAGTATAAAACCAGCCCCTTCCCTGACCAGAATCCTTTGCACTACTCCAGCCCTGAAGGAACTAAACCCTGCAGCACATTGGATAGGCAAAACACCACACATCTCACCAGCACAACAACACACACACACCACCTACACCACCCCCACCATCCTCACAACTGCACCTCAAACCATTAGCACATCACACACCATGGCACAAAAAAAAATGCCCAAATTCACTGACAGTGAGTTGTCAGTCATGGCAGATGAGATAATCAGAGTAGAACCACAATTGTTTGGTAACCTGGTCCAACAGACACCATTAGCCACCAGAGCACAAATGTGGGAAAGGATAGTCGACAAGGTCAATGCAGTAGGGACCACCCCGCTCTCCAAGCAGGAAATCATGAAGCGGTGACATGACCTGAAGAGGATGGTGAAAGCGAAGAACAACAAGAACCGTCAGCTGGCTCAGATGACTGGCGGTGGCCCTCCCATTCCACCAAGAACATTCACTGCATGGGAGGAGAAGGTGCTTGCCATACTGCATCCAGAGAGTCTCACAGGAATAGCCGGGGGAGTGCAGGCTGGTAAGTACAAACAAATGTATACCATTACACTGCCATGTACTGTCTTGCACAACTACAAAGCTACACCTCTTAGGCCCAATCCCATTCATCTGCACCACAATACCCAACACAGGTCTCACAGATGTAACATTCACCCCATCTGATTCACCCCAAAGGTAGCCAGCTATATTCCCAGGGTTGTATGTGGACAGGCAGCCAGCACTACAACTCCCACCAGGCCCCATTGTTCCACTGCTCGGCAAGATGGAGCACTCCCCCACCCAGCCAGAAGCATGTGGCAGCCATTGTATCTCACTAACCAAACTTACAGGTAGGTAGCCATCTTCCCAGGGAGGGCTGTTTGGGGGTGGGAGGCCTGCACTACAACTCCCACCAGGCCCCCTGTCCCACTCCTGAGCAGGATGGAGCACTCCCCCCCACCCATAAGCATGTGGCAGCCATTGTATGTTTCACCTTCACCTAACAGGTAGGTAGCCATCTTCCCAGGGAGGGCTGTCTGGGGCTGGGAGGCCTGCACTACAACTCACACCAGCCCCCCTGTCACACCCCTGAGCAGGATGGAGCACCCAAACCCACACCCAGAAGCATGTGGCAGCCATTGTATTGTTCACCTTCACCTAACAGGTAGGTAGCCATCTTCCCAGGGAGGGCTGTTTGGGGGTGGGAGGCCTGCACTACAACTCCCACCAGGCCCCCTGTCCCACCCCTGAGCAGGATGGAGCACTCCCTCCCAGCCAGAAGCATGTGGCAGCCATTGTATTACAACAAAGAAACTTACAGGTAGGTACCCATCGTCACAGGGAGGGCTGTTTGGGGGTGGGAGGCCTGCACTACAACACCCAACAGGCACCCCTGTCCCACCCCTGAGCAGGATGGAGCACTCAAACACACACCCAGAGAGATGTGTCAAAAATTCCACCCCAATGTGACACCAGAACAGGTAAGTAGACAGTGCATGCACCCCACTATTCCTCTCAAAAAGCATGGAGCCATATGACAACACCAGCCCTCACATCCCACCAAAATTGACACAGATCCAATAGCCAATTACAGTGTGCAGACAGCTAAGCGTATGTAACTGTCACAGAAACCAAAGTGTGACTCACCAAATCACATGTTGAAGAAATTCAGGGCACAATCATGCACAGCACTGAATGCTATCTGTAAGTTCCATGGGGGCAGAGCCTGAAGGACCATATGAAAACAAAGCAAGCGTGGTCTGTAGAACAAATAAAGCAAAGCACATGACATGACAAAGGTATGCATGAGATAACAATGGCTAGTTCATGCTCAGATGTAACGCCTGCCAGGCAGAGTAATCAGCAAAGATGCTTAACAACAAGTCATTGTGCCGCTAGTCGTTAGATGACAACATGTCCTCGTAATCACAAAATCTGCACGTGGGGCTTGGTATCCATTGACATGTCACACCATGGACAAGTAATGTATGTACCTCCACATCATGTCATGATGCACAGTACTGTGCAGACATACAATGTGAGAACTAGTAAACTGTGTGGTGCATAACCTATTGAACTACAGAAAATTCCTAGAAATGTGAACAATATCAGGCTGGCTCGAGGGGTGTATAAACGAGTACTAAGTGACAGAAAGATAGCACTGAAGAAAGAGGCGTGGGATGCCCTTTATACGGCATCTCTTACTAAAGATAGCGCGGCATTTTGGAGGGCTATCAGGGCCCCTTTTTTGGTTAGCGATGGTGGCCCGTCTGTAGAGATAGAGATTCCAGAGGTACAATGGATTAACCATTTTTCCTCAGTCTATAAAGGGGAGGGAAATCCCCTCGCGACTAATAAGTGTATACGTGAGTCGCAAGGGGAAAGCTGTTCTCAGCAACAAAAGGAATTATGGTTCTCCTTAGAGGAGGTGGAGCGGGCCCTCTATGCAAGTAATGGTGGCAAGGCCCCAGGTCCAGACGGGGTGCCGATAGACATATTTAAATCTAATGTTCCATTGTGGGGGCCCCTTTTGGTCCAGGTGCTTAATGCCAGCTGTTCCACTAACTTTTTACCTACTTGGGTGATCTCTATTATTGTCCCAATTTTTAAAAAAGGGGATAGGCAGGACCCGGGGTGCTATCGCCCAATTTCTTTACTGGATGCTTTCACAAAAATTGCAGGCAGGGTTTTACTTGAGCGTCTTCAAGACTGGGCCGAGGAGAATTCCATTCTCTCCGATCTACAGTATGGTTTCCGGACTGGTCTGGGGACCATAGAGCAGGGGCTGAATCTTTTATTTTTTGTGGGGAAATATACCAGGACAAGGAAGGGGAATTTGTTTTTAGCTTTTGTGGATCTCACAGCCGCTTTTGACTGTGTGGTCCACGCCAATTTGTGGTTAATTTTAGAAAATATGGGTGTAGATCTAAATATTATTTATTTTCTTAAGCGTTTTTACTGTGATGCTAAGGCCAAGGTTCGATAAGGTATGAAGGGTGAGTGCTCTGAAGCCTTCCCGATTAGGAGCGGAGTCAGACAGGGGTGTGTCTTGGCTCCGTTCCTTTTTAACCTGTATATAAATGGGTTAGGGGAGGCCCTCTTGAACGGGAATCAGGATTTCCCCATAGTTGCTGGTCGCCCAATTCCAGCGTTATTATAAGCGGACGACGCAGTTTTAATGTCTCGCACTCAAGTTGGCCTTCAGCGTGTATTGAATAGTTTCTCCCGTTTCATGATAAATTTAGGTTTAAGAGTAAATATCGCTAAGACATTTATAATGCGATGTGGTACTGGTATAAAGAAATGCAAGGACATGTTCTTGTCAGGTCAAAAAATTGCTGTTTCGCCTAGATTCTCATACCTAGGTATTCTTTTTGCCAATAATGATACGTGGACACACGCAGTTTCTGCCAAAAAACTGGCCTTTGCGCGACCACTACGGCGTTAATTGCCTTTGCAAGAAAACTGGGCAAAAGACCTCCCGTCGAGCTCTTAAAAATTTATAAAGCCAAGTGTGTGTCTGTGTCATCCTATGGGAGTGGGATCTGAGGTTTTGCTGAGCTGTCATCAATTCAAAGAGTGGAAAACTCATTTTTAAAATATATTTTATCTGTTCCTTCCGGCTCTCCCACATACGTTTGTCATGCTGAATTGGGTTTGCCATATATTTCTGATTTAATTAAGCTCGAACCGGTACTCTTGTGGCATAGACTTTGGTCTAAAGATGAAGCTAAACTGAATCGGGAAATTCTTTTAGACATTATGAAATTGGATGGAGCCCTGAAGATACCGTGGCTCAAATATCTTTTAACTTTTTAAATGATCTAGGTCATCCAGAATTCTATACTAATCCCAGTTCTGTGACCACTATTTCGAGGAAGGACTTAAAACACAAGGCTTTGTCTCTGTTAGAGTCCGTGAGACTAACTACTGAGATACTGAAACCCACTGTCTTGTATAATCAGTTGGTTTTAAGTACTTTCAATATACAACCATATTTAACTATTGTTTCTAGTGCATATGAAAGATTTTTACTGACCCGTTTTAGGATGGGAACTTTGCATCGTCTTGTTACCTTTCCTACGAAACATGATTGGTCTCAATGCCTCTTGCCTTGTCCCTGTGATAATGTCTCATTACAGACTACGATCCATGTTATTCTCTTCTGTAAATATTATTCTGTATCACGAACCTGTTCTTATAACCTATTCTTAAAAAACTTGGCCTACGACAATGTCGTCCTGCCTTATTAGTCTTGCAGCAACTGGACAATGTACATATAATTTTTAGCGTCTCCAATTTCTTGAAAAAAGTTCTTTATCATAGAAAACGATTGGTTATGACTTGATTAAACCTGTATTGGAAAGCTTTATAGTTTAATACTTTTTTATTCCTGTGTAAATAATTTATTGTAGCTATGAAATGTTTTTTATTGCTGTGCTTTTATGACTGTTTTGTTTAAACAATCGAATAAAGCTTTTTCTGTTCTGAATAGCCACTTACAGTGTGCAGACAGCTAAGCGTATGTAGCTGTCACAGAAACCAAAGTGTGACTCACCAAATCACATGTTGAAGAAATTCAGGGCACAATCATGCACAGCACTGAATGCTATCTGTAAGTTCCAAGGGGGGCAGAGCCTGAAGGACCATATGAAAACAAAGCAAGCATGGTCTGTAGAACAAATAAAGCAAAGCACATGACATGACAAAGGTATGCATGAGATAACAATGGCTAGTTCATGCTCAGATGTAACGCCTGCCAGGCAGAGTAATCAGCAAAGATGCTTAACATCAAGTCGTTGTGCCGCTAGTCGTTAGATGACAACATGTCCTCGTAATCACAAACTCTGCATGTGGGGCATGGTATCCATTGACATGTCACACCATGGACAAGTAATGTATGTACCTCCACATCATGTCATGATGCACAGTACTGTGCAGACATACAATGTGAGAACTAGTAAACTGTGTGGTGCATAACCTGTAAATAAGATACATCGAACACCAAGCGTGAGGGGTGCACGTCAATGACTATTTCCCCTCTGTCCCACAGGTGACCAAGAACTGACTGCAGAGGATGACAACACCAACCTGCAGAGCCAGTCTCCACCCCCAGAACATGGACTCTCTGATGATGACTCCCTGGATTTTGAGGATGCGGATCAAGAAGCCGGCCGATCAGGCATGCCAGGGCGCAACAGGTCCCAGGACCCCACTGTCCCCCCGCCACCACATCAGCAACAACAACAACTACGCTGACCCCTGCTGTAACGACCTGTGCGGCCCCCACCACCACCACCAGTGCTGCCTGCAACACCCTCCCTACCCCAGAGGATGACCACCCCACCCCACCAACTAAGGAGGGCAGGGAGAGTAGGCGGGTGCGTACAGTGGTGAGGCAACAGGTCCGTGACAGCAGGGCAGGTGGGAGGGCAAGGGGGAGTCAAAGCCAACCGGACACTGGGACCGAAGCCCTGGCCAACATCACCAGAGTCCTTGGGGCCTATGAACGGGCCCAGGGACAAATGGGCCAGGCTCAGGAAGATTCCCGTGAGCTCCGCCTGCTGCTGAGGTCCATAGACACCCGCATGGGCCAAATCGTGGACCTCTTGGGCCAGCTAGTGGCGGTTCTGAGGGACAGGCCTGCGGCCCAAACAACACCTCCACCTCCCTCCGGTGGCCCGCAGGATGACAGTTCCACATCCTCCCCTGCGGCCACAGAGAGGGGGGAGTCCTCAGACCCCACTAGTCCCGCAGCAGAGGCCCCCCCTGCCAAACGACCAAGGGGCCGTCCAAAGAAATCCAAGGGAGGATCCCGTGGCAAAGCACCTGCCAAATGCCAGTCAAGGAGCCAGCCATGATGGCACCCCTCTTCACCATTGCATTGACTTTGTTGACTGTCCTTCCCCACACTGCCATGTTAATGGCATCCGTCTGTTGGACTGGGTCACCACATCAATGTGGTGACTACTCGATTGTCTCATCTTCCATCACTGACAACTCATTGATTCACTATTCACCTTTCTGTAAATATTCACTTCCCTGTCACATGTACCCATTGTAAATAAACACTCTTTACACACCTATGTAGTTGTGTCTGCTCCATGTTTATCACAAGATGTACAATGTTCACCATGATTACAATGTACCAGGATCACGGATTGTTTGTAGGCAAGGAGAGGCTGAAGGGACCTAGGAAAACACAACAGAACAATATTCACTAGTCAGGCGGTGGCATCACAGCCATTACACAACACTTGTCATCAAGGTACTCCAATCTGCACACATTACAATGAGCAACAGTACCGACATAGACATCCTGTATCTGTGCAAAACTACCCTGTCCCAGAAACATTAGCAGCCAGCACAGTCAACAACAGGCTGCAGTCACAAAGCCCACCTAGACCTTTTCACCAACAACGACATCAGCAGACAATGGCCCCGTTGTACGTTTTCACTGTCCTTCAAGGGAAGTAGCGGTTGATGAGCTGTTGACGCAGTTCGACACCTTCCTCCTCTCCACTATCCTCGTCACTGGACATGGGTTGGTTTGCAGATGGGGGCCTCGGCTGCTCATCACCGTCCAGGAGCAGGGGGATCTCTTTGCGCAAGGCCAGGTTGTGGAGCATGCAGCATGCAACTACAATCTGACACACCTTTTTAGGCGAGTACATCAGTGCACTTCCGGTCCTGTCCAGGCAGCGAAATCGTGACTTCAGGAGACCAAAAGTACGCTCCACCACACAACGTGTCCTCCCATGGGCATCATTGTAGCGGACTTCACCTGGGGTCCTAGGATTCCGCAGTGGGCTCAGCAACCAAGGCCGGTTGGGATATGCAGAGTCACCTAGGTGTGAGATACACAGACCAATTTTGTAATATAACTGTGGCAGAGGACAGCATGTCACACACACAGCACGCTACTTGACTCTGCGTACTCACCCACAATCCATGCACGCTCCAGAAGCAGATTAGCCATCAGCTGTGACACAATGCTGTTACGCATGATGTACGAGTCATGGGCCGAGCCAGGAAATTTGGCATAGACGTGTGAGATGATCATATCCGCCTGGCACACCACTTGCACATTGATGGAATGGAAATGTTTCCTGTTCCTGTAGATGTGCTCACGTGCCTGTGGTGGAACCAGGCCAACATGTGTGCAGTCAATGGCACCAACAACATTAGGGATGTGCCCAAGGGCATAAAAATCACCCTTCACAGCTGCCAATTCATGCCTCCTGGGGAAATGGCTGGATCTGTCCTTGTAGGTCATCATAGCGGACAGGACATCACGTAGCACCATGCTGAACATAGGTTGCGACATCCCACCTGCGTTGGACACCGTGTACTGGAATGAACCAGTAGCAAAGAAATGCAGGGACGCCATCACCTTACACGTTGGTGTCAAAGCAGTCGGATATGTTCTGCGAGGCCGCAGGTGGGGTTCCAACAGAGCACATAGGTCTTGTAGGGTGGGTCGATCCAGACGGAATTTCCATAGGACGTCCTCATCCTCCATGTCCGCCAGCACTGTGAAGGGACGATGCACATTTGGTCGCCTCCTAGGTGAGATGAAAGGGGACACATGTCATTGCAATCCACCATGTGATGTGTCCAACATCTTACGTTTTGACTGACACAAAGCCAATAATGATTGGCATCAAACCTCAGCTTACAGCACAACTTACATGTAGGGACACCTTCAGCTACACAAGTCGTACACTTGTCCACTGGTCACACAGTGAGTGCCTCCAAAACAATATCTGACTATGTGAATGCCCAAAGGTATATGGCCACATCTTGCATAACCAGCACTGACAGTAGTTCATACAGCATATGTGTGAAACATCAACACTACTGTCCCCTACCTAGCTGCTGTACCTGCCACACCTTCTTGCGTAAGTCGAACAGGGCACACATCAACAACACAATGAGCACAGTCTGTGCATTAAGATCAAGTATGTGCATGAGCCAAGCAAAGTAGACAGTGAAATATGCACATTGTGTATTCAGACATTCATCACTGTGAGTTGCTCAGCCATATCACACATTGACATGTGTACCCATTGGAGAGTCCATCACAACACTGTTCTGTGTACATGCCCAGCAATATCACAAGTGACATGTGAGGGAGTACATGCCAATGTTTTCAATCATATACACCAACATGGCATGTGTAGTCAGCAGTGGGCTAAATGTTACATTGGCATTGTGTGCACTATCTTGTGCCATGAATCAGGTGTCTACTGTGCACTGTTGAGAACTGGCCATTGCCATTGACACAGCATGATGTGTCCATAGGTGCTGTCAACATGCTCCGCCACTCAAATCACAGTCATTGGCACCAATGGATAGCAGCCATATCGCGGTAGCGACCTCCTGGCCCCAGCGGTGTGTCGCCGCCAATGCCAAAGCACCACTCGCGGTAGTGATATACATATAGTAAAATGACGGTTGGCATGCTCCGCCACCCGAATCACGGTCATTGACACCAATGGATAGCAGCCATATCGCGGTAGCGACCGCCTGGCCCCAGTGGCGTGTCACCGCCAATGCCAATGCCCTTACAGCCAATGGGAACCGCAATCGCAGTAGCCTAATGCATTTTTGAAAATAGCGGTAGGCGTGCTCCGCCACCGCGGGGCCGGTCATTGGATGCAATTGAAAGATGCACGATCGCGGTAGCGACCGCCTGGCCCCAGCGGTGTGTCACCGCCAATGCCCATGCCCTTACAGCCAATGGGAACCGCAATCGCTGTGGCCTAATGCATTTTTGAAAATAGCGGTAGGCGTGCTCCGCCACCGCGGGGCCGGTCATTGGATGCAATTGAAAGATGCACGATCGCGGTAGCGACCACCTGGCCCCTGCGGAGTGTCACCGCCAATGCCAAAGCACCACTCGCGGTAGTGATATACATATAGTAAAATGGCGGTTGGCATGCTCCGCCACCCGAATCACGGTCATTGACACCAATGGATAGCAGCCATATCGTGGTAGCGACCGCCTGGCCCCAGCGGCGTGTCACCGTCAATGCCAATGCCCTTACAGCCAATGGGAACCGCAATCGCAGTAGCCTAATGCATTTTAGAAAATAGCGGTAGGCGTGCTCCGCCACCGCGGGGCCGGTCATTGGATGCAATTGAAAGATTCAAGATCGCGGTAGCGACCGCCTGGCCCCAGCGGTGTGTCACCGCCAATGCCCATGCCCTTACAGCCAATGGGAACCGCAATCACGGTGGCCTAATGCATTTTTGAAAATAGCGGTAGGCGTGCTCCGCCACCGCGGGGCCGGTCATTGGATGCAATTGAAAAATGCACGATTGTGGTAGCAACCGCCTGGCCCCTGCGGAGTGTCACCGCCAATGCCCATGCCGTTACAGCCAACGGGAACCGCAATCGCGGTGGCCTAATGCATTTTTGAAAATAGCGGTTGGCGTGCTCCGCCACCGCAGGGCCGGTCATTGGATGCATTTGAAAAAAGCGGACCTGGAACACCAATTGCAGCAGCTTAGAACCACTGAAACTACCCCAGGGGGCTATATATGTGTGGGAGAGAGCCTCACATTTCCACTGCTTCCAGACACTGCTGCCTGACACTCCTCACCACCAACTGCTGCTGCTCTTGTCTCCTGTCTCCAGACACTGCTGCCTGACGCTCCTCACAACCAACTGCTGCTGCTCCTGTCTCCTGTCTACAGACACTGCTGCCTGATACTCCTCACCACCAACTGCTGCTGCTCCTGTCTCCTGTCTACAGACACTGCTGCCTGACACTCCTCACCACCAACTGCTGCTGCTCCTGTCTCCTGGACCCTGTATGGCGAGGACTGAGAACATCAGGGCCCGTCCCTTCACCACAGAGGAGCTGGAGGTCCTGGTGGACGAGGTGGTCACACAGTATGGGAGGCTATATGGTGCTACAGATGTCATGGTAAGTGTTTCAGAGTGGAAGTGAGCGTGTATGGAGTGCACACATGAAGTTGATCTGCTGCAGTATGTGCCTGAGAGTGTGTCTTTGTGTCATACACTGCCTAGCATGCTGACTCCAGGGGAAAGGGGTTTGTAGACTATTTTACACATTTCCCTGGCTGCACATCAGGATGGGAGGGACATGCATTGTTTTTGCAGCCATACAGTGACACAGCAAGTTTGTTAAGCTGGAGTCAGGACAGAAATTGCCTGTGTTAATGGATGTGTGGGTCCATGAGGTTCTTCACAGGCTCATCTGTGACATTACCAAGGGTTTACGTCCAGAGGGTACTGATGGAAGTGTGTCTGACTTAATATTGCTACCATGTACAGGTCAGCATTATGCACAAAAAATGAAGTGCCAGAGGCTGACACTCTTGGTGGAAATCCACCTATGACACAGCAGATTGTTGTACTGTTGAAACGTCGCCCTTCCATTTTCATCATCATGTGTACTTACTCGCATGTGTAGGCACTGTTTGCCCTCTCATATTGTCCCTGCATGTGACATTTCTGATGCCCCACGTTAAACCTCAGTGTGAGCCACCCTGGCCTGCACAGTCACTGTCCAATTTCACAAGGAGCCATCACTGAATAGACCGAGTGAGACATGTGGGTTGTCTGCCACACTATCCATCAAAGGGCTATCTCAGGCCTGTGTATTGCACAAAACAGACCTTGTTCAAGGGGTGTGAGATTGTGAGTTCATGTCCCAAAATGTGACCTCCATGACACAGTGAGCCATTCACAGGGCAAGGACATTGAGGGGTGTGTAGTGTTGGACACAGTGAGTCTGCCCTGCCACATTACTTACAATCTAATGTATGTCTTGCTCACTCACAAACTGGATATCAGATGTGGGCCTCCTTCACATTGCTTTCTGTGCTGGCATTCTGCATGTGTATGAGATGGCCAGGTACTGTGTCCATCCTCATACCTGCATGCATTTTGGTATGATTATCCCATGCTAATGTACTACGTGTCATGCTGTATTGTCTCTGCTAAACATGTCTGTGAAGTTGTGCTGAGTTTGTGCATGCTCCTGTACTGGGAGATGGTGGTACACAACCCAGTGTCACTGAAATTTCCTCCTCTTGTCTCCCATGCCTGTAGCTCAAAGTCCACCAGCGTAAGGCTGTATGGAGGGGCATTGCACGCAAGGTGCAGGCTCTAGGTGTCTCTAACCGACGACACACACACTGTCACAAGAGGTGGGATGACATCTGCCGGCTGAGCAAAAACGTGGCAGAGATGACGCTGGGGCTGCTCCTTCAGACTGGCAGGTTGGTGCGCCGGAGCATGACACCACTAATGGCACGCATCTTGGCAGTGACACAGCCAGAGCTGGATGCACGTTGGAAGGACCATCAGCAGCAAGCTGGGGGTGAGTATTCTGGGAAGGGTGACTTTTGTTGTGAGTGACTGCATGTATTCCAACCCTGAGCCAGTGCTGTGCTGTGTGATGTTGCTAGTGTGATGCAATGGCTTGTAAGTGGCCTCTGTGTTGGGTGCAGCTGTCATGCATTATCGCTACATGTACTTTCTCACATCATTGATGTAATGTGCCTGGACGTTGCATTCTGAGTTGTGGCGTTATGGCATCGGCTGCATTGGGGGAGTCAGGGACATCCCCTGGCAGTGAATGTCAGTGTGCCTCATCTGAGTGTGCTTTCATCAATGTGTGCTGTGCCTGACCTCTAAATTGTGAGGACTACACTTCTGACACCAATGTACAACTGTGGTTGTGCCACAAAGTACAACATGGTGGATGGCATGAGCTCATGGCCATTGCGACCTGACATTTTGGAGTCTGTACCTGTGTTGGCCCCTTATGGTGACTCCATATGTGACTGTGACATCATGTTGGGAGGTACACCTTTTCTACCCACAGGGCCCTAGGTATGCTCAGAGTGATCTGTATGTCTGGTTAACCTTAGGCACGGGAAAGCTATTTGGCTGTGTGGGCATCACATGGGTCAATGATGCCAAGTTTGCATGATACCATGCGATTTCGGACTTAGGAATTAAGGTTGCACAATGTGACTGCACAGCGTGGTGTGCAACATAGCGGGTATCATCATTTTGCTTTGTGCTTTACTTGCATATGATGTTTGTGTGAATGATGGCGCTATACTGAACCTATGTCTCTGTCTCTTGCAGCATCTACCATGGGCACAGAAGGACAGGGGACGGACACCAGTGGTGAGGCATCAGGCACCACTGCTATACATGAGCACACTGACACTGATGTGACCAGTGCCTCGGAGGGGGACAGGAGTGTGCTTGAGGAATCTCGGCCAGAGACACCAACCTCAACATCATCTGATGCCAGAGGTGACTCATCCATGTTGACGGGCACAGGGAGCGGGAACTCTGCCTCCTCTTCCACCACACAGGGTCCAGTGCCCACCCTCCCAGCTACTTCCACTAGTGCTGCACGTGCTCGCATCAGTAATAAGGGAAGAGTGTCCTTCCCCCCAGGCACCGCTGCCCCTGCCCCTGTCTCCCCTGCTGCCCTCAGTGTTGAGGCTGTGGACCTTTGCACCAGCTGTGTGTGGGTCAGACAACTCTCCTCAATGCCTTCCTAGACCATGACAAGAAGTTGGCACAGGTGGTTGCCTTCATGGAGGGGATTCATTCAGACGTGGGTGGGCTACACAGGACTGTCCAGTCTTTGTCCTCCACAGTGAAGGCAGCCATTCAGCTGTTACAGGCTCAGAGTCCAGCTCCAGTCCCTTTGGCCACCACCCTGCCAGTGGCTACTTCTGACGAGAGTGACCACACACCACAGACCTCAGGCTCAAGATACAGCACACGCAGCACACAATAGCAAGACCCCAAGCGGGCCAGAGCGCAGACACCATCCCCCAAACTAACCAAAGTCACCCCAGAGCACAAAGGCAAAAGCCCTTCAGGGGACAATCAGGGGCATCAATCCAAGAAGCAGGCCTCAGGCTCACATGCCTCAAAGGCATCCCCATCCAAGGACACTCCTGTCCCAAAAATGGCTCCCAAAGAAAAGCAGACAGTTGCCGTGCCTGCTGAGAAGCTGGTGCCTGCTAAGAGTCCACATAAAAAGAGCTCTAAGGCAGATTCACCCACAACCTCAACTCCCATCCACACCCCTGTGAAGCAGGGAAAGGAGGGCACTGTAGGGGGTTCACCTGGTCAACAGGGGATGGAGCGGAAAAGGCAAGGCCAGGCCAAGCGTACTGCTGGATCCAGCAGGTCCCCAGAGGGAGGGCCACCGGCTGCACCTGATGCAGCTTTGGTGGAGAGTGTGCCTGTTGTGGCCGCCCCACCTCCCACTCCTACCAAGACCAAAATTCCATTTCGACTCCCCAAGAAGTGGAAAGGCACCCCTCCACATTCTCCCACCCACACTGTGTCTCACGGCAGCATGTCTCCGCCTCCACGTGCCACCACACCACCCGGTCCACAAGGCCACTGGTGCCTCTACCTCAGCTGGTCCTCTCTCTCCCAGGTCCAGTCCTCCAACTGGCCCCAACACTCAGCCACCTCCCAGTCCGACTGACAGCCAAGTCTGAGGGAAAGTCCCCCTCACACACCTGTCTCTCCCACAGCGGTGCCTGGACTGCCCATTGTTATCCCCCTAGCTGTGTTGCTGACCATGGCAGTGTACAGTCTCACCCATTGCCTGTGCATGGTTTCATGCACACATGTGCCTACTCTAAGGTATGGACTGGACACTGGCCTTGCTGTTCATTACTGTGTTTGCCCATTCCCTGTGCAGGTTCTCATGTACCTACTCTGCACTTTGGACTGGCCACTGGCCTTGCTGTTCATTACTGTGTTTGCCCATTCCCTGTGCAGGTTCTCATGTACCTACTCAGCACTTTTGACTGGCCACTGGCCTTGCTGTTCATTACTGTGTTTGCCCATTCCCTGTGCAGGTTCTCATGTACCTACTCTGCACTTTGGACTGGCCACTGGCCTTGCTGTTCATTACTGTGTTTTCCCATTCCCTGTGCAGGTTCTCATGTACCTACTTTGAACTGTGGACTGGCCACTGGTCTTGCTCTTGTCTACGTTTGATGCCTATCTGTGTAATATGTAATAAAGACAGTTAATCCTGTTGTCTGCTTTGTCAGTGTCCTTGCTATATAAAGGGTTTTCTGTGTGGGTATGGTTTAATGTGACACATGCTCTGTGTGCCACTTTAACATTGCAAATGGCTTGTTTCACTTTTTCAGGGTTTTGCAGAGGTGACAGGCACTTCAGTTCTTCTTGACTCTGAGGCTTGGGGGTGCAATGATGGTTGTTTGTGATGACCTACTGTTATCATAATTATTCTATGGTCAGGTTAGCTATATTGTACACATGTCATGTTTGGATGCACAGCCAGCACAGAGTGGAATTCTATCCACAGGATTGCAGGCAGGCTGGCCAGGGTCCATCAAGTCTTTGTGATCTTTCTTGATGTGTGAACAGCAGTGTTGGTGTATGGTCATCTTGTGATGGCCAGTCATCCTAATCACATGTGTACATTTAAATGTGTGCACTTGGGTGGTCATGAAGTGTGCAGTGTGAAGGGGGTGACTTTGTCAGTAGTGTTGATGTGTGTGTGCCCCTGCAATGGCAACTGCACACATGTGTCACCCAGGAGTTGAGTGCCTGTTAGTTTGATTAGTCAGCCCTGTGCTTGTGATTGTGTGCACATGTGGGAGTTGTAGGTTGTGCAGTGTGTTGGTGTGTCCTTGCACTTCTGGGGGACACCAACTTGTTGCTGCTGGCAGTTGTGAGTATGCAGAGTGTGTGACTGGCAAGTCAGTGTTGTGTTTTGTTGATCAGCCATGTGTCTTGATAGTGTTTGTGCTCACTGTGCAGACCTGCTCAGCCACACTGACATTGTGGGTGTGTTTTCTCATGCATTGCTGTCACTTGAGGCATTTTTGGCTCCAGTATGGCATGTGGGATGTGGAGTTATACCATCCCCTATCTGTGCTTCTGATGCCTACCCATTGTGAGTGACCACTCCATCTATTTGTGTATGGTGCACTCCTGACATGTCCACTACTGACGTACACACCAGTTCACTCTCATGTCAGCTATACACTTGGGTTGCCAGTGTGTGTGCCTCCCCACCACTTCATTTGTTACACTATGCTTTGTGGTGCTGATCTGTGCACAGGACCAATGTGCCACTCAGGACAGTTTCCCAATTGGTTATGTGTGATTTTCTTGTACTGGTTTGCAGTCAGGCTTGCTCATATGCAGTGCAACTGTTTGTGCTGCACAGTCCTCTGGTCATGTTGTTTGCACCTGGGTGTCCCAGACTTGTGCATCTGTGGGTGATGGGTAAGCTGTATGTGTGTTTGCTGAGGCACTGCTACCCTTCCTGAGTGTGATGTTGTCTGTGTGCTGTGGTGATTTGTGTTGTGGGGGTTCATGTTGTGGCACTCAGATATGTGTGCTACTGGTTTGGTTGGTGTGCACACACTGCTTGTTGTGCATGCAGTGCTGTGAGTGTATGTTGCCTTGTAATTGACTGGTGTGCATCCCCTGATGTACAGCTGTGTTTGCAATGTGATGGATTGGCATGTGCATCTGTTGTGTGTTTTATGTGGATGTGTGCAGTGTTTGGCCTGTGTTGCCTCTTTCAGCTGACAGATACTCTGTGTGTGATGTTCTATTTGCATGTCATTGTGTGTGAGTTGTTTGTGCATTGTGAGACATTCAGATGTGTGTTTCAAGTGTAGTGTGCATTACTTGTGTGTCTGTCACATGCACTTAGGAGTATTGTTGTTCCTGAGCTTGTTTTGAGTGCACCTTGGTGGTTTATCCTCATATATTTGACCTGTCACTTGTCAGGACTGGGCATGTGCATGCATGTGGTACACTATAACACCATGTTGACTTGATGGGTGGTGTGGTATGTCTGTCTGTGTTTTCTTATTGGCCCATTGATCCCAGTTTGTGTCCATGATTGTTTTGAGATGATGCACTTCTTGTCTGTGTTGGGGTATGGTGTCTGTGCATTGGTCCTGAGTGATGATGTTGTGTACTCCTGTTCTGTCTGGGCTACCATTGCCTTTCCACTGTTTGTCTGCACATGTCTGGGCTTGTTGGACTTCTGTGTATGTTGTTTGTGAGGTTTGTGTTTGGCTATTGTTTTTGTGCCAGCATTGAGTCAGGCATCCCTGAGTGTGTGTGTGTGTGATGTTTGTGGATGCACCCCAGGGAGTGTGATTGTTTGTCAGTGTATTCACAGGACATTATTTGCACCATTCTGTGTGTTTAACACTGGTGTTGAGTGGTGCAGGTGTGAGGTGGGTGGAGGAGGGGTATGTGTGAAGGATCCAACTTGTGTTTGACAGTCATGGAGTGTGTCAATGGGCCATGTGTGTTGTGCTGATGACATACACATGTCAAGTAAGTTGTGACAGATGTGTGGCTGATCACTGTTTGACTTCAGACACTTCCTATCATCCCTGTGCCTATGCATGGCTTGCCTTGCTGTCTCCCTGAGTTGTTGCACAGAGGTCACTGTGTTTTAATTTCACTCACTGTGCCAGCCATGTGTGATTTGTTGGCCTAAGGGTGTTGTGATATGTTCCTTCTCTTGCATGTGATGTACACATGCTTTGTGGCTAGCTCCTTGTCTTTATTATTGGGGTGACATTCCACCCCAAAACCAATGGCACAGCCTTATGTGACTTCTTCAAATTTTATACCGTCTTTTTAACCCATTTTATTCCATTTAATCAGCTGTTTAATTCCGTCTTTCACTTTAATCCAGTATATTCCACACACAGGGCAATGCAATTTTCAAAAGTTTCTCATAATCAAGATGTGCCCATCCGGATCTCTCTTCAAGAATACGTACAAGCGTGTTGTTCATCCAAAGCAGTTTTTATTAAAAACCCAATGCATTTCGGGCTGTTGGGGCCCTTCGTCAGGGGTAACTACAAATAACAATAAAACATGCATTACAAATCCATTGACAAAAATGTATTATGCAACGACATTTACAACATTCATGTGAGAATTAGCTGCTTCTCAGTCCTCCATAATCGTCACAATCCTAATCATACCATTGGCAATATAATTACACCCCATTGTACAGTAGCAAGAACCTTTAACAAAATACAATCCCACTTCTTTTCATCTATAACACCTTCACGTTACTCTCCCAGTAACTCCCACTTTAATTAAACATTGCCCTAAACACACTCTTCTCCTCCCCAATTGTAACGTCATCCTTTCCTCTGTATATTAAACCCTCCTATTAAGCGCAGAAATACCCTCAAGTCTCTTCCCCTCACATGTAAACCTGTCCAACTCTACCCCCCTCACTATATCCCACCTTTCCTTAACCTTTGACACACACCCTCGTTGTACTTGTCTAAGCTGTGCGCTTCGCGCTGCACATTTTCCATCTTCATGCTGGCAACCACTTTTTTCATTTTTAAACAGCCACTGTTTTTCACACGCTGCTGACAGCCACCTATTTCCTATCCCATCCTCACTCTCATTCACCCCAATTCCAACACCCTATAACCTCTATTATTTGCTGCGCTCTTGTTATCTACAAACCCTAACTCACGTACCTGCTAAAAACCATCCGTCCTAGAATCTCTTCCACGAAAGGATTTCACGTTACTTTCATCCGCCAGTATTTAAACCCCACACCTGTGTTCAGAACCCTCCCACTATGCTAATCACTAATCAACCGCCCTTGTGACCCTCTCTCACTACAAACCCTACCCTCGATTCTTAACTACTACAGTACCCATAATGCAATATGTCAGCTCGATGTAACATCACAGTACTCTTTGTTAAAAATCCATGTTCATGACTTTTAAATGCAGCTTCCACATATCAACCTCGTTCTAAATGTCAAACATACGCTGCAAATGTTTTACCATTCATTAGGAGCCTCTCAATTAAAAAAATGCTAGGTGAACGAGATGTTCCGCCTAGTGTGTGGATGATTCCACTATTCCCAAAATTCCAACTTTAGTCCAATCTCTGATGTGGGTGCAAACCCCGGTTCGGGCAAAATTCATGTATACATCATAGAAATGGGGGATGCACACCATCTTCAAACACAATTCATCCTTTTGTTTGTTTGGTCATTATGCCTTATGTGACTTCTTCAAATTTTATACCGTCTTTTCAACCCATTTTATTCCATTCTTGAAGAGAGGTCCGGATGGGCACATCTTGAATATGAGAAACTTTTGAAAATTGCATTACCCTGTGTGTGGAATATACTGGATTAAAGTGAAAGACGGAATTAAACAGCTGATTAAATAGAATAAAATGGGTTAAAAAGACGGAATAAAATTTGAAGAAGTCACATAAGGCTGCGCCATTGGTTTTGGGGTGGAATGTCACCCCAATAATAATGATGTAATTTGGATCCAAGTGCCATTTGGGCAAGGTACTTTACCAGTGAGCACGCATCGGCGAATGACCAAACAAACAAAAGGATGAATTGTGTTTGAAGATGGTGTGCATCCCCCATTTCTATGATGTAGCTCCTTGTCTTCCCATCACTGTCCACCTCACTTTTGTCTTGCCCATTTCTTGTCCTCCATTGCTGCTAACATCTGGTATGTGTATGTGGCTGTGTGTCAGTGTGGGGTGTGTCTGGGTGACTTGACAGGCAGTGTGTACAGTTAGGTGATTGTTCATATTCAGTGTGAGTGTTCATTTTGTGATTGGACTCAGTTTGCTTGACATGTGTGGAGTGTGGGTGTGGGGAGGAGGGTTGCCCTGGCCCTGAACTTCTGTGCTGTGTGTTCCTCTTCAGCCCCACCTGCTGAGACTGGCTCTCTGGTTGTTTGGTGTGTGTGGTGCAGGGTCTGGTTTCACCTGGTTAATTGTGCAGGGGGGAGCACAGGAGGGGCACACAGCATGTCCCCTAATGGGTGTGGGGGGCCTAGTGTGTGGAGGGTGTAGTTGTGGCCCTGTGATCTTTGTGGACTGCCTATGGTTGGCGCTGGCCCTGCCTACTACATTGTGCGCATGTTTTCCCGCGTCTTCATCGCTGCGGTGACGTGACCGGGAGATTGCTGTCATTTCGCTGTTGATGGGTGACCTGGATGCGGAGGGGTGATTTTGTGACAGGTAGGACATGTGTGGGTACACTTGTGGATGTGTTCCTGTCCCCACCAGAGTGTCTGGTGTGGACAGGAACCGTATATCATCCCAGGAGTTGTGTGTTGTGGTTGTGTGCAGAGTTGTATCATTGCGTACCTGCGGCGTTGTCCGCGATGGTGCATTACTTGCTGGTAGTGTATCAGGTACAGCACCGGGAAGACGTGTAGAGCTGGATCCATTGCGGTCGGGACCGGGTGGAGGGGACCGGGAGTCTTGTTTCGCGCTCCGCTGTCGTGCTTCCGCCGTCTCTGGTTGGGTGGTTTCTCCGCAGCGGTGTGACGGGTTGTTTGGGGCATCCTGATTTGTACCGCGGTCAGGGCATCATTCCGCACGATGGTGGGTCTCTATTGGCTCCCACCACCGCTGTGGCGTGCGCATTTTTCTGGTGGTTCACTTCGCACCGCGGCGGACGGGAAATGGGCTATGTTTGGACATTGTAATATGGCGGCTGCGGTGGTGCCTCCGCCCGCCATCGTAATAAGCCCCCTAGTCTGCAAATATCATTGCTGCAGTTGCATTTCGTTTCGCTTCTTGCTGGTTCATAATTAATTAGCAGACTGATTCAATTTTATTTTTTACAATTTCACCAGTTCCTAGCACAGCTGACAACGCTGATCAAAGATTACACTGCGTGCTCCCAATGGAGTCGGTACAGATTGTGCGCAGCCACACTGTTAACCAACACGTAGATTGTGACTTTTATCTCCCTTCTTCTTACTTGACTAATGTTTACCGGTGACTGCCGGAACCTATGAATTGGGTCAAACATAGGGCAGAAATGCATGTTAACCGTGTAGATGGAGATATTTCTAACTTCCCCTCACTGTTTTTACGTCTTTTTCTTGGAGGCACTGAAATAAAATTGGAATTTAGCCACCACGAGATAGTTTTAACTCACTTCGCACATATAAAAATAGCACTCTGGGGCCGATTCCGATTCGGGCCGGAAATCTCTCCGACCGAGCCGGACCCGGAGAGATTTCCGACCGAATCGGACCCGTGCAGCCCGACCGAACGAGTACGATGCGTCCGTATGCTATCGGACTCGAGTCGGTCAGACTCCCATTGAAGTCAATGCGACCCGGTCGTACAACGCGTACGCGGGCTCCCATTGCCTCAATGGGTGCGAGGCGAACAATGGTGCCCCCTACAGCGGGTACGCGGCGAAGCGACTTGCGCCGTACACGCATAGGTAGGGGGGACCCATGGGTCCCCCCTGTGTGCGACTCGCGTGGCTACGCGTACAGGGGGGTCCGACACGGACCCCCGAAGTACGTCTCCGACTGCTCTTTCGAGCCGGGCGGCGCGTGTCGGTCGGACTGCTCGCGGCGCGCATCGTACTTACCCGGCCGGGGAACGTCTCCATTGCGTGGTGCGAGTCGTGTCCGAGCGAGTCGGTCGGTGCGGTTCGACCCGGGAACGAGTCGGTCGGAGCGGTTGGGACGCCCAAACGAGTCGGTCGGCGATTTCGCATCGTACTCGCTCGTCCGGACGCGCGTACGAATCGGTCGGGAAATAGGGCCCTACCGGCCGAGATCGGAATCGGCCCCTCTGTCTCTCTCACCCATACCTGATTCTCATCTAGGGTACAAAACACCTCAAGAGCTACTCTTCTTTGGAGAGTTATAGCCCGTCCCATGTACCTTTGGTCCAGGTGTGAGGAGGGAACCCAATGATGAAGCATGCCACCTTCGGGTGGGTGAGTGTTCTTGTCCTAAATAAATAATATTTTCACATACATCGATACATTCTTCTGTTTTTCTTCTGTTTTTCACAACAGTACAGGGCTAATAGAGCCTCTATGAACTTGAGCTTGCCAGACAATATTGCTTTGTCATTTCATGATCGAGTGATCTGAACATCGAACTTTGTTTGGTAAACAATTCAAATTTGAACGGAACTTTGATATTCTCTTGAACTTCCTTTGTTGAATTAGGAAGAGTCCCTAGGGCCAAGGCTGCTGAGGAAGAGTAGGGTTGTCATTCTAGAGGTGGGCCAGGGATGTATCATGAAGACTGTAGTATTTGAAGACAATTTTATTGAAATATCAATTTTAGTTTTGCCTTTTTCACAAGCAGAAAAGTTGCAGAGGATAAATCTGCGTGCTGCTATTTCTCCTAAATGGTCTGATTGTAGTGAAGTCATGTGTACCCATAACCCGAATGGACATAGGTTGACGGTAGCAGAAATATTAATCATTGCTATTTTAATGCTGACTGCTTTGCTTACAGGATTCACATCTCCAATGCCTAATGGTCCCATTAGTTACACCCCTTCACCCACTAAGCTTAGTACTGGTGTAGGAAGCTTGCAGAATTATCACTTTAAATTGCTACACAAGGATGCTTCTAAGGGAACGTTTTCATCAAATGCATATTTTAAGTTTGTTTATGAATACATTGACACCATGGGTAACAAGAATTGTTACATTTGCACTCAATTGCAGGCCTCAGTAGCTGAGGGTGTTACCTATCATCATATCTCTCGCACTCCTGGTATTTCAAGTAGTATTTTACTTAGCCTTTTGTATTGACACTGTCACTTTGGGTATGATTTTTCCATTTATGATCTGATTGTCTCAGAAGTGCCCATGTACAAACTTTTAAACCCACACCCTAATGCAAAGCAGATAGAGCTTCTTTGGGTCCATAACTAAGCTTAACACTGCTTATGCTCAGAAATGAAATTTGACCTGTTCTATGAACGCCATAGAAAAGAAATGTATTAATGAGTTGGAGGACAGGAGAAGAGTGATTCAATCAATCAATCAGGGGTTTGTAAAGTACAGCTACTCACCCGTGAGGGTCTCATGGCGCTAGGGGGATAGGTGGGGTGGGACTGCTGCTCTGTCTGGGTTCAGTCGAAGAGCCAGGTCTTGAGATCCTTCTTGAATTGTGTCATCAACGGGGATTGCCTGAGATGGAGGGGAAGGGTTTTCCAGGTCTTGGTGACGAGGTAGGAGAAGGATCTTCCTCCGGTTCTTGTCTTGTGGATCCGAGGGACGGAGGCAAGGGCCAGTTGGGTGGAGTGGAGGTGTCTGGCAGGTAAGTGGAATGTAAGGCGGTGGTTCAGGTATGCTGGTCTAGCATCACGGAGGGCTTTGTAGGCGTGAGTGAGGAGCTTTAAGGTGATTATTTTGTTGACTGGGAGCCAGTACAGTTCGCGAAGGTGTTCGGTGATGTGGCTTCAGCGGGGGATGTCGAGGATCAATCTTGCTGTGGTGTTTTGAACGTTCTGTAGTTTCCTGAGGAGTTTCTGGGTGATGCCGGCGTAGAGTGCGTTGCCGTAGTCGAGCCTGCTGGTAATGAGTGAGTGGTTGACCATCTCTCTTGCTTCAATGGGGATCCATCTGAAGGTCTTCCAAAGCAGTCATAGAGTGTGGAAGCATGAGGAGGATATGCGTTGACCTGGCGGTTCATTGTGAGCGAGGATTCCAGTATGATGCCGAGGTTGCGTACGTGGTCTGTGTGGGTGGGTGTGGGTTTCTAGTGTGGCAGGCCATCAGGAGTCATCCCAGGCAGTGGGGGTGGGTCCCAGAATGAGTACTTCCATCTTGTCCGAGTTGAGTTTGAGGCAGCTGTCTTTCATCCAGGAGGCAACGCCATTCATCCCGCTGTGGAAGTTGATTCTGGCGGCTGAGGGTTCGTTGGTGAGAGAGAGGATCAGCTGGGTATCATCGGCGTAGGAGACAATGTTAAGTCCGTGGTTTCTTACGATGGTGGTGAGGGGAGCCATGCAGATGTTGAAGTGGGTGGGGCTCAGGGAGGAGCCCTGGGGCACTCCGCAGCTGATCTGTGTAGGTTCAGAGCGGAACGTAGTTAGTCTTACTAATTGAGTTCGACTGGAGAGGAAGGAGTGGATCTAGTCCAGGGACTTGCTGCAGATGCCAGCGTCATGGAGTGTCATGATTATGGTGCGGTGTGAGACTATATCAAAGGCGGCGAGAGGTCAAGCAGATTCAGGGCTATGATTGAAGAAAGTCAAGAAATGGGAAGAGATGTTGGAAAGGCTAACTATGGTTCAGAGGAGATTAATCACAAGAAGAGGAGGAGTTTCAACCTGCCTTAACTTTGGATTGACAACATCAGGGAAAGTTGTGTGTGTATAGAAGGTGAAATGTGGTGCATCATAAATTTATAGGAGAAAGAAAGTGTGAACACACATTTGAATTTGGGGGAAACACTGACCAGATTATAGAAGAAAAGGATCCTGTCATTCCTAGAGTCTATTACGTGTGCATCTCGCAAGCATATTTTGCATTAGCCAGACATTGGTCTGGTACTTGCTATGTAGCTGTAGTTTTGCCAAAGTTTTATCAGGTAGAAAAGCTAGAAGAGCCTGAAGGGAATTTCCCTGCTATGTCAAAACGTAGTAGTAGTGTTTTTGATATTGTAGGGTATTTTTTTGAGCAATTATCCCATCTATGGGAATTGTTCTGTATGATTTGAAGATTAGAAAGCCTTCTACTATAGTGGACACATTAGCATTTAGTACTGCTGGATCATTGTTAGCTAGTAATGCCAAAATGATTGCTATTAGGTCTATGGTGTTACAGAATTGCCTAGCATTAGATATCTTGCTCGCAAAGGAAGGAGGAGTGTGTAAGATGTTGAAAGTTCAGCAGTCTTGAACTTACATTCCTAAAAAGAGTTAAGGGACAATAGGATTTGTGAGAAACATTGCTTATTTAAAGCAAGATGTGAGGGAGTTGAAAGCTACTGGTGCCTGGGAGGCAATTGGAATGGGATTTTCTGCAGTAGGTAATTGGTTTACTAATTTAGGTGGTGGAATTTTAGGCGCTATTTTGCAGCCTATTATAATCATTGTGATTTGTTTGATTTATCTGTTTCATATGTTTAAGAGATTCAAGTACATGAGACAAAGAAGGTGGTTGATGAGAGGGGAATTAAGAGTAAGAGAGATGAAATAAATTTAGAGGAGAGTCAGCGTAGACTCTATGATGAGAGAAAAGAGATGGAGAACTCTAGACGCATGATGTTGAAAACAACTCATTTTTTAGATGGTCTCAAGGGAAGATTTATATATTTTGTGATGGCTATCCGAGCCATCAGAGAGGGGATTGGAGCAGTGTAATTTGGACTCCACCCTTTGCATATACTATATTTATATGTTGCGGTAAATAAAGCATACATTCATCATGTGCCTCAACCGATTAACTTGTGTGCTTCACATTTATATATTATTGTACCTGACTTGTGTAGAAGGGGAAACGTCCATTACAACACTTTTACAACGTATCCTTTACAATGCAGGTGTCATTACAATGCACGCCGATACACAGTATGCCATTACAACGCAGGTGACATTACAACGCATGCAATTACAACGCATTGTAAGGTGAGTTTTGGAGGTAAGTGTTTATTTTTTATGGGTGGGGGACTGTATTTATTTTATACTTGGGTATTATGCACGTTTTAAAATTATATTAATTTCAAAATATTAACTAATATGTTTCACTTAAAAAATTAATTTAAAGGGCTTGGCACTCATCCCCTGGGATGGGATGCTTGGGAAACAGGGGTTTTGGGTGGGGGAGTGTATTAATACTCAGATATTTGTTTTAATACTTGAGTATTAATTATTAATTAGTTTAGTTGTTAGTATTTTAAAAAATCAATATATATCAAAAAAATTAATTAAAAGCGCTTGGTACCCATCGACTGGGATGGGCTGATTGGGAAACAGGGGTTATGAGCGGGGTGTATTAATACTCAGGTATTAATTTTAATGCTTGAGTATTCATTATTATTTACTTTAGTTGCTAGTATTTAAAAAAATTAATATATATCAAAAAAATTAATTAAAAGGGCTTGGCACCCATCCCCTGGGACGGGGTGATAGGGAAACTAGGGTTTTGGGTGGGGGGTGTCTATTAGTATTCAGGTATTAATTTTAATGCTTGAGTATTACTTATTATTTAGTTTAGTTGTTCGTATTTTTAAAAATTAATATATACCAAAAACTTTTATTGAAAGTGCTTGGCACTTATCCCCTAGGACGGTATGCTTGGGAAATAGGGATTTTGGGTGGGGGAGTGTATTAATACTCAGGTATTCATTGTAATACTTGAGTATTAATTATTATTTATTTTAGCTGTTTGAAAATTTAAAAAATTAAATATTTCTAAAAATTAATTAAAATGGCTTGGCACCTATCCGCTGGGATGGGATGCATGGAAAACAGGGGTTTTGGGGGGAGTGTATTAATACTCAGGTATTAATTTTAATACATGACTGTTAATTATTACTTATTTTAGCCGTTATTTAATTGTAAAATTAATATATATTATTAAAATAAATAAAAGGGATTGGGACCCAAACCCTGGGATGGGATGCTAGGGAAACAGAGGTTTTGCGTGGGGAGTGAATTAATACCCAGTATTTAATATTAGTACACTGGTATTAATTAATAATTACTACTATTTGTAGAATAAAAGTAGAAAATAAAAAAATAGAGAATAAAAATAGAGTTTGGCACCCATTCGTTGGGGTGGGATGGGGGAGGAAATAGAGTTTATTGGAGGGGGAGTCATTTAATATCAAGGTGTAATTAAAAAAAAAAAATTTATTTAAAAATTAATTTAAGGGAATTAACAATCCTAAAAATTATATTAATTTAGTTTAAAAAATATAAATAGGCATATATGTGCAACATAAGTTTGCAAAAATAGACATAGAAAATGTTAAAAAAGTTCAAATTAATAATAAATAATATAATATTTTACAAACAAAAAATGAACACATTAAAAGTATTGTAGCAAACTTAATTACATTTAAAAAAATTAAAAGACAGTTTTCAAAAATTACAAAAAAATGTTTTACATTTTTTTTATTAAAGGTAATATTTTTTAAATATAAACATGTTTTTTACTGTATTGTAACATATACTTTTTAATTTTGTTTGTAGGTTTTCCCACAGTTTCCCATTAGAATGAATGAGAGAAATTGTCCTTATTTTCTTTTCACAAAAAGAGATGGCGTTGCTGCTTGTACGTAAGTTTCGTCAGTGGGAGGAACGTCGTGGTCAGGATCGGAAGCAAGGAAGAGCTGCGTACAGGTAAGGGAAATTAAAAATTTTAAAAATAGATTAAGGGTGGCATAGTTTATTGTAAGGAGAGAGGAGGAAGATAGTAAGAACTAGGGTAGTTGTTTTTTGATAGTTTTGTATGTTTTAACAAAAAAATTATTCCAATGCAGGTAGCAGTTTTAGGCCCACGTCGGGTTGATTGCTTTTGTAAACCTTTTGGTTTAAGATAATAATTTTAAAAGAATGATTACCTTTTCTTTTAAACCAAAGTGTCATAAAAGCAATATTTTAAAAATATTTTTGATGCAACGGGTTTTGAAATTAAGGTATTGCGTCGTCGTGGAGTTTTGGGAAGAATGAAGGAACATGGACACAGATGGCATAGATCGCATAATTACTTTTTGGGACAACTTTTAATTTTTGATACATGGTTTTTGAAATTAGGCTGGATTTCGGTCGAGAGATGATTGCAATGATCAATTTCTTCTTGCAAATTTTGCCAAACATCTTTTTTTTTTTTTTTTTTTGCTGGTTTTCGGTCGAGAGTGGATTGCAGTGATGGATTTCTTGTTGCAAGTTTTGCCAAACATCCTTTATTTTTCTGGATTTTTTTGGGGATGCGTTTTTGTAGGTGAGCACAGTACAGTTTTTAGCTCCTTT
Organism: Calotriton arnoldi; assembly: GCA_963921515.1. NCBI lineage: Eukaryota > Metazoa > Chordata > Amphibia > Caudata > Salamandridae > Calotriton > Calotriton arnoldi. The sequence goes on from CAWUFW010004701.1 coordinate 289,855, forward strand.
TTCGCTGTAAAAATTGGCTTTGCCGAACTGTGTCCATTTGGGTTAGTTTGACACGGGATTTGATTTGCATCACGGATTATGGATTATTTAATATGGATTAATGGACTGCACAAGACTTTTGGTGAAATGTGGGATTGTACGCAAGTCCAAGAGTTGAAAAAAGAAGACAACTGAAGGTAAGAAATCTGACTTTTTATATATAATTTAAAATTTTTTAGAAAAATGCCAATTCAATTAGGGAAATTCATTTTCAAAACAGGCAAGTAAGGTGGTTAAGGGGTTAGTGTAGATTAGAAATGTAGGATGTGTGCAATATTGTGTAGGTAGTCTGAAGCCACCATCAACGAAAATTCTTGAATTGCACCCAATAGTCGCTCGGACATGTCTTTTGTTCTTTTTTTAAATTTGTGGGTTCAGACTACCAGTCAATGATTGCGCAATTCTCATTTCTTGGAAACTTTGCTCCTTCTTCAAAATTTCCAAAAAATGATAGAAGTTAGGATGTGGTTTACCTATTGATTTGGTGAAGGAGTTGTGCCATCCCTCTATGGCATTATTTGTTTTTGCTCCTCCCTCTAAGCAGGTCGTGTAGCACTTCCACCACTTCACATGCAAACGTGGCTTCCTCCTGCGACCTGACCTGCTTAGATGGCCAATCCATGTGTCTTCAAAATAATTTAGAAGGGGTGCCAATTTGTCCTCGATTGCAGTAAAATAGTCATATTCAGTAATAGATGTATAGTATTCACCTACATTGTCAGTAGGAACCTAGCAAAGTGCTGTTAGTTTTTTCAGTTCAAATTGCAATTTACTGTCTGATATGTAATCCTCAACTAAGGATGTTTTTTTAAATTTTTCTCCGATAAGCCTGTGAAAAGTGAAAAAAACATCTTTGAATTTAGGTATCCGTGTACATTTTGGTAATTGTGTTAATCATAGGTAATTCAAGGTCAATTAACACTTTTCTAGGACTTTTGTTCATGGTTTTAGCTTTTATCACTGACAAAAATTCAGTGTATGTTGAGGTTTGTTTACATGGAGTAAACTGTACAATAAGGGCACTACTGTATGATTAATGTAGGCGTGAATAGTGTATATGTGGGTGAATGGGTGGGGTGTGGATTTAAACATCCCATCCATCATCCAAATATCACTAGTCTCTAACTTAACAAGATTATGGGGTGTGCTAAAGATTAGAATTCTTTTAAGAGGGTTTTTGTTGTCATGCAAAAGAGAGGTTTCATTAGTAACAGCTACAGTAAGCTCAGGAGGAATGTAATATCAGAGAAGGTTTGGGGTGTTACACGTTTTTTATGCTGTATAATTCTGTGTAGGTTGGGGATTGTGGGCATACAACTTGCTTCATGGATAGGAATGTGCTGTGATACCTCCCTCAAAACTGAGCCACAGGGTTCATTGGAGGTGGATGCCAGGTCTTTCATTTCATTTATATTTTCTCTTACCTCTATCTCCATTGCAGAGGCAGAGTGGTTATGTTCGGCGGTCCTTTCAACAGTGTCACCAAGAGTAACCGCTCTGCCTGTGCAATGGGATGAGTAATAATGCACACACCTCCAATAACACCTGGGCTCAGTTAATCTCTCCTTACAATAAATGTAGCCACTGTAACTTAACAGTCTATTTCACCTGCTTGATTTCAAATATTTGGCTTGGTTTCTTGCTGCCATTCTCTGTAGAAAAAAGAAAAAGAGAAAACATTGTTTTAGTGATTTTGTGTATGATTGCTTTTAAAAATATTTTGCCTGCAAGCATAAAATTACTGTGCATTAATTATTTTACAGCTTTTTTTTTTACAAAATCGAACCAGGATTTAATTGCATTGGCTTGGCAATGATGGTTTGGAATTGTTTGCTGCCTAGATACCTTTGATTGAAAAAGGTTATTTTTGGAGAGACTTGACAGAATGAAACAGGTTACCTTTATTAGGTTTTTCTGTTGTATGGCCGGAAAGTCCTGGCGTTCATGCTGGGTTTCTTTGGATTTTTCTTTCAATTGTTTTTTCTGTGGTGTTTTGTGCTTTAGCTTCTTTGGGTCTGAAAAAAGTGCAGAAATGTTCTTAGTTTTTTGCTACGAAAAATCTACTTTTGCAAATAGCCTGCAAAGAAAAAGTTTAGTCATTATTTACTAGAAAACAGTAATTTTCTTTTTGTTTGTGAGGCTCTAATTTTTAATGCAATGTTACTTTTTTCCATAGAAATGTTTCTTAAATTGAAACCTGCGAAACAAAAGTTATTATTTGTGGTTTTTGATCATTTTTACCTTGTATAGTTTGTCTTCTTCTGGGTTGATGGGCTTGGTTTGTTTTTCATGGTAATGGATGTGTTCCTCCACACTGGTGGGGTAATATGACTTTATCTGTAGAGAATTGTTAAAAAGTCACTGTTTTATTGCATGCTTGAAAAAAAACAGAAATGAAAATGTGAAATTTACTGTTTAAATATTCATTTTTAATTTAACTTCATTAAATTTGCCCCCAACACCATCCAACACTTTCCCTGAGGAAAGCACCTGTCGGAGTAGGAATGGTAAATTTGCCCCCACCACCGTCCAGCACTGTCCATGAGGCTAGCACCTGTTGGAGTAGGAATAGTAAATTTGCCCCCACTACCATCCAGCACTTTCCCTGAGGCTAGCACCTGACAGAGTAGGAATAGTAAACTTGCCCCATCACCATCCAGAACTTTCCCTGAGGCAAGCACCGGTCGGAGTAGGAATAGTAAATGTGCCCCCACCACCATCCTGCACTTTTCCTGAGGCAAGCACCGGTCGGAGTAGAAATAGTAATTTTACCCCCACCACCATCCAACACTTTCCCTGAGGCAAGCACCTGTTGGAGTAGGAATTGTAAATTTGCTCCCACCACCATCCACCACTTTCCCTGAGGCAAACACCTGCCAGAGTAGGAATAGTAAATTTGCCCCACCACCATCCAGCACTTTCCCTGAGGCAAACACCTGTCAGAGTAGGAATAGTAAATTTGCCCCCACCACCATCCAACACTTTCACTGAGGCAAACACTTGTCGGTGTAGGAATAGTAAATTTGCCTCACCACCATCCAGAACTTTCCCTCTGGCTAGCACCTGTCAGAGTAGGAATAATAAATTTGTCCCCACGACCATTCAGCACTTTCCCTGAGGCAAATACCGGTCGGAGTCGGAATAGTAAATTTGCCACCACCACCATCTAGCACTTTCCCTGAGGCTAGCAACTGTCGGAGAAGGAATAGTAAATTTGCCCCCACCACCATCCAGCACTTTCCCTGAGGCAAACACCTGTTGGAGTAGGAATAGTAAATTTGCCCCCACCACCATCCAACACTTTCCCTGAGGCAAACACTTGTCGGTGAAGGAATAGTAAATTCAGGGTAACTGTTACAGGGTAACTGTTAGCTTTCTAAATCTCTCTTTAACATGTGACTAAAAATTGAGAGAATTTCTGTATACCCATGTGAAATTCATCAAACATGGACTTTATTTTGGAAGTAGAATACAAAAAGACATCGATTATCCTCATGGAGAGGAATGGAAATGAATGCTTCACATAAGTCAATGACTCTATACCATTCTTCATCCACAGGGATCTAAAACATACAGCAGGATTTGGGACCACTGTCAAAATGGGACTACAGTTTGGTTAACCTTCCTTAAATCTTGCACTGTCCACCACATATCACTTTTGTATAATGCACAGGACTACCAAGCACCTCCCGTAGAATGCCCTATCTATAATGTTCTCACTGCCAGGTTTAGTCCTTCTTTTGCTTCTTGTGAAAGTTTGTCTAATTCTGGGGTAAACGGCATTTGACTTGACTTGTATCTTAACTGGTTTTGCACTTTTTGTCAGTCCTATGTCTGTTCCTGTGAAATACCATACCTCTTCTTTCATTGTGTGCTTAAATCAAGAGGCGGATCGACTTTTGTAAGAACTGGAAACAGTTGTACTCTTGATTCCTGGAATTTTATTTCTCTCATTATTTTTGCCCAGTTTACTTCCTTCTCTAGCACTTTCTGTTGCAAACACTCTATCACCACTCTGTATTTTTCCATAACTATCTCAGCTGAAGCATTGCTAGGTAGAACTCTAGCACTTCAGTCGGCCAAGCACCAGCAGACATAATACATCAAAATTAATCCAAAGCACCTTTGAAACACTCACCAATGTATCAAATGTCTTATACAGCTTGTCAGGTTCTTCTCTCAGTTTTGGATTTAAAAAAAAGAAAATTACCCTTTTCCAAGGCACATGCAGAAAATTCTCTTCATGTACTTCCCTTAAAGTAAATGTTGCCACTTTTTCTTTCTTCTCGTCTCAGGGTCTGATTCACAAAGGTAAAGTTACACTTTTGTGAAAGTTTACTATTTTATTGGTGTTCTCATACTATGAGTTTTATTTTAGTAATAGCAATTTTACAACTGTGGAGACTCTACACTTGTGGCAGAGACTCAGCACGTAAGAATATAGGCTCATGCAATATTTTTATGTGCAGAGTTGTCCACCCCACCACAACAATGCAAAACCTGATGAAAGGGCTTTGCCACAGAACATAAAAACAATAAACAAAATCTTGTTCACTCAATCTAAACAGGAAAGAATAAGCAAGTTAAATGGAAAGAATCTTGCAATCAATAAGCATAAGACTAGTAGCGTCTCAGCAGGTGTCAAACAAAAATCACACTAAAGCAGATTCCCTTCCAGTGGCAATTCACCTATGATTAGCGCACTTACTCCTGGGCACCAAAGAGCAAGCGACACAAACCCAAATTAAACATGCAAAACCTCAAAGAAAACTTGTGAATTCAGAAAAATCGCTATTCTGTGTGAATACAGCTGATCACAAATCACACAAATACTATACAGGGAATTCCAAAATATGACAAGTACAGCAAAATCACAGTAATCAAACCACCAATCAAACTAATAATCAATAGCACATATCTAAAATCTCACATGCAGTGTAACAATCCATCACTCATCACAAAGTCACAATCTCAACTATACATCCTACAATGCATCAGTAACATATTGAACACTCTCAATCTCAAGAATCATTCCAATCTACTAATATTCATAATCCCTTTACTCAGGAACAACACTGTAAGTCTCAGGAACTCAGCAAATAATCCAAAGTTGACTTGGAAATGTAGACAGAAGCCAGTCTAAGACTATAGCAAAATAGGATAGAGGGACTCCATCTCCCATGGCTGGCACTTGAACTGTGTCACGCAGTACCTCGGCATGGAAATAAGTGTGCTCCCACCCGCAGGAGCTTTGAAAATTCTCCTACCGGGTGGGCGTTCACTTCTATTTCCCTGCCCGTGCTTTTCGGGGCAGTGAAACTGTGATTGCTCCCACCGGTGAGAGCAAGCAGAAGTAGCTAGAGCAAGCAGAAGTAGCTGCTTCCACTGGGCGGGGGCAACGTCGGCTCCAGTGGGGGAGCTGGGTGGGGCTGGGAGGCTCTGGGGATCTCCCACAGCCCCCAACATTATGGGCCTAATTACGATGTCAGGCGGATCGCAACCAACAGGCCGTCGGTGGTGATCTGTCCGACATCTGAGGCTGCTTTCCGACTGGTGGATTAGGATACTGGCAGTCGGAGTGCATCAGTTTGAGGGACAGAGCGACGCCTCTGACAGGCTCAAGGAGCCCTTCGGGGCATCGGTCAGACCATAATACCTCCAATGGAGGTGGTGCCTGCCTCGGCATAGGGATTACGATGCCCCTTTCCGACAGCCTTTTCATGGTAGCCCGACAGCCAGGAAAAGGCTGTCAGAAATGGACTTTAGGGTCCCCTAGCAGGGCCCCGTCCCCCATAGGCCTCTGCTATGTGGCCTTCGGGGCACATGTGGTGCCCCCCAAACATCAAAAACATCACTTTCTCAATTGCGGCTTGTGCTGCGGCTCTTTTCCGGGTCGCAACACAAGCCGCAATTGAAAAAGGGATGTTTACGACCGCCTGCATGGCGGTCTTTTCCTAATTGGGCTGTTGGGACAGCGACTCCTTGTCGGACGGTCTTGAGCCTGAAACGATGATGGTCGGACGCTCGTCCGACCGCCTTTGTAATGAGGTCCGATGTTTGGTCCAGGGAATGGGTCCGCAAGGCCCCTTTGGGTTTGAAGAGGGGGGGCCATGTGCCCTCCTCCACTAATAGAAAAGTTTTGGGCCCTGGGGGATGGGGTCACTGGGGCCTCCTAAAGCTCAGGGAGGGGGCCACACACACCCTCCCCTACAATTAAAATATTGCCTAGGGATGCGGTCCCTGGGGCCCATTTGGACTTGGGGAGAGGGGTCACATGACCCCCCTAATGTTAAAGTTTTTCGTCTCTGTGGATGGGGTCCCTGGGGCCCTTTCAAGCTCAGAGATGGTGGCCACATGCCCCCTCCCCTAAGGCTAAAGTGTTTGGCCTATGGGTAGGGGTCCATGGGGACTAAACACTCAGGGAGGGTGTTCCTCTATAATTAAATTATGGGTCTGGGGGATGGGGTCACCGGGGCCCTTTTGGGCTCAGAAATGGGGGCAGCCCCCTACCCTAATGATATTGGGGATGGGGTCCCCAGGGACATTGGTGGCCTGGGGAGAGAGCCTCAACCCCCTCCCCTTTTTTTTTTAAGAAAAAGGCCCTGGGGATGGGTCCCCTGGGGCAAATGGTGATTGCGTGACTCCCAACCCCAGCGGGATTGACTGCTCATGGAGGTTGGATGCAGTGCCAGGCTCTGTGGTCGACACCCGTGGCACACTGCCCAAAGCAGCGAGCGGCAGGGTATTGGCTTTACATATGATAATAAAATATTACTTTACGCTAAAAAAATCTTAGAAATTCAGTAAAAAAACACAAAAATTAAAGTGACATTGTAGTTAGGTGAAAATTTAAGTGCCAACATAACGATTTAAACTCAATAAACCATTGAAATTCACCATTTATGGTTGTTTCTAGTAACTATAACTTGTGCCCTAAGGTAACTATAACCCATGCCCGCACCATGCCCAGCTAATTACAACACATATTATATCAGTCATGACATGTTCTACAAAATCACTTCAACATTTGAAATGACATAATTACATGAGAAGACTGTGCTTGGCGGGGGCACAAGTTATAGTTACTAGATATAACTATAACTGATGAATTTCAGTGTTTTTTATTTCAAAGCGTTACGTTGGCCATGAAATTTTCACCCAACTATAACTTTATTTTAACCTTTGTTTTTTTCAGTGAATATGTATATGTGTGTGTGTTTGTGTGTGTGTGTGTGCGTGTGTGTGCGTGAGTGTGTGTGTATGTATGTATAAAATAGATATGAGGCCTTACCCCATACTCCGTTGTAGAAGGGATGTTTCAAATTTGCTAAAACCACTGGTGTCAAACCATTTTTTTCAGCAGCCTTGTTATTTTAATGAACAGATGCCATGGGCCAGCACACAACTCAGAAATGTGTTCCAGCTCCAGTTCAGTTCACCATATGGCACTTATATAGGCAGGCCACTATCTTAGCCACAGTCTAATAAAGACATATCAAAGAGCGTGATCAAGGTTGTGACATTTACAAACAATTGCTGTTAGAGAGGAACACAGAAATTTGTAAAGAGTGTCTTATTTTGACAATTCACAGCATTTTGAAAGCATGTTTACTATAACATTAAAAAAAACATCCCCACCTCATATTCATCAAAGTTGGGTGGGTTGCGAAAGTTTGTTGTTCTAAAAATTGGGTTGTGGGTCTGAAAAGTTTGGGAAGCCCTGAGGGGAACAGGATCTCTGTAAAAGTTGTATGTTAAGCGTCATGGCCTCGGCTTTAAAGGTCTGGAGGTGTGAACAGTTTCTTCTCAAGCAGGGGAACTGTCCGATGGGGAGATAATCCTTAAGATCTTTAGGATGGAAATTATCATAAAGTAGTAGGGAGTTTTGGTCTGTGTGTTTTTTAATAGCCTTGTGGCCAATTGTTCTCTGGCAGGGTAGATGAACAGATCAAGAAAAGGAAGCAGTTTTTTGCCAAACTGAAATGTAAACTTCAGGTGTGTGTTACAGAAACTCAGCCATGGGACAAATGCTGCAATAGTGTCACCTTCCCAATATAATCAAACAATCATCTTTTTAGCATTTCTAAAGTTTGATCCTTAAGGGTTAAGGATTAAGGTCTGCGTAAATGTAAGACACTTTAGACTGATGCATGTAAAAGTTTGCCATGCTCAGAGCGAATGTATTGCCCATAGGAGTCCCAGAAGTTTGGTGGAAAAGTTGGTTATGGTACATAAAGATTTTCTCTGTAATGGCTACTGAAGCACAATTCATTTCAAAATTAATTGCGGTCATGTGTTGATGTCTAAAGAAAAGCCTGCACAGTGCTCAGAATCTCATCCTGTGGAATGCAGGTGTAGATAGATTCAACATTGAATCCTATAAAGTAATGTTTCTCAACATCAAATTCAATAGTGCCAAGTAGATTGAGGACATCTTCAAATTCAATAGTCTCAAGTAGATTGAGGACATCATTGGTGTCTTTAAACTAAGAAGGCATCCTCGATACCAGTGGTCTCAAGAAATAATCTGTGAATTGCAACAGTGGTTCTAAAATAGAACCAATCTCTGAAACAACACGTCTCCCTGGTGGTGTTCTCTGTAATTTGTGATTCTTGGGGAGAATATAAGAGTAGGCAGTCCTGTGGTTCAAAGGTTTTAGGAATTCAGCCTCTTTAAATGTAATCCATTGTCTATGGACACTTTCTTCTAGGAGTCTCTTAGTTTCTGCTTGTAATCTAGTTGTAAGATCCATGTTAATATTGCAATAATAATAATGTTCACTGGCAGTATTAGCTTTTTTTGGAGGCAGATTTTTAAGAGAGCATTTACTTTGATAATTAAAATGAATAAATTGTAGATAATGTGTACATTGGTGATATGAACCTCTCAGGGGATCATTTGTATTATAGTTCCAATATTTCCGAATGCAGTAGCCTTCACCTCATTATATCTGCCGAGCCTTGCTTAATCTGTCAATATACGCTTCCTAGGGAAGGACCCCAAAAATAAGCAAGAACTATTCATATTTCTACACCTATGCCCGCTACCAATGAACAATCAAAACCTCCCTTTAAACACTCCCAGCAAAACACAGATCTCACTGCCTCCTTCTACCCACTGTAACCCTGAAACACTTCTCTGCACACTGACCAGTGGCCTTCAGATATCAGAAAGCATCCCAAAACCTAATTCTTCTGCATCTTGACATACCCAGTAACAGAACATGAATAAAATACATATTTCCAAAGTTGGAAAGACATGGAGTGAATCCAGATACCCAGCTGACCTCACCATCCTCAAAAATGTATGCAGCAATTGTAAACAAACATTGCTATCTTCAAGGCTAACAAGGAAAGTTAATCTTTTTTATAGCAGTAAGCTGGCTTTCATTACCCCAATTCCTCCTTCACTACACAAATTAATGAATATTTTATTTTACAAAGGAGCATTCCTACTCAAAATTGACATTTCCTCCAGCCATACTGCAAAATCTCAGATAAAGACCAACATTCTATGCCTAGCAACTCTTCAAATATACATAACCTGAAACAGGGTCACTTCTGTTGACAAAGACATCCTGGCTGCAGAAGAGACAGGGGAGATCATGCTGTGAAGATTGAGATGATAAAATAAATATTTTATGGCCATATTGACTAATATCCATAACCCATGGATTTAGTGAACTAATGAATTATAAAGGAGTAATGGTGTTCATTTAATTGAAGAGAAAAGATGAAGAAGAAAGAAGTAATGCATTGTTAAATAACACACGATGCATGAATAAAACACTTTTTCTAAACAAATGTGGCTGAAGTAACTAAAAGTGTTCAACATGCAATAACTTTAATTAAAATGGTGCCCGGACTGTGGTCTGACTGGTTCAGACATATTTTTAGAGGTTCCTTGGGCTTCAGGAACCTGTGCTGAGGCACACAACAACAAATATTGCATGACATACATTTGATCACAGAATCAGCAAGTTACAATTAAACAATAGGTGTGCAAATCTTGGAAGTGTGATTACAGTATTGCACTGGGTCATATGTTCTAAGTGGAAGTATGCCAAAACATTAGGTGATTCTGAAGTTGCATAACTTGAAGATGAAAATGATGCTCCCATGGTGCTCCCATGGTGCCTGACAGCCAAGCAGTGGGGAGAATGGATCCCACTGACCCGAAAACCTGACATATGTCTTTTATCCTTTGAAACAGAGACAGCTTTGTAGATCCTTTTTTGGATGTGTGTGATGCACTCTATTGCTTGTCGAAGTAGTCAGTTTTTTTCCCTGAACCATGCTTTCATAGGGAACACCAATTACTATCAGATGTTTGAGTGCTAGTGTTCCCTACTAACTAGATCTTCATGTTCTTAGTCTTTGGTCAAAAGTTGAACTATTGAGCTTTCTTTGCTAGTGGGCTGAACGCGAACGAGAAGTCAGGGTCTTGGGGAAAGGATGTGTTCTAACGGCTAGGGCAGTTGATCTCAAATCTGGGGAACTGGGTTCGAGTCTCGGCAATGACACTCAACATCCTGTGATTCTGGGCAAATCGCTTAATCTCCCCGTGCCTAACAAAAATGAATGTGTCGTTGTGTAACGCAACTGGTGCTCATGTAAAGCGCTCTGATACCTGATACCTTCGGGTCAAGTTCACGCTATATAAAAAAAAAAGGGGTGCTGAGAGTGAGTCAAAGTACACTGTGTTATAAGAGTTGGAAAAAAGAGGTGACTGTTCATGATCCCTGCTACTATTCCCAGCCAAGGTCTTAGAGAAAATCATCAACAGATATCACACCAAATACCTCAACGACCACCACCTACTTGACATCAATCAGTCTGTTTTCAGACCCAACCACATCACAAAAACTGCCCTCATCGCTGCCACAGATGACATTCACATGACCCCAAAAGAGGAGACATGGCAGCCGTCATTCTCCTGGACCTCTCCACAGCAGTTAATAGAGTCTCCCACCACAACCTCATCCAACGCCAACATGACATTGAAATCCAAGGACATGCACTCTGATAGATCTGTTCCTTCCTGATTGGAAGGGCCCAGTCATCCATCCTGGCATCGTACACCTCGGACGCCCACAACCTCATCTGCAGAGTCCCACAAGGATCCTCCATGAGCCCAACCCTCTTCAACGCATACATGATCCCTCTAGCCAGCATCATCCGCTGTCACTATAGCAATGGCCTCTCCTACGCTAATGACACACAACTCATTATCTCCCCCACAGACAAGACAAGTTCAGGTTCAAGAGTCAAGTTCAATACCTGCATGACTGAAATTGCCCACTGGGTGAAGACCAACTGTCTAAAGCTGAACACCGACAAGACTGAAATTGTGATCTTCAGGAAGAGCACATCACTGTGGGATGTTAATAAAAATCTCTCTAAATTCTAAGAGTCAAACTCATAAAGAGTACTGATGTCGTAATGAGGAGGGAAATCTCAAAATAATAAGACAGAGTCTCAGGAGGAAAATGGGAAGTTGTCCCCGATCCTTCAAAACCTGGCATTTTTATACATATTTTATGCATATTAATGAACAAAAATGCAAATTCAGCATGATATGATCATAGTTAGGTCACATTGGCAAATCAAAAACAATTTCATAGTTTTAAAAGATCCTTAACACTAGCCTATTTCTCAAGGTGAGAGAAATCTTCCACTTGCATCCTCAGCAACTGCAGTTCAGAGATGTAAAACCCGATATAAAACATTTTTAAAAATAGCCCATTAAATCATGTTCCTCTGCTTGTGTACATCGGAACTTCCAGCGGAAATCCTTCAAAATGATACATATAGAACACAATTGAAAGTTTCATTCACAATACATGCTTTCTGTAACTTCAACCTATTGATGTCCCTGCTCTCCGTTATCCGTAGAAACTGTAGGGTGAGAAAAACTGCAGCGGGTCACTGATTGCGAGGGGAAATGAGCAGGAGCAAGATGAGCAGCACACCAGGAAATGCATCTTCCATTTTAATTAAATGGCATCTTGTATTAAAATGTATGCCCAGATGTGGGACCTGTGCTCTCCATGCCACTGGAGTCAAGGTATCCTGGCTGATGAGGGGTGAAACCCCAAAACAGGTCCTAGGATGCTTGTTTCCAGTCCAGGGAGAACCTGGCCTGGCAGTTCGGGCTGGACTGTTCCCATTGGGTGCAGGGTCAAGACTGATTTGCATATGGCTGGGTTCAAACTGGAATGGCATGGGGAGCAAAAAAACGATGGATTTAGGCCCAGATCTCTGTACTGGGGTGAATGTATAACATTGCTCTGCATTCTGTCCATCAATTGTTGTTTTTGCATTTGTCACCCCGAGTGGGACGGGTATGCCCATACATGGGTCCGGTGCTCTCCATGCGACTGGAGTCAAGCTATCCTGGCTGATGAGGGGTAAAGCCCTGAAACCGGTCCTAAGATTCTTGTTTCCAGTCCAGGGAGGACCTGGCCTGGCAGTTCGTGCTGGACTGTTCCTAGTGGGCGCAGGGTCAAGACGGATTTGCATATGGCTGGGTTCAAACTGGAATGGCATGGGGAGCAAAAAAACGATGGATTTAGGCACAGATCTCTGTACTGGGGTGAATGTTTGACATTGTTCTGCATTCTGTCCATCAATTGTTGTTTTTCATTTGTATTAAAATGTGGCATAACTATACTTCACACAAATAACTTGTCACCCAAAATAGAGCATCTAAAAAATCTTTGACAACCTCACCTCAATTATTTTTTCATAATCACTAAAAACCCCATCAATAAACTTTATTATTCTGCTATTAGTTCATTAGTTTGTCAAAATCTTCATTTTCTTAGGTAATCATACAATTTCCTCCAATTGCTTCGATTGTTGATACATTCAGTCCTTGAAGACATCCAAGTCCACATCCATTGACCTTTTTCTTCTTATGCATTTATTAGAGCTCTTAGTTCTATACTGTATCTACTGATCATATACTTTAATAATTGTAACAAAACAATAGAGTAATTGCATAAATCATCACAATTATTTCAGGTGTTAGAACTGATTAAAGAATACCACCACTAATATTACTTAACCATCTGCCTACCTTTCCCAAAACTGCTCCCTAACTTTTTTACCCAGGATCCCACACTCTACCAAAATCCTGGTTCTGTCACTGTCCTAATCTCATGAGTTGGATTAGTTATATTAGTAATGAAAGAATCAATTTCACCACTATAATCAGGTATATAGGTACAACACCATATCGCCTAAATAACTTTACAGACTCTGCCTTCCTTTGCCAAAATAGTATCTAAGGTAAGACAGTTCTGCATAACGATTGCTCTAATTGCTACCATTTCCACATTTACCAGTTCAAAAGACCCTGCTGTATCTACTGCAAGTCTATCTACTATTGTAGACACTCATCTAATTTTCACCTCATTCATAGCCAAACCCAGTGGAGGAATCATTGCTTCTAAAATATCTAAAACCACTTGTCCAAAACTTCGTCTTACTCTTTTTATGACATGTTTTTCATCTACCTCATCTATATGATAAACACTAAGGAAAACTAAAGCTAGATAACCGCCAATTTCTTGGTAGTTTAAAATAAGTAGGCTTTCATAAACATAATACATTTCTGTCATAATATGTTCTTCTCCAGGCAACAGATCTCCACTGACTTCATAAGATTTGTCTCACAAGCTCTCTCTTCTTTTCCTTTTTCTCTGACTTTGCCTTACCATACACATCTCACCTTATCTCTCCCGTTCCACTTTCATCAGGATGTAAACCTGAGAGCCTAAAGTCTTATTCTTTTTACTACCTTCACTCTTCTCTTTCACGCTCCTCATTACTCAATAAACATGAATAGTCTTTATTCAATTTAGTATTATGTCTGTTTTGTACAATCACCCTCAAATAGTCACTGTATTTAATTATTTTATCATTTTCATTAATAAACAATTCTCCAAAGGCTCATTAAAATCAGTCAAAGGAGAAGGACATGCATCATGATTAAAAATAGCTGCAAAGATATTACAGTATGGTGCATATGGACTCTCTAATTTTATGTATGTCAAACCCTCCCCAGATGAAGTGAAGTGGGAAGGTAAGTACATACATGACATCTATTACTTTTCATGATATCCACATACTCCCTAATCATTTTAGTATACACATTATCTGTGAAAACACTAGCTAAATATACTACATGTCTAAATTCTTCATAATTAATTTCAATGTCAGCATTATTATTCACATAACTTGAAACATTTCCCACAGGAATCAGTAAGCATACCAACAAGCCAACTAATGATAATAGAATTATTCTTAGCAGTGTTATCCGTACAATTTTTCAGCACCTGCTGTGTCCCATCCACTTAATTGAGACCAAAGGCAAAATATTTATCCGCAAGAAAAATCAAATTCAAACTGCTGGAATTCGCCCTCTCTGCAAGGTCACCCCCAATTTCTTTTGCCTTTACTATCCACTTTTTCTGATATTCATTTTTGGTGGCTCTAGCACTCCAAGCACATTACCACTGCTAACCAGTGCTAAAGTGCTTGTGCTCTCCCCTTTAAACATGGTAACATTAGCCTATACCTGATTGGCTTTATTTAATTTACTTATAAGTCCCTTGAAGAGTGGTATACCATATATCAAGGGCCCGTAAATTAAATGCTACCAGTGGGCCTGCAGCACTTATTGTGCCACCCACTTAAGTAGCCCCTTAAAACATGTCCCAGGCCTGCCATTGCAGCCTGAATGCAGTTTTAAACTGCCAATTCGACTTAGCAATAGAACCCTCTTATCAAGCCTTAAACCTCTCATTTATTGCACATAGGTCACCCTGTTTACTTAAACCTGTGATTATTGCTCGTCATATGGTCAGTGACTGATTATTGCCTTGTTCTGGACTCTGTAAAGCACTCTGATACCTCAGGGTCTAGCTAGCGCTACATAAAACCTTAAATAAATAAAGAAAAGGTAGGCTCTAGGTAGCCCATAGAGCAGGGTGCATTCTAATTGAAAGGTTGGACATGTACTTTTAAGTTTCAGATGTCCTGGTAGTGGAAAACTCCTAAATTCGTTCTTCACTATTGCGAGGCCTACCTATTCCTTCGGATGTTATTGGGTTGCCTTATTATATTGAATAAGTGCTAACGTTTGATTGGGAACAGGTAAACATTGCACGTTTGGTGTCTGAAAAACTGCAATTAAAATTATTTTTTAATAGTAAAGTTGGATTTTAAGTTAGAATTTTTTTTCAAATGCAATTTTTAGAAAGTTGGCATTTTCCTGCCCTAACTATTTGGTGCCTGCAGCCTGTTACTAGGTCACATGATTGGGTATAGTTGGCAGTTGGACTTTGTTTATTCCTCCCAGACAGCCACACAATAGAGTGATTAGGTTCACCTGGATAGGCTATGAACTGGCAGGATGCGGAGTGGAGCTGCGTACAGCCCCACTTGCAACTGAATAGGCTGTGCTCTTCCATCCCACAAAGGACTTCTCATCCCTAAATTATTCATGTAGCCAGCTTGGAGCCTTGGCAGAGGAGTCAGAAAACTTCAAGCATTTTAAAGGGAATTCTCTAGAAACTGCTCCTACTTGAAAGAAGGCATCCAATATGAAAATAGGACCCTTAGACCCACTCTTGAGTTCACTTTCTGGACCTGCAGAAGGACTCTCTGAGGACTGCCTGCTGCTATGTACTCCACAAGACTTCTTTGCTGCACCTGGAAGGACTGTTTTGCTGCCTGGAGCCTGCCTTGAGCCCTCAGAACCTGTCCTACTGCTTGAGCCTGGTTTCATGACTTCAGCCCAGGGCTACCAGAGTGACTCCAAGGGCTAGTTGGCTGGCTCCTGATCAGAGCCTCAGGGACAGAAAAGGCTCCAACCATGTTGAACCTGCACCTGGACTCATCCTGAGTGAGTCCTAACCCCCCCCAAGTGGTGCCCCTCCAGTCCAAGTCCCTTGGTGTTGGTGCTAAGGGCACCTAGAAGCCAAAATCCAAATGTGGGACTTTGAACATATTTGGCTAAAAACTGCTCTGAGAACAGAGGGAAGACCGGGACAAACCTGCTCATCTATCCGCCCAAGGTATATCACCGGTCAGCCTGACTTCATTGTAGCTCCCATTATGTTCTTCTCCACATCAGCAAATCCTGTTCAGCGGTCCTTCACCCAAATCATATCCGTCCCGTGAAAATTTTGTTGGCTACAGCCTCCTTATGCTTATGTCCCATTTGGCAAGGAGGATGCCTCAAGTTTCTCTATAAAAAGCATGTGGCAGCTCTCAATCCTCCATATTGGTCTCTTAAACAAGAACCATCAACAAATGATGTTAGATCTTCCAGTTGTAATGGAACTTTTTTTATGTCTGGTATTGGTTTAGTGCACAATTCTTTTACCTCTATGCAGTCATGAACCAGTTCACACTCATTTTCATTTTCCTTGTCTTCACAAACCTTGTCTGAAATCAGTAGCAATGTTACTGAGCTCAGTATATTTCATCTCCAAATTGAAATATTTTCTGCTGCAAGAATAGCTTGCTCATAACGTGCCAATAATTCGTTATGTGCTGTGTTCTGGTCCTTGTCAGAAGGATCTCAACATAGACTATTAATGTATGACCCATCACAATTCCTTACTTCTGTTCAATTGCCAAACAAACTGCTACAACTGATTTCAAACAACACAGAAGGCTTACAGTTACCGGATCTAACACACCTGAAAGATATACCACTGGATGCATAAGTCTTCCATTTTCCTGGGTGAGAATTGAAAGTGCACATCCATCTTTTTCATGATAAAATAGAAAAAAACATCATATTGTAATCAGGCATCCCAAGTGCGGGCGCGTGAGACAAGCTCTGTTTCAATGTCTTCAAATGCAACAAGGCACACATCATCAAATGGTACCATATCCTGTACATCATTGCATGTCAACCTTTCTAAAGGTTTTGCAATAAAGAAGAAATTTGGAACCCACTTACGAGAGCAGCCAACAAATACAAGAGACCTACAAACTTCCCTCTGGGTGTTTGGAGGGCTAAATTTCAGGATTGCAAAAATGCATTTTTAGAGACTTTCATCACACCTTTCTCAATATGGTGTCCCAGATAAATGACTTCTTTTTCACAGTCGTGCATTTTAGTTGGGGAGCCATTATGCCCATTTTCAGCTAGATGATTTAACAAGGCAATGGTATCCAGCTTACAGTCCTTCTTTGTATTAGATGCTATTAACAAATCTTTTAATATTGAACTTGGACTGAGCTACAAAATCTTTCTCCCGTATTTGGGAGAACATTGAAGGACAGAACACACTGTTGGATCTACCCCACACAAGAACTTTCTTCAAAAATTGAAAAGCAAAAAGGATCTATGAATGCCCATGTAATGGAATTGAGAATAACGCTTGGTGACTGTATATCATTCTGCTTCTGATGGAATCTGAAACTGATACTGCTGGACCAGACAACAAGGAATAACAATGTTACTTATTTTCCAAAGGTCTTGTACAATCTTACATTTCTCTTTTTGATTCCCAGCACTGGAGAATTGCAAGGACTACTAAGCACTTCTCAAATAATTCCCTGTTCAATCATTTTTTTCAGTTACTGGTTTCATTCCTTCCTCAGCTTTTTTCATAAGTATGTGCTGTCTGGTTCTGATCTAACTTTTATTTTCACTGGTTCTGATCTAACTTTTAATTTAATTGGTTCTGCTCTTTTAATCAGCCCACTTTCTTTGGCATTGTAATCCCATACCTCTTCTTTGACAGTATGTCTTAAATCCAGAGGGAGGGCATCTTTTGTGATAACAGGATACAATTCAACTCTGGTGCTTTCAAAATTAATTTTAAGAATGGAATTTTCATCTTGGGTTTCAATCGTGACACCCTCTGGTGTGCAATATATCACACGATTCATTTTACAATGAAGATCCCTTGCAAGTAAATTCACGAGACTTGAATCACATATTGTGAACTGATGTTTATTTTTCAGTGATCCTATTTTAACTGGAACATCTGCTGTAACCTGGTTCACAATTTGTTTATTACTTATCCCTATAACTTGGACTTCACTTCCTGAGAGGGGTAGGTTTGGGACTTCCACAGAAGGACCTGTAGAATGGATAGCTACTGTATCAATCAGAAATA
The DNA here is from genome assembly GCA_963921515.1 of Calotriton arnoldi. Lineage (NCBI taxonomy): Eukaryota > Metazoa > Chordata > Amphibia > Caudata > Salamandridae > Calotriton > Calotriton arnoldi. The sequence continues at coordinate 308,043 of CAWUFW010004701.1, forward strand.
AAACGGGGTGGCCATTGACTTCTCCGTCAATGTATGGGCCACTCTGATCTACCTCCAAGACTGCAACAAGCATGCAATTTTCCTCGCCCCCTCAGGAAACAGTCATTGCGAACTACTCCCTGCAACCTCAACATTCAAAATCATAGTATTTTGTTGGTACCCTGGATTATATAGCATTTTATTTCTCGATGTTTTTTTGCATTACTGGAGCTGTTGGCATAGACATATGAAACAGTTTATGATTCTGCAAATTCTGCTCTGCATTTTGTATATTTGAAATCATATTTCCTCTCCATTTTTGCTGAAATTGTTCTGAATTTACCTGTATTCTATTAGGATTCTGTCTACATTCTCTTTTCTAATATACAATCCTCCCACAATAATGACATGCTGTATTCTTTTTCAACATCTCAAAATTTGCGCTTGTTTATCACCTTTACTTTGCTCACTTTGATTCATCACATTCACTTTATTCTGTACAAAATTCACATTTGAACCCATTTGATTTTGCAAACATTTTACAAACTGTTATGTCTGAGTGATCATTGTCTTTTCCTTTAATTTCTTTTGGTTTGTTTCAAAATAGTCACTACTGTTTTCACCAATATCAAAATCTCATCAATGCTCTTCGTCTGCCAAATCGACTCACTTTGCTGATTAAAAGTCATAAGTTCTGGCTTCATTCCATTTACGAAAGCAGAGACAAATCCACTAGCTCCATATTTTTTTGCATTCTCGACTCCGCTATGTTTTTTTAAAACATGCATCAACCTCTCATAATAGGTATGTACTGATTCTTTAGGTTCCTTTGTTGTTGTCAAAATCTTTTACCAATTTATAACCTTCTGGGACTCACTTTTTCAAATACTCAATCACAGCCTTGTATTTGTCTGCTATCTCAGTTGAAGTGAATTGTTAGGACCAAGCATAGCTGGTTCTTGTGTTGGACATCCAGTAACAACCTTGCATTCTAACCACAGATCTCCAGGACTACAATCTCAAGCAACGTGCTTAAAGGAGAAATGTGTGTCAACCAATGGTTCTCTTCATACCACTTTGCTGGATTTTCTCTGAATTTTGGAAAGTTATTTGTAAATGCATACAAATAGTCCTTGTCCATGGAACATGCACTAAATTTCCTCTATGTGCTTCCCTTAAAAGAATTCCACCACTGAGGTTGTCCCTACTTCTGAATCAATTGCGATATTCATTGCTTTCCCCTCAATCCCTTTAATTTTTTTATTCGATGTTTCTTTCTTCCACTTTTCTCAGTATTTCTTCAAATCGTTCCAATTTCTTGTTTTCTCAATTAGGTGTTTAATATGAGCTCTTAAAGAAATCAAGCCCATCGCTTTAATTTAATCATACGTTAAATCCATTTCGTAATTTTGTTTTATATTCTTCATTTTGCTAATGTGAATTTTCAGCTCACCAGCTAATTCTTCTAATTTATCGTGAGCTTCGTTGGCACACCCAGCTGCTTCTTTTATCAAGTATCTTGTTACATCGGCATTGTAATTTAATATTCTGCTCAAATCCACATTCCCTTGCACCATTTCACCAAAATTGATTGATACAAGTTTATCTAGGAGGTGGTTCTACCACCACTACTCCCACAGGAGAAACCTTTGTCTGATCTTCCTGTATCCCACTTCAACTTGTTTTAGGCTATGGTATTATGGTTGTTACCTCAGTTGGAACACTAGGTACAATCCCAGTAGGGACTTGTGCCATTCCTGTATCACCTCCAGCAGACTAGGTTGCCTCCATCGATCTATTTATATATGGAGGAGGTCTAGAATTCAGCAATTAACTTATGATTTGATCATCATCTGACTCCCAATTTTTCCTTTTCTTATTTTCTTCTTTATTCTGCTCTTCTCCATTAATTATAGCAGGAGAGGTCTGTACACATTCTATCATGTCCTCAACGCAGCTTTTCTCTTGGTGATCTAGTTTACTTTCTAACCAACCCCTCAATGACTTCTTCATGTACGTATCTTTCTTCTTTTTTTCCTTTTCAGTTGCCATACAATCCTATCTATTAAGCACCTGGAACTGTGTGGATCTGGCATTGGCTTCATATCGTATGTGGTTTGTCTTAGAAAATATAGCTTGTTAATATTAAAAGTACCTTCCAATGGAAACTGTAGAACCTCATCGTGTGTGGTTTATTTGTTCAATTCAGAGACCCAGGTGCACGTGTAATGCTCGACCTCTACCATCATTTCATATGCTGGTGTTCCTTCACTAGGTAGTTTCTAACTCTATCTAGGTATCTCCTTCTTTGGTTTAAGTTTTGAAAGTATACCATCCATAGTTTGCTTCAAAACAGACTCAAAATAATTTCAAAATCACACTAAAATCCTATGAACAAACCTAGCAAACAACAGCTAATAACAGCGTGGCCCTGTCAACGGTCAGCCTAAACAGCGCGACTCTGCCAGGAACTCAACACCCAACACCTGCGAAACCTCCACTGGCTCCCCGTCGAGAAGAGAATAACCTTCAAGATATTCACCCACGCATTCAAATGCCTCCAGAACACCGGACCCCAATACCTCAACGAGAGAATCTCCTTCCACGCACCCAAGAGAAACCTCCGATCCACCGACCTTGCCCTCGCCGAAACCCCACGCATCCGCAGAGCCAGAGTGGGCGGAAGGGCCTTCTCCTACATCGCCGCCAAGACCTGGAACGAGCTCCCGGTTAACATCAGACGTGCCCATTCTCTCTGAACATCTTCAGGAAGACACTCAGTCCTGGCTCCTCGACTGAGAAGAGCTGCTCACCCCCGCCCAGCGCCTTGAGACGCTCACGGGTGAGTAGCGCGCTTTACAATTCCCTGATTGATTGATTGATTGATTGAGGAGCCAACCAATCAGAGCACAGTTTTGTGGTGATGTCTCCCCAATTCCATCATGGCTCCCTGGCTGAGAAACCACTCACAGCGCACTTCTTCAAGAACAGGAAAACAATTATGGAATCACATGAAACCACACTTAGGGGCCGATTCCGATCTCGGCCGGTAGGGCTCCGAATCGGATTCGGCTTAACCGGATCCGATTCGGAGCCCTATTGCCCGACCGATTCGTACGCGCGTCCGGGCGAGCGAGTACGATGCGAAATCTCTGACCGCTCCGACCGACTCGTTCCCGGGTCTAACCGCACCGACCGACTCGCTCGGACTCGACTCGCACCGCGCAATGGAGACGTTCCCCGGCCGGGTAAGTACGATGCGCGCCACGAGCAGTCCGACCGTGCTGCGCACTCCGGCTCCAAAGAGCAGTCGGAGCCGTACTTTGGGGGTCCATGTCGGACCCCCCTGTACGCGTAGCCGCGCGAGTCGCACACAGGGGGGAACCATGGGGGACCCATGGGTCCCCCCTACCTGTGCGTGTACGGCGCGAGTCGCTTCACCGCGTACACGCTGTAGGGGGCGCCCTTGTCCGCCTCACACCCATTGAGTCAATGGGAGCCCGCATACGCGTTGTACGACAGGCTCCCATTGACTTCAATGGGAGTCCGACCGACTCGAGTCCGATGGCATACGTGCGCATCGTACTCATTCGGTCGGGCTGCACGGGTCCGATTCGGTCGGAAATCGCTCCGGGTCTGGCTCGGTCGGAGAGATTTCCGGCCCAAATCGGAATCGGCCCCTAAATCTATAACACTTTGTCTGTTTACCACAGGAAGGAGATACAAGTCAATATTTTAAGTAAAACGACTTAATCGCAAACTATAAGTTTAAATTTGAGCAATAAAAAGAAAAGGTTACAGCAATACCGTAAAAGTTCTCACTAGGCAAAATCCTGACCAGCAGAAATCTATCTCTGAATTAATGTACTTTACCCTAGGTTACAACAATACCGCAAAAGTTCTCACTAGGAAAAATCCTGACCAGCAGAAATCTATCTCTGAATTAATGTACTTTACCCTGTGCACTCAGGGTAAGCACATCAACTCAAGTTAAACTTCCATATCCCTTTAAGAAAACTTGTTACTTGAAAATCCATACCAATGTGTAATCAGCGCCTTGCTCTTCGCACCACAGTAGAGACAAATAATCAATATCTTGAGATCTTTGATTTATAATGAATCTGATAACCAACTCTGTTTTTCTTCAATTAACACATTAATCTTCAAATGGGAGTACAAAAATATGAATAGTACATCACCACTATAGTAATCAATACAGTAACTGAATCCACGATCATCATCACGTATCCAAACAGTTCAACACAGAAAGAGAAATCCATCTTAATAATTCATGCTTCAGAACACATTCATAAGCTCAATTTCTCTCTATTCATACTTACACTTCAATTTCTTTTGGGAATGCACAGCCAATATGGCAAATCACTTACCAGGAGGACCCCACACCAGAAACAAAATTACAAGTTTCCAGAAACTATTTTCTCCTTCGATTTGAGCATATATGATACAAGCACTACAAGAGTCCTTTAGGGGCACCTTAAAAAGGAGGTGCTCTTACGCTAACCATCCTCTGCTACCAAAATTTGTGGGAGCCAATCCTCAATAATCTCCTGAACCCCAATATCGAGTAGCCTCCCCTCCCCATCAATACATCACATTTATCAGAGTAAATTCATAATTATAAACTGTGACCATTCAATACTTGAGTTCTAGATCAAAATTAAGTTTAAAAAATTCAATATATAATTGTTAATAAAACAATACACAGGAATGCGTAATTTGTCATAAAGACATAAGGAATCATAAAACATGGCAGAATCCTGGTTAGTTAATAAGAATCCCTCTAAATTCTAAGAGTCAAACTCATGAGGGATACTGACAGTATCCTAATGATGAGAAAAACCTCAAAATAATCAGGCAAAGTCTCTGGGGGAAAATTAGAAATCGCCCCTGATCATTTTTATAGACATTTAATGCATATTAATTCATGAAACTGCAAATTCCGCATGGTATGATCATAGTTAGAATTCTAGTGTGGCCAAGAATTTCTTGTTTCTTGGGCTCAGTGAGCAAAGTATTATGAATGTATCATTTACTTTAAACAAAATAACTCAAACTTATATTGCAAATCAACAACTTTTTCTTTACTGCTATTCTTGATTTGTAATTAACTGTTTTGCTTAGCCTGGATTTACGCAAGTCCCTATTCTAATACAGAGACGACTCCTGTATTTTCTGAACACATAAAAATTTCAGAAAGGATTGTTGTTATCCTTTTATAAAAAATGAACACAAAATTATGTGTTCAGAAGCTTCAAGAAACCTTTAGAGTATGTTTTCCAACTGATTCTACTGTGCAAAATCAAGGCCTTTCTCTCTTTTATGAATTTCCAGTCAACAGCCCAGCCCCTTGTCTCAATACACATTGAGGGAGATAAAACACTTTTCCTAATTCTGCTAGAGTACTCATTAGCAAATCATCCAGTGGCTTGACTAATCACCAGTCAAAGAAAATTTGAAAATTCAAAAATATTGTTCCTACCTTGAAAGAACTGCTTTGGCTCTCTCCCAGACAGAATCCACTTCAAGTTTGTTGTGTGATGCATAAGGCCCTTCTATTGAGTTAAACAGATTAAGATGACCATAAACTTAACATATCTGATGGCACACGCATTGTTAGGGGCACATACCTGCCAGTCCAGAAATTCAAAAACACTGTAAAGAAGCCACTCATTAACATGCGTCCTCTGCATATGGAATGGGAGTTTGGAATGACATCTATTTTCACCTAAGACTTGCTCATTTAGTGGTGCAATTTAGGGAATATCTCAAGACCCACAAATTCACAAGAGTCCTACCAGCTACTGCATCCATTGCCTTACCTTTCTCATTCCACTGTGATCCTGTGTTTCTTTTATAGTTATACGCATTTGCCTTCCTGAAACATGTAAACATTCCTGCATGTCTCTTTGAGGTGTTGGATATGCATCCTATTGCTATGTGCAGTGCACCACTTCCCTTCAGGCTGTTTACACTTTACAAATGCCCTCAAACAAATAAAATAAATAAAAATAAAAGACTATAAAATTGATGATAACAGGCCTCCAGCCAAAATGAGATACCTTACACCAGATTTTCAAACACCTTTTGACTGTGGTCTTTGCTCTGGCAAATTAGGGTTCCTAGAGACTCCAGGTCAGAGGTTCCTAACTGGAGGGGGGCCAATCTCTTGAAGATGGAGGAGGAGCGCAAACTGACCTACAGCAATTGGTTCAAGTCCACAGTAAGGCTTGCTGTAGACCCCACTTCTCTCTTGTTCAGTCTAGCTGGCAAGGGCTTGTTGCAGTGGCAGCCGGTACGGATTGGTTGGGGGTTGTAAAAAAAAATAGAAGAAAAACGTACCCTTTGCCGTGTCTCTCCTCGTTCTGCTCTCCCAGCTGAACAGGAACCAGGAAGCACACCCAGGCTCCCCTGACCAATCACAACGCTGCAATGCAGTGTTGTGATTGGTAAGCACCCAGGCTCCCCTGACCAACCAAAACGCTGCAATGCAGCGCTGCGATTGGTCTGAGCACCGTGGTTTGGTGGTCAGCCAGGGAATGGGAGCCTGGGCATGTTCTCCTGGGCATGCTGTAATGCAGCCTGGGTGGAAAACATGCAAAGTGCGCATGACGGTTTGGCCAGCCCTAGAGGACCAGCCAAACAATCTTGTGCACTTAGCAGTGAGCGAACCACTCCTCCCCTGCTCCTCTGTCATAGGAGCAGCCCCGCCACTCAAAGCTGCAGAAATAAACATAAAATGATAATAACCTCAAGTTATTATCATTTTATGTTTCCTTTATTTCACTGCTGCAAAGCAGTGGGGCGACGTTCCTCCGCCTTAGCGGAGGAGCCACCACTGACTTGCTGTAGACCCCACTTATCTCTTGTTCAGTCTAGCTGGCAATGGCTTGCTGTAGACCCCACTTCTCTCTTGTTCAGTTTAACTGGCATGCCAGAGGGTTGTGAACCACCCCTAAAGTGGTGGAAAGATGAAGGTTATGGTTGTAAGTGAATCATCCTACCAATTCTGTAAGAGGTATCCCGACTGTTGGCTTAATATCAACTTGAATCTTTTAAAGACCAGTTTGTGCAATAAATATTTATGAGAAAACGAAGCATCATCTTTATTTTCATGATCTTTCGGTTACATTGTGTTGAGAAATAGGTGCAACTCTCTTCACACATCATCATGTTTCAAGACTATAATATTTATATGGGATTATAAGCATCATTCTAAGCAATTGTTTTTGTGCTGTTGTAAATTATTACTCCTAGTATATTTTGTCATTAAATCGTTTTTGTGGCTTAGGTGTATTGCAGTTGAAACCTTGTTTAGAAAAAAAAGTGATTAACTGTTATTTACATTTTTTTATGTTATCACTTAGACTTCATTTTGCTTTGTAATTATAGAGATAATGTATCTGCTCTAAACACAATTTACTTTATATCTAGAAATAGAATTATTAAACCTAGTATTACATTTGGACATCTTAAGATGGGCATACATAATGATGGCAAAATAAAATCAGACTTTCTGTCAGAACCCGCAGTTGCACATGCAAGAATAACTTTATTTCGAATACAAAAATCACATTGACAGACATTAATTTTATCTCTGTGCACTGTTTTTTGCAGAGTTTTGGGGTGAGTTACAAGCTCTGGAAAAATGTATTATCTTTTCATAAACACACAGAATTTGAACTCATATTTCCACACATAAGGTTGTGCCTACGCAAATACTGGTGACCTGTTGCTTTTAGTTACAACAATGCTTGGCTCAATGCTAAACCAAAAACCAATGAAAATATTATAGTTAAATGAATTTGTAACTTTCTGGATAATATTCTGTTGTACTATCCTTCCAAAAATGATACAGTGTCTTGGAATGAATTGACAGAATACTCCTCTCTGGTCCCAAACCGAGATTCACTTCCAGCTGCTATAATCAAAGATTGTTGAGCCGTCTGCAGACGCTCATTGCCAAGAATAGTAATAGAGAAATATTCTTACAGTGTATTTATATTTTCACGTCATTCACTTGCGTAGATGGTTGTAGTCTCTGCTTTGATTTATATGACCGGCAGATGTTGGAACTGAAAGCACCTGCTAACAAAAGCAGCTTTTTTATAATCCTGGCCTAGGCCTGTCTCCACGGGGCTTTATTTTCCCCCTTGGCCTCCTCGCTGCGGCCCAGCGGTATTTGCGCCATTAGTCCATTTGTGCAGGCGTCGTCTGCGGTGGGTCTTGGAAGTTCTATCTGAAGCCTCTGCCAGGCTCTGCTTTGAAAGCACAGCCAAGCCACTGCTGGCTGAAATCTTAAAAATGTCAGACGATTCTTTTCATATGTGCACATCAGTTTGAGCCACAGAAAGTGTAGGAAGCATAGTTTCTGCAGACATACTGCTTCCGCGAAGAAAATCCATTAGTTCTCCTCACCTTGCAGATTCAGCCAAGATTATTTAACTATAAAATAAACAATGTTACTGCACTAGATTTTGCAGTGGTGTATGGGTTTGGTATGTCGGTTAAAACTTTGGCCTCCATCATCTCAGTGAAGAGACTGAGTCGCTTTGATCATTTCCTCCCCTGTGGAGTTCAGTTTATGTCCCATGGCCAGTGACCGGAAAATTTGGCAAGATATTTAGTCTATGTCTGTATCCAACGAACACCACAAGCAATACTTTCAAACTATTGTATAAAAATGATGTACCAGTCACAGTCTCTTGTGACCCAGTGGTTATGGCATTTACGAAAAAGTCAGTGTCAATCAAACAGCAGTTGTAAAGTGCAACACTGTCACCCCTAGGGGTATCTGGGCGCTGAGACTCCGTCGAATGTAAAATTAAATTGCGTGGTAATTTCATGCTCAATTTATACAATTTATCAGCATGCCACACTGTGTCACAATCTTGGTTCAATGTAGTCAGTGAGATGTTTCATTGAGCTAATCATGTACCATTGCTGGCTTTAGAGTGGTGCTGACAGGTGCCACAGAACTGGGCGCCGAGCTCAGGGGCGTGATGTTTTGAAATATGTTACAGGTTTAAAGTACCTGCTGCATTGTTCCTTGTATGTCCTGCACTTTTCAGGCAACAATAAAAATGTCAAGATACATGTTGTGATTAATGTACCTGCTGCAGAGAGATCGGAGCTTTGTCTAGTGGCGGTTTTAACTCATAAAGTAGCGCAGAGTGTTAATATGCCTGCTGCAAAGAAGATGTACCATGTAGATCACAGAATTGTATTTTATGTGGATAGAGAGGCATGTTACTGCTTTTGTCAGAGAGATCATTTTGCTACTTGCAGTTCATAAGTTACAATCCTACTAGTGAGCTATGGACTGTCATCATAGAGTGGCATGCAAAGTACAAGGTAAAGGTCACAATGTAAAAAATTTCCATGGTTTTTCATTATACTCATCTCACTAAAAAGGGTTTATTTGGGTGGAAATAAATTCTTATTTGTAAAGCCAATGCCAAACACTGTGTTACGTTTTAAATCCTGAGTTTATGCTTCTCCGGACCAAGCACTCTTAAAGTATACTGCCTATCAGTGCGGCTATCACGTGACTCTGACATCTTGTAGTCTTTGTTGTCTTATGTAACATTTCCTATGCACTGATATACACAAGTATGATTCATTGTCTCTGCATAATGTGTATGTCATGTAAAGTGCTCTGATATCCTACAATGGTATAAGTAGCATTATAAAACAAATAAAATACATGTGAGACTGGGGCTGTGGAGAAATAGGGAGCACTGTTGGAGGCTGGTAGCAATCGAATCTGTGTAGGAGGCCGTTGCGGGGGCACCAACAAAGATTGTGGCACAGGACATCACAAGCGCTAAAGCTGGCACTGTCAGACATATAGTGCGACCTGCAGGTCCTGAGTGTGCATTCTGGCTGGGCCAGCTCAGATTGTTATTCTTCCAATGTCCACACACTGATTACTGTTATATTGAGTAACAGTATTAAAACATATACTAATACATACAGAATTAACAGCTGCATTGCTTTACAGCTCTTAGATGCAACTGTGTTTTTTTAATATAAATCACAATTAAATATTATTTTTAGGCTATATTTATCTAGAAATGTATGCATGACTAAACCAGGCCTCCAAAATGTGCTAGCCAGCTGATATCTTATGTACAAATATTTTGAGGGCCCATCCTTCCGCTATCAAGGCTAGCCCTTCTGGGATTCCCTTCCGCTGTCCCTACATCACCAGTGCTATAGACCCTCTTCTTTAGTAAATCATATGACACATACACTACTGAACTCATTTGATGTCTCCCTCATATTTGTTCATGAGGAGGCTTTGCCTCCTCGACAGACCTTTCCACTGAAATGCTATTCCCTTTTTCAAAATCCATTCAATAACTTCACTGAAGAGCTCATTACCCACAACCACTCCAGTTTTTTCATTCTGACTGAGCAGACGTTCTGTGGCATGTTGCCTTTCTGTGACTCTGGAGTTGTTTGCCAATAGAATGTTTAGATTATTGGTTGTTTTCCCCTCCCCATATGTTGTGGTGACAGTATCAGGCAAGGGGATGGAATATTCCTCTCCCTAGATAATTGCCTCTTCCTGCCTGCCTTTGCTTTCAGGGACAGTTAGTGCTCTTCCGCTTTGCTGAGTATGCGGTTTTCTGGAGAATGGTTGTGGATTAGTAGCTACCAGCAGTGGGTTGATTGGTTCCACCTCCCCCCTGTCCCATCTGGCATATGGACAATGTAAGAGACTGGATTAGTACTTTCAGGGAAGACCCCCAACAAAGTAGCAATCTAATGCATTCTTAGGTAAAATATAGTGTCAATGTGAAACCCAGGGCTTAAACCTGGTAGCTATTTAAAAAACAATACAGTATTTAACCAGCACCAAATACCATTAAAGTCAAGAAACCAATGAGCACATTTTTAACATCAATTCAGTAAAAGAAGAATTTAATGATTACTGTTAGAAATGGGGGTCTCTAGTTGGCAATGGCTGGCCACTGTCCAAGTAGGGACCCTTCTTCCTAAGTCAGAGTAAGAGGGCTACCCTCCTTGATACCCCTGCTCAACCCTGTGGTAACGTAGCACGAGCAGGTAGGCTTATCTCAGAGGCAGGGTGTGAAGCATTTATGACCATACACAGTAACACAGTGAGGAACACTACAAAGGGACACCACACAAGTAGTTATAAAAAATAAGTATCTTTATATAAAGGCAGATTTATCACAAGACCAATAACTGTAAAAGCCACAATACTGTCAAAAAATAGGATAGCTGTTGAAGGGCTGTCAAAAATAGTTCAAAGGTTGCAAAAATAAGGTTCAAGTTCAAAGCAGTGGTCTCTGCGACCCTTTCTTTCACAAAGTACCTGGGTTTAGTAGCAAAACCAACAAAATGTCGCAAATAAGCTGTAGCGATGATTCTCGGCACGCGAGGCCGGCGATGCGTTGAAATCCTTGCCGCAAGGGAGGATGATGCGCCGATCTGCGTGATGCGTGCGGAGACGATGCGACAAACTTCTGCACGCTGGACGGCCGATGCGATGACTTTCTTGCCGCGTGGGAGAAGTCGATGCGGCGATCCTGTTGCGCTGTGCGATCGTGTTGCGATGCGAAGACAAGACGCTCCGCGAGGGAGCGACGAAATTCGGTGCGATGCGATCAAAGTTGCGGACGCACGGCGTCCGCAATGCGATGTCTCGAAGCGATGATTTCTTTAAGGGTTGCGAGTGCGCGGCGACAGCACCGCGATGATCTTTCCAGCGCGTCTCGGCTGCAGTGGCTCGCAAAGGGGCGTCAGCGATGGTTTCGTGTTGCGGGCCTTCGGCGGCAGTAGCGCGATGATTTTCCCAGCGCTCTCGACTGCAGCGGCCCGCAAAGATGCGTTAGCGTCAATTTCCCACACTCTCTTCTCTGATGCAAACTAGAGGCCCTGGAACTCACAGGAGCCTCATCAGCAGATAGCAGTCCTCGCAGGGAGGAAGCAGGAGGTTGGTGGTGGAGTCTGATGTGCCTGAGACTCCACAGGAGGCTAGCTCTTTTCCTAGCCCTTGGGTAATTGCTTGTAACAAAAATAAAAGTTCTCTCAAGAGTTCCTTTTCCTCTTCTTCAAGGTCCAGTGGTCACTGCTGCAGGCCAGTGCAAGAAACAACACACAAGCACAGGGACAGTCACTTCCTGCAGATTCCTCCAGTGGCACGGACAGAGTTTCCTCTCCAGATCCAAAAGCAATACAAAAAGTAGGGGTTTGAGCATAGATATTTATACCCCAAAAGTCTTTGTTCTTAGAAGCTACCAGTCACTAAACCTAGCCAGAACCAGTTCTGCTCAGGCCTGGAGCACTTTGTTTACCAGGCTGCATCCTTCCTTTCAGAAAGAGGGGGTCTGCCAGCAGACACACAGTGGGAGGTGGAGCCAGCATTCACCTTGCCAGGCACAGCCCTATTCAGGTCAAGGAGCCACCCCTCCCCACACTCTAAATGCAGATCTCTCTATTCAACCCAGGTCTGACTCAGCCTGCCCTGCCCCTCTAAAACCAGACAGCCAATACACATAATGGCAGAGCACACTGGAAGGCTTAGGCAAGAAAATACCTACTTTCTAAAAGTGGTATTTTCAAACACAGAATATAAAATAAACTTCACTAAAAGATGTATTTTAATATTCTGAGCTCAGGCATACTAAATTCGTTTTTCTACCATGTCCCTGGGGTCAGTTAGGACTATAGAATGTAATAGTCAAACTGCCCATTCTAGCCTATGGGGTGTAATTCACTACCAGGACATGCTACATACACCAAGGCATGTCCTACCTTACACATACAATGCACCCTACCATAGGGGTGACTTACAGGCTGCCAAGGGAAGGTTCAGGGGCTGGGAAGTGAGTGCACTTCACAGCCAAGATGGCAGTTCTGGACTGCACACAGACACTGCAGTGGCAGGTCTGAGACACACTTTACAAGCTGCTTCTGTGGGTGGCACACATCAGTGCTGCAGGCCCACCAGCAGCATTTGGTTTACCAGCCCTGGGCACACATAGGCCAGACTACTAGGGACTAACAGGTAAACCAAATAAGCCAATCAGGGATAAACCAATTCACATAGACATATTTACACAGGGAGCATTCGCGCTGTGACACTGAATGGCAGTGGCACAGCGCCCAGAGCATCTAACACCAGTAAAACAGAGGAGATAACAGCGAAAAATGGAAGGGAGACCCACGCCAATGGTGCCAGGTCTAACACACGTCCCCTCCAGCTGAAATGTGGGGAGAACTACCCATCCTTGGAAGTTCTCATCGCTAAGGCGGAAAAATCTGGACAGACCATCAGCATTGGCGTGTTCTGTACCAGGGCGGTGTTCCACCGTGAAGTCCATACCCTGTAGGGAAATGGACCACCTCAACAACTTGGGATTCTCACCCCTCATCTGCATCAACCATCTGAGGAGCCTGTTGTCTGTCTGAACCCGGAAGTGAGTCCCAAACAGGTATGGTCTCAGCTTCTTCAATGCCCAGACCACAGCAAATGCCTCACGCTCAATTGCACTCCACCTCTGTTCCCGTGGAAGTAACCTCCTACTGATGAAGGCTACAGGTTGGTCTAGTCCCTCCTCATTTATCTGTGACAGAACGGCCCCCACCCCATGCTCTGAAGCGTCTGTCTGGACAACAAATTCCTTAGCAAAATTGGGCGCCTGGAGTACGGGTGCTGTACACATAGCAGTTTTGAGGGCATCAAAGGCTTTCTGACAGGTGTCAGTCCAATTCACAATCTTTGGCCGCTTCTTGGAAGTCAGCTCAGTCAAGGGTGCAACAATGTTGCCATACCCCTTGACAAACCTCCTGTAATAACCCGTGAGTCCTAAGAAGGCCCTCACCTGGGTCTGGGTCCTTGGGGGCTCCCAAGCCAGGATGGTTTCAATCTTGGGCTGCAGGGGCGCCACCTGGCCGCTCCCCACCTGGTGTCCCAAGTACACCACAGAACACTGCCCAATCTGGCACTTACTGGCCTTGATTGTGAGGCCTGCTCTGTGCAGCGCCATCAACACTTCCCAGAGGTGGCGCAAGTGGTCCTCCCAGGAGGAACTAAACACTGCAATGTCATCCAGGTAAGCGGCACTTAAAGCCTCCAGCCCAACCAACACCTGGTTGACCAATCTCTGAAAGGTGGCAGGGGCATTCTTCATCCCAAAGGGCATCACACGGAACTGGTAGTGCCCATCTGGTGTGGAGAATGCTGACCTCTCCTTTGCCCCATCAGTTAAGGCGATCTGCCAGTACCCAGACGTCAGATCAAACGTGCTGAGGTACCGGGCAGCCCCTAACCGGTCGATGAGCTCATCAGCTCTGGGGATGGGGTGCGCGTCGGTCTTGGTGACCGAATTGAGACCTCGGTAGTCCACACAGAACCTAAGTTCAGGAGTGGCACCAGGCGTCGCAGCTTTTGGTACCAAGACCACGGGGCTGGACCAGGGGCTGCTAGAGGACTCAACCACCCCTAGGGCGAACATTTTGGAGACCTCCTCCTTAATGCAAGCCCTGACCCTGTCAGTCACCCTGTAAGCCTTGTGCTTGACAGGAGAACTGTCCCCGGTATCCACCTCATGGACGCACCAATCAGGGACACCAGGTACCAGGGAGAACAAATCAGAAAATTGCCCCAACAGGTGGTGACAATCTCTCTGCTGCTCAGGGGTCAGTGTGGTGGAGAGGATCACACCCTCCACTGACCCATCCTTCTCTTCTGCACACAGGAGGTCAGGGAGAGGCTCACTCTCCTCCTCAACCCCATCATCTGTGGCAAGAAGCATGCCCACTTCAGACCTCTCAAAGTGGGGCTTTAGGCGGTTCACATGCAGGACCCGCAAGGGGTTCCTGGGAGACTGAAAGTCCACCAAGTAGGTAACTGGACTTTTGCGCTCCACCACCTCAAATGGACCGGTCCACTTATCTTGGAGCGCACAAGGCTCCACTGGGGCCAGTACCCAAACCTTCTGACCAGGTTGAAATTCGACCAGAGTGGCATTCTGGTCGTGCCAACGTTTCATTTCTTCCTGGCTGGCTTCCAGATTTGCCTCAGCAATCTTTCTGAAACGCCGAGTCTGGTTCCTGAAGGCCAACATGTAGCTAAATACATCTTGGGGAGGTTTCCTGGGAGATTGCTCCCAGCCTTCCTTGACCAGACTCAGAGGTCCTCTAACCGGGTGGCCATAGAGGAGTTCAAAGGGACTGAACCCTAAGGACTTCTGTGGCACCTCACGGTAGGCAAACAACAGGCATGGCAAGAGGACGTCCCACTTACGCCTCAGGGGCTCTTCTAGGCCCATGATCATGCCCTTCAAGGTCCGGTTGAACCTTTCAACCAGACCATTACCTTGTGGGTGGTAAGGAGTGGTGAACTTATACGTTACCCCACACTCCTTCCACAGAGACTTCATGTACTGGGAGATGAAGTTGGTCCCCCTGTCAGACACCACCTCTCTGGGGAATCCCACATGGGAGAAAATCCCCATCAGTGCACGTCCCACCACGGGGGCCGTCACTGTCCTGAGCGGGGTGGCTTCAGGGTACCGGGTGGCATGGTCCACCAAGACCAGGATGAACCTGTTGCCCATGGCTGTCTTGGGGTCCAGAGGCCCCACAATGTCAATGCCCACTCGCTCGAATGGGGTATTCACAACTGGAAAGGGCTGGAGTGGGGCCTTGATCTTCCCCCACTCTTCCCACTTGCCTGGCAAGTCTCACAGGTCCTGCAATGAGTGTCTGAACTCTTGTGCATCTGGGGCCAATAAAAGTGGGCGGCCAGCCTCTCAAAGGTCTTGGTCTGCTCCAGATGTCCTGCCAATGGAATGTCATGAGCCAACCCCAGTAGGAAGGTTCTGAAGCACTCGGGTACCACCAGCACACGGGCTGACCCTGGCTCAGCAACCTTAGGCTCGCTATACAGGAGACTGTTCTCCCAATAAATCAGATGTGAACCAGACATGTCACCTTCTGCCTGGGCTGCAGCCTGTCGCCGCATACCCTCAAGAGAGGGCAAACTCTCTGCTGCTCACAAAATTCCTCCCTGGTGGGTCCCCCTTCCTGCTGCCAATGGGTCAGCTCAGGCAGGTCCCCCAGTTCGGTGATCTGCTACCCGATAGGCTCCAGGGCATCCCCTTCAGGGTCTGCTCCTTCCTGGGCCGTGGGAACCAAGGGGCCGGCTTCCCGCGCCCCTGCCCCTTCTCTCTAAGGCAGGGATCTGGGCCATACTCTCAGGCTCCAGATCCTTCTCAACACCCTCCTTGGCTGCCATGGACCGAGTGGTCGCACACGCCCACTCAGGCAGACCCAACATCTCTAAGTGAGCCTTCCTCTCCACCGTAGCCCACGGGGAGTCCTCTAAATCATTGCCCAGCAGACAGTCTACAGGCATGGCGGGCCTCACAGCTACCTGAAGAGTTCCTGAGACCCCCCCACTCAAAGGGAACCTGAGCCACCTCACATTGGCTCTCTGAGTTGTCTGCGGACACTACTGGGTAGAATGCATGGGGGACAACCTGCTCTTTGGACACCAACCGGGAGCTGACAGCAGTTACACTGGCCCCTGTGTCTCTTAGAGCCTCCACCCTATGGCCATTGATGGTCACCCACTGCCTGTATTTTTTAGTGTTAGCAGGCAGTGCAGGCTTGGGGACCATCTCAAAGTCCCCTAATGAGACAAGGGTCAACTCTACGGGATCCCACCCTCTTGGGCACCCATCTCCTCCTCTCCCAGGGCTACACTAGCAATCTGGCGGGGTGGTGCACTGGCCTGCCCCTTGGGGGCACTGGGGATCAAAATATCTGTGGCCCACTTGACCACAGTTGTAACAAGTGGGGGCCCCCTGGGAACAGGCCTACCTGTTGGGGGCCCTGTCCTCCTTTCTTGGGGGGCTGGGACACCACTGCTTGGTTCCCTGGGGGATTACTTTGGGGCCCTCGGTGGAACTCCCTCTGTTGACCCTTGTCCCCCCACTCCTCTGCTGGGGACCCTGCCCACCTTTGGCGACGTCTCCCACTGGACCCTTGCGGACCCGGGTGCTCACTCAGCGGTCCGCCTCCTCAGCAAGCTTTCTAGGGTTAGTCAGCTTGCAATCAATTAGGTGCTGGCGTAGCTCAGGAAAACAATTACTAGATAAATGCTCCCATGCAATCAAATCATAAAACTGCGCAAAAGTTTCTACTTTGCTACCTTTTACCCAGCGTTCCATGGCTCTGCAAAAAAAAGACACATATTCAACCCACGTGGTACCCTCTAGCTTCTTGCAGACCCTAAACCTCTGCCTATATATCTCAGGGGTCAAACCATAGCGGGTCATCAACGCTTCCTTCATGTGGGCATAAACCATCCTACTTTCTGGGGGCAGGTCCAACAAGGTATCCCTCCCCTCACTCACAAAGCGTCCCCACAACCCCGCTCCCCAATCCTTCTCAGGGACCCGGTGGGACACCATGGCTAATTCATAAGCGGCAAACCATTGCCCAATATCTTCACTTTTGTGGAAATCCTTAATAACCTCCTTGGGTATATACACCCTACTCTCAGGGTGCACTACAGGTACGCTGCCACCAGAGGGGGAGATTTCCATGCTCTTAGCTTTAATCTCCAACTCCCTCAATACTCTCTCATGTTCAAGCTTCATTCTCATAATCTCAATTTCTAACTTCTTGTTCTCTAGGTCCCGGTGACCATCCATTTTAAGCTTAGCCATCTCCATATTATGCCGCCTATCTCTCTCCCTGTCCTCCAGCTCTTCTGGGGACAGACCCTTAACGGACACACTAGAGCCCGGGTTGGAAAGGGCTGGATCTCCTACTAAGTCTACTACATCGCCCTGCTGCTCTCCTGCATTCTCTCCCACCTCCACAAGCTCTCCTATATCCTTAGGGGCATCCCTGGCTTCTAGCCAGGCCTTCAGCGCCTTGTAATACTCCTCCCTTCTAGTGAGACCTGTGATAGGGACTGTGAATTGCTTGCAAAAATATTTGAGCTGCTTGGCATTGTAGGTTTCTATTTTCTCTTCTTCCCAGGAGAGATCCTCTGAGGCATTGGATCTGGGCTTGCCCATTGTAGAAATAACTGGCAATATCAATAAAGGACAGAAGAAAACTTCTCCCAAAAAATGTAAGCGGGTGAAAAATCACCGGCAATATCAATCACAATATAGGATCCAAAAACTCTCAGAAATGTGCGCGGGTGAAAAATCACCGGCAATATCAATTATAATAGGGGATCCAAAAACTTTCAAAAAATGGGCGCGGGTGAAAAATCACCGGCAATATCAATCACAATATAGGATCCCAAAACTCTCAGAAAATGTGTGCGGGTGAAAAATCACCGGCAATATCAATTACAATATAGGATCCAAAAAAACTCTCAAAAAATGTATGCGGTACGTTATGGTCTGCACTCACTAGTAGTGTACACTATAATTACTGTATGCGATCATAAATGCAAGTCCAGATCCTCACCGCTGACCACCAATGTTAGAAATGGGGGTCTCTAGTTGGCAATGGCTGGCCACTGTCCAAGTAGGGACCCTTCTTCCTAAGTCAGAGTAAGAGGGCTACCCTCCTTGATACCCCTGCTCAACCCTGTGGTAACGTAGCACGAGCAGGTAGGCTTATCTCAGAGGCAGGGTGTGAAGCATTTATGACCATACACAGTAACACAGTGAGGAACACTACAAAGGGACACCACACAAGTAGTTATAAAAAATAAGTATCTTTATATAAAGGCAGATTTATCACAAGACCAATAACTGTAAAAGCCACAATACTGTCAAAAAATAGGATAGCTGTTGAAGGGCTGTCAAAAATAGTTCAAAGGTTGCAAAAATAAGGTTCAAGTTCAAAGCAGTGGTCTCTGCGACCCTTTCTTTCACAAAGTACCTGGGTTTAGTAGCAAAACCAACAAAATGTCGCAAATAAGCTGTAGCGATGATTCTCGGCACGCGAGGCCAGCGATGCGTTGAAATCCTTGCCGCAAGGGAGGATGATGCGCCGATCTGCGTGATGCGTGCGGAGACGATGCGACAAACTTCTGCACGCTGGACCGCCGATGCGATGACTTTCTTGCCGCGTGGGAGAAGTCGATGCGGCGATCCTGTTGCGCTGTGCGATCGTGTTGCGATGCAAAGACAAGACGCTCCGCGAGGGAGCGACAAAATTCGGTGCGATGCGATCAAAGTGGCGGACGCACGGCGTCCGCAATGCGATGTCTCGAAGCGATGATTTCTTTAAGGGTTGCGAGTGCGCGGCGACAGCAGCGCGATGATCTTTCCAGCGCATCTCGGCTGCAGCGGCTCGCAAAGGGGCGTCAGCGATGGTTTCGTGTTGCGGGCCCTCGGCGGCAGTAGCGCGATGATTTTCCCAGCGCTCTCGACTGCAGCGGCCCGCAAAGATGCGTTAGCGTCGATTTCCCACACTCTCTTCTCTGATGCAAACTAGAGGCCCTGGAACTCACAGGAGCCTCATCAGCAGATAGCAGTCCTCGCAGGGAGGAAGCAGGAGGTTGGTGGTGGAGTCTGATGTGCCTGAGACTCCAGCAGGAGGCTAGCTCTTTTCCTAGCCCTTGGGTAATTGCTTGTAACAAAAATAAAAGTTCTCTCAAGAGTTCCTTTTCCTCTTCTTCAAGGTCCAGTGGTCACTGCTGCAGGCCAGTGCAAGAAACAACACACAAGCACAGGGACAGTCACTTCCTGCAGATTCCTCCAGTGGCACGGACAGAGTTTCCTCTCCAGATCCAAAAGCAATACAAAAAGTAGGGGTTTGAGCACAGATATTTATACCCCAAAAGTCTTTGTTCTTAGAAGCTACCAGTCACTGAACCTAGCCAGAACCAGTTCTGCTCAGGCCTGGAGCACTTTGTTTACCAGGCTGCATCCTTCCTTTCAGAAAGAGGGGTCTGCTAGCAGACACACAGTGGGAGGTGGAGCCAGCATTCACCTTGCCAGGCACAGCCCTATTCAGGTCAAGGAGCCACCCCTCCCCACACTCTAAATGCAGAACTCTCTATTCAACCCAGGTCTGACTCAGCCTGCCCTGCCCCTCTAAAACCAGACAGCCAATACACATAACGGCAGAGCACACTGGAAGGCTTAGGCAAGAAAATACCTACTTTCTAAAAGTGGTATTTTCAAACACAGAATATAAAAATAAACTTCACTAAAAGATGTATTTTAATATTCTGAGCTCAGGCATACTAAATTCGTTTTTCTACCATGTCTCTGGGGTCAGTTAGGACTATAGAATGTAATAGTCAAACTGCCCATTCTAGCCTATGAGGAACAGGTAGCCTTACAGTAGTGAAAAACGAAATGGGGTGTAATTCACTACCAGGACATGCTACATACACCAAGGCATGTCCTACCTTACACATACAATGCACCCTACCATAGGGGTGACTTACAGGCTGCCAAGGGAAGGTTCAGGGGCTGGGAAGTGAGTGCACTTCACAGCCAAGATGGCAGTTCGGGACTGCACACAGACACTGCAGTGGCAGGTCTGAGACACACTTTACAAGCTGCTTCTGTGAGTGGCACACATCAGTGCTGCAGGCCCACCAGCAGCATTTGGTTTACCAGCCCTGGGCACACATAGGCCACACTACTAGGGACTAACAGGTAAACCAAATAAGCCAATCAGGGATAAACCAATTCACATAGACATATTTACACAGGGAGCATTCGCGCTGTGACACTGAATGGCAGTGGCACAGCGCCCAGAGCATCTAACACCAGTAAAACAGAGGAGATAACAGCGAAAAATGGAAGGGAGACCCACGCCAATGGTGCCAGGTCTAACAATTACAATAAGAATTAAATAGCAATTGAATAAGTAAACGGACTTTAGGCTGCATTTACGGGCGGTCCGTGTAATTAACGGGCGATTGGTCACCTTTATGGCGAACCCGCGCGAATTCCCCACGCAGCTTGGAGGGGAGACTACAAGCTCCAAGGTGCCCTGCTGCCATTCTTGGTGAGCGGGAGGAGGAGGAGCCTCTGCCACCCGCGCTGAAAAGCGCCGACTTCACTCCGCTGCGCGGGACGCGCTGCTGGTTGTTGTTGCAGCTTGGAGGGGAGTCTACAAGCTCCAAGGTGCCCTGCTGCCATTCTTGCTGAGGGGGAGGAGGAGGAGCCTCTGCCACCCGCGCTGAAAAGCGCCGACTTCACTCCGCTGCGCGGGACGCGCTGCTGGTTGTTGTTGCAGCTTGGAGGGGAGACTACAAGCTCCAAGGTGCCCTGCTGCCATTCTTGCTGAGGGGGAGGAGGAGCCTCTGCCACCTGCGCTGAAAAGCGCCGACTTCACTCCGCTGCGCGGGACGCGCTGCTGGTTGTTGTTGCAGCTTGGAGGGGAGACTACAAGCTCCAAGGTGCCCTGCTGCCATTCTTGCTGAGGGGGAGGAGGAGGAGCCTCTGCCACCCGCGCTGAAAAGCGCCGACTTCACTCCGCTGCGCGGGACGTGCTGCTGGTTGTTGTTGCAGCTTGGAGGGGAGACTACAAGCTCCAAGGTGCCCTGCTGCCATTCTTGCTGAGGGGGAGGAGGAGGAGCCTCTGCCACCCGCGCTGAAAAGTGCCGACTTCACTCCGCTGCGCGGGACGCGCTGCTGGTTGTTGTTGCAGCTTGGAGGGGAGACTACAAGCTCCAAGGTGCCCTGCTGCCATGCTTGCTGAGGGGAGGAGGAGGAGCCTCTGCCACCCGCGCTGAAAAGCGCCGACTTCACTCCGCTGCGCGGGACGCGCTGCTGGTTGTTGTTGCAGCTTGGAGGGGAGGCTACAAGCTCCAAGGTGCCCTGCTGCCATTCTTGCTGAGGGGGAGGAGGAGGAGCCTCTGCCACCCGCGCTGAAAAGCGCCAACTTCACTCCGCTGCGCGGGACGCGCGCGCCGCGCCCGGGCGAAGCCCGGGCCAAGGGCGGGCCCGTCCTTGCCCGTCATTGCCAGGAAGAGGCAGGGCAGGGCCACCCCCTTAACAAGTCGGATTGAACATTTCCATCTGGAAAAGGTACTGTGCAAAACATCATTTTTACACGGGGAAATCGAAGCTGAAGCAAACATAATTGGCCTGCAGATTCTCATTGTGATTGGACTGTGTAAATTTTAAACTGGTTTTGTATCTTGTTGTTGTTGCTGGTCACTGGTGTTTCCCTTTATCTTTAGTGTTAGGGTTACTACCTAGGAACTGCCTTTTGTCCGTCTGAGCTATGGGGAAACGGAAATCTATGGAAAGCGTAGAGGCAGGTTGTAATACCAATAGTGGTGTAGGTAAGGGAAAGAAGGCTAGGAAAAATAAGAAACGCTCAGCTGGTAATTGTGTCATTGATAGAATTGACACTCTTATCACTGAGTGTGAGGACATCCTGGCCTCAGAACCCTTGTCACCACGTAGTAGTGGTTGCTCTTCACCTGCCCATGCAAGTCCGTTATGCCCAGTCGTTATCCCCGCTATGTTTCAGAAAGTTTTTAGAAAGGGCAATTCCGAAAACAACAGCAATATTTCACTTGTTTTAATAGAGGGTTCACAGGATGAGGCTAATAAAGATCCAGTTCCTAACACTGACTTGGATGTATGTGTTTCTTATCCCACAGTTCCTTGTTCAAATAGGTTTGATGTGCTAGCTGCGCCTGATTCTAATTTAGGTACAGGTACAGACACACAGCTAACAAATACAGCTCAAGTACTGTCACATCTGCGAGGCAGTGTAGATTTACGGACTCCTGTTCCTCATGGTGATTATACGTCTATTGATTTACTCAAGGGGGAAATATCCACCATGAGACAGATGATTGAAGATCTCACTGTAATGGTCAAGACCTTATTACCTCTGGCCACACTTTTTCCGCAGTACCTAAGTAATCCTTCTCTTCCTAATAGGAATAGGGAATTAACGGCTAAGACACTTCCAATTGAAAGGGATAATCCAAGCGGGTTTGTTAGGTCATGCCCTACATCCTCTACGATCCCAGTTTCTAAAAGCCAGAAATCAAATAGCAACAGAAATAATATTGTACCTAATATTGTACCTAAAAGTTTTTGTTACACAGGGATTGACATCTAGAGAATGCCCAAATAAGTTGATACCCAGTCTGAGATCGGAGCAAGTTATACCTACTGGCATATCCTTGGACAGAAACTCTGTTGTTAATCCACACCAGCAGACTCGCTATTCATCTATTACCCCATATCTATCGGGCCAAACTATTCATATGACTAATGTCCCTAAACTTAGTCTAAATGGTGTTCACGAGAGCTCAGACTCCCTAAAAAATAAAGTGATACACTGGATTCGACAAGTAAGGGGCTGTCGCTCTTTGATACGGGAGGATATTATTTGTACCCGTAGATGTTCATCCCCAGCTCAAACACATGATTTTATAGAACTTACATTATGTTCTATTGACCTAGCAGAGAACCTTCTTGCCTTGGAATTTAGATCTTGTCCCCCATCTGGCTCATCTATACAATTTAGGAGTATCCGCTCGCACATCAGGGGTGGTACAACTGGCACTTTGGAACAAGGGTCGTGCTTAGAAGCAGTTGACTGACTAGAAACCATCCATTCCCCTAATATAGCCCAAACTACCAACACTTGTAGCTCTGTGTATGACATACAACTTTCTTTATTAAATTCTGAAACATTAGATAATATACAAAACCCCTTATTAATTCCCGATGCACATAACAACGTACTGGAAATTGAAGGGAATATGGGACTAAGTCCGTATACTGAGTTCAGTCAGAAGACATGTGAGACGGGGTTAGACAAACCTTTAGTTCACCCTGAAGTGTCTGGCCCGCAAACACAACCAAATTTGCTTGATCTGGCAAATGATAGTTTAGCCATGATTCCCTCGTCTAACAAACTTAGGATTTTATCGTGGAATGTTGCAGGTTTGCAAAACAAACTTATACTCCCTCATTTTAATAAATTAATTGAGGGATTTGACATCTGTATTTTCCAAGAGACATGGAGTCTTGCGCCCTTACATAAAACAGGTTTTGCTTGTTACTGCATTCCAGCTACCACTGTGGGGAGAGGGCGCCCCTCAGGAGGTTTGATCGTATGGGTGAATATTGCCATGGGTTGCCAAGTTCATATGCACCCACTTCCAACTCACGACATCTTGAGACTGACTATCAGGGGCCCAAATGGCGGGGATATTTTGGAGTTGTTTAATGTCTATAGCAGAGGAACTAAGGGGGTAACCAATCACCCACTATCACGCTTTTAGAGCAGGCATTATCCAGCTGCCCGCCAGGAAATCGTATTATGATTGCAGGTGATTTAAATTGCACTTTCGAGCCCTTGAGCTCAGATGATTTGATGGAGTACGATAGGGCTGATGGTAAAAGGATAATACCTCGACTTAATTTATCCCCCATTAAAAAATGGACTAGTCTAGCCATTCAACTTAATGCACTGGCCACAGAGTTTGATCTTAGGGCAACAAATGGAAGGACTCCCTCAGACAAAAAGGGGCATATACCTTTAATAGAGTTGGCTGTCCTTCTCGAATAGATTATATTTTACTAGATGTAAACTTATGGGACGAGAAGACTGACATGTTTGTAGGTGCTACGACTGATAGCGACCATAATCCCTTATGCATGACCATGACCAACCCTTGGGTTTCCATACTAAATCCCTCGACTAGTAGGGCACTAACTTGTACGACTAACATCGTTCCCTCTAATTGCAAGAGGCATCTTAAGTGGAATAGGGTCTCTTTGCACGAAGAAAACTTATTGGCTATTCGTAAAATCTTGTCCGAGAAAACAGTAGAACTTAGTGTTGTGGCTTCGGATAAATCTAAGCGTGATATGATCTCGATAGTCCACGTCAGTACTGTAGAGACACTTAGCTCGTACTTTCAGGCTCCTTGTAAGGACAGGACTTTGCGTGTCCACCACAAAACACAAAATCTTTGGTACAACTTAGATTGCAAACATAAAAGACAATCCTTGTACCTAGCGATCAGAAATAAAAACTGTTCTGGAGTTAAAAGTGCTAGGAAAGATTATAAAGTAGCCCTACATAAAGCTAAGATTGAGTGGGACGAACGATATTGGTTAGAGCTGAAGGATGCTAGTCTGAGTAAAAATAAGAATCTCTTTTGGTCCCTAGTGAGTCGGGGAAAAGATAGGAACTTAAATACCATACCCAATCATATTGCTGGATTGGATTGGTATAACCATTTTGTGAACCTGTATTCCCCTACAGAGGATGGATGTCTGGAGGAGCTATGCGGCACCCCTGACATCTCTCCTATAGGGAACAATAGAGAACATTTCTCGCGGGTCGAAATAGAGTCAGCAATCCTGAAGCTAGTTCCCGCTAAGGCCCCAGGACCGGACGGCCTGCCGGGTGATTTATTTTTGTCTGATCCTAGAGGGTGGTCGTGTTATTTTTACTTTTTGTTCAATGCCATAGCTGCAGGATGCCCAGTTCCAGACTCTTGGAAAGGTGCAGAAGTGGTGCCTATTTATAAAAAAGGCGACAAGGAAGAACCCTCGAACTATAGGCCAATAAGCCTAACTGATGTAATGCAAAAGGTGCTAGGTAGGGTTCTCTTGCAGAAAATACAATCATGGGCGGTTGAGGAGGATATCCTCTCGCAATACCAGGCGGGCTTTAGGGCCAATACCGGGACAATTGATCAGGTTTTTAGGCTAATGCTCATATATTGGAAAGTTGTTGTAATTGGGAAAGGTAGTCTCTATATGGCATTTATTGACCTTAAAACAGCGTTTGACCTGGTACCGAGGAATAAATTGTGGCAGATTTTAAATGATATGGGCATCCCACCATTAATTCTTAATTTACTAATACGTCTCCACGAGGGTACTTATGCTCAAGTGAGATGGGGTGTCCAAGGGCAGCTAACGGAGCAGATTCCTGTTGGCAAGGGAGTGCGCCAGGGTTGCGTGATGGCTCCCACCCTGTTCTCTTTGTATGTGAACGGGGTGGTGAAGTTTCTCCAGGAGGACCCAGCCGACGCGCCAATCTTGGTGGGTGACAAAGTGCCAACACTCCTGTTCGCCGACGATACTTTGTTGGTGGCAAAGACTCCAGTTGGGC
The DNA here is from genome assembly GCA_963921515.1 of Calotriton arnoldi. NCBI lineage: Eukaryota > Metazoa > Chordata > Amphibia > Caudata > Salamandridae > Calotriton > Calotriton arnoldi. The sequence continues at coordinate 334,122 of CAWUFW010004701.1, forward strand.
TTCAAAAACTGTTGAGTAGGTATCAATCCTTTTGTGATGCTCGGGGATTAGTTATCAATACTACGAAGACAAAGCTTATGGCTTTCAACCCTCCTAAATCCTTCAGGAACAACTTCTTACTTAATGGTACCCCCCTTGAGAGAGTCGGGAATTTTGAATATTTGGGCATGCGACTCTCGGACAAAATGCTCTGGAGGCCCCATATAGCTAAAATGCTATTGAATCATAGACGCGTGACTGGGGCAATAAGCAAAGAACATCGCTCCTCATATAGTAGGCCTGTTGCCCCAGCGCTCGCAGTCTATGAAGCAAAAGCAGTTAGCTCGGCTCTGTATGGAGCCGAGCTATGAGGGTTTGAAAATGTGGATGAAATAAGCAGGTCAGAGCACAAATTTCTGAGGGATCTGGTGATGCTCCCACGAAACACTCCTTTAATACCATTAATGCACGACATGGGTAGGCGTCCATTTGGAGCTATAGCCAGGCTACGACCTTTGCTCTTCTGGGCTCGCATACGGCGTACCGAAGAGCTCATTAATTATGCTTTAGCTCTAACGGAGATAATGAATTTGGATGTGAACCACAAGGTCAAGTGGCTATCATATGTGAAGAAAACAATGATGCAACTTGGCCTTAAAGATTCATGGGATACCCAGATACCGCCGTGTAAAGCGGAACTTAAGAGATGTTATTGGGACTGGTTTGACAGGCAAGAAGTATGCAAGCCAATGTTGGGTAGATTGTCAGAAGAGTTCCTCTTGTTTAAGCAAGCCAGATGTTTGGAGCCTTACCTAGATGTGATCCAGGTCCCAAGAGATAGGACCTTGTACATTCAGTTTAGGTTCGGCACGCTCCCCGTTAATACCTATATTACTAAGTGGCATACAGCCGAGAACAAGACAGAGCACTGTCCGTGCTGCGGAGCGTTGGTCGAATGCATTGCCCATGTCCTCTTTGCTTGCCCTGCATATGCTACACCTAGGAGCAAGTGGATAAAACCAATATGTAGTGGCATGGGCACTCGTGACTTCCGGTCTGCTCTGCGTATTCTAAAATCTGATCCCAGCGTCCTTTTTTCATGTGGAGTGGCCAAGTTCTTAGGCCGGGCCTGGCTAATAAGAATTAGAGCCATACAAAGTGTGACCCCAATGTAGACACACGATCTATTATAGGTGTTTAAATCACATACTATATTGGTCTGCAATGTAATTTTTAAAGTATTAATCATGATATAGATAGCATTAGCATTTTATTTATACGTTGTTATATAATGCTCACTATAACTGATTTGTCCCCTATATGTATATAGTGTTCTAGAATGAAATCTCTTTTATGACATTTGTCTAATGATTTTAACCAAATATGCTGCTATTAATTTTAGGGATAGCATTAGCACTTTACATATATATTGTCATATACTGCTCACCATAACTGACCTGCCCTTTATATCTACACAGTGTCCCAGAATGGAATCTTTTTTATGTTATTTGTTTAATGGTTTTAACCAAATATGCTGCTATTAATTTTAAGGATAGCACTAGTACCTTATACATACATTGTTATATGCTGCTCATCATAATTGACTTGTCCCTTATATGTACACAGTGCCCCTGAATGAATTCTCTTTTATGATATTTGTTTAATGGTTTTAACCAAATATGCTGCTATTAACTATATCTTATGAGACTGCTAAACAACCCTCTGTATTATATGATTCCTCTCTCTTTTTTATTGTACAGAAGCTATTTTTAATGTATATATGCTATTCGATGCTTTTATGACATATGCTGTCGAATAAAGCTATTTGAAATGAAATGAAATGAATAAGTAAACCAGGAGATATGATTTTTTTTAAAGAAAATGCCACAAAACACCCCCAAAAGGGGGGTGGTTTGGAGTGCAAGTAAGACGGCGTCTCTTCTCTGAGCTCCAGCAAGCCTGCTGAACTCTGACATGTTTCTGAGTGGTAGATCACATCTTTAATGCCTTAATCAGACTGGGAGATTAACTGAACAATCTAAGCACTTCTTTATGGCCCTCTCCACATCTCTACAAAGAAAGATTCCAACAAATTCAAATGCAGAGCCAGCCTGCATGCCAAACAAGATAGCAGTGCTTTGCCCAATAAGTGTATTCAGCAGAGTTTGGTACCACTTTTAAATGCTATGATCGCACTGGGAGCTTATATGATGTAGACCCCTCCACTCAGTAATTTCAAGTGTACTGATCCTCATAGCTGTGTCACTTTAGAGCTGTTACCTTTTCTTTTGGTGTGTGTTGTCCCGGGATCCTATCTAGCTTCCCAAGATGCGCTGAATTAGACTCTTGCAAACTCTCACATATTAGTGAGGCTATAAAAGCTTCCACAGGACTCTCCAGCTTGCTGTGGTCAGAGTGGTGCAGCTCTTAAGATGCGCTGGTCTGGCCTCTGACACTCTCACCATTAACAGCAAGATCATTAAAGCCCTTAGTTCAAGATGAAGTACTCACTCAGCTGCGCTGTACAACATGTTTAATACTCCCATGAAGGAGGGGTGAGTCGAGCCATCTGATCTTCTTGCTCTGCATGGATATCCAGCTCACACGCTCTGCAGTTTGATTTTTCAATGGGGTGATTATTCATAAGTGCTATTTGTGAGTAGCACATAGATACTTTCAATCGCCTGACTGGCATATTAAACCATTTAAGATTTATGGGTCTAAACAGCCTACTGGTTATAGTAGGGACAGCAACTTCTGCTCAACAATAACTCAGCGAGGTTCTCCAAGGTAGCCAGTGCCCTAAGTGTCTAATCTTTGTTTGTTGATACACATTGCCTACAATCTATTCTGTTTGTTCCATTGACACATAAACTTCTTTACCCTGAAGTGTTATTATAGCATCTTTAAGTCCTGAAAGAGTGTGAATCATTCTTCTCCCATCTCCTTCCATCTGCAGAAGACCCATTATGGTGGAGCTCAAAAATTCAAAGTAAAAGAACATGACAGGCAATTTGAAAAGAACTAAACATGAACCTCCGATTCCTTACTCACCTTTAAAGATAAGGTAGATAACTGCTCTACTTCAGAAGTAATCCTAAGAAAATTAAAGACAGTGCATGAGACAGCCCAAAGCACCAAGACAAAGACAGACCTGCTGCAGGTGGAGGTGGCCTGAACCAGGAAAGTCTTTAAGGACCTAAATCCTAGAATTACCAATGCTCAGTGCAGGATCATTGCAATTGAGGACTACAATAACCCACATGCAAAACATACTCAACACTCTGGAACTCTGATAGCTAGCCTGAAGCATAACATTACTAACTTGGAAGATTATAATAGGAGGTGTAACGTTTGAATTTTTGACTTACTGGAGAGCTCCAAGGCTGGAGCTCAATTGACAAATTATTTCCTAGAATCTTGGATTCCTTTTACGCCGAACATCAAATTCACTAAAGACTTCAAACTTGAACGTGCCCATCGGGTCCCAAATTTCAAACCCAACAACTTAATATCACTGAGACCATTGGTTTTTAAACCTTTGAGACACTAACACTCTGAAATCAAACTCGTCCATATGGGGAAAGTTAAATCAATATCATGGCATGGTATGTGAATTTCTATCTCACAAGACTTCGCCAAGAAACATTCACTAGAAGGAAAGCTATTATTGCTCTTAGGAAGACCCTCATAGAGATATGGATGCAACATTTCTTTATAGGCCCTTCCACATTGAAAATCGCTTTCCAAAGCAAGACTGTGGTTTCATGGAACCTTCAGATATAGAGACCTTTTTGTGAATAAATCTGAAACTCAAATGGAGGATCAGCCTATTACTTTCAACTGTCTTGGTACATAGTGGGGTATCTCTCATTATCCTCATCAGCATTCATGCTCTCTTATTAAAATAAACCCTAAAAGAGATGGCTTACTCATTTCACTCTCAACTCAGCATTTCAATAAGACCCAGCAGTCATATTCCAGTGAATCCTTTGGTGATAGGCCACTGTGGTTTCCTTTATTAGCTCAATCACATTTCTCACACTCACACCTAAATAATAAATATACAGTCTGCTGGCCTACACACATCTCAGAAACAAACAATAGCTTCCAATTCTATGCTCACATACCACCTATACCACACACCACATTTATATGCCAGGTTTGCTGTCAGAACACTACCTTGAGTTGATATTGTATGATTTTATTGTAATGTGTGTATTGTATAATGACAACAGTGACTCTTATGATTATATGTGGTGCCATAATCACATATTAACATTTGTATTACATTGCTGAACAGGATTTAGCTCAATTGCAAATGTAGAAGTATTTCCATATGATATCATTATCCTCATTTGTATCAATCTACAGTCAAATTTACACTTGCTCACTGATTTAGTAAACCATGTTTCATTCGCTAATGACCCATTTCACCTGTAGCAGAGTAATGTGATAGCTCTCCCAGTTACCATAGCAGTATCTTCACTGCTGTATCATTCCAAGGAGTTTGGTGGCATCCCCTTGCATGGTATCCCCATAGTTCCATATTGTAGACCTCGTCTCTTTGGGACTGCCCCACTACTATTGCGATGTAGGCTTTTTGGTTGTGGTTTTGGCTTTTCTGATTTTAATAAAATCTTTTTCATGTACAGTTTCTTCTTTACTTTAAACATCCCAGTATGTGGTTTCTTTTATGCCAACTTACACCTTATCCCTATTAAAGGTGGGTGAGCCAAAAAATTAACAGGGAGAGCTGAGCCAGAGTCAAGCCGAGGGTCTGGCTCGGATCTTCAAGCCTGTGCGCTAGCTGAGTCTTAAAAATATTCATACAACAAACATCATGTGAAATATGATAAAATCTCTTCAACATTCCAAAAAGTGTATTTCTTTAAAATGTGGAAGCTTTGACATTAATAAGGGCACATTATAGCACTGCAGTGAGAAGTACATATTAAAAGTGATAGCTTTGTACAACTGGTAGTCTGAACTCACATATTTTATAGTGCTTTCTTATGCGATAATGAAGAAAAAGAGTTTTGATGAAATAAAATATTTGCCTAGGATCACACAAGCAGGAAGCAGTGATTTATCAAGGTTTTCCGCTTTCATTTTGTACAAATCAGCCAGTAAATGGGTATCTACTTGTCTTCCCATATGTTAAGGCTTTGCGCTTACCTCTTAGTGCATTTTTCTGAAGTTTTTGAAAGGTAGCCGCTAGTAGAAACTTGTGCCCTGAGGAGTCAAGCAGTGCTGGGGAGGCTGCGCACTCAAATTCTCACCTTCCACCGCTTCGCGCATTTAAGCGCGTCACCGCCTCGCGGCCGGCGTAGCCGCTAGTGGAAACTTGTGCCCTGAGGAGTCAAGCTGTGCTGGGGAGGCTGCCGCACTCCAACTCCCGCCTTCCTCTGATTCGCGCGTTTAAGTGCATCACCACCTCGCAGCTGGCATAGCCGCTAGTGGAAACTTGTGCCCTGAGGAGTCAAGCTGTGCTGGGGAGGCTGCTGCACTTCAACTCCTGCCTTCCACCGCTTCGCGCATTTAAGCGTGTCACCACCTCGCGGCGTGGGACACGCCCAGGCCAAGAGCGGGCCAGTCCACGACCGTCGGATCCCAGAGGATGCTGGGCTGGGCCCCCCTCTAACTCCTGGCTCACCAGAGAGAAGAGACTCATCTACCAGGTACTGTGCTATTGTCATTCCATTATATTATTATTGTAAGGCACTTGAAATATATTTACACCTACAATGAGCAAGCGCAAGGGCCGCACTGACCGCACAGGAGTAGCTGGGACATTAGATGCCTTCATTCCAAGGGCTGAGTCAATGCTTAGCCACGAGATTGAGTTAACAGAGGGGCGACTCTCACTGGACCCACTGATTTTACAGAAACGTTCCTCTCTTGGCATTTATAACACGGGCAGCACTTCGCTAATTCCTCCGCTAACTCCTTCACAAAGCCCGTCTGCGCCACACCTGGAAGCCCCCCTCCTTCTGCTACCCCAGATGGGCCCAGTATAGGGACGAGGGGACAGGTTCCTAAACCTCAAGCTGAAGATATTACGAGCGAACCACCAGTATAACGAAGAAGGGGTGTGGGGTTACAAAAACAAAAACCAGTGAAAGGATCTGTGAAAGGGACTCGATGCGCCGAACCAAAAGGGCATGGAGAATCTGAACAGGGATCAACTCCTGTTTCAACGTCTACTGACCTGGCAACGCTGCCCTCTTAGATTGGCGGAGAGGACTTCTGGAAAAGAATGGAGACCCTGGTTATCGTGTTATTGAATCCTATTCACCTTAAACTATCCCAAATTGAAGAGAGACTATCTACTATTGAGGGTTCGGGTATACCTAGTCACCTTCATACACAACGTTCCCGCCCTGGTACGGAAGAGGGACAATTGATCTACTCGGAGGCTGGGGAGTGCCCACGAGCACCTAACACCATAGGAGGACATTCATCGCAGCCACCTCAACAGCAACACCAGTATAATAAGACCGTGAGCACTTCTGTTGCCTCTCTCCCCCCTTGTAGGCAAAACCCCACTGCGCAAACCAATGGCCAATTTATAAATTCTAGGGAATCTACATCTACTCCTCACCTCCCTTCCAGTAATATTTTGGACAGGCCACCAAATAATTCACAGGCATCAATAACTGAGGGTGGTAATGTTGACGATACAAGACAGGGGAAAAATATCGAGTGGCAAGTCCATAGTAGGTCCCAATCGCTGCATCTTCCACCTTCAGCGGCACCCCTTGTATTGGTTCTTGGAAATGTTCCCACCTTGAGGGAGGGCCAGTCTGAAACAACGATTCAACTAATCGATAAATCTCTTCACTGGCTGACTGCCCACACAACAGGTCTGATCAGGGGGGAAGCCCAGATAGCCAGCCAAATTATCATGGTAGTGGGTTCAACCCCGAAAATTCTGAAGGGTGATTGTGTGATACTAAACTTTAACAACCCTTCGGTAGCGAGATCCCTTCTGTCCCAACTATATAGAGTTCCACCTAAGGGCACCCAGATTATAGCAGTCCCTCTTGCAAACTTCTATACTCCTCCTCGCCAACTGGGTTTAGAACCATCACTCTACCCTAGGGAAGATCAAGTGAATTCAATCATGCCGGGTAATCCGGGTTTATCCCTTGTGAATATATTTGCCCCTCTCTCTGATATGGATCTCTGAGGGGTCGATCTCAGCTAGAGTTTCTCCACCTGATACTCTAGGGATTCCTAGGAGTAATGATCTGAGGAGGGGGTAGGCCAAGACACTTGTAATAACATCTTGGAATGTGGTGGGTATAACAAACAAACTGGGAGATGAGCAATGGGTAAAAATTTGGCAGAAACACGATATAATCTGCCTGCAGGAAACGTGGGCAACGGATTCCATTTTTGTAAATGGTTACCACTCTTTTCAATCTAGGGCAACCCCGTCAGGGAGGTCCAAGGGGGGCCTTTTAACATTAATCCCAAATATGTCGGCTTTGAAACCCAAGAAGTTTGTAGAAAAGAGCCTGTTCTTTCACAATCTCACCCTTGAGTTGGCTAACGAAGGCACTTGGATCTTAATACATTTTTACAATAATATCTTTGGGCCAAACATGTATCTGGCTGTAGATGAGGCAAACAGGGAAATGGACGAGGTCTTAAAAATGAAAAGGATAAAGGAACCCATACACATCATCTGGTTGGGAGACTTTAATATTCACCCTTGTAAGTATAACCTAGAGAGTGTATGTGGCCTGGAGGACCTCATGGATATATCATTTTTCCCACTCTACTTATGGTAACAGGCTCAATAGGACCCTCTCGGCTAGGAATATGGTGATTGTGAACAAGCACTCCACCTTTTCGGACTCCCTAACTAAAACTTTCCGACGTTATGACCAGGAAACAACTGTGGACTTCATTTTGGTGTCAAATACTCTTAATGACAGCTGCATTCACGTTGACGCCCAATTCACGACTTTTAGTGACCACGCATTTTTAACTTGTGAGATACTGACCGCTCATAGAGAAGTGGCCAATCAACAGGAAATAGGTCCACCATTATTAGCAAGGAGAAACGGTTATCAATTAAAGTGGGCTCAAATTGACAAACCTAAACTGCTTTTTGAAACAGTTAGTAACTCCCTTGATAGTATTAAAAATCAAATATTTCCCCCAGAGTATTGTTATCAGGCTTTATGGAACTATTAGAACACATAAAAACGGCGCTAACATGGTATAAGTCAGATAAATCCAAAGGGGCCCAGGGCTGGTTTGACTCGCCCTGTTCAAAATCCAGGAAGGCACTTGTAAAAGCCTTAAGGATACAACCTAGAGACGTGGCCCAAATTGCCTCACTGCATAGCGAGTATAAACTGGCAAGAAGGTCTAGGGAGAGGGTAATGAGGGAGGAGATCTGGGCTAGATTAGAGCATGCCTCATTAACCGGAAATAGCAAAGAGTTTTGGGAGACAATAAATGCACCCTATTTCAAGGCCCAAAGGGACCCTACCTTAGACACCTACATAGGAGAAGATGAATGGGTGGCACATTATTCAAGTATTTTCCCTCTTACTACTTCCCCGCCCTCTTCCCCTAATACTACAGACACTAACACCCAGGAAAAGCTAGTGTTTTCACTCTTAGAGGTGACCTGTGGGCTCGAGGCCTGTAGTACTGGGAAAGCCCCGGGCCCGGATGGGGTCCCAATAGACTTCTTTCAGGAGAATCAAGATCTGTGGGTCCCCTTGCTGGCAAATGTTTTTAATAAGATAATGCTAATAGGCCCCCCTCTCTCGTGGAAGACAAGCGTAATAGTTCCAATTTATAAAAAGGGTGACAAGGGAAATCTCAAAAATTATAGACCTATTTCCCTTATAGACACAACAGCTAAACTGATGGGTCGTCTCCTTTTGACTAGGCTTGAGTCCTCGGCGAGGGATAGGAATATTTTAATGCAAACACAGTATGGATTCCAACAGGGGAAGGGCAGTGTTGACCAGTGCCTGAACCTCTCTCTAATCATGGACAAATATACCAGAGCCAAGGGTGGGAAAATCTATCTTGCTTTTATGGATTTATCCGCAGCGTTCAACTGCGTGTCCCACCCAAAGCTCTGGAATATTATGGTAAAGATGGGAATTGACCAGCCCTTTATCGATTTTATTCGCCAACTGTATTCTGACGCCCCTGGAACTGTCCGGTATGGGAAAAACGGGGAGCGCACCCGACCCTTTAAGATCTTAAGAGGGGTAAGGCACGGCTGCATCCTCGCACCATTTCTTTTCTCCATTTACACAAACGGCGTGGAGGAGGCGCTGGCGGGCACAACCTTGGATGTCCCTGAATTTGACTCTCATTGGCTCCCTATTTTGGCTTATGCCGATGATGCCGTATTGATTTCCAGAACGGGTTTGGGTCTCCAACGTCTCATAGCAGCATATGCTGCTTTTAAGTATACATTGGACCAAAAAGTCAATCAGTCAAAATCCTTCATAATAAGTTCAGGGACAGGGAAAAAAAAACAAAATACCGTACTTCCATATGGACTCAGAATAAATTGAGGTAGTCAACTCCTTCCCATATTCAGGGGTACTTTTTGATAAAAACCAAACATGGATACAGCTGGTTGAAGGAAGGGCTATGGCCATGGAGAGGAGTTTAGCGGCACTATAATCTTTTTCTAGCAGGTTGGGCGCAAGACCACTCGGCCCTATAAAAAAGATCTATCACGCCAAGACAGAATCAGCCGCAATTTATGGGGCAAGCGTATGGGGTATGGCGCCCACTGTTTCTCTGCAAATAATTGAAAACAAATTCTTTAAATCGCTAACTTCTCTCCCACAATCCTACTCAAATTATGTCTCCCATATAGAATTGGGTCCTCCATACATCACTGATTCCATCCGATTGGCCCCGCTCCTGCTGTGGCTTTCGATCTGGCGGAGGGACACTGTCCCCCTTAACCAGAAGTTTATAAGAGATACACTAAAATTGGAAAACCATAGCAGGATTAGATGGCTTAACTACATCGAACGGGAACTGAACTGACTGCCATGGGCTTGAAAGATCTTTTAAGGACCCAACGACCTGTAAAAAGTTCCCTTAGCAGAGGCTGGCTGATACTTTTAAGTTGAGGGCCCAATACTATCGTAGGGAGAGGAACTATGGCAAGCAGATGGTCTGGATGTATCAAATAACACCACCGATGGTAGAGGGAGAATACTTTTACCTAGCAGAGGTCCTACTCCCACAACATAAGTTTATTCTGCTGCGATTCTGCCTGAATCTGATACCGCTGATGCTAGGGTATCCGGCCAGAAGATTCAAGCATTCCGACCTGACCTTGTGCCAGTGTGACTTCAACTCATCTCAGAATGATTTGCATTTGTTATTTTTCTGTAGTTTGTACACTCAGGAAAGAAAGACATTTATCATACCGATTTTAAAGAGGCACAAATTTCAATTATGTCGGGTTGCATTATACTTTTAAAAATCTCTGCCCAACCTGTTCGTCTCTTTTTCAGTCGCATCATTTTTATGGGCATGCATGCGGAAAAGGAAACAAGTGGACCAATAATGAATTGTGGGGTTCCCCTTTTTTACTCCTTATCTATTTAAAATATTTAATAATATTACTTTTAATGTATATCTTAAATGAACCTAAGTGTGTATTTATATGGGCATGCTTCATGAACTCGATTAGCCCGGGTATTGTCTACAAACTGAATTGTGTTGGATGTGATTTTTGTAATTCTGTTTTTATGCACTTTTATGATCTGAATCAAGAAAGATTGAATAAAGCTTCTATGAATGAATGAAAGAAATATAGCTCAAACTCGACCTAAAGTTATTGGAGCGCTTTACATGAGTACCAGTTACAGTATGCAAAGTCACATGCATTGTTTATATGCATGGGGTTGTTAAGTGATTTGCCCAGAATCACAGGATGTTGATCAGATGCCGGGATTCGAACCTGGTTTCACAGTCATACAGTCTGCAGCCCTGGCCGTAATGCCACATCCTGGGCAGAGGGAGGTAGGCAGAAGCTACATGAAAGCTCGGCTCGTTATGGGCTCAAGGTTCCAACAGAATCTCGAGCTGAGCCAGAACCATGCTTTAGGCTCGAGCTTTCAGTTGCTTGCCCACCTCTAATACCAATATCCCATTTTCCTGGGCCTCCCTACCCATGTACTATCCCCTGCCATGTGGTATTTGCCGTAAAGACCCTAAGGCCAGACTCCATTTTGAGCAGGACGAGACTCCATTTTCTGCCTGATCATTGGCTTGTCTACCTTTGATGTATATGCCGTCTGTCCTTATCTTTCATAGATCCTGGGGAAGTGTCAGATCATCCAGACAATGACATTGATAAGAAATCTAATGCAATTCAGTCTGGGACAAGTGCCTTGTTATCAATATTTTAAGGTAAGATAATGAAAATAACATAGTGTGAATTGACATAGTTTTACCATACTGGTTTATACCAATGTGTCTTAAGACTAGCATATTGATGCATACAGTTTATGTTAGAAATTCCTCAAAAAGTCCACATGCAAGATAAGATTGGTAGTCATCAGTATAATAGGCTTAGTAAATAGATACGTAGTGAGAGAGGTCATTTGTCCCATGTTGGGCGCCATGTTGCATAAACTAAGGCTTTAACTTAGCTCTGCAAGGTTTGACTTTCCCACCCACGGATGCCTGAACTTAGTTTAGTGTACCAATGCTTGAAAGTGAAAGTACAGTTTGTTGTCACCCCACACAATCCCACTCTATACATAGTTGATGTGGTGTCTGTGATTTCTGACCAATCCATTCGAACCCCTCTATATATAACCGTGTCAAATGACATCTGTCACCAATCCGGTCATAGTTCCTCTCAACACACACACTATGACCACTTTGAAGGTGATTTCACAGGTCTTAATCACTCTGTGAAAAGAAGGAAAATCTCTGACTATTGTAAGAACTTTAAAGGCGATATGATATTTCTTCAAGAAACTGAAGTAGGCTATAAAGAAGTCTTGCAGATGCTCAATGGTTGGATCAATGATTTGACCTGCTCAGCAGCAATGTCCAAAAAGAATGGAGTCATCACTATAATCTCAAAAAACCTCTGGGCATCCATTATTACCTCTGAACAAGAAAATGAAAGCAGGTGTTTGATAACCAGACTCAAGAGCAGCAACTCAGAGATATATGCCATAAATATTTACGCCCCAAATGGAGAAGTACCTCAATGCTGAACATCACTGAATGTGTAAATGGCCCTACTTCCTCCAGCCACAAGCATTATTCTTGGGGGAGACTTTAATTTACCCATGGATGCAATTTTAGATAGACAAGAAGCTGTTAGTTGTACACCTCCACGAGCCCACAAATTTATGCATGATCTCTGTTTATCCCATGGTCTTGCAGATGTTTGGAGGATACATAATCCGACAGGCATTGATTTTACTTTCTTCTTATCTCCCCATCAAAGTTTTTCAAGAATCAATTACTTACTAGTTGACACCTCCTTACTGCAAGAGATTAGGACTTCTTCAGCGAACCAATTGTAATCTCTGACCATACTGATATGACTATTTCTTTACAGATCGCTCCTCTTTGAACCAGACCTTGCTCATTGCATCTGAATGATGAAATACAAGAAAATGAATCAGATGTCTGCAAATTAAACCATGATTTACAATTATTTCTTCGAAAAATACAAATTTTGTATCTACCCTTGTGACATTGTGGGACGCATTAAAATGCTGTATTAAAGGTCACATACAAAGCTGTATGGCTAGGAAAAACAAAGAAATAAAACACTCTTTGGACTCATTGCCTAAAGAAATCAAACTCAATGAATTTCTCTATAGACATTCCAAAGACTCACCAATTTTGGCACCCCCTTAAATGTCTTAAATATGAATTTAATACAATAATTATTAAACATTCTAAGTTATGGGTACACGTGCAAAAAAAGTTTTAAACAAAAAACCTCTTCTACCATTAATTAAAGCAGGAAATCCCTTGCCACATATCTGAAATTTAAGAAAAATAACAATCTCTTCCATAAATGTATCTAGGGGATCCTGAGTGGAATTCCTAAAATCAATTCCATTAAAACACATTTCGGAGTATGACCAACACACATTAAACAGACCATTAGAAAAGAAAGAAATCTTAGAGGCTATTAAATTGATTCCTGGATGCAAGGCCCCTGGCCCAGACAGCCTCCCCATCAGCTTTTATAAATCTCGTCCACTATCATTGCACCTCTGGAGGTGTTCCATAACCATTTTGTATCAAATGTGAAGGTATTGGGAACCGCTGTGGGAGCCAGCATTGTGGTAATTCTAAATGAGGGTAAAGATCATCTTGCACCAAAAAACTTTACATCAATTTTGTTGATAAATAAGGAAGCTAAAAATAATGACAAATTTCCTGCCAAAAGCATTGAACCTCAAATTACCAAAATGTATCATAATTCTCATTCGGGTTTCGTTATGGGCAGATTAGCCAGTGACAATATCCACACCTTCTGCCACATTATTGAAAAAGTTTACCTCTCAGTCTCACCTGCTGTGGCCATAGTCCTAGACACTGAAAATGCATTTGATAAGGTTACACGGCCATTTCCTGAAGCAGCCTTATTGCATTGCAATCTTGGTGATTCCTTTATAAGAATTGCCATGGTCTTATAAGCAAATCCACAAAATATATAACAAAGAGCACTTCTCCAAAACCAATTATTTAATATCAGGCATTATGTCCAAAATAGAATTGAAGTTGTCCAACAAACCAATGGTTTTCAATATTTATTATTCAAAAATATATATCAAATTAATAAATCATGTTTTCTTTTATATAGTACATATACATTTCATAGTAAAAAAACACACCAACACACTCTTAAGAATAAATACTTAACACATCAAATGTTGAGGAGCCCCACCAACATTACAATGAACCATGAACATATAGTGCATAGATTAATTAATAAAGCACGACAAAAAACATAACACATTGTCAAGACAATAAACAGTGAACAACAAACAATATTGGCACAAGGGAAATACATGAACACACTAAAACAGAATTCCATACATATGCCCAGTTACTCAAATCATTGCTCATACATGATTCAAAAAGAAAAGTGCTGACGCGCGTTTCGGAAGTAGTACATACATAGAAGATTCCTTCATCAGGGCGCTGGAAATACAATTGAATCAGTGGCTTGAAGCCATCTGTAGAACATGCACTGTAGCTGGGTAGGTAGTGCAAGGGGCTCTGTATCAATATATGGCACCAAAAGGTCTGTAGGATCAACAAAACATCATATTACAATAAAAACAATAGCACATGTCGGAGCATGCTGTGAGGGTAGTTAGGACCTTAGCGACCGGAGCACGGCTGACATTTCTCTTTCTGTTTTAGGATTATACCCTATCACTTTGTGGTTTATGACTTGGTTTTGTCACTGCTCTTTCCTCTACATCCTTTACTCTTGAGTCACTCTCTTTTCTCTTGAGCTTTTTTCTACCCCCATTTATATATTAGGGCTTGGGGCACTGTTCAAGTATCTATGGATAGCATTAAAACGTTCGGATTCAGTGATGAGTTCTCCAGACTTTTAGGCCAGAGTGCTTCCTCGGACCGTCCATTTTCTATCAATAAAGGAAACAATGACGAATGGTTCAAACTACTTAATTTAAAAAAGAAAGCCAGAAGAACTGAGTCACATGCAGAGTTCATGCTTGAATATCTGAAGGCTGGCGTCATACCCAATGGACTCAGAATAAGAAACATCCCTGGCTTATTTGTAGAAATTAGGAAGTTCCTGGAAAAATGGTCACTCATAGCTAACCGCTGCTGCAGGGACCTTATGATCCTCATTATTGAGACAGCAAGGGAGGTAGTAGAAACCCTCTTTAAAGAAATTGCAGAATTGGAGGAAACTCTTAGGAAAAGCAATCCCGTTGATGAGGCTAAGAAGAAGTTAGAGGGGTCAATCTTGAACTCAACTCCTTTAGTGATTACCTTATCAAGAAAAAAACGGACAAACTTAAAAAGGACATCCGTTATTTCTCTGAAGAGAAAGTGTATCCGTACTTAGGAGCTCAATATTACAATTCAGCAAGGGAGTATACCAACCAAGGGGATTACCAACATTGGCCTAATAAAAAAATCCTCACATTTTCGGATACCTCGGAATCTGATGGTGAAGGTGGATCAAGTCCCTTTGACGGTTACTGAAAGAGGAGAACTCCATTCGAAGGTCCCAATAGAAACAACCGTTTTTTAGGAAACTGACGGGGGACCACACGAGTAAGGTTCAGAACCCAGGAGAGGGGACGTTATCAACACTCAGACAACCCCCCCACCCAGTACTTACAAACCAGACGGAATCAATATTGGAGAGAGTGATGACTCACTCTCACACGGATCCCATTTCCATTTTTAACTTATCACGAGCCAGGCTGGATGAACATTCTCTTAACCTCCTCTCACGAGGGCTCTCATTTGTTCCAAGCACTAACATAAACAAATTTGAATTGAGCAGAGACATACAATCCTTCTTTAGGAAGATCAGACTAAAGAAATATTTTGACAACAGAGGTATGCCCAACAATGATAACAGGACCGCACTACGTCCCAATTCTACCTTCACCCCATCCCTTGATGAAGTGGGCCCAGAAGTGGGCATTTTTGAAAAAATAGTATACTCCAAAATTCAAAGCATGATGAGATTTGTTCCTAAACCATCATACAATCTCAACTATGAGGAATATAATGCCCTCAAGAACCTATGCTCCAATAATGAAGTCACTATAAAACCTAGTGACAAGGGGGGCGGTATTGTGGTGCTGGACAGCATCGATTACAAAGAGCAGATTCTGTCAATGTTGGAGGTACCAGAACATTACTCGATGGTCAATTCCTATCCAGGAAAGAGGATTAAAACAGACATTTTGCACATGACACAGAGAGCTCTGGACAGAGGTTCTATCTGTGCACAGGAGTTTGAGTACCTTAATAAACCGTATGCCAACATTCCGGTTTTATACGGGGTACCCAAAACCCACAAAGATGTCACCAAACCACCATTCAGACCTATTGTATCCACTATTGTATCAATAACTGAACCATTGTCTAAATATGTAGACATCTTTTTAAAGCCTCTGGTATTTAACCTTCCTGCCCACGTGAAAGACACTGGCCACCTCATTAGAAAAATTGAAGGCATTTCATTCAATCCCTACACTGATGTTCTAGTCTCAATGGACATTGAGGCGCTTTATACGAACATCCCCCAAAGGGGAGCCCTAGAATCAGTTAAAAGTGCTCTTGAGAGAAGTGACAGCCAAGACGACCACTTGTTCATCCTGGAATGTCTGGCTATAGTACTTGTTAGATTTGGGGGTCTCTAGTTGGCACAGGTAGGTACTTGTGACAAATAGGGCCCCTCGCCTCTAGTCAGGGTAGGGGGGTACACTCCTAAAATAACCCCTGCTCACCCCCTTGGTAGCTTGGCACGAGCAGACAGGCTTATCTCAGAGGCAGTGTGTAAAGCATTTGTGAACACATACAGTAATCAAGTGACAACACTACAGATGGACACCACACAAGTTGTATTATAAAAATAAGTATCTTTTATATAGATTTAACACAAGACCATAAACGACAAAAATCCACAATACTGTACTTAAAATGGTAGGTTTAGCTTAGTTCTTTTCAGATCTTAAAATGCGACACTTTGAGTCAATGTACCTTACGATGCATCACGTTTCTACAACGAAAGTGTTGCAGAGATGGAGATGCAGCAAAGATCCGGCGCAAAGAAATAAAGACATCAAGTTCTTCCTGATGCGGCACGCTTCTCCGATGTTGCGAGAAGTCTCGACTCGATGCGTCAGCTGCAGCGGCGACACCCTTGTTCCGTGATGCGACGACAGCGGCTTTGGCGGCGACACTCTTCTCCGACGTTGCGAGACGCTTCTGCTCGATGCGACAACTGCAGCGGCGACACCCTTGTTCCGTGATGCGACGGCAGCAGCTCCGACGGCGGCATGCTTCTCCGTGGATGCGAGGTGCTTCTCTTGATGCGGTGCAATGCGACAGCTACAGCGGCGACATCTACGATGCGACGGCAGCGGCTGCGACGGCGACACGCTTCTTCCTCGTTGCGAGATGCTTCTCTTGATGCGGTGCAATGCGACAGCTACAGCGGCGTCATCTCCGTGATGCGACGGCAGCGGCTGCGACGGCGACACGCTTCTCCCTCTTGAGTCGCGCTTCCAGCTCCTTGCGACACGCAGTCCCTCAGAAGGCCCAAAACAGCAGCAGGCACTTCCAAAGGATTCTTGGGGAGCTGGTGGTTGAAGTCTGTTGTCCCTGAGACTTCAGCAGGAGGCAAGATCTTCTCTCAAGCCCTTGGAGATCCTTTACAAGTTGAATAAAGTGCACACAAAGTCCTTTCTCCTTTCTTTGGCAGTCAGGCAACCACTGCAGGCAGATCCCTCTAGCTTAGGGATAGTCTTCTCCTCAGTTTCTTCTTGGTTCCGCTCCTCAGCAAAGGTTTCTTCTTGTTTCCCAAAGTGATCTAATTTCCTAGGGGTCTGGGTCCCCTTTTTATACACAGTTTCTCTTTGTTCTCTGAAGGCAGAGAGGCCTTTGCCTAGTCCAAAACCAGTTCTGGTCAGTCCTGGAGCACTTTGTTTACAGGACTCCTTCTTTCCTTTCAAAATGTGGGGCAGAGTGCTCAGCCGCCCAGCAGGAGGTGGAGCCAGCATTGTGGAAGGCAGGCACAGCCCTATTCAGACCCAGGTGCAACTCCTCCCTCCACTCTGGATGCAGATCTCTCTATTGAGCCCTGTGCTGACTCACCCTGTCTCCTGGAATCCCCTATCCCCTGTCACTCACAAACCAGACAGGGAATACACAACCTAGCAGAGGCAGGCTTGGAAGGTTAAGCAAGAAAATACCTACTTTCTAAAAGGGGTATTTTTAAACACAGAATGTTAAAACCAACTTCACTAAAAGATGTATTTTATCATTCTGAGTTCAGGCACACTAAATTCGTTTTTCTACCATGTTCCCTGGGTCAGTTAGGATTATAAGGTGTAATAATCAAAACTGCCCATTCTGGCCTATGGAGAACAGGTAGCCTTGCAATAGTGAAAAACGAAAATGGCTGTAATTCACTATTAGACATGCCACACACACCAGGGCATGTCCTACCTTATACTTACAATGCACCCTGCCCTTGGGCCTACCATAGGGGTGTCTGATATGAAGAAAAGGGAAGGTTTAGGGTCTGGCAAGTGGGTGTACTCACCAAGTCGACATGGCAGCCCTAGGCTGCACACAGGCTCTGCAATGGAAGGCCTGAGACACACTTTTACAGGCTGCTTCTGTGGGTGGCACAACCAGTGCTGCAAGCCCACCAGCAGCATTGGATTTACAAGCCCTGGGCACACTCAGTGCACTGTACTAGGGACTGACAAGTAAACCAATCATCCAATCAGGGAGTCACTAATACATAACACAATTTATCATAGGGAGAGCATATGCACTTTAGCACTGATCAGCAGTGGTAAAGTGCCCAGAGTCATAAAACAGCCAGCAACAGGTCAGAAAAAATATAGGAGGAAGGCAAAACGTTCAGGGATGACCCTGCAAAAAGGGCCAAGTCCAACAGTACTTCAGGAGAACTATTTTGAATTTAATAAATCCATCTTCAAACAAATTCAGGGTGTAAGTATGGATGCTGCCTGCGCCTCCAATGTAGCCAACATCTACATGGGTGCGTTTGAGGAGCGTTTTATCTTTAATGAGATTGCCCCGTTTTCAGAAATCATCCACCATTGGCATCGATTTATTGATGACATTTTTTTCATTTGGAGGGGACCAGAAGAACAACTCTCTGAGTTCATCCTATGGATCAACCTTTGTGACCCTCACTTGAAATTCAGTCCCAACATGAGCAAAGATAGGATCGAATTTCTTGACATCTGAATCCAAGTCATTGATCAGAGGATTGAGGTGTCGCTCTACACCAAACCTACAGCAAGGAATACTCTCCTTCAGTATGAGAGTTATCATCCTCGTTGTCAGAAAGACAGCATACCATTTAGTCAGTTTCTAAGATTACGTAGAAACTGTACTAATATACGGGACTTTGATCTACACGCGGAGCAACTCAAATATAAACTCCTCAACAGGGGTTATCCCCATTGACTCATTAGGGATGCATATAAGAGGGCCAAATATTATAACAGAGAGGCCCTCCTACAAGACAAACCTGCGACGAATGACATGAAGCTGGTGTGTGTCACTCGACACTCCAACTTCAATAACAAGCTTCGCCAGATAATTGGCTCTCAGTGGCATATCTTGAACTCAGGCCAGCAAATCACTCCCATTCCTAGACCAGTATTTGCGTTCCGGCGTAATAAGAATCTCCGCAACTCATTAGTTAAATCCACCTACAAGGAAGAGAGAAAATATACCCAGAAATCCATCACAGGAAGTAATCCTATCCATGGCACCCACAAATGTGGAAACTGCCATGCGTGCAACTTCGCAATTGTCTCGGCAGAACTTGAATGGGGTATGTAAGCTGAACTTTATGTAGCCATCCTTCCTACTGGGTACTTTCTATATTTCTTACATTACTACATTGTACCACACATATTATTCCTTTTGACATGTTACCTGTCACATTTTAGGCATGTACATGTATACACGCCTATGTCATAGGTTACGTTTGCTCATGTATACCTTCTTTGTCCATCTAGCAGGGGTTCCATGCTTGGAACTGTTCTGTCCCGCATGGGGATAATTAGGGGCCCATTACGATGTCGGGCGGAAGCAGCACCGCCATGCTGGCGGATGCAAAAACCGCTACTTACCGTCCGCCAGCAACGGGCCACACGGCCGCCAAATTAGGATGTGAAAACCCAGGCAAACACCGCCCGCAAGCCCACGACGCCGCCCGCCATCAAAGTGCGCCCATCCATGTAGCGGCGCGAGCCAATGGAGACACACCGTCCGACGAAATGACGTACCGCCCGGCGTCAAAATTACGATGCCAGAACCAAACAGCCTCATCGGCAAAGATACACCGCACGAGATACCAAGGCGGAAAACCGACTGTTCAGTACGGAGATCAAAAAGGCGGCCCACCCAGATATGAACCCTGCACTCCAGGCCATCCCCATGCTCTACCCGATGCACCACCTAGGAGTGAACGCGCCACGACGACGCAGGTAGGCAGACACACAACAAGGGCACGCAAACACTGCACACAATGCAAGGGCGGAAAAAATGTACATGGCCCCCCCAGGCACCCCTGTGTGGACAGGACACATCCACCACTGTATCCACACATGTCCCACCTGTCAAAACAACACAACTCGCAACATCCTGGGCACCCACTACCCGGGACCAGGAAGAGATGTCCCCGTCACGGCACAGCAGCGTAGCGGCGATGACGCAGGTACAGATGCGCACAACGCAGAGGCCAACGACAGCGCCACGCATGGGCTGCACACAAACACCACAGAGTCACAACTACACACCCCACACACCAGCACCACCCTGAAGGCACATGTCGCGTGGCCTTCCTGCATCACCCATGACCCCAACCGACAACTCACAGTTGTCAACGTGACGTCACACAAGTGTCCCGAACAGGGGAGTAATGTGATGGCAAAATAGGACACACCCTTGTGTGGAAAACATGAAGAAGCACACGGCGGCTGCTACATAACAGCGCACAATCTCGACAATGTCCGGAAAAGGCACGCCAGTCTCAACAAGAAATACCTATCCCATCCTGCTCGCAACAACAACACATGCAATGTGCAAAATAGGAAAATCCTGCTGCCTGAGAACAGGTGTGCCCAATACTACACCCACACAGAAGCCAAAACGTACAGCGCCAACGGAGTGTCCCTCCCACACACGGGAGAGCACACACGGCCTTCCATTCCTACTCCGAAATAACATTGCAAAAAATCATGCAGGAGAATGGAGCCATTGTACCAACAAGATGCTAAACATAGCCATGCAGAGTAAAACGTCCACTGGCAGATAGCGCACAACATGAAAGACAGATAACACCACAAAATACAACAATACCACTCCTACATGTGGACCAAATGCAAGTAATCCGGAAAGAGACAGACACCACTGGCCTTGACTATTCATAGAAGCATGTGGGATGAGGGACTGTGTCCTTCGCCCAAGCCATACCCCAAGTCCTGCCGCCGTACATCCATACCAGAATTCCCAGCATCGTCGGAGGCTGCACTCTGCTGACTGCTCAGGCATCCGGAGCACGCCATCACATCACCCCGTAGCAATATGGCTGTTGCACCAGTGACCCTCAACTACGCCGGACAGATCAAGTTGTACAGTGACAGCTTGCTACAGATAGTGGGCTGTACAAATCTGGCAATGCTGAATGTAAGTTACCGAGTAACTTACCGCATTGCAATGTTCAGCTGCGTCATCCCCGTCTTCTACTGTCGGAGGTGTCCGTACTACTGGCCTGTGGATTTATGTCTCTCCAACCCGGCATGTCCAAAGGTGGACTTGGTACACTTGTTTGCAGCCCTGGACGACCACGACAGGATCTGTTCAGTGTATGGGGGCATGGCGTTTGTGGCTGCAATCGGGGACACACTGCAATGGACCAGTGTGCCTCCACACAACGTCTCCTGGTACACAGTTTCATCGAATGTCATCCAACATGTCCCATCAGGATCCTACAAGGGACAACCTACGAAGAACACGTTGCTACCCACAATCCGCTTCATTGGATGACATCCATGTTTACCATCAATGGGATGGATGCCCTGCTGGAAGGTGTCGCATACACGTCAACTTGTCAATTCATGGGACCCCGACTCAATACTCCCAACTGAACATTGATGTACAACACCGTACCCATGCTTGGCATTCGCACGGAGTGGGCAGTTAGCTGTACAAGAACTACACCATATAATCTGCGACTAACACCTTACCATCAACTCCACTGCCATGACATCTGACATTTCCGGGACATGCACCCTGTTCCTCACCATATCCCGTGTCTCTGCATGAACAGGGGGAGGCAGAGGTATTGGACTTGTGTACAGTAACCACATGGCCAATACAGCACGAACAACTATGCCATAATATGAATTCTGTGCATCTGGACACATGCACCTGTCAGTGCACACTCATCTGTCTGCTGCAGTACGTGAGAACTGTCACCTCACCTTTGTCTGCGCATCCGTGCCAGGACTTTTGCATGGACAACAAATGCAACCCACTACAACATGGGCCTAGTCATAGTGTCATGTTCAGTAGCCACCACATAGCAACAACTGGTGAGACGCTGCTGCATGCAGGTAGGCACATGCCCTGATGTCACCCCTGACGCCGGTGTGTTGGAGTCACTATTGTACTAAACCGGTACCATGGAACTGAGATGAACTGTCCCCATGATGTCAAGCTGTCTGGTAGGCCAAATGAATACTGTCTGTGTCAAAGCCCAGAGACCATCAGTAATTAGCAAATGTACCCTAGCATAGCAAGGGCAAGGCAGTTGTAACCCTGAAGCCTCCATTCCACAGTCAACAACTAATTACATCTACCTGTACCCCCTTTCGTATGTGTAATCATGCTAAGTATATCCTCCACATGCATTTTGCTGCCAGTAGTGTCCACTATACTGCATCACAGAGGAAGTAAGTCCAAATACATGCCTCGAAGCAAATATGTGACTCTGTAGAATTATTTTCAGAAGACAAGTACGAATGAGAGAGGATGAGAGTGTGTGAAGTACACGAGAGTCGTGAGATGAACATGTAGTCCAGTGACATTGGATGTCAATGCATATGATCTGCCACCACAGTGGTCCTAGTGCAATACTACAGGTCGTGGGCCTTTCATTGTCAGACTCTGACGTGGCCCAACAGATCATCACAGTAACACTGACGGGATGGTCACTCCAAAGCACAGTCCCACATATGTGTATAATTACCTTCACAGTCGGACATCACACTCATCAAGCAAAAGTAGGGCCCACGCAAGAAGCATGCAACAGCAATGCATGACAAAACCCACACAGGATACCAGTGTGGGTGTGCAGGTCCGCACAGTGAGTACGAACTGCTGAAACTGACATACATGCTCAATTGAACCAGGCACATTCCCGACAGTCACACACCCTGCAGACGCACAATGGCCAAAACATATTAAGTAGGAGCCATCCTGAACTGCAAGGACACACCCACACACTGCACACTGTGCAACTTACAATACACACATGCGCTCACATTCACAGACCTGAACACGGATACAAACACCCACCATGCCCCTGGGTAACACATGTGTGCAATCGACATTGCCAGAGTGCACACACACATACCAACACTACCCCAAAGTCACATACATCACACCACACACACATACACCTCCCAAATGCACACCTTGAAAGTAAGCCATGTGTCCAGGCTCAATGTTCATCACAAGATTAACATACACCTACACTGCTGGCCACCCAGAAAGTAAGCTCACACATACCCGCACACTATGCACATGCTACCTGTCATCCTGTGGCCAGACTCACACCCCGTGCTGTGCTTGCATGCAAACATGACCCGTATACATTCCCCATTAAATACCAGCAAATACATGCAGACGATCCGTGTCACTTAAATTCTTCTTCATCACACACACAAGTAGCAGAGTCTGAAAGAAGTGAAGTCCCAGCCACGTGTAAAACACATCTGAATGTGAGACCAGACATTGCAATTGTTGAGGTACCATACAAGGCATGTGCCTCACTTAACTATGCACACACAGTAACAACTGCAATCAGCAACTACACAGACACAACCGACTACAGGAACAACAGCATTCAGTCACAGATTACATAGACAGGCGGCAACATAGTTCAACACCAGGGACAGTGGCCAGCCCGATGTGCAGAGTAGTGATACGAAAAGCTGCGCATGCATTGTGTGTGAGTGTACCCTGCCATGGCCAGCAACACCACCATGGCAGTCACAATAGCCATTACAGCCACCACTGTGTCACAGGTAGTTGTGTGAGGGTGCCTACCATTCAAACAGGATGCCAGTCCGACTCGGTGCTGCCTGTGTGCTACGGGACAGTTAGAGGTCCGCCCCTGAGAGAGGAGTACAACTGTGGAAGACACACATGTGGCATGTGAAGCGGGAGGGCTGCTTGGCCCAGGTGGATTGGTGGCACGGGTAGGTGCACTCATGCAGTGTTGAAACAGACTGTGTGGGGAGGATCCCGGAGGGGTACAATTCCACTGTGGTGGGAATTAGGAAAGCCTACCTGTCTGGGGATGAATGTGAACTCGTGTGGGCACAACAGGCGGGCAGACGATCAATGCTGCATCAGGTGTAGGCGTTAGCCCTCCCTCTGGGGACATGCTGGATACTGCTGTGCGTCTGCCCGGCCCCTGCCAAGGCACTTACATCCCTTGTCATCCAGGTGTATCCCCCACATTTTCCACCTGCACAGGCTACCCAGGGCACGGGAGGGCAGTGGAGCTTGGTGGGTGGGAGGTCATGGCGACCTTTTCCTGGTCACATCTCGCAGGCAAGACATTCGCAGTGTGCAGCAGGGCACAAGTCCGAAATGAGAAGTGGGGGGACGCTGACGTCACGACAGGAAGTGACGTCACGAAATGTGGCTTGCGCATCAGACTCATTGCCGCCCCTCGCTCACCCCTTACATGCGATTGCATCAGAGACACCAGCGCGTGTGCAGCAGCTCCAAACTCGCCCCAGAGAGTCCAAAGAGTGAATGTGTGGCTCCACTTGCTCCAGTCATCGAGCTCACGGTAAAACAAGTGTGGGGACGCCGTCCACCCGCGTGGTAGCCCGACTCGAGCCCTGGACTGTGCAGGCAAAGTGTCCTATTGGACTTGCGAAATGTGTGAGTTGCATGACACTCGTTGGCGGGGGAGGGCTCGGAGGCCCGTCACCCTGCGGCACATATCTCACCCTATGGGTCCCTTGTCAATGGCAGCGGATGTAATGACTATGCGCGCCGGGGTGGGCCTACCTTTCGTCTGGGATGGTGTTTGCGGCCTGTCCCGCTAGGGCCGCTACGGCTACTGTGTGTTGCATGTGGTGTATCCAGACTCTGGAGACTGTCATGCATTGTCACTGTTGTCCAGGGCCAGAGTCGGGGTACCACGCGGGTGGACGGCGTCCCACCACTCATCCTACCGCGAGCACGATGACTGGAGCAAATCGAGCCACACATCCACTCTTTGGCCTCTCTGGGGCGAGATCGGAGCTGCTGGTGCACGCGCTGGCTTCTCTGCTGCAATAGCTTATATTGGCTGTGCGAGGGGGGGCAATGAGTCTGATGGTGCAAGCCACCTTTCGTGATGTCACTCACTGTCGTGACGTCAGCGTCACTCCACTTGTATTTGTAAGTGGCACATGTGTTGTGCACAGAGCACAACACCCGGACTGTGTCACCCTGTGACCATAGCCACTAATCGCTGTGTGCACACTCACTGTCCTGATGGTGGAAAGGATGACCACTACGTAATTAGGCCAAGGACATACCTGCATGGAGCGGAATGGGACACCACTCACACAGACTGCTACATGACAGTCCACAATGGTCATGTGCCCATGCCTTCCACCTGTCGTTCGCACGAGCACAACTACTGTTGCACAGTGTTCCGGATGTGTAAGTACCAGGAATATGAGCTGAGGCATCGCACACATATGTCCGAACGTAATCAGAGTAGGCACAGTGCCTCAAACATACATGTGAATTGCCACTCCAGCCTACTACAGGTCGTTGCCGAGGGCTACGACTCTGAATGCATTGACATTGCAGAGTGCTCTAATTACATCTTGGACCTCAGGAATCGCATATGCATGTCAGATGCACCCAGCACAGAGTACACTTTCAACCCACTGCATCACACAACAGACATCACATTCCCAGATTATGGGTAGGCTGTGGACACATGCTGCCTCTCACACCAAAAGACACCATCCCACTATGCTGTACACTTGCTTGCTGCTGATGCCCCTACACACGTGCATCCGGCACAGGCTGTGTGACTGTCAAGATGCAGACCACCAGTGGTGACATGCAGCGCCGTGCTAACCTGACAATACGAGGGGGCATCCCCCGATTCGTCTCCGCCACGTAGTCGCTCATCCGGCAGAATACGTCACACCCTTTGTGGAGTTGACTGCACTGTCGGTTACACATACACAGAGGCATCAACTTGGATGCAATGGCTCATCACAAGGCCTTGGGCTGGAGGACTTCCAACTGCAGGGATGGTACACAAGAGGGTTGGAATATCACTCATACACTTCTCCTCATCACCCACATCCAGCAATCACAGTGGCATGATGCTAACCCATCCAATATACTCAGGGTTGTGTAACAGCGCCAAGAAGTACTCGGACATGTCATTACAGCATGTGTACAGCACACGTTAATGCATGCTGGTGGGAGTGTGTACACAGTACCTGTCCATCCCATTCACATGCAGGATGCCAGCACATCGAGCAATGTGTAGTCTGCCCACATCTACTGTCCATTGTCAGGTAAAACAACACATAGTACACAAGGCAACACATCTTTGTGGGTGGACTCACTGTGTCCAATACTGCGCAGCCCTCAACGTACTCGCCCTGTGAATGGCTCACCCCGCAATGGAGGTCACATTCAGTGCCACTATCACTCACACACATCCCTATCACAAGGCCTGGAGTGTAGAATCGACAGGGCTGAGGATGCGCATTTCCGGAGCGTTGTGAACTGAAGACACATGTAACCCACTGTACAGTCAGTGTTGTTTCCTTCTGGTATTGGGCGGTCAATGTGCAGCCCAGGTCTGCTGAGACTGAGAAGGCCAGCAGGGCCCCAGCCAGCCATTCACACAAGCAATGACTGCCCTGAGTCCTGCATTGCCAAGTGGCTGCGTCACTGGATGTCTGACATGTAAATGCCATGTACCACCACTCGGGAGGGACATGCATGGGAAAGCGCCAGAGAGCCTACATACCCCTTCCACCTGTAGCAAGCATGGTAAGCAGTGCATTTTGGAAGCCCACAGGCTCTGACTCATTGTGCTGCGGATCAGCGACATGTATGTCCCCCACATGCACTGCCACACACACTGTAGTTGCCTTACACACACAACTTGTGCAATACATAGCCTTGGGCAGTGTGCGTGGAGCTCGGAATCCAGGATCTCCAGCTCCTCGCTGTTGAGTGGAGCAGGACATATCTTCAGAGTCGTCGACATGAAGGTGGACAGGTGGCAGCAGCAGCAGGTGTTGTTGAGGGATGCCAGGCAGGAGTCCCTGTAAGCTGTGGTACTGCCGGTCACCCTCCCACACTCATGTAGCCCCCTGGGGCTGTCTCAGTGGGTCCAAGCTGCTGCGATTGGTGTACCATGTCTGCCTACTTCAATTGCACACAATGGCCTGCTCCGAGCTGTCCCGGTACGCTTACCTCTATAGTCGAACAGGCACGATGTAACCGCGAGGGCTATTGGAGTGGGCCCCAAGGGCATGCTCCATGGCGGGTACAGTCCGCTGGTGCCATGTGGAATCCACAGTTTAATGTGCACCATGCATTTGCAGGTCTGGCCATGATTTGTGTGTGGGAGCATGTCCACACTAGGCAGGGCCACTTCATGCTGTGTGCATAGGCATTGACGGACAGTGCTCAGCCTCCACATGTCTGATGGCACATCATCATGTACACATTAGCATGGTAGCATGGTATGTGCATATGCACACACATGCCATATTTCTCAATGTACATCTCCCACTTGGCACGTGCAACGTTACGTGTCACTTGTGATGTGTGTTTGCATTCACACAGCTGTGTTGTCATGGAGTTGTCAATGTGTACACCTGTCAATGTGTGTTGGAGGTGTGATGCGTACAGTGCTGTACATTGGGTGAACTAGGGACATCATTGACTGTCTCATATCCCGTTGTGCAACAGGACCCACTTGTTTGGGCCGCTCAGCCTGTGTACATCGTGTTGTTGGTGTGTGCCATACTCACCCAGCCTCGGAAGCTGTGTCAGGCACGGCAGCTAGGTATATTGCCGTGGTGTTGCCGCTTCACACATATGCAATCTGGATTGATCATCATGCCTTTCAAGCAATTGTGGCCTAAATCCCCATGTGCATGCTCATGGCAATGGTTGATGTCAGTGGTCATTGCCATTGGTAAGGGGACCTGTGTAAGAGTATTGTAGCTGTGCTGTCCCTACTTGTCAGCTGTACTGTGATTCCATAGTTTTGTCATTAATTTTAGTTTTGTGTATGTGGAAATGCCATGTGGTGTGTCGCATTGACATGTGTCCACTTCCATCTGTCCTAGGAGGAGACCAAACATACATCGCCCCTACCAATTGCTGTCAGACATGGAGGATGTGGAGGTTATCAGGAAATTCCGTCTGGACCGACCCACCCTGCATCACCTATGTGCAATGTTGGAACCCCACCTTCGTCCTCGCAGGGTGTATCCGACAGCATTCACCCCCACGGCTAAGGTGATGGCTGCACTGCATTTCTTCGCTACCGGATCTTTCCAACACACGGTGGGCAGTGGAGGTGGGATGTCCCAGCCCATGTTCAGCATGGTGCTACGGGATGTCCTGTCAGCTATGATGCTGTACAGGAACGGGTACATCCGATTCCCCAGGGCTCGTGATTTGGCGGCAGTGAAGGGTGCTTTCTATACCCTTGGACGCATCCCCCACATTGTTGGTGCTATCGATTGCACCCATGTTGGCCTTGTAGCACCACAGGCCATGGAGCACATCTATAGGAATCGGAAACATTTACACTCCCTGAATGTGCAAGTGGTGTGCCTGGCGGACATGATAATCACACACGTGTGTGCGAAGTTTCCCGGATCCGTCCATGACTCGCACATCATGCGCCACAGCATCCTCCCACGAATGATGGCCAATCTTCAACCGGACCGTGCATGGATTGTTGGTGGGTATGCATACTCGTGTAGCATGCTGGGTGTGACATGCTGTCTTGTATCCTGTTGGAATTGCAACGATTCTCTGTGTTTCTCACACCCAGGTGACTCTGCATATCCTAACGGGCCTTGGCTGCTGAGCCCACTCCGTAATCCTAGGACACCAACTGATGTCAGGTACAATGAGGCACATGGGAGGACCAGACGTGTGGTGGAGCGGACATTTGGACTCCTGAAGTCCAGATTCAGATGCCTGGACCGCACCGGGGGTGCACTGGCATACTCCCCACAGAAGGTGTGCCAGATAGTTGTGGCATGCTGCATGCTGCACATCTCGCGATTCGCAGGCAGATCCCCCTGATAGTGGATGACGGTGATCAGCCAGGGCCCCCGCCTGCAGACCAGGCCATGTCCAGTGACGAGGACAGTGGAGAGGAGGAAGCAGTGAATGAGCGTCAGCAGCTCATCGCCCACTACTTCACTTGACGGTGAGTGACCATGTACTACAGCTGATGTTGCTGTAGTTGTGTAGGTGTATGTGTGCATTGTCACTGCGGCCTATTGTTCACTGAGTGCTGTGTGGCAATGGTCCCTGTCCAGGGTAGTATGCCACTGACAGTGGCTGTAGCATTGTGCCCTGTTGCTCTGTGAGATGTGTGTACATTGCTTGCACTTGATGACAAGTACTGTTTGATGGGTGTGTGACACACACATTTAATGGACTCTTGTTCTGTTTTTCCCCCCTAGGTCCCTACAGCCTCTCCTGGCCTATCGACATACCACACTACAGATGCATTTCTGATCATGGGGACGGTTGCACATCTTTGATTAAACACAGAGCAGATCAGACACAATGTGATCCAGGTGTATTTATTTGTAACAGTGACATGTGATTGTGGGCAAGGTGATCACACAAGTGGTGCATGCTGGAACAATGAGTTGACGGACATGTCCGCGTGATGGTCTAGGTGTCCCCATGTTGTTCTGGGTCCACAGTCCGACAGACACATGCCATTCACATGGCAGTATGGGGTAGGATAGTAGTCCAAGTGAATGCAGTAGATGGCCACCGTGGCTGGCTGACTCACTGGCGTTTGGAGCATGCAAAGTCATCTCTGGACACCTGTTTCCTCTTCGGACGACCCCTTCCACGTTTGGGAGGGGGGGTGTTGTTGTGGGCTGCTGGTGGTGGCTGAGGATTGCCCACTCGCTGTGGACACAGGGGAACTGGATGTTTCACGACCCTGCGCCCCAGCAGGTGGTGGCGGAGGTGGTGTGGTTGGCCTTGATTGGGCCCTCACCGCCACCACTAGCTGGCCCATGAGGTCGACTTGTTGGCCCATACGGGTCACGAATTGGCCCATATGGGCGTCCGTGGACCTCAACACCCCAAGGACTTCCCGCGTATCGGCAGATGTGCGGGCCCATTGTCCCTGGGCCTCTTCATAGGCCCCAAGGACTCTGGCGATTTGCGGCAGGGCTTGGCTCCCAGGCTCGGATGGCATTGTCCTGACCCTGCTCCTCCCACCTGTACTGCTGCCACCGACCTGCCCACTCGCCACAGTGGTCACCCGGGGACTCGTTGTCGCTCCCAGGGTCGATGTCGCCGTGCGTACGACACCTTGCGCAGGGTTGGTGGTCAGGGAGGCCCTGGTGGTGGTGGTGCTGGTGGTGGTGGTTGCGGCGGTGGTGGTGGCCGCAATGACCGTGGCAGCAGGGGCCTGGGACTGGTCACCAGCCCTGGGAGATGGGTTGGTGGGTTGGAGGGGTCCTGGGGAGCGGTTGCGCCCTGCCACAGCAGATGTGCCTGGTCGGGATTCCTCGTCCGAAGAGGTGTCCAGGTATTCCACATCCGTGAGTCCGTGTGGAGGGCTTGGGGACTGGCTGTGATGGCTGCTGTCTCCCTCTCCAGCATCATGCATGGAGACGAAAGGTTATTGTGTTTTACCTTGCAAGGTTTGTGTTAGATGTCTGACATTCAGAGTTTGTGCACAGTTGTGCACTGATTTCCCAGATGCGTGTGTATGGCTCTGCAATGTGTGTGCGTGGTCAAGGCAATGGAATAGTGTGATGGGTGCATATGGCATGGGACGGATTTGGAATGCCAATCGGTGTGTGTTGCAGTACCCCTACATTTTGTGGCTTTGGTGGAAACGGGGTACAGCCCCATGAACGCTTTTGAGATGAAAAATGTTTTTGGGGTACATACTATGACATATGGGTGCAGAGGGGACATGTGTTTTGTCCACACGACACTGCAGGGACAAAGGTGTGTGTATGTCTGACATACCCAGCATATCTGCTCACTGTTATCATTTGGGGACATTACACTGCAGCAATTTGTGGTGTATGAGTGATGGTTGTGTGACACACAACGTATTGCAGATGGGACAATTCCTTGTTGTGCGTGCTACCCTCAGCCATGTGCGGCTATGCAGTGCTCTTGGTGTGTGGACTATTTTAGGTATGTTGTGAATCACAGTGTGACGTGCGCTTCAGACACTGCAGACACATGTATGGTCATCGGCAGGGATCTTTGCTGTACTACTGTATATGGGACAGCTGTTTAGATGATATACCTTACATGTCACTGGGGCTTAGGGATGTGATGGATGAGATTTTGAATGTGCATTGTGTAGCTGTGTGGTTCATGGGTCCAGTGGTGTATGTGACATTACTGGGGTCCCACTCTGTTACATTGAGACAAGATAGACTTACATGGGTGGTGTCGTACAATGTCAAGGGAACAAGCAGACGCGACTACATGGACAAGACGTCGATGGTGTTGCTGATGTGTGTGATGACTGGCACAGTGCACGCCATGTGGGTCAGTACTCCAGTGAGACTTGTGCATGCAGACGTGACTCCTTACGTGTTAGTGTATTTGACATGGCTCATGTGGGCTATGACTCTGTAATTCATGTCCGTGTGCACATTAGTCACATGGTTATGACAGGGTGCAGTGCTACCTGTTCCTCTGCTACGTGACATGTCCCAATTGTTAGTCGTAGTACAGTCCTCATGCCTCCAGACACCCCGCCCTGTACAGTAGTCTACCTACTTGTTGGTTTGGAGGGTGCAATGCAATGGCTACCACATGGTTATGGGAGGGTGGGGTGCTCCATCTTGCTGATCTGTGGGAGTGGGGGCCGTGTTGTGAGTTGTGGTGATGGCTTAGCACCCACAGACACCCCTCCATGTAGGGGAACATATCTACCTGTCGGGTGCAGGTGTGCACTGCAATGGCTGACACATGGGTGTGGGGAGTGCTCCATCTTGGTGCGCTGTAGGACTAGGGGCCTGTTGGGTGTTGTACTTCTGCAGTCCCACATCCGATACACGGACTTTGTGGTAGGGCTACTTACCTGTTACTTGTTGGTTAGTGCAGCTATGGCTGACACATGTGTGTGGGTGTGGGGAGTGCTCCTTCCTGCGCATCTGGGGTGCAAGGTGACCTGGTGGGAGTTGTGGTGCTGGCTGACTGTACACATGCCCCCATGGTTTTGTTTGTTGGTACCTTTGGGCTGAGTGTGTGGGGGTGTCTGTTGCATGTGTGAGAGTTGTCTTGTGTGTTGTGTGCTGGACATGGGGGTGTTTGGGCCTCGGAGCTATGGCATTCTGGTAGTGCATGACAGTGCATAGCAGTGTGCTGGTATGCATTTGTT
This sequence comes from Calotriton arnoldi, assembly GCA_963921515.1. Lineage (NCBI taxonomy): Eukaryota > Metazoa > Chordata > Amphibia > Caudata > Salamandridae > Calotriton > Calotriton arnoldi. Next base: position 366,781 of record CAWUFW010004701.1, read on the forward strand.
TGTACTTACCAGCCTCCACTCCCCTGGTATTCCGGTGAGACTCTCCGGATGTAGGATGCCTCGCACCTTCTCCTCCCACGCCTTGAAGGTCTTGAATGGCGCTGGATTCCCGCCGCCAGTCCTGTCAGCCAGCTCACGATTCTTGGCCTCCTTCTTCCTGACCACGCGTTTCAGGTCGTGCCACCTCTTTGTGACTTCATCCTTGTTGCGTGGCACGTTCCCAACTGCATTCACCTGATCTACTATCCTTCTCCACATTCTGTTTCTGGTGGCTAGTGGTGTCTGTTGGACCTGGTTGCCATAGATTTGTGGGTGCACCTTGATGATCTCGTTGACCATGACCGTCAACTCAGTGGCAGTGTACTTCGGCATTCTTTGTGTTGCCATGGTGTGCGGTTTGGTATATGGTGCTGGTGCGGTGGGTGTGTGGTGTGTGAGTGTGCAGGGTGTTCGTGGTGCCGTTGTGTGAGTGGTGATGGTGGTGTTGGTGTTGGTGATGAGTGTGATGTGTGCGTGCGTGTGGTGTGCTGCTTTCCTTTGGGGCTGTCTGGGTTCTCTGATGGCGTCTTCGCTTTGTAGTGGTGCAAGGGGTTGTGGTCTGTGAAGGGGCTGATTTTGTACTTACCTATGTGGGTGTGTCATGATGGGCTGTCGTTTTCAGGTGTGTTGTGTCTGGTGTCCTGGGATTTGTAGTTTATTTGTTTTTGCCAGGGGGTGGTATCTTTGAGATGTGTTCTGTGTTTGGGTATTTTGGCGTAGTTTGCTGTGTGGACTTGTTGGCCATGTCATGTGTGTTTCTTTGTTCCGCCAATGATTCACGTGCACGGACGTGGGCGCCAGGCCTTCCGCTGTGTCATTTATTCATCACTGTTGTTCACGGTGGCGGGCGGGGAATCTGTGGATTTACCGCGCTCATGTCTGGGAGATCATAATTTCACGGTCGTTGTCTCGCTCGGCGGGGCGGGCGGATTTGGGTTTTCGTGCGGGATTGCGTCCGTGGCGGACGGATGATCTTCTACTCTGGATTGGACGGGCGGGATTTTGTGTGTTTTTTCCGCCGTGGGCGTAGATTGCTTCGCTGCATTATGATTGCTTGGTCGCTATTCCCATGGTGCAGGCGGGCGGCTTTTTCAGGCATGGCTGGATGGCGGATTTTTTACCGCTGGTTATCGTAATGGATCCCTTAGTTCTTTGAGGAACCCATTCCATCTCGGGTTGCTATTATTTAACTATCTCGTGGTAACTTTATCATTCTATTTTTTGCATATTCAATTATGGCGGCCGTTTTAGTGGGAGCGCCGATCCAAGATGGCGACCGAATCGGCACCGGCTTCATCTCGTTTAGCGGTCTACACGTCACCTTCGTACCCAGGTGCGACCCATTGTACTATTGCTGTTCGCGCTGGTGCGTTACACTATATAAACTTCCCGATACTTGCTGATTTTCACCTATCCTGGTTGGAGGTCAACACCCTTACTGCTGAGCTGTACCTGGAGGACGCCGCATGAACTGTTTTTAGTGAGTCTTAGCCTTTAGTGAGCCCATACGTCAGATCTGCTTGGTTCGTTTGCGGTGTGCCTGCATTCCCATTCACATGCTCATTTATTGTTTTTTAGACTCTTGACGCTACCCGGTCTCATTTTTTCTTACATTGACTACTGCATGGTGAATTACTTATTACGACAATCTACTGAGATATAATCCCAGCTGGGACGACCGTGTAAGTTTTCGCTGACTTTTGTAAACACACCCTTGTAATCCATTAGCGCCTGCATGGTTTAATTTTGACCTTTTTTCACTTTAGATTTATCTATCAGTATTTATTACTGACACACCCACGGATTTCGGTGGTCTATCCCATATCAGCGTATTCGTGTTCAGATCAACCTGTGGGTAAGCATATCTGCTACCATTTTAGTGCCACTCTAGACTCGTTTGGGCTACAGGTTCAGCCTTATCTGTTAACCCCCCTCTTGACTACTCGGCTTTTTGGGGTTTCGAATCTGCTTCCTACTTGTCCATGCCGTCTTTCCTTGGCGCAGGGGCATATCCATAGGTGATTTATGTTACCTTATTCCCTAAGGCTCGCTGCGCCTCTCCGCTATATGCCCCGGCCACTATTTAACTGTTGCCGTCAGTTTGAGTTAAAGTATAGTTTTACAGCTCTCATTCTCAGTATTTTTGATACTATTCACTTATATTTTGATAGGCCGCTTTCACTCACTCTGGGTGTACACCCGGTGGGTTACCCTACCGCAAGTTTCTTTCTGTGCGCATTGAGATCTTAAGGCGCCGTTGAGTGTACCGTACTTTGCTGTTTTAAGTTAAATGTTTACCTTTTCCACTTTTAGAACCTCACACCCCCTGAGGGATTGCTCCCTAGTCGCATATGTGCCAATAACTGAAGGGACCTTTCTGAAGATCTACTCGGCTGTGTTCGTTCAAATTTCATGCCCAGAAAGTATGTGTTTTTATGTATTCTTCATCTTTTCTTCTACAATTCTTTTATTTATTTTTATTTATATCTCCTGTGGTGGAAGTAGACTGGGGTCCCACTTGATTTCCACTTTCTATGATCCTGCACATACTGCATTGTTCTTCACTCTCTATTGGTGACAAATTTTAGATCACTATCTTGGGTACCCTAGACTCTGCAGTGCTCCGACATGTGCTATTGTTTTTATTGTAATATGATGTTTTGTTGATCCTACAGACCTTTTGGTGCCATATATTGATACAGAGCCCCTTGCACTACCTACCCAGCTACAGTGCATGTTCTACAGATGGCTTCAAGCCACTGATTCAATTGTATTTCCAGTGCCCTGATGAAGGAATCCTCTATTTATGTTCTACTTCCGAAACGCGCGTCAGTGCTTTTCTTTTGAATCATGTATGAGCAATGATTTGAGTAACTGGGCATATGTATGGAATTCTGTTTTAGTATGTTCATGTATTTCCCTTGTGCCAATATTTTATTTTATTTTTTTATTTTTTTCAATTTCAATATAAGCTTTATTTTGACAAAATGTCATAAAAGCTACGATTGCAATAAAAACACATTGCTGTTCTCGGGAGAGCAAAATACAGATTTACAGCTTCATTCGTTTTGCATAGATGTTACTACAACAAAAAATGATCAATTAAGCTCGTGAAGCAATAATACGAATGTCATATTCAAAAGGTTAAAAGATTAAAACAGAAAACCAATTAATATATACACAATTTAGTTCGAATTATTTAGTACATATCAACATTAAAACTAGGATAAAATCATGTGATATTTCATTTTTACGATGAAGTATTAAGAAAATTCAAAAAGACATTCGGTTTTCCTTAACTAATAACATACTTTTTGACGAATAAAGTGCTTGTGCAAAATGGATCCAGCAACTTATATAATAGGACTTTGAGGTCCCCACTAATCTGCTTTCGATTGAGGCTATGTCTTTCTTGCAAGCACCTTACACCTTATAAGCCATGCTTGTCCTAGAAACTTTGCTACACTGCATGCGTAAAATGGCCTAGGATCGGATCTAAGAATACGTATTGCTGTATAGTAGTCTCGTGTGCCCAATTGTCGACAGAGCGGTTTCAGCCATTTTGCCCTCGATGATTTGTACGCCGGGCAAGCAAATATTAAATGGGCAGTACTTTCAATCGGGGCCTTGCAACATGGGCAATTTTTCTCCTTACTTGGGCTCCACTTTGCTGTCGCCTCACGGACAGGGAGAGTTCCGAGCCTAAAGTGGATATAGAGTGTTCTATCTCTTGGTACTTTGATTGTGTCGAGAAAGGGCTCAAAATATCTAGTCTGCTTGTGGGAATAGAATTCTAATGTTAGTTTGCCCACGTTGGAATTACGGTTCTCTCGTAGGTCCACCCATTCCCAATATAGGCGTTTGAGTTCCTCTCTCCTCGGGGGTACCTGGCCGGCCCAACAGCCCTGGAGACCCATAGCTGACAAGATTCTTTTAATATTAGTAATCCAGCCTATTTTCCCGCCAGTGCCTAGGCTAATAATCTCAGTCATGGCCTCTGCGTAGGAAGAGAGTTCAGGGGTCCGCCTAATGCGGGCCCAAAAAAGTAGGGGGCGCAATCTAGCTATGTCACCCAATGACCGCCTACCCATATCTAGCAAAAGGGGAGCAAGGGGGACGTATTTGGGTACCATGACCATGCCTCTCAGAAATTTATATTCTGACCTGCGAAGCTCATCAAGTTTGTCGAACCCCCAGACTTCTGCTCCATAAAGGGCAGAGCTGACTGCTTTTAGGTCGTACATTTGGAGTGCTGGGGCTACAGGCCTAGTATGTGAAAGGCGATGTTCTTTCCCAATTACTCCAGTTATTCTTTTATGTCCCAGCAACATCTGTGCTATGTGGGGTTTCCAGGACATCTTGTCAGAAAATCTTACACCCAGATAATCAAAGGCATCCACCTTTTCGAGGGGGACACCACCTAGCAAAGGGCCGCTTTTATATGACCTATGGCAATTAAAAGCCATAAATTTAGTTTTGGAGCTGTTTATGACCAATCCCATATTGTCGCAGAAAAGTTGAAATCTATTAATAAGACGCTGTAACCCTGCTGGGGTCTTAGATATCAGCAGGGTATCGTCTGCGAATAACAGGGTTGGTATCTTGTTGCCTCCCAAAATAGGCGTGTCAGCAGGCTCCTCCAGGATGAAGTCAACTACCCCGTTCACATATAGGGAGAACAGGGTTGGGGCCAAGACGCATCCCTGTCGAACCCCTCTATTAACAGGGATGCGCTCTGTTGTTTGACCCTGCTCCCCCCACCTGACCTGGGCAACATTCCCCTCGTGAAGTCGAATTAGTAGTTTAAGGATGAGCGAGGGGATACCCATCCCACCAAGCGTTGTCCACAATCTAGATCTAGGGACTAGGTCAAAGGCAGTCTTCAAATCAATAAATGCGAGGTAAAGACTGCCCTTGCCCAGCACAACTACCTTCCAATAAATAAGGAGAAGTCGAAATACTTGGTCCATTGTCCCAGTCTTTGATCTAAATCCGGCCTGGTACTGGGAAAGGATGTTCTCGTCCTCTATCCATGTCTGTATTCTGTGCAGAAGCATCCGGCCAAAGACCTTCTGCATGGCATCTATCAGACTAATTGGTCTGTAGTTGGCAGGGTCATCCCTTGCACCCTTTTTATATATAGGGACTACTTCAGCACTCTTCCAAGACGCTGGGACTGGCATACCATCAACTATGGCATTTGCCAGTAGTAAGATGTATTGAGCCCAGTTGTCGGGATCGGCCAAGAACAAATCACCTGGCAGACCATCAGGACCTGCAGCTTTAGAGGGGACAATTCTGCTAATTGCAGCATCTGCCTCCAGAAGGGTAAAGCGTTCCTCTTCTGTCCTGCACCCGTTTGCGTCATCTGGTTCCCCTTCCATGTTTGCCTCCACAGCTGAATAAAGGCCTTTGAAATGATCATACCAAGCCTGGCTGGTAATATGGTTTGGGGGTGATCGAGCACCTATCTTGCTGTCCCAGGTTACTAGATTCCAAAACAATTTGGTGTCTTTAGTTAAGCAGGCATCTTTCAGTTGCACCCAGCATGATTCATCCCAACTTGCCTTAGCTTCACGCTGGGCTATTTTGTAGGATTTTCTGGCAGATTTTATGTGCAGCTGGTTTTCTCTTTAATGGCTTTAGCCAGAGTTGATCTTTTAGCCCTACAGTCTTTATTATACCAGGAGTAAAGATCTTTGGTGGTACTACAAAGTTTTTGCTCATGTCTGGAACTTGGAAGTATGAGCTTACTTGCGCAACAGTGTGCGCATGGGCCCTTAATGTGTCTGTTGATCTTATTGCACTATTAGCTGCAGATTGAAGCTTAGCTATGCCTAAATTAAGCTCATGTTTGATACCAGCGATCTTAGCATTACTTAAGATGACCTTCTTCCATTTCAAGAATTTTTTGCAGTTAGATGGAACTATGTCTCTGGTAGTTGTCAGAGGTGTGCTATTCAGCTGTTGATGGGTTACCTCCCACAGGGGCTTCAGAGTCAGGCACAGGGGGTTATGGTCGCTCTCTGTTGTCGAGCCCACTAACATATCGACCAGATTCCCCCACAATTTAACATCTAGGAGGATATAGTCGATCCGAGATGGACAGCTGGCTCTGTTATAGGTGTTAGCTCCTTGCTTATCAGATAGCGACCTTCCGTTTGTTGCCCTTAATCCATACTCCATGGTAATAGCATTAAGTTGGAGCACTTGTTGTGTCCATCTTTTTACTATGGGGAGGTCAAGTTGGGGTACTGCCCATTTCCTATCTTGATCTTCTGCTCCCGATAGATCCTCTATAGCCAGTGGTTCGTAGGTGCAATTGAAATCTCCCGCAACTACTACTCGCGCTTGGGGAGGGCAGTTAGCTAGACATTCATCTAATGCTGAGATGGTAGCTGAGGGCCTGCCACCCTTTGTCCCTCTTGCGTAAACATTAAAAAGTTCTATTCGGAATCCACCTCTAGGTCCCCTAATGCTTAGCCACAAAATGTCTGGACTTGCGCTGGTTTGTAGAGTGATTTGACAATCTAAAGCTATACTTATCCAAACAATCAGACCTCCGGATGGATGCCCTCTCCCGATGGAAATTGCAGGTATATGAAAGCAGGCATATCCTGCCTTATATAGTGGGACCAAACTCCACGTCTCTTGGAAGAGGCAGATGTCAAAGTCACCCACAAATTCGTTCCAATGGGGGAGCTGAATTTTGCTATTTAATCCCGCCACGTTCCATGACACTATCTTCAGCTGATGTTTGGTTGCAGAGTTGATAGCGACGTTTGGCGCAGAAGCTTGAGTGTCAACTGATACTTGCAAACCTAAATATGTAGAAGTATTAGCGGCTGATTTTTTGTCAGAGCCATCTATGGTGAAGGTTTGTGGCTTAGGGAAAACCAAGGTAGCAAAGGGGCTAGCTGTATGACTAAGACTAGGCTCTACAGTCAATAAGGGGGAGCAGGAGTATACCCAGTCGTTTAGTCAGTCAATAGCCTCTAGAGAAGAAGTGCCTAACGGGTGTATCGATGACTGTGGGGTTAGTGACCCATCCTGCTTATATATAGGGAAATGCCTAAGTTGGATAGAGGACCCGTCAGGGGGGCAAGTGCGAAACTCCAGAGCAAGGACGTTTTCCGCCAGATCGGATCCCTTAAGGGTGATCTCGATATTATCCAGATGGTAATTTGGGGAGGAACACCTCCGTGCTCGTAGAATGTCGTCTCTGATCACTGATCGACAACCCCTGACATGGCGGATCCAATGAGTCACCTTATTTATCAGGGATTCCTCGCTCTCATAGGCATTCTTACGGTCAATTTTTGGAACGTTGGTCATGTAGATATTTTTGTTTTGCGGCCAATTAGTATTGGCAATGACTGCTACGGAGGGGGACTGGTCTCGGCTTCCGTGTTTAGAAGATTGAACTTGCTGTGGCCATGCGACCCCATGTCTATTTATAAGATTCTGTGGAGCTGCTAGCCTTTTGAGCTTCTCTTGGATATTAATGTTGGATCTATTTGGTTCCCAGGCCAATGGGGTATTTGTGGTTTGCTTGTTATTAAAAGAAGAAGAAAGGGGGGTAGCTGATTGGTATAAATCAGAGTCCTGAGGAATGTTAGTTTTGCTAGAAGATGCTGGTTCTCGTGGCGTCAAATCGTTATTGTTGGCAAGTGAGTGACGAATGTGTGTAGAAGTGTCTTGCCGTTTGGGGGGCGAATCAGCCTTTACTAATGCTTTCACTGTGGTGGTGAGACTTTCTATCATGTTTTTTAGTGCGCCAATCTCAGCTCTGAGTGCGTTCACAGTAGAGTAGATGTCCGAGAGCTCTACCTTATCTTTTTTCGAAGGCGTCATGATGTCGCGTGCTACTCTGAGAGGTGGTGGTGATACGAGCGTGCTGTCGCTATGTTCATCGCTATCACCCCGGAGGGGTAAAAATCTATTTGAACAATGGATGACAATTTCTTGTCCATGTTCTTGCTGAGATTCACTATTGCTAATACAAGGGGGGGTAGGGAGGACAAGGGGTTGGGATATATCCTGGGCTGTTAATGGGGACTTTTTTGAATTTATAGATGTTTTTTTAGGGGGAAGTTTTTTAAACATTATTGGAATGATTGGGGGGCGATTTGAACTCGGGCTTAAGGGAGATCTATTTGTTTGGGAGTCTGCCTGGCTGCCCTCTAGGATTTCCTCGCACTCGTTAATCAGGGTGTCTATCCTATCGAGGACACAGTTGCTGCCAGGATGTTTTAAGGTCTTCCTAGCCCTTTTCCCTTTTGTCGCCCTGCTTACCCCAACTCCCCCAGCACTTTCCATGCTTTTCCTTTTCCCCATATTATGCCTCGACAGAACCACAAAACCACTAATGTCTATAGGTACCAGCAATAGCTAAACAGGGAATAGACCTATGCCCCCCACCTAAGAGACTGAGATCGCTATCATACAAAACAGGTTAGAGTTGTGCCCCCAACAGCTCAAACAGACAAAATCACCACAGTCATCAAAGGTGGCACGCGTATTGGTCAAATGTTATCAGTGCGTGTGGAGAGGATAGAACACGAAGCACTGTGTGAACACGAAGCACAGTACCTTTTCTGGGTGAAAATGGCAGATGACCACAATTCCGAGCAAAGATGCAAGGGGGGTGGCCCTGCCCTGTCTCTTCCTGGCGAGGACGGGCCCGCCCTTGGCCCGGGCTTCGCCCGCGCGCGTCCCGCGCTGCGGGAATCACCGGCGCTTTTGGAGCGCGGAGCAAGAGCGTGGCTCCTCCCTCCTGGGAGAGCTCTGGATTCTGGGGAATTGAGTCCCCGTCAGCAACAGCAGGGGCGGCAAGGTCGCGTCCCGCGCTGCGGGAATCACCGGCGCTTTTGTAGCGCGGAGCAAGAGCGTGGCTCCTCCCTCCTGGGAGAGCTCTGGATTCTGGGGAATTGAGTCCCCGTCAGCAACAGCAGTGGCGGCAAGGTCGCGTCCCGCGCTGCGGGAATCACCGGCGCTTTTGTAGCGCGGAGCAAGAGCGTGACTCCTCCCTCCTGGGAGAGCTCTGGATTCTGGGGAATTGAGTCCCCGTCAGCAACAGCAGTGGCGGCAAGGTCGCGTCCCCAATATTGTTTGTTGTTCACTGTTTATTGTCTTGACAATGTGTTATGTTTTTTGTCGTGCTTTATTAATTAATCTATGCACTATATGTTCATGGTTCATTGTAATGTTGGTGGGGCTCCTCAACATTTTATGTGTTAAGTATTTATTCTTAAGAGTGTGTTGGTGTGTTTTTTTACTATGAAATGTATATGTACTATATAAAAGAAAACATGATTTATTAATTTGATATATATTTTTGGATAATAAATATTGAAAACCATTGGTCTGTTGGACAACTTCAATTCTATTTTGGACATAATGCCTGATATTAAATAATTGGTTTTGGAGAAGTGTTCTTTGTTATATATTTTGTTGATTTCCCTGCCTTCTTCTCCTTACATATCCATTTTTTCAGGGACCCTCTAGTTGTCTTCTTATAAGCAAATCCCTCTGCAAGGATCAAGATTAATTAATTTTTTTGCGGAGTTTTATACAGCGTGAACTTGCCCCGAAGGTATCAGGTATCAGAGCGCTTTACATGAGCCCAAGTTACGTTACACAAGGACACATTCTTTTTTTTTTTTGTTAGGCACGGGGAGATTAAGTGATTTGCCTAGAATCACAGGATGTTGAGCGTCGTTGCAGAGACACAAACCCGGTTCCCCAGATTTGAGATCGACCACCCTAGCCCGTTAGGCCACATCCTCTCCCCTTATTATAGCAACCATAACTATGTCCCATCACAACTTTGTCCATTTGAAAAACATTCTCCTAGGCACAAAAATGCACTAAAACCAGCACACAAAAAGGTATCGTCTTTAAGCAACAAGTCTTACTTTGTCTCCCAAAAAAAAAGTAATAAAAAGTAATAAATCCAGCTAACATCAGCCCCAAATGAGCAGAGAAAGGTGTAAGTCTTGTTAAAGAGCTGCATTAGGATTCCAAACCCCTAACGTTCACTACACTTCAGCATAAATTATCACTATCAACTTAGATTTCGCATGACTAACCTCAAATTTAAAGCAAAGATCACCAAATCTATACAACACATCCTTGGTAACACTTCTCAAGCAGTGGCTATTAGCAGGACACACTGCGTCAAAAATATACAAAATTCTGGGAGATCAGAAAAGCAAAACTCCTCTTCCAATCCAGAGTAAATGGACGAAATATGTGCAGCACATTTGTAGGGAGCCCACTGGCAGTGAACATTTGGCCAAAGATTTGCATTCAGGTGCTTCATTATATAATAATCCCATCTCTTACCCAAACCAAGCACAGTTACTTTACTGGACTCCAGAAAAAGTATTTAAATTAAAATTATCAGATTCCACCATCTGCTGAACTTGCAAAGAAGACCGGGGAATTTGGAACACATGTTTTTTAATTGTGACTGGATTAATCTTTCTGGGAAAAAATTATGACCTAATTTAACAGACTTTTTAACACAATAATAGTGCTAGACTTCCCTACAATATTTCTGGGTCCTCATGCGGCCTCCAGCTTGTTATTCTTATTCGACTGAGACTTCACTTTACTTGACCTCCTCCTAACAATTGTGATTAAAATAATTTTGATAGACTTCATCTTCATTGAATACCCATCTGTTACCTTCTTCCTCCTCCGCCTATTCTCTTATCAGTGATTATGGAGGTACTTGTTTATTTTGTTTGTTTCACTGTGAGGGCAAGGGCAAAGTAACTTACCTCTCAGAGTGGTATATTCAAATGCTCCCAAAGTCCTCAGGTTGCTGTACATATTCCTTTCTGTCACTACGAAAGTGTCCAAACTGCAAGGCATCACATCCTGGACACCAGGATACAGATAGTGGTCGAAGCAGTCTAAACCACTGTTTTCAGCCCGGGCTCCAGCACAGATCTCGGTGCCCCCTGGCTTATGACTTGTTCAGAAAAAAATCCCATCTTGTCCCTTATATCCCTGTGACTACAGGACATCATTTAGCCTTACCCCTAAGAAACACTTCAAGTTCAAGGGGAAGGCAGATCAAGACTCATTTCTATCCCTTGGGAACATGATGACAGGTGGTTCTTTCTCCTTTGATCTTCTCCAGATCAAATTGTGTTCCAATCTACTTTGATGGGAGGCTTTCCTCTAGTAGCCACAGCCAGTAAATGTTGATGGGTTCTAACTGTATAAAAAGAACATTTACACAATCAAATCTTCCTTCTTTCACATTACCTCCTCTCATTCTGCTGCACACAAGCTTAGAAAATCCTGTTCTGGGGTCTTTCATAATGGGAGGACCACAGCATTAGTTTGCGCAATCCTGTGTCCCTACGCAAGGGCTGTCCTGGTAAAATGAGAAAATGTTCTTGGAAAATTGTCTCAGTCTGGTTTTGGACCCAGGCCACCTCCTGTGTTGACAAGAGACCACTTAGCTGGGAAGAGGACTATATCAAAGACAAACCTCACACCAAAGCCCTGTTTAATATACCCATTCTACTCTGAAAGTTCCTGCTAACCATTCTTGATGCCCATCTGCTGCCCTTATTTGCCTTCCTTTACATTCCGACATCTAGTCTGGTATTAACCTCCAACTGTCTTCCTGCCAGAGACCTGCTTGTTACTAAAGGTCCCTTGCTCTTCTTCAAGAGCAGTTTCATACCTAATTAGCAGATTTATTTTGCTCTACATCTAAAATAAATATTGTACATTAATTTACATTAATATTTAACATTGGAATATTTTGTCATGTTTTTTAAAGTATAAGAAGCTTTTAAACTTTTGCCTATACCTTAAAATACGGAGATTTCCACCCAGGTGGCAGAGACCTCCACTTATGTGTAAAAAGTTACAAGTAGTCACTTTACACTGGTACATTTAGGCTCCACCCCCTGTTTTTGAGGCTGAAGACATATAAGTCTACGTTTTGAATAACTTTACACTTGCAAATGGTGAATACTCAAAAGGAGCAAAGTTACTCAAAAATGTAAGATTAAACTTACAGGTGTAACTTACTAAACCGTGTAAGTTACATTAGCCCATTTCATTTTTAGGCTTCAATTTCATATTCCTTCACATTTATAGAACATTTTATCATTTTTAATTTCTTTTTCTTTTTGATGTTTAGATGCTTTATTAATCTGCTTATATTGTTTGTTTTTCTAAACACTCATAGACCCCCTTAGCAGGTGTCTGGACACCCAAAGGTCCTTGGATCCTAGATAAAAAAACACTGGTGTAAATGTTGGCTTTGGGCTTCAGGTAAGGTGAGGTTAAGAGATTGTTTATGGTTAGGGTTAGGTTAGATAATGGAAGTTGTAGGTGGTGGTGTAACAAGACAGTGCAGGAGTGGTGGGTACGCCACTGAGAAAAGAAACTCACAAATGTATTCGAAAAGTGTGACTTTTTACCTCTATATTGTTTTGTTTTACACAGAAGCAGACTTTAGCCACAATATTTTATTTTTTGTTTTTTACCTTTTTGCTCTCTGTCATTATATACTTTATTATGTGTATCACCTAGAATGTCAGGTACCTAAAAAACCCGATTAAAAGGGGAATGTATATGTGCGTATGCTTTGCAAAAGGCCTTATATTATTTTCCTTCACGAAACCACATGTTCAGATGGGATCTCAAGACCCAATTTGATTTGGGTATACCTAGTGCCCCTGTTACCAAATCAAGAGAGTATTTATCCTGATTCAAAAACAACTTAGAGGTACTCTAGTTGAATCACTGGAGAATGTTAAAAGTCACTATCTGATAGCCTGAATTAATTTCAAAATTCGGATTGCATTCTGGTTAATGTTCACCAAATACTGGACAAAATATGTGTTGAAAGCATTTTCATAGATTAATTGAGTTTCTTACTTTTGATGGAATATTATTGTATTTTTGGCTGGAGACTTTAATATCATTTTTAAATCAGTCTTGGACAAATATGAGGGGGGTTTGAACCTAGTTTTAGCTATAACATGGAATTGGGACTCGTGACATCCGTTATTGATTTGGAGGAAGTTTTGTTTCTTAAAAATCCCAATGAGTGAGAGAACAGTTTCTTCTCACCTGTTGTTGAGTCACAGACAAATTGATTTGTTCCTGAGGTTGATGCATCTCCTGAATACAAGTTAGAATCCATGGTTGGACAGGAAATAATTTCTGATATTGCACCTGTTCTGCTGGAATTTGATTTCCATCTAGCTAGACTTTATTTAAGCATTATCAGCACAACGGAGAGTTATATCCGCATTTTGAAAAGTCAGTGCAAACACATATGTAAGTTCATTAGCACAGTAACACACTGGAATGGTTTATTTTTATCTGGGCAGAGTTGACTATTCTTAACTCATGGGATACAAACTTACAAAGTAACAGGAGATAACGATTCAAGTTATCACATTTACCAGTACTTGTAATTCTTGATGATACAGGTTGTGCAATGTTTGTCACCTTGAGTTCATATCAGTCATGGGATTTGAGGCTATCCAGATATGTGTGTAGTGACGCCCATATGTCTTCAGACTTGGACTGGGCTGGCTTCAGGACACCAGTCATCAAACATGATAATACATCATATTAAGTCTCGGATCAGGTCTGTGAATGTTTGGGGGGCCTCTGCCCCACCGTATCATGACTCGTGGATATAGGTATAACTTCAAAATATACTTGAAGAGCTGTAAGTGGGTTGCGCAAAATATTTATGTCAATCATTATGTTTAACACCAAATACATATTATGTCAGTAATTATGTATATCATTACAATGCCATGCTAAGTGCATAAAACCTCAATATCTTCCTGTCAACATAAGCAGAGGGAATTGTCCCTCAGACTGTATCTGCACAAATGGAGTGGATTTTAATAAACTTTATGGAAATATTAAAAGCGTATCAACCTGTGTTGAGTATTATTTGAAACCTTGTTGATGGCAGTAATGCAATATAACTATTGCTCATCTGTTATCTCTCTTGCTAGGTCCTCCTGCCATTCTTGGTGTGCTTTCGCAAACATTAACGGCCCAGTGTTTCATGATAGGGCGTATAGGCAAGACTTGATAGCAGTGCATATTATTTGTGTTAGAGGTTGGAGTGGCTTGAGTTCTGTGTGAAACTGAAGAAGCAGAAAGCTAAGCACTACCCAAACTCTATAATAAAGAAACAAATCTAGAGCTGTAGCATTTTTGCAGAGGCCTAATACCTGATAAAAGGTTTTAAATGTAGTGTCAGCGAACAAGTCACCCTTTTTTACTATTTGAAATTTTTCAAGCCGTATACAGGTGTTTTTCTCAATGTATGCTCAGGTCCAGACATACCATTTGAGTATAATGTCTGTGGGACACAATATGTTGCCTCCACAAAGTTTTAATAACCAGTGCCACACATAGGTAGTGTTTCCAATTAAATCTATAGTATTGTATCTCCTGATTGGGCATTTGAATAACTGTACTGTTAGTGAATTGGAGCCTGCAGCATCCCTTTCAAACAATCAATAAGGAAGATCTTGTGATATGTGTAACCAGTCATGTGCATACTGTCCATGAGCTACATAATAGCATCTCTCAAAGTCTGGGACAGCCAATCCGCCTTGTGTGTAAGGATTAGTATGGGCTATTGAATTCTGGGATATTTACCTGCTGATGCCAATCTTATAATTTATTGCTGCAAAAACTGTGGTAAAACTGCAATTTTTATGATAGCTATTCTTCCCATTAAGGGTAAGGGAAGTCTAATTCATCTGCCCACATGGTCCGACTACTTGGTCAACATGACCCCATAAGTGCTGCCGATGACAGTCAGTAGAGCTATGTGCACCTTTGCACCCAAATAGCGGACCGGCTCAGTTGTCCATGTTCAGTGAAAGTCAATCATGAAAGGCTTAGTGTTAGCATTAGTTTAACAACGAAGATTTAGTCCAGTTTATCTTTAATCTTGATGGTCTACTGAAGTGTCCAATCTCATGTAGTATCAGCGACAGATTCGTATCTGGTTCTCTAAGATACAGGAGAAGATGGTCTGTATATGCTGATAGTATGAGCTGATGTCAAGGGAATCGCAGACCGCAGTGAGTATGTCTTTCTCTGATTGCACATGCCATTGGTTCAACTACAAATGCATGGAGTAGAGGGAGAGTGGGGAGAGCGGGCATCCCTCTCATGTGCCTGTGCTTATTTGCATGGGCTTGGATGTACAATTGTTATGATATGAACTCTAGCCATCGGTTATGTATACAGTAGTTTGGTTAGCTTAAGGACTCATTACCTGAAGCCCGGTTTCTTCAGCACAGCAAACATTAATTATCATTCTATGGAATCAAGAATCTTTTCAGCATTTAAAAAAGGCAGTTTCTTGAGAATCCAGAGCTAGTTGTGCAACTGTGCCCAAAAAAGTTCTGGGATTAGTGACTGTCATACGTCCTGGAATGAACCCTGATTGTTCAGGTAGGAAGAGAAGCAGCATGAATTTACTAAGATGATTTGCAACTATTTTTGCAAAACTCTTTGTGTCAGTGTTAAGGAGAGAAGAAGGGCAATATCATGAGCATAGATTAGCAGGTTTACCTTGTTTCAGTGTAACTTATCAAAGCTTCACACATTGTAGGGGGGAGATTTACTCTGTTCACAATCATTTCAAAGAGGATCATGACGTGTAGAGTTAGGAAGCCCTATAGAAATTCAGTAGTTACACCATCTGCACCGGGGGTGTATCTACTTGGCATGTCCTTGATTAGGTGTCTAATTTCTCCAGAGGTTAGTGGGGCCAAGATATGTTCTCTCTGTTTGTTCCTGAGCCATGACATTGTTAAGTTATTCATTTATGTCAGCATGCAAAGTTGGTACCTGTGAGGTGTATAGAACTTTGTAGCATTGTTGGGCTCTCTCAGCTATCAGTCGGGAGTCATATATTGAATCCTCCCAGAGGGATACATTGCTTGTTATGGCATTGTCTGTCAACTTGGGGCATACGAGTTTGGCTAGGGTCCTACCTGAATGGTCTCCTTCCCCATATGTCCTGGCCACTCATATTTGCCCATATTTTTAAATTTGCATTCTGTGAATGTGAGAAGTTGGCCTGGCATATGCTGTCCACTAGTTATAGTGGGCACCTTGCACCAGTCCAAACGACCTTTATTGATGATAGGTTTAAAGACAACCTTTATTGAAAGCTATCCTAGTGGTAGCTATGGAGAGCAGCCTTCAGGCTAAGTCTTGAAGGAGTGTAAAGCTAGTTGTTTTACCAGTCTATAATCTCATGAATGACCAAATGAAAGGAGAACCACACCAGGTATATATATATAAAATATATGTATTTATTACTAAACACTTCCCACTAGTCTCTTTATGAGGCTAGAGGTCAAAGTACACAAGTTACAAGTCAAATAGCACAGTAAATTAGCACAATATACGATTAGCCCTAGGGGCGTACCAAACCATATATTAAGAAAGTGGTATAAGAACCACGACTTAAGTAGACACAAGGCCTAGAGCCTGTAGAATCACTGGGACCCCAAGGAACCACCCAAGGTAGTGACAGAGGGGACCCACGGGGGCTGTGTGCAGTGTGTGAACACAGCCGCGAGCTCCGTTAAAGTCTATGGGAAAGTCGCGGTACGAATTTTAGAGTTTAAGGACACTTAGAAATGGACTAGGACAAAACCCTCTTGGACTTAGACAGTTCTAGGGTTAACACCCACGGGAGCACTGGAGTACTCGAGTTACCTCACCCAGGGAAGCCGGGTGCATAGGTGTCGAATGGTGTCGGGTCGCGTCGTCGATTTCAATGGCAGCCTGCAAAGAAGTGCTGCTGCCGGGAAGATGCGAAGTGTCCGAAGAGATCCAAGCCTGGATTGGAGGTGAGAAGAACCTGAAAGCAGAGAGGACAGAGTCTGGGTCACTTGCCAGTGACCAGGGGCACGATAGACGAATGCCCACCGATGTCGGGTGTTTCAGGTGAAGGAGGTGAAGCTTGACTCTTCAGCCACGAGGCCCCGGAGGCGTCGACGATGACCAGGAGCTGGATTCGAGCTGTCCCATGAAGGATGTCGAGTGCTGCAGCATTGGTGTCCGGATTGAACGCAACAAGCCTTGGCAACAGCAACCCACGCAGAAAGAAGAAAGATGCTTCGGCGCAGACCAGCAAGGTCTGAGCGACTCACCACTCGGTGGGGAGTTAGGGCACGTCTGGAGCAACCAGGAAAACCCAAAGAAAATCAGAGTTGCCTTCACAGGGACCCACCAGTCGACGGACCAGGGATCGCGAAGGAGCCTCAAGCGGAAATGCAAGAAGCGGGCCCACGGAACACTCGTGTAGGCTCACAATCTTCAGTGCAAATGGTGCTCGGGCCTGGGCTACAAGTAACCCAAAGCAGGACTTCAAGAGACGTCGAGAAGTCAATGCACTAGCAAATGTGCACGGTGTCCAGGAGTTCCGGTTCCACGTCACTCGTGAGGGCTGCGGGTCTCAGCTTGGCTGGGGACTCGGGTCGGCCTCTGAGAAGTCTGGAAATCCTCTTCCTGGGCTGCAGGTACTTTGGAGTCCGGCGGGAGCTTCGGAGATGCAGACCAGCAAATGCTTCGTTGGTGCCTGCCAAGCAGGGGAGTCACTCCTTGACCCCAAGGGAGATTTCTTCAGTCCTCTAGTCTTTAGTAGAGCGTCGAAGTTCCAGGATTCAGTTTCAGAGTTTCATCCAGTGATATCTAAAGTCCTGTTGCCAGGGGTTCCTTACTTATACCCAAGGAAGGGGTTGGACTAACTCTGGGGACCCACCTATGGGAGGGTTTGGAAAGAGGGGTGGCTACACCCATTTCCTTTGTCCAGTTTCACGCCAGAGCAGGGGCTGGCAGCCCCTGCAACCGGTTTGAACTGGGGTATGCACAGGGACACCAAATGTGCCCCCAGTGCAGGACTTCAAAGCACTCAGAGAGTGCACCCACCCAGCCCCAATACACTAAAGCCTGTCTGGGAGGTGGTAACACCTCCCTGCAACAGGAAACCTATTGTCCAGGCCTCCCCTGCCGGAGTTTCGGTCAGCAGTGGGAGGTCAGACTCGTGTCTGTGGCTGCAGCATCCATTTTGTGATGCCAGGGCTCTGTTTAGCTGGTACCGGGTATACCGGTGCTGTCATGTCTCTCCCTCTAGAAGGGTGGGATCATACTCCCACACCAGTTACTGGTGTGGGGGTATTATTCCAAGGTGTTTGACACCAAACACGACATGTTTCCGTGCAGCCATCCCAAAGTTAGCATTTACCGTTTAAGATATAATGCACTTAAGAGTATATGGTCAGGCTGCACCACAGACAACCCCGGAGAGGAGATTCCGAAGGCTGCAGAGGGGCTCTGCTCATGCAGGGGCACCCTCTCACATAAAACCAGGCACCCTGCCTTCAGGATTGATAAGGCCTGCCATAGGGGTGACTGATAGGTTTATATGTGCAGTGCTAGGGTGAGATATAGTGAACCTATATCTCTGTAAGGGGTGCATGCACCACCTCACTCAGGCTGCTGTAGCAGTCCTATGGTGTCATTTTGGAGGGCCTTCCAGGGGTGGCATAATACATGCTGCAGCCCCTGGTATGCCTCTGGGGTACCTATGCCCTGGGTACATAGTATACCATATACTAGGGACTTATAAGGGCACCCCAGAATCCAATATGAAGTGTACCTAAGGTACTAGGAATCCATTTAGAGAGGAAGCAGCTAGGCTGTGGTCCTGGATAGCAGGGCCTCAGCCAGACTAAAGTCGAAAAACAGTGAAGCATCAGCAAAAAGTGGGGGTAACCATAAGAGGCAGATCCTACTCTCCTACACAACCCCCCCGCAAACGCAGGGACATTAAACTAACCTTGGCCAGTTGAGTCTTCATGTTCTAAGTGGAAATATCTGGAGAGTCCATCTGCATTGGCATGGCTACTCCCAGGTCTATGTTCCACTGTATAGTCCATCCCCTGTAGGGAAATGGACCACCTCAAAAGTTTGGGGTTTTCACCCTTCATCTGTTTTAGCCATAAGAGGGGCTTCTGGTCGGTCTGAACAAGGAAGTGAGTGCCAAACAAGTATGGCCTCAACTTCTTCAGAGCCCAAACCACAGCAAAGGCCTCCCTCTCAATGGCTGACCAACGTTTCTCTCTGGGGGTCAGCCTTCTGCTAATAAAAGCTACTGGCTGATCCTGACCTTCATCATTCAACTGTGATAGTACAGCCCCTACCCCCAACTCAGATGCATCTGTCTGCACAATGAACTTTTTGGAGTAATCAGGACTTTGCAGAATGGGAGCAGTGCACATGGCCTGCTTCAGGTCATCAAATGCCTTTTGACATCTAACTGTCCACTGAACCTTTTTGGCATTTTCTTAGAGGTTAAGTCATTCAGGGGTGTCACTATTGATCCATACCCCTTGACAAATCTTCTGTAATACCCAGTCAGGCCTAAGAAGGCTCTCACCTGAGTCTGGGTAGTTGGAGCAACCCAGTCCATGATGGTCTGGATTTTGCTCTGCAATGGTTGAACCTGGCCTCCACCCACAAGGTGGCCCAGGTACACAACCTGACTCTGCCCTATCTGGCACTTAGTGGCCTTGATAGTTAGGCCTGCCTTTTGCAGGGCCTCCAAAACATTTCTGAGGTGGACCAGGTGATCCTCCCAGGTGGAGCTAAAGACAGCAATATCATCTAGATATGCTGCACTATAGGCTTCCAGACCTGTAAGGACTGTGTTCACCAACCTCTGAAAAGTGGCAGGTGCATTCTTCAACCCAAAGGGCATCACCACAAATTGGTAAAGCCCACCAGGGGTAGAAAATGCAGTTTTTGGCTTTGCATCATCAGCTAGTCTGATCTGCCAGTAGCCAGCTGTCAGGTCAAATGTGCTTAGATACTTGGCTGAGGCCAAAGTGTCTATTAGCTCATCTGCCCTGGGGATTGGATGGGCATCAGTCCTAGTGACTGCATTGAGGCCCCTGTAGTCCACACAAAACCTCATCTCTCTCTTGCCATCTTTGGTGTGAGGTTTAGGCACCAGGACCACAGGACTAGCCCAAGGGCTATCTGAGGGCTCAATGACTCCCAGTTCCAACATTTTCTGGACTTCTGTCCTGATACAGTCCCTGACTTGGTCAGGTTGCCTGTAAATCTTACTTTTAACAGGCAGACTGTCCCCAGTGTCCACTTCATGAGTGCACCAGGTGGTCTGACTTGGAGTCAGAGAGAACATGTGTCTGAACTGATTGAGCACCTGTCTACAATCAGTTTGCTGCTGGGCAGTGAGGCTGCCTGCCAAGGCTACACCATCTACTGACCCATCATCAGGGTTCTGTGAGAGCAGGTCAGGGAGTGGGTCACTCTCTTCCTCCTGTCCTCATCAGTTGCCATGAGCAAGCCCATGTCAGCCATGTCCACATATGGCTTTAGCCTGTTGACATGGAGCACCCTATGGGGGCTCCTGGGAGTTCCCAGGTCTACCAAATAGGTAACCTCTCCCTTCTGTTCAACAATGGTATGGGGGCCACTCCACTTGTCTTGGAGGGCTGCTGGGGCCACTGGCTCCAGCACCCACACCTTCTGCCCTGGCTGGTAAACAGTCAGCACAGCCTTTTGGTCATGCCAGGCTTTCTGTAGTTCCTGGCTAGCCTCAAGGTTTTTGGTTGCCTTTTTCATGTACTCAGCTATCCTGGAGCGGAGACCAAGTACATAGTCCACTATGTCCTGTTTAGGGGGTTTTAGAGGTAACTCCCAACCTTCCTTCACCAGCACAATGGACCCCTGACAGGATGGCCAAACAAAAGTTCAAAAGGGCTGTAGCCAACGCCCTTCTGAGGCACCTCCCTGTATGCAAATAAAAGGCAGGGCAAGAGTATGTCCCATCTTCGCCTAAGCTTTTCTGGGAGCCCTTTAATCATGCCCTTTAAGGTTTTGTTGAACCTCTCAACTAAACCATTGCATTGTGGGTGATAGGGTGTGGTGAATTTATAATTCACTCCACACTCCTTCCACATTGCAGTCAAGTAGCTGGACATGAAGTTTGCATCTCTGTCAGATACTACCTCCTTAGGAAAGCCCACTCTTGAGAAAATTCCCAGGAGGGCCCTGGCCACCACAGGAGCTGTAGTGGTCCTAAGGGGAATGGCTTCTGGGTACCTGGTGGCATGGTCCACCACCACCAGGATAAATCTGTGCCCAGATGCTGTTTGGGGATCCATGGGACCAACTATGTCAATCCCCACCCTTTCAAAGGGAACCCCCACCACAGGTAGTGGTATCAGGGGGGCCTTTGTGGTGCCACCTGCCTTCCCACTGGCTTGGCAGGTTACACAAGAGCAACAAAACTCCTTGGTGTCTTCAGACATGTGGGGCCAGTGAAAGTGAGGGACAATTCTGTCCCAAGTCTTGTTCTGGCCCAGGTGACCTGCTAAAAGAATTTCATGGGCTAGTGTCAGTAGGAAGCCCCTGAACTTCAGAGGTATAACCAACCTCCTGGCTGTTCCAGGCTTGGGGTCTCTACTCTCTGAGTACAGGAGTCCAACATCCCAATATATCTTATGGGTGCCACTAGCATTCCCAGCAGCCTCAGCAGCAGCTTGCTGTCTGAGGGGTTCAAGAGAGGGGCAGTTCAGCTGCTCTTGGCTCAGATCTGCCCTGGAAGGGCCCCCTGTCCCCAAGAACTCAACCTGATCAGGTTCAAGCTCCTCTGGGACAGTTCCTTCTTCAGGCCTGAGATCATCTTCCTCAAAAGACTGATTTCCTCCTGAGCCAAGGGGGAAGGCACTGCCTTAACCCTACTGCTCCTCCTCTTGGGAGGCACCTGGTCCATTATTCCAGAATCCAGGGCCTGTTCAGTTTTTGGCATTTTGGCCTGTGACCTAGTCACAGCAAAGACATGTGCAGGGATCCCTAGCATTTCTGCATGTGTCCTGAGCTCCACCTCTGCCCAAGCTGAGGTTTCAAGATCATTGCCAAGCAAGCATTCGACTGGTAGGTCTGCACTCACCACAACCTTCTTAAGGCCAGTTACCCCTCCCCAGGAGAAGTTAACAACTGCCAGAGAATGGTCTGTTCTGACATTGCTAGCATTGGTCACTTGGTACATTTCTCCAAGTATAATCTGCCCAGGATCCACAAGATCTTTTGTCACCATTGTGACACTTGCTCCTGTGTCCCTGTATGCCCAAGCCTCTCTTCCATTAATTAAAGGCTGTTGTCTGTATTTGCCCAAATTATTGGGACTCACAAAGGGGGACATATCCATGCCCCCATCACAGACTAGGACAGCCTGAGTTGGCACTCTGACTAGGCCAGAGTCCATCTCAGTACCCAGGGTCAACCCTACTACACCCTTATTCTGAGTACCTCCACCACCACTTGTAGCTGGACTAGGGGGAACAGTTGCCTTAGGGGCAATGGTGGCTGGATTAGAGTCTTTGGCCTTGGTGCAGTCACTGGTCCAGTGAGTTTTCTGCTTACAGATTTTGCACCAAGGTTTCTTTTGGCCTTTTCCTTTAGTAGATTGGGATTCCCCAACAGATGCAGATTTTTGGGGACCTTGAGAAGACTTCTGGTCTTTACCCTTCTCCCCACCCTTGTCAGAGTTTTTGGAATCTTGCTTCTTCTGGTCACCACCTTGGTTCTGTACCTTCTGCTTCACCCTGGTTCTGACCCATTTGTCTGCCTTCTTTCCCAATTCTTGGGGAGAGGTCAGATCAGAGTCCACCAGGTGCTGATGCAACAGCTGATTTTGACAGTTATTAAGAATCTGCTCCCTCATGATTAAATTATACAATCCTTTGAAGTCATACACCTTACTGCCCAGTAACCAACCTTCCAGAGCCTTAGTAGCACAATCTACAAAGTCCACCCAGTCCTGTGTCTGTGCCTTTTGGGTATCTCTGAACTTTAACCTGTATTGCTCAGTGGTTAGGCCAAACCCATCTATCAGTCCACTCTTCAGGACATGGTAATCATCAGCATCCTCTTCTCTTACAGTGAGGAGCTTGTCTCTACCTTTGTCTGCAAAGGAGAGCCACAAGATTGCTGCCCACTGCTCCTGGGGGACCCTCTGAACTTTACAGGCCCTTTCCAGTGCAGTTATCCATTTGTGGATGTCATCCCCACTCTGGTAGGGAGGGACAATCTTGCTCAGGTTTCTATGGTCATAAGACCTTTCCCTATCCCTAGGGAAGTTGCTGCCACCATGGGACTCTAGTCCCAACTTTTTTCTTTCTCTATGAAGCTCTAGGGACTCCCTGTCTATAACCAACTGCTCTCTTCTGATCCTAAGCTGAGCTTCCTCATACTTGAGCAGTCTCTCTTTCCTTTCATGAGAGGATTCCCTCCTATGAGAGGAAACAGAGGTCCCTATTGAGGTGTCAGAATGGTTAGACTCCTCTGAAGGAGATCTTGCCTGTAGGAAGGTGGAATCTGACTATATGGTTGCCCCCACTTTTTTTTATGGTGTTTTGCTGGTTTATGACTTAGTTGGACTGGGATCCTGCTATTCAGGGCCCCAGTCTATCTGCTTTCTCTGTAAAATGGTTTCCATGTGCCTTAGGCACATCTTTGATTGGAATCTGGAGTGCCCTTATAAGTCCCTAGTATATGGTATACTATGTACCAAGGGCATAGGTACCTCAGAGGCCTACCAGGGGCTGCAGCATGTATTGTGCCACCCCTGGAAGGCCATCCAAACTGACACCACAGGTCTGCTACTGCAGCCTGGGTAAGGTGGTGCATGCACTCCTTACTGTGATATAGGTTACCTATATCACTAAATACATACACACATATAAACCTATAAGTCACTCCTAAGGCAGGCCTTATCAATCCTAAAGGCAGAGTGCATGGTTCCTATGTGAGAGGGTGCCCCTGCATGAGCAGGGCCCCTCTGCAGCGTTCGGAGACCATCTCTGATGCTGTTTGTAGTGCAGCCTGACCATATACTCTTAAGCGCATTATATCCTCGCGGTAAAATGCTAACTTTGGAATGGCTGCACCTAAACATGTCGTGTTTGGTGTCAAACATCTTGGAATACTACCCCCCGCCAATCCTGGCGGCGGGGGTAGCATTCCACCCTTCTAGAGGGAAAGACATGTTAACTCTGGCTTACCCGGTAACTTCTTTCTGAAGCCCTGGCATCACAAAATGGATGCTGCTGCCACAGACACAAGTCTGGCCTCCTGCTGCTGGACGAAACTCCGGCAGGGGAGGCCTGGACAATAGGTTTCCTGTTGCAGGGAGGTGTGACCACCTCCCCAGACAGGATAATGTGTATTGGGGCTGGGTGGGTGCACTCTTAGAGTGCTTTGAAGTCCTGCACTGGGGGAGCAAAAGGCTCCTCTGTGCATATGCCAGTTCAAACCAGCTCAGGGGCTACCTGCCCCTGCTCTGGCACGAAACTGGACAAAGGGAAGTGGGTGTAGCCACCCCTCCCTTGACCCTCCCATAGGTGGGGTCATAGAGTTAGTCCCTCCCTGTTTTACTGGTTAAAATGGGGAACCCTTGCCACAGCAAGATTAGATTATCCCTGGACGAAACTCTGTAACTGAATCCTGGACCTTCGACGCTCTACGACAAGATTAGAGGACAGAAGAATCTCCCTTGGGGTCAAGGAGTGACTCCCCTGCTTGGCAGGCACCAAAGAAGCATCTGTCCGGTTCGCATTTCTGAAGCTCCCGTCGGACGCCGAAGTCATCGCATCACCAGAGGTGGATTCTCAGACTTCCCGAGGCTACCCTGAGTCCCCAGCAAAGCTGAGGCCCGTGGCTATCGTGGGTGACTTGAGACCGTGACCCCTGGACACCGAGCACATTTGCAAGTGCATCATCTTCTGGGTCTCCCAAGAAGTCGTGCTTTGGGCATCCGAGTAGCCCTAGCCTCCAGCACCACCTGCACCGAAGATCACTGGCCCCCACTCCACGAGTGTCCTGTAAGCCAGCTCCACGTGCGGCGTCACGAGGCTCCTTCGCGGTCGCTAGCCCGTTGGCTAGTAGCCCTTAACGAAGGCCAATCCTTTTCTTACTTGGCATCCTGGTTGCTCCAGGCCTGCCCTCACTTACCCTTGCTGGGTGAGTTCCACAGACCTTGCTGGTCTGCACCATCGACGATCTACATCTTAATCGAGACTTGCCGTTGCCAAGGCTTGTTGGGTCCAATCCGGTCGCCGACACCTCAGCACTCGACAGACATTGTGTACCAGCCCGAATCCTGCTCCTGGTCGCCGACAACGCCTCCCGGACCTCGTGGCTGAAGAGTCAAGACGACCGTCAACGCACCTGAAGCACTCGACATCGGTGGGCATCTGTCCATCGCCTTCCTGGTCACTGGCTAGTGACCCAGACTCTGTCCCCTCTGCTTTCAGGTTCACCAGAACTCCGATCCACTCTTGGATCCACCCGGACACTTTTCTCTTGGCCGCCAGCAGCACTTTGCAGCAGATCGCCATTCGAATCGACGACGAAACCCGACCCCGAAAGGCACCTATGCACCCGGCTTCCCTGGGTGAGGTAACACGAGTACTCCGGTGCTCCCGTGGGTAGAGACTCTTCAAAGTCCTAGATCTCAAAGGGTTTTGTCCTAGTCCTCTTTTAAGTGTCCCTTTCCTCTATTTTCCCGATCCCGACTTTCTCCATAGAAGTTAACGGCGTATCGCGGTTGTGTATTTACACTGCACGCGTCTCCCGTGGGTCCCCTGTGTCACTACCTTGGGTGGTTCCTTGTGGTCCAAGCACTTCTAGAGGCTCTAGGCCTAGTGTCTAGTTCAGTCGTGGTTCGCATACCACTTTATTGGTATATGGTTTGGTACGCCCCTAGGGCCCAAACGTGTATTTGTGCTATTACTGTGATTTAATATCTTATAACTTATGTATTTCGAACTCTAGCCTCATAAAGAGACTAGAGGGGTGTGTTTAGCAATAAATACATATATTTTGAATATATACCTGGTGTGGTGCTCTTTCATTTGGTCACTCAAGAGATTATAGACTGGTAAAACAAGCTGCTTTACATTCCTTCAAGACTTAGCCTGAAGGCTGCTCTCCATAGCTACCACTAGGATAGCTTTCAATAAAGGTTGTCTTTAACCTATCTCCAATAAGGGGTTGTTTGGACTGGTGCAAGGTGCCCACTATAATTAGTGGACAGCATATACCAGGCCAACTTCTCACATTGGTGTGCAGCGTGTGGGATTCCAGCTTGCTATTGTTTTACCAGATAATCTCAATTGAATTGATCAACTGAAAACCACTAAAGGTACCTAAGGTACATATAATTTAAGCTTAGAATAACAGTAAGTTCTACTGAACTTAGAGTTGTGTGTTAAGGGATAGCACAACCCTTTCTACAACTCAAGAGAGTTTAGTAGGCCACACTAGAGTAGGTAGTGCATACACCACACCACACTAGTAATGTCTTTAAGGGCAGGATCCAAAGAATCCTTGCAGGAAGCCATTGAGCTTCCACCCTCCAAGTATGATACACTCCCATTCTTGGAATTGAGAGCTTTATGTAACTTGAGAAAATTAAGGACAGGCCAAAGCCCCACCACCCAACACCTCAAGGAGTTGTTGGTGGCTTATGACCTTAGTAAGCCTGTAGGGACTGAAGGGGTAGGAGCTGAGGGTGGGGCAGACGAAGAGGACGAGGCCAGGGGTACCAATACCCCCAGCCCCCCCACTGAAACTGGCCAGGAGGGTGACAATGACCCAGACCTGGAAAACCCAATCCCTCCTGTGGATGATGATGAGGATGATCAAGATGATGCCCTCTTTGTCCCCCCAGGAAGGATTAAGAGTGTGCCCAGGAAGTCTAGATCTCCTTCTCAGGAGTCTAACCACTCTGGCACCTCTATAGGGAGCTCTGTCTCCTCTCACAGGAGGGAATCCTCTCATGAGAGGAGAGCCAGACTGGTCCAGTATGAGGAAACTCAGCTGGAAATCAGAAAAAAGCAATTGGCTTTAGATAGGGAATCCCTAGATCTCCTTAGAGAGAGAAGAAAGTTGGGACTAGAGTCCCATGGTGGCAGCAATATCCCTAGAGATAGGGAAAGGTCTTATGACCATAGAAACCTAAACAAGATTGTCCCTCCCTACCAGAGTGGGGATGACATCCACAAATGGATAACTGCACTGGAGAGGGCCTGTAAAGTTCAGAAGGTCCCCAGAGGCAGTGGGCAGCAATCTTGTGGCTCTCCTTTGCAGACAAAGGTAGAGACAAGCTCCTCACTGTAAGAGAAGAGGATGCTGACAATTACACAGTCTTGAAGAGTGCTCTGATAGATGGGTTTGGCCTAACCACTGAACAGTATAGGTTGAAGTTCAGAGACACCCAAAAAGCTCAGACTCAAGACTGGGTTGATTTTGTAGATTGTGCTACAAAGGCTCTGGAAGGTTGGATACATGGCAACAAAGTGCATGACTTTTTAGGATTGTACAATTTGATTATGAGGGAGCAGATCCTTAATAATTGTCAAAACCAGCTTTTGCACCAGTATCTGGTGGACTCTGATCTGACCTCTCCCCAAGAATTGGGAAAGAAGGCAGACAAATGGGTCAGAACCAGAGTAAAAACTAGAAATCAGGGTGGTGACCAGAAGAAAGATTCTACTAAGTCCCAAGAGAAAGGTGGGGATAAATCTAAGGATAAGTCCCCTACAGGGCCCCAAAATTCCTCTTCTGGGGGTGGGTCCCAAACTCCTTCCTCTCCTGAAAAGAAACCCTATTGCCATGTCTGTAAAAAGCCTGGGCACTGGAAAACTGATCCCAGTTGCCCCAGGATTGGCAATAAAGAAAATGTTCCTCCCACAACTACTACCACCCCTCCTGGTACTACCAGTAGTAATCCTCCAGTTGGGAGTAGTGCACCCAAAAAGTTAGGTGCTTTTGCAAGAGGAACAGAGGTGGGCCCTAGTTTAGACAGGGACCCCTCAACAGACTCCTCTGACTCTGATGGTGGTATAGGATTTGCCACCTTTACCATGGGTCCCATAGCATTGGGCAGGTACAGATTGGAGCCAATAATTAATGGTCAGAAAGCTGTGGCATTTAGGGACACAGGGGCTAGTGTCACCATGGTGGCAGGGAAACTAGTCCCCCCTCACCAGCTTTTACCTGAGTTTAAAT
This sequence comes from Calotriton arnoldi, assembly GCA_963921515.1. Taxonomy (NCBI): domain Eukaryota; kingdom Metazoa; phylum Chordata; class Amphibia; order Caudata; family Salamandridae; genus Calotriton; species Calotriton arnoldi. The sequence goes on from CAWUFW010004701.1 coordinate 394,966, forward strand.
ACCAGGTGACCAACATTGATGGTGTCAGAACAGATCACCCCATGGCCATAGTCAATCTCAGCTGGGAGGGGGTCACAGGCCCAAAGAGAGTGGCAGTGTCCCCAACCCTACCTGTAGATTGCCTGATGGGCAATGATCTGGAAATTTCAGCCTGGGCTGAAGTTGAACACCAAACCCATCTTAGGATGCTGGGCGTCCCTGTAAAGGTTAGTGGGGCTGTAATGGCCACAGCCCCAGCCCAAGAATTTGGAGAGATGGAGCCTGAAAGAATGGCCCACTCTCCCCCAAAAGAGAGCACAAGGGTTGAAGAAAAGTCTTCTTCCCTCCAGACAGTAGGTAAGGGTCAGCCTCCTCAGGGAACTGACCCTACCCCTAGTGAAGGAACTGCCCCAGAGGTAGTCAGGCCTGGCCTGGCCACACCCCTGATGGCAGAGGACCCTTCCAAGGTGGTACCCAGTCTGGAGCAGGTAACCTGCCCCTCTCTACCCTGCCTCAGTCAGCCCAGGGCTGCAGAGGTCAGGGAGGTCAGTGGACCCCCCAGGGCCCCCTGTCCAGAGGAAGCCCCCCATCAGCAGATTAGGGGCACCCAGTCTAGTAGCCCTAGCCAGGTGAAAATTCCTCTACACACTGAGGGATCCCCCATACCTTTATGTAGGGACCTCCCCCAGAAGGACTCTGGTAGGCAAGGGCAAACCTGGGACCAGAAGGTTCCAAACCTGCCATGTCCCTCCAGTAGTCCATCCAAAGGGACCCAACCCCCAGCTGTAGGCAGCCAAAGGTTGACCCTTAGAGCAAAGTGCAACTCAGTCATGGAAAGACAGGCATACATGGTGACCAGTGATCTGAGGAAGCTGAGGCCAACATTCCTAGGGCCTCACTTCTCTACTCAGACACCTCACCAGCCTTGTACTTTACCTAAGCACACCACAGGTAGTGATTCCCCATGGTGGAGACCCTCTCATACCCTTAGGGTGAGGGATTGCTTAGTGGACCATAAGACAGGGGGCAACCATGCTAGTGCAGGTGCTTCCTTATATGACCACTTAGTCAATGAAGGCTCAACTGGCCAAGGTTAGCCTTATCTCCTTTCGTTTGGGGGGGTTATGTAGGAAGGTGGAATCTGACTATATGGTTGCCCCCACTTTTTTTATGGTGTTTTGCTGGTTTATGACTTAGTTGGACTGGGATCCTGCTATTCAGGGCCCCAGTCTATCTGCTTTCTCTGTAAAATGGTTTCCATGTGCCTTAGGCACATCTCTGATTGGAATCTGGAGTGCCCTTATAAGTCCCTAGTATATGGTATACTATGTACCAAGGGCATAGGTACCTCAGAGGCCTACCAGGGGCTGCAGCATGTATTGTGCCACCCCTGGAAGGCCATCCAAACTGACACCACAGGTCTGCTACTGCAGCCTGGGTAAGGTGGTGCATGCACTCCTTACTGTGATATAGGTTACCTATATCACTAAATACATACACACATATAAACCTATAAGTCACTCCTAAGGCAGGCCTTATCAATCCTAAAGGCAGAGTGCATGGTTCCTATGTGAGAGGGTGCCCCTGCATGAGCAGGGCCCCTCTGCAGCGTTCGGAGACCATCTCTGATGCTGTTTGTAGTGCAGCCTGACCATATACTCTTAAGCGCATTATATCCTCGCGGTAAAATGCTAACTTTGGAATGGCTGCACCTAAACATGTCGTGTTTGGTGTCAAACATCTTGGAATACTACCCCCTGCCAATCCTGGTGGCGGGGGTAGCATTCCACCCTTCTAGAGGGAAAGACATGTTAACTCTGGCTTACCCGGTAACTTCTTTCTGAAGCCCTGGCATCACAAAATGGATGCTGCTGCCACAGACACAAGTCTGGCCTCCTGCTGCTGGACGAAACTCCGGCAGGGGAGGCCTGGACAATAGGTTTCCTGTTGCAGGGAGGTGTGACCACCTCCCCAGACAGGATAATGTGTATTGGGGCTGGGTGGGTGCACTCTTAGAGTGCTTTGAAGTCCTGCACTGGGGGAGCAAAAGGCTCCTCTGTGCATATGCCAGTTCAAACCAGCTCAGGGGCTACCTGCCCCTGCTCTGGCGCGAAACTGGACAAAGGGAAGTGGGTGTAGCCATCCCCTCCCTTGACCCTCCCATAGGTGGGGTCATAGAGTTAGTCCCTCCCTGTTTTACTGGTTAAAATGGGGAACCCTTGACACAGCAAGATTAGATTATCCCTGGACGAAACTCTGTAACTGAATCCTGGACCTTCGACGCTCTACTACACGATTAGAGGACAGAAGAATCTCCCTTGGGGTCAAGGAGTGACTCCCCTGCTTGGCAGGCACCAAAGAAGCATCTGTCCGGTTCGCATTTCTGAAGCTCCCGTCGGACGCCGAAGTCATCGCATCACCAGAGGTGGATTCTCAGACTTCCCCGAGGCTACCCTGAGTCCCCAGCAAAGCTGAGGCCCGTGGCTATCGTGGGTGACTTGAGACCGTGACCCCTGGACACCAAGCACATTTGCAAGTGCATCATCTTCTGGGTCTCCCAAGAAGTCGTGCTTTGGGCTTCGAGTAGCCCTAGCCTCCAGCACCACCTGCACCGAAGATCACTGGCCCCCACTCCACGAGTGTCCTGTAAGCCAGCTCCACGTGCGGCGTCACGAGGCTCCTTCGCGGTCGCTAGCCCGTTGGCTAGTAGCCCTTAACGAAGGCCAATCCTTTTCTTACTTGGCATCCTGGTTGCTCCAGGCCTGCCCTCACTTACCCTTGCTGGGTGAGTTCCACAGACCTTGCTGGTCTGCACCATCGACGATCTACATCTTAATCGAGACTTGCCGTTGCCAAGGCTTGTTGGGTCCAATCCGGTCGCCGACACCTCAGCACTCGACAGACATCGTGTACCAGCCCGAATCCTGCTCCTGGTCGCCGACAACGCCTCCCGGACCTCGTGGCTGAAGAGTCAAGACGACCGTCAACGCACCTGAAGCACTCGACATCGGTGGGCATCTGTCCATCGCCTTCCTGGTCACTGGCTAGTGACCCAGACTCTGTCCCCTCTGCTTTCAGGTTCACCAGAACTCCGATCCACTCTTGGATCCACCCGGACACTTTTCTCTTGGCCGCCAGCAGCACTTTGCAGCAGATCGCCATTCGAATCGACGACGAAACCCGACCCCGAAAGGCACCTATGCACCCGGCTTCCCTGGGTGAGGTAACACGAGTACTCCGGTGCTCCCGTGGGTAGAGACTCTTCAAAGTCCTAGATCTCAAAGGGTTTTGTCCTAGTCCTCTTTTAAGTGTCCCTTTCCTCTATTTTCCCGATCCCGACTTTCTCCATAGAAGTTAACGGCGTATCGCGGTTGTGTATTTACACTGCACGCGTCTCCCGTGGGTCCCCTGTGTCACTACCTTGGGTGGTTCCTTGTGGTCCAAGCACTTCTAGAGGCTCTAGGCCTAGTGTCTAGTTCAGTCGTGGTTCGCATACCACTTTATTGGTATATGGTTTGGTACGCCCCTAGGGCCCAAACGTGTATTTGTGCTATTACTGTGATTTAATATCTTATAACTTATGTATTTCGAACTCTAGCCTCATAAAGAGACTAGAGGGGTGTGTTTAGCAATAAATACATATATTTTGAATATATACCTGGTGTGGTGCTCTTTCATTTGGTCACTCAAGAGATTATAGACTGGTAAAACAAGCTGCTTTACATTCCTTCAAGACTTAGCCTGAAGGCTGCTCTCCATAGCTACCACTAGGATAGCTTTCAATAAGGTTGTCTTTAACCTATCTCCAATAAGGGGTTGTTTGGACTGGTGCAAGGTGCCCACTATAATTAGTGGACAGCATATACCAGGCCAACTTCTCACATTGCCCTTCTAGGCACCCTCACAACTCTTCCTGGTGGGACAAAGGGGAGGTCATTCTGATCCTCCTCCTCATCTGCAGGAGGAGCTGGCTTTTCCAGGGTAAGATCATTGTCATCTTCCTGGCCAGCTTCAGAGGTCAGGTCCTGGGTTTCTTCACCCCTGGGCCCTTCCTCTGTTGCTGTTTCCCCCCCTCTGCCTACCTCTTCAGACCCTGAGGCCTGCCTGAGATCATCCAACACCAGCATCTCTATGAGGCGTTGGGTGTTTGCAGTCTTTCCTGGCTTCATCTTCCTAGCATTGCACAATGCTCTCAATTCCAAGAATTGGAGATTGTCATACTGGGATGGGGGAAGCCCAGTGGCTTCTAGCAGGGACTCAGTGGTTCCTGGCTTTGAAGACATCACTAGTGAGGTGTGGTGTATGCACTACCTACTCTAGTGTGGCCTACTAAACTCTCTTGAGTTGTAGAAAGGGTGTGCTAAGCCCTTGACACACAACTCTAAGTTCAGTAGAACTTACTGTATTTCTAAGCTTGGATTTATATGTACCTCTGGTACCTTTAGTGGTTTTCAGTTAGTCATACACTTGAGATTATCTGGTAAAACAAAGGCAAGCTTGAATCCAACCGCTGCACACCAATGTGAGAAGTTGGCCTGGCATATGCTGTCCACTAGTTATAGTGGGCACCTTGTACCAGTCCAAATGACCTTTATTGATGATAGGTTTAAAGACAACCTTTATTGAAAGCTATCCTAGTGGTAGCTATGGAGAGCAGCCTTCAGGCTAAGTCTTGAAGGAGTGTCAAGCTAGTTGTTTTACCAGTCTATAATCTCATGAATGACCAAATGAAAGGAGAACCACACCAGGTATATATATAAAATATATGTATTTATTACTAAACACTACCCACTAGTCTCTTTATGAGGCTAGAGGTCAAAGTACACAAGTTACAAGTCAAATAGCACAGTAAATTAGCACAATATACGATTAGCCCTAGGGGCGTACCAAACCATATATTAAGAAAGTGGTATAAGAACCACGACTTAAGTAGACACAAGGCCTAGAGCCTGTAGAATCGCTGGGACCCCAAGGAACCACCCAAGGTAGTGACACAGGGGACCCACGGGGGCTGTGTGCAGTGTGTGAACACAGCCGCGAGCTCCGTTAAAGTCTATGGGAAAGTCGCGGTACGAATTTTAGAGTTTAAGGACACTTAGGAACGGACTAGGACAAAACCTTCTTGGACTTAGACAGTTCTAGGGTTAACACCCACGGGAGCACCGGAGTACTCGAGTTACCTCACCCAGGGAAGCAGGGTGCATAGGTGTCGAATGGTGTCGGGTCGCGTCGTCGATTTCAATGGCAGCCTGCAAAGAAGTGCTGCTGCCGGGAAGATGCGAAGTGTCCGAAGAGATCCAAGCCTGGATCAGAGGTGAGAAGAACCTGAAAGCAGAGGGGACAGAGTCTGGGTCACTTGCCAGTGACCAGGGGCACGATAGACGAATGCCCACCGATGTCGGGTGTTTCAGGTGAAGGAGGTGAAGCTTGACTCTTCAGCCACGAGGCCCCGGAGGCATTGACGACAACCAGGAGCTGGATTCGAGCTGTCCCATAAAGGATGTCGAGTGCTGCAGCATTGGTGTCCGGATTGAACACAACAAGCCTTGGCAACAGCAACCCACGCAGAAAGGAGAAAGATGCTTCGGTGCAGACCAGCAAGGTCTGAGGGACTCACAACTCGGTGGGGAGTTAGGGCACATCTGGAGCAACCAGGAAAACCCAAAGAAAATCAGAGTTGCCTTCACAGGGACCCACCAGTTGACGGACCAGGGATCGCAAAGGAGCCTCAAGTAGAAATGCAAGAAGCGGGTCCACGGAACACTCGTGGAGTGTAGGCTCACAATCTTCAGTGCAAATGGTGCTCGGGGCCTGGGCTACAAGTAACCCAAAGCAGGACTTCAAGAGACTTCGAGAAGTCAATGCACTAGCAAATGTGCACGGTGTCCAGGAGTTCCGGTTCCACGTCACTCGTGAGGGCTGCGGGTCTCAGCTTGGCTGGGGACTCGGGTCGGCCTCTGAGAAGTCTGGAAATCCTCTTCCTGGGCTGCAGGTACTTCGGAGTCCGGCAGGAGCTTCGGAGATGCAGACCGGCAAATGCTTTGTTGGTGCCTGCCAAGCAGGGGAGTCACTCCTTGACCCCAAGGGAGATTTCTTCAGTCCTCTAGTCTTTAGTAGAGTGTCGAAGTTCCAGGATTCAGTTTCAGAGTTTCATCAGGGATATCTAAAGTCCTGTTGCCAGGGGTTCCTTACTTATACCCAAGGAAGGGGTTGGACTAACTCTGGGGACCCACCTATGGGAGGGTTTGGAAAGAGGAGTGGCTACACCCATTTCCTTTGTCCAGTTTCATGCCAGAGCAGGGGCTGGCAGCCCCTGAAACCAGTTTGAACTGGGGTATGCACAGGGACACCAAATGTGCCCTCAGTGCAGGACTTCAAAGCACTCAGAGAGTGCACCCACCCAGCCCCAATACACTAAAGCCTGTCTGGGAGGTGGTAACACCTCCCTGCGACAGGAAACCTATTGTCCAGGCCTCCCCTGCCGGAGTTTCGGTCAGCAGTGGGAGGTCAGACTCGTGTCTGTGGCTGCAGCATCCATTTTGTGATGCCAGGGCTCTGTTTAGCTGGTACCGGGTATACCGGTGCTGTCATGTCTCTCCCTCTAGAAGGGTGGGATCATACTCCCACACCAGTTACTGGTGTGGAGGTATGATTCCAAGGTGTTTGACACCAAACACGACATGTTTCCGTGCAGCCATCCCAAAGTTAGCATTTACCGTTTAAGATATAATGCACTTAAGAGTATATGGTCAGGCTGCACCACAGAAAACCCCGGAGAGGAGATTCTGAAGGCTGCAGAGGGGCTCTGCTCATGCAGGGGCACCCTCTCACATAAAACCAGGCACCCTGCCTTCAGGATTGATAAGGCCTGCCATAGGGGTGACTGATAGGTTTATATGTGCAGTGCTAGGGTGAGATATAGTGAACCTATATCTCTGTAAGGGGTGCATGCACCACCTCACTGAGGCTGCTGTAGCAGTCCTGTGGTGTCATTTTGGAGGGCCTTCCAGGGGTGGCATAATACATGCTGCAGCCCCTGGTAGGCCTCGGGGGTACCTATGCCCTGGGTACATAGTATACCATATACTAGGGACTTATAAGGGCACCCCAGAATCCAATATGAAGTGTACCTAAGGTACTAGGAATCCACTTAGAGAGGAAGCAGCTAGGCTGGGGTCCTGGATAGCAGGGCCCCAGCCAGACTAAAGTCGAAAAACAGTGAAGCATCAGCAAAAAGTGGGGGTAACCATAAGAGGCAGATCCTACTCTCCTACAGTGAAGTCATACACATTGCATAGTTTATCTTGAATGGATGTTAGCATTCAACCATCTCTGGGCCTTTCATGCACGCTCTTTAGTGCTCCAGTTTCTTGTTCAAGCCTTTCTAGAATATATCGCATGGATCTAAAGATTTTGGCATTTTTGGCGATACGGACACCTTGTAAATAAACGCTAAATGCCTCCACACAGTTTCAAAGCACTTTACCGTGCTTGTATTGAGTTGGAAATAGTCTTTAATAGCCAGCTGATTGTCTGATTCAAACGCTGGGTTAAGCAGGGATCTTGAGGGCAATCACCTTGAAACGCATGGGGGCCTGCTGTCTGTTATGTTGGCTTTGAGGTATATTGGAGAGTGATTGGATTGTGTAAACAGTATGTGTTTGTAGGTTTGAACAAACAAGGCAATGTCTCTGGATAGTAGAAAATAGTCAATGCTCGAGTGCATATTATGCACTGCTGAGTAGTAGGTAAACTTGTGGTTAAGGGGTTTCTGAGCCTCCTTATGTCCATTAATTCCATTAATTAATAATGCTCAATTATGTGATTTAAGGTACAGAGAATAGCTAAGGGTTTCCTGGGCTGGCCAGGAGTTGTCTAATTCAGTGTTTAGTATACAGTTTAAAGCCACTCCCCAGATGACAGTGTCACACTGGAATTCTGCTATCCCTTCCTGCGGCTCTTTATAGAATTAAGGGTTATTATATTTTGGGCCATAAGATGATGCAATCACCAGTCTTGTTTTTTCTACTTCACATACAACTATGTCATACCTCCCATCATGTACTGTATTTGTGTCTAGGATTCTGGACTGGTGGCCTAGTTTGAGCCAAATCATTTCTCCTCTAGTGTGTGAGGTAAAGAAGTAAGTGTAACACATGCCTGGTAGATTACATGTGAGGCTTTCTACTGTTTGAGTGGTCAAGTCTTGTAATGAAGCAACATCTATTTATTCAAGTATGCTGATACCCTACATACTTTTCTAGGTCATTTAAGCCTTGTGTTTTTGACCCCACATACAACTATGGCATGTCTCCCATCTTGTGCTGTGTTTGTGTCTATTATGCTGAGCTGGTGGCCTCTTTTGAGCCAAATTATTGCTCCTCTAGAGTGTGAGGTAAAGGAGGAAGTCTAACACGTGCCATGTAGCTTGCGGGTGAGGCTTTCCACTGGTTGACTTGTTAAGTCTTGCAATACTGCAAAATCTTTCTCTTCAGGTATGCTGCTACCATGCATAATTTTCTATGGTCATTTGGGTCCCTAGCATTCCAGGTCAATACCCTAAGAGTACTCTTGTTTGTATTAGTCATTACACCAGTAATCAGCAGTCAGGGATATGGTCAATATATGTTTGATTGTCTCACATGTAGGCATCAATTTGTTTATGAACAATTTGGCAAACTCTCTAATAATTTTTCACACTTTAACTAACCTCCCCCTCCCACAGTGTTGTTCCCAGAAAACCCTGGAATACATCCCTCCCCTTCCATCCCTAAGTAAATTAGAGTCCTCATATGTGAGGTCATAATTGGGTTACATGTAGAACGAAGCATAACAGACCCCCTTAACATCCCAAAGGGCGATGGTGGCCACAACTATGTGTTTCTTGGAATTCCCATCAGCGCTATGTACATAATATCCTTGCACCGTTATGCAAATAATAAATAATGAATCTGTGCTTTGTAGTGCACCTGGTGCCTATGCAGCACCCCTTAACCATGCAGCCTAACCCAATGGTGATATGTTTCATCACAAAAGTGTTTGCTATGTAGTCACATACCGTACGGGTGACATCTCATAAGGGAAATATGCCAAAGAGGTGTTACATGTCTGTTAGCGGTTCTGGTCACTAGCTGTTGTCGCCCATTGTGGAGAGTGTTGTCACTGATTTCCCATCCTTTGTTTCTGGCTGACAAAACAAGGGGTCTCCTCATGTATTTTCAATGCTTGTTGGCAATCTGTAAATGTCTGAAATTTGTCACCCAGCTCGATTCTTAGATGAGCAGGGTACAACATACTGTATTCCAATTTCATGTCTTGTAGTTTTTTCTTTACTGACAGAAACAACCTTCTGGATTCCTTGACCTGGATGGTAACATTTGGGTAGAAGGAGATATCTTACCCACAGTAATTCAGAGAGTGTAATTCCCATGCCCTTCTTGATGCCGCACTGTGGTTTCTGTAATTTAAAAGTGTGATTATGATGGGTCTGGCCTGGCTCCTGGGATGAGCCACGGTGCCAAGGAGCGATAAGCATGTTCCACCACCAAGAACAGTGAGAAGATCTCACTTCCCAGGAGTTCCACCAGCAGTTTCTCCACAAATGTTTCCACATTGCCAGTCCAGCATGTTTCAGGAATCCCCACTATTCTGATACTATTACGGGAGATCTGGTCTTTAGGTGTTCATTCTTGGCCTTAATCCCTGCAAGTTCTTTTTCCATCTTAGATTGAACATCTTTGCCCATGCCGTTCTCGGCCTCCACCTCTGAGATTCTGCATTCAGCCATGTCTACTGTTGATGCATGTTTATCCAATCTTTCTGTCATACAGTCCATTCTGCATGTTAAGGCATCTATTTTTCCATCTATAGTTTGGAGACTATGTTGCATACTTTGCAGGATAGTACAGAGGTCTCTGTCCTTCGGCACGGTGTCAGACCGTTTCTCGCCTCTGTTAGGTGATTCAGCACCACACCTCGTCTTCAGACAGCATTTTTTGGTGGAGGTTCACAATCGGGTTTAGATTGTGAGTGATCTGATTTGCCCATGGTGCACTCAAAAGGCATTCACTGCATTCAGGAGAGGGAGGGTCGCTAATGAGTTTGTTAAGTACTGAATGAAATAGTGCAATGCAGAGTAATATACACCAGGAAGTTGTGTTCAGGGGCAGTTAGTTTCCAGGAGGGGATAGAGAGATCTGTCTTCAGTCATTGCATTTTATAGGTAACTCTGTAGAGTGTCTTTGGTTAGTATTTCTTCTGTGACGAAAATAAGGAGCCGCAACTCAACAGTGATTACTTGAAGATTTGCAAGTAGGTTTCTTCTGATCTTGGAGTACCACCCAAGGGTGGAGCTGTGAGGAAGGAAGACAGGAAAGGCCGCCTAGAGGCACTAAAAATGAGAATTCCTCCCTGATGGGAGTTACCAGAGGAGAACACCTCAGCTGGGACAGCTACAAGGCCGGACCCAGTCTCAGCTCCGGTCTAAATTTGGGTCATTCCAGGCATGGTGGTTCCTTCATCTGGCGAGGCACGCACCCACACCACTCATGCGCTGCACAGGGCGAAATCCAATGCCACAGTTATTGTGTCTCCAGAGTCCCCTCTTCTGCCTCCCTGCTCGGTCAGCAAATTCCCCTTCGAATTTGTCATGGGGCCAGGCCTTGCCACAGCATAGATTCAGGCCCAGGCCACCCTAGGCCAGAGAGGCAAGACATCAGCAGAATGTATTCACTGCAAGGTAATTGCCTGAGCCACAGGGGTGACACTGGACGGTACCCAGCTCCGCACTTATTATGCCTCTGGGGCACCCTCTTCTCCCTCCATGCTATGCTGGGCAGCTCCCCGTTGGCGCAACAGCAGGGACCCTCTCCTGCCACCAAACCACAGAAGTCAGTCCACCAGCGCAAGTGTGCCCAGGTGAGTAGGGTGCACTGGCAGCCCCTCTTTCAGTGTGGCAAATCCCAGACATACGTCGCGATGTCTTGCTTTTATCCTGTCATGACTGCTATTGTGGTGTGAGGTATATATTTGGTGTTTGTAGCAGCCAATGAGCCAATTGACAGTTTCTTTTTACGGCTTGATGGTGTGGCCGAAGGACCTGGGTTAGAGTGCAGCCTTCTTCAAGCCGAGCTATTTTCCCCCCATCTAGCTAGACTTCATGGGAACTGGGGATTGAGGGCCTCCTTTCTGGAATATATTTCCCTTTCCAGAGCTATTGGAAAAAAGATACGGTACAGTTTTGCAGCTTGGTGATCAATTCCCACTTAGTTAATAATGTTAATTAGTTATGCAAAAATGAAGAAGATTATATTAGAAGCTCAATCTCCAGTAAAATAGAGGAAGGTGCATGCTAGAATTAGCTGCATGTAACCTGCAAACATATGTTGGAAACTTTGTACGTTGTAACTTAAGGTTTCATTATTCTAAGTTTAAAAAATGGTTCTTTTTGGTAATGCTAAAAATGTATTGTCAAAAATGCTATTTGTTTTATGTGCTATAGTTATGAATGTACTTAAACACATAAACAGACATTCTTTACATTGCCACAGAGCATGCATAAACTTAAATACATACTGAATTGAAAAAAGTCTAAAAGAACTTTCAGATCAAAGTTTAACTCTTGGTAACATATGAAGTGAAATGCTGAGTGTATCTTATTATCCCTCTCTGGTAAAGTCATCAAGGCTCATCTGTGCTCGGTATGAGGTCCAAGTGCTTCTGGCCAAGATGCCCATTGGACAAAACCAAATTGTAGTTCTTTATGGAAGATATCTACATCCCAGTGGATGTGTAGGGGAGCTTTTGTGTCTCAGTGTCAGCACACTCTACTGGGACACCAATGGCATAATTTGTTGGGGTCAGCCTGAATTCCATATTGGCTCAAGTATAGCTATCAAAATGTTATCTGGATGGACCCTTGTTATTCCAGCACTGTTGTGCACTGATTTCCCATAGCATTCTTTCTTTTCAGTCCCTCTTCCCTGCACACATTTCATCAGGTTTTTCCTGACGAAATGTACAGGAAGTAAAACTGGGAATTTAGGTTCCCTCAAACTTTCAATTTTGATTTAGCCAGTAACTACTGCTGCAAGCTTACATTGGATCACCATAGACTGCTCAATGATAATAGAACTGTTTTTTTGCACTATGTTCTACGCAGAACCATTTTGTTAGTCTTTAGAAAATATGCAACATAGGTTGTTGCAAGTTCGAGGTTTTCCCACAAAAGTGACAAAATGAAAAGCAGTGCAAAGCTTTGCAAAGGTGCAATACTTTTCACATAACTTCACAAACAGTTGCCAAAAAGCAAGGTTCACCACTTCGCAGGGTATTAGTGGCAGAGAAAGGAGGAGCAAACCATGAGCCGAGTGACTATTTAATTCCACTGCAGGATGTGAAGTGAAGTGTGTTCATTTAACCCGATATTTGAGGTAGTAGTTTATTTTCAGACAGTACAGTTCAAAAACAGTGAGTTGCCTCATTCTGCCTCATTCTGCCTCATTCTGTGTATGAGCTGTGCTGCATGAAAATAAAGCACTAATACAGAGAAATATCGAGTTAAATGAATTCATTTTACTCATAGCTGCTGCCAAGTTTCCAGTGGTGGCCGGTACAGAACGAGGGTGGGCTGCGAGGGAGGGGGGTGGAGTAGGGGAAAAAAATTAAGAAAAATGTAAATTCACTTACCTTAGCACGCTGTCTCTCCTACATTGTCTCTCCTCCGTCCTCTTCCTGGCTTCTGTGCGAACAGGAAGCACCCAGGCTCCCTTAAGCCAATCACAAAGCTGCAATGCAGCGATGTGATTGGTCTGAGCACCAGGGGTCGGCGCTCAGATGGGCACAGGGATCCTGTGCATGTTCCCCACCGGATTATGCATTGCAGCCTGGTGGGGAACACGCAAAGTGCTCATGACTGTTTGTCCAGGCCAAGACGGCTGGCCAAACCGTCATGCGCACTTTAGAGTGCAGCAACCACTCCTCCTCTCCGACGTCACAGGAACCCAGCCCTGCCATACCACGCCATAATCTGACTGATACTAAAAATAAAATGATCACTTCTGTTATTATCAATTTATTTTTCCTTTTACACTGCTCCAAGAGCAGTGGGGTGACGCTCCTCCACCTTAGCGGAGGAGCCGCCACTGCAAGTTTCCCAGGTTCATGTGCATATGCTGTACCATGCCGTTTTTTTATTTTTTATTCTGGGACTTATAGTCCTGTTTTATAATGGACTTAACATGTCCACAAGTCCCGGAATACACAGAGAAAGCCTGGACTGGAGCAACCCATCGCACATAGAACTGGGCTGTTTACTCCATGAAAGGCACATAAAACAGGCACCTGGCTTACCGCCAGAAAAGCCCATCATGCTATGGCCCATGTGTGCAAGTCTAAAAGGGGGACATATATTGGATTAGATTGGGTCATTTTAATTCCTAGATGAAGTTAAACCTCAATTTATTAGGATTGTGATGAGGACATAGTAGACTCGGTAAAGGAAAGGGCACTGGTAAGTGATCATGGTTCTGTGCTTCTAAAACGTTGTCAAAACATCAGAAGCAGAAGCGTGAGAGTTAAAAACTGTCAATAAAATAAAATACATTTGTTTAATTGTGAAAAGTACATATATCAAACATCTTTTGCGGTATCCTTAACGAATCCTTTTCTCTCACACATACAGGAGATAAATGTATGAATAATATATGCAAAGTCAAAAGTACAAGCACATGTACATTCACAACCACCTGATTTAATAGCTAAGCTCCTCAATTGATCTTTTTCTCTCTCTCTATTCAGGTCTGCTCTTACAATAGACTTTTGTTTCATTTTACAGCCGACTGTTTGTGTTTTTAAAACTCTCATAAGGACAGTTTGCATTTAACAGACGCCTGCACACACATACGGGCAACAAGTGTATCTCTAAAGAGCAGCTTTCCTATCGGCGAAGCCAACATAACAAACCATTCCTTTGTCCTGCTGCAATTGACTTGACACTTAGTTTTACCGCTAATTATCTCTTTAGCAGACGAAGGCTGATGTCAAAGGTTATCTCATCGCTGATCATGCGAAATTGATCACGTGTCTTCTGTTACTGTCTGCTCCCGTTTGTTGTAGGGCAATATTTCAGTAAGTGCCAGGCTTTCAAGAGACTGCTTCTCGTATCTCTCTCCAGCAGTACAGTCTGTGTTATAAGGTATTGCTTCAAAATGTAAGCAATTAATAGCCTCAAAGAGCACACAGCTCAGTTAACATGTAGGTTAATTAGTTCATGTGACTAATGTTTCTTAATTCAGGAATTGTTTAGATAGGCTGTAGTGAATGAATGCATATTTGTGCGTTTAGATGTGTTTCCCAAATGAATTAAACAAAATACTAGCAGTTTCTGAACAAGATACAGGCACAAAGAGTGATGTAACAAGTATAGCAACATGAAAGCATGTCCTTCCTGGAAATTGAATTTAAGGGCATTATCTCAGCTAGTTATTAGAAACTTTAGTTAATTTAGCACTCTGGCCTCATCAGGAATTACATTTTCAGTGACACAGACATAATTTTTTTGGGTTTGCCATCTAGAGTTTGCATTTAAAACCCATATGAAAACGGAGAGGCGGACTTACTATTGTTTACACAGGGCCTCATTTATGGGGGTTTGGCGTAAAGCAGCGCAGCAAGTCACCTTGCTGTGCTGCCCTACATCAAAGTGATAGGGCAGGAATTCACTGTATTTATCCAATATGGAACATAACTGTCCTTTCCGCCGGTGCCTTTTCGGAAGCCTAGCGCCAACACATGTACCCTGGTGCCTATGTTGTAGGCAGGATTCCTTATGTGCAGGAAGGGTCACCTTCTTGCATCAAAACAATCCATAGGGGCGTTCTCCTCCTTCTATGTGTGCTGCACACATAGAATGAGGAAAACCAAGCCGAAATAAAGATATTACTACTCATTACGCATTCCCTGAGGAGGCGTATGATTTTGACGTATTCCCAGGTTTACATGTCCTTGTAAATCTGAGAATGCGTCAAAACCCATGGGAGTTGCTTGGGAACACCCACCGCAATGCCCATGGAACGCCTCCCTTGCGTAGAGTAAGGCGACACAGCGATTTGCACTGCGTTGCCTTAATCAAGATTAATGAGGCCACTAAAAGCCACACAATGTGGCTTTGCATGGATTCATAAATCTGATTCAGAGCCTTGTGCCACGCATGTACCACTTTGCGTGGTGCAAACGTGATGCAAGGCTCTCATAAATATTTCCCAGAGTCTCCCATAGGGAGATTTACTAAAGTTTTCTACGAGCGCGTTCATACCATAGGACACATTTACTGTACATTAGTACTGTCCGTGAGCAAGGGTAAAATTGCATTGTGCCACGCAAGCATCTGCACAAACATTAGTAAGCCTGTCCCTTAGTTTTCTGAAGAACTATTCTCCAAAAGAATTGAAACACTGGTTATTTTGTGCTCTTATACATCCTGCTGAGTGCAGTTGCATAAGAAACCATTAGTTACACCACAGTGAGGTACAATGAGCGGAAATACCACCACAACTCCTATATTTCTTGTTCCCCAATTCCTTCCTTCAAAGGCCGTACAGAGCTGAGCCATGTCACAGGTGCCGAGCCCCCCAGGTTCTTGATTTAGGGTTGCGTGAAAGAGAATGGACAATATAAATATCGCTATACAAAAAATGGTCAAAAATATTGAGGACTCAAATTTCAAATTTACATACTTTGTATGTGAAGTACATAAACATTAATTACAAAAACATAGATCAAAATGTTGTCATAAAGTATGTATTGTGGATTAAAAAATACATAATATTATATTAACTTAAAAACCATATTAAATTAAAAAAACATTAAAAAAATATATAACATAAAAATGTTTAAACCTTTTTTAAAACTTACAAACATAAAACGAAAATCTATACTATCTATGTACAAACACTACACATATTTTTTAAATAAACAGTTCTTTAATAAATATAAATATAAATTGCAAAATAAACAATACTAATATTATTTAGTAATTACAAACACTGGTTATTCAAATTGTAAAACCATATGCAATTATTAAAATAAAATACCATATTAACGGAAAATTATAATATTTGAAATTAAAATTAAATCACAGAAATTATATGTTAAAAAAATGAAGAAAAAATCACATACAAAAAATAAGATTTGAATAGGTCAAATTCACTAATCCTAGCATCGGACTTCAGAGAGTCTAGAATTACTATTCCCAATCCAGTCTAAACAACAACAGGGAAAGCGTTGGAATTTGGAGAGGTTAGATTTACTATTCCTACTAAAGTCTAAGAAACAGTAGGGAAAGTGTTGGACTTCTGAGTGATTAGATTTACTATTCCTATTCCAGTTCAAGCAAAAGTAAGGAAAGTGTTGGACTTTAGATGGGTCAGATTTACTATTCCCATTCCAACATAAGAAATAGTTGGGTAAATTTTGGATTTTGACAGGCTCAGATTTACTATTCCCACTCTTAAATTAAAACAAAAAAACAATACAGATAAAATAAATAAATACAGCATGTATTTAATCAAATATATAAATACATATGCTATTTTTGCCATCCTATAATTATATAATCAAAAACTAAAATTACTAACTTAAGAAATGAAATTGCATACCAATCAAAAATACATTAGTTTAAAAATAACAATAATATCAAATTAATTACTACATAAAAAACTAAAACATAATACATTTAATTAATGTGCAATTATTAAAAACAATTACATCATTTTCAAATCAATATCTAATTAATCGATTAATAATTAGATTAACAAATTAAAACCTATACAATAAGTAGGAATTTTACAACCTATAATCAAATGAAGAAATTAAAAGTTATAAAATAAATCAACTTCACACTCTAGTCCCCTACAAGCCCGAACACTCACCAATAATTAAATACATTGGAAAAAAATATTTAAATACATTAGCAAATAAAAGAAAAGTCTAAAAATAATGACACATACTTTACATTTAATGATAAGAACTTGTAACAAAAACAACCTAATAAAACACTAGAAAATAATTTAAAAGTGATATTATATGCAACTATATTTAAACCAATAAATAAAATATCAATAAAATTACATTCTTAACTACACTGCTCTATTCCACAATATTCTTGACACTGCAATATTTTTGACATGATGTTTGTGTCAATTGATAATTTGTAAACAATATTAAGGTCACACACAGAATGTAGAGTATAACAACTCAAAGAGGATAGAGAGAGATATTTGTATATCTTTCACAGCACTTCTTACCCAGCAATAGTCTTCAATACAAAAGGACTGTAGGACTGAGAACATCTAGAATTTTTTTCCATTTTAGTAGTTGGTTTGCCTATTTGTATTCTAATCTAAACAAGCACAGGCAATCCAATAGGTCTTGGTTTAATGTGTTAACATTTGCAACCATGAGCATTCAGAAATGGAGATGACATGACTTAGAACACTAATACCAGACCCATTGGCATGGTAGCAGTGCCCTCAGGTGGTGGTGGGGAAGCGTAGGGGTACCTTACAACTGTGGTTTTGAAGACTACAGGCATAGTTGACCCATGAAGGAGATTTCTTTTGGGAGCAATGGTTTCATTGACCACTGAATCCCACAGACATGCTCGCCGTACAGGTGGTAAAGATCTACATCATTGTGAGGTCATTGTGTTGTGAGAACACTGTGGGGCCGATTCCGATCTCGGCCAGAAGCGCACCTAACACCATTCGCCCGGAAAAAAACCAAGCCGAACGCGTGTTTCCCGACCGATTCGAACATGCGACCGAACGAACAAGTACGATGCGCACAACTGCCCGGATCCCGACCCAGCCGTACTCACCCAATCCAGCTCCTGTTCACTGCCTGAGCCGGATCCGTAAACGCAGAATCGAGTCGCACGGAAGCCAAAATACGGCACCCTCCGCCCGGACTAGTACGATGCGCCTTCCGTACGGCCCGAACCCGTCGCTACGCACGGCACGTCAGAGCATCCGGGAGAGGCGCACATAAGCTCTGATTCGTGCCACAAGACGATCCACGGCTACGAGACGAACACGCCAGCCACGAGGACGAGGCGAAGCAACGAGAAAGACGAACGAAACGAACCAACCATGAATCCCATCGCGCAGGTCCTACCAATACTCTACATCTATTACCGGAACTGGTACGGACGCGTACGGCGCAGAAGGTAAGTCAAACACCCACCACACAAACAAACTACACGTACCAGACATACAACACACACACATAGGGATGCAGAAATGACTCACACCAGCAACAGCAGAACCATAGGGGCGAGATGGCTATCACCAATGCCATATACACCCATAGGGGCCTGGATGCCTACCACTACTACCACCCCTACCCATGGGGGGCTGGATACCTGTCACTACTACCACCCCTACCCATGGGGGGCTGGATGCCTGTCACTACTACCACCCCTACCCATGGGGGGCTGGATGCCTGTCACTACTACCACCCCTACCCATGGGGGGCTGGATGCCTACCACCACTACCATCCCCACTCATGGGGGCTGGATACCTGTCACTACTACCACCCCTACCCATGGGGGCTGGATGCCTACCACTACCACCACCCCTACTCATGGGGGCTGGATGCCTGTCACTACTACCACCCCTACCCATGGGGGCTGGATTCCTACCACCACTACCATCCCCACTCATGGGGGGCTGGATGCCTACCACTACCACCACCCCTACCCATGGGGGCTGGATGCCTACCACCACTACCATCCCCACTCATGGGGGGCTGGATGCCTACCACCATCACCACCCCTACCCATGGGGGCTGGATGCCTACCACTACTACCATCCCCACTCATGGGGGCTGGATACCTGTCACTACTACCACCCCTACCCATGGGGGGCTGGATGCCTACCACCACTACCATCCCCACTCATGGGGGCTGGATGCCTACCACTACCACCACCCCTACCCATGGGGGCTGGATGCCTACCACTACTACCATCCCCACTCATGGGGGCTGGATACCTGTCACTACTACCACCCCTACCCATGGGGGGCTGGATGCCTACCACTACCACCATCCCCACTCATGGGGGGCTGGATACCTGTCACTACTACCACCCCTACCCATGGGGGGCTGGATGCCTACCACCACTACCATCCCCACTCATGGTGGGCTGGATGCCTACCACCCACACCACCCCTACTCATAGGATGGGTAATGCATGATACAACCAGCATACTCCAACATAAGGAATGTAAGAAAAAAACAGCCTCCCAACACCATGACAAGCGTGTGTAGACTGTGTCAAATGCCTACAACACTGAACATGACATTGAACATACAATGTGACCCCCTATCACATGTGTCACACATAAATGTGTGTGGCCTCCACAATGCAAGCAGACCCTGACCACTGTGGCAATGGGGTCCAGCCCCCATCATCACAGTGACCAAAAGGTAAGTGTGGGGTCCATAGCTGAAGCACATTTTGAACATTGTGGCAATGGGGTCTAAGCCCCCATCATCACAGTGACCAAAAGGTAAGTGTGGGGTCCATAGCTGAAGCACATTTTGAACATTGTGGCAATGGGGTCTAAGCCCCCATCATCACAGTGACCAAAAGGTAAGTGTGGGGTCCATAGCTGAAGCACATTTTGAACATTGTGGCAATGGGGTCTAAGCCCCCATCATCACAGTGATCAAAAGGTAAGTGTTGACATTGAAAAAGCTGCAACTGCCAAACTGCATGGATGATTCCTGGTCACAGAACAACAAACACATCAGTGGCAAAGTAGTGCTTGTGTCCCATAGCAACATAGATTGGGGGAGGCAAACAGTGCAGTGCAAAGAAGACATACCTTTGGCCATGTGCAGACAAACATCATCCATGGGGGCTGACACTGTCAACATTCATCAATGACACAATGACAGAAGTGACCATCATAATGCAGACCCACATATTTGCACCAATGGGCACACAAATGTAGATATCCTGTGGAGACCTTAGATGTGAGGTGAACAAATACCATACCATGGCAGCAATGGGACACACAAACAATGATCATTGTGCTGACTGATGACCTACGAGTCCCAGGGACAGCAGGGGGAACCCACTAAACAACATACAGCCAATGGCACACTGAAGATATGCCAATGCAGTGGTGCAGATGCACAAACACAAACAGGCAGCCCCACACTGCATATCAAACACAACAGGTGAGGGGGGGTGCCAGTGTCCCCAGGCAACCACACAACACATGAGGAGGCCTGAATACCAATCACACAGATGTGCATACAGTGCCACACAAAAGAAACTCATGGGTCCGAATACCCTCTGTGGGCAATCAGACATTGTTAGATGAGAGGGAGACCAAATTACACAGGTCACACAGGCTTGTGGGAACAGCAACTAACACAGCAAGACACAGACCCACCACAGCACTACCCCCAGGGTCCCCACATTGTGGTGACACTGGCCTGCATGACAATACCACTGTGATGACAAAGCTAGATGTCGTTCACGCTGTGAACCACAGTCATGTGTCCTGAGCAACAAACTACCATCACACCTACACAAGCACAAATCTATCAGCATGGCCTGTCAGCCAAGGCCAACATGGAGGCAGGGGTCTAGACGTGCAACAACTCTCATCTGCACACACTCAACACCACACACCATGATCTCCACCAATGTGCAGCAGTGAAGCTCACATGCACTGGTGACATTGCACATGCACCCATGACAATCCCAGGGGTGGTGGTGGCAACTAAGGTGCAGAAACCCATCACACATGGCCAGTCAACAAGACTCGTGAATGTCTGACACACTGCACAGTACGCCGTACATGGACATGACGTCAATACCACAACAACCAATGGGATCCCGGCCACAGACACACACCAATGAAGAAGCCAAGGTCACCCACAAAGAACACACATAGACAACTTCCAACATTGCAGCTCTGACCCTGAGGAGTGGCAGCAGTCACACACACAACGTGTCACAATCACTGAAAGCTAACACAAACTGGCAATTACATGACCGGTGTAACCAACAAGTGCCAAGGGGAATCCTGACTGTGTCCCATCTGCGTTTGCCCACAAACTCAGCCCTGACAGCAAACACACCTATGGGTGACACCCTGATGACCAGTAATGTGCCATGCACCCACATCACAGAGAACCCAGGGAGATGACTTGGGGGGAACATAGGTCAACTCAGCAAGCATCACAAACAGGAACATCACTAGGGATCCCAGCCTGTCTAGCAAAATGGAAGTGAACACACACAGACATGCTCACACAACACACACCTTGTGCCCAGGCAATGTCACAGAATTACACACTGCCATGAGGGGACTCCACTCCTGTGTAAGGAAAGCTGTGCCATACGTTGTCTCAGTAGGGCTCTATCATGTCAGCAAAACACGTGGTCACACAGTCAACAATTAGCACAAAATGAAGGCTACCGTCATATCAGCCTGGTCATGGGAGTGTCACCGAAATCATCAGCACAGATCCAACACACATGTATAGCAAGTTGCACTGATAACACAGATGATTCCTTCCCCATTGATGCCCAAACTTGCATGTCCAGTGGAGATGGTCACACGGTCAGGGAAGTAGACTAATCGAACAATGGCGAGCACAACAGATGTGCAGGGGTGTAGGCCACAGATGTGATATTGCAAATGTAAGTAGGAAATCCCATTGACAAAATTGAAAACATGACACCCTCATATTGCTGCAAAGGATGACATGGATACACACCAGGATAGGACACATTCCCCCTGGACCACATGGGGTCCTGCACAGTAACACTTCTTTTCCCTGAGATCATAAATCACCATCACTGCAGCAAGGGCACGGTTAGCAACATCAACATCATGTACATCAGAAGCAAAACCACTAGAGAACAGAAAGTAGCTACTATATGTCTCCCCTTTAGAGTCTTCACTACTGGCGTAGGGACTCTAATATATTAATTGACTATCCTAGAAGCCTGCATCGATATGAGTTAGAAGGTAGGAACCAGCCATATCGTTACCCTTGGTATATGCGTTTGCTTTGGGAGTATAAATTATTTATCCCCATATCACTTTTTCTTTACCAATTTTCCCTTTTTGTTAGGAGATGGTTAGCTCCTGCTGGCCATAGACTCTGCTATTCGCCTTGAAGGAGGGGTCTTATCTACTATTGAATTCAGTAAGTTTATTGGCACTACTTCTCGTTTTAAATAGTGCCATCTGGAACATCTGTATACCTATGTATTGCACACTGGTGCATGTATCTTTAGATAGGTCCTGGCATGTCATACCACGGAACACTCTGGGGTATACTACTTGGAGTTTGTAGTTCTATGATTCTTCAGGTCACACTATACTGCCAATTTCTTCTTGCAGAGAGCACTGATGTATTGAGCATGGCTGTAGATACACACTTCTATGGATAACTGTGGAGGCATTTGCTTTTCTTTCCTTTCTTCTCTTCTGTACACAAGGTGATGGTCTGATCTATTGTTCTTATGAGATTTGTTACCGTAGTATGGGTTGGCATCAGATGCATATATATTATATTTGTTTTTAGGTACCCCTGTTTTAATTGAGCGTCTGTGACACATTATTCTATTTTGGGCGAGGTCCTGATGAAGGTGGTTCACGGTGTGTAATTCCACCGAAACGCGCGTCGACTACGTGCGCCCAGACCTTTTGGCTTTGGTTATCAATTTTGCCTATTGGAAACGTTTTTCATCTATGTGTTTCTTATACCCACATGTGTATATGTGTTTTGTATGACTGTGAGCGAGTGTTCGGTATGAATGTGATCTATTGTTAGATTGATTTAATTGCTGGGGGCTTATCTGGAATAAATATCTTTGTATCACATTATTACATGAAATGTGTTATTTTTAATAAATGAATCTATCATATATTTGATGTATATTGTTTATAACAAATAAGAAAATTATAAAAATGAAAAATAAAAGGAATTTCTATAAAAAAGATGTATACATTCATTTAAGTATTTTACTTTTGTAGTTTTGTGCCTGAATCTCAACCCACACAAGATTTAATCTTTTGTAAAGAAATATAGGTCTTAGGGGAGAGTATTTGTTTCAGTTGTTCCTTTTTCCCCTCTTTCTCCCTGACCTTTGAGCATTACAGAGGGGGTCCCTGTATTTACTAGTGTATTCACGGTTCTTTAACTGTGGGATTGATAGTTATTCAAATCAGTTGTATCATTGGATCAGACTTCTAATTTTTTTGTTAATACGTGGTGGTGGTTACGTTTTCACTTTTCTCCTGTGTCCTTTGCATGCTAAGAGGTAAATGGTGGTTTTGTTTTGGCTATTGGTTGGCTGTGTTCCGTTGTTTCTATATTCCTGGCTTGGTGTATTCACATTTTCTCTTTCTATATTATATCATCTGGTTTACCTGGTTTGATTACCATGGATGGATTTAAAACGTTTGGGTTCTCGGATGAGGACTTTTCAGCACTAATAGGACAGGCCATGTCCATTGGTGATTCCACCACATCACATAGTGGTGATGATTCAGAGTGGAACAATTTGCTAAATCTTAGAAAAAATTAAAGAGAATGGAGTCACATGCTCACTACATGTTAGAGTATTTACGAGCTGGTGTTATTCCATCAGGATTAAGGGTCCGTAACGTACCGGCGCTTTTCGTTGAGATACATAAGTTCCTGGAGCGGTGGTCCCACATTGCGAACCGTTGTTCCAGGGACTGGATGATCTTGATCATCGAAACTGCCAAAGAGGTCATGTCTGTATTAAGTCAGGAAATTAAGGAACTAGCAGATAAACTCCAGACCTCCACGGCACTGGAGGAAGCAAAAGCTAGACTAGAGAAAATGAACACAGACATGAAGGACTTTGAAGATTATCTGACTAATAGAAAATCAGACAAACTAAAGAAGGATGTGAGGTGGTATACTCAAGAGAAGGCCTATCCGTATCTACATAAGTCTTACTATCAAGATTGGAATCAGGGGCTACATACCAAAATCATGGTAGAAATAATAGAAGGACTGTTATCAACTTCTCTGACACCTATTCATCTGACTCAGATACAGATAATTTTCAGGGCCCTGAAGAGATGCATTACAATTATCGACCCAACCCAGGTAGGCAGACAAGTCAACAACCCTACAGGGGCCAGTCCCCTTTTTTATACCGCGGCCAATACCGTGGGAGAAACAGACGTTGGGGCCAAGAGAGAGGGGACCAGCAACAATCGATGGCCCCTCAACATCCACAACCTTACGTAAAAACACGCAATCAGCAATATTGGAGGACGTAGATATCTCCGCTTCACATCATACGAATAGAGATGATGCTTTGCCCATTTTTAATCTTTCATCGGAGCAATTGACACAGGGAGAATTTGAAGTACTAGGGAGAGGTCTCTCGTTTGTTCCGAGCACTGGCCCTAACTTGTTCAAATTACATCAGGATATTTTTCCTTCTTTAGGAAGGTTAGACTTCGAAAATTTTTCATGCATAAACCCCTAGAAAATGGGGAAGAAAATCTCTCTCAGTGTAAACCACCATCTATCTTTACTCCAACTTTAGAAATGGTGGGACCTGAGGTGGAGATTTTTGAGAAAACTGTACTTAAAGAAATAACACGTATCACTAAAATCCCCCATATAAACAGCATAATTTGTCGTTGAAAGACCATCAAGCACTTAAAAACATCAGAGATAATAAAAATATCATTATCAAACCTTGTGACAAAGGTGGGGGTATTGTGATTATGGACCAGACCACGTATAATGATAAAATCCTTGCTATGTTGTCAGTGAAAGAGCATTACAGCAAGTCTCACCCTAGAGAGTTGAGTAAACTTACCACACATATTCAGGTAATCACTAAAAGGGCATTAGATCAGGGTTCCATATGCCAACAAGAGTATCAGTTCCTTAATAAACCTTGCCCAATAGTACCGGCACTATATGGAGTCCCCAAGACTCATAAAAATGCTGTGGATCCTCCTTTACGTCCCATCATTTCTACTATTGGATCGAGTACAGAACCACTCTCTAAATATATTGATACCTTCCTGTGCCCTCTCACAAAGAACTATGAGTCATATATTCGTGACACAGGAGATATCATAGAGAAAATTGAAGGAATCTCATTCGACCATAACAGGGACATCCTAGTGACGCTTGACATTGAGGCACTGTACACCAACATTCCTCAATGTCAAGCGTTACAGGCAGTAGCTGCTCTCCTCTGTAGAACCCCTGGAGACAGACCCGATGCTTTCATACTGGAGTGTTTAGAGATCGTCTTATTGAATAATTTCTTTGACTTCAATGGCCTTTTGTATCAACAGATCAAAGGCACTAGTATGGGAGCTTCGGTGGCGCCGAGTATAGCGAACATCTACATGGGCGAATGGGAACTGAGAAATATCTTCAATGAGGCAGCCCCCTTTTTCGAAAATGTTAGCCACTGGAAGCGTTTCATTGACGATATATTCTTCATTTGGAAGGGGGACAAAGACATCTTGGAAGTATATATTGCGTGGCTTAATGCCAGTGACAGTAATCTGAAGTTCACATCTCACTACAGTTCTGCGGAAGTAGAATTTCTAGATATAGTGATCCGGGGCCTGGATGAAGGCCTATCAGTGAGCCTTTTTAGAAAACCTACGGCTAAAAACACTATTTTGCAGCATCAAAGTTTTCACCCCTCATGTCAGAAAGATTCCATTCCCTTTGGAGAATTCTTGCGCGTTAGGCGAAACTGTACCACCATGGAGGATTTTCATATACATGGGGATGCATTGAAGAAACGCCTATTAGCCCGAGGTTACCCCCGCCGCTTGGTCAAGACGGCCTTCAAGAGAGCCAAATATTATAATCGAGAGGCACTGTTACAGGGCAATACCCGTGCCCCCAAAGACCAGACGGTATGTGTTATCAATCATTCTCAGTTAAATTTTAAAATTAAGAACATTATCACTAAGAATTGGAGAATTCTTAATGCACAGGAAGGAGAGGAACTCCCTCTACCCCTAGTAGCATATAGGAGAAATAAGAATCTCCGTGATATGCTGGTGCACACCAGAGTAGAAACTAATAAGATTCATCAACAGGCCACTCTAATGGGATTACCTCCCATTTTGGGAAACCACAGATGTGGTACATGCCATGCCTGTAATACAGCGATGGTTACTGATTCTATTACATATAAGGGTAAAACCTTTAAACTTAGAGAACTGAGCAACTGTAGGAGTTCTAACATCATATATATCATCTTGTGCCCATGTGAGTTGGCGTATATAGGAGAGACTAGCCGAGAGTTCCGTATCAGGTATAGTGAGCATAAATCAGCTGTTCGCACTAAAAAGCTACAGCCCCTATGGTTGCGCACTGCTTGGACAAGCATCATGGAGAATTTGATCTACGGTGGTGCATTCTTGAAAAGATTAAATCGATACCAGGTCAATCTATGGAAATAACCCGCAAAAGAAGGGAAACCTTCTGGATTTTTTCTTTCAATAGTGTCAAAAACGGATTGAATGAAGAAATTGTCTGGCACATCAGTCAACGCTAGGTCTAGGCAGTAAATTTTTGGATTCATGGTACCTGACCCTTCCATTGGTTCAGGTTTTGGTTGGCAATTAATGGGCTTCCTCCAACCTGGTTCCTATCTGTTGAATGCCTGACGACTCCTTGTGCCGTTCAGGTATTGATATCTTTATTGATCCTGTTGCAGGGGATACCCACATTTATTGTGAGTTGACAGTTAGTTGTTGGCTTAGGAAATGTGGCAGTACTGTAGACACTCTGTTTACAATTTGCTTATTTTAGCGAGCACACTGATTCCTGTGGGAATGCTTTGTCCATCGATCCCGGAGTATATAAAAAAAAGTGTCCTCCCTTTATATGCAGAAAGTGGGATTAGTGATCGATTTTATCATCTTTGTTACCCATTGAGGTGTCGAGTTTACTTAGCAGTACCCTTTCAGTGACAGCTCCAAATAACGTGGTATCATCCTGTGACACCTCGCACGTTAGAACTTAGGTCAATTTTTACTACTCTAAGATGGCGCTCGAGTATACTTCATATCGTACTAGTGATCCTTGGAACGGATTTATGATGTCATGACGCAAATAGCTATGCCCTTCATTTGCGCATGCGTGACTAGAATTTAAAAAGGAAGTTTGTTTGGCGCCCGGGATACTCTGTAGTTCAGCGTTGGACGCAGAGCGATGCGGAGGGGTTCCCCGTGAAGAGTGGGTAAGCACAGAGACAAGTCTATATAGTGTGGGAGGGCTCATGCATGGCAGATGAGTGAGATTAGAGGCACGTACTTCTCTGTATGATTATAATTTTTGCCAGATGGAGGCAGACCACAACCTAATTAGATGAGAGTTCTCTAAGAGTGTAGAAATTGCATTAATATTTTGACTAACACGTCAATCTGTTCTACAATAATCTTCTATGTTTACTTGTCAGACTGTATACTCAGTTTGTCGACGTGTGAGTCTTCCCTTTGTCATTCCCTCTTTGTGAATCTTAGATCAGACATGTAGGACGTGTCTCACAGTATGGGGAACGTGTATTTCATGAGAGTGTTAAGCATCACACCTCGACTATAGGGCGCTATTAGGTACTGCACAACAGTTGTTGGTATTTTGGTTTATCTGAGCTGTGTTTCCCACATACAGTATATACACCAGTAATGTGGTTGGCCATTTAGTAGGTGAGATGGTATTTACAAATTAAATAGCTATAGGAGAGTTGGCGTTGTAATAATACTCAATTGCAGTAACTATCCTAGCGGTGACGATGTCTTGGTGTTACCCTCTCTCATGCAACAGTTAGGGTGATTTGTTCTGCGATAGTAAGGGTTACCGATATGGATCTCTCGGCCTACTTTCTTTTCAGATATGTTTATGGTAGATTTATTCTATGTTTTTTTCAGGGATATATACCATAGGAATATCTTCTCTGATACGATTTGGAGCAAGAAGCATTCAGCTCTGGTTAGAGCAAGCTCGTCTAATACATTGCACGCATATTTTTAGGTGAGTATTTAATTCTCCAAAATCCCTTGATTCAGATTACTATGAATAATAGCGAGAGATTATATGCCAACTAATAAATAGTAACATACTATATGTCTCCCTTTAGAGTCTTCACTACTGGCGTAGGGGACTCTAATATATTAATTGACTATCCTAGAAGCCTGCATCGATATGAGTTAGAAGGTAGGAACCAGCCATATCGTTACCCTTGGTATATGCGTTTGCTTTGGGAGTATAAATTATTTATCCCCATATCACTTTTTCTTTACCAATTTTCCCTTTTTGTTAGGAGATGGTTAGCTCCTGCTGGCCATAGACTCTGCTATTCGCCTTGAAGGAGGGGTCTTATCTACTATTGAATTCAGTAAGTTTATTGGCACTACTTCTCGTTTTAAATAGTGCCATCTGGAACATCTGTATACCTATGTATTGCACACTGGTGCATGTATCTTTTAGATAGGTCCTGGCATGTCATACCACGGAACACTCTGGGGTATACTACTTGGAGTTTGTAGTTCTATGATTCTTCAGGTCACACTATACTGCCAATTTCTTCTTGCAGAGAGCACTGATGTATTGAGCATGGCTGTAGATACACACTTCTATCGATAACTGTGGAGGCATTTGCTTTTCTTTCCTTTCTTCTCTTCTGTACACAAGGTGATGGTCTGATCTATTGTTCTTATGAGATTTGTTACCGTAGTATGTGTTGGCATCAGATGCATATATATTATATTTGTTTTTTAGGTACCCCCGTTTTAATTGGCGTCTGTGACACATTATTCTATTTTGGGCGAGGTACTGATGAAGGTGGTTCACGGTGTGTAATTCCACCGAAACGCGCGTCGACTACGTGCGCCCAGACCTTTTGGCTTTGGTTATCAATTTTGCCTATTGGAAACGTTTTTCATCTATGTGTTTCTTATACCCACATGTGTATATGTGTTTTGTATGACTGTGAGCGAGTGTTCGGTATGAATGTGATCTATTGTTAGATTGATTTAATTGCTGGGGGCTTATCTGGAATAAATATCTTTGTATCACATTATTACATGAAATGTGTTATTTTTAATAAATGAATCTATCATATATTTGATGTATATTGTTTATAACAAATAAGAAAATTATAAAAATGAAAAATAAAAGGAATTTCTATAAAAAGATGTATACATTCATTTAAGTATTTTACTTTTGTAGTTTTGTGCCTGAATCTCAACCCACACAAGATTTAATCTTTTGTAAAGAAATATAGGTCTTAGGGGAGAGTATTTGTATCAGAAAGTAGCTTTATTCAGCATTTGTGTGTTAACGGAGTTAAAGTCTTGAAATACAACAAAGGCCAATGGCCAGTCCACAACAAAGTCCAAACAGGGTGACAGTGGCAGATGTCACCCTTCGCATGCCTGCAATGCTACACCCCAGGGACATCCCCCTCGGAGGGGCATACGGGGGGGGCAGGCCAGGCACCGCAGGGACAGGATCAGGGCTCACCAGAAGGAGGCAGGGAAGGGGTGGTGGGTGCTGGAGAGTCACTGACAACTGCAGTGGAGGTGTCTGACATGGTGTGTGCCGGCACAACTGGGGGGCATGACTCAGATGGTGTGGGTGCCGGCACGACTGCAGTGGGCTGGGCAGATGGAGTGGACAGGTTCCCCACTGCAGTGCCCAAGTCAGACGTGGTGGTAGTGGACTCCACTGCAGTGCCTATCTCCAGGGGAGTAGAATGGGGTTCAGGTAAGGTGGGCAGGACAGAGGGGGAGGACACCGTCTCCACACCAGTGGCACAGACATGCGCAGCGGGGGGTGTGGTGCTGGAAGAGCAAGTGGTAGGGGGAGAAGGCCGGATCATTTTGGGGATGGTGTATCTGTGGGTGGGGGAACCTAGGGCAGGGTGTGGTGGGGGCACCTGTGGAGTGTGGAAAATTAATTTGTATCGATAAACATTGTCTGCGCCATCTTGCCCTTTTTCCCAATGCCACACTTTCGTCGTCCGCGGCGGCCATTTTAGCTACCTTGATCAGACCCACTCTCTGCACACCGCTAATCCCCAGCGCGGCTCCACATCCTCGCAAGCCCCCCGCACTGGTCACCCTCTCTCTCTCTCTCATGCACGGGCCATTAACCCCTCCAACTGCGCTGCACTTCCCTGGGAATCTCACCCCGGGCCTGCCCGACACCTCCCTTTCCTCCTATACACTATCACACCCTCTGACACCCCTCTTCCTCCGTATCCGATTGTCCAGGCCGGTCCCAGGCTATCACCTAGCCCTGCGGATACAGTTTATGGCCCCGACTGTAAGGAATCGCCCCTCTTCAAAGGAGTTGCAGTAGATCAAGGCCCCCACCCCATGAGATCCGTCACACCACATGCATTCCGGGAACCGGCGGAATGCCTTGCTGATCCTGCCGTCTGATGACGATTCTGTATGGTGAATGGGGAGGGGATTCTCACTGTAAGGGTGCGTGGGAACGGGTCTGAAGCAGAAGATCCCAGGGATGTCTTTCATACTTCAAAGTATCTTTACTGTAATAAAGAATGTCTTCCTGCCATAAATGCGTGTATAAGAGGCCAGGCCTCAGAGATGCAGTAGAGCACCTCGTGAAGATTCCCTGTTGGTCTGATCTGACGTGTTCTCCTCCGGAGAGAATAAACCTTTGTTTCCTGCCTTCCAGTCTCCAGCGCCTGCCTCTTCATTGATTCATATTTTGGGGAATATAGGCGACATCGCCGGGCAATACTTAAGGTTATTCCATTCGTCGATTGCCTTCCTGTTTTACAATTGGCGTCCCAAGCGTGGGGCCCATCAGCGACACGTGGATCCAGTGGGAGAGGTCCTGACGACAGAGTGAACGACTGCAACGATCGGGAGAGCTCCTGTCCGATAGACCCTCGTCTGACAGCCGATCATCCGAACTTCACTGGTTCCGAACAGACCTCTCTCGAGTGATCTACGGCCCTGACTGGGAACCATCAGGAGTGCCGCGATAGAAGATAGAGGACGATCGGGCGCTGGATTCGGAGGACAGGAAACAGCCCATGCGGTCCGGGTAAGGTCATACAAAACGACAAATTGTGAAACGATAACGGTTCTTTGAGACATTTGCTGCTTACAAACGAGGAAGAGTACAAATACTCTATCTTCCTTTGTGAACAGTGAAGGGTGGGTAACGCGGACTTTGTCCCCCTTTGTAATCTGTCGTACCTATCTTTTCTCCCCACTGATTGTTTGTTTGATTGATTGTCAAGGGTAGCTCCCTTTTTCTTTGAGTATCAGAGTAGCTCCTTTTGAGGCATTCCCTGTCTACAAACGGCGAGGGATAGGAATATTCTCTCTCCTTTACAGATAGTGAAGGATGGGTAACGCGGACCTTTGTCCCCCTTTGTAATCTGTCATGCCTATCTTCTCCCCACTGATTATTTATTTGGATCTAGTTCTCTTGAAACATTCATTGTCTGCAAACAACCTGGAATAGCAATATTCTGCCTAGTCTTTTGCAGGTAGTGAAGGGTAGGTAACGCGGACTTTTGTCCCCCTTTGTAATCTGTCATGCCTATCTTCTCCCCACTGAGTGGTAGCTGGTTCAGCTCGGACCGCTTGTTAGAGGTGGATCATCCAGTCCCACTGGAAGGCACCCCTAACAAAGACATGTTCACAAAGCATGGACTAGTCGCTATAGCATATTGCAAATTATGGCACAGGTATACGAAGAAGGAACCCCAGAGTCAGTGGCCACTGATAGGATCCTTTGAAGAAAGCAAACTAGATGCACTAGATGAAGCCCTAAAAACTCGTGAGAACGACACCGACCATGCTAGACAGCGTTGGCCTGTGGCGCAAAGAAACTGTACAGCGAAAGAAGAAAGAGGAAGCTAGGTTAGACAAAGAGCTACGTAAAGCAGCCCACCTAGCTGCAAAGAAACTAGAGGAAGAAATAAAGAAGAGAGAGGAGGCTAAGCGAAAACAAGAGATCGAAACACCGAGCCAGTGTCCTGTTAGAACACCCTCTGCGCTCTACCCTGAATTACCTTCGAAACAGCGAACCAACGATGATCTCTTATTAGGTCCTCCGATCATCTACATGCCCCCTCCATATGCCCCTTCCCAACCTTCAGCGCAACACTCGCGACCCCCAAGCACAGACGAGAGTAGCGCCAGGGCCTCGGCCCCCAAGGCCTCCGCACCGGCGGAATCCCTCGCACCAGATACAAAACAAGCAGCAATATTAGACGACCATGAGGCCCGAAACACAGAACCCACAAGGACGAACAGGTTGGGCAAAAACGAGCAAGAGAGGATTGACAAGGTAGTCAGGACACTAGTAGAACGAAAGGAGAAGGATGAACACGTTATGGATATATTCAACTCATATGCGGGAAGCCACAGACGACACTTTGTCGTACGATTATGTTATCATGTCCTAAACGCTTATGAGGACCGATATCGAGATAGAGGTCCCGAGAGCCTAACGACTCTGTATAGAAAAATTGATATCGGGGATGAGGGCGAGTGTGACGTGACGGACCTCCTTGCGCGTACACTTAGGGTTTTCTGCCACCTCACTGAATCAGAGGTGGAAGCTAAACCTACGACATCCGTAGCGGCCGAACCACGAATAGAGCAACCTAGCACCATGATGCCGATAAGAGAGGCCGCCCCTATTGGGTCCCCCACGAGGTCAGGGAACACATGATGATGTTAACCATACGGATGCAAAAGGGAGGATAGTGTACAACTGGGTCTACCAACCATGGGATCGACAGGATATTCTGATGTTCCGAAAATCTCTGCCCGATTTACGAAAAAACCCCACCGCCTTCTACACTGAACTAGGTACAGCCTTAGGTTCCACTATCATGACCCTAACGGACCTCGATTTGTTCTTCGGGTTATGTCTGCCAGCTGATGTGTGGAAGCAGATCCGCAAGGTCGACCACCTTGAGCTGTTCGGACATACCTGGAAACAACTCGATGAGTTCGACAAGCAACGAGGAGCCGGGCAGAAACCCGTAACGGCCATCCTTGAACTCCCGGACAAGATCGTCCAGAAACTCAAGACCCTGATTCCCGAGAAGAAAATAGACTGGTCAATAGTGACGGCCTGTAGACAGAAACCACAAGAAGACGCTTCGGAATACTTCTCTAGGTTCGAAACGGTGTTCTCCGACTACAGCGGCCAAGATATGGCCACTGCAACCGGACACCACTTGTTCGTTCAGAATTTCGTGAAAGGCCTGGTGCAAGAAGTTTCTCAAAATTGCAGGCGAGCGAAAGCAGTTGGGCAGCCTCTAAACCCACGGCTATCCTCCAGATGGCCCAATACTATGAACATCAGAAGAATGAGAATGATAGGGCATCCGAACGTAAAAGAAGGAGTTGAAAGAGCGGGTCATGATAGCTCAACTGCAGGGGGTGACGATAGGTAGGGAACCCTCCAAGGGGAACTACCAGCCGACAGCCCCTAAAAATACACCCTCCAGAGAATGAATGCCCGTACCCTATACAAGCCGAAGGGACTTAGATGAAAACCAATGCGCGTTTTGTAAAGGATACGGTCACTGGAAGTCGCAGTGCCCGGTCCTTCATGAAGCAAACAAGAACCGAGAGGCTAGGGATGGGACAAACGGACAAAAGAACAGGGACCAGGGACGGGGACACACCAATGGTGCTAACTATGACAGACCAAGCCGACCTAACACATTTGACCGCCCACGACAGAATCAGTATCAGCAGTCCGATTGCGAGAACGTCCGCGATTTCGCATAGGACAGCCAGGGACAAGGGAGGGATCCAGTCGAGCTTTGTGTTGACCAGCAAGGTCCTTATGTCACTGCTAAGGTCCTGGGTACGAAGTCCCCATTTTTGGTGGACACTGGGGCAACACGTAGTGCATTATCCAAACGACTGATTCCAAGGGCACCCTTGTCTGGCTCACACGTGACATCAATAGGCTTTGATGGAACGCCCTCTACTAATCCCTTATCTACACCGATTCCCTTTGACTTAGAGAACAACATCACGGACACGACCTTCCTGCTATCTTCCAACACCCCCGACGCCATTATGGGTCTTGACCTCCTGAAGCACTTTCGAGCCACCATTCGATGTTCCCCAGACGGAGTACGAGTCATACTGTACGATAACCAGAATCCGTTCAGACCTTGTCCCACCCGACGCATGTTTTCCATCACTGACGCTGACTTGTCCTTACTAGACACTTTACCCCCGTACCTTTGGGCCAAGACCGACTCAGACGTAGGACGCATGATGATAGACCCTGTGCACATCACTGTACGGTCAGACGCTATGCTCCCAAAGCTCCCACAGTATCGGATATCGCCCGAGGGCGAGAAGGCATTGGTAGGAATCATTCAGTCCTTAGTCGATGCAGGAGTGGTAGAGGAAGCAGTCAGTAATATCTGTAACAGCCCTATCCTACCCATTGTCAAGAAGCAAGGCGAGGGAGATGAGAAGGCTTATCGCTTCATCATTGACCTCCGCGAAGTAAACAAAGTAGTCGTACCTCAGTACCCAGTAGTCTCTGACATCACCACCATCTTGACCCTGATCCCCTCCACTGCCACTGTTTTCACCGTCATAGATCTCAAAAAATGCTTTCTTTTCTATCCCCATCCATCCAGACAGCCGATACCTCTTCGGCTTCACCCTAAAAGCCCGTTCATATAGATTCTGTAGAGCACCCCAGGGCTACACTGAGAGCCCCAGCATCTACAGCCAGGCTCTCAAGAGACAGCTGGACGCAGTCCAGCTCCCGGACGGAGTGGTGTTAATCCAGTATGTCGACGACATTCTCCTGGCTGCCGACACTACGCCACTTGCCACCACAGCCACCATCCAACTCCTGCACTTCCTCGCGGAGAATGGTCACAAGGTCTCCAAGAAGAAGCTGCAGTTCTGCCAACCACAGGTGACATACTTAGGCCACCTCCTGTCCAAGGACGGGAGAAAGCTCACACCCGATCGGATCCGGACCATCCTAGAGACCCCCGTTCCCAAGACTCAAAAGCAGGTTCGCTCCTTAGTAGGCCTCACGTCCTTCTGTCGGCAGTGGTTGCCAAACCTTAGTCTCATAGTCAGACCTCTACTCTTCTGTTAGCGAAAGACGTTCCCTTCCCACTCCCTTGGACCCCTGAATGCCAATCCTCCTTTCAAGAACTACGAGATGCCCTCTGCTCAGCCCCTGTTCTAGGGAACCCTGACTACACCAAGCCCTTCTCCCTCTTCACCCACGAGAGGGAGGGGTGCGCTTTGTCTGTCCTAACGCAACCCATAGGTCCCAAACAACGCCCTTGTGCCTACTTCTCTGCCACTCTTGACCCTGTAGCCAGAGCTCTGCCCGCCTGCCTTCGAGCGGTAGCTGCCGCTGCCGTCTCTATCCGACAAAGTGAGGGGATCGTACTTTCGAATTCCCTCACTGTGCTGGTCCCCCATGCTGTCGACACACTCCTGAACCAGACCAAGACTCAGCACCTGACTAGCGCACGACTGACTGGTTACGAGTTAACTCTGCTTACACCCCACATCACGTTGAAACGATGTACCACTCTGAACCCTGCCACTCTGTTGCCCCTCCCCGATGACGACCCCAATGTGTCCCCTATGCATGACTGTGTGACCCTCACGGACGAGCAAACTAGAAGTAGAGCTGACCTCCGTGACACTGCCATCCCAGACCCTGATGGAGAGCTATGGGTAGACGGCTCGTGCATTAAACTCCCCGACGGCACGACCTCGGCTGCCTATGCAGTCACCACAGCCCGGACGGTAGCTGAGACGGCCCGCATCACCCAACGGTCCGCACAAGCGGCAGAACTAATTGCCCTCACACGTGCATGCGTCCTAGCAACAGGCAAAGTCGCAAACATCTACACCGACAGCCAGTATGCCTTCGGGGTGGTTCATCATTTTGGGCTCTTATGGAAGGAAAGGGGATTCCTGACTTCGCATGGTACACCCATCCTTCACGGAGATCTAGTCTCTACCTTGACCGAAGCAGTCCTCCTCCCGAACGACTTGCAGTCATCAAATGCCAGGCACACAAGAAAGTGACAGACATCATTGGACAAGGAAATGCACTAGCCGACATCACTGCTCGAACCACAGCTGAGAATAGGACGACGACACGCATGTACGTGACTAGGTCACAGACGGAAAAATGGAAGGATGCTAGAGAGCACATTAGAGACATACAAATGGCCTGCTCCCCCAAGAACTGACTGAATGGGCACGGGTGGGACTGAAAGATGATGAAGGCTGCTGGTTGACAAAAGACACGAACAAATGGCTGCTACCCAATTCCTACTTGATCCCCATACTGACTATGGCACACTCCCCAGCACACATAGGATCTGCCCCCATGATTGAACTCATCACCCGAGTCTGGCACAACGACAAGATTCCCGACTCTGCTAGACGCCTAGTTCAACAATGCTTAATCTGCTTGCAACACAACCCAGGGAAAGGAACTGTTGTCCCTCGGGGTGGGTTCGAGTCCCCGACCATCCCTTTGAAGTCCTACAGATGGATTACATTCAGCTAGACCGTTGCCTGGGTTTGAAGTACATCCTTGTTGTCGTGTGCGCCTTCAGCAAATGGGTGGAGGCCTATCCCACACGCGACAACACTGCCATGACCACTGCCAAAGTCCTGTTAAAAGAGTTTTTCCCCCGATATGGCCTTTGTCGGATTTTATGGAGTGACAATGGCCCCCACTTCATAGCTGAAGTCATCCAACTTATCTTAAAGGGATTGGGTGTAAAACAGAAATTTCACGCAGTCTTCCACCCCCAATCTGCAGGCCTGGTCGAGCGACACAACGCCACACTCAAGCTAAAAATCTCTAAGATTGTTGCCTCCACCGGACTGAAGTGGCCTGATGCCCTCCCATTGGCAT
This sequence comes from Calotriton arnoldi, assembly GCA_963921515.1. Classification (NCBI taxonomy): domain Eukaryota; kingdom Metazoa; phylum Chordata; class Amphibia; order Caudata; family Salamandridae; genus Calotriton; species Calotriton arnoldi. The sequence goes on from CAWUFW010004701.1 coordinate 431,952, forward strand.
TGCTATCAATGCGCTCCACCCCCACTAAGCACCACTTGACCCCTTACGGTAGTATTCGGGCGGCCAATGAATATTTGGGCCGCGCCTAGGCCAACTTCGATCCATGACGTCCCAGACGTCCTAATGTCTGACTATCTGTGCACCCTCACTAAAACCTTAACTGTCATCCATCAACAGGTGCTACAAGCCATCCCAGACGCTTCCAGGGGCCCAGGACACGACATTCACCCAGGGGATCACGTCTTGATCCGCAACTTCCAGCGTGCCAAAAGCTTGGAACCTCGGTGGACGGGCCCCTGGCAAGTCCTGATCACTACACGGACGGCCCTTCGAGTGGAAGGCAGCGTCACTGGGTGCATGCGCACCATTGTAAACGCGCCCCCAACTCTGACGACGGAAGAAGACATCGCGACTCAGGAAGAGCTCCTGACAAAAGACAAACCATCGTTGAGCTGTCACACCGACACAGAAACGCTCGAACTGGCAGAGTTTCCCGATCCCACCGTACCGCCCAGGGAAGGGTACAACCTACGTAAAAGGGAGGAGCTTCGGCAAAGCAGACCACTGACTGGGTAAAATCTCAGAACGGTAGCCTAACACACTCAAGGTTGCCCGAAGAGAAGTTAGAGAAAGTCGGTGGTTCTGCCCGCTACCGAGCACTCTGAAGATGATGGAAGCGCCCGACTCCCCAATGATGGAAGCAACTGGATATCCGAAGAGGACCTACCGAAACCCAAAGACTAACAAACTGCACAGCTCAAAGACTATAGCCGTTTTCATTACCCTTCTCTTTTGCCTCCTCCTCATGACAACCTTCTGGATCATCGAAGAAAGCACACCCGCTCACAAAACATTGCTCCCCACTGAACTGCCGATAACTACCAAGGAACACTTCCTGATTGCCCTTTCTCCACCGCTCCGAGAGAGACGCAGGGAGTTCTGGAATAACTCTTTGTGCAACTGCTGCACCAACACAACCTTGCCGCTAATGCCACTAATTGCTGGATCTGCGGGCTGCTGCCCCATGCAGCCGGACACTCCATCCCGTTCATTCCTTCGCCCTTTTCCATCCACGGCTCCTGTCTTGCCTGGCTGATTCTTCTGCAAGAAAGCTTTAAAGGCAATGCCACATCAGAAAGAACTGTTTCGCATTTCTACCACGAGGCATGGCTGAATAAGACTGGGCGAACCGCTACTCCTTTTACCCTCTGACCTCTGGTACCTCTATTCACATGGACATCCCTGCCAAAGAACGAGTGGAAATGCAAGTTTTCCATAACCCAGCCAGACCCACTTTCTCCTACCTCCGGGAACGAACAGCCACCACTCTGACAGTGGCCTTGTCTGTTGTCAACGTCTCGGGCCTTGTGTGCATCGAAGGCCTGGGGACGCAACTGGTGGGCCGCAGCGCCTGCGTCATCACCAGAACACTGGATTCATCCGACCCTCCCTCCTTTGTTGCTTCTCCAAATATGTACTTTGTTTGTGGCACCAAAGCATACACCTGGCTCCCCAAAGGTTGGGGGCACATGCTACATTGCCTTCATCCTCCCACCTACGTATGTGGCCCCAGCAAGCCATCACCAGCAAAAGCGTGCAAGGGACATCGACCAGGCCGACTCGACAGGAGCACAGTTCTTGGATGCCGCGAAAGGACTTGTGCCATTCTGGGGTCCGATGACGAACAGCCGCGCCATCCGACACTTGACCCAGGCAGTTGAAACCACCATGAACATCACAGCTGGCATCTTGACCAATAACACCGCAGAGCTTCAGGCAGTCCGCCTGGTGGCTCTGCAGAACCGCCTTGTTCTAGACGTGGTTCTGGCAGACCGAGGAGGAGCATGCCGCATCATTGGGTCCAGCTGTTGCACCTACGTGCCAGACAATTCACCTTCTGTTTACAAAGCCATCGAACACCTCCATACACTGTCCTCTGAAGTACACCGGGAGCAAGAAGGATGGTCGCTTGGGAGCTGGTTCTGGGACTTACTGAAAGCCTGGGGGTGGAGGTTGTTCACATTCATTCTGATTCCGATTGTGGTGCTATGCGGGTGTTGCTTAAGTATCCAATGTCTGCCTCCTCTGTGTTCATTATTTTCAAATTGCATTTGCCCAAAGACTTTGGACTTACAGGCTGAACACATGAAAACTTTGTATGAGACAGAAATACGTGGCATTATGGGGATCGACCCGAATTAACAAGTTGGCGAGAAATGTTAAAAGGGGGACTGTGGAAAATTAATTTGTATCGATAAACATTGTCTGCGCCATCTTGCCCTTTTTCCCAATGCCACACTTTCGTCGTCCGCGGCGGCCATTTTAGCTACCTTGATCAGACCCACTCTCTGCACACCGCTAATCCCCAGCGCGGCTCCACATCCTCGCAAGCCCCCCCGCACTGGTCACCCTCTCTCTCTCTCTCTCATGCACGGGCCATTAACCCCCTCCAACTGCGCTGCACTTCCCTGGGAATCTCACCCCGGGCCTGCCCGACACCTCCCTTTCCTCCTATACACTATCACACCCTCTGACACCCCTCTTCCTCCGTATCCGATTGTCCAGGCCGGTCCCAGGCTATCACCTAGCCCTGCGGATACAGTTTATGGCCCCGACTGTAAGGAATCGCCCTCTTCAAAGGAGTTACAGTAGATCAAGGCCCCCACCCCATGAGATCCGCTCACACCACATGCATTCCGGGAACCGGCGGAATGCCTTGCTGATCCTGCCGTCTGATGACGATTCTGTATGGTGAATGGGGAGGGATTCTCACTGTAAGGGTGCGTGGGAACGGGTCTGAAGCAGAAGATCCCAGGGATGTCTTTCATACTTCAAAGTATCTTTACTGTAATAAAGAATGTCTTCCTGCCATAAATGCGTGTATAAGAGGCCAGGCCTCAGAGATGCAGTAGAGCACCTCGTGAAGGTTCCTGTTGGTCTGATCTGACGTGTTCTCCTCCGGAGAGAATAAACCTTTGTTTCCTGCCTTCCAGTCTCCAGCGCCTGCCTCTTCATTGATTCATATTTTGGGGAATAGAGGCGACATCGCCGGGCAATACTTAAGGTTATTCCATTCGTCGATTGCCTTCCTGTTTTACAGGAGTTGGGGCCTGAGGGATGGAGGAAGGAGACTTGGTGGTTGAGCTGCAGGGCGGCGGCGGGGTCTTGCTCTTCCAGGTCTGGGGGGACTTGTGGATGGGGGCGTCAGTCGGTCTGCGCCTGGGGGAGGGTGTCCGGGGGTGAGGGGCACTCCCCTCTGTGCGGGTGGGCTTCCTCTTCCCCCTGTATGCTGGATCAGCTGGATTGGAGGGGAAGAGGCCGAGGTCACAGAGGAAGAGCCGCTGTGTAGGTGGGGTTGCAGGTGAGGCAAGGGAAGGGGCCTTGGAGGGAGAGGTATCGGAGGACTGTGGAGTGACTGTGGATGCCTGTGTGTGTGTCTGTCCCCCATCCCCTGTGAGTGTGGTATCAGTCCCCTGAAGATGCCTGCGTGCACGTCTTGTTTTTTGAGTGGGTGTGTCTGTGCTGCCCGTGTCTGTGTGTTTGGGTGAATGTGCAGGTGTGCATGTGCTTGGGACAGGTAGGGTGCCAGGAAGTGTGGATGGGGCAGAGGTAGGAGGGGTGAGGGACTGTTGGAGGAGGGACACTGCTGCCGTCAGGGAGGAGTCCATGGACCTATTGCTCCTCTGTAGGGCAGACATGCCCGATGAGATGCCCTCCATGAACAACACCAGCTGAGTCAACAGAGTGGTGTGGGCATGGAGGACACTCAGCATTGCTGTCTGCCCTACATGGAGCTGGCGAAGTAGGTACACAGACTCCTCACTCAGGGCAGCAGGGGACACAGGGGCAGGGGGTGCGGTGCCTGGCACGAAGGAGACATGCTCCCGAACACGGGAGCCTCCACGGACCTCTGGAATGGGAGCCGATGGGAGGGCGGTGGTGGTGGTGGCGGGGACAGCAATACTAGCTGGGGTGTGGTGGCTGCTGACACCCGCCTCCATAAGGGAGTCATCCTCCGAGCTGCTGTGGTCCTCAGCTGAGGTGGATGGTGCTGAGGACTCCTCGGTGTGGCTTCCCTCGTCCTCCGTGCCACTGGGTCCCTCCGACCACTCCTCAGCTGCTGACCCAGTCTGGCTCTGCGGCTCCTCCTGGTCCGTGGAGCTGTCCCCTCCTGTGGCCGTGGATGTATCTGCAAACAATAGGGAAACAGACAAACATCAGTCACCTGCACTGACCGCACACACCACAGTAAGTACAGCACATTACAGAGCAAGCCCTGGCAGCCTTAGTTGAACATTTCCAAAAGTGCCCAAACAGAGTAGGAGAAGCCAATTGTCAGTCTGATGGTCAACCATGGCACTCACATCCCTCCTGGCCTTGCACCCATCTGTCTGGTGTCTGTCGGATAGCAATACCCCAGTGTGGACACATGCACCACCTACACAGTAGTTGGACAGTGCAGAGAACACAGTGAAGTATGTGAACATGCACACATCACAACTTTTGCCATTGAGTCAGTACAGATGTCTGGATAAAGGGATGGCCAGGGTCTATTTTGAAATGCATGTGATGCATACCAGCACCAGACACCATGATGCACCCATGTCCTGATAGTCAATGCCACAATGGGGTGCATGTAGCACATGTCACTCCCCTGCAGGATCATTCATAGGAAGTTTAATGCCATGGCACAGGCATGCCTGCAAAGTCATACATCACTGTCTCCAGTCACATGGGCAGGGGAGCCAGACAACAACAGTCTGCACTGTGTCACAAACATAGGTCATGGGGAATGCACGTCCTGGAGCTGACAAGTGCACATGTCCATCCCCCACAAACCACATCATCTGAACTCTTATTTGTCCACGTCATACCAATTGGACATATGGGAGACCTGAAACACAACCCTCAGAACCTGAGCACCTCACAATCTGCTGTGAATGGGAAACAGCTGCCTGAACTTCGCATTCGCATACCCCAGTCTGCACGGTCAAGTGATCAAACACCTATATGTCACACAAGTATCGTCTCCTATGGTCACATCTCCGGTGGCATGCTGAGCCCTAACCGAGAAACACCCCAGTAGTCCTGACAACATAGCCACAGCACAATGACACAGACGCAGACACCTGAGGGAACATTTCACTGAGCACAACGTGTCAGCTGATACATGGGAGTGGGAGTACAGAGTGTATTGTATGGCCTGGAGTAGGCATGACTGTCCTGCTCCACGTGAATGAGGGATGAGGCCTGGACAGTAGCCAGGTGGCTAAGTATGTGTGACACACTTGATATACATACTCCTGAGGCCCAAACATTGTTCCCACCCGCAGCATGGGTGGGTGCCAAATACCCCAGGCACATGTGGTGAATCAGAACAGCAATTGGACCACATATCAAAGTAACACGCAGATTACATGTCAGAACTCAGGCATTGTGTAGGCAATGGACCCACCCATGAAGCCCACCACAGAGTTACGGGAACAAATGCTGTCCCCCACCTTGAGCTAAGCAAAATGCAAGGAGACAGTACCCAAGTGACACAATTTCCTGACTGCAAGGTCCACACCTGGGTATCAGATGAGGAGTGGGCAGTGCACAATTGAGGGACATGGGTCCTGGACCACATGACTGATGTACTGTTGAAGTTAAAGCAGGCCAGAGGAGGGCACATAGCATGTCAGACAAAGTTCACAGTGCAGTCATGGACTCACCCCCTCCTTGCTGCTGTCTGGCCTTCAGCTGCCCATCCAGATCAGGGAAGACCACCGCCAGGATCCTGAGCATGTGGGGGGTCAGGGTCCAGTGTCCGCCCCTCCTGCGAGGAGGCGACAGCTTCAGCTGGACCCGTGCGATCCTCCGGGTCCAGCCCCGAAGTTCCTGCCACCTCTTCTGGCAGTTGCGGATCCGGCGCTTGTAGACCCCCACGGATCTCACTGCCCGGACGATGGTCAGCCATATCTGCTGCTTCTGGTGGGCATCAACCTGTGGGGATGACAAAGTGAAAAGCCCATTACTACACATGCAACATTTCCGTGCATCACACATTTGGATATACATGTCTCAATCACAGGGGCACATGATGTACACAGGCAGTGCAACGATGGCTATGTACAGTCTGCCAGCAGTTACTACATGGTATCATTGCCTGGGAAGTAAAACCTTGTTAAAATGCACTGTTACTGCACTATACTTGTTCAGTGCATGTAACTACACACTATGGGGGGTGACAACTACTCAGTGAGCCTTCTAGCCAGTGGCGTGCAGACTGTAGGTCTTGCTAGTCAGACAACATGCACATTTAGTAAGGCAGTGGACAGCACACTCACCTGCTCCCCTGGTTTCCCATACAGCTTGCTGTACTGTGGAAGGAGGCTGTCCAGCAGGGCCTGGTTCTCCTCAGTGGTGAAGGCTGGGGCTCTCTCCACAGTACGTGCCATTGCAGGATCCAGAGGATGCAGATACAGCAGCGGTGGTGGTGGCAGATGTCGTCCTGGAGCATGTAGTGCAGGCAAGTGAGCTCTCAGGGGAACAGCCAGCATTATATGTGTGCTGCTGAGGCAGATACTGTCCTATGTGTCCAAAGTGATAGGTCCAAGTCGTTTGCATCTTCTGAATCTGGCCAATCCATGGTTTGCACCACTTACACACGCCCACAGCATCCTTCAAAAGTTCAACTTCATGACACCCATGAATTTGCAACATTGTTGTGGGTGGCCAACTGAATTCACAGCATCAGACTCGTTAATGGTTTGAAAACGCATCCGTTGCCATGCCAGGCCATAGCCAATGCGTGCGCACCGATCGGTCCATTGCTGTACAAGGCGTACCCGCTCACATCGTATGCAATGGCCAATGCGTGCGCACCGATCGGTCCATTGCTGTACAACGCGTACCCGCTCACATCGTATGCAATGGCCAATGCGTGCGCACCGATCGGTCCATTGCTGTACAACGCGTACCCGCTCACATCGTATGCAATGGCCAATGCGTGCGCACCGATCGGTCCATTGCTGTACAACGCGTACCCGCTCACATCGTATGCAATGGCCAATGCGTGCGCACCGATCGGTCCATTGCTGTACAACGCGTCCCTGTACAAGTCACTGGCATATGTCACCATGCCTGTCACAGGTGAACGTATGCCAGCCACATTTACATCACAGGGAGTGAGGGGCACACCTACAACACCACAGCCTGTCCACACTGTATCCTAAGGCATGTAAGGCTGCATTACCTGTTCCGTGTATGGGGGTCAACATGTTATTTTGTGGGTGGCACTTGGGGGCAGCCACTCCCAGGCTGTGCACGTGTTCATGGGGACAGAATCCTTGGTGTGTTGTGCACATGAACACTGTGGTGTGCAACTGTTCATTTCAGAGCATGTGGCATGGTCACATTTCACGGTTGTGTATGTGTATGTCATGTCACATACCCCTGAGTCCCATGTGGGACGGTATGTACGTCCCAGGGTGACCCATTGCCACAATAGTGATGGCCCTCCACAGTCTGTGTGCATGTTGTGTTTACAATGTCTCTGATTCCATGTTCACAATGGGAGACAGTCTCCACATCCACGTTGTTTGTGCATGGACTTTGATGTTGTGCGTGTGTGTGTCACAGATGTCCATGTCTGTCCTGCCGAGGCAACAGGGACCACTACCTGTGGGGGTCATGGTTGTTTAGCTGTGGTGTATTCATGATGCACCATGTCATGCCAGTGTCCATGTGGCAATACAGGGTCCCTGTGAATCTACCTGTCGATGAGCTGTGATGCCTGGGGCACATCTGTCCTCACATGTCACTGTGGTGTGTGTTTGGAACGTGACAGCAGTACATGGGTACTGTGACACAGCCTAATGATATCCCATAGCACAACCTGGGACTTGTTGAGGACACATGTTGAACTGTGATGTTAGATGTTAGCCATGTAGGTGCCATACATGTCCTTACGGAACGGCACACGCATGATGTACTTGTGTCTCGTAATGATGTATCATGTGATATTGAGTCTGGTCTATGCCACATATGTGGGGTGTCTGACAATCTTTCTTTCTTCACCTATGCACTGCAGGGCACCAGCTGTCCATCGGCCATTCCCTGACCTTGCAACAATGGTTGAACGGGACTGCATCCGACGGTACCGCTTCACCAGGCCACTGATTGAGGAATTGACGGTGCGGTTGGCCCCACATTTGCAACCTGGCCGGACATACCCTACAGCGCTGACCCCCAAGGTGAAGGTGATGGCAGCCCTACACTTCTTTGCCACCGGTACCTTTCAACACACTGTGGCGTCTGCTGGTGGGATGTCACAGACCATGTTCAGCCGTGTGCTCCGCGATGTTTTGGAGGCAATGTTGAGATACCTGAACCAGTACATCTATTTCCCTGAACGTCAACAACTCACTGACGTCAAGAGTGACTTCTATGCCCTGGGGAGGATGCCGCATGTCATTGGCTCCATTGATGGGACACATGTGGCTTTGGTACCACCACAGGCACATGAGCAGGCATACAGGAACCGCAAACATTACCATTCGGTCAATGCACTGGTGGTATGTCTTGCAGATATGAGCATCTCACACGTGTGTGCCCGTTTCCCCGGTTCTGCACACGATGCCTACGTGATGAGGAGTAGTCGCATCCCGAGGATGATGTCACAGATGCGGAACCAGCGTGCCTGGCTTGTTGGTGTGTACTGACTTTGTACCATTGTGTGTGTTCTGCAATGTAGTATTCCACCCTCTTTTCCAACTCAGCTAATGTGCAATTGTCTGTATGTAGGTGACTCCGGATACCCCAACATGCCGTGGTTGCTGACGCCCCTCAGGAACCCTGTGACACCAGCCCAGATGCGCTACAATGAGGCACATGGTCGGACCAGGAGAGTGATTGAGCGGACATTTGGTCTCCTGAAGAGCCGCTTCCGCTGCCTGGACAAGACAGGAGGGGCCCTCCCATATGCCCCAGCAAAGGTGTGCAAGATTGTCATCGTCTGCTGCATGCTACACAACCTGGCAGTGCGGAAGGAGTTGCCTCTCATCCTGGATGACGATGACCAACATCCGCCACCTGTGGAGGATCCTGGCCTGGGCCACGATGCCAGTGATGGTGATGATGATGAGGGTGATGTCCGCACACAGCTCATCACCAACTTCTTCAGCTGAATGTGAGTATCCAGAGATGTCATGTCAATGATGTGAGTTTGCGTGATATGTGTTGGTGGTGCTCTGGTGCTGTTTGAGTGTGTCCATGTGCTACTTGACTGTATGCGTGCAGCGATGTGTCCTTACAGGTAGTCTGTACTCCCCAACAGTGTTGACATGCTAACTTGGTTTTGTGTAGGTATCTTGTGACATGTATTGGGCATGAGTATTGCAGTTCTGTCCTGTTCTTCAGTGCTTTTGACTGTGTGTCATTTCTGTCCTTCACAGGGTACTTTCTGAGTTGGTTGGTCGACTGTGATCCCCCGACACCGTGATTCAACTTCCAGGGTGGAAGCTGTTGTTTCCCTACAGGTGATGTGCCCCACACCCCTGGACTTCCTTTCTTCTACACTTGTTGACTGTGTGGCCACTGCCACGTGGGATTACCTTGCATCTGTAGTGGAAACAACATGTTGCAAATGTGTAATAAACCTGTGCTTCACTTTGGGATGTGCGTTGTCTGTGGTCACACATCTGACTGACATTTGCTTACTGCACCAGTGGGCTAGTTAACACAGACTGTGAATAGGTGTGGTGTCTGTGCATTGCACTGTATTTCCTGGCAACATCAGTGTAGGCGATGAGTCAGATGGCCCTGGTGTGTATGTGTTGTGTAGCCCTAGTGGTGTGTCTCCCTCATATGTGTCACGTCGCCATGACTCACATGACGGTGTTGTACTTGCTGTAGCAGTTAGCATGCACAGTGTCATTTGGCAGATCATCATCTCCATGACAGAAACCACGTTGGAATAACAACAGAGGCAAGTATGGTGTATTAGTGAGTTTATTTACATACATGTGTGAGGATAGTGCACAGGATGGTGGGTGCTGTACATTGGGATTGTAATCCAAAGTTCCCAGATGATTTGGAAGTCTTGGTAGCAGAAATGTCCAGGGTAAAGTCAACAGTCATCTGATACATTGGTCCAACTTAAACTCCCCATGTCATGTGAGGGAGTTGGGTTGCATGCGACAGGGTGAACAGTTTGCACACAAAGGTGGATTTCCAGAACAGGTGTTGGGTACCTGGGGGATGTGCATGGCCATCGGCCTCTCAGTTGTCCTTCCTCGGACGACCCCTCTTCTTTGGGGGGACCCTCAAGTGCAGGCTGCTGCGGTGCAGGGGACTCTCCGCCAGAGTCATCCTCCCTCCCTGTGGCAGTTGCAGTTGTTGCGGCACCAGATGTTGTGGGCACACAGGGAGGTGTGGCCATGTTGGTGCTAATCTGGTGGAGGCATGTCAATATGTCCCTATGCACCGCTGTCAGTTCTTGCAATGTGTCCCACTTGGACTCCATGCCAGCCATGTGTGTCTCCACACGGGACTTGTGTGTCTCCATACGGGACATGTGGGAGTCCACACGTGACATGTGTGAGTCCAAGTGGGCATGATGGGCAGCCTGCTGTTGTTGAATGTCCTTGAGGATCCCCACTACCTGGCTGACCTCTCCAGTGCTATTCTGGTACGCATCAGCAATGCGTACCAGTTGTGGGTCATCATGCAGTCCAGACCCCTCTGCAAACAGCGACCTATGTCTACCACCCCTCCCACCACCCCTGGCGACACGTGCGGGACCTGCAGTGGCACGCACAGGTGACCCTAGGCCCACTTGGGCGTTGTCACTGGTGTTGTTGTCCGTTGCTCCAGGTTGTGCCGGGGTCACTGTGCTGGTGTTATTGTTGGTCCTTGGTCTGTCCGTGTCGGCGGGGGTGGTCTGTGTGTTGGCAGTTGTTGGAGGGGTGGGTGCAGGAGGTGCAGATGGTGGTCCTGCTGGTGCTGCATGATGACTCACACCGGAGGTGCCAGGGAGGTCTTCGCCATCCGAGGAGGCCAGAGGCTGTTCCACACCAGTGAGCTGAGTGTCCCCCGGAGCCTGGGACAGGGACTCCTCATTGTCTGCTGCTGGGTCCCCATCATCACCTGTTTTGGGAGACACACACAATGTATGTTATGTTTCTGCAGGCATCAATGGTTCACACACCTGACAGTTGTGGCTGTACCTCTGGATGCAGGCCTGTACATTGCATTGTCCTAAGTTGTCACAGTCAGGGGTTGATATTGGTGTGGCACATTGTCCTGCAAACTTGAAGCATTTCAATGTGAATGTTGAGGTGTGTACATGGACAGCATTGGTTGTATTTGGTGGACATCCGGCCCTTCTTCTCCCCAGCCCAGTCATCCCACCATGAAGCATGCCACCCTTGCAGTGGGTTCAGGTTGACTCTCAGGATGTCAGTCAGTGGTGTCCTGCTGTTGGTTGGTGCACAGTTCCCAGCATGGCCTTGTGCTCCCCACAACAGAGCACCATTGTCATACATTTTTGAAGTGGCTTTTCACTCCCTGTGAGGTGTGCATGCTTCAGTGTGAGCTTGCTGGGCCATGTGGGTGGGGGATGTTGAGCTGTGACTACCACTCCCATAATGCTATTGCCTACACCCCCCTTCCCAGCATGCCCATACTTCCTTCCTTTTGAGTGGACTTCACTGTGTGTGAGTGTGACAGCAATGTCAAGATGGCTGGCAGTGGTGTCCTGCTGTTGGTTGGTGGCCAGTTCCCAGCATGGCCTTGTGCTCCCCACAACAGAGCACCAGTGTCAGACATCTTTGATGTGGCTTTTCACTCCCTGTGAGGTGTGCATGCTTCAGTGTGAGCTTGCTGGGCCATGTGGGTGGGGGATGTTGAGCTGTGACTACCACTCCCATCATGCTATTGCCTACACCCCCTTCCCAGCATGCCCATTATTCCTTCATTTTGAGTGGACTTCACTGTGTGTGAGTGTGACAGCAATGGCAAGATGGCTGACAGTGGTGTCCTGCTGTTGGTTGGTGGCCAGTTCCCAGCATGGCCTTGTGCTCCCCACAACAGAGCACCAGTGTCAGACATCTTTGATGTGGCTTTTCACTCCCTGTGAGGTGTGCATGCTTCAGTGTGAGCTTGCTGGGCCATGTGGGTGGGGGATGTTGAGCTGTGACTACCACTCCCATCATGCTATTGCCTACACCCCCCTTCCCAGCATGCCCATACTTTCTTCCTTTTGAGTGGACTACACTGTGTGTGAGTGTGACAGCAATGGCAAGATGGCTGACAGTGGTGTCCTGCTGTTGGTTGGTGGCCAGTTCCCAGCATGGCCTTGTGCTCCCCACAACAGAGCACCAGTGTCAGACATCTTTGAAGTGGCTTTTCACTCCCTGTGAGGTGTGCATGCTTCAGTGTGAGCTTGCTGGGCCATGTGGGTGGGGGATGTTGAGCTGTGACTACCACTCCCATCATGCTATTGCCTACACCCCCTTCCCAGCATGCCCATACTTTCTTCCTTTTGAGTGGACTTCACTGTGTGTGAGTGTGACAGCAATGGCAAGATGGCTGACAGTGGTGTCCTGATGTTGGTTGGTGGCCAGTTCCCAGCATGGCCTTGTGCTCCCCACAACAGAGCACCAGTGTCAGACATCTTTGAAGTGCCTTTTCACTCCCTGTGAGGTGTGCATGCTTCAGTGTGAGCTTGCTGGGTCATGTGGGTGGGGGATGTTGAGCTGTGACTACCACTCCCATCATGCTATTGCCTACACCCCCTTCCCAGCATGCCCATACTTCCTTCATTTTGAGTGGACTTCACTGTGTGTGAGTGTGACAGCAATGGCAAGATGGCTGACAGTGGTGTCCTGCTGTTGGTTGGTGGCCAGTTCCCAGCATGGCCTTGTGCTCCCCACAACAGAGCACCAGTGTCAGACATCTTTGATGTGGCTTTTCACTCCCTGTGAGGTGTGCATGCTTCAGTGTGAGCTTGCTGGGCCATGTGGGTGGGGGATTTTGAGCTGTGACTACGACTCCCATCATGCTATTGCCTACACCCCCTTCCCAGCTTGCCCATACTTCCTTCCTTCTGACTCTGCTTCCCTGTGGGGTAGTGTGCCTGTGCTGAATGGATGGCTGACAGTGTTGTCCTGGCGTTTGTTTGGCTACAAGTCCCATGTGTGTCCCTGTGCTTCCCACAGCATAACCCAGGGTGGTGGTTCTTTGTGGGATATTTAATTTTAGTGTGAGGCAATGCATTCTCCCAGGTGAGTTGTGTGTAGTTTGTGTTAAGAGTGTGTGTGAGAAAAGCTGCTGGTAACTATGGTCAGAGCTGTCAGTCCTCCTTCCCACCCAGCCAGATATCCCACCATGAACGTGCTTCCATTGCAGGGAGTGCAAGTTGGCTTTCAGGATGTCAGTCAGTGGTGTCCTGCTGTTTGTTTGTGCCCAGTTCCCAGCAGGGCCTTGTGCTCCCCACAGCAGTAGCCAGTGTCAGCCATCTTGTCAGTTGTTTTCCACTCCCTGTGATGTGAGCATGGTTCAGAGTGGTGTTGATGGGCGAATTGTGAGGGTGAGCAATATCTGTGACTACAACTCCCATCATGCTATTGGCTACACTGACTTGACCAGCATACACAGGATTCCTTCCTTTCTGTGGGCTTCCCTGTGTGGTGGTGTTCTAGTGGTGGCTACATAACTGACTGTGTTTGTTGGTTAGATTTGTGCCACTGCCTAGCTTTATTTGTTGTTGGGTTTGTACATGTCATGACACAGTTATATATCACTATGAAATGGCATGTATTGTGTTTATCTGACTGACATACACATCTTGGGATGATTCTGGTTTTGTTGCTGTGGATTTGCTAAGGCTGCATGGTTTGACTATCCCCTTGACAGTGATGTGTGTATTTTGTCACACGATATTGGGTATATTTGTTGTGTACTCACCAGGCTCTGGGATGTTTGATAGTCCATATACGCTGACTGGTGGTAGGATGGCCCGCACCTTCTCCTCCCAGGGCCTGAGGTATACTGGTTTGGCAGGAGGGCCACTGCCGGTGTGTTGGCTCAAGGCGTAATCCTTCTTTAGTAGGTCCTTGACCCTCCTGCGCACATCATACCACCTGTTCTGGATGTCTTCCTTTGTGCGCAAACATGGTGATTGTGCGTTCACCCTGTCGACGATCCTCTCCCACATCTTGGTTTTCTGCGACATGGGTGTCTGTTGGACCAATGTACCAAACAGCTGTGGCTCTACCCTGAGGATCTCATCTACCAGGACTTCCAATTCACTGTCTAGGAACTTTGGATTCTTCTTTGGGGGCATGGTGATGGGTGGTGGTGGTGATTGATGTGGGTGTGGGTGTGCAAGTGAGGGTGTGTGGGTGTAGGTTTTGCTGGGTGTATGTGAGGGTGCTATTTGTTGGGGTGCTGATGGTGTGTGGCTTGTGTGATGGATGAGTTGTGAGTGTGTCTGTGGTTGCTGTCTGTTGGTGTTCTGTGCTGGCAGGTCAGTTGAATTTGCAAAGGATCATGGTAGGGATTTGTGGCCTTTATATGGGTGGAGTTGTGGGTGTGTCTTTGTTCCCTGTTTCCCCCCCCAGTATTTACTGGCTTTGTAATTGCTTGTTTGGCCTTTTTTTTTGTATTTTTCCCTTTGTACTTTTTGTGCGTGTAGGAGACGTTCTTCTGACCGAGTCGGACACTGCAGTTGTCTCGTGCGAGCTTCTCCGAGTCGTTCACGCTGTGTTTGTGCTGTGTTTCATGTGCGGCGTACGCGTCGGTCGCGGAGTATTGGGTTGCTTCGGCTCGCTGTTTTGTATGCGTGTCGTTCGTATGGCTTGAACTCCGTGCGACTCGGTCGGGTTTTCCACGCGTTGCATCGTACTGCGCGGATCGGACTTCGCTGGTACGTTTCGTTCGGGTTCATTCCTGGTGCGTGTCGGTCGGTTCGATTCGCGTGGTTTTCCGGCCGGATAGCTGTTTTCCGCGCGGTTCGGTCGTTCGGCTTGTGTTCCGTACGAGTCGGTCGTAATTTGCACGCATTTCATCGTACTAGGCGGGTCGGGCAGCACCGGTACGTGTCGGTCGGAATATATTCCCGAACCGAGTCGGTCGGTACGTTTTCCGGCCCGAATCGGAATCGACCCCAGAGTTGGGGAGCAGGGTGGACTATGAGTTACATAGGGCACTTTTGGTGTTACATTCTAAATCCCCATCCTCTACATCAGACCATCTAAAAACATATGAGCTTATCAAGTGTGATTACTATTTAATGAGAAATTGGGTTGTCGGTTGAGTGGGGTGAAACCCAACTCAAGCAACAGTCACAGTCCTTGTCAGGGTGAACCACAAAGAGTCACTAAATTAACCTGTACTAAACCCTCTGGTAGCATGGCCCAAAAGCAGACAGACGTAACTTAGAGGCAATGTGTAAAGATTATATGCGGCACACAAGCAGCAATAAAGTGAGAACAGAGCACAAGATAAATTTCACACCAATTTAGAAAAATAGAGTTAAGTTTAATATATAATATTTCTCACCTAAAAAGCAAAAATCCAATCAGTAGTACTGGAGATATGCAGTTTTAAAGGCTTCAGGTAAGTATAACTCCTAAAAACTCAAAACGCCACTCGCGGTTATTTGTTCATGCTAGACTGGGTGAAAGTTACATCTTCAGGCCAATTGCTATGGAGTGCGAGTCAGATATAAGGACCAGGTTAGTCCCACTAAAAAAGTTACCTTCTAAATTCTAGCTCAAAGAGTTCCATTCACGGTGAAGGAGGCAGCCAGGAACAGGGAGAGCATCACGGATGGTTGTCACTGTAGTGCGAAGAGTAGGCTGGGCGTCGCAGACAGTCGTCACTGTAGTGAAAAGTTCCTATCAGGCATCGTGGACAGTCGTTGCTGGAGATTCGCGTTGACGATCACCGCGTGCTGCTGATGCTGCAGATCTTGCATTGCCGTTCATCGCCGGTGGTTGCTGTAGAGCGCAGTGTCAGATTCACTGGAGTTTCGTGTTGGCAGTTGGCATGGGCGGCATGGGCGGCAAGATCTTGGCTAGAACAGTCCCGTTCGTGGTCGCTAAGAGCCCAAAACTTCAGGATTTCTCCTTTTCTTCAAAGAGGAGCTCATTTGATGCCACACCAGAGGTCCAGTACCTTGAAGGTGCCTCTTGGGGATCAGGCACTCACTCCAGCACAGGTCAGCAGGGTTCAGGCAGGTCCAGTTGCAGCGGTCAGCTGGGCACTTGCAGAGAGGCCTCTGGAACTTTTTATGTCATTGTATCGCAGAAGAGGAGGTACACCAAAGAGGGTTCTTCCTTAGACCTCGATGCAAACCACCCTTGAGTGGGCATCTGGTGGGATTTGCTATAAAACTCTCACCCTTTTGACAAGTCAAGAGGCATGCTTCATCAAAGTTTTCACAATGAAGCCTAAACGCTTCCCTCATGGGCGTCTACCTGTTTTCTCACAGGGCAGACTTCCATAGTTTTTCAGGGTCTGTGAAATAAAAGATTCAGACTCCTCACCCACGCACACAAGGCCCTCCACGACCTGGGCCCAAAGTACCTCAACGACCGCATGTCCTTCTACACGCCCACACGCCAGCTACGATCAACCAGCCACGCCCTCGCCACCGTACCACGCATCCGCAGAACCACCGCCGGAGGAAGATCCTTCTCCTACCTGGCGGCCAAGACCTGGAACTCCCTCCCCACTCACCTTCGGCGAACCCAGGACCATCTCGCCTTCAGGAAGCAGCTCAAGACCTGGCTGTTCGAGCAGTAACTTACCCCCTCCCCCAGCGCCTTGAGACCCTCCCGGGTGAGTAGCGCGCTCTATAAATGCCGTGATTGATTGATTGATTGATCCCTGAGGAGCCAAGGAATCCTATTTAATACACAAAGAACCCCCTTGGACAGTACTAAAAACAAGGGTGACACTTCATAGGTCATGATGACTTTAGTGTTGTATGGCATTCGAGGGAAGCATTTAGGCACCCTTGTGAAAACTCTGTGATAAAACATGCCTCGTGACTCATCAAGAGTGTGAGAGTATTATTGGAACACACTGATTTTGGGAAACTGGGTGCTCCTGTCTTGTTTCTCGCTCCTTCCTTGTTTACTGGCTCAGAACAGGAGGTCAGTCAGCTGACACTTGGAGTCACTTCAGCTTGGGAAGAATGGTGCATGCCCAGTCTTCCTTCTCAGACAGCAGGACATGCCTCACGCATCAGTGCAGTCCTCCAGAAGCAGGGCACTCCTACTGTAGTATCCACAGGGCCAGGAGGGAACTGAAGAGCGGGTCTGAGGGTCTCACCTGGTACTCCCTTTGAAGTGGGAGAAGCTTCCGGAGTTTTCCCATCAGAGAAGTGCTTGGAATAACCTGCCTCCGTTCCCTGGTCCCAGTGTGCCTGAGGGCATAATAGGCTAGTGTGGAGTCCTTTGTGTGTGAGCTGAGCAGTGTCTTTTGAAGTGTAAGGGTGACAGGTGGCAGCTTCGCCCCTCTGATCAAGTCAGGATGGCCCATTCTGCCAACACCCACACCCTCTATTGTGGTACTGTCTGGGAGGAATACACAAAGGCCAACTGCCAACTACAACTAGTTATATTGCCCAGGATACTTAGGACAAAGAAAATGCTAAGTTTCTAAAAGTGAACACAAGGAGATGATGGACGGAGCGCTGAAACTTTTCAGACACTCACCTCCAGTAACGGATGTGGGTTGAATCCATCATCATTCTTTATTTCACTTCAGACCCAGCCATATGCAAATACAGTCCAGCCCAAACTGCCAAACTAGTTCTTACTTGTACCGGAAACAAGCATCCTGGGACCGATTTCGGGGTAACACTCCTCATCAGCCAGACTAGCTTGAATCCAGTGGCAAAGTGAGCAAGGGACCCCCGTCTGGGCATACCCTGCCAACTTAGGGCAAACAAAGCAAACCCAAGGAGATGATGGACAGAGCACTGAAACTTTAAAGACTCTCACCCCCAGTCACATATCTGGGTTGAATCCATCATTGTTTTTTAGCCCACTTCCCACCCCAGTTCAGACCCAGCCATATGCAAATCAGTCTTGACCCTGTTCCTCATGGGAACAGTCCAGCCTGCACTTCAAAGCTAGGTCTTCCCTGTACCAGAAACACGCATCCTGGGACCCGTTTCAGGGTAACACCCCTCATCAGCCAGGCTAGCTTGAATCCAGTGGCAAAGTGAGCAAGGGACCCACGCCAGGGCATACCCTGCCAACTTAGGGCGTACAAAGCAAACACAAGGAGATGATGGACGGAGAGCTGAAACTTTTCAGACACTCACCCCAGTCACAGATCTGGGTTGAATCCATCATCGTTCTTTAGATCACTTCACCACCCCAGTTCAGACCCAGCCATATGCAAATCAGTCTTGACCCTGCACCTCATGAGAACAGTCCAGCCTGAACTGCCAAGCCAGGTCTTCCCTGGAAAAAAACTAGGCCTGGGTGGTGAACTCCGCTCCGTTCACGGAGTTTGCGGAGTTTTCTGGACTTTGCGCTCCGCGGAGCTTGCGGATTGCAGAAAAATCCGTTCCGCGTAGTGAAGCGGAGTTTATTCCCCACTCGCGCTTGCCAACAGTAAGTTGGCGAGCACGAGCTGACGCTCGGGTAGAATTTCTACTCGAGCGGCAGAAAGATCAGCGCGAACGGCAGTTCGCACTGCACTCTGCCACTTGCGGAACTCCGCAGAGTTTTTTTGTCACTTCACGGAGTTCCGCATAGCGAAACTCCGCGAACTCTGCCCAGGCCTGCCAGAAACAAGCATCCTGGGACCGGTTTCGGGGTAACACCCTTCATCAGCCAGGCTAGCTTGAATCCAGTACTGAGAACAAAAAACAAGGGAACCCTACTCACGGGGAGCCTGGGTAAGTAAGTTAATGGGGAAACATTGGCTCCTGTGGAATAATAATAAAGTATTTCTAATGCATTTCTGCACAATGGCAATATACAGGGTTAGTTTGATGTCAAAAAGAAAGCTAGCCACTGACACCGAGGATATAATCAATATGAAAATGTTGTTAATATAGTAAATAAATGAAATAAACAATACATACATAGGGCTTAAGAATCACAATATGATTATACAACAAATAATAATTACAAATAGTGAATGGTGTCCCAGTGAAAAAACGTTGGAACCTAAACTAATAGTGACATAATATGTGACATATGTACAAGGTTTCACTGTAAAACATTTTGGCGACCATTAGATAATTGAAAATTGATTGGACAACACTTTATACAATCGTAAGTGTTGGATAATAGTTCGCCTTTGTTAATTGTCGATCGACGTTTCAACCCTATCTGAAGTGCAGAGTCTCTTCAGGACCTAAAGGATGTAGGGACACCTAAAGAAATGGGAGGATACTGTCAGTATGTGGCAAGGCAGTGACTTGCAAAATTAGAGGCAAGGGTTCTGAAAAGAGCGTACCTGAGGGGAGGCCTGCACTGCCTAATGTGAAAAGCAGTGTCACCGCGAAATAAGTGAAGAAAAACTCACAGGGACCAGCCGGGCACTGTGAAAGGTAATAAATGCATAATAATTAGATCAGTGTACAATAGCATAGTTAATGTTTAGTAGTAAGTACCGGATGTAGTAGCATGGATAATGTTTATAGCAGAATCAAGCTACAAGAGCTTACCCCATGTGAGGGTAGTGTTAGGCAGAGTGGATGGCGGGGCCTGGATATCTCGGCGTATTCGGGGCACTGATATACACAAGGTACAAGAACTGTGTGTGAAAAACGAAAATGTAAAAAGGGAATAGCAAATAATGGTGGGGTATTGGCGGGTAGCTACAATGTTGCAATTAGAAAATGCTTACCCATGTGGGTTTCTATACTCTCTGGCTGATCAGGAGAAGAGTCGATGTACACTTCAGGCGATTGCTTTCGTATTTGGGCAATGAATGCCAAAGAAATACCGAGTGGAGCTCTAAAATGAGAAAATAATAATGGTAATGAGGACGGGCGCTGAATAAACAAGGTCTACAATGTGGACCCAAGGGCATAGAGGTCAGGGCTATTAGTACCTTGGATAAGCTGAAATAGCAGGTGTTTGTCCTCCGAAAGCTGCCGAATTCAGCGCCCGTCCTCATTACCATTATTATTTTCTCATTTTAGAGCTCCACTCGGTATTTCTTTGGCATTCATTGCCCAAATACGAAACAATCGCCTGAAGTGTACATCGGCTCTTCTCCTGATCAGCCAGAGAGTATAGAAACCCACATGGGTAAGCATTTTCCTAATTGCAACATTGTAGCTACCCGCCAATACCCCACCATTATTTGCTATTCCCCCCTTTTTTACATTTTCGTTTTTCACACACAGTTCTTGTACCTTGTGTATATCCAGTGCCCCGAATAACGCCGAGATATCCAGGCCCCGCCATCCACTCTGCCTAACACTACCCTCACATGGGGTAAGTTCTTGTGGCTTGTTCTTGCTATAAACATTATCCATGCTACTATATCCGGTACTTACTACTAAACATTAACTATGCTATTGTACACTGATCTAATTATTATGCATTTATTACCTTTCACAGTGCCCGGCTGGGTCCCTGTGAGTTTTTTTCTTCACTTATTTCACGGTGACACTGCTTTTCACATTAGGCAGTGCAGGCCTCCCTCAGGTACGCCTTTTCAGAACCCTTTGCCTCTAATTTTGCAAGTCACTGCCTTGGCCACATACTGACAGTATCCTCCCATTTCTTTTAGGTGTTCCTACATCCTTTAGGTCCTGAAGAGACTCTGTACTTCAGATAGGGGTCGAAACGTCGTCGATAACTAACAGGTATGAACTATTATCCAACACTTACGATTGTATAAAGTGTTGTCCAATCAATTTTCAATTATCTAATGGTCGCTAAAATGTTTTACAGTGAAACCTTGTACATATGTCACATATTATGTCACTATTAGTTTAGGTTCCAATGTTTTTCACTGGGACACCATTCACTATTTGTAATTATTATTTGTTGTATAATCATATTGTGATTCTTAAGCCCTATGTATGTATTGTTTATTTCATTTATTTACTATATTAACAACATTTTCATATTGATTATATCCTCGGTGTCAGTGGCTAGCTTCTTTTGACATCAAACTAACCTCTGTATATTGCCACTAGCAGAATTACAATAGAAATACTTTATTATTATTCCACAGGAGCCAATGTTTCCCCATTAGCTTGAATCCAGTGGCAAACTGAGCAAGGGACCCTCGTCTGGGCATGCCCTGCCAAATTTGGGCGAACAAAGCAAACACAAGGAGATGATGGACGGAGCGCTGAAACTTTTCAGACACTCACCCCAGTCACAGATCTGGGTTGAATCCATCATCGTTCTTTAGCTCACTTCGCCACCGCAGTTCAGACCCATCTATATGCATATCAGTCTTGATTCAGTTCCTCATGGGAGCAGTCCAGCCCAAACAGCCAAGCCAGGTCTTCCCTAGACCAGAAACAAGCAACCTGGGACTGGTATCGGGGTAACACCCCTCATCAGCCAGGCTAGCTTGAATCCAGTGGCAAACTGAGCAAGGGACCCATGTCTGGGCATACCCTGCCAATTAAGGGTGAACAAAGCAAACACAAGGAGATGATGGACGAAGCGCTGAAACTTTTCAGACACTCACCCCAGTGACAGATCTGGGTTGAATCCATCATCGTTCTTTATCTCACTTTGCCACCCGAGTTTAGACCCAGCCATACGCAAATCAACAATGGATTTAGGCCTGGATCTCTGTACTGGGGTGAATGTTTGACATTGCTCAACATTCCATCCATTAATTGTTCTTTTGGCAATTGTCACCCCGAGTGGGATGGGTAGGTCCAGATGTGGGCCCCGTACTCTCCATGTCACTGGAGTCAAGCTAGCTTGGCTAATGAGGGGTGAAACCCCAAAACCGGTCCCAGGATGCTTGTTTCTGGTCCAGGGTGGACCTGGCCTGCCAGTTCGGGCTGTAATGTTCCCATGGGGAACAGGGTCAAGACTGATTTGCATATGGCTGGGTTTAAACTGGAATGGCATGGGAAGCAAAAAAAAACCCAATGGGTTTAGGCCCAGATCTCTGTACTGGGGTGAATGCTTGATATTGTTCAACATTCTGTAAGCTCTATGGATAACGTGATTTGGATGATGTCTTTCAGCTGGCTTTTCCTGGAGAGCCTAGTCTAGTAAATCAAAAATACTGAGCTCTGAGCAGTTTCTCTCAATTTCTCAAGAATTGGCCAGTGGTAGATTTTCTCTCCAAGTTCTTGGATTTTAAAGCAGAGAAATGAATTTGTGTCAGTTGGTTTCACGAAGACAGCAGTAAAATCTCAATTTTTTGTCCATGATCCATACATCTAAGTTATTTCTTTTCTATTTATGGTCAACGCAAAGTGTAAATCCTACATTTTATCTTTTAACCATTGTAAAAATCCAATGCTGGTGTTTCCTTGTCTTCCCGAATGATCTAAATATTGTCAGTGTATTGGTACCACAAAATGATATTGGGAAAACGAGGGTTTCAGTCTTCACATGTGTCTATAGGTCTCTACTTGTTTCATTACCCAACAGGGAAGGGAACTCTGAGTGCACTCTACACCACACTGCTGTGGCAGTGAGCGATTGGGCTATTCCTTGGTAGTTGGTCATTTTTCAGAAATGCCCAGCAAGTACATTTTCCCAGTAAGCCCCACCCTAGCATAACCTGCACAATCAGACGAAGGTACAAACCACAGTAAGTGTCCACATGTAAATGTTTTCCCTGCAACAACTCAAATATTCTTGAAGGGGGGGGGCAGAGAGCTTGCAACAATATGGCAGCTCTTTTAAACTGCTCAGAGGGCCGGAGTGACAATCCTTCAAAAGCATCCATTTTCATTACATTATAGCTGCATAATTGCAGCTTACCCGCATTGTTGAGTGATCGGGAAGCTCATTTAAGCATGGAGAGGGTGCCATGGTGCGTGCAACATTGTGATCCTGAGGAAGGGGAATACACATTGAGGCCTGATTGGACCCTCCCTGGGTATGTGTGACAGCAGCGGCAGAGACTGCTGGCCCTCAGGGCAGCTCCGTTTACCAGCATGCCCAAGCTGCTGAATGAGACTGAGAAAAACCTAACTGCTGCGCCTGGTGATAATTGAGAACTCCCTGAGACTTGTTGCATGGTGAAGCACCTGTGGGAGTTACAGAGGCGGGAGTCCTACTACAGTGGGAGGAGAAAGGGCCACTTCGCAATTTCAATTAGCCCACTTGAGTGACCATGACAGAACAGACAGCATGCTCTGGGGGCCCCATATACTGAGGTGAGGATTACCATGACTGCACTGAGGGGGGAGCAGCTTTGGTAGGGCTGCAGGGGAAAGCAGCCTGCTGTGTTTTATGGTGAGATTGCTGTCAGAGTAGGGAAAGGCCTGGGGTCGGCGGATGACGTGCATCAATTGCACGCCTAGGAGCTCCCCGGGACACTTGCATATCTAGGCTGTGACATGGTACACCACAGTGCAGTACCAATAGCCCCTGCACCTAAACGAAGCCCACAGCTGACAAGCCCTTTGAAAGGGGAAGCTGGACCAGACACTGGGGAAAATATTAATCCTACTGCCGCCTCCCTTTCTTAAAGCATGCACTTGCCTGATTTAC
This sequence comes from Calotriton arnoldi, assembly GCA_963921515.1. Classification (NCBI taxonomy): domain Eukaryota; kingdom Metazoa; phylum Chordata; class Amphibia; order Caudata; family Salamandridae; genus Calotriton; species Calotriton arnoldi. The sequence goes on from CAWUFW010004701.1 coordinate 455,627, forward strand.
TGCTCCTGCATAGGTTGCCTGCAGGGAGTCTTAAAGATGACTTTGCAACCCACAGATTAGCACAGTGCACTTCACCTCCACAGAGGCCTCCTGCACAATGGACAAAATGTACAAGCAGTCCCAACTGTTGTTCGAATCATAAAAAAAGTAAAAAACCACAAGATCCCGAACACTGAGACATGAGGTAGATGAGGGAGAGTCACTGTCCTCCCCTGAGGCCAGTTCAATGTTGCTTGTCATGATAGCCAGCTTATTGACAATTGGCTCTAATATAGCCTCACTTACCCGCCACCTCGGTGACATGAAAAAGCGGCTGGATTGCCACCATGGACATATAGACACAATTGATCGCAGAATCTCCGATGTGGAAAATGATCTGACTCAGCACTCTAAGATCTTAAAACAGATGGCTAGAGAATTGAGGGGAGTTAAATTAAAGAATTAAGACCTGGAAGCACACTCCCATAGAAGTAATATCAGAATAGGTGGCATGGTCGAATCAGCAGTCATGGGGTGAACAGAAGACTATGTTGAAAAACTCCTATGCAACATCTTCAGAGCAGAAACACTATCAAAACTATTGGTAGTAGAAAGAACACATAGAGCTTTAGTCCCCAGTCCAGTACCAGGAGTGCCTCCATGTCCCACCATCGCTGAACTCTTAGGGGCCGATTCACAAAGGTAATCTGAGACAAAAGTCTAACTTTACGACTTTTGGTATTCACAGAGATCATTTATGAGTCGTATCTTTACGTCCGCAGTCGGTCCGGAATCTCCGCACCCGGGCCGTACTCTCCGCACCCGGGCTGTCTTATCCGGCTCGGGCCGTACTCGCTGGCTCGAGCCGTACTCCCTGGCTGGGGCCAGCTGAAGTGTAATCAATGGGCCAAAATGCAATTTTTACAAAAGGAAACATTAGGAACGTGTGATAAATGGTAGAGGAGGTCATGAAAATCAGTTTGGGCAGGGAAAAGGGTGTGGCTAGACACTACATCATATCGTCAGTGGACAGTAATACCGTTCATTGGCAAGTTGGCAGAGACATTCCTCATCATAGGTGGTTTGTGTCATGATGACAAATACACCTTCCTTGTCTGCCGGTTTTATTATAATGGTAGAGAACTCATTCATGTCTCTCAGAATTCTCCTTTCTTTTTTGGACAGGTTATCAAATACTTTAGGATGGTTCAGTTCTTCTATGTCCTTTAGGACTGCTTTTCTCAAATGTAACTACTTCGCTGGGTACCATGGCTGTTGTCTGTGTAAACTTAGAGGGTTTTAGTAGACCTGGAGTCCACAGTTGTTGATGGTGGTTGGTCGTCAAAGAAGGCCTGGAGGCGGATCTTGCGAAAGAATTGGTGTAATTCGCTGTGTAATGCAAACTTATCCGTCTGAGGGGTGGGGATAAAACCCAGTCCTTTACCAAGTATCTCCTCTTCTTCTGTACTCCACACCCTGTCCGACAGGTCCACTACTAGTTTTTTGACATTGTCGCCGTGTGGCTTCTTAGTAGCATCTGTGGTTCCGGTTGTTGCCAGTGCACTGTCTTGTTGCCGCTTCTTCTTCTGCCTCTGCCCCACACTCTGTTGAAACAAGCATTTGCAATGCAATAGGTCTCGCATTAATGAGAGTTTAAGCTATTGGCAATGCAATACCTTAAACTCTCGCAAATGCGAGACCTATTGCATTGCAAATATTTGTTTTACTAGCGCCCATGCGGCGCTTTCACATTTATGGAGGCGGTGTACCCTTTCTTTAGACAATCCGCGTCTAAAGAAAGGGGCGTGTCCTACATTAAAGTGAAACTGCTGCATGGGGACTTTGACCAAAATAAAGCATCTGTTTTGTCAAGTTGACAAACAGATGTTTTTTTTGGGTAAAAGCGCCTATGCCGTGCTTTCACTTTAATGTCAGCCGCCTACCTTGCTTAAGAAGCGGTTTGTGTAAAGAAAGGGGCGCGGCCTCCATAAATGTGAAAGCGCCGCATAGGCGCTAGTTAATAAAATAAACTAATAAATAAATAAGTGTGGCCGCTAAATGCGAACCGCGCTGCTAAAATAAATAAATAAACACACCCCTATAGTTAAAGCGGACCGCCTCTTAGTAAAATTTAAATAAAAGCACACCGCTGCTGCGAGGTAGTGGGTGGAATAGGGGAAAACATTAAATAAAATAGTGCTCACCGACCTTTAAAGCAGACTATGTAACAACACCAGTAAAAGGTCCAGTCGTAATGGAAGGTAACAAATGCAGACAAGGCGGCATCAAGGAGGGACTAACAAGCCTAATAACGGCTCAGAAGCCAGCGTTACAAAGGACAATGACACAAGCCAATTAAAAATATGGGAGAGTGGGCGGGGCTTCAAAGCCATACTCAATACTGCATGCCTCGCAGCAGCACATGCGCTGCCCAGGCTCGACCTAAAAAGGACAGTGGCAAGCTCAACCGATGCTGTACCAACCACAGACGGTAAAAAGGTGATTCAAGAGCACCAATGATGCAGTAAGAACCACAGAGGGCTAAAGGGAAAGTTGTGAGCACCAACGATGCTCTACCAACCACAGATGGTAAAAGGGACAGTCAAGAGCCCCAATGATGCTGCACCAACCACAGATGGTAAAAGGGACAGTTGTGAGCATCAATGATGCTGTACCAACCACAGACAGTAAAAGGGACAGTCGCAAGCGCCAATGAAAGCCTGCATGTGCAACCCATGGCAAGTTAACCACATGACCCCCAACCCGGAGGAGTCTAGCACCCACAGATGGTAAAAGGGACAGTTGTGAGCGCTAGCGATGCTGTAGCATCCATAGATGGTAAAAGGGACAGTAAAGATCCTGAATGATGCTGCACCAAACACAGGCGGTAAAAGGGACATTCGCGAGTGGTATCGATGCTGTACCAATCACAGACGGTAAGAGGGACAGACGAGAGCGCCAATGAAAGCATGGATGTGCAACCAATGGCAAGTCAACCACATGACCCCCACCCTGCAGGAGTCTAACATTCAACCCAGCAACTTGTAAACGCAAAACACTGTGAACAGCAGGAACACATGTCCAGAAATCCAAGCACCGGCTGATCCAACACTGGTGGCCAGCTCTCTTCTACTTGTGAGTCATTAGAAACACGATGAGCTTCATCCACCAGAAACACGTGCCCCACAATGCAAGCACTGGCTGCTCCAACACTGGTGGGCAGCAGTCTTCTACTTGTGAGTCACTCACACACCATGAGCTGCGTCTACCATAAATGCAAGCACTGGCTGCTCCAACACTCGTGGCCAGAACTCTTGCAATTGTGATTGATCAGAAACACTATGAGCTGCACCTACCTGAAACACGTGTCCAGAAATGCAAGCACTGGCTGCTCCAACACTGGTGGCCAGCACTCTTCCACCTGTGAGTCATTAGAAACACCATGAACTGCATCTACCAGAATGCAATGGGAGACCTACCGCTGACGTGCTGGCAGTGTGCTCACTTCCTTCCTGTTCCATCATCTTCCACATCCACCTCCCACCTCTTGCCCTCCACCTCTGCACCTCTTGCCCTCCACCTCCCCACCTCTCTCCCTCCACCTCCCCACCTCTCGCCCTCCACCTCCCACCCAGCGCCTGTTGTGATTCCATGAATGTGATTACATTCCTGTTTAGCGCTCCCTAAACGCCGTCCTTGCTTTGGTAAACTACGTGTTGTGTCTCGGAATCCCCCCTATGGTTTAAAATGTCGAGGTGCCCTCCGGGCGATATATAGGCGCTATATAAAGACCCCCTCCAAAAAAATATAAAATATTTGCAATTGGTGCCGAGATAAGAGTATGCCAAATACAAGGCTGGCATTTGTGGTGTTTTGCAGAAGTGGGGGCTGTCTGTGCAGGGTGAAGCTGGGGGTTCCGGGGTGGGTCGAGGTGTGACATTTTAATGTTGTGGATAGATTTGGTCATTTTTTGCCATGGTGGGTAAGGAAATAATGCGGAGATGTAGGCACGCGGGTGTAAAAGAGAGATCTTTGGTAGAACCTCGTGGTGGGTGGAGTTGTTACCTGCTGTGTATAATTCATGCACTCCGGACTCTCTTGTCCTCGACGACTGTTATCTATTCTGGAGGAGGGGGGCTGTTGTTGAGTTTTAATGGCATGCTTGGAATTTGGGGAGTATTCTGATGCGTTCCGGGAATGAAGCGCCTGGTGACGCACACATCCATTGTGTGAGGTGTGCGCTGTAAACACTCCCCGTTGCTTCTTTGAGGGCCAAAGCTCCGAGATCAGCTCCAGGGAGTCTGTTGGGGCATCACCAGGGCGGGTCCCTTGGGGGGGCTGTCAGTAAATAGCAGACAATCTCTGAAAGTGCGCACAATAAACTAGCGCCCTGTGATTAGGTCCACGCACACACAAACGTTCTTTAACGCTGTTTATCTAAATCCCCTGCCCAGCAGGGAGACCCCAAAGTAATAAGTGAATTAAAGTGGGTGGCGTTACCCCCCCTTGCACATCCTCGGGCTCTGGGAGCACAGGCCTGATTGCACCAGTTAGGAATTTTCCAATCATCCCCCACCCTCCCCACTGGGCGGAATCTGTGCCCCTCTGGGAAGCCCGAGGGGGTCCAGGGAGCTTTGAGATACACAGCAAGGGGCTGGGAGCAAACAGGCTTTGTGGGCAGACCCTCCCCCCAGGCACCCATATGTATTTACCCCACGGCACAGGACTGCAGGGGAGACAGGGCATGGGGGGAAGAAGGGGCGGATGTGGAGATTCAGGCAGGTCAGGACCCCCGAGTCAGAAACATGGCAAAGCCTGACATGTGACTGACTCCTCCCCTAGCCTACCGGCCTTTCAAGGGCACTAGCTTGTGGAAGCCTGACATGTGACTGACTCCTCCCTAGCCCCACCGGCCTTTTAGGGGCACTCGCCTGTAGAAGCCTGACACAACTGGCTCTGCCTTGGCCCTAACTTTATGTATCTGCCAGTCTCCTATGTGGCTGGAGGCCAGCTCATGTTAGCCGAGGGCTGCCCGAAGATCCCTGTGCATTAAGGCCAGCCAGAAGTGTTCCAGATGTGCGTAAGCACTGGCTGGTGTTGAGACCTCAGTCAGGGAGGGGAAAGCTCATGCCCTCTCACCCAGTTCTCCCCTTCTGGCCGTGTGTGTTTTTTACAAACTGTTTTGGGATGTTTCCTGCCGGATCCCAGGCTGCCCTCGTGCGTGGGCATTAATGCCAGCTGGAATGCAGGCCGGTCCCGCAAGGGGCGGGCTGCATGAGAATGGCTGTAACCAGACCCGGAGGAATGCCTGGAATCCTATTCATGGGGCTTTGAGGCACTTCAGCCGACGCCCCTCCTCTCACGATGGAGGGGGGGCAGGGGGAGTCCTTTATGCAACCGCACCAAGCGCAGATGCGGAGACACTGCGGGCAGAAGAGCGCCCCCTCCCCAAGCAGGGCTCTAACGTTTGTCCATATCCATGCCCCTGTACACACATACATCGGTCCCATCTCTGCCTTCCTGTCTCACATCACATCACCGAAAGAACATATCATATAAAATGACATGCAGTCACAAGACATCACATGATTAGCATGCAGAAATCATTTGCCTGCATTACAAAGTGTAACAAGCCGCTACGCAAGCCATGCACACCTTGGAAAGATCCCCAAACATGCGGGAGTCCTACCAAAAGAAGCCTGTTAAGACAGGAGGAGCGTTCTCAGAGCGCCCAATGAGAGAGCCGGACTGGCTCTGATAAGAAACTTCGTCACGACAGCCGTAATGCAGGCGACCGAGTCCTTGGGGGCCGTCCAAAAAGGCGAAAGGGCGGCAACCGAAAACCCTCCTTTTCAATGGGAAGCCAGCGTTTAACATAAACGCTGACGCTACACAATGAAAATGAGGGGCGGGGCTTCGAGTCCCCTTCTTGAAACTTGCTGGATAACTATAGCTCTCGCAGGCGAGGAGCGCATGTGCACTCCAACGCCAGGCGAGACATAAAAAAGGGGGCTGTGGGTAAGGTTGGGGAAACATCTGAGCCTGTGGTTGCATGGTCATTGGGTAGAGAGGTTTCCACATAGGTGGTTGGCCCGGGAACATCCCCATATGGTGTGTCCCTTAAAATGGGGTCACAGGGAAGTTCAGCAAAGGTGGTCTTTTGCTCCCTCGTTGCTGGTGAGTGTGGTCATAGCCCCAGTTCTCTTCGCATGAGTTGCTGATGAATGAATTGTTCTTCCTGCGAGATGTGGTGGAACCTTCATCTGATGATGTCTCTCCTCCTTTGACTTGATAATCTTCTTTAGTGTACGGATAAATCCTCTCTCTATCAAATCTCTTGATGTCTTTTTGCAGTTTGGTCATTCTTTGTTGGGTCAAGTATTCTTTATGTTCATTCATCTCGCCATTGATCTCTGCTAGGCGTGTCTTGAAGGCTGTGATGTTGATTCCTGTTTTTGTGCGTTCTCCGAAATAGTGATTTTGATTAGTAGTGCCTCAGATAAGCATTTGGCTGTATTGATTATAAGAACCAGCCAATCCCTGGTGCACTTCCATGATATTTTAGCCCATTCCCCCGGAATGATCGCTGGGATCAGCGACTATTGTTCACTAAGGAACAACGATTGGTCTTCTATTTGAAGAACCACCTACAGGGATTAAATGACGACATTCCATGGTTAGAATGCATTAGACAAACCCATACTGTGGTATACACCCCGTATTTCTCTGAGTGTGAACCTCCAGCCTATAAGATGACATCATAACCACACATGGGACACAAACCTCCACCTTCCTGTTCCTCTTTATATTTTGGACATGATGTCAGTTAACAGTCCATGTGATGGTACTACACAATAACATTGCACTCAACTATGCACATAAAAAACAGACAAGAGAATACTGATATCCCTCCATTGAGACACATATATGAGGGTCCGTTAGTGATAACGACCTCATCTAATTCCTTGAGGTGACTGAATATCCATAAATCATTTACTAGAGTGCTAAGCACAACGACTGGGCAATTTATGCTTTATATTTATATAAATGACTTGGCTTACAGACCCACCCTAGTACTTTTGGGTGACTGTTCAGTCAACCACTAGTCACCAGAGTACTCAACAGAACAACTAGGTACACCTCATTTAACAATGATCTGGGCATCATACCCACTCGAGGTCTTACTATAATAACACTTATGAACACTAGAGAATTACCTCTCAATTGCACCACTCCCTAACAATCCATGGTAACACTGTTGACTAGATCAATGAGTTTACCATATATTAGTCCTGCTTAAAGATGGCCGCAGCAGAGAGTCAATACGACCCCTGCATTCGGAGTAACATCAACTTCCATCCAGGCGGGATTACTTCCAGGTTGAAGAACCCCGCCCACTGAGACCACATTGCCACAACGAAGAGGCTTTAAACAACCCGCTCACCATGGAGCCCTTACTTCCAGGAAGGCAGGGCGACGGGTAGGTTGGGCGCATATTCACGCGCATCAGACTGTGTGTACCATCATTTTGCTCCGGTAACGAATGCACGATGCACCTGTGGAGTCACTAACAGCGGCTCCTGTTTCTTTTCTGTTTTAGGTACACCCCAGTGCTTCAAGCCTCTGCCTAAACCTAAGGCGCATGTAGGCTGTCACATGGGGGTAAGATATGAGGGCCACTTTACCTGCACAATTATCTCCGTTGAGAGGTTTTACATGTTAAAAATACGATGGCTTATTTGTGGTGGTCTGTCTAGTCCAATATACCAACACTTGGTGATGTATGTTGTTTGTTATATGTTATCTATTGGGTCATGCTAATCAAAGTATGTTGAAAGTCACAGATGCATAAGTCGCTGCACGTCATTCAAATGATGTATAGTACTCATTTATGAAAAGACACCTGGCACGTAATGATGCTAAGAAAAAGGTGGTGGCTCATTATGAGTACCCTACTCAGCAAATTGTATTCATTTGCTCTATTGCGCTCCAATTTTTCTTTCTCCTTTTCTCCAAATTGGATTATATTATATAATTCAGGGAAAGCATTTTCTAGGTACTTTCTGACCTGATGCTGTTCCAAAAGAATAAGTAATGTTCCCACACCGCTCTTTTTAGGGCTCACACTTGGGTCCTCACAACACTCACTGGTCCTGAAGAAACGCCACGGATCCACTCGGACCACCAGGGCGTGAAACAACTAGACTGTGTTGATGCTCCATTCACAACACAACACTGGGGCACATCAGTCACTTGAGTCACTTTTTTATCCTGCATATAGTGTGAATACACAGTAAATTTCTTACTCTTTTTTCTAATGATTGTTTATGCAAATAAAAGTTACGCCCATTTTCGGCTGAAGTGGGCACAACAGAAATTCTGTTGTATGTGGGCTTCATTTTCAAATTTTTGATCGATTCCTTACCATAACCTATGAAATAATAGTGTTAGAATGTTGTATTTCTCCGCTCTAACTACAATTCTAACTTAGATGCAAGTAACTAATACTCCTTGTGCAAATTCAATTTTTTCTGGATGAAATGAGTTCCTTGTGAACAAATGTATGTTGGCTGATTCACGAGAGAGTCGTGCTTCCCTAAACCGGAACCGACTGCTAAGTTTTAATTGACCTTTTTCATTTACTCAAGGGATCCCCTAATAAACTCACTTTTGGATACCCTTCAGGCAATTTTAAACTCACACTTACATTATGTGACTTCACACACCCGCACGCACCATCAGAGCTTGTTCTTTAAAATGATCTCCGCTAAAGAGCCCTCTCGCGGGTCCCATGGGGCATTGCAGCGCCGGCCCCACGAGGAGCAAAAAGCCAGATGATGAAGCATGACACCCTTATGGGTGTGTGAGGGCATCACTTCCAAATTTGGAAGATCCCCTCCACACTATTTCCCATCCAACCAGTCTCTCATTAGCAATCTTATTTTCTTCTCTTTTTGATAGGAACCAATCCCCATCCAGGCCACACTGTAGCAAAGGCACACACCCCGATCGAGATATACACACAGTAAAATGCTCTAGATGGGCCTGGTCATGACTGGCGGAGTTAGGGGGTAGTCAGCTGATTTATTCAACTCAGGCCGCAATCGCACATTACCTATAAATACATACACAACACAACACTATATTGATCCCCTTACTGCACAGAAAGAAGCTTCGGCTGATGGGGAATCTCTTCCTGAATCAAAAATTCATTTCATATAATGACTTTTTGGCCACATCTCATTTTTCTACCTTAGACACACCACAATACTATAACTTGAAACATACTAAAAACCTTGTTCCCCACCTGCTCTGAAGCACCGGAAGACTGGGAACTATTATCCTTATTACTGGCCAATCCTTTCCCCAAACACATCATCACTCATATGTATAATATTGCATTGAGGGCGCAGTCAGAATCAGAAGCATGTGCAGGAGACCTCTGGATCGGATTTGAGCGTAGAAAGCAAAGATTAGGAGTGGGCCTTCTGCTGCTCACATACTAAAGAGGTGTACTCTGATGGGAAATATAGGCTGATACATTACACATACCTACACAGGGCGTATCACACTCCTGCAAGTATGGTCAAACATACCATAACCTCTAATCTTAGCTGTCACAGATACTCAGCCCCTAATGCTGACTTTCTCCATCTAGCATGAAGCTGGCCGGTAGTTGCCACGTTTTAGTCACAGGTGATACAGGCTCTCAATATAATGATAGAAAAGCCCCTGCCCAACTCCCCGATGTTTGCCAGGCTGGGGTATGTGTTGGATGCCTGAAAGCAATATATAGAAAACTACTTGCAATGGAAATGCTGCTGGAATGACTTATGGTGGCAATGACATGGTGAGGGAAGGGAGTACCCCAAATCAATGATTGGCTAAAAGAAATGATACTGTGTGGAGAGTTGGCGGAATTATATGCAAATGCTTTTCCATCTATGTCTAGGACGAGAGATATTTGGGGACCACTCTGGGAATATGTAATATCTATAACACCAGATGAACAAATTAAAAGAGGTGGGGAGAGCCTATCCTGTGCGGTTAGAGTAAGATGATGTATCCTAAGCTATTTTATGGTTTGCCCAGTCACTGTCATTGACTGGAAGTCATATTCTCCCAAGCATATATGGTAGGATGTCCATTGGTTGCATGATATGTAAAGTATGGGCCATATCATTAATGGTTAAGGTAAGGGTGCAAGCCACTGTACTAATATTTTGAGCACTGTGTGTTTGTGCTGCAAATATGTGAACACAATTTTTTTTACAACAAATAAAGTTTAAAAAGAAATCAAAACAATACAAAGATATTCATACATATATACATATATATGTGTGTGTATATATATGTATTTATATATATACATATATGCATATATATACATACATGTATATAGATATATTCACTGAAAAAAACAAAGGTTACAGGGGCGTTATAGTTAGGAATTAGCATTTTTTTTAAACCTTGGAAATTCACTGAAAAAACCAAAGCTTACATGGACGTTAGTTAGGCTGACATTTTGCTCGTACAAAACCAGAGAAATTCAGTGTAGTTGGCTGAGCTAACTATAACTCTTGCCCCTGCAATGCACTGCTTAGGACCTCACATATTACATCACTCATGAAATGGTCAGTGACATCGCTGATGACATCACTCATGACATCTCAAATGACATTAATGTTGCATTTACTGTGGAGAATCTGTGATCAGTAAATGTATTTCACATACTGAAAAATACACTTGAAGACGTTTTTTAAATAAAGTTTAAGTCTAAATAATTAGTAAGATATTGTTTTAACTTATCTTTCTGTGATCAATTTAGGAGAAAACCACCTTTACAAAAAAAATGTATATTTGCAACTACCGACGTCATTCCGGTGCCGTCGGTAGTTGCAAAGAGCGTGTGGTTTCTGCAAAGTGTAAAACATACATATAGACACATTCTACAGTATATTTAACAGTAGAGCTTTATTAGTGTAAATTTCAAACTCATATTTTTGTAGTGAGTTTCCAGAAAACTCGTCTTCAAAGACTATTTCCCAGTTTTCGCGGTGACGTTGGGCATCGCAATAATAACGGTAGCCGCGGTCACCACAAATACATCACAAAATGACAAAACAAATGCAGACATTCAATAGCCACCTTCACATTCAAAACTTATAACTACAAAATGGATTATAAGCAACACACTAAACACATTACTATCTAAAGGACTGTGTAATAGCATGTACAACTCCCTTACTATCTCTATAACACAGTGCATAACTTTTTCAGTGTAATCTTTGACTGCATGCATCACTGTATCACTAAGTCTCTCATTCACTGTATAAGTATTTGAGAGGATCTGTGAGACGGTGCATCAGTCTATCAATATTTCTGTAACAAAATGGGTGACTGCCTCAGTACATCTATGAGTGGGTGCATCAGTATCTCAATGGGTCTGGGATTGGTTGTGTAAGTCTCTCACTCAATCTGTGATTAGGGGCATGAGTGCCTTTGTGCATTTGTACGTAAGTATATGACTGTCTGACTGGATCTGTGAGTGGATACATGAGTGTCTGAGTGGGTGAGTGAGTGGGTGCATGAGTATCTGAGTGGATCTGTGAGTGAGTACATGAGTCTCTCAGTGGGTCTATGACTGGCAGTGTGAGTGTCTGAGTAGTTCTGTCAGTGGGTGCATGGGTCTGTTAGTGCCACTGTGAGTGGGTACATGAGTCTCTCAGTATATAACTGACTGGGTGCATAAGTATCTGAGTGGGTCTATGAGTGTCTGTCTGAGTGACTGTATGGGTGTCTGAGTGTCTGAGTGGGTCCATGAGTGGATCAATGAGTGTCTGAGTGTGTCTGTGACTGGGAGGGCGAGTGTCTGGGTGGGTCTGTGAGTGAATGCATGAGCCTGGATTGAGTGAGTGAGTGGGTGCGTGTATATATGAGTGAGTTTGTGAGTGGGTTTGTGAGTGGGTTTGTGAGTTTCTGAGTGTATGAGTGACTGACTGAGTCCATAAGTCTCTGAGAAGGTTTGTCACTGAGTGTGGGAGTGACAGTATGAGTGTGTGAGTGGGTCTCAGTGAATCTGTGAGTGGGTGTATGAGTGTCTCAGTGGGTCTGTGAGTACATATGTGAGTGGGTCTGTAAGTGGGTGCGGGAGTCTCTGAGTGGCTCTGTACATGGGTGCGTGACTCTCTGAGTCTGTAAGTTGGTGCATGAGTATCTGAGTGGGTGCATGAGTGTCCAGGTAGGTCTGTGAGTGGGTCTAAGTGTCTCTAACTGGGTTTGAGACTGTACGAATGAGTCTATGACTGACTCTCTAAGTAGGTGCAAGAGTCTCTAAGTGGGTCTGTATATGGGTGCGTCACTCTCCGAGTGAGTCTGTAAGTGGGTGTATAAGTACCTGAATGGGTATGTGAGTAGGTACATGAGTATCTGAGTGGGTATGTGACTGGATGTATAAGTGTGTGAGTGGGTATGTGAGTGGGTGTATGAGTGTCTGAGTGGATATGTGAGTAAATACATAAGTCTGTGACAGTTACCGGCGAGTGTGTACAAATATATATATATTCATTTTTATATTTCCACCAATGTTTGTGATGACTTTGCGATAGTCGCGATGTCCCCGCAATGGTACAGAGGGGTGGTGGTCACGGAGTCATCACAAATATTGCACGTGATTAAAAAAATTCAATTTTGGACACATAACTTGTGTCACTAACAGACCCATTTCTCAAACATGGGGTTAGAGTTTCTCCATCCTGACCCCTTATGTTAGCTTTCATACAAATTTTCAGCCTCGGGTACCATTCCCGGACAATAAAATGGTGGCCGCTACTTTCTGTTCAGGTTGCGTCCAGCTAATCAGAGCATTCCCGTCGGCACGTGCATTCGCGATTCATCACGAAACCAGAGCGAAATATACACGGCCAGAGATATATCTATAATTTTCAGCTTAATTTCCTCAAAAACTACTGGACAGATTTGCACCAAATAACAAAAAGTACAGTCTGCATAACAGCATCTACCTTTCTGCCAAATTTGGTGTCATTCTGTCCAGCGATTCGAGCTGTAGGTTCGACAACGCGTTCCTATGGGAATTAACATTACAAATGCACCCATTTTTCGCGCTCCTATTTCTCAGTCCCCACTGCACAGATCACCCTCAAATGTTCCATGACACACAGAACCTACATGAAGATTGGTCAAACGACGCCAAAGTTATAGGCAAGTCAAAAAATGCTTTTCTTATGGGAACTAGATTCTAACTATACCTACCTACATAAACTATATATACATATATATATATATATATATATATATATATATATATATATATATATATATATATATATATATACATCAAAAAAGGTTACCCTGGTGAAAACGCCAACACACAAGAAAGCTTTTCTCCATTATTTATTGTGGGCTGCAAACAGAAACATGCTCCTTCCTTCAGTCCATCCAAGAGCCAAATGCGTTTCGGGCAACACTTCTGCCCTTGATCACTGGCAACAAACAATATCACAGCTGAGGGAATTCATTTAAATCATTTGCCGAGTTCCGCCCCAGTGGGCGCGTGCTTCAATGCCTCCTGGGCCTCGTAGTCCCCTCATAATAATCCTCAGTGGGTGCTGTGAAATACTGTTGAAATAAAAGTTTCTTACCCATGTGGGTTACTGAAAAGAGGGAAACCTTGCATCTGCTGCCATATCCTATCCCGCAATTCAGGACTCTCTGTCCTTTCAGCCACCCGGATATCCAGGCGCCGTCGGTCCGCTCTTAAGCAGCGGGGCGTTTTCGCAGCTGGGCGTGCCGCTACAATTCCATCAAAAAAGGTTACCCTGGTGAAAACGCCAACACACAAGAGAGCTTTTCTCCATTAGTACAAGTGAGAGACTGTATATTGTCAGCATACCACAGCATTCGTGCCTGCATCAACCCACTTGGGTTTTCAAAAATACCTAATTGAGGAACTCGGCGCAACCCACTTGGGGATTTGATGTTTGTAGGGACTGCTAATACCACAAGGCAAAGCTGTTGACACCCATGTAGGCGAGAGTATACGCCCATTGGGGCAGGACTCATTAAAAAAGCAGGTGTTCCACTTCAATTGCTGCTGTTTTTCCTGGTAGTTGGGCTTGTGAACAAGGGTGTTGAACCCGAAACGCGTTAAGCCATTTTATTCTGAAGCTAGCTGTATGCTGAGGTTGCTGCTGTCCTCATCAGAAGAGGCATTGGTTTTCCGTGAGGGCGTCCTCTACAAGGGTTGTTTCGTGTTGTTGGATATTTTGCGGCTGAACCCAGTCGCGAGGACCAACCGCCTCTGTCACGTGGACCTGCAGCGTCAGTTGGTAACTAGGCGCTGATCACAGGACGGATCACACTCACAATCGAGAGACTGTATATTGTCAGCATACCACAACATTCGGGCCTGCATCAACCCACTTGGGTTTTCAAAAATACCTAATTGAGGAACTCGGCGCAACCCACTTGGGGATTTGATGTTTGTAGGGACTGCTAATACCACAAGGCAAAGCTGTTGACGCCCATGTAGGCTAGAGTATATGCCCATTGGGGCAGGACTCATTAATAAAAGCAGGTGTTCCACTACAATTGCTGCTGTTTTTTCTGGTAGTTGGGCTTGTGAACAAGGGTGTTGAACCTGAAACGCGTTCAGCCATTTTATTCTGAAGCTAGCTGTATGCTGAGGTTGCTGCTGTCCTCACCAGAAGAGGCATTGGTTTTCCGTGAGGGCGTCCTCTACAAGGGTTGTTTCGTGTTGTTGGATATTTTGCGGCTGAACCCAGTCGCGAGGATGAACCGCCGCCGTCACGCGGACCTGCAGCGTCAGTTGGTAACTAGGCGCTGATCACAGGACGGATCACACTCACAAGTGAGAGACTGTATATTGTCAGCATACCACAGCATTCGTGCCTGCATCAACCCACTTGGGTTTTCAAAAATACCTAATTGAGGAACTCAGCGCAACCCACTTGGGATTTGATGTTTGTAGGGACTGCTAATAACACAAGGCAAAGCTGTTGACGCCCATGTAGGCGAGAGTATACGCCCATTGGAGCAGGACTCATTAATAAAAGCAGGTGTTCCACTACAATTGCCTCTGTTTTTCCTGGTAGTTGGGCTTGTGAACAAGGGTGTTGAACCTGAAACGCGTTAAGCCATTTTATTCTGAAGCTAGCTGTATGCTGAGGTTGCTGCTGTCCTCACCAGAAGTGGCATTGGTTTTCCGTGAGGGGGTCCTCTACAAGGGTTGTTTCGTGTTGTTGGATATTTTGCGGCTGAACCCAGTCGCGAGTACGAACCGCCGCTGTCACGCGGACCTGCAGCGTCAGTTGGTAACTAGGGGCTGATCACAGGACGGATCACACTCACAAGTGAGAGACTGTATAATGTCAGCATACCACAGCATTCGTGCCTGCATCAACACACTTGGGTTTTCAAAAATACCTAATTGAGGAACTCGGCGCAACCCACTTGGGGATTTGATGTTTGTAGGGACTGCTAATACCACAAGGCAAAGCTGTTGACGCCCATGTAGGCAAGAGTATACGTCCATTGGGGCAGGACTCATTAATAAAAGCAGGTGTTCCACTACAATTGCTGCTGTTTTTCCTGGAAGTTGGGCTTGTGAACAAGGGTGTTGAACCTGAAACGCGTTAAGCCATTTTATTCTGAACCTAGCTGTATGCAGAGGTTGCTGCTGTCCTCATCAGAAGAGGCATTGGTTTTCCGTGAGGGCGTCCTCTACAAGGGTTGTTTCGTGTTGTTGGATATTTTGCGGCTGAACCCAGTCGCGAGGACGAACCGCCGCTGTTTTGCAGACCTGCAGCGTCAGTTGGTAACTAGGCGCTGATCACAGGACGGATCACACTCACAAGTGAGAGACTGTATATTGTCAGCATACCACCGCATTCATGCCTGCATCAACCCACTTGGGTTTTCAAAAATACCTAATTGAGGAACTCGGCGCAACCCACTTGGGGATTTGAAGTTTGTAGGGACTGCTAATACCACAAGGCAAAGCTGTTGACGCCCATGTAGGCGAGAGTATACGCCCATTGGGGCAGGACTCATTAATAAAAGCAGGTGTTCCACAACAATTGCTGCTGTTTTTCCTTGTGGTTGGGCTTGTGAACAAGGGTGTTGAACCTGAAACGCGTTAAGCCATTTTATTCTGAAGCTAGCTGTATGCTGAGGTTGCTGCTGTCCTCACCAGAAGAGGCATTGGTTTTCCGTGAGGGCGTCCTCTACAAGGGTTGTTTCGTGTTGTTGGATATTTTGCGGCTGAACCCAGTCGCGAGGACGAACCGCCGCTGTCACGAGGACCTGCACGATCAGTTGGTAACTTGGCGCTGATCACAGGACGGATCACACTCACAAGTGAGAGACTGTATATTCTCAGCATACCACAGCATTCGTGCCTGCATCAACCCACTTGGGTTTTCAAAAATACCTAATTGAGGAACTCGGCGCAACCCACTTGGGGATTTAATGGTTGTAGGGACTGCTAATACCACAAGGCAAAGCTGTTGACGCCCATGTAGTCAAGAGTATACGCCCATTGGGGCAGGACTCATTAATAAAAGCAGGTGTTCCACTACAATTGCTGCTGTTTTTCCTGGAAGTTGGGCTTGTGAAGAAGGGTGTTGAACCTGAAACGCGTTAAGCCATTTTATTCTGAAGCTAGCTGTATGCTGAGGTTGCTGCTGTCCTCATCAGAAGAGGCATTGGTTTTCCGTGAGGGCGTCCTCTACAAAGGTTGTTTCGTGTTGTTGGATATTTTGCGGCTGAACCCAGTCGCGAGGACGAACCGCCGCTGTCACGCGGACCTGCAGCGTCAGTTGGTAACTAGGCGCTGATCACAGGACGGATCACACTCACAAGTGAGAGACTGTATATTGTCAGCATACCACAGCATTCGTGCCTGCATCAACCCACTTGGGTTTTCAAAAATACCTAATTGAGGAACTCGGCGCAACCCACTTGGGGATACGATGTTTGTAGGGACGGCTAATACCACAAGGCAAAGCTGTTGACGCCCATGTAGGCGAGAGTATACGCCCATTGGGGCAGGACTCATTAATAAAAGCAGGTGTTCCACTACAATTGCTGCGGTTTTTCCTGGTAGTTTGGCTTGTGAACAAGGGTGTCGAACCTGAAACGCGTTAAGCCATTTTATTCTGAAGCTAGCTGTATGCTGAGGTTGCTGCTGTCCTCACCAGAAGAGGCATTGCTTTTCCGTGAGGGCGTCCTCTACAAGGGTTGTTTCGTGTTGTTGAATATTTTGCGGCTGAACCCAGTCGCGAGGACGAACCGCCGCTGTCACGCGGACCTGCAGCGTCAGTTGGTAACTTGGCTCTGATCACAGGACGGATCACACTCACAAGTGAGAGACTGTATATTCTCAGCATACCACAGCATTCGTGCCTGCATCAACCCACTTGGGTTTTCAAAAATACCTAATTGAGGAACTCGGCGCAACCCACTTGGGGATTTAATGGTTGTAGGGACTGCTAATACCACAAGGCAAAGCTGTTGACGCCCATGTAGTCAAGAGTATACGCCCATTGGGGCAGGACTCATTAATAAAAGCAGGTGTTCCACTACAATTGCTGCTGTTTTTCCTGGAAGTTAGGCTTGTGAAGAAGGGTGTTGAACCTGAAACGCGTTAAGCCATTTTATTCTGAAGCTAGCTGTATGCTGAGGTTGCTGCTGTCCTCACCAGAAGAGGCATTGGTTTTCCGTGAGCGCGTCCTCTCAAGGGTTGTTTCGTGTTGTTGGATATTTTGCGGCTGAACCCAGTCGCGAGGACGAACCGCCGCTGTCACGCGGACCTGCAGCGTCAGTTGGTAACTAGGCGCTGATCACAGGACGGATCACACTCACAAGTGAGAGACTGTATATTGTCAGCATACCACAGCATTCGTGCCTGCATCAACCCACTTGGGTTTTCAAAAATACCTAATTGAGGAACTCGGCGCAACCCACTTGGGGCTACGATGTTTGTAGGGACGGCTAATACCACAAGGCAAAGCTGTTGAAGCCCATGTAGGCGAGAGTATACGCCCATTGGGGCAGGACTCATTAATAAAAGCAGGTGTTCCACTACAATTGCTGCTGTTTTTCCTGGTAGTTGGGCTTGTGAAGAAGGGTGTTGAACCTGAAACGCGTTAAGCCATTTTATTCTGAAGCTAGCTGTATGCTGAGGTTGCTGCTGTCCTCACCAGAAGAGGCATTGGTTTTCCATGAGGGCGTCCTCTACAAGGGTTGTTTCGTGTTGTTGGATATTTTGCGGCTGAACCCAGTCGCGAGGACGAACCGCCGCTGTCACGCGGACCTGCAGCGTCAGTTGGTAACTAGGCGCTGATCACAGGACGGATCACACTCACAAGTGAGAGACTGTATATTGTCAGCATACCACAGCATTCGTGCCTGCATCAACCCACTTGGGTTTTCAAAAATACCTAATTGAGGAACTCGGCGCAACCCACTTGGGGCTACGATGTTTGTAGGGACGGCTAATACCACAAGGCAAAGCTGTTGACGCCCATGTAGGCGAGAGTATACGCCCATTGGGGCAGGACTCATTAATAAAAGCAGGTGTTCCACTACAATTGCTGCTGTTTTTCCTGGTAGTTGGGCTTGTGAAGAAGGGTGTTGAACCTGAAACGCGTTAAGCCATTTTATTCTGAAGCTAGCTGTATGCTGAGGTTGCTGCTGTCCTCACCAGAAGAGGCATTGGTTTTCCATGAGGGCGTCCTCTACAAGGGTTGTTTCGTGTTGTTGGATATTTTGCGGCTGAACCCAGTCGCGAGGACGAACCGCCGCTGTCACGCGGACCTGCAGCGTCAGTTGGTAACTAGGCGCTGATCACAGGACGGATCACACTCACAAGTGAGAGACTGTATATTGTCAGCATACCACAGCATTCGTGGCTGCATCAACCCACTTGGGTTTTCAAAAATACCTAATTGAGGAACTCGGCGCAACCCACTTGGGGATGCGATGTTTGTAGGGACGGCTAATACCACAAGGCAAAGCTGTTGACGCCCATGTAGGCGAGAGTATACGCCCATTGGGGCAGGACTAATTAATAAAAGCAGGTGTTCCACTACAATTGCTGCTGTTTTTCCTGGTAGTTGGGCTTGTGAACAAGCGTGTTGAACCTGAAACGCGTTAAGCCATTTTATTCTGAAGCTAGCTGTATGCTGAGGTTGCTGCTGTCCTCAGCAGAAGAGGCATTGGTTTTCCGTGAGGGCGTCCTCTACAAGGGTTGTTTCGTGTTGTTGGATATTTTGCGGCTGAACCCAGTCGCGAGGACGAACCGCCGCCGTCACGCAGACCTGCAGCGTCAGTTGGTAACTAGGCGCTGATCACAGGACGGATCACACTCACAAGTGAGAGACTGTATATTGTCAGCATACCACAGCATTCGTGCCTCATCAACCCACTTGGGTTTTCAAAAATACCTAATTGAGGAACTCGGCGCTACCCACTTGGGGATTTGATGTTTGTAGGGACTGCTAATACCACAAGGCAAAGCTGTTGACACCCATGTAGGCGAGTGTATACGCCCATTGGGGCAGGACTCATTAATAAAAGCAGGTGTTCCACTACAATTGCTGCTGTTTTTCCTGGTAGTTGGGCTTGTGAACAAGGGTGTTGAACCTGAAACGCGTTAAGCCATTTTATTCTGAAGCTAGCTGTATGCTGAGGTTGCTGCTGTCCTCACCAGAAGAGGCATTGGTTTTCCATGAGGGCGTCCTCTACAAGGGTTGTTTCATGTTGTTGGATATTTTGCGGCTGAACCCAGTCGCGGGGATGAACCGCCGCTGTCACGCGGACCTGCAGCGTCAGTTGGTAACTAGGCGCTGATCACAGGACGGATCACACTCACAAGTGAGAGACTGTATATTGTCAGCATACCACAGCATTCGTGCCTGCATCAACCCACTTGGGTTTTCAAAAATACCTAATTGAGGAACTCGGCGCAACCCACTTGGGGATTTAATGGTTGTAGGGACTGCTAATACCACAAGGCAAAGCTGTTGACGCCCATGTAGTCAAGAGTATACGCCCATTGGGGCAGGACTCATTAATAAAAGCAGGTGTTCCACTACAATTGCTGCTGTTTTTCCTGGAAGTTGGGCTTGTGAAGAAGGGTGTTGAACCTGAAACGCGTTAAGCCATTTTATTCTGAAGCTAGCTGTATGCTGAGGTTGCTGCTGTCCTCATCAGAAGAGGCATTGGTTTTCCGTGAGGGCGTCCTCTACAAAGGTTGTTTCGTGTTGTTGGATATTTTGCGGCTGAACCCAGTCGCGAGGACGAACCGCCGCTGTCACGCGGACCTGCAGCGTCAGTTGGTAACTAGGCGCTGATCACAGGACGGATCACACTCACAAGTGAGAGACTGTATATTGTCAGCATACCACATCATTCGTGCCTGCATCAACCCACTTGGGTTTTCAAAAATACCTAATTGAGGAACTCGGCGCAACCCACTTGGGGATTTGATGTTTGTAGGGACGGCTAATACCACAAGGCAAAGCTGTTGACGCCCATGTAGGCGAGAGTATACGCCCATTGGGGCAGGACTCATTAATAAAAGCAGGTGTTCCACTACAATTGCTGCTGTTTTTCCTGGTAGTTGGGCTTGTGAACAAGGGTGTTGAACCTGAAACGCGTTAAGCCATTTTATTCTGAAGCTAGCTGTATGCTGAGGTTGCTGCTGTCCTCACCAGAAGAGGCATTGGTTTTCCGTGAGGGCGTCCTCTACAAGGGTTGTTTCGTGTTGTTGGATATTTTGCGGCTGAACCCAGTCGCGAGGACGAACCGCCGCTGTCACGCGGACCTGCAGCGTCAGTTGGTAACTTGGCTCTGATCACAGGACGGATCACACTCACAAGTGAGAGACTGTATATTCTCAGCATACCACAGCATTCGTGCCTGCATCAACCCACTTGGGTTTTCAAAAATACCTAATTGAGGAACTCGGCGCAACCCACTTGGGGATTTAATGGTTGTAGGGACTGCTAATACCACAAGGCAAAGCTGTTGACGCCCATGTAGTCAAGAGTATACGCCCATTGGGGCAGGACTCATTAATAAAAGCAGGTGTTCCACTACAATTGCTGCTGTTTTTCCTGGAAGTTAGGCTTGTGAAGAAGGGTGTTGAACCTGAAACGCGTTAAGCCATTTTATTCTGAAGCTAGCTGTATGCTGAGGTTGCTGCTGTCCTCACCAGAAGAGGCATTGGTTTTCCGTGAGCGCGTCCTCTACAAGGGTTGTTTCGTGTTGTTGGATATTTTGCGGCTGAACCCAGTCGCGAGGACGAACCGCCGCTGTCACGCGGACCTGCAGCGTCAGTTGGTAACTAGGCGCTGATCACAGGACGGATCACACTCACAAGTGAGAGACTGTATATTGTCAGCATACCACAGCATTCGTGCCTGCATCAACCCACTTGGGTTTTCAAAAATACCTAATTGAGGAACTCGGCGCAACCCACTTGGGGCTACGATGTTTGTAGGGACGGCTAATACCACAAGGCAAAGCTGTTGACGCCCATGTAGGCGAGAGTATACGCCCATTGGGGCAGGACTCATTAATAAAAGCAGGTGTTCCACTACAATTGCTGCTGTTTTTCCTGGTAGTTGGGCTTGTGAAGAAGGGTGTTGAACCTGAAACGCGTTAAGCCATTTTATTCTGAAGCTAGCTGTATGCTGAGGTTGCTGCTGTCCTCACCAGAGGAGGCATTGGTTTTCCATGAGGGCGTCCTCTACAAGGGTTGTTTCGTGTTGTTGGATATTTTGCGGCTGAACCCAGTCGCGAGGACGAACCGCCGCTGTCACGCGGACCTGCAGCGTCAGTTGGTAACTAGGCGCTGATCACAGGACGGATCACACTCACAAGTGAGAGACTGTATATTGTCAGCATACCACAGCATTCGTGGCTGCATCAACCCACTTGGGTTTTCAAAAATACCTAATTGAGGAACTCGGCGCAACCCACTTGGGGATGCGATGTTTGTAGGGACGGCTAATACCACAAGGCAAAGCTGTTGACGCCCATGTAGGCGAGAGTATACGCCCATTGGGGCAGGACTAATTAATAAAAGCAGGTGTTCCACTACAATTGCTGCTGTTTTTCCTGGTAGTTGGGCTTGTGAACAAGGGTGTTGAACCTGAAACGCGTTAAGCCATTTTATTCTGAAGCTAGCTGTATGCTGAGGTTGCTGCTGTCCTCAGCAGAAGAGGCATTGGTTTTCCGTGAGGGCGTCCTCTACAAGGGTTGTTTCGTGTTGTTGGATATTTTGCGGCTGAACCCAGTCGCGAGGACGAACCGCCGCCGTCACGCGGACCTGCAGCGTCAGTTGGTAACTAGGCGCTGATCACAGGACGGATCACACTCACAAGTGAGAGACTGTATATTGTCAGCATACCACAGCATTCGTGCCTGCATCAACCCACTTGGGTTTTCAAAAATACCTAATTGAGGAACTCGGCGCAACCCACTTGGGGATTTGATGTTTGTAGGGACTGCTAATACCACAAGGCAAAGCTGTTGACACCCATGTAGGCGAGTGTATACGCCCATTGGGGCAGGACTCATTAATAAAAGCAGGTGTTCCACTACAATTGCTGCTGTTTTTCCTGGTAGTTGGGCTTGTGAACAAGGGTGTTGAACCTGAAACGCGTTAAGCCATTTTATTCTGAAGCTAGCTGTATGCTGAGGTTGCTGCTGTCCTCACCAGAAGAGGCATTGGTTTTCCGTGAGGGCGTCCTCTACAAGGGTTGTTTCATGTTGTTGGATATTTTGCGGCTGAACCCAGTCGCGGGGATGAACCGCCGCTGTCACGCGGACCTGCAGCGTCAGTTGGTAACTAGGCGCTGATCACAGGACGGATCACACTCACAAGTGAGAGACTGTATATTGTCAGCATACCACAGCATTCGTGCCTGCATCAACCCACTTGGGTTTTCAAAAATACCTAATTGAGGAACTCGGCGCAACCCACTTGGGGATTTGATGTTTGTAGGGACTGCTAATACCACAAGACAAAGCTGTTGACGCCCATGTAGGCGAGAGTATACGCCCATTGGGGCAGGACTCCTTAATAAAAGCAGGTGTTCCACTACAATTGCTGCTGTTTTACCTGGTGGTTGGGCTTGTGAACAAGGGTGTTGAACCTGAAACGCGTTAAGCCATTTTATTCTGAAGCTAGCTGTTTGCTGAGGTTGCTGCTGTCCTCATCGGAAGAGGCATTGGTTTTCCGTGAGGGCGTCCTCTACAAGGGTTGTTTCGTGTTGTTGGATATTTTGCGGCTGAACCCAGTCGCGAGGATGAACCGCCGCTGTCATGCGGACCTGCAGCATCAGTTGGTAAATAGGCGCTGATTACAGGACGGATCACACTCACAAGTGAGAGACTGTATATTGTCAGCATACCACAGCATTCGTGCCTGCATCAACCCACTTTGGTTTTCAAAAATACCTAATTGAGGAACTCGGCGCAACCCACTTGGGGATTTGATGTTTGTAGGGACTGCTAATACCACAAGGCAAAGCTGTTGACGCCCATGTAGGCGAGAGTATACGCCCATTGGGGCAGGACTCATTAATAAAAGCAGGTGTTCCACTACAATTGCTGCTGTTTTTCCTGGTAGTTGGGCTTGTGAACAAGGGTGTTGAACCTGAAACGCGTTAAGCCATTTTATTCTGAAGCTAGCTGTATGCTGAGGTTGCTGCTGTCCTCACCAGAAGAGGCATTGGTTTTCCGTGAGGGCGTCCTCTACAAGGGTTGTTTCGTGTTGTTGGA
Source organism: Calotriton arnoldi (assembly GCA_963921515.1). Classification (NCBI taxonomy): domain Eukaryota; kingdom Metazoa; phylum Chordata; class Amphibia; order Caudata; family Salamandridae; genus Calotriton; species Calotriton arnoldi. Next base: position 479,441 of record CAWUFW010004701.1, read on the forward strand.
TATTTTGCGGCTGAACCCAGTCGCGAGGACGAACCGCCGCTGTCACGCGGACCTGCAGCATCAGTTGGTAACTAGGCGCTGATCACAGGACGGATCACACTCACAAGTGAGAGACTGTATATTGTCAGCATACCACAGCATTCGTGCCTGCATCAACCCACTTGGGTTTTCAAAAATACCTAATTGAGGAACTCGGCGCAACCCACTTGGGGATTTGATGTTTGTAGGGACTGCTAATACCACAAGGCAAAGCTGTTGACGCCCATGTAGGCGAGAGTATACGCCCATTGGGGCAGGACTCATTAATAAAAGCAGGTGTTCCACTACAATTGCTGCTGTTTTTCCTGGTAGTTGGGCTTGTGAACAAGGGTGTTGAACCTGAAACGCGTTAAGCCATTTTATTCTGAAGCTAGCTGTATGCTGAGGTTGCTGCTGTCCTCACCAGAAGAGGCATTGGTTTTCCGTGAGGGCGTCCTCTACAAGGGTTGTTTCGTGTTGTTGGATATTTTGCGGCTGAACCCAGTCGCGAGGACGAACCGCCGCTGTCACGCGGACCTGCAGCGTCAGTTGGTAACTAGGCGCTGATCACAGGACGGATCACACTCACAAGTGAGAGACTGTATATTGTCAGCATACCACAGCATTCGTGCCTGCATCAACCCACTTGGGTTTTCAAAAATACCTAATTGAGGAACTCGGCGCAACCCACTTGGGGATTTGATGTTTGTAGGGACTGCTAATACCACAAGGCAAAGCTGTTGACGCCCATGTAGGCGAGAGTATACGCCCATTGGGGCAGGACTCATTAATAAAAGCAGGTGTTCCACTACAATTGCTGCTGTTTTTCCTGGTAGTTGGGCTTGTGAACAAGGGTGTTGAACCTGAAACGCGTTAAGCCATTTTATTCTGAAGCTAGCTGTATGCTGAGGTTGCTGCTGTCCTCACCAGAAGAGGCATTGGTTTTCCGTGAGGGCGTCCTCTACAAGGGTTGTTTCGTGTTGTTGGATATTTTGCGGCTGAACCCAGTCGCGAGGACGAACCGCCGCTGTCACGCGGACCTGCAGCGTCAGTTGGTAACTAGGCGCTGATCACAGGACGGATCACACTCACAAGTGAGAGACTGTATATTGTCAGCATACCACAGCATTCGTGCCTGCATCAACCCACTTGGGTTTTCAAAAATACCTAATTGAGGAACTCGGCGCAACCCACTTGGGGATTTGATGTTTGTAGGGACTGCTAATACCACAAGGCAAAGCTGTTGACGCCCATGTAGGCGAGTGTATACGCCCATTGGGGCAGGACTCATTAATAAAAGCAGGTGTTCCACTACAATTGCTGCTGTTTTTCCTGGTAGTTGGGCTTGTGAACAAGGGTGTTGAACCTGAAACGCGTTAAGCCATTTTATTCTGAAGCTAGCTGTATGCTGAGGTTGCTGCTGTCCTCACCAGAAGAGGCATTGGTTTTCCGTGAGAGCGTCCTCTACAAGGGTTGTTTCGTGTTGTTGGATTTTTTGCGGCTGAACCCAGTCGCGAGGACGAACCGCCGCTGTCACGCGGACCTGCAGCGTCAGTTGGTAACTTGGCGCTGATCACAGGACGGATCACACTCACAAGTGAGAGACTGTATATTCTCAGCATACCACAGCATTCGTGCCTGCATCAACCCACTTGGGTTTTCAAAAATACCTAATTGAGGAACTCGGCGCAACCCACTTGGGGATTTGATGTTTGTAGGGACTGCTAATACCACAAGGCAAAGCTGTTGACGCCCATGTAGGCGAGAGTATATGCCCATTGGGGCAGGACTCATTAATAAAAGCACGGTGTTCCACTACAATTGCTGCTGTTTTTCCTGGAAGTTGGGCTTGTGAACAAGGGTGTTGAACCTGAAACGCGTTAAGCCATTTTATTCTGAAGCTAGCTGTATGCTGAGGTTGCTGCTGTCCTCACCAGAAGAGGCATTGGTTTTCCGTGAGGGCGTCCTCTACAAGGGTTGTTTCGTGTTGTTGGATATTTTGCGGCTGAACCCAGTCGCGAGGACGAACCGCCGCTGTCACGCGGACCTGCAGCGTCAGTTGGTAACTTGGCGCTGATCACAGGACGGATCACACTCACAAGTGAGAGACTGTATATTCTCAGCATACCACAGCATTCGTGCCTGCATCAACCCACTTGGGTTTTCAAAAATACCTAATTGAGGAACTCGGCGCAACCCACTTGGGGATTTAATGGTTGTAGGGACTGCTAATACCACAAGGCAAAGCTGTTGACGCCCATGTAGGCGAGAGTATACGCCCATTGGGGCAGGACTCATTAATAAAAGCAGGTGTTCCTCTACAATTGCTGCTGTTTTTCCTGGTAGTTGGGCTTGTGAACAAGGGTGTTGAACCTGAAACGCGTTAAGCCATTTTATTCTGAAGCTAGCTGTATGCTGAGGTTGCTGCTGTCCTCACCAGAAGAGGCATTGGTTTTCCGTGAGGGCGTCCTCTACAAGGGTTGTTTCATGTTGTTGGATATTTTGCGGCTGAACGCAGTCGCGAGGATGAACCGCCGCTGTCACGTGGACCTGCAGCGTCAGTTGGTAACTAGGCGCTGATCACAGGACGGATCACACTCACAAGTGAGAGACTGTATATTGTCAGCATACCACAGCATTCGTGCCTGCATCAACCCACTTGGGTTTTCAAAAATACCTAATTGAGGAACTCGGCGCAACCCACTTGGGGATTTGATGTTTGTAGGGACTGCTAATACCACAAGACAAAGCTGTTGACGCCCATGTAGGCGAGAGTATACGCCCATTGGGGCAGGACTCCTTAATAAAAGCAGGTGTTCCACTCCCATTGCTGCTGTTTTACCTGGTGGTTGGGCTTGTGAACAAGGGTGTTGAACCTGAAACGCGTTAAGCCATTTTATTCTGAAGCTAGCTGTTTGCTGAGGTTGCTGCTGTCCTCATCGGAAGAGGCATTGGTTTTCCGTGAGGGCGTCCTCTACAAGGGTTGTTTCGTGTTGTTGGATATTTTGCGGCTGAACCCAGTCGCGAGGATGAACCGCCGCTCTCATGCGGACCTGCAGCATCAGTTGGTAAATAGGCGCTGATTACAGGACGGATCACACTCACAAGTGAGAGACTGTATATTGTCAGCATACCACAGCATTCGTGCCTGCATCAACCCACTTGGGTTTTCAAAAATACCTAATTGAGGAACTCGGCGCAACCCACTTGGGGATTTGATGTTTGTAGGGACTGCTAATACCACAAGGCAAAGCTGTTGACGCCCATGTAGGCGAGAGTATACGCCCATTGGGGCAGGACTCATTAATAAAAGCAGGTGTTCCACTACAATTGCTGCTGTTTTTCCTGGTATTTGGGCTTGTGAACAAGGGTGTTGAACCTGAAACGCGTTAAGCCATTTTATTCTGAAGCTAGCTGTATGCTGAGGTTGCTGCTGTCCTCACCAGAAGAGGCATTGGTTTTCCGTGAGGGCGTCCTCTACAAGGGTTGTTTCGTGTTGTTGGATATTTTGCGGCTGAACCCAGTCGCGAGGACGAACCGCCGCTGTCACGCGGACCTGCAGCGTCAGTTGGTAACTAGGCGCTGATCACAGGACGGATCACACTCACAAGTGAGAGACTGTATATTGTCAGCATACCACAGCATTCGTGCCTGCATCAACCCACTTGGGTTTTCAAAAATACCTAATTGAGGAACTCGGCGCAACCCACTTGGGGATTTGATGTTTGTAGGGACTGCTAATACCACAAGGCAAAGCTGTTGACGCCCATGTAGGCGAGAGTATACGCCCATTGGGGCAGGACTCATTAATAAAAGCAGGTGTTCCACTACAATTGCTGCTGTTTTTCCTTGTGGTTGGGCTTGTGAACAAGGGTGTTGAACCTGAAACGCGTTAAGCCATTTTATTCTGAAGCTAGCTGTATGCTGAGGTTGCTGCTGTCCTCACCAGAAGAGGCATTGGTTTTCCGTGAGAGCGTCCTCTACAAGGGTTGTTTCGTGTTGTTGGATTTTTTGCGGCTGAACCCAGTCGCGAGGACGAACCGCCGCTGTCACGCGGACCTGCAGCGTCAGTTGGTAACTTGGCGCTGATCACAGGACGGATCACACTCACAAGTGAGAGACTGTATATTCTCAGCATACCACAGCATTCGTGCCTGCATCAACCCACTTGGGTTTTCAAAAATACCTAATTGAGGAACTCGGTGCAACCCACTTGGGGATTTGATGTTTGTAGGGACTGCTAATACCACAAGGCAAAGCTGTTGACGCCCATGTAGGCGAGAGTATATGCCCATTGGGGCAGGACTCATTAATAAAAGCACGAGTTCCACTACAATTGCTGCTGTTTTTTCTGGAAGTTGGGCTTGTGAACAAGGGTGTTGAACCTGAAACGCGTTAAGCCATTTTATTCTGAAGCTAGCTGTATGCTGAGGTTGCTGCTGTCCTCACCAGAAGAGGCATTACTTTTCCGTGAGGGCGTCCTCTACAAGGGTTGTTTCGTGTTGTTGGATATTTTGCGGCTGAACCCAGTCGCGAGGACGAACCGTCGCTGTCATGCGGACCTGCAGCGTCAGTTGGTAACTTGGCGCTGATCACAGGACGGATCACACTCACAAGTGAGAGACTGTATATTTTCAGCATACCACATCATTCGTGCCTGCATCAACCCACTTGGGTTTTCAAAAATACCTAATTGAGGAACTCGGCGCAACCCACTTGGGGATTTAATGGTTGTAGGGACTGCTAATACCACAAGGCAAAGCTGTTGACGCCCATGTAGTCAAGAGTATACGCCCATTGGGGCAGGACTCATTAATAAAAGCAGGTGTTCCACTACAATTGCTGCTGTTTTTCCTGGTAGTTGGGCTTGTGAACAAGGGTGTTGAACCTGAAACGCGTTAAGCCATTTTATTCTGAAGCTAGCTGTATGCTGAGGTTGCTGCTGTCCTCACCAGAAGAGGCATTGGTTTTCCGTGAGGGCGTCCTCTACAAGGGTTGTTTCATGTTGTTGGATATTTTGCGGCTGAACCCAGTCGCGAGGATGAACCGCCGCTGTCACGCGGACCTGCAGCGTCAGTTGGTAACTAGGCGCTGATCACAGGACGGATCACACTCACAAGTGAGAGACTGTATATTGTCAGCATACCACAGCATTCGTGCCTGCATCAACCCACTTGGGTTTTCAAAAATACCTAATTGAGGAACTCGGCGCAACCCACTTGGGGATTTGATGTTTGTAGGGACTGCTAATACCACAAGACAAAGCTGTTGACGCCCATGTAGGCGAGAGTATACGCCCATTGGGGCAGGACTCATTAATAAAAGCAGGTGTTCCACTCCAATTGCTGCTGTTTTACCTGGTGGTTGGGCTTGTGAACAAGGGTGTTGAACCTGAAACGCGTTAAGCCATTTTATTCTGAAGCTAGCTGTTTGCTGAGGTTGCTGCTGTCCTCATCGGAAGAGGCATTGGTTTTCCGTGAGGGCGTCCTCTACAAGGGTTGTTTCGTGTTGTTGGATATTTTGCGGCTGAACCCAGTCGCGAGGATGAACCGCCGCTGTCATGCGGACCTGCAGCATCAGTTGGTAACTAGGCGCTGATCACAGGACGGATCACACTCACAAGTGAGAGACTGTATATTGTCAGCATACCACAGCATTCGTGCCTGCATCAACCCACTTGGGTTTTCAAAAATACCTAATTGAGGAACTCGGCGCAACCCACTTGGGGATTTGATGTTTGTAGGGACTGCTAATACCACAAGGCAAAGCTGTTGACGCCCATGTAGGCGAGAGTATACGCCCATTGGGGCAGGACTCATTAATAAAAGCAGGTGTTCCACTACAATTGCTGCTGTTTTTCCTGGTAGTTGGGCTTGTGAACAAGGGTGTTGAACCTGAAACGCGTTAAGCCATTTTATTCTGAAGCTAGCTGTATGCTGAGGTTGCTGCTGTCCTCACCAGAAGAGGCATTGGTTTTCCGTGAGGGCGTCCTCTACAAGGGTTGTTTCGTGTTGTTGGATATTTTGCGGCTGAACCCAGTCGCGAGGACGAACCGCCGCTGTCACGCGGACCTGCAGCGTCAGTTGGTAACTAGGCGCTGATCACAGGACGGATCACACTCACAAGTGAGAGACTGTATATTGTCAGCATACCACAGCATTCGTGCCTGCATCAACCCACTTGGGTTTTCAAAAATACCTAATTGAGGAACTCGGCGCAACCCACTTGGGGATTTGATGTTTGTAGGGACTGCTAATACCACAAGGCAAAGCTGTTGACGCCCATGTAGGCGAGAGTATACGCCCATTGGGGCAGGACTCATTAATAAAAGCAGGTGTTCCACTACAATTGCTGCTGTTTTTCCTGGTGGTTGGGCTTGTGAACAAGGGTGTTGAACCTGAAACGCGTTAAGCCATTTTATTCTGAAGCTAGCTGTATGCTGAGGTTGCTGCTGTCCTCACCAGAAGAGGCATTGGTTTTCCGTGAGGGCGTCCTCTACAAGGGTTGTTTCGTGTTGTTGGATATTTTGCGGCTGAACCCAGTCGCGAGGACGAACCGCCGCTGTCACGCGGACCTGCAGCGTCAGTTGGTAACTTGGCGCTGATCACAGGACGGATCACACTCACAAGTGAGAGACTGTATATTCTCAGCATACCACAGCATTCGTGCCTGCATCAACCCACTTGGGTTTTCAAAAATACCTAATTGAGGAACTCGGCGCAACCCACTTGGGGATTTGATGTTTGTAGGGACTGCTAATACCACAAGGCAAAGCTGTTGACGCCCATGTAGGCGAGAGTATACGCCCATTGGGGCAGGACTCATTAATAAAAGCACGGTGTTCCACTACAATTGCTGCTGTTTTTCCTGGAAGTTGGGCTTGTGAACAAGGGTGTTGAACCTGAAACGCGTTAAGCCATTTTATTCTGAAGCTAGCTGTATGCTGAGGTTGCTGCTGTCCTCACCAGAAGAGGCATTACTTTTCCGTGAGGGCGTCCTCTACAAGGGTTGTTTCGTGTTGTTGGATATTTTGCGGCTGAACCCAGTCGCGAGGACGAACCGTCGCTGTCATGCGGACCTGCAGCGTCAGTTGGTAACTTGGCGCTGATCACAGGACGGATCACACTCACAAGTGAGAGACTGTATATTGTCAGCATACCACAGCATTCGTGCCTGCATCAACCCACTTGGGTTTTCAAAAATACCTAATTGAGGAACTCGGCGCAACCCACTTGGGGATTTGATGTTTGTAGGGACTGCTAATACCACAAGGCAAAGCTGTTGACGCCCATGTAGGCGAGAGTATACGCCCATTGGGGCAGGACTCATTAATAAAAGCAGGTGTTCCACTACAATTGCTGCTGTTTTTCCTGGTAGTTGGGCTTGTGAACAAGGGTGTTGAACCTGAAACGCGTTAAGCCATTTTATTCTGAAGCTAGCTGTATGCTGAGGTTGCTGCTGTCCTCACCAGAAGAGGCATTGGTTTTCCGTGAGGGCGTCCTCTACAAGGGTTGTTTCGTGTTGTTGGATATTTTGCGGCTGAACCCAGTCGCGAGGACGAACCGCCGCTGTCACGCGGACCTGCAGCGTCAGTTGGTAACTTGGCGCTGATCACAGGACGGATCACACTCACAAGTGAGAGACTGTATATTCTCAGCATACCACAGCATTCGTGCCTGCATCAACCCACTTGGGTTTTCAAAAATACCTAATTGAGGAACTCGGCGCAACCCACTTGGGGATTTGATGTTTGTAGGGACTGCTAATACCACAAGGCAAAGCTGTTGACGCCCATGTAGGCGAGAGTATACGCCCATTGGGGCAGGACTCATTAATAAAAGCAGGTGTTCCACTACAATTGCTGCTGTTTTTCCTGGAAGTTGGGCTTGTGAACAAGGGTGTTGAACCTGAAACGCGTTAAGCCATTTTATTCTGAAGCTAGCTGTATGCTGAGGTTGCTGCTGTCCTCACCAGAAGAGGCATTGGTTTTCCGTGAGGGCGTCCTCTACAAGGGTTGTTTCGTGTTGTTGGATATTTTGCGGCTGAACCCAGTCGCGAGGACGAACCGTCGCTGTCATGCGGACCTGCAGCGTCAGTTGGTAACTTGGCGCTGATCACAGGACGGATCACACTCACAAGTGAGAGACTGTATATTGTCAGCATACCACAGCATTCGTGCCTGCATCAACCCACTTGGGTTTTCAAAAATACCTAATTGAGGAACTCGGCGCAACCCACTTGGGGATTTAATGGTTGTAGGGACTGCTAATACCACAAGGCAAAGCTGTTGACGCCCATGTAGTCAAGAGTATACGCCCATTGGGGCAGGACTCATTAATAAAAGCAGGTGTTCCTCTACAATTGCTGCTGTTTTTCCTGGTAGTTGGGCTTGTGAACAAGGGTGTTGAACCTGAAACGCGTTAAGCCATTTTATTCTGAAGCTAGCTGTATGCTAAGGTTGCTGCTGTCCTCACCAGAAGAGGCATTGGTTTTCCGTGAGGGCGTCCTCTACAAGGGTTGTTTCATGTTGTTGGATATTTTGCGGCTGAACGCAGTCGCGAGGATGAACCGCCGCTGTCACGTGGACCTGCAGCGTCAGTTGGTAACTAGGCGCTGATCACAGGACGGATCACACTCACAAGTGAGAGACTGTATATTGTCAGCATACCACAGCATTCGTGCCTGCATCAACCCACTTGGGTTTTCAAAAATACCTAATTGAGGAACTCGGCGCAACCCACTTGGGGATTTGATGTTTGTAGGGACTGCTAATACCACAAGACAAAGCTGTTGACGCCCATGTAGGCGAGAGTATACGCCCATTGGGGCAGGACTCCTTAATAAAAGCAGGTGTTCCACTCCCATTGCTGCTGTTTTACCTGGTGGTTGGGCTTGTGAACAAGGGTGTTGAACCTGAAACGCGTTAAGCCATTTTATTCTGAAGCTAGCTGTTTGCTGAGGTTGCTGCTGTCCTCATCGGAAGAGGCATTGGTTTTCCGTGAGGGCGTCCTCTACAAGGGTTGTTTCGTGTTGTTGGATATTTTGCGGCTGAACCCAGTCGCGAGGATGAACCGCCGCTCTCATGCGGACCTGCAGCATCAGTTGGTAAATAGGCGCTGATTACAGGACGGATCACACTCGCAAGTGAGAGACTGTATATTGTCAGCATACCACAGCATTCGTGCCTGCATCAACCCACTTGGGTTTTCAAAAATACCTAATTGAGGAACTCGGCGCAACCCACTTGGGGATTTGATGTTTGTAGGGACTGCTAATACCACAAGGCAAAGCTGTTGACGCCCATGTAGGCGAGAGTATACGCCCATTGGGGCAGGACTCATTAATAAAAGCAGGTGTTCCACTACAATTGCTGCTGTTTTTCCTGGTATTTGGGCTTGTGAACAAGGGTGTTGAACCTGAAACGCGTTAAGCCATTTTATTCTGAAGCTAGCTGTATGCTGAGGTTGCTGCTGTCCTCACCAGAAGAGGCATTGGTTTTCCGTGAGGGCGTCCTCTACAAGGGTTGTTTCGTGTTGTTGGATATTTTGCGGCTGAACCCAGTCGCAAGGACGAACCGCCGCTGTCACGCGGACCTGCAGCGTCAGTTGGTAACTAGGCGCTGATCACAGGACGGATCACACTCACAAGTGAGAGACTGTATATTGTCAGCATACCACAGCATTCGTGCCTGCATCAACCCACTTGGGTTTTCAAAAATACCTAATTGAGGAACTCGGCGCAACCCACTTGGGGACTTGATGTTTGTAGGGACTGCTAATACCACAAGGCAAAGCTGTTGACGCCCATGTAGGCGAGAGTATACGCCCATTGGGGCAGGACTCATTAATAAAAGCAGGTGTTCCACTACAATTGCTGCTGTTTTTCCTTGTGGTTGGGCTTGTGAACAAGGGTGTTGAACCTGAAACGCGTTAAGCCATTTTATTCTGAAGCTAGCTGTATGCTGAGGTTGCTGCTGTCCTCACCAGAAGAGGCATTGGTTTTCCGTGAGAGCGTCCTCTACAAGGGTTGTTTCATGTTGTTGGATATTTTGCGGCTGAACCCAGTCGCGAGGACGAACCTCCGCTGTCACGCGGACCTGCAGCGTCAGTTGGTAACTTGGCGCTGATCACAGGACGGATCACACTCACAAGTGAGAGACTGTATATTCTCAGCATACCACAGCATTCGTGCCTGCATCAACCCACTTGGGTTTTCAAAAATACCTAATTGAGGAACTCGGTGCAACCCACTTGGGGATTTGATGTTTGTAGGGACTGCTAATACCACAAGGCAAAGCTGTTGACGCCCATGTAGGCGAGAGTATATGCCCATTGGGGCAGGACTCATTAATAAAAGCAGGTGTTCCACTACAATTGCTGCTGTTTTTTCTGGAAGTTGGGCTTGTGAACAAGGGTGTTGAACCTGAAACGCGTTAAGCCATTTTATTCTGAACCTAGCTGTATGCAGAGGTTGCTGCTGTCCTCATCAGAAGAGGCATTGGTTTTCCGTGAGGGCGTCCTCTACAAGGGTTGTTTCGTGTTGTTGGATATTTTGCGGCTGAACCCAGTCGCGAGGACGAACCGCCGCTGTTATGCGGACCTGCAGCGTCAGTTGGTAACTAGGCGCTGATCACAGGACGGATCACACTCACAAGTGAGAGACTGTATATTGTCAGCATACCACCGCATTCATGCCTGCATCAACCCACTTGGGTTTTCAAAAATACCTAATTGAGGAACTCGGCGCAACCCACTTGGGGATTTGATGTTTGTAGGGACTGCTAATACCACAAGGCAAAGCTGTTGACGCCCATGTAGGCGAGAGTATACGCCCATTGGGGCAGGACTCATTAATAAAAGCAGGTGTTCCACAACAATTGCTGCTGTTTTTCCTGGTGGTTGGGCTTGTGAACAAGGGTGTTGAACCTGAAACGCGTTAAGCCATTTTATTCTGAAGCTAGCTGTATGCTGAGGTTGCTGCTGTCCTCACCAGAAGAGGCATTGGTTTTCCGTGAGGGCATCCTCTACAAGGGTTGTTTCGTGTTGTTGGATAGTTTGCGGCTGAACCCAGTCGCGAGGACGAACCGCCGCTGTCACGCGGACCTGCAGCGTCAGTTGGTAACTTGGCGCTGATCACAGGACGGATCACACTCACAAGTGAGAGACTGTATATTCTCAGCATACCACAGCATTCGTGCCTGCATCAACCCACTTGGGTTTTCAAAAATACCTAATTGAGGAACTCGGCGCAACCCACTTGGGGATTTGATGTTTGTAGGGACTGCTAATACCACAAGGCAAAGCTGTTGACGCCCATGTAGGCGAGAGTATACGCCCATTGGGGCAGGACTCATTAATAAAAGCAGGTGTTCCACTACAATTGCTGCTGTTTTTCCTGGAAGTTGGGCTTGTGAACAAGGGTGTTGAACCTGAAACGCGTTAAGCCATTTTATTCTGAAGCTAGCTGTATGCTGAGGTTGCTGCTGTCCTCACCAGAAGAGGCATTGCTTTTCCGTGAGGGCGTCCTCTACAAGGGTTGTTTCGTGTTGTTGGATATTTTGCGGCTGAACCCAGTCGCGAGGACGAACCGCCGCTGTCACGCGGACCTGCAGCGTCAGTTGGTAACTTGGCGCTGATCACAGGACGGATCACACTCACAAGTGAGAGACTGTATATTCTCAGCATACCACAGCATTCGTGCCTGCATCAACCCACTTGGGTTTTCAAAAATACCTAATTGAGGAACTCGGCGCAACCCACTTGGGGATTTAATGGTTGTAGGGACTGCTAATACCACAAGGCAAAGCTGTTGACGCCCATGTAGTCAAGAGTATACGCCCATTGGGGCAGGACTCATTAATAAAAGCAGGTGTTCCACTACAATTGCTGCTGTTTTTCCTGGAAGTTGGGCTTGTGAAGAAGGGTGTTGAACCTGAAACGCGTTAAGCCATTTTATTCTGAAGCTAGCTGTATGCTGAGGTTGCTGCTGTCCTCATCAGAAGAGGCATTGGTTTTCCGTGAGGGCGTCCTCTACAAGGGTTGTTTCGTGTTGTTGGATATTTTGCGGCTGAACCCAGTCGCGAGGACGAACCGCCGCTGTCACGCGGACCTGCAGCGTCAGTTGGTAACTAGGCGCTGATCACAGGACGGATCACACTCACAAGTGAGAGACTGTATATTGTCAGCATACCACAGCATTCGTGCCTGCATCAACCCACTTGGGTTTTCAAAAATACCTAATTGAGGAACTCGGCGCAACCCACTTGGGGATTTGATGGTTGTAGGGACTGCTAATACCACAAGGCAAAGCTGTTGACGCCCATGTAGTCAAGAGTATACGCCCATTGGGGCAGGACTCATTAATAAAAGCAGGTGTTCCACTACAATTGGTGCTGTTTTTCCTGGAAGTTGGGCTTGTGAAGAAGGGTGTTGAACCTGAAACGCGTTAAGCCATTTTATTCTGAAGATAGCTGTATGCTGAGGTTGCTGCTGTCCTCATCAGAAGAGGCATTGGTTTTCCGTGAGGGCGTCCTCTACAAGGGTTGTTTCGTGTTGTTGGATATTTTGCGGCTGAACCCAGTCGCGAGGACGAACCGCCGCTGTCACGCGGACCTGCAGCGTCAGTTGGTAACTTGGCGCTGATCACAGGACGGATCACACTCACAAGTGAGAGACTGTATATTCTCAGCATACCACAGCATTCGTGCCTGCATCAACCCACTTGGGTTTTCAAAAATACCTAATTGAGGAACTCGGCGCAACCCACTTGGGGATTTAATGGTTGTAGGGACTGCTAATACCACAAGGCAAAGCTGTTGACGCCCATGTAGTCAAGAGTATACGCCCATTGGGGCAGGACTCATTAATAAAAGCAGGTGTTCCACTACAATTGCTGCTGTTTTTCCTGGAAGTTGGGCTTGTGAAGAAGGGTGTTGAACCTGAAACACGTTAAGCCATTTTATTCTGAAGCTAGCTGTATGCTGAGGTTGCTGCTGTCCTCACCAGAAGAGGCATTGGTTTTCCGTGAGGGCGTCCTCTACAAGGGTTGTTTCGTGTTGTTGGATATTTTGCGGCTGAACCCAGTCGCGAGGACGAACCGCCGCTGTCACGCGGACCTGCAGCGTCAGTTGGTAACTAGGCGCTGATCACAGGACGGATCACACTCACAAGTGAGAGACTGTATATTGTCAGCATACCACAGCATTCGTGCCTGCATCAACCCACTTGGGTTTTCAAAAATACCTAATTGAGGAACTCGGCGCAACCCACTTGGGGATTCAATGTTTGTAGGGACTGCTAATACCACAAGGCAAAGCTGTTGACGCCCATGTAGGCGAGAGTATACGCCCATTGGGGCAGGACTCATTAATAAAAGCAGGTGTTCCACTACAATTGCTGCTGTTTTTCCTGGTAGTTGGGCTTGTGAACAAGGGTGTTGAACCTGAAACGCGTTAAGCCATTTTATTCTGAAGCTAGCTGTATGCTGAGGTTGCTGCTGTCCTCACCAGAAGAGGCATTGGTTTTCCGTGAGGGCGTCCTCTACAAGGGTTGTTTCATGTTGTTGGATATTTTGCGGCTGAACCCAGTCGCGAGGATGAACCGCCGCTGTCACGCGGACCTGCAGCGTCAGTTGGTAACTAGGCGCTGATCACAGGACGGATCACACTCACAAGTGAGAGACTGTATATTGTCAGCATACCACAGCATTCGTGCCTGCATCAACCCACTTGGGTTTTCAAAAATACCTAATTGAGGAACTCGGCGCAACCCACTTGGGGATTTGATGTTTGTAGGGACTGCTAATACCACAAGACAAAGCTGTTGACGCCCATGTAGGCGAGAGTATACGCCCATTGGGGCAGGACTCATTAATAAAAGCAGGTGTTCCACTCCAATTGCTGCTGTTTTACCTGGTGGTTGGGCTTGTGAACAAGGGTGTTGAACCTGAAACGCGTTAAGCCATTTTATTCTGAAGCTAGCTGTATTGCTGAGGTTGCTGCTGTCCTCATCGGAAGAGGCATTGGTTTTCCGTGAGGGCGTCCTCTACAAGGGTTGTTTCGTGTTGTTGGATATTTTGCGGCTGAACCCAGTCGCGAGGATGAACCGCCGCTCTCATGCGGACCTGCAGCATCAGTTGGTAACTAGGCGCTGATCACAGGACGGATCACACTCACAAGTGAGAGACTGTATATTGTCAGCATACCACAGCATTCGTGCCTGCATCAACCCACTTGGGTTTTCAAAAATACCTAATTGAGGAACTCGGCGCAACCCACTTGGGGATTTGATGTTTGTAGGGACTGCTAATACCACAAGGCAAAGCTGTTGACGCCCATGTAGGCGAGAGTATACGCCCATTGGGGCAGGACTCATTAATAAAAGCAGGTGTTCCACTACAATTGCTGCTGTTTTTCCTGGTATTTGGGCTTGTGAACAAGGGTGTTGAACCTGAAACGCGTTAAGCCATTTTATTCTGAAGCTAGCTGTATGCTGAGGTTGCTGCTGTCCTCACCAGAAGAGGCATTGGTTTTCCGTGAGGGCGTCCTCTACAAGGGTTGTTTCGTGTTGTTGGATATTTTGCGGCTGAACCCAGTCGCAAGGACGAACCGCCGCTGTCACGCGGACCTGCAGCGTCAGTTGGTAACTAGGCGCTGATCACAGGACGGATCACACTCACAAGTGAGAGACTGTATATTGTCAGCATACCACAGCATTCGTGCCTGCATCAACCCACTTGGGTTTTCAAAAATACCTAATTGAGGAACTCGGCGCAACCCACTTGGGGACTTGATGTTTGTAGGGACTGCTAATACCACAAGGCAAAGCTGTTGACGCCCATGTAGGCGAGAGTATACGCCCATTGGGGCAGGACTCATTAATAAAAGCAGGTGTTCCACTACAATTGCTGCTGTTTTTCCTTGTGGTTGGGCTTGTGAACAAGGGTGTTGAACCTGAAACGCGTTAAGCCATTTTATTCTGAAGCTAGCTGTATGCTGAGGTTGCTGCTGTCCTCACCAGAAGAGGCATTGGTTTTCCGTGAGAGCGTCCTCTACAAGGGTTGTTTCGTGTTGTTGGATATTTTGCGGCTGAAACAAGTCGCGAGGACGAACCGCCGCTGTCAAGCGGACCTGCAGCGTCAGTTGGTAACTTGGCGCTGATCACAGGACGGATCACACTCACAAGTGAGAGACTGTATATTCTCAGCATACCACAGCATTCGTGCCTGCATCAACCCACTTGGGTTTTCAAAAATACCTAATTGAGGAACTCGGTGCAACCCACTTGGGGATTTGATGTTTGTAGGGACTGCTAATACCACAAGGCAAAGCTGTTGACGCCCATGTAGGCGAGAGTATATGCCCATTGGGGCAGGACTCATTAATAAAAGCAGGTGTTCCACTACAATTGCTGCTGTTTTTTCTGGAAGTTGGGCTTGTGAACAAGGGTGTTGAACCTGAAACGCGTTAAGCCATTTTATTCTGAAACTAGCTGTATGCTGAGGTTGCTGCAGTCCTCACCAGAAGAGGCATTGCTTTTCCGTGATTGCGTCCTCTACAAGGGTTGTTTCGTGTTGTTGGATATTTTGCGGCTGAACCCAGTCGCGAGGACGAACCGTCGCTGTCACGCGGACCTGCAGCGTCAGTTGGTAACTTGGCGCTGATCACAGGACGGATCACACTCACAAGTGAGAGACTGTATATTCTCAGCATACCACAGCATTCGTGCCTGCATCAACCCACTTGGGTTTTCAAAAATACCTAATTGAGGAACTCGGCGCAACCCACTTGGGGATTTAATGGTTGTAGGGACTGCTAATACCACAAGGCAAAGCTGTTGACGCCCATGTAGTCGAGAGTATACGCCCATTGGGGCAGGACTCATTAATAAAAGCAGGTGTTCCACTACAATTGCTGCTGTTTTTCCTGGAAGTTGGGCTTGTGAAGAAGGGTGTTGAACCTGAAACGCGTTAAGCCATTTTATTCTGAAGCTATCTGTATTCTGAGGTTGCTGCTGTCCTCACCAGAAGAGGCATTGGTTTTCCGTGAGGGCGTCCTCTACAAGGGTTGTTTCGTGTTGTTGGATATTTTGCGGCTGAACCCAGTCGCGAGGACGAACCGCCGCCGTCACGCGGACCTGCAGCGTCAGTTGGTAACTAGGCGCTGATCACAGGACGGATCACAGTGACAAGTGAGAGATTGAATATTGTCAGCATACCACAGCATTCGTGCCTGCATCAACCCACTTGGGTTTTCAAAATTACCTAATTGAGGAACTCGGCGCAACCCACTTGGGGATTTGATGTTTGTAGGGACTGCTAATACCACAAGGCAAAGCTGTTGACACCCATGTAGGCGAGAGTATACGCCCATTGGGGCAGGACTCATTAATAAAAGCAGGTGTTCCTCTACAATTGCTGCTGTTTTTCCTGGTAGTTGGGCTTGTGAACAAGGGTGTTGAACCTGAAACGCGTTAAGCCATTTTATTCTGAAGCTAGCTGTATGCTGAGGTTGCTGCTGTCCTCACCAGAAGAGGCATTGGTTTTCCGTGAGGGCGTCCTCTACAAGGGTTGTTTCATGTTGTTGGATATTTTGCGGCTGAACGCAGTCGCGAGGATGAACCGCCGCTGTCACGCGGACCTGCAGCGTCAGTTGGTAACTAGGCGCTGATCACAGGACGGATCACACTCACAAGTGAGAGACTGTATATTGTCAGCATACCACAGCATTCGTGCCTGCATCAACCCACTTGGGTTTTCAAAAATACCTAATTGAGGAACTCGGCGCAACCCACTTGGGGATTTGATGTTTGTAGGGACTGCTAATACCACAAGGCAAAGCTGTTGACGCCCATGTAGGCGAGAGTATACGCCCATTGGGGCAGGACTCCTTAATAAAAGCAGGTGTTCCACTCCCATTGCTGCTGGTTTTCCTGGAAGTTGGGCTTGTGAAGAAGGGTGTTGAACCTGAAACGCGTTAAGCCATTTTATTCTGAAGCTATCTGTATTCTGAGGTTGCTGCTGTCCTCACCAGAAGAGGCATTGGTTTTCCGTGAGGGCGTCCTCTACAAGTGTTGTTTCGTGTTGTTGGATATTTTGCGGCTGAACCCAGTCGCGAGGATGAACCGCCGCTCTCATGCGGACCTGCAGCATCAGTTGGTAAATAGGCGCTGATTACAGGACGGATCACACTCGCAAGTGAGAGACTGTATATTGTCAGCATACCACAGCATTCGTGCCTGCATCAACCCACTTGGGTTTTCAAAAATACCTAATTGAGGAACTCGGCGCAACCCACTTGGGGATTTGATGTTTGTAGGGACTGCTAATACCACAAGGCAAAGCTGTTGACGCCCATGTAGGCGAGAGTATACGCCCATTGGGGCAGGACTCATTAATAAAAGCAGGTGTTCCACTACAATTGCTGCTGTTTTTCCTGGTATTTGGGCTTGTGAACAAGGGTGTTGAACCTGAAACGCGTTAAGCCATTTTATTCTGAAGCTAGCTGTATGCTGAGGTTGCTGCTGTCCTCACCAGAAGAGGCATTGGTTTTCCGTGAGGGCGTCCTCTACAAGGGTTGTTATGTGTTGTTGGATATTTTGCGGCTGAACCCATTCGCAAGGACGAACCGCCGCTGTCACGCGGACCTGCAGCGTCAGTTGGTAACTTGGCGCTGATCACAGGACGGATCACACTCACAAGTGAGAGACTGTATATTCTCAGCATACCACAGCATTCGTGCTTGCATCAACCCACTTGGGTTTTCAAAAATACCTAATTGAGGAACTAGGCGCAACCCACTTGGGGATTTGATGGTTGTAGGGACTGCTAATACCACAAGGCAAAGCTGTTGACGCCCATGTAGTCAAGAGTATACGCCCATTGGGGCAGGAATCATTAATAAAAGCAGGTGTTCCACTACAATTGCTGCTGTTTTTCCTGGAAGTTGGGCTTGTGAACAAGGGTGTTGAACCTGAAACGCGTTAAGCCATTTTATTCTGAAGCTAGCTGTATGCTGAGGTTGCTGCTGTCCTCACCAGAAGAGGCATTGGTTTTCCGTGAGGGCGTCCTCTACAAGGGTTGTTTCGTGTTGTTGGATATTTTGCGGCTGAACCCAGTCGCGAGGACGAACCGCCGCTGTCACGCGGACCTGCAGCGTCAGTTGGTAACTTGGCGCTGATCACAGGACGGATCACACTCACAAGTGAGAGACTGTATATTCTCAGCATACCACAGCATTCGTGCCTGCATCAACCCACTTGGGTTTTCAAAAATACCTAATTGAGGAACTCGGCGCAACCCACTTGGGGATTTGATGGTTGTAGGGACTGCTAATACCACAAGGCAAAGCTGTTGACGCCCATGTAGGCGAGAGTATACGCCCATTGGGGCAGGACTCATTAATAAAAGCAGGTGTTCCACTACAATTGCTGCTGTTTTTCCTGGAAGTTGGGCTTGTGAACAAGGGTGTTGAACCTGAAACGCGTTAAGCCATTTTATTCTGAAGCTAGCTGTATGCTGAGGTTGCTGCTGTCCTCACCAGAAGAGGCATTGGTTTTCCGTGAGGGCGTCCTCTACAAGGGTTGTTTCGTGTTGTTGGATATTTTGCGGCTGAACCCAGTCGCGAGGACGAACCGCCGCTGTCACGCGGACCTGCAGCGTCAGTTGGTAACTAGGCGCTGATCACAGGACGGATCACACTCACAAGTGAGAGACTGTATATTGTCAGCATACCACAGCATTCGTGCCTGCATCAACCCACTTGGGTTTTCAAAAATACCTAATTGAGGAACTCGGCGCAACCCACTTGGGGATTTGATGTTTGTAGGGACTGCTAATACCACAAGGCAAAGCTGTTGACGCCCATGTAGGCGAGAGTATACGCCCATTGGGGCAGGACTCATTAATAAAAGCAGGTGTTCCACTACAATTGCTGCTGTTTTTCCTGGTAGTTGGGCTTGTGAACAAGGGTGTTGAACCTGAAACGCGTTAAGCCATTTTATTCTGAAGCTAGCTGTATGCTGAGGTTGCTGCTGTCCTCACCAGAAGAGGCATTGGTTTTCCGTGAGGGCGTCCTCTACAAGGGTTGTTTCGTGTTGTTGGATATTTTGCGGCTGAACCCAGTCGCGAGGACGAACCGCCGCTGTCACGCGGACCTGCAGCGTCAGTTGGTAACTTGGCGCTGATCACAGGACGGATCACACTCACAAGTGAGAGACTGTATATTCTCAGCATACCACAGCATTCGTGCCTGCATCAACCCACTTGGGTTTTCAAAAATACCTAATTGAGGAACTCGGCGCAACCCACTTGGGGATTTAATGGTTGTAGGGACTGCTAATACCACAAGGCAAAGCTGTTGACGCCCATGTAGGCGAGAGTATACGCCCATTGGGGCAGGACTCATTAATAAAAGCAGGTGTTCCACTACAATTGCTGCTGTTTTTACTGGAAGTTGGGCTTGTGAACAAGGGTGTTGAACCTGAAACGCGTTAAGCCATTTTATTCTGAAGCTAGCTGTATGCTGAGGTTGCTGCTGTCCTCACCAGAAGAGGCATTGCTTTTCCGTGAGGGCGTCCTCTACAAGGGTTGTTTCGTGTTGTTGGATATTTTGCGGCTGAACCCAGTCGCGAGGACGAACCGCCGCTGTCACGCGGACCTGCAGCGTCAGTTGGTAACTTGGCGCTGATCACAGGACGGATCACACTCACAAGTGAGAGACTGTATATTCTCAGCATACCACAGCATTCGTGCCTGCATCAACCCACTTGGGTTTTCAAAAATACCTAATTGAGGAACTCGGCGCAACCCACTTGGGGATTTGATGGTTGTAGGGACTGCTAATACCACAAGGCAAAGCTGTTGACGCCTATGTAGTCAAGAGTATACGCCCATTGGGGCAGGACTCATTAATAAAAGCAGGTGTTCCACTACAATTGCTGCTGTTTTTCCTGGAAGTTGGGCTTGTGAAGAAGGGTGTTGAACCTGAAACGCGTTAAGCCATTTTATTCTGAAGCTATCTGTATTCTGAGGTTGCTGCTGTCCTCACCAGAAGAGGCATTGGTTTTCCGTGAGGGCGTCCTCTACAAGGGTTGTTTCGTGTTGTTGGATATTTTGCGGCTGAACCCAGTGGCGAGGACGAACCGCCGCCATCACGCGGACCTGCAGCGTCAGTTGGTAACTAGGCGCTGATCACAGGACGGATCACACTCACAAGTGAGAGACTGTATATTGTCAGCATACCACAGCATTCGTGCCTGCATCAACCCACTTGGGTTTTCAAAAATACCTAATTGACGAACTCGGCGCAACCCACTTGGGGATTTGATGTTTGTAGGGACTGCTAATACCACAAGACAAAGCTGTTGACTCCCATGTAGGTGAGAGTATATGCCCATTGGGGCAGGACTCATTAATAAAAGCAGGTGTTCCACTACAATTGCTGCTGTTTTTCCTGGTGGTTGGGCTTGTGAACAAGGGTGTTGAACCTGAAACGCGTTAAGCCATTTTATTCTGAAGCTTGCTGTATGCTGAGGTTGCTGCTGTCCTCACCAGGAAGAGGCATTGGTTTTCCGTGAGGGCGTCCTCTACAAGGGTTGTTTCGTGTTGTTGGATATTTTGCGGCTGAACCCAGTCGCGAGGATGAACCGCCGCTATCATGCGGTCCTGCCGCATCAGTTGGTAACTAGGCGCTGATTACAGGACGGATCACACTCACAAGTGAGAGACTGTATATTGTCAGCATACCACAGCATTCGTGCCTGCATCAACCCACTTGGGTTTTCAAAAATACCTAATTGAGGAACTCGGCGCAACCCACTTGGGGATTTGATGTTTGTAGGGACTGCTAATACCACAAGGCAAAGCTGTTGACGCCCATGTAGGCGAGAGTATACGCCCATTGGGGCAGGACTCATTAATAAAAGCAGGTGTTCCACTACAATTGCAGCTGTTTTTCCTGGTAGTTGGGCTTGTGAACAAGGGTGTTGAACCTGAAACGCGTTAAGCC
Organism: Calotriton arnoldi; assembly: GCA_963921515.1. Classification (NCBI taxonomy): domain Eukaryota; kingdom Metazoa; phylum Chordata; class Amphibia; order Caudata; family Salamandridae; genus Calotriton; species Calotriton arnoldi. The sequence continues at coordinate 500,463 of CAWUFW010004701.1, forward strand.
ATTTTATTCTGAAGCTAGCTGTATGCTGAGGTTGCTGCTGTCCTCACCAGAAGAGGCATTGGTTTTCCGTGAGGGCGTCCTCTACAAGGGTTGTTTCGTGTTGTTGGATATTTTGCGGCTGAACCCAGTCGCGAGGACGAACCGCCGCTGTCACGCGGACCTGCAGCGTCAGTTGGTAACTAGGCGCTGATCACAGGACGGATCACACTCACAAGTGAGAGACTGTATATTTTCAGCATACCACAGCATTCGTGCCTGCATCAACCCACTTGGGTCTTCAAAAATACCTAATTGAGGAACTCGGTGCAACCCACTTGGGGATTTGATGTTTGTAGGGACTGCTAATACCACAAGGCAAAGCTGTTGACGCCCATGTAGGCGAGAGTATATGCCCATTGGGGCAGGACTCATTAATAAAAGCAGGTGTTCCACTACAATTGCTGCTGTTTTTTCTGGAAGTTTGGCTTGTGAACAAGGGTGTTGAACCTGAAACGCGTTAAGCCATTTTATTCTGAAGCTAGCTGTATGCTGAGGTTGCTGCTGTCCTCACCAGAAGAGGCATTGCTTTTCCGTGAGGGCGTCCTCTACAAGTGTTGTTTCGTGTTGTTGGATATTTTGCGGCTGAACCCAGTCGCGAGGACGAACCGCCGCTGTCACGCGGACCTGCAGCGTCAGTTGGTAACTTGGCGCTGATCACAGGACGGATCACACTCACAAGTGAGAGACTGTATATTCTCAGCATACCACAGCATTCGTGCCTGCATCAACCCACTTGGGTTTTCAAAAATACCTAATTGAGGAACTCGGCGCAACCCACTTGGGGATTTAATGGTTGTAGGGACTGCTAATACCACAAGGCAAAGCTGTTGACGCCCATGTAGTCAAGAGTATACGCCCATTGGGGCAGGACTCATTAATAAAAGCAGTTGTTCCACTACAATTGCTGCTGTTTTTCCTGGAAGTTGGGCTTGTGAAAAAGGGTGTTGAACCTGAAACGCGTTAAGCCATTTTATTCTGAAGCTATCTGTATTCTGAGGTTGCTGCTGTCCTCACCAGAAGAGGCATTGGTTTTCCGTGAGGGCGTCCTCTACAAGGGTTGTTTCGTGTTGTTGGATATTTTGCGGCTGAACCCAGTCGCGAGGACGAACCGCCGCCGTCACGCGGACCTGCAGCGTCAGTTGGTAACTAGGCGCTGATCACAGGACGGATCACACTCACAAGTGAGAGACTGTATATTGTCAGCATACCACAGCATTCGTGCCTGCATCAACCCACTTGGGTTTTCAAAAATACCTAATTGAGGAACTCGGCGCAACCCACTTGGGGATTTGATGTTTGTAGGGACTGCTAATACCACAAGGCAAAGCTGTTGACACCCATGTAGGCGAGAGTATACGCCCATTGGGTCAGGACTCATTAATAAAAGCAGGTGTTCCTCTACAATTGCTGCTGTTTTTCCTGGTAGTTGGGCTTGTGAACAAGGGTGTTGAACCTGAAACGCGTTAAGCCATTTTATTCTGAAGCTAGCTGTATGCTGAGGTTGCTGCTGTCCTCACCAGAAGAGGCATTTTTTTTCCGTGAGGGCGTCCTCCACAAGGGTTGTTTCATGTTGTTGGATATTTTGCGGCTGAACGCAGTCGCGAGGATGAACCGCCGCTGTCACGCGGACCTGCAGCGTCAGTTGGTAACTAGGCGCTGATCACAGGACGGATCACACTCACAAGTGAGAGACTGTATATTGTCAGCATACCACAGCATTCGTGCCTGCATCAACCCACTTGGGTTTTCAAAAATACCTAATTGAGGAACTCGGCGCAACCCACTTGGGGATTTGATGTTTGTAGGGACTGCTAATACCACAAGACAAAGCTGTTGATGCCCATGTAGGCGAGAGTATACGCCCATTGGGGCAGGACTCCTTAATAAAAGCAGGTGTTCCACTCCAATTGCTGCTGTTTTACCTGGTGGTTGGGCTCGTGAACAAGGGTGTTGAACCTGAAACGCGTTAAGCCATTTTATTCTGAAGCTAGCTGTTTGCTGAGGTTGCTGCTGTCCTCATCGGAAGAGGCATTGGTTTTCCGTGAGGGCGTCCTCTACAAGGGTTGTTTCGTGTTGTTGGATATTTTGCGGCTGAACCCAGTCGCGAGGATGAACCGCCGCTCTCATGCGGACCTGCAGCATCAGTTGGTAAATAGGCGCTGATTACAGGACGGATCACACTCGCAAGTGAGAGACTGTATATTGTCAGCATACCACAGCATTCCTGCCTGCATCAACCCACTTGGGTTTTCAAAAATACCTAATTGAGGAACTCGGCGCAACCCACTTGGGGATTTGATGTTTGTAGGGACTGCTAATACCACAAGGCAAAGCTGTTGACGCCCATGTAGGCGAGAGTATACGCCCATTGGGGCAGGACTCATTAATAAAAGCAGGTGTTCCACTACAATTGCTGCTGTTTTTCCTGGTATTTGGGCTTGTGAACAAGGGTGTTGAACCTGAAACGCGTTAAGCCATTTTATTCTGAAGCTAGCTGTATGCTGAGGTTGCTGCTGTCCTCACCAGAAGAGGCATTGGTTTTCCGTGAGGGCGTCCTCTACAAGGGTTGTTTCGTGTTGTTGGATATTTTGCGGCTGAACCCAGTCGCAAGGACGAACCGCCGCTGTCACGCGGACCTGCAGCGTCAGTTGGTAACTAGGCGCTGATCACAGGACGGATCACACTCACAAGTGAGAGACTGTATATTGTCAGCATACCACAGCATTCGTGCCTGCATCAACCCACTTGGGTTTTCAAAAATACCTAATTGAGGAACTCGGCGCAACCCACTTGGGGACTTGATGTTTGTAGGGACTGCTAATACCACAAGGCAAAGCTGTTGACGCCCATGTAGGCGAGAGTATACGCCCATTGGGGCAGGACTCATTAATAAAAGCAGGTGTTCCACTACAATTGCTGCTGTTTTTCCTGGAAGTTGGGCTTGTGAACAAGGGTGTTGAACCTGAAACGTGTTAAGCCATTTTATTCTGAACCTAGCTGTATGCTGAGGTTGCTGCTGTCCTCACCAGAAGAGGCATTGGTTTTCCGTGAGAGCGTCCTCTACAAGGGTTGTTTCGTGTTGTTGGATATTTTGCGGCTGAACCCAGTCGCGAGGACGAACCTCCGCTGTCACGCAGACCTGCAGCGTCAGTTGGTAACTTGGCGCTGATCACAGGACGGATCACACTCACAAGTGAGAGACTGTATATTCTCAGCATACCACAGCATTCATGCCTGCATCAACCCACTTGGGTTTTCAAAAATACCTAATTGAGGAACTCGGTGCAACCCACTTGGGGATTTGATGTTTGTAGGGACTGCTAATACCACAAGGCAAAGCTGTTGACGCCCATGTAGGCGAGAGTATATGCCCATTGGGGCAGGACTCATTAATAAAAGCAGGTGTTCCACTACAATTGCTGCTGTTTTTTCTGGAAGTTGGGCTTGTGAACAAGGGTGTTGAACCTGAAACGCGTTAAGCCATTTTATTCTGAAGCTAGCTGTATGCTGAGGTTGCTGCTGTCCTCACCAGAAGAGGCATTGCTTTTCCGTGAGGGCGTCCTCTACAAGGGTTGTTTCGTGTTGTTGGATATTTTGCGGCTGAACCCAGTCGCGAGGACGAACCGCCGCTGTCACGCGGACCTGCAGCGTCAGTTGGTAACTTGGCGCTGATCACAGGACGGATCACACTCACAAGTGAGAGACTGTATATTCTCAGCATACCACAGCATTCGTGCCTGCATCAACCCACTTGGGTTTTTAAAAATACCTAATTGAGGAACTCGGCGCAACCCACTTGGGGATTTAATGGTTGTAGGGACTGCTAATACCACAAGGCAAAGCTGTTGACGCCCATGTAGTCAAGAGTATACGCCCATTGGGGCAGGACTCATTAATAAAAGCAGGTGTTCCACTACAATTGCTGCTGTTTTTCCTGGAAGTTGGGCTTGTGAAGAAGGGTGTTGAACCTGAAACGCGTTAAGCCATTTTATTCTGAAGCTATCTGTATTCTGAGGTTGCTGCTGTCCTCACCAGAAGAGGCATTGGTTTTCCGTGAGGGCGTCCTCTACAAGGGTTGTTTCGTGTTGTTGGATATTTTGCGGCTGAACCCAGTCGCGAGGACGAACCACCGCCGTCACGAGGACCTGCAGCGTCAGTTGGTAACTAGGCGCTGATCACAGGACGGATCACACTCACAAGTGAGAGGCTGTATATTGTCAGCATACCACAGCATTCGTGCCTGCATCAACCCACTTGGGTTTTCAAAAATACCTAATTGAGGAACTCGGCGCAACCCACTTGGGGATTTGATGTTTGTAGGGACTGCTAATACCACAAGGCAAAGCTGTTGACACCCATGTAGGCGAGAGTATACGCCCATTGGGGCAGGACTCATTAATAAAAGCAGGTGTTCCTCTACAATTGCTGCTGTTTTTCCTGGTAGTTGGGCTTGTGAACAAGGGTGTTGAACCTGAAACGCGTTAAGCCATTTTATTCTGAAGCTAGCTGTATGCTGAGGTTGCTGCTGTCCTCACCAGAAGAGGCATTGGTTTTCCGTGAGGGCGTCCTCCACAAGGGTTGTTTCATGTTGTTGGATATTTTGCGGCTGAACGCAGTCGCAAGGATGAACCGCCGCTGTCACGCGGACCTGCAGCGTCAGTTGGTAACTAGGCGCTGATCACAGGACGGATCACACTCACAAGTGAGAGACTGTATATTGTCAGCATACCACAGCATTCGTGCCTGCATCAACCCACTTGGGTTTTCAAAAATACCTAATTGAGGAACTCGGCGCAACCCACTTGGGGATTTGATGTTTGTAGGGACTGCTAATACCACAAGACAAAGCTGTTGATGCCCATGTAGGCGAGAGTATACGCCCATTGGGGCAGGACTCCTTAATAAAAGCAGGTGTTCCACTCCAATTGCTGCTGTTTTACCTGGTGGTTGGGCTTGTGAACAAGGGTGTTGAACCTGAAACGCGTTAAGCCATTTTATTCTGAAGCTAGCTGTTTGCTGAGGTTGCTGCTGTCCTCATCGGAAGAGGCATTGGTTTTCCGTGAGGGCGTCCTCTACAAGGGTTGTTTCGTGTTGTTGGATATTTTGCGGCTGAACCCAGTCGCGAGGATGAACCGCCGCTCTCATGCGGACCTGCAGCATCAGTTGGTAAATATGCGCTGATTACAGGACGGATCACACTCGCAAGTGAGAGACTGTATATTGTCAGCATACCACAGCATTCCTGCCTGCATCAACCCACTTGGGTTTTCAAAAATACCTAATTGAGGAACTCGGCGCAACCCACTTGGGGATTTGATGTTTGTAGGGACTGCTAATACCACAAGGCAAAGCTGTTGACGCCCATGTAGGCGAGAGTATACGCCCATTGGGGCAGGACTCATTAATAAAAGCAGGTGTTCCACTACAATTGCTGCTGTTTTTCCTGGTATTTGGGCTTGTGAACAAGGGTGTTGAACCTGAAACGCGTTAAGCCATTTTATTCTGAAGCTAGCTGTATGCTGAGGTTGCTGCTGTCCTCACCAGAAGAGGCATTGGTTTTCCGTGAGGGCGTCCTCTACAAGGGTTGTTTCGTGTTGTTGGATATTTTGCGGCTGAACCCAGTCGCAAGGACGAACCGCCGCTGTCACGCGGACCTGCAGCGTCAGTTGGTAACTAGGCGCTGATCACAGGACGGATCACACTCACAAGTGAGAGACTGTATATTGTCAGCATACCACAGCATTCGTGCCTGCATCAACCCACTTGGGTTTTCAAAAATACCTAATTGAGGAACTCGGCGCAACCCACTTGGGGACTTGATGTTTGTAGGGACTGCTAATACCACAAGGCAAAGCTGTTGACGCCCATGTAGGCGAGAGTATACGCCCATTGGGGCAGGACTCATTAATAAAAGCAGGTGTTCCACTACAATTGCTGCTGTTTTTCCTGGAAGTTGGGCTTGTGAACAAGGGTGTTGAACCTGAAACGTGTTAAGCCATTTTATTCTGAACCTAGCTGTATGCTGAGGTTGCTGCTGTCCTCACCAGAAGAGGCATTGGTTTTCCGTGAGAGCGTCCTCTACAAGGGTTGTTTCGTGTTGTTGGATATTTTGCGGCTGAACCCAGTCGCGAGGACGAACCTCCGCTGTCACGCGGACCTGCAGCGTCAGTTGGTAACTTGGCGCTGATCACAGGACGGATCACACTCACAAGTGAGAGACTGTATATTCTCAGCATACCACAGCATTCATGCCTGCATCAACCCACTTGGGTTTTCAAAAATACCTAATTGAGGAACTCGGTGCAACCCACTTGGGGATTTGATGTTTGTAGGGACTGCTAATACCACAAGGCAAAGCTGTTGACGCCCATGTAGGCGAGAGTATATGCCCATTGGGGCAGGACTCATTAATAAAAGCAGGTGTTCCACTACAATTGCTGCTGTTTTTTCTGGAAGTTGGGCTTGTGAACAAGGGTGTTGAACCTGAAACGCGTTAAGCCATTTTATTCTGAAGCTAGCTGTATGCTGAGGTTGCTGCTGTCCTCACCAGAAGAGGCATTGCTTTTCCGTGAGGGCGTCCTCTACAAGGGTTGTTTCGTGTTGTTGGATATTTTGCGGCTGAACCCAGTCGCGAGGACGAACCGCCGCTGTCACGCGGACCTGCAGCGTCAGTTGGTAACTTGGCGCTGATCACAGGACGGATCACACTCACAAGTGAGAGACTGTATATTCTCAGCATACCACAGCATTCGTGCCTGCATCAACCCACTTGGGTTTTCAAAAATACCTAATTGAGGAACTCGGCGCAACCCACTTGGGGATTTAATGGTTGTAGGGACTGCTAATACCACAAGGCAAAGCTGTTGACGCCCATGTAGTCAAGAGTATACGCCCATTGGGGCAGGACTCATTAATAAAAGCAGGTGTTCCACTACAATTGCTGCTGTTTTTCCTGGAAGTTGGGCTTGTGAAGAAGGGTGTTGAACCTGAAACGCGTTAAGCCATTTTATTCTGAAGCTATCTGTATTCTGAGGTTGCTGCTGTCCTCACCAGAAGAGGCATTGGTTTTCCGTGAGGGCGTCCTCTACAAGGGTTGTTTCGTGTTGTTGGATATTTTGCGGCTGAACCCAGTCGCGAGGACGAACCACCGCCGTCACGCGGACCTGCAGCGTCAGTTGGTAACTAGGCGCTGATCACAGGACGGATCACACTCACAAGTGAGAGGCTGTATATTGTCAGCATACCACAGCATTCGTGCCTGCATCAACCCACTTGGGTTTTCAAAAATACCTAATTGAGGAACTCGGCGCAACCCACTTGGGGATTTGATGTTTGTAGGGACTGCTAATACCACAAGGCAAAGCTGTTGACACCCATGTAGGCGAGAGTATACGCCCATTGGGGCAGGACTCATTAATAAAAGCAGGTGTTCCTCTACAATTGCTGCTGTTTTTCCTGGTAGTTGGGCTTGTGAACAAGGGTGTTGAACCTGAAACGCGTTAAGCCATTTTATTCTGAAGCTAGCTGTATGCTGAGGTTGCTGCTGTCCTCACCAGAAGAGGCATTGGTTTTCCGTGAGGGCGTCCTTTACAAGGGTTGTTTCATGTTGTTGGATATTTTGCGGCTGAACGCAGTCGCGAGGATGAACCGCCGCTGTCACGCGGACCTGCAGCGTCAGTTGGTAACTAGTCGCTGATTACAGGAAGGATCACACTCACAAGTGAGAGACTGTATATTGTCAGCATACCACAGCATTAGTGCCTGCATCAACCCACTTGGGTTTTCAAAAATACCTAATTGAGGAACTCGGCGCAACCCACTTGGGGATTTGATGTTTGTAGGGACTGCTAATACCACAAGACAAAGCTGTTGACGCCCATGTAGGCGAGAGTATATGCCCATTGGGGCAGGACTCATTAATAAAAGCAGGTGTTCCACTCCAATTGCTGCTGTTTTACCTGGTGGTTGGGCTTGTGAACAAGGGTGTTGAACCTGAAACGCGTTAAGCCATTTTATTCTGAAGCTAGCTGTTTGCTGAGGTTGCTGCTGTCCTCATCGGAAGAGGCATTGGTTTTCCGTGAGGGCGTCCTTTACAAGGGTTGTTTCGTGTTGTTGGATATTTTGCGGCTGAACCCAGTCGCGAGGATGAACCGCAGCTCTCATTCGGACCTGCAGCATCAGTTGGTAACTAGGCGCTGATTACAGGACGGATCACACTCACAAGTGAGAGACTGTATATTGCCAGCATACCACAGCATTCGTGCCTGCATCAACCCACTTGGGTTTTCAAAAATACCTAATTGAGGAACTCGGCGCAACCCACTTGCGGATTTGATGTTTGTAGGGACTGCTAATACCACAAGGCAAAGCTGTTGACGCCCATGTAGGCGAGAGTATACGCCCATTGGGGCAGGACTCATTAATAAAAGCAGGTGTTCCACTACAATTGCTGCTGTTTTTCCTGGTAGTTGGGCTTGTGAACAAGGGTGTTGAACCTGAAACGCGTTAAGCCATTTTATTCTGAAGCTAGCTGTATGCTGAGGTTGCTGCTGTCCTCACCAGAAGAGGCATTGGTTTTCCGTGAGGGCGTCCTCTACAAGGGTTGTTTCGTGTTGTTGGATATTTTGCGGCTGAACCCAGTCGCAAGGACGAACCGCCGCTGTCACGCGGACCTGCAGCGTCAGTTGGTAACTAGGCGCTGATCACAGGACGGATCACACTCACAAGTGAGAGACTGTATATTGTCAGCATACCACAGCATTCGTGCCTGAATCAACCCACTTGGGTTTTCAAAAATACCTAATTGAGGAACTCAGCGCAACCCACTTGGGGATTGGATGTTTGTAGGGACTGCTAATAGCACAAGGCAAAGCTGTTGACGCCCATGTGGGCGAGAGTATATGCCCATTGGGGCAGTACTCATTAATAAAAGCAGGTGTTCCACTACAATTGCTGCTGTTTTTCCTGGAAGTTGGGCTTGTGAAAAAGGGTGTTGAACCTGAAACGCGTTAAGCCATTTTATTCTGAAGCTAGCTGTATGCTGAGGTTGCTGCTGTCCTCACCAGAAGAGGCATTGGTTTTCCGTGAGGGCGTCCTCTACAAGGTGTTGTTTCGTGTTGTTGGATATTTTGCGGCTGAACCCAGTCGCAAGGACGAACCGCCGCTGTCACGCGGACCTGCAGCGTCAGTTGGTAACTAGGCGCTGATCACAGGACGGATCACACTCACAAGTGAGAGACTGTATATTGTCAGCATACCACAGCATTCGTGCCTGCATCAACCCACTTGGGTTTTCAAAAATACCTAATTGAGGAACTCGGCGCAACCCACTTGGGGATTTGATGTTTGTAGGGACTGCTAATACCACAAGGCAAAGCTGTTGACGCCCATGTAGGCGAGAGTATATGCCCATTGGGGCAGGACTCATTAATAAAAGCAGGTGTTCCACTACAATTGCTGCTGTTTTTCCTGGAAGTTGGGCTTGTGAACAAGGGTGTTGAACCTGAAACGCGTTAAGCCATTTTATTCTGAACCTAGCTGTATGCTGAGGTTGCTGCTGTCCTCACCAGAAGAGGCATTGGTTTTCCGTGAGGGCATCCTCTACAAGGGTTGTTTCGTGTTGTTGGATATTTTGCGGCTGAACCCAGTCGCGAGGACGAACCGCCGCTGTCACGCGGACCTGCAGCTTCAGTTGGTAACTAGGCGCTGATCACAGGACGGATCACACTCACAAGTGAGAGACTGTATATTATCAGCATACCACAGCATTTGTGCCTGCATCAACCCAGTTGGGTTTTCAAAAATACCTAATTGAGGAACTCGGCGCAACCCACTTGGGGATTTGATGTTTGTAGGGACTGCTAATACCACAAGGCAAAGCTGTTGACGCCCATGTAGGCGAGAGTATACGCCCATTGGGGCAGGACTCATTAATAAAAGCAGCTGTTCCACTACAATTGCTGCTGTTTTTCCTGGAAGTTGGGCTTGTGAACAAGGGTGTTGAACCTGAAACGCGTTAAGCCATTTTATTCTGAAGCTAGCTGTATGCTGAGGTTGCTGTTGTCCTCACCAGAAGAGGCATTGGTTTTCCGTGAGGGCGTCCTCTACAAGGGTTGTTTCACGTTGTTGGATATTTTGCGGCTGAACCCAGTCGCGAGGATGAACTGCCGCTGTCACGCGGACCTGCAGCGTCAGTTGGTAACTAGGCGCTGATCACAGGACGGATCACACTCACAAGTGAGAGACTGTATATTGTCAGCATACCACAGCATTAGTGCCTGCATCAACCCACTTGGGTTTTCAAAAATACCTAATTGAGGAACTCGGCGCAACCCACTTGGGGATTTGATGTTTGTAGGGACTGCTAATACCACAAGGCAAAGCTGTTGACGCCCATGTAGGCGAGAGTATACGCCCATTGGGACAGGACTCATTAATAAAAGCAGGTGTTCCACTACAATTGCTGCTGTTTTTCCTAGTAGTTGGGCTTGTGAACAAGGGTGTTGAACCTGAAACGCGTTAAGCCATTTTATTCTGAAGCTAGCTGTATGCTGAGGTTGCTGCTGTCCTCACCAGAAGAGGCATTGGTTTTCCGTGAGGGCGTCCTCTACAAGGGTTGTTTCGTGTTGTTGGATATTTTGCGGCTGAACCCAGTCGCAAGGACGAACCGCCGCTGTCACGGGTACCTGCAGCGTCAGTTGGTAACTAGGCGCTGATCACAGGACGGATCACACTCACAAGTGAGAGACTGTATATTGTCAGCATACCACAGCATTCGTGCCTGCATCAACCCACTTGGGTTTTCAAAAATACCTAATTGAGGAACTCGGCGCAACCCACTTGGGGATTTGATGTTTGTAGGGACTGCTAATACCACAAGGCAAAGCTGTTGACGCCCATGTAGGCGAGAGTATATGCCCATTGGGGCAGGACTCATTAATAAAAGCAGGTGTTCCACTACAATTGCTGCTGTTTTTCCTGGAAGTTGGGCTTGTGAACAAGGGTGTTGAACCTGAAACGCGTTAAGCCATTTTATTCTGAACCTAGCTGTATGCTGAGGTTGCTGCTGTCCTCACCAGAAGAGGCATTGGTTTTCCGTGAGGGCATCCTCTACAAGGGTTGTTTCGTGTTGTTGGATATTTTGCGGCTGAACCCAGTCGCGAGGACGAACCGCCGCTGTCACGCGGACCTGCAGCGTCAGTTGGTAACTAGGCGCTGATCACAGGACGGATCACACTCACAAGTGAGAGACTGTATATTGTCAGCATACCACAGCATTTGTGCCTGCATCAACCCAGTTGGGTTTTCAAAAATACCTAATTGAGGAACTCGGCGCAACCCACTTGGGGATTTGATGTTTGTAGGGACTGCTAATACCACAAGGCAAAGCTGTTGACGCCCATGTAGGCGAGAGTATACGCCCATTGGGGCAGGACTCATTAATAAAAGCAGGTGTTCCACTACAATTGCTGATGTTTTTCCCTGTGGTTGGGCTTGTGAACAAGGGTGTTGAACCTGAAACGCGTTAAGCCATTTTATTCTGAAGCTAGCTGTATGCTGAGGTTGCTGCTGTCCTTACCAGAAGAGGCATTGGTTTTCCGTGAGGGCGTCCTCTACAAGGGTTGTTTTGTGTTGTTGGATATTTTGCGGCTGAACCCAGTCGCGAGGACGAACCGCCGCTGTCACGCGGACCTGCAGCGTCAGTTGGTAACTTGGCGCTGATCACAGGACGGATCACACTGACAAGTGAGAGACTGTATATTCTCAGCATACCACAGCATTCGTGCCTGCATCAACCAACTTGGGTTTTCAAAAATACCTAATTGAGGAACTCGGCGCAACCCACTTGGGAATTTGATGGTTGTAGGGACTGCTAATACCACAAGGTAAAGCTGTTGACGCCCATGTAGTCAAGAGTATACGCCCATTGGGGCAGTACTCATTAATAAAAGCAGCTGTTCCCCTACAATTGCTGCTGTTTTTCCTGGAAGTTGGGCTTGTGAACAAGGGTGTTGAACCTGAAACGCGTTAAGCCATTTTATTCTGAAGCTAGCTGTATGCTGAGGTTGATGTTGTCCTCACCAGAAGAGGCATTGGTTTTCCGTGAGGGCGTCCTCTACAAGGGTTGTTTCGTGTTGTTGGATATTTTGCGGCTGAACCCAGTCGCGAGGACGAACCGCCGCCGTCACGCGGACCTGCAGCGTCAGTTGGTAACTAGGCGCTGATCACAGGACGGATCACACTCACAAGTGAGAGACTGTATATTGTCAGCATACCACAGCATTAGTGCCTGCATCAACCCACTTGGGTTTTCAAAAATACCTAATTGAGGAACTCGGCGCAACCCACTTGGGGATTTGATGTTTGTAGGGACTGCTAATACCACAAGGCAAAGCTGTTGACGCCCATGTAGGCGAGAGTATACGCCCATTGGGGCAGGACTCATTAATAAAAGCAGGTGTTCCACTACAATTGCTGCTGTTTTTCCTTGTGGTTGGGCTTGTGAACAAGGGTGTTGAACCTGAAACGCGTTAAGCCATTTTATTCTGAAGCTAGCTGTATGCTGAGGTTGCTGCTGTCCTCACCAGAAGAGGCATTGGTTTTCCGTGAGAGCGTCCTCTACAAGGGTTGTTTCGTGTTGTTGGATATTTTGCGGCTGAACCCAGTCGCGAGGGCGAACCTCCGCTGTCACGCGGACCTGCAGCGTCAGTTGGTATCTTGGCGCTGATCACAGGACGGATCACACTCACAAGTGAGAGACTGTATATTGTCAGCATACCACAGCATTCGTGCCTGCATCAACCCACTTGGGTTTTCAAAAATACCTAATTGAGGAACTCGGTGCAACCCACTTGGGGATTTGATGTTTGTAGGGACTGCTAATACCACAAGGCAAAGCTGTTGACGCCCATGTATACGAGTATATGCCCATTGGGGCAGGACTCATTAATAAAAGCAGGTGTTCCACTACAATTGCTGCTGTTTTTTCTGGAAGTTGGGCTTGTGAACAAGGGTGTTGAACCTGAAACGCGTTAAGCCATTTTATTCTGAAGCTAGCTGTATGCTGAGGTTGCTGCTGTCCTCACCAGAAGAGGCATTGCTTTTCCGTGAGGGCGTCCTCTACAAGGGTTGTTTCGTGTTGTTGGATATTTTGCGGCTGAACCCAGTCGCGAGGACGAACCGCCGCTGTCACGCGGACCTGCAGCGTCAGTTGGTAACTTGGCGCTGATCACAGGACGGATCACACTCACAAGTGAGAGACTGTATATTGTCAGCATACCACAGCATTCGTGCCTGCATCAACCCACTTGGGTTTTCAAAAATACCTAATTGAGGAACTCGGCGCAACCCACTTGGGGATTTAATGGTTGTAGGGACTGCTAATACCACAAGGCAAAGCTGTTGACGCCCATGTAGTCAAGAGTATACGCCCATTGGGGCAGGACTCATTAATAAAAGCAGGTGTTCCACTACAATTGCTGATGTTTTTTCTGGAAGTTGGGCTTGTGAACAAGGGTGTTGAACCTGAAACGCGTTAAGCCATTTTATTCTGAAGCTAGCTGTATGCTGAGGTTGCTGCTGTCCTCACCAGAAGAGGCATTGGTTTTCCGTGAGGGCGTCCTCTACAAGGGATGTTTCATGTTGTTGGATATTTTGCGGCTGAACCCAGTCGCGAGGATGAACCCGCCGCTGTCACGCGGACCTGCAGCGTCAGTTGGTAACTAGGCGCTGATCACAGGACGGATCACACTCACAAGTGAGAGACTGTATATTGTCAGCATACCACAGCATTAGTGCCTGCATCAACCCACTTGGGTTTTCAAAAATACCTAATTGAGGAACTCGGCGCAACCCACTTGGGGATTTGATGTTTGTAGGGACTGCTAATACCACAAGGCAAAGCTGTTGACGCCCATGTAGGCGAGAGTATACGCCCATTGGAACAGGACTCATTAATAAAAGCAGGTGTTCCACTACAATTGCTGCTGTTTTTCCTGGTAGTTGGGCTTGTGAACAAGGGTGTTGAACCTGAAACGCGTTAAGCCATTTTATTCTGAAGATAGCTGTATGCTGAGGTTGCTGCTGTCCTTACCAGAAGAGGCATTGGTTTTCCGTGAGGGCGTCCTCTACAAGGGTTGTTTCGTGTTGTTGGATATTTTGCGGCTGAACCCAGTCGCAAGGACGAACCGCCGCTGTCACGCGGACCTGCAGCGTCAGTTGGTAACTTGGCGCTGATCACAGGACGGATCACACTCACAAGTGAGAGACTGTATTTTCTCAGCATACCACAGCATTCGTGCCTGCATCAACCCACTTGGGTTTTCAAAAATACCTAATTGAGGAACTCGGCGCAACCCACTTGGGGATTTGATGGTTGTAGGGACTGCTAATACCACAAGGCAAAGCTGTTGACGCCCATGTAGTCAAGAGTATACGCCCATTGGGGCAGTACTCATTAATAAAAGCAGCTGTTCCACTACAATTGCTGCTGTTTTTCCTGGAAGTTGGGCTTGTGAACAAGGGTGTTGAACCTGAAACGCGTTAAGCCATTTTATTCTGAAGCTAGCTGTATGCTGAGGTTGCTGTTGTCCTCACCAGAAGAGGCATTGGTTTTCCGTGAGGGCGTCCTCTACAAGGGTTGTTTCATGTTGTTGGATATTTTGCGGCTGAACCCAGTCGCGAGGATGAACCGCCGCTGTCACGCGGACCTGCAGCGTCAGTTGGTAACTAGGCGCTGGTCACAGGATGGATCACACTCACAAGTGAGAGACTGTATATTGTCAGCATACCACAGCATTAGTGCCTGCATCAACCCACTTGGGTTTTCAAAAATACCTAATTGAGGAACTCGGCGCAACCCACTTGGGGATTTGATGTTCGTAGGGACTGCTAATACCACAAGGCAAAGCTGTTGACGCCCATGTAGGCGAGAGTATACGCCCATTGGGACAGGACTCATTAATAAAAGCAGGTGTTCCACTACAATTGCTGCTGTTTTTCCTAGTAGTTGGGCTTGTGAACAAGGGTGTTGAACCTGAAACGCGTTAAGCCATTTTATTCTGAAGCTAGCTGTATGCTGAGGTTGCTGCTGTCCTTACCAGAAGAGGCATTGGTTTTCCGTGAGGGCGTCCTCTACAAGGGTTGTTTCGTGTTGTTGGATATTTTGCGGCTAAACCCAGTCGCGAGGACGAACCGCTGCTGTCACGCGGACCTGCAGTGTCAGTTGGTAACTTGGCACTGATCACAGGACGGATCACACTCACAAGTGAGAGACTGTGTATTCTCAGCATACCACAGCATTCGTGCCTGCATCAACCCACTTGGGTTTTCAAAAATACCTAATTGAGGAACTCTGCGCAACCCACTTGGGTATTTGATGTTTGTAGGGACTGCTAATACCACAAGGCAAAGCTGTTGATTCCCATGTAGGCGAGAGTATACGCCCATTGGGGCAGGACTCATTAATAAAAGCAGGTGTTCCACTACAATTGCTGCTGTTTTTCCTGGTAGTTGGGCTTGTGAACAAGGGTGTTGAACCTGAAACGCGTTAAGCCATTTTATTCTGATGCTACCTGTATGCTGAGGTTGCTGCTGTCCTCACCAGAAGAGGCATTGGTTTTCCGTGAGAGCTTCCTCTACAACGTGTTGCTTCGTGTTGAATATTTTGCGGCTGAACCCAGTCGCGAGGACGAACCGTGGCTGTCACGCGGAGCTGCAGCGTCAGTTGGTAACTAGGCGCTGATCACAGGACGGATCACACTCACAAGTGAGAGACTGTATATTGTCAGCATACCACAGCATTCGTGCCTCTATCAACCCACTTGGGTTTTCAAAAATACCTAATTGAGGAACTCGGCGCAACCCACTTGGGGATTTGATGTTTGTAGGGACTGCTAATACCACAAGGCAAAGCTGTTGACGCCCATGTAGGCGAGAGTATACGCCCATTGGGGCAGGACTCATTAATAAAAGCAGGTGTTCCACTACAATTGCTGCTGTTTTTCCTGGTAGTTGGGCTTGTGAACAAGGGTGTTGAACCTGAAACGCGTTAAGCCATTTTATTCTTAAGCTAGCTGTATGCTGAGGTTGCTGCTGTCTTCACCAGAAGAGGCATTGGTTTTCCGTGAGGGCGTCCTCTACAAGGGTTGTTTCGTGTTGTTGGATATTTTGCGGCTGAACCCAGTCGCGAGGACGAACCGCCGCTGTCACGTGGACCTACAGCATCAGTTGGTAACTAGGTGCTGATCACAGGACGGATCACACTCACAAGTGAGAGACTAAATATTGTCAGCATACCACAGCATTCGTGCCTGCATCAACCCACTTGGGTTTTCAAAAATACCTAATTGAGGAACTCGGCGCAACCCACTTGGGGATTTGATGTTTGTAGGGACTGCTAATACCACAAGGCAAAGCTGTTGATGCCCATGTAGGCGAGAGTATACGCCCTTTGGGGCAGGACTCATTAATAAAAGCAGGTGTTCCACTACAATTGCTGCTGTTTTTCCTGGTAGTTGGGCTTGTGAACAAGGTTGTTGAACCTGAAACGCGTTAAGCCATTTTATTCTGAAGCTAGCTGTATGCTGAGGTTGCTGCTGTCCTCACCAGAAGAGGCATTGGTTTTCCGTGAGGGCGTCCTCTACAAGGGTTGTTTTGTGTTGTTGGATATTTTGCGGCTGAACCCAGTCGGGAGGATGAACCGCCGCTGTCACGCGGACCTGCAGCGTCAGTTGGTAACTAGGCGCTGATCACAGGACGGATCACACTCACAAGTGAGAGACTGTATATTGTCAGCATACCACAGCATTCGTGTCTGGATCAACCCAGTTGGGTTTTCAAAAATACCTAATTGAGGAACTCGGCGCAACCCACTTGGGGATTTGATGTTTGTAGGGACTGCTAATACCACAAGGCAAAGCTGTTGACGCCCATGTAGGCGAGAGTATACGCCCATTGGGGCAGGACTCATTAATAAAAGCAGGTGTTCCACTACAATTGCTGCTGTTTTTCCTGGTAGTTGGGCTTGTGAAAAAGGGTGTTGAACCTGAAACGCGTTAAGCCATTTTATTCTGAAGCTAGCTGTATGCTGAGGTTGCTGCTGTCCTCACCAGAATAGGCATTGGTTTTCCGTGAGGGCGTCCTCTACAAGGGTTGTTTCGTGTTGTTGGATATTTTGCGGCTGAACCCAGTCGCGAGGACGAACCGCCGCTGTCACGTGGACCTGCGGCGTCAGTTGGTAACTAGGCGCTGATCACAGGACTGATCACACTCACAAGTGAGTGACTGTATATTGTCAGCATACCACAGCATTCGTGCCTGCATCAACCCACTTGGGTTTTCAAAAATACCTAATTGAGGAACTCGGCGCAACCCACTTGGGGATTTGATGTTTGTAGGGACTACTAATACCACAAGGCAAAGCTGTTGACGCCCATATAGGCGAGAGTATACGCCCATTGGGGCAGGACTGATTAATAAAAGCAGGTGTTCCACTAGAATTGCTGCTGTTTTTCCTGGTAGTTGGGCTTGTGAACAAGGGTGTTGAACCTGAAATGCATTAAGCCATTTTATTCTGAAGCTAGCTGTATGCTGAGGTTGCTGCTGTCCTCACCAGAAGAGGCATTGGTTTTCCGTGAGGGCGCCCTCTACAAGGTTTGTTTCGTGTTGTTGGATGTATATATATATATGTATATGTATATATATATATATATATATATGCAGAACAACTCCTTCCCTTTTCGCTCACTTTGTCGGCTGAAGAAAGAGCACAGACCCAGTAATTCCTTGCTGTTGGCTATTTTATTGTAGTTGCTCCCAATAGACCATGTTAGCCATGACGCGTTTCGTCCCTCACAGGGGACTTGATCACATGACGCACTACTAGCACAGTGGTTCGTTAAAATAGCTGCCATTTTTTTCTTTCATTTTTTGTAAATGCACACGTGACTTAGTGCTTAAAGTGATATACATAAATAAATTAGTAACACACAAAATTCATGGACATAGAAGAAATGCAGCGTGTGGAAATGCAATTTCTTGTTTTTAAACAAGACCTAAGTCTGTTTTGTATGATCACGTTATTAAAACATATAAATATATAAATAAATAAATATATATAAATATGTGTGCAAATAAGCAATAAATAACTGGATAAATCCTGTTTGATATAAATACATACATATTGGCAGATATAAAAATTCATGAATGCTCATACCGGTATAAATACCCGATTTCAAACATTTACCAATATTAAAACTTTTTTCGCAATACACATATAATCAACAATAGCATGTTGCTTTACCACTAAAACCTGAGAAGAAAAGGGAATCTGTTCTTATTCACTGCAACGCCTTAATTGTCCAATAGTGTTACCATGTGCAAAATGAATAAAATAAAGTGTCTAGTGCCTATAATTTATCAGTGCTTAAGAACCTATCTAGCTAAAATTTGTTTAAAAATGTGAGGAGGATATTGGCCTTTATATTTAGCATATTGCTATTTAATATTAAACATTTAAGATGACTCCTTGAGTGATAAACCTGATACTGTTAATTATACTTTTCATCATTATAATTATCATCCAAGCAGGCTAGCATGTAATTCCTCTGTAGCATTCAGCCCTTTAGGGTGTTTGGTGTCGAGATTCAATATGTAAAACATTTCTAATTTGCGAAGTGCTTTTTCTCGATCACCTCCCCTTTTATTTGCTGGGACTGAATCTATCAAGAAATATTTAAGATCTTTGGAGTTGCCCCCATGGACTTCATTAAAATGGCGTGCTACCGGATAAGCCTGATCATTGTTCTTGATGGCCCTTATGTGCTGGAGTACCCTTTTGTGTCCCTGCAGAATTGTACTTCCTACATATTTTAATCCGCAAGGGCACTCCAGCACATATACCACATGATCTGTTTTACAGTTCAAGGACTTTTCAATTTTTCTGATTTGGCCGCCAAACGGAGTTTCATAGGATGTAATATTTACTCCGTGTTGACAGGCTTTACACGTCCTACACTTATAGAACCCTGCTCTTTGATTCAACCATGTACTGTTTTTTACTTGGGTATAACAGGGGTCATTTATGACTAAGACATCTTTCATTGAAGGTGCCTTACTATAAGTGATAGAGGGTTTTTTCGGAACAGCACCCCCAATTACCGGATCTGCACGAATGAGATGCCAATTTTTATTTATGATGCTTTTAACTGCCTTTTCTTGTTTGTTGAATTTTAAAATAAATCTAAAATTCTCAACTTCATTCGCTTATTTTCGAATCTTGTTTAGTCAATAAGACCTCCCTGGCTATCAAATTACTTTTGCCAGAGCCAGGTCTAAACATTTCTTAGTGTAGCCTCTTTCCTTGAACCTCAATATACAGTCATTTTGTGCCAATTTTAAATCATGGTCATTGCTGCATATTCGTTTTAACCGCTGTCATAAGGTTTCTGCACATACACAGAGCTATGCACAGGAAAATGGGACCCCGGAATACAGTGGTTTGCCACCATATACCGTAGCACCCAAAAACCCCAACCCAACTAGCTTAGCATCCCATTAGCACCCAAGTACTAATGTTTGGACAACCCAGAACACGGTATCTTTATCTCAGGACTCACAGAAGCAAGAACACTCTTTCGTCACTCACTCGTACTTGTCCACAAGATGCGTAGGAAGAGACACTGGATAGGTTAAAATGTTTATTCCAACTTACGTGCTCTAATGTACAGTACACGTGTCAGTACTAATAGCATAATGCATATGACTAATATAAGCAGCATGGTTACAATTCCATAGAATACAAACGGGGAAAGCATCTCAGAGCTCAGTGGATAAACGTATAAATAACATTACCACCCTCCCTTGCAGTAAGATAGTTTATTATAATAATAATAGAAGACCTCTGGGCTTTGACTAGCGAACCCCCATACCTCAGTCTCTAGATGCAGAATTACATCAGCAGGACATCATAGCTCTTCTCACTGAAAGGGATTTCTCCAAGTGTGTTAAGCGCTAGTAAACCACAGTATTAAAAGCATACCAAATTCTTCATGGCAATTGCACATAATGTTATGTCTGGGTGCGCGAGACTGGCCATATCAGGAAGAACCGAAATACATTGTTATGCGACCTTGTACATGTTTGTGCAGACTGAGCCCAAAAAGGTGAACAACAGAAAATGCAGACAGTGCAAAAGAACTTGGCACGAGCAAAGGGCGAGGAAGGCCCGGCTCAGTGTAACGTGCGCAAAGAAAAGCAGCATGGCAGCCAGGCCTAGGCCAACATAACAAGGCAGGTAACAATCCACAAGACACCCTCCCCTGGACAGTCCGGCGGCCAGGACAGAGGCCCATCAGAGGAGAAAAATAGCCGTCGGAGCACAGGGAGCGCCCAAACGGCGAAGGGCAGGTCAATCCATGAAAGTGAAAGTGCAGAAAAAAGCCATACCCTCCAAGAGTTCATCATTGGAATCGTCAAAAAACATAGATGCCATCCAATCCATGAGTTCAAAAGAGCAGGAATGCTCCTCAGCAAAGGGAGCATCCAGAAGCAATGCGGGACAGCTTGCGTGATAATTGAAACAGCTTCGTTGTAGGAGATCCTGGGCAGCCGCCCAGATATCCCATTGCGCCAAAATCCCCAGTGCAGCCGCACGCGCCATACAGCCAGCGACGGAACAGTCCTGCTCATGGGCCTCTAAGGGACCCATCAACTGAACAAAATCCGGAACAGACAATGACGAATTGGAGAGGCAATAATCCAGAGTCCAGGTGAAAGGACAGCGGACACAAGTCATCACAGGTTGCACGCAAGTGAAATACGCAAAGCGAAATGAAAGAGTATATGACACACTCAGTGTCGCCAATGGCAAGACACCAAAACCGGCCAAAAGGCGCTCACGGAGCAGCTGGAGGCGTTCTGGATCGAGCAGGTCCCATCGGGGAGCAGCCATTGCGCAGAAAGCAAATTAAGAGCAAGACACCAGCTGCTAAAGCGAGGATCAATGGGAAACCGCCAAAGACACTGGAAAAAATAGAATGTATGAAAGCCGGGATGACACCAAAAATAGTTTGGAAGGAGGACACCAAGCCCGACCCAACGACCTTAAAAAAGTGTACTAGGCCTTCAGTGTTAGATGCGTTAAAAATACGATGTATTAACTCCCCAAAATGTTGGGGGAGATTAGTGTTCAAAAGGGCCTGTATTTCACTGTGGGTACTCGCCACCTGGAGAATGAATGTCTCCCGGGCGGACGTGAGCATAACTTCCTCGTTTAATAATAGTGCCTTTATTCTGCTCAGTCTATTGAAATCTGCTTCCATGGTAGGGATGGAAGGCCAAATAGAGATATCAACCTTGCCATGAGGGGGAGGAAAAAGCACATTTTTGCAGCAGACAACCCTGTGCGAAACTGTTACAATGTAAGGAATGCCAGCCTGCAGGCCACAACAGTTTTCGTTATTTAAAAGTAAATAACTACCATTGGAAAGGAGAGTGAAAGTAGGTGAAATAACAGGAGCAGGAATACCTTTCAGCACACAAGCAAGATTAGGAGAGGAAACGCTACATGAGCCATGCAATTTAATGTGTTTACAAATAAGCGAATGACCCATAGTCGAGTCGCAGTACTCCCCCGTGAGAAAGACTTCCTTGCCGTCCCGAAGGCATTTATACATGAAAGGCAAGGACCAGAGTTCATGCAGGAAAGCACTGCCCAATGGCCGGTAACGGCCCACAGGATAATGTTTCATGCACGAGTCAAATTCAAACAAGGAAAAAGGTAAAACGATAACCCCATGAACTAGCCATACAGCAGAATCGAGTTCTGCAACAGAGAACGGCAAAGGATCCACCTTTTCGATATGTAATAGAGTGTAAGTTGCATCTTTCATGGACATAAATTGCTGTTTGTCAGTTAAGTTAAAAGGTAGAAATAAGGCAGAGGTGTTCAAAAAATGCCAAGGCACTTTACCTAACTTAAGTGTTTGTAAAGTCCATGCAAACTGCATAACTGAGCGCAATTGATTCTGACCATGATATAACACAGAAACATCATCTTGTACAATATCAACAACAGAGGACACAATATTCTCTAAAGTGTAAATGCGAGAAGACAGGGTATTAATACTATTGTCAACAACAGCAAGCACCTTTTCCATATTTGCTTGATCTATTTCCCGAAGACGGGAAGCAGCTTCCATTTGTGATAGCTTCCAGAGTTCATTATACGTTTCATAAATGAATCTCTTAGGTCGGGGACCACGAGGTCCCAAAACAAAGTCGGACAGATCAATATTGCCTGTAAGGAGGGACAAATGTTGTTTAACAGAATCAAGGGACGAATGTTGCAGCCATTGTTTGCATAATTTACCAACAGAGTATGTAGTGACAGTACGGGCATCAGTAAACCTCGGATCAGGCCTATTCTGTGTGTAGCTAGCACCAGTATCATGAAAACGCATTTGACATGCATTAGATGATATAGGCCATACTAACCAGGGTGACTGAACCAGCTCAGAAACATTAAACGAATTATTTTGTAACATTGCCTGCAGGGACACGAGGGACAGATTGAATCGTGAGCTTTCATTTGGAAAACTCGATAGGGATGGTATTGATGGCGTATTCAATTGTTTAGTGGTTGCTAAGCCCCAACATGTAGTCTGATAAATGGAAGCATTTAGGAACATAATTTGGGTAGGGATGAGGCAAGCACGATGCAACGCCTCGGTTCCCTGTACCTGCCATGGCTTGGAGCCCCAAATAGATTTTAAATCCACTGTATTATCCCAGTACTCATAACCACCCACAGCTAGGGCACTCAGAAAGGAACCTGAATAAAGCAATTTGGTGTGTGTCAACATAATTTTCTGAGTTGATGTGTTATTAAGTCTAAAATAATAGGATGCAGGGTTCGACCGATTAAAATCAGTAAAATAATTAAACTTATTTCGAAGAGTTTGAGAGCTACCTGGCAAGGGGTTTGGACAATGTTCCCATTGGGTATAGTTAACAGAACTACGCAGGGCACTGGGCTTATGGAGAAAATGATTACCCCAATGTTGGTAACAATACAAATCGGCATAATTAGCAGAATTCATATATAAATCTTCAGCATTAAAAGATGCATAATATTTTAAATCGGCAAACAATGCTTCAACGGCATGCACATCCCAATCATCAGAATGAATATTATTTTGTACTACATCTCCCATCGAAACACGAAGGACATTAGGTACATTAATAATTTCCGTCGGACCATGGATTTGATAGTTCACTGCATCCCATACGATGCCATCAGCAACTGGGAAGGCTGAAATGTTCACAAATGTGTGGTCACGCTTCATGATGTGAGACGAGGAATGAGGAGCCAAAGTTCCAGAAACATAGTCTACAGCAGAGCGTTCAGGTAAATAGTGACCATTGATTAGTAGAAAAAACACTGTGACAAAGCCAATGGACATGAACAAAAATATCAAGAAAAGTACCAACCAGATGTATGTCCAGGGGGAATCAAAAAATTGTCTCTAAACCAGGATATAAAAATACTGAACTTGGATGGAACTTTTGAAGATGTGGAATCCGAATCAAAGGAATAACGAGTCGGGCTTAGTGGCGTTGTTGGTTGATGTGCCACCGATTCTGATGCAGGATAAGTATACTCGTCCTCGTCGATATTGGTGGAGAGTTGGGGATCAATCGTAGTTTCAGGCAAATCAACCATCTCAATTACAGCATCAGCGATCGTTCGTGCAGATGGACTATGAACATATGTCCGATAAATGGCAGGACAAGAGACCGCTGGTGTGACACTATTCAGGATCGGCCAGGCGCTGTAGCTTGACATTTTCAACTGAGATGTATCTGTTCTCTTTACGACCAGGAAGCGGTGGTAAAATAACTGTACGTGTTCCCTTCAAGCCCAGAACTGGAACCGGTGCACGAAAAGAGGGGCCAAATTCTTTTTTGTTTTCAACCTTCTCTCGAACCAGTTCTCCAATCTTTGGAAGCCAGCCGGCTACCGGAATCTGCAACGCAGGATCTGTGGCTGAAGGTAAATGTGTAGTTGCAAGTTTGTCTCGGGCTTCTTGTAAGTCCTGTAACATAGCAGAATGGTTATCTACATCAAACTTGGCGGATTGCGCCGCGATGTCTGGACCCTCAAGGTCAGGCACAAACATTCTTATGCCAAAGAGCATTTCGTATGGGGTCCGCCCACCCAGAGGTCTTCTAGGGAGATTATTAAGTGCACGCTGAACGGTATACAAATGGGCCAGCCAGTTCCTGCCAGTACCTAAAACCCTAGCTGTTAAGGATTGCTTTAAGTCACGGTTCATTCGTTCAACGATAGAGTTGCCCTCAGGCCTATACGGAGACGAAAATTTCACCCGCACCCCAAGCGAAGCCATTGCATCCTTGTAAGCCCTAGAGGCAAACGCTGGACCTTGGTCCGAATGGAAGGTGCCGCATGCGAAAATTCCCACAAAGACACGCAAATCCCTGATTACATTTCGGGCGTCAGCACTCCGTTGTGGCCAGACCCAGAGAAACCGTGTGCACGAGTCCACTGCCACCAAGATGTATTTATAGGCAGTGTCTGATGAGAATGGACCGCAGTGATCCAAGTAAACACACCCAAAGGGTCTGTTAGCAATGCAGAGCGGTGTTTGTGGTGGACGTGTTACCGTGGAAGGCTTAATCTGTTGACAAACGTCGCAAGAAAGCACAAAAGCACGGGTGTCTTTATATAACCCACGCCACCAATAACGCTGCTGCAAGATGGAAACCGTAGCTGACACACCTGCATGAGCAGAAGCCATGCCTTCGTGTGCAGCTGATATCAAGGCACTCCTGCGGTCCGCGTTGGGGATCAGCCGATCTCCAACGTCAGGTATAGTTACATAAGGAACCTGATCGGGACTTAATGTGTAAGAATACTTGGAAGGGAAACCTGTAGGGTAATTATTACCTTCCTTGGTTGCAGCAATAGCTGCTAATATAACAGGGTCTATTTTAGACATGGACCTGGTAACCGCTGCTACTGAACACGTGACTACTGCTGAACGGGCAGCTTCATCTGCCAGATCGTTACCAATAGCGTGTGCGCCCACCCGCTGATGGCCTAAGGTGTGAACCACCTGTGTGAGGGGCAGACGTTGTTGCAATTCTGCCACTCGAACCCAAAGCATTTTATGCTTAATTGTGCTCCCTTTTGCGTCCTTGTAGTCGTTTTTCGACCAGAAAAACAGATTGTCATTGTATGATTGTACACAGTAAAAAGAATCACATACAATAAGAGTGGTCTCATCCTGAGAAGCGAACTCAAGTGCAAGTAGCAATGCATGCAGCTCGGCCAATTGTGCGGTACTATCTCCAAGTGTGCGAGTATGCACTGCAGAGGATTTGAACTTTCCATCTACAAAGGAACCCGCAACAATTGCACATGCAGCTGAATAAGCGTGCTTGGACCCAGTGGCCGGTTGCGCCGAACCATCGGTGTAGATCACACATTTGTAATCCTCAAGCGGTAGTAAAAACAAAGGAGGAGGATGAACGAATTCATACTGCAAAAACTCCTGAGTCTGAAGAGAAGAATCAAAAACAAAAGTGACGTCCGAAGACGTCAAAGATGTAGCCCATTGTATCCAACGGGGATGCATTGCTTTTGAGTTCGGTACACTTGCCTTTGTTACTGCCTCCAGGGCAGGACAGGGTGTTACCACCAGAATCCGCTTACCCTGTGCCAGTGCGCGTTCTTTTAGAATCGCCATTTGCACTGCAGTCAGAACTTTTTCAACAGATGTAAAGCGCAATTCAGCGGAAGTGTACAGATGTGACTTGTATGCGATAGGTACTGTATCACCTTCATTAAAGGTTAAATAGGTGAATCCCACCGCCCCCGGAATTATTCTAATCACCAGGTTTGTGTGGTTATCACGAGTCAAAAGATATTTAGACTCCAAAAGGTCTGTCTGCAAAGACTGCAGAATTGAGGTATGCTCAGGCAGCCAGCAAGACCTTGAATAAGTAGGTTGTATCAAAGCATACAAAGGCTTGATACGCTGGGCATATTCGGGAATGTAAGTACGCCCGAAATTCAAGAAACCCAGCAAAGACTGAAGTTTCTTCAGAGTATTTGGGGGGCACAAATGTGCACATTTTTCCAAGAAATGGGGGGCTAAGCCCTTACCTTCGTTATTGAGCTCATAGCCCAAGAACAGAACGGTAAATTCAGCAATGTGTGACTTAGCAAAGTTAAATTTGTAACCCTGCTCCGCAAATTCAAGAATAATGCGGTCCACACGAGACAAATGCTGATATAACTCGTCGTCTGTCAGATAGATGTCATCTACATACGAACATGCGTCTTGATCAATGTCATTTAACAAAGAAACAACACGGGCGGCGAATATACCCGGACTATTTTTGTAGCCCATGGGTAAACGCCGGAACTGGAATAATTTACCACCGGATGTGAATGCGGTCCATTGACCACTCTCCGGGGCTAGGTTGTGCGTGTAGAAACCGTTTGAAAGGTCAAGTGTCGTTTTGTATTTTTTACGAACAAGACTGTCTACAAGCGCAGAACTGTGTGTATTTTGCACCGCAAAGTTCCGACAATGAGTATTTAAATGCCGGTAATCCAAAATTAAGCGGTACGATCCATCGGGTTTAGAAACCACGAAAAGGGGATTGTTCATAGGTGATACGCATGGTTCAATTACTCCCTGATATTCCAACTGTGTCAGAATTTCTGAGACGGGGCCTTTTGCCTGCCGTTTGATGGGATATTGGGGTTGTGGCTGCGGTAGTGACCGCAAAGGTATTGCATGAGGAGGTGATTCTTCATCCCATCCCACATGGTTGCGGTATAACGCTGGTGCCAGGTACACAGCCCACTCAGCTGCAAGTGCTTCAGCTTTGTCTTTTGGGACATGCCTTGAAAAGCTTGGAAGGATTACCTCCTCTCCTTTATGTGCAGCTAAAACGAATGGGGGTGGCCAATCCACCTCTGCTAACAAAATGTCATATGAAGAGGTTAGATTTTCCCAAAAAATCCCTTTTATTTCACGCGGTATGTCACCTTCAATTTGTATGACTATATTATATAGTCTGTCAGGGGGTGCCACTCTCGTGTCAGCTGTCTCTACAGTAACGAATGTTTCAGTTGCTGTCGCCTCCATATGAGGACGTAGCGCCTCCCGCACTATGGTAACTTCCGCGGCGCTGTCTAGGAGGGTCACTGCCCACGTCCAATTCTGGAGTCTCGTTCTCACGGTCTGAGGCATATTTCGCTGTGACAGCGGCAACCTTTTTCTTCTGAAATTGCGGTCGAGGAAGATGAAAGTCTTCTGCTTTACCTCTGACTTGTTGTCGAGGTGGGTCTCGCTCCTGGGGAGCCTCTCGGCCCCTTCCTCTATCTTGCCGTCCTCCTCCACCAGCCTGTGACGACGTCTGGGCCTGTGAAGAACGAGGAGAACGCGTATCAGAGCTCTGAAACCTTTCTGGTGATTTAATCCTCGACCTATCACGTAAATCATAAGTACGTTCAGAAGAAACCGAAACTGGGGATGCGCCTCTCGACCCCGGCTTCTTTTGTTGCTTACCCTGTTTTTTCTGTCTCCAACTCTTTTTAGTGAAGACTGGTTTATCATCTTTCTCAGATGCACTTTTTGTTTGTATAACTTGTGTTTGCGATTGAGTTTGCATTTTTACAAAAGGCTTGTTGCCTAGGCTATTTCTTCCAATTGTTTTATAAGCCCGGGCTATTATTTTCGGTAATTCGCGAGGCCTGTCCAACTCTGGGACCAAAGCCAAAGCATTCGCTACTTGAAAGTTCATAGCATCGCCCTTGACATTTCCAAGGATCAGCTCAGCTACTACATCAAACACTCCCACTAGTCTCATCCCTAATTCCACAGCCGCTTCAGGGCCATGTTCATCCTGTACTTTTTTAATTACAGAGGGTAGAACCGTCATGGAAGGAGTTCCAAAACATTTTGAATAAACTGCTGCGAATACCTTACCCCAGTTTTCACATGATGTCAAATCGGGGATTATGTCTTTTGGCAAACTTATCGTGAGGATGCGATGTTTATCTACTGGGGATGTATGTGGAAACACTGCTTCTATCTGATCGAACTTTTCTGCAAGCCAGTAAGGATAGTCGTCCTTATTTTGTGGACGTTTGCCCATCACAGAATTTACCATGACAGGACTTATAGTCACTCCAGCTGCAATAGCTGGTTGGCCTGCGACTACAGGAGCAGCTCCATGGAGGCTACCTGTAACGTATGTCACCAAGGCTCGATGCACTCGCACCAATTCGGTATGCATAGTGCGCAGTTCCGCAAGCGGTAATGCCAGATAATTTGGATGCGGGGTATACCCGGCCAATACAGGCCAAGTGGCCCCCTGAATTGACAAGGGGCCTAAACGAACTGCGGTAGTTGGTTGTGGTAGGGCGCCATTAAACCAAACACGGTGCTGCCAAGCCGTGAGAGGCACTTCAAGAGCAGTATAGGGTCGATAGGCAGCAGGAATAGCGGTGGGTTTATATTCATGAAACAGCTTATCACCTGCATCCACCGCTTCAAAAGTGATCCAAGTGTAAAACACTTCAAAGTGATAAGCCGGATCGGCTTGAACCACAAAGACCAACTCGACCCCTGTATCGGGCACTCCATACACAGCTAAGTGGTCTCGGAGTGCTCCTCGACTATGTGCAGCTATCGCCACACCAGCCATTACTAAATAATTATATTCGACAACCTAACAGGGAGCACAAAAATGGGTCTGTTAACTAACCTTTTTTAATAATATCAAGCTTGAAAGAACCTATAAAACATTCAATATAGGAGGTATCACCGTCACATACGCCTCCGGAAGCGTACGCGAGGGGTTTGTGGACAAGCACAAGTACTACTCAAGCGTCTCGCAGATAAGCAGCCCCACGGTGGTCGCGCCATGTCATAAGGTTTCTGCACATACACAGAGCTATGCACAGGAAAATGGGACCCCGGAATACAGTGGTTTGCCACCATATACCGTAGCACCCAAAAACCCCAACCCAACTAGCTTAGCATCCCATTAGCACCCAAGTACTAATGTTTGGACAACCCAGAACACGGTATCTTTATCTCAGGACTCACAGAAGCAAGAACACTCTTTCGTCACTCACTCGTACTTGTCCACAAGATGCGTAGGAAGAGACACTGGATAGGTTAAAATGTTTATTCCAACTTACGTGCTCTAATGTACAGTACACGTGTCAGTACTAATAGCATAATGCATATGACTAATATAAGCAGCATGGTTACAATTCCATAGAATACAAACGGGGAAAGCATCTCAGAGCTCAGTGGATAAACGTATAAATAACATTACCACCCTCCCCTTGCAGTAAGATAGTTTATTATAATAATAATAGAAGACCTCTGGGCTTTGACTAGCGAACCCCCATACCTCAGTCTCTAGATGCAGAATTACATCAGCAGGACATCATAGCTCTTCTCACTGAAAGGGATTTCTCCAAGTGTGTTAAGCGCTAGTAAACCACAGTATTAAAAGCATACCAAATTCTTCATGGCAATTGCACATAATGTTATGTCTGGGTGCGCGAGACTGGCCATATCAGGAAGAACCGAAATACATTGTTATGCGACCTTGTACATGTTTGTGCAGACTGAGCCCAAAAAGGTGAACAACAGAAAATGCAGACAGTGCAAAAGAACTTGGCACGAGCAAAGGGCGAGGAAGGCCCGGCTCAGTGTAACGTGCGCAAAGAAAAGCAGCATGGCAGCCAGGCCTAGGCCAACATAACAAGGCAGGTAACAATCCACAAGACACCGCAGCAATTCACCATAGGGAATACTTTGTATTAGGTGGCCTGGGTGAGCACTGCTGGCATGCAGAATTGCATTTCCCGCAGTAGCTTTTCTGTGAAGTTTAGTCTCTAATCTGTCCCCATTTATGTATAACTCTACATCCAAGAAGTTAACCGTAGTTTTACTAATGGATGCAGTAAATTGCAGATTGAGTTGGTTGACATTGAGTTGTTTCACAAATGTTTCTGCTTCCTTCTGAGTACCCTGCCACACTAAGAAAAGATCATCAATGAATCACCACCAGGTTTTGACATTGTGGTTCATGTACTTGATGTGTTCCTTCATGAGAACCAGCTCCTCCCACCAGCCCATGTGAAGACATGCATAACTGGGGGAGAAGCTGGCTCCCATGGCCACACCTCTTAACTGCTGAAACAGTGAACCTTGAAACAAAAAAATGTTATTATTTAAACAAAATTCAGCCATCTTAATCAACATGTCAGTATGCCCAGCGAAATTTGGACCTCTACGAGACAAATAAAATTGTATTGCCCTTAGGCCATCAATATGTCGGATAGATGTATAGAGTGAAGTAACATCAAGTGTAATGAGTAAATAGTCAGTTTGCCACTTAAAATCCAACATTTTTGCCAAAAAGTCTCCTGTATCCCGTATATAAGATTTTAACTGCTGGACATGTTCCTGCAAGAAAAAGTCAATATAGACTGATGTTTTTTCCAATAGGCTGTTTCTTGCAGAAATAATTGGCCTTCCTGGAGGTTTGTTTATATTCTTGTGAATCTTTGGAATCAAGTATAAAATTAGAATCACAGGTTTATCAGTCCTTAAATATTTATATTCGTCCACTGACAATAGGCCTATATTTTTCCAGGCCACTAATTTCATTGCGTAAATGCTGCAAATATTGTTAAGTGCCTGTTGGTTACTGCGGCAATAACATGAAGTGTCATTTAATTGAGACATAGCCTCCTTGATATATTCCTCTTTTTTCCACAAAACAACGTTTCCACCCTTGTCTGCGTTTCTCACTACTATCTCACTGTTGTTTTTGAGCTTAGTCATTAATTGTTGATATTGGATCTCACTTTTGTTGATCTTTTTCCTGTTGGTATTAAGTATCTTACGGTTGAGGTTTTTTAGACCACCTATCACTTTATCATGGAACGCATCAATTGTGTCCTTTAGCATAATGGGATTAAAGGTGGAAACTGGTTTAAATGGAGTAGTGACTGGCCTGTCTGTTACCCCTAATCGCTCGTTGATTTCAATGCTCGGACTCAATACCACTTCATCATTCATTAAATCCTGCATAACTTGTAATAATCTTTGGTCATCCACATCCAAATTCGTTGATTGTGTGGTTTCATCCACTGTATTATCAGGTATGATGTTTCTTTGTTCTTGAGTTTTTGCAACACTCTTTTCTTTGATATTGTGTTTGGCAGTATTTTGTAACATGAAATATTTTTTTAATTTTAGTTTTCGCACGCTCTTATAGACGTCAACTCTGGTTGCTGCATAATTAAAAGCGCTTTCCGGACAATATGATAGTCCTAATGTCAGGAGTTGTTCTTCCGCTTTATTTAATACAATATCTGTTAAATTTATGACTGTTTTGCTCTCAGTTTTTTTGTGTTCATTATCTATCATTTTTTCCAATTTTTCTTCGGTTGACGTTTCTGGTATCTTTTGTTCGTCTCTTCGTTTGCTTGCCCTCCGCCTCTCCCTACGCTTTCTTGTTCTTTCATTACTTGATTGTTCATTTGTTTTCTTGGGCGTAGCGATTGGAGGCGCTCTAGGCATAAAAAATCTACTTCATCCGTTAGTGATATTTTTCTTGTCAATTGCCGTGTTACATTCAAACGCGCTTCAGATTCCGATTCACTTTCAATGGCTGAGCTGGCCTCTGAGACGGATGTTAATTCAGATACCGCGTTGCTTGTTACTTTGCCAATATTGCTACCTTGACTTTGTCCGAATTTTGTTGCTTTTAGAGAGTCAAACTTTTTTGCAAAGGTAAATATACGGCCATATTCATAATCACATCGATCCCGATGAAATTTGAAGGCTTTCCTTTCTCTAATTACATCTTCTTCTTTCTTTAGCCGTTTTTTCATTTCCAACTTCATTTTGTCTGTATCATCAGTGCGTCCCATTGCATCTATTTCCATATTCAGATTGTCTATCTTTTCCGCCAGTACCACCCGATCTTTTTCTGCATATTTCACCAAAATGCAGACCAGTCTGCGTGAAGAGTCCAAATTGGCTTCCGCCCACTCCTTCATCATTTCCCTGTTCGGTGTCTCGTAACTTGGGGCCAGTAAAATTCGAAGGCCACGAGTTACTCGCCCAACATCTAGATATCTTTGAAGAGATTTGGCCTCCCACCACTTTTTTTGTTCGCTGCGCATTAGTTTTTCTAATTGTTTCATCTTTTCTTTAACGCCACAGCTTCTGGTACTGGCTGATGCATTCTGGGACATTGAGTCCATATTAGGTATTGTGTCATCATTAAACATTGCGGCTGCCGCCTCCTCTCTTTCCTTCAGCGCGTCGGCTGACATATTCTTGGTCCTCGGAGCTAATTCTTATCGTGCCAATAACGTGATTTGGTGTTCCAAGCTAAGCACTCATGTGCGCTTATACCCCATATCACTGAGCGTAACACTCTGAACCCAGCCTGGAGTTAACTTGCTGGCGCTCCCCCGTATTCCGCCCACCACAGGATCGGCACACAACGAGCCCTCCGACTCGTTTTACGCTTACCTGATGGTGTTTGTACTACAAGGTTCCGCTGCCATCATCTGTCGCATCCGCTGGGGGGCTGGTTTGCCAATAATCCTCTCGGATAAAATTTCAAAGCTCGTTCCCAAGCCGTGGCTCCTTTGTGGCAGGTTAGCCCAGTTTCCAGAGGGGTCCGTGTTTGAAGCTGGAGGAGTCAGAACCGGCTTCCAAGTATGCAGAACAACTCCTTCCCTTTTCGCTCACTTTGTCGGCTGAAGAAAGAGCACAGACCCAGTAATTCCTTGCTGTTGGCTATTTTATTGTAGTTGCTCCCAACAGACCATGTTAGCCATGACGCGTTTCGTCCCTCACAGGGGACTTGATCACATGACGCGCTACTAGCACAGTGGTTCGTTAAAATAGCTGCCATTTTTTTCTTTAATTTTTTGTAAATGCACACGTGACTTAGTGCTTAAAGTGATATACATAAATAAATTAGTAACACACAAAATTCATGGACATAGAAGAAATGCAGCGTGTGGAAATGCAATTTCTTGTTTTTAAACAAGACCTAAGTCTGTTTTGTATGATCACGTTATTAAAACATATAAATATATAAATAAATAAATATATATAAATATGTGTGCAAATAAGCAATAAATATATATATATATATATATAGAGTGCCCTTTTTATAACTGCATCGGTACTTGAAGGCCTGTGACCAAGGAGTTTGTAACTCCGAAACGCATAAGGCAGAGAGAAATTCTCAAGGTCAGAAATATTTGTTTGCCTTTAATGAATCCGGCTTGGAGTGCATCACCAAATCGAGGATTCTTTGTTTGCAACCAATATTTACGGCTAACCGGCCGTGGCGCTGCACCACCCCACAAGATGAACAAGGGGGCCAGGGAGACATAGAACTGACATCATCCAGTGACTGTGTGTTTCTGTAAAGTTTAAATATTTTTAATATATATAGGGAAAGGCGTATTGAAGAATGAGTGGCTGTATAAGTGTCTGTATGGATGATTTAGTAGGTGCGTGACTAACTCTATAAGTGAGTGATTAAACGTATCTTACTGAATGCATGGGTTAGTGACTAAACTGGGTGAATGTCTGTATCCGTCTGTCTGTTGCTGTGTAAGTGGCTGCATGGGTTTGTGAATAGCTACATGAGTGTCTATATAAGTTATTGATTGGTTGTCTGAGTATCTGTATGGGTGCCTGAGTGTTTGTGTGGGTGGGGTGGGTGCGACTCTATGCATAGATGTGTGAGTGGGTGATTCACTGGGTGGATGGTTTCAAGAGTGCATCTGTGATAGACTGTATGGGTGGGTAAGTGTGTGTAAGAGTGTATTAGTGAGTGAATGTATGTCCCAGTGGTACATGTGTGAGTAACTACATATGTGAAAGGCAGTATATATGTGTGTTGGAGTATATAAATAGCTATAAGCAAGAGTTTGTGAGAGTGACTGTATGGATGAGTGTGTGCTTGCATCAGTGATTGTATAAGAGCGTAAGAATGTGCTAGTATTTGTATGAGTAAGTGAGCTGGTGTGTGTATAACTGTATAGGTGAGTAAATGGCAGTGTGTTTAATTATTTGCATGACTGACTAGGTGTGTGAGTACCTCTATGGATGAGTGGCGGTGTTTGAGTGTCTATATAGGAGTATGAGTGCATATGATAGTCATGTACTGAGTGACCGTAAGTATGAGTCACTGTACAGGTGAGTGAGTGGATGTGTGTGTAGACCTAAGAATCAATGAGTGGGTATGTAGTTATTGGTGTTGGAGTGTCTATGGTTTTGCGAATGGCAGTCTGTAATTTAGAGTGGGTGTATCAAAGGTTATATTAGGGTGTGAGGAGGTGCATCAGATTATCACGTGGATGATGTCATCAGTGATGTCATCAGTGATGTAATTTGAGATGTCATCAGTGATGTCATCAGTGATGTCACTGACCATGTCATGAGTGATGTAATATGTGACGTGATCAGCAGTGCATTGCGGGGGCGCGAGTTATAGTTAGCTGAACTAACTATAACAGGGAAATTTCACGGGTTTTGTACGAGTGCAATGTCCAACTAACTATAACTGTCCCTAAAACCTATGGTTTTTTCAGTGAATTTGTAAGGTTTTTTAAATGCAAATTTCTAACTATAACGTGTCTGAAACCTATGGTTTTTTCAGTGAATTTCAAAGGTTTTTTAAATGCTAATTTCTAACTATAACGTGTCTGAAACCTATGGTTTTTTCAGTGAATTTCAAAGGTTTTTTAAATGCTCATTTCTAACTATAACGTGCCTGAAACCTATGGTTTTTTCAGTAAATTTCAAAGGTTTTTTAAATGCTAATTTCTAACTATAACGTGCCTGAAACCTATGGTTTTTTCAGTGAATTTCAAAGGTTTTTTAAATGCTAATTCCTAACTATAACATGTCTGAAACCTATGGTTTTTTCAGTGAATTTCAAAGGTTTTGTAAATGACAATTTTTAAATGTATTAATTGTTATATTTATTTTTTTGATACTGATTTACTACATTTTTTTAAACTATTTATTTTTAGATATTTTATTTTTTAAATTACATTGTAATTACATTATACATTACATTACAAAATATACTTTCTCAGAATGAATTACTTTAGTTTAAATACTTTGCAAATAGGCAATAGACTTTTAAGTACAGTAGTTACAGTTGTTGCAATGGGCAACACAATTTCAAACACAATGCAACATTGAGCTCAATGTGAATTTCTAGTTAAATGCAATTAGTTACTTTATGGATTACTTTTCTAACCACAGGACTGGATCCTAGATTCAGTCCTGGGACATCTCCTGTAAACAGTTGAGTAAAAGCGTTTTGGTTACAGTAGTGATTTTTAAGGAATATTATTGTATTTTAAAAGTTGACACTTAGAAACTTTTTCACATAGAATCAACAATGTTATCCTATGGGAGGAAATTCACTTAGCAGGTAAGTAGTGTTATCGTTACTTTTTCTTACTCAGTGGTGGATCCTGGATCCAGCACTGGTGCATCTCCTGTAAACAGTTGAAAGAATGCGTTTAAGTCATACAGGCGATTTTTAAGGAATATTTGTAGTTTGTGAAAAACGGCACTTTGAAACTTTTCTGCGGAAAACCAGACAATGGATTCCAATGGAAGGAAATACAAGTTACTGGTAAGTACGGTTAGAATTACTTATCAGGGTCAGTGCTGGGCTAAAAGATGCAGCACTGGGTTCTCTCCTGATAACAGGTGAGTAAATCGGAATTCGTAGTTCGGCTGATTTTAGAGGAATATTATAAAGTTCCAAAACTCCACACTTAGAAGAATTTCCAAGTGAAACCAGTCAATGTTAGCCTATGGAAGGAAATTCAAGTTACTGGTAAGTACGGTTAGAATTACTTTTCAGGATCTGTACTGGGCTGAAAGATGCAGCACTGAGGTCTCTCCTGATAACAGGTGAGTAAATTGGAATTCGTATTTCGGCTGATTTTAGAGGAATATTATAAAGTTCCAAAACTGCACACTTAGAAGAATTTCCAAGTGAAACCAGTCAATGTTAGCCTATGGAAGGAAATTCAAGTTACTGGTAAGTACGGTTAGAATTACTTTTCAGGATCAGTACTGGGCTGAAAGATGCAGCACTGAGGTCTCTCCTGATAACAGGTGAGTAAATCGGAATTCGTATTTCGGCTGATTTTAGAGGAATATTTGTATGTTTCAAAATCGACACTTAGAAACTTTTTCAGCAAAAAGCAGGCAATGATATCCTATGGAAGGAAATTCAAGTTACTGGTAAGTACGGTTAAAATTACTTTTCAGGATCAGTACTGGTCTGAAAGATGCAGCACTGAGGTCTCTCCTGATAACAGGTGAGTAAATCGGAATTCGTAGTTCGGCTGATTTTAGAGGAATATTTGCACAATGGTGAAGGAAGGGGGTGGGGCCTGAGGTGACATGTCTGCAAACACACCCAGTGGCGCGTTTTAAGTTGGAGAATTAATTCCTTCTCAATCCCGAGGGTCCCTAGGGGCCAACTAGCCCACCAGATACCTCTAGTATGCCCCAGACAGCTGCGTTGCAGAGAGGTGTTCAGAGGCCACGCCCCTTTTACAACACTCTGCAACGCAGCTCCGTGGCGCTTACTGGAGGTACCTGGTGGGCTAGTTGGCCTCCAGGGACCCTCAGGATTGAAGGGGATTTAATTCCCCATCTTAAAACGCGCCACGGGGCCTGTTTGCACACATGTCACCTGAAGCCCCGCCCCTCCCTTCACCACTGTGCAAACGCGCCCGTGGCATGTTTTAAGTTGGGGGATTAAGTCCCCTTGAATCCTGAGGGTTCCTGGGGGCCAACTAGCTCACCATGTACCTCCAAAAGCGCCACAGAGCTGCGTTGCAGAGAGGTGTAAAAGGGGCGTGGCCTCTGTACACCTCTCTACAACGCAGCCCCTGGCGCATACTGGAGGTTCCTGGTGGGCTAGTTGGCCCCAGGGACCCCCAGTATTGAAGGGGAATTGTTCCCATCTGCAAACGCGCCAGGGGGCGCGTTTGCAGAGTGGTAAAGGAAGGGGGCGATCGTTTTTGTTTGGTTTTTTTTCCCAAGGGGAGCTGTGTGGCCCCCCTTACTTTTTCCTATTTTTGGGCCCTGGGGACCCCATCCCCCAGGGCCTTATCCCTTTTTTTTTTTAAATTAAACGGGAAGGGGGCCGCGTGGCCCCCTCCCATGGCCGAATCCGGCCCCGGGGACCCCATCCCCCGGAAAATGCCACACTTTTAAATAAATTTTTAAGGAGGGGGGCTGCGTGGCCCCACTCCTCAGGCCTCCTTTTGCCCCGGGGACCCCATCCCCCGGGGCAGGCCTTTATTTTTTTTAAAATTATTATTTTTAGGGAGGGGGGCCCCGTGGTCCCTCTCCCGGGCCACTACTTGCCCCGGGGACCCCATCCCCCGGGGCTGGCCCTATCCTTTGGGGTCCGTGGGGGGACCCCAACTCCCTGCGGGAGCCGGCATTGCTTTTCCACATGGGGAGCTGCTAACATGCAGCTCCCCATGTGGAAAGCAATTTGCTTGGATATTGGAAGCGAGAGCAGGTTTCCTGCTCTCGCCTAATATCCAAAGCAGTTTGCTATGACAGGATGGGAGCCGCGAGGCTCCCGTCCTGTCATAGCAAACTACAGTGTCCCGGGGGTAGGCACCCCGGGACACTGCAGGAGCTGGCCATGGGGGGTGGTGGTCCCCAGGGCCATTACAGGCTCCAGGAGGGGGCCGCGCGGCCCCCTCCCTCTATTGACAAAGCCCCGGGAGGTGGTGGT
Source organism: Calotriton arnoldi (assembly GCA_963921515.1). NCBI lineage: Eukaryota > Metazoa > Chordata > Amphibia > Caudata > Salamandridae > Calotriton > Calotriton arnoldi. Next base: position 538,398 of record CAWUFW010004701.1, read on the forward strand.
CCCCGGGGCTCTGGGGGTCCGTAATGGACCCCCATATTGAAATTTTTAGTGCCCCGGGGAGGTGGCGGTCCCGGGCGTGTGGGGGGCTTGAGCCCCCCACACAGGTAATTTTATTAAAAATTAATAAAGAAGCCCCGGGGAGGTGGCGGTCCTCGGGGCTGCGGGAGGGCCGAGAGCCCTCCCGCACCATTTATTTTTAAAGCCCCGGGGGTGGCGGTCCCTGGGGCTTGGGGGGGCCTTAGAGGCCCCCCACATATTATAAATAGCCCCGCCCCATGCCCCCGGGACTTGGCCCACCCGGGGGCCAATTAACAACAAAGCGCGGGAGACCGCGCTTCGTTTTTTTTTTTTTCGGCGGGATTCGCGTACCCTAAGCGCATCTTGCCAATTTTTTTTAAAAAAATGCTTTTTTCTGCCCAGGGGGTCCTTGTGGGACCCCCTGAGCAGACCTAGGGGGTCAGGGTGTTTCTACCCTGCCCCCTTTGTGCGTTTTGCGCACTTGTTTCTTTTTTTTTTTCTCGGCGGGATCCGCGCACCCTAAGCGCATCCCGCCGATTTAAAAAAAAAAAAATGTTTTTTTCTGCCCAGGGGGTCCTTGTGGGACCCCCTGAGCAGACCTAGGGGGTCAGGGTGTTTCTACCCTGCACCCTTTGTGCATTTTACGCAGTTGTTTTACTGATTTCTTGTTCCTCGGTTCTACCGAGGAACAAGATGGCTGCCAACACTTCCTGTCATCAGTGATGTCATCAGTGATGTCACTGACCATGTTATGAGTGATGTAATATGTGACGTCATCAGCAGTGCATTGCAGGAGCGCGAGTTATAGTTAGCTCAACTAACTATAACGGCCGAATTTCTCTGGTTTTGTACGAGTGAAATGTCCAATTAACTATAATGTCCCTGAAACCTGTGGTTTTTTCAGTGAATATATATATATATATATTATCTACTGGCGGTCGCCAGTAGATAGTTATAGTTAGGACCTATTTTCCATAGGAAATCCGCGTCATTCTATTTGAAATAACTCTTGCGTCGGTTGACGAATCTTCGTGAAATTTTCAAACTTTATGGCCCGCTCCGGTCCGCTCCTACCCTGAAAGTCTCAGGGTGATTCGTCAAGCGGGGGCCGAGAAAAAAGGGGGTCCCAAAACGTGTTTTCCCCATTCATTTTCCCATAGGAAACTTTAGACACGGCTACAGCCCGAACTGCTGAACGGAATTACACCAAATTTGGCAAAGAGGTAGTTCTTGGTTCAGAAAGAACCCTTTTGTTAAATGGTGTAAATCCGTTCAGTAGTTGCGGAGAAATTAAAAAAATAAGAGTCAAAAAATCAATTTCCCATAGGAAACTTTATGCAAGGCTACAGCCCGAACTGCTGAACGGAATTACACCAAATTTGGCAAAGAGGTAGTTCTTGGTTCAAAAAGAACCCTTTTTGTTAAATGGTGTAAAGCCGTTCAGTAGTTGCTGAGAAAATCAAAAGAAAAAACACATATATATCTGGGCGGAGCCTAACAACACATGTCATCGTGAGATCTGATTGGCTGTCAGCACTTCATCCTGGAATTGCTGGCAGCCATCTTGGGACCAATATAAATGATAGTACCATTGAAATGCATTGTAGTGAATCGAAGATTTTGAGGGTTACCAAAAGGAGAACTATAAAGGGTGATAACAGACTTTAGTTACATTAGAATTCATTTGTTGATGGTACCATACTAATTTCAGGAATTGTGGTGTGTTCTAAGGTGATTTTACCCTGTGAAAAACCTTCTGCTGGGATATCATGAATCATGTTTGAGAGAAAACTATTTTCACATGCTTGTCCCATACAGTTTTGAAAGGTGCCCCAGAAGCTAAAATGAGAGCATATTTTCTGTAAATTCACATTATTTTTCTCAGTCATGTGAGAATGAAGTCTGACATTCTCAGTAAAACATGTACATCCAACAAGGGCAGAGATTGTCAGTTGATTCCTTTGTGTTCTACTGCAGCTTCCCAGAGTGTTCTAAAGAACAACTAGAGTGCTAACAACCTTACTTATGACAAAAGTATGGCACACCTGAAGCCATCTTGATTGGAATAAACTGGTAACACTTAAAACATTTAATTTAAAAAGGAACAAAATGATGGGGTTCATCTTGTCATAGAAATTATGGTTAGTGCTCTGAAAAGAAAAATTAGGACATGTTTCAAGTGTGATCTCAAATATCTTCCTGTTATATTTCAACAGGAGCAGCCTGTCAGTTGATGCCTTTGTGTTCTACTGCAGCTTCCTAGAGTGTTCTAAAGAACAACTAGAGTGCTAACAGCCTTACTTATGACAAAAGTATGGCACACCTGAAGCCATCTTGATTGGAATAAACTGGTAACACTTAAAACATTTAATTTAAAAAGGAACAAAATGATGGGGTTCATTTTGTCATAGAAATTATGGTTAGTGCTGTAGAAAGAAAAATTAGGACATGTTTCAAGTGTGATCTCAAATATCTTCCTGTTATATTTCAACAGGAGCAGCCTGTCAGTTGATGCCTTTGTGTTCTACTGCAGCTTCCCAGAGTGTTCTAAAGAACAACTAGAGCGCTAACAGTCTTACTTATGACAAAAGTATGGCACACCTGAAGCCATCTTGATTGGAATAAACTGGTAACACTTAAAACATTTAATTTAAAAAGGAACAAAATGAGGGGGTTCATTTTGCCATAGAAATTATGGTTTGTGCTGCAAAAAGAAAATTTAGTGCATGTTTTAAGTGAGATCTCAAATCCTCTTCTATTTCATTAGAAAATTCTGACATGCAGACTGAAACAATCACTTTCAATACCAGCAGTAGAGTTCCAGTTAACTCCTTGGTGAGCAGCAGCTTTACTACAGTGATCTAATGAACAACTAGAGTAATAACATTCTGAATTTATGGCAAATGTGTGACACATCTGAATGCCTTCTTGATGGAATCAAAGTAAAAACTGAAAGCATTTCCTACTGAGGAGACTGCAGTAAATGAGGAAATTAGGAAACTTCATAACAAAGAAGTCTTCCAAGATGGCCACCAGTGAAAAAAGAGCCCAAATGTAGCACAAATATTACCGAGATGTAGCCCACATATAGCCCAATGACAAAAGTGTGCAAAACACTTTTTATTTTTAGTTTTTTGCAGTTTTATGTAGTGCAGACTGGTCAGGTATTGGAGCGTTGCATCTTAAAACATGACCCCCTACACTACAAAAACACCACTGCACTACCCTAAACCCTAAAACACTACCCCAGCACGACCCCCTACACTACACAAGCACCACTGCACTATCCTAAACCCTAAAACACTACCCCCAGCATGACCCCCTACACTACACAAACACCACTGCACTACTCTAAACCCTAAAACACTACCCCAACACCACTGCACTAACCTAAATCCTAAAACAATACCCCCAGCACGACCCCCTACACTACCCAAACACCACTGCACTACCCTAAAACATGACCCCCTACACTACACAAACACAACTGCACTACCCTAAACCCTAAAACACTACCCCCAGCACGACCCCCTACACTACACAAGCACCACTGCACTACCCTAAACCCTAAAACACTACCCCCAGCACGACCCCCTACACTGCACGAACACCACTGCACTGCCCTAAACCCTGAAACACCAGCCCCTGCACGACCCCTACACTGCCCGAACACCACTGCACTGCCCTAAACCCTGAAACACATACCCTAGCACGACCCCTACGCTGCCCAAACACCACTGCACTGCCCTAAACCCTGAAACACTACCCCCAGCAAGACCTCCTACACTGCCCGAACACCACTGCACTGCCCTAAACCCTGAAACATCACCCCCAGCAAGACCCCCTACACTGCCTGAACACCACTGCCCTAAACCCTGAAACACCACCCCCAGCACGACCCCCTACACTGCCCGAACACCACTGCTCTGCCCTAAACCCTGAAACACCACCCCCAGCACGACCCCCTACACTGCCCGAACACCACTGCACTGCCCTAAACCCTGAAACACCACCCCCTGCACGACCCCCTACACTGCCCGAACACTACTGCACTGCCCTAAACCCTGAAACACCATCCCCAGCACGACCCCCTACACTGCACGAACACCACTGCACTGCCCTAAACCCTGAAACACTACCCCCAGCAAGACCCCCTACACTGCCCGAACACCACTGCACTGCCCTAAACCCTGAAACACCACCCCCAGCAAGACCCCCTACACTGCCCGAACACCACTGCACTGCCCTAAACCCTGAAACACCACCCCCAGCAAGACCCCCTACACTGCCCGAACACCACTGCCCTAAACCCTGAAACACCACCCCCAGCAAGACCCCCTACACTGCCCGAACACCACTGCACTGCCCTAAACCCTGAAACACCAGCCCCAGCACGACCCCTACACTGCCCGAACACCACTGCACTGGCTTAAACCCTGAAACACCAGCCCCAGCACGACCCCTACACTGCCCGAACACCACTGCACTGACTTAAACCCTGAAACATCACCCCCTGCAGAACCCCTACACTGCCCGAACACCACTGCACTGCCCTAAACCCTGAAACACCACAGCCAGCACGACCCCCTACACTGCCCGAACACCACTGCACTGCCCTAAACCCTGAAACACCACCCCCTGCACGATCCCCTACACTGCCCGAACACTACTGCCCTGCCCTAAACCCTGAAACACCACCCCCAGCACGACCCCCTACACTGCACGAACACCACTGCACTGCCCTAAACCCCGAAACACTACCCCCAGCAAGACCCCCTACACTGCCCGTACACTACTGCACTGCCCTAAACCCTGAAACACCACCCCCAGCATGACCCCCTACACTGCCCGAACACCACTGCACTGCCCTAAACCCTGAAACACCACCCCCAGCACGACCCCCTACACTGCCCGAACACCACTGCACTGCCCTAAACCATGAAACACCAGCCCCAGCACGACCCCCTACACTGCCCGAACACCACTGCACTGCCCTAAACCCTGAAACACCACCCCCAGCACGACCCCCTACACTGCCCGAACATCACTGCACTGCCCTAAACCCTGAAACACCAGCCCCTGCACAACCCCGTACACTGCCCGAACACCACTGCACTGCCCTAAACCCTGAAACACCACCTCCAGCACGACCCCCTACACTGCCCGAACACCACTGCACTGCCCTAAACCCTGAAACACCACCCCCTGCACGATCCCCTACACTGCCCGAACACTACTGCACTGCCCTAAACCCTGAAACACCACCCCCAGCACAACACCCTACACTGCACGAACACCACTGCACTGCCCTAAACCCCAAAACACTACCCCCAGCAAGACCCCCTACACTGCCCGAACACCACTGCCCTAAACCCTGAAACACCACCCCCAGCAAGACCCCCTACACTGCCCGTACACCACTGCACTGCCCTAAACCCTGAAACACCACCCCCAGCATGACCCCCTACACTGCCCGAACACCACTGCACTGCCCTAAACCCTGAAACACCACCCCCAGCACGACCCCCTACACTGCCCGAACACCACTGCACTGCCCTAAACCATGAAACACCAGCCCCAGCACGACCCCCTACACTGCCCGAACACCACTGCACTGCCCTAGACCCTGAAACACCACCCCCAGCACGACCCCCTACACTGCCCGAACACCACTGCACTGCCCTAAACCCTGAAACACCAGCCCCAGCACAACCCCGTACACTGCCCGAACACCACTGCACTACCCTAAACCCTAAAACACTACCCCAGCACGACCCCCTACACTACACAAGCACCACTGCACTATCCTAAACCCTAAAACACTACCCCCAGCATGACCCCCTACACTACACAAACACCACTGCACTACTCTAAACCCTAAAACACTACCCCAACACCACTGCACTAACCTAAATCCTAAAACAATACCCCCAGCACGACCCCCTACACTATCCAAACACCACTGCACTACCCTAAAACATGACCCCCCTACACTACACAAACACCACTGCACTACACTAAACCCTAAAACACTACCCCCAGCACGACCCCCTACACTACACAAGCACCACTGCACTACGCTAAACCCTAAAACACTACCCCCAGCACGACCCCCTACACTGCACGAACACCACTGCACTGCCCTAAACCCTGAAACACCAGCCCCTGCACAACCCCCTACACTGCCCGAACACCACTGCACTGCCCTAAACCCTGAAACACATACCCTAGCACGACCCCCTACGCTGCCCAAACACCACTGCACTGCCCTAAACCCTGAAACACTACCCCCAGCAAGACCTCCTACACTGCCCGAACACCACTGCACTGCCCTAAACCCTGAAACATCACCCCCAGCAAGACCCCCTACACTGCCTGAACACCACTGCCCTAAACCCTGAAACACCACCCCCAGCACGACCCCCTACACTGCCCGAACACCACTGCTCTGCCCTAAACCCTGAAACACCACCCCCAGCACGACCCCCTACACTGCCCGAACACCACTGCACTGCCCTAAACCCTGAAACACCACCCCTGCACGACCCCCTACACTGCCCGAACACTACTGCACTGCCCTAAACCCTGAAACACCATCCCCAGCACGACCCCCTACACTGCACGAACACCACTGCACTGCCCTAAACCCTGAAACACTACCCCCAGCAAGACCCCCTACACTGCCCGAACACCACTGCACTGCCCTAAACCCTGAAACACCACCCCCAGCAAGACCCCCTACACTGCCCGAACACCACTGCACTGCCCTAAACCCTGAAACACCAGCCCCAGCACGACCCCTAAACTGCCCGAACACCACTGCACTGCCCTAAACCCTGAAACACCAGCCCCAGCACGACCCCTACACTGCCCGAACACCACTGCACTGACTTAAACCCTGAAACATCACCCCTGCACGACCCCCTACACTGCCCGAACACCACTGCACTGCCCTAAACCCTGAAACACCACCCCCAGCACGACCCCCTACACTGCCCGAACACCACTGCACTGCCCTAAACCCTGAAACACCACCCCTGCACGATCCCCTACACTGCCCGAACACTACTGCCCTGCCCTAAACCCTGAAACACCACCCCCAGCACGACCCCCTACACTGCACGAACACCACTGCACTGCCCTAAACCCCGAAACACTACCCCCAGCAAGACCCCCTACACTGCCCGTACACCACTGCACTGCCCTAAACCCTGAAACACCACCCCCAGCACGACCCCCTACACTGCCCGAACACCACTGCACTGCCCTAAACCATGAAACACCAGCCCCATCACGACCCCCTACACTGCCCGAACACCACTGCACTGCCCTAAACCCTGAAACACCACCCCCAGCACGACCCCCTACACTGCCCGAACACCACTGCACTGCCCTAAACCCTGAAACACCAGCCCCTGCACAACCCCGTACACTGCCCGAACACCACTGCACTGCCCTAAACCCTGAAACACCACCCCTAGCACGACCCCCTACACTGCCCGAACACCACTGCACTGCCCTAAACCCTGAAACACCACCCCCTGCACGATCCCCTACACTGCCCGAACACTACTGCACTGCCTTAAACCCTCAAACACCACCCCCAGCACGACACCCTACACTGCACGAACACCACTGCACTGCCCTAAACCCCAAAACACTACCCCCAGCAACACCCCCTACACTGCCCGAACACCACTGCCCTAAACCCTGAAACACCACCCCCAGCAAGACCCCCTACACTGCCCGTACACCACTGCACTGCCCTAAACCCTGAAACACCACCCCCAGCATGACCCCCTACACTGCCCGAACACCACTGCACTGCCCTAAACCCTGAAACACCACCCCCAGCACGACCCCCTACACTGCCCGAACACCACTGCACTGCCCTAAACCATGAAACACCAGCCCCAGCACGACCCCCTACACTGCCCGAACACCACTGCACTGCCCTAGACCCTGAAACACCACCCCCAGCACGACCCCCTACACTGCCCGAACACCACTGCACTGCCCTAAACCCTGAAACACCAGCCCCAGCACAACCCCGTACACTGCCCGAACACCACTGCACTGCCCTAAACCCTGAAACACCAGACCCAGCACGACCGCCTACACTGCCCAAAAACCACTGCACTGCCCTAAACCCTGAAACACCAGCCCCAGCACGACCCCCTACACTGCCCGAACACCACTGCACTACCCTAAACCCTCAAACAACAGCCCCAGCACGACCCCCTACACTGCCCGAACACCACTGCACTGCCCTAAACCCTGAAACACCAGCCCCAGCAAGACCCCCTACACTGCCCGAACACCACTGCACTGCCCTAAACCCTGAAACACCACCCCCAGCAAGACCCCCTACACTGCCCGAACACCACTGCACTAAAGCCTGAAACACCACCCCCAGCAAGACCACCTACACTGGCCGAACACCACTGCACTGCCCTAAACCCTGAAACACCACCCCCTGCACGACCCCTACACTGCCCAAACACCACTGCACTGCCCTAAACCCTGAAACACCACCCCCTGCATGACCCCCTACACTGCCCGAACACCACTGCACTGCCCTAAACCCTGAAACACCACCCCTCAGCACGACACCCTACACTGCCCGAACACCACTGCACTGCCCTAAACCCTGAAACACCACCCCCAGCACGACCTCCTACACTGCCGGAACACCACTGCACTGCCCTAAACCCTGAAACATCACCCCCAGCAAGACCCCCTACACTGCCCGAACACCACTGCACTGCCCTAGACTCTGAAACACCAGCCCCAGCAAGACCCCCTACACTGCCCGAACACCACTGCACTGCCCTAAACCCTGAAACACCAGCCCCAGCATAGACCCCCTACACTGCCCGAACACCACTGCACTGCCCTAAACCCTGAAACACCAGCCCCAGCACGACCACCTACACTGCCCGAACACCACTGCACTGCCCTAAACCCTGAAACACCAGCCCCAGCACAACCCCCTACACTGCCCGAACACCACTGCACTGCCCTAAACCCTGAAACACCAGCCCCAGCATGACCCCCTACACTGCCCGAACACCACTGCACTGCCCTAAACCCTGAAACACCACCCCCTGCATGACCCCCTACATTGCCCGAACACCACTGCACTGCCCTAAACCCTGAAACACCACCCCCTGCAGCACCCCCTACACTGCCCGAACACCACTGCACTGCCCTAAACCCTGAAACACCACCCCCAGCACGAACCCCTTTACTGCTCGAACACCACTGCACTGCCCCAAACCCTGAAACACCACCCCCAGCACGACCCCCTACACTGCCCGAACACCACTGCCCTAAACCCTGAAACACCACCCCTGCACGACCCCCTACACTGCCCGAACACCACTGCACTGCCCTAAACCCTGAAACACCACCCCCTACACTGCCCGAACACCACTGCACTGCCCTAAACCCTTAAACACCACCCCCAGCATTACCCCTTACACTGCCCAAACACCACTGCACTGCCCTAAACCCTAGAACACTACCCCCAGCACGACCCCCTACACTACCCGAACACCACTGCACTGCCCTAAACCCTGAAACACCACCTCCAGCAAAACCCCCTACACTGCCTGAACACCATTGCTCTGCCCTAAATCCTGAAACACTAGCCCCAGCATGACCCCCTACACTGCCCAAACACCACTGCACTGCCCTAAACCCTGAAACACCACCCCCAGCATGACCCCCTACACTGCCCGAACACCACTGCACTGCCCTAAACCCTGAAACACCAGCCCCAGCAAGACCCCCTACACTGCCCGAACACCACTGCACTGCCCTAGACTCTGAAACACCAGCCCCAGCAAGACCCCCTACACTGCCCGAACACCACTGCACTGCCCTAAACCCTGAAACACCAGCCCCAGCATGACCCCCTACACTGCCCGAACACCACTGCACTGCCCTAAACCCTGAAACACCAGCCCCAGCACGACCACCTACACTGCCCGAACACCACTGCACTGCCCTAAACCCTGAAACACCAGCCCCAGCACAACCCCCTACACTGCCCGAACACCACTGCACTGCCCTAAACCCTGAAACACCAGCCCCAGCACGACCCCTACTCTGCCCGAACACCACTGTACTGCCCTAAACCCTGAAACACCAGCCCCAGCATGACCCCTACACTGCCCGAACACCACTGCACTGCCCTAAACCCTGAAACACCACCCCCTGCATGACCCCCTACATTGCCCGAACACCACTCCACTGCCCTAAACCCTGAAACACCACCCCCTGCAGCACCCCCTACACTGCCCGAACACCACTGCACTGCCCTAAACCCTGAAACACCACCCCCAGCACGACCCCCTTTACTGCTCGAACACCACTGCACTGCCCCAAACCCTGAAACACCACCCCCAGCACGACCCCCTACACTGCCCGAACACCACTGCCCTAAACCCTGAAACACCACCCCCTGCACGACCCCCTACACTGCCCGAACACCACTGCACTGCCCTAAACCCTGAAACACCACCCCCTACACTGCCCGAACACCACTGCACTGCCCTAAACCCTTAAACACCACCCCCAGCATTACCCCCTACACTGCCCAAACACCACTGCACTGCCCTAAACCCTAGAACACTACCCCCAGCACGACCCCCTACACTACCCGAACACCACTGCACTACCCTAAACCCTAAAATACTACCCCCAGCACAACCCCCTACACTACCCGAACACGACTGCACTGCCCTAAACCCTCAAACACTCCCCCAGCACGACCCCCTACACTACCCGAACACCACTGCACTGCCCTAAACCCTAAAACACTCCCCCAGCACGACCCCTACACTACCCGAACACCACTGCACTGCCCTAAACCCTAAAACACTCCCCCAGCACGACCCCCTACACTACCCAAACACCACTGCACTGCCCTAAACCCTAAAACACTACCCCCCGCATGACCCCCTACACTACCCAAACACCAATGCACTACCCTAATCCCTAAAACACTACCCCCCGCATGACCCCCTACACTACCCTAAACCCTAAAACACTACCCCCGCACGACTCCCTACACTACCCAAAGACCACTGCACTACCCTAAACCCTAAAACACGACCTCCTACACTATACAAACACCACTGCACTACCCTAAACCCTAAAACACTACCCCCTACACTACCCAAACACCATTGCACTACCCTAAACCCTAAAACACTACCCCCAGCAGTACCACCTACACTACCCAAACACCACTGCACTACCCTAAATCACTACCCCCAGCACGACATCCTACACTACCCAAACACCACTGCACTACCCTAAACCCTAAAACACTACCCCCAGCACGACCCCCTACACTACCCAAACACCACTGCACTACCCTAAACCCTAAAACACTCCCCCCAGCACGACTCCCTACACTACCCAAACACCACTGCACTACCCTACCCCTAAATCTACCCCCAGCATGACCCCCTACACTACACAAACACCACTGCACTACCCTAAACCCTAAAACACTACCCCCAGCACGACCCTCTTCACTACCTAAACTCAACTGCACAATTTGTTACAGGCGTTGCAACGCAGGCCTCTGGTGCTTACTGGAAGTACCTAGTGGGCTAGTTGGGCCCCAGGGACCCTCAGGATTCAAGGTGACCTAATCCCCCAACTTAAAACGCACCACGGGGCGCGTTTGCACAGTGGTGAAGGGAGGGGCGGGGCCTCAGGTGACATGTGCGCAAACACGCCCTGTGGTGCGTTTTAAGTTGGGGAATTAATTCCCTTTGAATCCTGAGGGACCCTGGGGGCCAACTAGCCCACCAGGTACCTTCAGTAAGCACAACATAGGTGAAAAAAGGTGCATGCCTCGGAACGCCTCTCTGCAACTCAGCTCTGTGGTCCTAACTGTAGGTACCTGGGGGGCTAGTTGGGCCCCAGGGACCCTCAGAATTCAAGGGGACTTAATCCTGCAACTTAAAACGCGCCACGGGTGCGTTTGCACACATGTCACCTCAGGCCCCCCTCCCTTCACCACTGTGCAAACGCGCCCTGTAGCGCGTTTTAAGAGGTAGTTTTAATCCCCCTGCCCTATTATGTACTAGGGACTTGCAGAGGAGGTCATGCTAATCACAGGGGTACCCCAATGCATAGTGTTCCCTAGTGTATGTAGGTGTTTTCACTGTATTCTAAGTGTCTTTTAGCATAGCACTGGCTCTGGTTAGTCAGAGTCAGTTACCACCAGTACCCATCTGAAAAAGTTGTGGGCACAGGATGATTTTGCAACAAGGCCTCTTTCTGCTCCTCTGTTGGTTCTTTCTGCACATCTTTTGCTTCTTTCTGTGCGTTTTTTCTTCTTTCTTCACATGTCCTACCTCTGTAGGCATAGTTAGAAACTAGCATTTAAAAAAACCTTTGAAATTCACTTAAAAAATCATAGGTTTCAGGCACGTTATAGTTAGAAATTAGCATTTAAAAAACCTTTGAAATTCACTGAAAAAACCATAGGTTTCAGACACGTTATAGTTAGAAATTAGCATTTAAAAAACCTTTGAAATTCACTGAAAAAACCATAGGTTTAAGGGACAGTTATAGTTAGTTGGACATTTCACTCGTACAAAACCATAGAAATTCCCCCGTTATAGTTAGTTCAGCTAACTATAACTCGCGCCCCGCAATGCACTGCTGATGACGTCACATATTACATCACTCATGACATGGTCAGTGACATCACTGATGACATCACTGATGACATCTCAAATGACATCACTGATGACATCATCCATGTGATAATTTCATGCATCTTCTCACACCCTAATATAACTTTTGATACACCCACTCTAAATTACAGACTGCCATTCTCAAAACCATAGACACTCCAACACCAAAAACTACATACCCACTCACTGATTCTTAGGTCTACACACACATCCACTCACTCACCCGTACAGTCACTCATACTTAGTCACTCAGTACAGGACTATCATATGCACTCATACACCTATATAAACACTCACACACCGCCACTCATCCATAGAGGTACTCACACACCTAGTCAGTCATGCAAAAAACTTAATCACACACCCATTTACTCACCTATACAGTTATACACACACCAGCTCACTTACTCATACAAATACTAGCACATTCTGACGCTCTTATACAATCACTGATACAAGTACACACTCATCCATACAACCACTCTCACAATCACACACTCTCACTTATAGCCATTTATATACTCCAACACACATATATACTGCCTTTCACATATGTAGTTACTCACACATGTACCACTGAGATATACATTCAATCACTAACACACCCATACACACACTCACCCACCCATACAGTCCATCACAGATGCACTCTTGAAACCATGCACCCAGTGAATCACCAACTCACACATCTATGCACAGAGTCACACACACACCCCACCCACACAAACACTCAGGCACCCATACAGATACTCAGACAATCAATCAATAACCCATGTAGACACTCATGTAGCTATTCAGAAAGCCATGCAGCCGCTTACAAACCAACAGACAGACGGATACAGACATTCACACAGTTTAGTCACTAACCCATGCATTCAGTAAGATACATTTAATCACTCACTTGTAGAGTCAGTCACTCACATACTAAATCATCCATTCAGACACTTATACACCCACTCATTCTTCAATACGCCTTTCCCTATATATATTAAACATATTTAAACTTTACAGATACACACAGTCACTGGATGATGTCATCAGTGATGTCATCAGTGATGTCATTTGAGATGTCATCAGTGATGTCATCAGTGATGTCACTGACCATGTCATGAGTGATGTAATATGTGACGTCATCAGCAGTGCATTGCGGGGGCGCGAGTTTTAGTTAGCTGAACTAACTATAACGGGGGAATTTCTATGGTTTTGTACGAGTGAAATGTCCAACTAACTATAACTGTCCCTAAAACCTATGGTTTTTTCAGTGAATTTCAAAGGTTTTTTAAATGCTAATTTCTAACTATAACGTGTCTGAAACCTATGGTTTTTTCAGTGAATATATATATATATATTACCTACTGGTGGTTGCCAGTAGGTAGTTATAGTTAGGACTTAGTTTCCATAGGAAAACCATTTTTTGACTTGGTTATAACTTTGTCGTCGTTTCAACAATCTTCATGAAATTTTCCAAGAAAGTGTCAAAGTAGGTTCTGTGCATCATAGAAAGTTTGGGGGTGATCCGTGTAGTGGTGACCAAGAAATAGGGGCACACAATTAGGGTGCATTTGTAACGTTAATTCCCATTTGAACACGTTGTTGAACGTACAGTCCAAACCGATGGATGGAATTACACCAAATTTTGCAAAAACGTAGAGGTTGTTACGCAGATTGTGCTTTTTGTTTTTTGGTGCAAATCCGATTAGCAGTTTTTGTGAAATTAAATTTGAACAATATAGTAATGGCCATGGATATTTTGTGGCTGTTTTGCAGTGATCGCCGTTAAATCGCGATGATTTTGAGATAAATTACGAATGCGCGTGCCAGCGGGGATGCTCTGATTGGCTGGCGTCAACCTGAATAAAAAGTTGCAGCCACCATTTTATCGATCGGGAACAGTTCCCAGGGCTGAAAATTTGTGTCAAACCTAACATAAGGGGTTAGGGTGGAGATACTCTGACCCCATGTTTGAGAAATGGGGGTGTTAGTTTCACAAGTCATGTGTCCAAAATTGTTTTTTTTCATTGCACATGATATTCGTGACGACGACGCGACCACCAGCACGGTTCCCTGTGTACCATCTCTGAGATGTCGAGATTATTGCGGCGACATTGCGAATATTGGTGGAAATATAAAACACAAAGTATCTATATCTATATACATACCGTCGCTGGTCACAGACTCATGTACTTACTCACATATCCACTCAGACACTAATGCACCCACTCACATACTCAGTCTGAGACCCATGTGTGTACTCACATAAGCATTCAAAGGCTCATGCACCCACTCACAGATGCAGTCAGAGACTCATGTGCCCACTCACATACATAGTCAGAGACTTATACACCCAGTCACAGATGCACTCGAAGACTCATACACCCACTCCCAGACCCATGCAGACACTCACATCCCATTCACAGGCCCACTCAGAGACTAATGCTTCCAGTAACACACCCACTGATAGATTGATGCACCCACTCACAATCTACTCAGAGACTCATGCACCCACGTACAGTCCCAGCCAAAGACTGATACACCCACTCACAGACCCACTCAGACACTTATGCATCCACTCATAGATCCAGTCACAGACTCATGTACCCATTCACATACCCACTCAGACACTCATATACCCATTCACATACCCACTCAGACACTCACACACCCACTCACATATGCAGTGAGAGACATACACACAGTCACAAACTCACTCAGAGACTCTTGAGCCCACTCATATACTCACTCAGAGACCTTTGCACCCACTTATAGACCCACTGAGGGACTCATGCAGCGAGTCACAGACCCACTGGGAGACTTATACAACCATTCATGTAAATCAGTGAATCATTAATAAACACAGTTATAGAGATATTGAGAGACTGATAAATGTTTTTATAGAGTTATTTAGATAGTGATTTATCTAGTGTGATGGTTAGAATGAATTATATAGTTGTAATTTTTTAATGTGGTGGTGGCTATTGAATTCCTGGTTTTGCTTTGCGTTTTCGCGACCTATCAGCGTCACCACAAAAACGGAAAATAGGTTTTAGAGATAGCTTTTATAGAAATTCACTAGAAAACCATGAGTTTGGACAGTACAGTAATAAACCCCTAGTGCCAAAAATACTATATTATGTGTGCATATATGTGTTTTTCAGTCTGTAAAAAAGGCGTGATTGTCGCGGTTACCAATATCATCACGACTCTCGGCATCACCACAAACACGGAAAATAGGTTTTAGAGATGGTTTTTATAGAAACTCACTAGAAAAACATGACTTTTGAGAATACAGTAATAAACCCCTACTGTGTAAAATACTGTAATATGTGTGCATATATGTGTTTTACACATTATGGAAAAGGTACGATTGTCGCTGTTACTGACATCATCGCAATGCCCTGAATAACCACGAAAAATGAAAATAGGTTTTAAAGATGGTTTTTAAGAAACTTAGTACAAAAACATGAGTTTGAATATTTTTTTTAAAGAGCCATGTATATAGTAACATGTGTAGTGCAATGTTTAGAATGAATTATTTTTAGTTATTATTTTTGCATGTGTTGGTGGGCATTGAATGAATGCTTTTGTTTTGTGATTTCGAGACTTATTCGTGGCTATTGTGATGTCATTGTGAAGATTTTCAAAAACTAAAAAAAGAGGTCTATATAAAGAAAATAAACAATATTTCGGGTACTAGGGTGGCTCTGACAAGAGCCTTTGTGTTGATTGTGTGTATATGACAGCTACACATAAGACCGATGCAGAGTTTCAGGTTACTTAGAAACACCCTGTTGCCTTCATTTGTAAAGTGCACTTCATCATTTCTATAAATTTCATGCATGTTGTGATAGATTGAGCCCATGTTATGGCCTCTGAGAAACGCAGAAACAGCTTTATTAACATGTTTCCTGGGCTTGGCAATCTGTGGACAGAATTGATTTGACCACTTCGATTTCAGCCTTTAGCATATATTAGAGTACACCAAGACAGTCTGAGGGAAAAGCGACATCTATTCTGCAAAGATATTTTTCATTAGGATTTGCAGCCCTACCCCAGTCAATGTGCTTAGGTTATTGCCCCCACAGTGCACAATCATGAGGTGAGGAGCTCGGCAATCCAGAATGGTTTTTCCAAAGCCAACAACTTAAGAAACTTTAACCCTGTCTGGCTAATCCAAGTAATCTCCACATTTGGCAAACCCAAGTGCCTATCAATACCTCTCTTTTCTACAGCCTCTTTATCCCAATAGACATAGCTGTGGCCCACACTCTAAGCATTTTGAAGTGAAGGAGCAATAGCAGCCAGGAGAACACTGGAGCTGAATGAGGAAGTTTTCAAAACAAAGCACTTAAAATGAAGGGGTTTTCTTTTTTAAAAAAAAGATATATTTCATTGGATGCTGTCAGCATGTAAGTGAATAAAATTAGGTAGTGTGTTGGATGCAATAGCTAGAATTCCTATTATTGGCTGTAGTTTAAAAAAAGAAATGTAATACAGACATGGATATGCTTTTGACTCTGTGGAGTAAACCACACCTGTTGTATCTCATTTGGAAGTAGCATGTCCCTTCTAGAATGTGCTGTGAACTTGTGACATACTGGTTCCACTTTGTTGATAGGTACACTGAGCTAAGAGTGTTAGGGGGTGAAAGGTGTTAAACAGAGAGAACATTTTTTTTAAAGTTGAGGAGTTATGACACAATTTAAGTAACTTTAATTTCCAACTCCGGACTATGTAATAAACTATTGTGCAATATTTACATTTAAAAAAAAAAAAGCTAAATATCGGTTTGGACTCCCATTTTTTTTTCGGGGTAACTGCGCGATGATCGCGAAAACATCGCGAACATGCGGAGACAGAAACCTCGTTTTGAAAGAGAGGGAAAGGGTTAACAGATGCTAACCATTCACAAGTGGAGATATAGTAGTCTAAAATGAAAGACATGATTTAATTTGCTGCCTTTCTCATGATCACAGATTGGAAAGTTGAAGAGGTTGCCATTTTATAGTTGTGTTGTATGAGAGTGGAGTACCATTCTTGTGCTTAGTATTTACAAATTTTAACAGTGTCAAAACTATCCAGAAAGAGCAAAAACAACAACATAATCTACGAACTCAATTCACTGGTATGTACATGCATTTTTAATTATTTAAAAAATGTATATTAAAAAAAAAGATGTATATGGGAGTTTGATAAAAAAAAAGAATATCACAATGGTGTGAAAAAAATATATCAGATGAACTGTATCTGGCAGAGGGTATGCGTTTAGGATGTTAGTACTGATGAAAGTTACAATGAGCAATGCCTTTAAAAATTACGAGTTTTTTAAAAATGTCTAAGCATCATGTGCAGAACAGACAGACCTTGGTTATTTGCATTCTGGGAATTGTAGTACTTTTAGTCACATTATTAAACAGGAGTAATGTAGTCATGAATAAAAGATAAGAAAATGTGTTGTGCCTGTATATGAATTGTAAAGGAGTAATATTTATTCGGTATGTATTAGGAAGTTTTTGTCAATGTGGTTTTTAAATTATATGACCGATGTGCATATGTTTAGATGTTGAGATATGTTTTTTCTGGTTGCTGATAGTTATATGTACGATGAGACACTTGAGTTTACTTAAAGATAAGATAAAGAGAACTATATATTTTTGGAAAGATGGCCTGAAGGTGTATATCTATTATGAAATCATATATATGTTTACATGGTAAGCTATGTTCTTCAAGGCTGTTGGAAACGTCATGTTTATGGTGAGGGTGGTGCACTTCTTTAGACATGCTCTGTTTAAAATTGAGGAGGTTAATAGTGCGGAATGTCCCTTGAGAGTTCATGTGCTAGCTTCACTTGGCGTGTAACTTTTCTTTGAGAAATGCTGAATATATGATTTAAAGACAGAATAAATATTTGAGAAATTATGTAGGTTTGCCATTAAGAAAAGGTTTTGTGCTTTGAAAAAGTGAGAATTGTTGGTTTCAGTTTTAGAAACTTACTGATGCATGTGCATGCTGAGTAACAGAGCAATGTAAGCATCCTAGAGAGCCATGCATCCAATTATATATAAAGTGCGATATCTAGACTTCGCTCACACATAGTTCAGTAGCAAAGAATAGATACACTAAAACAGGTAGTTTCATATTGAAAAAAGGAGTTAAAAAATGAGTCATAGATATAGTCACAACTGTTATGTATCTAACAGCAATGGAGGTACTTTCACAGTAAGCCAGGCACTACTCAGGCACTTGTCCATTCACATAGACACTACTCAGGCATTCATCGAATCACTCATGCACTGTCTACACACTTATTCAATTACCCAGGCACTACATATGCACTCTTGCAATCACACAGGCACTAATTATGTAGTCATTGAACTATGCAGGAACTACCCATGCATTCCTCCAATCACCCAGGCACTAAGCATTCACTTATACAACCACCAAGGCTGTGCCTATGCAGTCATTCAAACACCCAGGCACAACCCATGCACTCATCCAAGTAGCTATGCACTCATTCAATTACTGAGACAATACTGTTGCACTAATACAATCACCCCAGTAGTACACTTGCTTTCATCCAATCACTCAAGCTTTAACAATGGACTTACGCAATCATTTAGATACTAGTCATGCACTCATCTAATCAGCCAGGCTCTACTGATGTACTCATTAAATTATCCAGAAACTAGCAATGTACCTATCTAAACATCCAGACACTACCTGGTCAGTCAACCAAAAACAAATGGCCAGCAGCCATGTACTCATCCAATTACTGAAACACTACTCATGCACTCATCCAACCTGCCAGGTGCTATGTATGTACTTAAACAATCATGTATGCACTATCCATGTACTCTATAAATCACTTATATACTATGCATGCACTCCTGCAATCAGCAAAGACACTGGAGTTGCACTCATATAATCACCCAACCACAATCTTTGCATGTATTAAATTATTGAGGCATTATTCATGCACTCATCAAATCATTCAGACACTACTCATGCATTCATCCAAACACCCAGATAATAGTGATATACTCATGCAAGCATGCAGACAGTAACTATGCAGATATGGAACAGGCCATGAAGTTCTCATATACTCAGGGAATCATCTAGACACTACCTGTATCCTCAGGGAATCACCTAGGCACTACCTATGCACTCATTCAATCATCCAGGGAGTATTCATGTATTCAACCACAAACACATGTATTTACAAGTTTTAATGAGGAATATGTAGTCTTTTAGAACCATCTGTTTAATTATATAGCCAAGGTGTCACACTCTTTGCATTAGTGAGCTATATGCTCTGGTAGAGATTTATGTGCAGATTTTTATATGCACTGTTTCCCAAAATTTTAAAGTGATACATTTAAGTAGAAGAGTGCTGAGATAGTAAATACACCTCTGACACAGTGGTAGAGAGGTACACAAATAGCTCTTATGTTGTCTTTTTTGATTTACAGTGTTGAGACACTGTATGTACTTCTAGACATTGGTTGATGTTCATTTTAAAATTTACCACAGAAGGAATAAACTAGTCTTTCACCATGTATAAGTGAGAACTGACATATGGTGCAACTGTGTTGTAGGAGAGGGTTCCATAAAGGTAACTAATAAAGTTTTGTGTTTTGCTTTGGGTTTGATATATTGAAGTAAGTGCATGCAGTTATATAGCTAGGTTCATCTGTAGATTTAAAACTGGAACATAACATAAAAACTGTTTTTGTATAATGTGTAAGTCAGTAGTAAAGAACTTGGGGGCTCATTACGATGGCGGAACGATCGCCACCGCCGGGCCGGCGGTGGTGATCGTTCCGCCATCACATTGAGATTTACCCACCGCCATATTAAGATGGCGGTGGGTATTGCAGCGGACGCAAAGTCTGTCCGCCGCTTTTCCGTTGGTGGTAATCGCATCGATTGCCTGGCGTGCGGAGCAGGGCCACTAATATGGTGGCAGTACCTAGCAGGCACCGTCCGCCATATTAGGATGTGTGTGGCCAGGCGCCTTTGCATGGCGGCGATGCCGCCATGGAAAGGCTGGCGGGGATTGGGTTTGGGGGCCCGTTGTGGGCCCCCCTTGTGTGTGGGGGGGTCGCTGCACTGGGGGGTACCTATGGTACCCCCCTGCATTTCCATGCACCAAGTGGCAGGCACCGCGTGGTGCCTGCCACGTGGTGCAGGGAAATGCAGTGCAAGCAATTTCAACATTGCGGACGGTGCTGCAGCCAGCAGCACCGCCCACAATGTTGAAAGCCCAGGATGCGCCCGCCAGTATGGCGGGCGCATCCTAATTGCAGTGGTGGGACCACCGCATGTCTGGCGGGTGGTCCCAATCACCGCTACGGTGGCGGGCGGACCAAGTCCGCCCGCCATCGTAATCAGCCCCTTGGTTCGTTGGCTAGAGAAGAAATTTAAATATACATATTTTTTTTTACAGAACAATCTCTACATAACTACAGTTAGAATACCTACAAAAGTTCAGGGGAAAAATCAATAGATGAACTACAGTATCTCTGCAGCACTAAGACACAAAAGGGGAAAAATTCAGAAGAGGCGGTAAAAGAAAAAAAAGCTACTGGTAAGAGGACAAAGTAATTTCTTGAAAATATATGTGGACACCTGTAAAGTTACAAAATAATGCAAATGAAAAACCAAACTATGAGAAAAAATAAGAGTAGACAACATCTTTATTACAAGAACAGGAAAGAATGTAACAAAGATGGACACACCTTAACCAGGAGACAGAAGCAGATCAAGGAAATCAGAGCCAGAATGTTTCATGGTACAGTTGTTGTAAATCAACTGAGAAATATGATGAAGTATAAAAGATGGAGAGAGGCACTAAAACAAAAAGAACAAGTTGAGGGAGTAGTTGGTAGGGCCTTTGCTTTGAAGAAGAAGCTTTTCATTTTGATTTTAAATAGAATGAAGACTCTTGACAAAATAGTGTTGTACATGAGGAGACAAAACCAGAAGAAAAGATTAGTCAATAGAACTAACGTTTGTACAGTTTTTAGTGGAGAATGGATATATACTTCTACTACAGAGCCTTTCTTTAATGAAGAAAGCTATATCCAGTATAACACATTATTTCATGCTTTTGATGAAAGAGGACAATGTTATGAAATGAAGTATGGCACTCATATAGCGAAAGAGGTGATGGTGTTTACAAATGTAGAACAAGTTATTGCAGAAGAGGTACAGGAAGGCATAGTCAGGCCCTGAATACCAAGGGAATTGTAGTAGTGTTTGTAGTATTCAACAGCAATCCATTGATATACTAAAAAAATTCAACATATCTTTCCAAGGCGAAGTTTAAAAGACAAAATAAGTACTTTTCAAGGATTGGATCTTTGCAAAAGTAGAAAGCTCATAAATTTGTAGGGACACTCAGTACCTTGTTTATCAAAGATAGTGTGGCAAAGCACCTTTCATTATTTCAGGATGTAAGCTGTACACCTCTCAACAATGCAAACTTTAGTTAGGAGGTTGTACTATGTGAAAATTCCTGCTTTGTGGTTAGGAGAAATGAATAGAGCACTTTTGTATGGTACTGTGGCAGCGGTAGAGAACGTTTGTGATGATGTGCAGTTTTGTTTCTTTTGTCTAGAACAGGACTCTATGAAAAATGAAGAGTTGATAACAGTATAAGTTGCAGAACAGGACACAGATGTTATAGTTGATAGCTTTGAAGAAGAAATTGCAAAATGTAACAGTGTGCTCTGAAAAACCAGAGCATGTTTGTATATGTTGTCGACACTCTCACTACAAGATTCAAACATGGACTGTTGACTTGTATTTAAAAAGTGAAAAAGAAAATAATGATGACTGATAAAAGTTTTCTGTATACTTATTTCTAGAGGAACACTTAGGGGTCGATTCCGATCTCGGTCGGAGGCGCACCCAACACTATTCGGCCGGGAAAAAAGCCAGGCGAATGCCTGTTTCCCGACCGATTCGCACATTCTCCCGAACGAGCAAGTACGATGCGCACAACTGCATAGATTCCGACCCAGTCGTACTCACCCAATCCAGGTCCTGTTCTCCGACCGAGCCGGATCCGTAAACGCAGAATCGAGTCGCACGGAAGCCAAAATGCAGCCCCGTCCGGCCGGACAAGTACGATGCGCCTTCCGTACGCGCCGAACCCGTCGCTACGCACGGCACGTCAAAGCATCCGGGAGAGGCGCACATAAGCTCCGATTCGCGCCACAACACGATCCACGGCTACGAGACGAGCACGCCAGCGACGAGGACGAGGCGAAGCAAAGAGAAAGACGAACGAGACGAACCAACTATGAATCCCATCGTGCCGATCCTACCAATACTTTACATCTACTACCGGAACAGGCACGGACGCGTACGGCGCAGAAGGTAAGTCAGACACCAAGCACAAAAACAAACTACACGTACCGACATATCACACACACACAGAGGGATGCAGAAATGACTTACACCAGCAACAGCAGCACCATAGGGGCGGGATGGACATCACCAATACCACATATACACATAGGGGCCTGGATGCCCACCACCACTACCACCCCTACTCAGGGGGTGCCAGATGCCTGTCACTACTCCCACCTCCACCCAGGGTGTACCAGATGCCTACCACTACTACCACCTCTACCCATGGGGGGCTGGATGCCTACCACTACTACCACCCCTACCCATGGGGGGCTGGATGCCTACCACTACTACCACCCCTCCCCAGGGGTGCCAGATGCCTACCACTACTACCACCCTTACCCAGGGGTGCCAGATGCCTACCACTACTACCACCCCTACCCATGGGGGGCCAGATGCCTACCACTACTACCACCTCTACCCAGGGGTGCCAGATGCCTACCACTACTACCACCTCTACCCATGGGGGGCAGGATGCCTGTCACTACTCCCACCTCTACCCAGGGGTGCCAGATGCCTACCACTACTACCACCCCTCCCCAGGGGGTGCCAGATGCCTACCACTACTACCACCCTTACCCAGGGGGTGCCAGATGCCTACCACTACTACCACCCCTACCCAGGGGGTGCCAGATGCCAACCACTACTACCACCTCTACCCATGGGGGGCTGGATGCCTACCACTACTACCACCCCTACTCAGGGGGTGCCAGATGCCTACCACGACTACCACCTCCACCCATGGGGGCTGGATGCCTGTCACTACTACCACCTCTGCCCAGGGGTGCCAGATGCCTACCACTACTACCACCCCTACCCATGGGGGCCAGATGCCTACCACTACTACCACCTCTACCCAGGGGTGCCAGATGCCTACCACTACTACCACCTCTACCCATGGGGGCTGGATGCCTGTCACTACTCCCACCTCTACCCAGGGGTGCCAGATGCCTACCACTACTACCACCCCTCCCCAGGGGGTGCCAGATGCCTACCAATACTACCACCCTTACCCAGGGGTGCCAGATGCCTACCACTACTACCACCCTTACCCAGGGGGTGCCAGATGCCTACCACTACTACCACCCCTACCCAGGGGTGCCAGATGCCAACCACTACTACCACCTCTACCCATGGGGGCTGGATGCCTGTCACTACTCCCACCTCTACCCAGGGGTGCCAGATGCCTACCACTACTACCACCCCTCCCCAGGGGGTGCCAGATGCCTACCACTACTACCACCCTTACCCAGGGGTGCCAGATGCCTACCACTACTTACCACCCTTACCCAGGGGGTGCCAGATGCCTACCACTACTACCACCTCCACCCATGGGGGGCTGGATGCCTACCACTACTACCACCTCTACCCATGGGGGGCTGGATACCCACCACCACTACCACCCCTACTCAGGGGGTGCCAGATGCCTACCACTACTACCACCCCTACCCAGGGGGTGCCAGATGCCAACCACTACTACCACCTCTACCCATGGGGGGCTGGATGCCTGTCACTACTCCCACCTCTACCCAGGGGGTACCAGATGCCTACCACTACTACCACCCTTACCCAGGGGGTGCCAGATGCCTACCACTACTACCACCCTTACCCAGGGGGTGCCAGATGCCTACCACTACTACCACCCTTACCCAGGGGGTGCCAGATGCCTACCACTACTACCACCTCTACCCATGGGGGGCTGGATGCCCACCACCACTACCACCCCTACTCAGGGGGTGCCAGATGCCTACAACTACTACCACCTCTACCCATTGGGGGCTGGATGCCTGTCACTACTCCC
This sequence comes from Calotriton arnoldi, assembly GCA_963921515.1. Taxonomy (NCBI): domain Eukaryota; kingdom Metazoa; phylum Chordata; class Amphibia; order Caudata; family Salamandridae; genus Calotriton; species Calotriton arnoldi. The sequence goes on from CAWUFW010004701.1 coordinate 563,355, forward strand.
ACCTCTACCCAGGGGGTGCCAGATGCCTACCACTACTACCACCCCTACCCATGGGGGGCCAGATGCCTACCACTACTACCACCTCTACCCAGAGGGTGCCAGATGCCTACCACTACTACCACCTCTAACCATGGGGGGCTGGATGCCTGTCACTACTCCCACCTCTACCCAGGGGGTGCCAGATGCCTACCACTACTACCACCCCTCCCCAGGGGGTGCCAGATGCCTACCACTACTACCACCCTTACCCAGGGGGTGCCAGATGCCTACCACTACTACCACCCTTACCCAGGGGGTGCCAGATGCCTACCACTACTACCACCCCTACCCAGGGGGTGCCAGATGCCAACCACTACTACCACCTCTACCCATGGGGGGCTGGATGCCTGTCACTACTCCCACCTCTACCCAGGGGGTGCCAGATGCCTACCACTACTACCACCCCTCCCCAGGGGGTGACAGATGTCTACCACTACTACCACCCTTACCCAGGGGGTGCCAGATGCCTACCACTACTACCACCCTTACCCAGGGGGTGCCAGATGCCTACCACTACTACCACCTCCACCCATGTGGGGCTGGATGCCTACCACTACTACCACCTCTACCCATGGGGGGCTGGATGCCCACCACCACTACCACCCCTACTCAGGGTGTGCCAGGTGCCTACCACTACTACCACCCCTACCCAGGGGGTGCCAGATGCCAACCACTACTACCACCTCTACCCATGGGGGGCTGGATGCCTGTCACTACTCCCACCTCTACCCAGGGGGTGCCAGATGCCTACCACTACTACCACCCCTCCCCAGGGGGTGCCAGATGCCTACCACTACTACCACCCTTACCCAGGGGGTGCCTGATGCCTACCACTACTACCACCTCCACCCATGGGGGGCTGGATGCCTACCACTACTACCACCTCTACCCATGGGGGCTGGATGCCCACCACCACTACCACCTCTACCCAGGGGGTGCCAGATGCCTACCACTACTACCACCCCTACCCATGGGGGGCCAGATGCCTACCACTACTACCACCTCTACCCAGGGGGTGCCAGATGCCTACCACTACTACCACCTCTACCCATGGGGGGCTGGATGCCTGTCACTACTCCCACCTCTACCCAGGGGGTGCCAGATGCCTAACACTACTACCACCCCTCCCCAGGGGGTGCCAGATGCCTACCACTACTACCACCCTTACCCAGGGGTGCCAGATGCCTACCACTACTACCACCCTTACCCAGGGGTGCCAGAGGCCCACCACTACTACCACCCCTACCCAGGGGTGCCAGATGCCAACCACTACTACCACCTCTACCCATGGGGGGCTGGATGCCTGTCACTACTCCCACCTCTACCTAGGGGGTGCCAGATGCCTACCACTACTACCACCCCTCCCCAGGGGGTGCCATATGCCTACCACTACTACCACCCCTACCCAGGGGGTGCCAGATGCCAACCACTACTACCACCTCTACCCATGGGGGGCTGGATGCCTGTCACTACTCCCACCTCTACCCAGGGGGTGCCAGTTGCCTACCACTACTACCACCCCTACCCATGGGGGGCCAGATGCCTACCACTACTACCACCTCTACCCAGGGGGTGCCAGATGCCTACAACTACTACCACCCCCACTCACAGGATGGCTAATACATGACACAACAAGCACACACCAACATAAACAATGCAACATAAAGACATCCCCCCCAACACCATGACAAGCGTGTGTAGACTGTGTCAAATGGCTAGAACACTGAACATGACTTTGAACATACAATGTGACCCCCTATCACATGTGCCACACATAAATGTGTGTGGCCCCCACAATGCAAGCAGACCATGACCACTGTGGCAATGGGGTCCAACCCCCATCATCACAGTGACCAAAATGTAAGTGTGGGGCCCATAGCTGAAGCACATCTTGAACATTGTGGCAATGGGGTACAAACCCCCATCATCACAGTGACCAAAAGGTAAGTCTGGGGCCCATAGCTGAAGCACATCTTGAACATTGTGGCAATGGGGTTCAAACCCCCATCATCACAGTGACCAAAATGTAAGTGTGGGGCCCATAGCTGAAGCACATCTTTAACCTTGTGGCAATGGGGTACAAACCCCCATCATCACAGTGACCAAAAGGTAAGTGTGGGGCCCATAGCTGAAGCACATCTTGAACATTGTGGCAATGGGGTTCAAACCCCCATCATCACAGTGACCAAAATGTAAGTGTTGACATTGAAAAAGCTGCAACTGCCAAACTGCATGGATGATTCCTGGTCACAGAACAACAAACACATCAGTGGCAAAGTAGTGCTTGTGTCCCATAGCAACATAGATTGGGGGAGGCAAACACTGCAGTGCAAATAAGACATACCTTTGGCCATGTGCAGACAAACATCACCCATGGGGGCTGACACTGTCAACATTCATCAATGACACAATGACAGAAGTGACCATGATAATGCAGACCCACATATTTGCACCAATGGCACACAAATGCAGATACCCTGTGGAGACTGTAGATGTGAGGTGAACAGATACCATACCATGGCAGCAATGGGACACACAAACAATGATCATTGTGCTGACTGATGACCTAGGAGTCCCAGGGACAGCAGGGGAAACCCACCAAACAACATACAGCCAATGGCACACTAAAGACATGCCAATGCAGTGGTGCAGATGCACAAACACAAACAGGCAGACCCACACTGCACATCAAACACAACAGGTGAGGGGGGGGTGCCAGTGTCCCCAGGCAACCACACAACACATGATGAGGCCTGAATACCAATTACACAGATGTGCATACAGTGCCACACAAAGGTAACTCATGGATCCAAATCCCCTATGTGGGCAATCAGGCATTGTTAGATGAGAGGGAGCACCAATCACACATGTCACACAAGCATGTAGGAACAGCAACTGACACAGCAAGACACAGAGACACCACAGCACTACCCCCAGGTTCTCCACAATGTGGTGACCCTGGGCTGCATTACAATCCCACTGTGATGACAAAGCTAGATGTCGTTCACACTGTGAACCACAGTCATGTGTCCTGAGCAACAAACTACCATCACACCTACACAAGCACAAATCAATCAGCACGGCCAGTAAGCCAAGGCCAACATGGAGGCAGGGGTCTAGCCGTGCAACAACTCTCATCTGCACACACTCAACACCACACACCTCGACCTCCAACAATGTGCAGCAGTGAAGCACACATGCACTGGTGACATTGCACATGCACCCACGACAATCCCATGGGTGGTGGTGGGAACCAAGGTGCAGAAACACATCACACATGGCCACTCAACAAGACCCTTGAATGTCTGACACACTGCACACTACGCTGTACATGGACATGACGGCAATACCACACCAACCAATGGTATCCCAGCCACAGTCCCACACCAATGAAGAAGCCAAGGTCACCCACAAAGAACACACATAGACAACTACCAACATTGCAGCCCTGACCCTGATGAGTGCCAGCAGTCACTCACACAACGTGTCACAATCACTAAAAGCTAACACAAACTGGAAATCACATGACAGGTGTAAACAACAAGTGCCAAGGGGAATCCTGACTGTGACCCATCTGCGTCTTCCCACAAACTCAGCCCTCACAGCCAACACACCTATGGGTGACACCCTGATGACCAGTAATGTGCCATGCACCCACATCACAGAGAACCCAGGGAGAAGACTTTGGGGGAACATAGGTCAACTCAGCAAGCATCACAAACAGGAACACCACTAGGGATCCCAGCATGCACAGCAAAATGGAAGTGAACACACAGACATGCTCATACAACACACACCTTGGGCGCAGGCGATGTCACAGGAGTACACACTGCCATGAGGGGACTCCACTCCTGTGTGAGGAAAGCTGTGCCATAAGTTGCCACAGTAGTGCTCCATCATGTCAGCAGAACACTTGGTCACAAAGTCAACAATGTGCACCAAATGAAGGCTCCCGTCACATCAGCCTGGTCATGGGAGTGTCAACGAAATCATCAGCACAGATCCAACACACATGTATAGCAAGTTGCACTGACAACACAGATGAGTCCTTCCCCATTGATGCCCAAACCTGCATGTCCATTGGAGATGGCCACACGGTCAGGGAAGTAGAATAATTGAACAATGGCAAGCACAACAGATGTGCAGGGGTGGAAGCCACAGATGTGACATTGCTAATGTAAGTAGGAAATCCCATTGCCAAATATTGAAAATATGACACCCTCAGATGCTGCTAAGGATGATATGGATACACCACAGGATAGGACACATTCCCCCTGGACCCCATGGGTTCCTGAACAGTAACACTTCATTTTAATGAGACCAAATACCACCATCACTGCAGCAAGGGCATGGTTAGCATCATCAACATCATGTACATCAGAAGCAAAAGCACTAGAGAACAGAAAGTCGCTTTAATCAGCATATGTGGGTTCAAAAGTTGAATTCCAGTAAAAAAGAAACAAAGGCCAATGGCCAGTCCATCCTGAAAGTCTAAACAGGGTGACAGTGGCAGATGTCACCCTACGCATGCCTGCACTGATAAAAACCAGGGACAATCCCCTCGGAGGGGTATACGGGGGGCAGGCCAGGCACCGCAGGGACAGGATCAGGGCTCACCAGAAGGAGGCAGGGAAGGGGTGGTGGGTGCTGAAGAGCCACTGACAACTGCAGTGGAGGTGTCTGACATGGTGTGTGCCGGCACAACTGGGGGGCATGACACTGATGGTGTGGGTGCTGGCACGACTGCAGTGGACCGTGCAGATGGAGTGGACAGGTCCCCCACTGCAGTGCCCAAGTCAGACAGGGTGGTAGTGGACTCCACTGCAGTGCCTACCTCCAGGGGAGGAGAATGGGGATCAGGTAAGGTGGGCAGGACAGAGGGGGAGGACACCGTCTCCACACCAGTGGCACAGACAAGCGCAGCGGGGGGTGTGGGGCCGGAAGAGCAAGTGGCAGGGGGAGAAGGCCGGATCTTTTTGGGGATGGTGTATCTGTGGGTGGGGGAACCTGGGGCAGGGTGTGGTGGTGGCACCTGTGGAGTGGGGGCCTGAGGGATGGAGGAAGGAGACTTGGTGCCTGAGCTGCAGGGCGGCGGCGGGGTCTTGCTCTTCCGGGTCCGGGGGACTTGCGGATGGGGGTGTCAGTCGGTCTGCTCCTGGGGGAGGGTGTCCGGGGCGAGGGGCACTCCGCTCTGTGTGGGTGGGCTTCCTCTTCCCCCTGAATGCTGGATCAGCTGGATCGGAGGGGAAGAGGCCGAGGTCACTGAGGAAGAGCCGCTGTGTCTTTGGGGTTGCAGGTGAGGCAAGGGAGGGGGCTTTGGAGGGAGAGGCAACTGAGGACTGCGCAGTGCTCGTGGATGCGTGTGTGTGTGCCTGGGCCCCATCCCCTGTGAGTGTGGTTTCAGTCCCCTGACTGTGCGTGCGTGTGCGTCTTGTTTGTGGTGTGTGTGTCTGTGTGCTGCTCGTGTCTATGCTGGTGTGTGCCTGTGCCGGTGTGTGTGTGCTTGGGACAGGTAAGGTGCTGGGGAGTGTGGATGGGGCAGAGGCAGGAGGGGTGAGGGACTGTTGGAGGAGGGACACTGCTGCCGTCAGGGAGGAGTCCATGGACCTATTGCCCCTCTGTAGGGCAGACATGCCCGATGAGATGCCCTCCATGAACGACACCAGCTGAGTCAACAGAGTGGTGTGTGCATGGAGGACACTCAGCATCGCTGTCTGCCCTACATGGAGCTGGCGAAGGAGGTACACAGATTCCTCACTCAGGGCAGCAGGGGACACAGGGGCAAGGGGGTGCGGTGCCTGGCCCGAAGGAGACACGCTCCCGAACATGGGAGCCTCCACGGACCTCGGGAATGGGAGCCGATGGGAGGGCGGTGGTGGTGGCGGGGACAGCAACACTAGCTGGGGTGTGGTGGCTGCTCACACCCGCATCCACAAGGGAGTCATCCTCTGAGCTGCTGTGGTCCTCAGCTGAGGTGGATGCTGCTGAGGACTCCTCGGTGTGGCTCCCCTCGCCCTCCGTGCCACTGGGTCCCTCCGACCACACCTCGGCTGCTGACCCAGTCTGGCTCTGCGGCTCCTCCTGGTCCGTGGAGCTGTCCCCTCCTGTGGCTGTGGATGTATCTGCAAACAATAGGGAAACAGACAGACATCAGTCACCTGCACCGAACGCACACACCACAGTCAGTACAGCACATTACAGTGCAAGCCCTGGCATCCTTAGTTGAACATTGCCAAAAGTGCCCAAACAGAATAGGAGTAGCCAATTGTCAGTCTGATGGTCAACCATGGCACTCACATCCCTCCTGGCCTTGCACACATCTGTCTGGTGTCTGTTGGATGGCAATACCCCAGTGTGGACACATGCACCACCTACACAGTAGTTGGACAGTGCAGAAAACACGGTGAAGCATGTGAACATGCACACATCACAACTCTTGCCACTGAGTCAGTACAGGTGACCGGATGAAAGGGATGCCCAGAGTCAAATATGAAATGCATATGATGCATACCAGTGACAGACACCATGATGCACCCATGTCCTGATAGCCATTGCCACAATGGTGTGCATGTAGCACATGTCACTCCCCTGCAGGATCACTCCTAGGAAGTTACATGCCATGGCACAGGCATGCCTGCTAAGTCATACATCACTGTCTCCAGTCACATGGGCAGGGCAGCCAGACAACAACAGTCTGCACTGTGTCACAATAGTAGGTCATGGGGAATGCAAGTCCTGGAGCTGAACAAGTGCACATGTACATCCCCCACACACCACATCATCTGAACCCTTATCTGTCCACGTCATACCGATTGGACATATGGGAGACCTGTAACACAACCCTCTGAACCTGAGCACCTCACAATCTGCTGTGAATGGGAAACAGCTGCCTGAACTTCACATTCGCATACCCCAGTCTGCACGGTCAGGTGATCAAACACCTATGTGTCACCCAAGTATCGTCTACTATGGTCACATCTCTGGTGGCATGCTGAGCCCCAACCGAGAGACACCCCAGCAGTCATGACAAGGAAGCCACAGCACACTGACACAGAGGCAGACACCTGAGGGGACATATCACTGAGCACAACGTGTCAGCTGATACACGGAAGTGGGAGTACAGAGTGTATTGTATGGCCTGGAGTAGGCATGACTGTCCTGCCCCACATGAATGAGGGATGATCCCTGGACAGTAGGCAGCTGGCTAAGTATGTGTGACACACGTAATATACACAGTCCTGGGGCCCAAGCATTGTTCCCACCCGCAGCATGGGTGTGTGCCAGATACCCCAGGCACATGTGGTGGATCAGCTCAGCAATTGGATCACATATCAAAGTAACACGCAGATTACATGTCAGAACACAGGCATTGTGTAAGCAAAGGACCCACCCATGATGCCCACCACAGAGTTAGGGGAACAGATGCTGTCCCCCACCTTGAGTCAAGCAAACTGCAAGGACACAGTACCCAAGTGACACAATTCCCTGACTGCAAGGGCCACACCTGGGTATCAGATAAGGAGTGGGCAGTGCACAATCGAGGGACATGGGTCCTGGACCACATGACTGATGTACTGTGGAAGTTCAACCAGGCCAGAGGAGGGCACATAGCATGGCAGACAAAGTTCACAATGCAGTCATGGACTCACCCCCTCCTTGCTGCTCTCTAGCCTTCAGCTGCCCATCCAGATCAGGGAAGACCACCGCCAGGATCCTGAGCATGTGGGGGTCAGGGTCCGGTGTCCGCCCCTCCTGCGAGGAGGCGACAGCTTCAGCTGGACCCGTGCGATCCTCCGGGTCCAGCCCCGAAGGTCCTGCCACCTCTTCTGGCAGTTGCGGATCCGGCGCTTGTAGTCCCCACGGATCTCACTGCCCGGACGATGGTCAGCCATATCTTCTGCTTCTGGTGGGCATCAACCTGTGAGGAAGACAAAGTGAGAATGCCATTACTACACATGCAACATATCTGTGCATTACACAGTTGGATATACATGTCTCAATCACAGGGGCACATGATGTACACAGGCAGTGCAACGATGGCTATGGACAGCATGCCAGCAGTTACTACATGGTATCATTGCCTGGGAAGTAAAACCTTGTTTAAATGCACTGTCACTGCACTATACCTGTTCAGTGCATGTAACTACACACTATGGGGGGTGACAACTACTCAGTGAGCCTGCTAGCCAGTGGCGTGCAGACTGTTAGCCTTGCTAGTCAGACAACATGCACATTTAGAAAGGCAGTGGACAGCACACTCACCTGCTCCCCTGCTTTCCCATACAGCTTGCTGTACTGTGGAAGGAGGCTGTCCAGCAGGGCCTGGTTCTCCTCAGTGCTGAAGGCTGGGGATCTCTCCACAGTACGTGCCATTGCAGGGTCCAGAGGGTGCAGATACAGCAGCAGTGGTGGTGGCAGATGTCGTCCTGGAGCATGTAGTGCAGGCAAGTGAGCTCTCAGGGGAACAGCCAGCATTATATGTGTACTGCAGAGGCAGATACTATCCCATGTGTCCAAAGTGATAGGTCCAAGTCCTTAGCATCTTCTGAATCTGGCCAATCCATGGAATTGCACCACTTACACACGCCCACAGCATTCTTCAAAAGTTCAACTTCATGACACCCATGAATTTGCAACATTGTTGTGGGTGACCAACTGAATTTCCAGCATCAGACTCGTTCAAGATTTGAAAACGCGTCCGTTGCCAGGCCAGGCCATAGCCAATGGGTGCGCACCGATCGGTCCATTGCTGTTCAACGCGTATTGCGGATACAACGCGTACCCGCTCACATTGAATGCAATGGGCCGGCCGGGCACACCGATCGGTCCATTGCTGTTCAACGCGTACCCGGATACAACGCGTACCCGCTCACATTGAATGCAATGGGCCGGCCGGGCACACCGATCGGTCCATTGCTGTTCAACGCGTTCCCGGATACAACGCGTACCCGCTCACATTGAATGCAATGGGCCGGCCGGGCACACCGATCGGTCCATTGCTGTAGAACGCGTCCCTGTACAAGTCACTGGCATATGTCACCATGACTGTCACAGGTGAATATATGCCAGCAACATATACTTCCCAGGGAGTGAGGGGCACACCTACAACACCACACCCTGTCCACACTGTATCCTGAGGCATGTAAGGCTGCATTACCTATTCCGTGTATGGGGTGAACATGTTGTTGTGTGGGTGTCACTTGGGGGCAGCCACTCCCAGGCTGTGCACGTGTTCATGGGGACAGAATCCTTGGTGTTTCATGTACATGACCACTGTGATGTGCAACTGTTCATTTCTGTGCATGTGGCATGGTCACATTTAACGGTGGTGTATGTGTATGTCATGTCACATACCCCCTGAGTCCCATGTGTGACGGTATGTACGTCCCAGGGTGACCCATTGCCACAATGGTGATGGTCCTCCACAGTCTGTGTGCATGTTGTGTTTACAAGGTCTCTGATTCCATGTGCACAATGGGAGACAGTCTCCACATCCACGTTGTTTGTGCATGGTCTTTGATGTTGTACGTGTGTGTGTCACAGACGTCCATGTCTGTCCTGCAGAGGCAACAGGGACCACTACCTGTGGGGGTCATGGTTGTTTTGCTGTGGTGTATTCATGATACACCATGTCATGCCAGTGTCCATGTGGCAATACAGGGTCCCTGGAAATCTACCTGTCGTTGAGCTGTGATGCCTGGGGCCCATCTGTCCTCACATGTCACTGTGGGGTGTGTTTGGAATGTGGCAGCAGGAGATGGGAACTGTGACACGGCCTCATGATATCCACTGGCACAACCTGAGACTTGTTGATGCCACTTGTTGAACTGTGATGTTAGATGTTGGCCATGTATGTGCCATACATGTCCTTACGGAACTGCACACATCATGTACTTGTGCCTCATAATGATGTATCATGTGATATTGAGTATGGTCAATGCCACATATGTGGGGTGACTGACAATCTTTCTTTCTTCACCTATGCACTGCAGGGCACCAGCTGTCCATAGACCATTCCCTGACCTTGCAACCATGGTGGAACGGGACTGCATCCGACGGTACCGCTTCACCAGGCCGCTGATTGAGGTGTTGACGGTGCGGTTGGCCCCACATTTGCAAGCTGGCCGGACATACCCTACAGCGCTGACCCCCAAGGTGAAGGTGATGGCAGCCCTACACTTCTTTGCCACCGGTACCTTTCAACACACTGTGGCGACTGCTGGTGGGATGTCACAGACCATGTTCAGCCGTGTGCTCCGCGATGTTTTGGAGGCTATGTTGATTTACCTGAACCAGTACATCTATTTCCCTAGACTCCAACAACTCACTGACGTGAAGAGTGACTTCTATGCCCTGGGGAGGATGCCGCATGTCATTGGCTCCATTGATGGGACACATGTTGCTTTGGTACCACCACAGGCCCAAGAGCAGGCATACAGGAACCGCAAACACTACCACTCGGTCAATGCACTGGTGGTATGTCTTGCAGATATGAGCATCTCACACGTCTATGCCCGTTTCCCCGGTTCTGCACACGATGCCTAAGTGATGAGGCGTAGTCGTATCCCGAGGATGATGTCACAGATGCGGAACCAGCGTGCCTGGCTTGTTGGTGTGTACTGACTTAGTGCCATTGTGTGTGTTCTGCAATGTAGTGTTCCACCCTCTTTTCCAACTCTGCTAATGTGCAATTGTCTGCATGTAGGTGACTCCGGATACCCCAACATGCCATGGTTGCTGACGCCCCTCAGGAACCCTGTGACACCAGGCCAGATGCGCTACAATGAGGCACATGGTCGGACCAGGAGAGTGATTGAGCGGACCTTTGGTCTCCTGAAGAGCCGCTTCCGCTGCCTGGACAAGACAGGAGGGGCCCTCCCATATCTCCAGCAAAGGTGTGCAAGATTGTCATCGTCTGCTGCATGCTACACAACCTGGCAGTGCGGAAGGAGTTGCCTCTCATCCTGGATGACGATGACCAACATCCGCCACCTGTGGAGGATCCTGGTCTGGACCACGATGCCAGTGATGATGATTATGATGATGATGATGGTGATGTCCGCACACAGCTCATCACCAACTTCTTCAGCTGAATGTGAGTATCCAGAGATGTCATGTCAATGATGTGAGTATGCATGATATGTGTTGGTGGTGCTCTGGTGCTGTTTGAGTGTGTCCATGTGCTACATGACTGTATGCGTGTAGCAATGTGTCCTTACAGGTAGTCTGTACTCCCCAACAGTGTTGACATGCTAACTTGCTTCTGGGTGGGTATCTTGTGACATGTATTGGGCATGAGTATTGCAGTTCTGTCCTGTTCTTCAGTGCTTTTGACTGTGTTTCATTTCACAGGGTACTTTCAGAGTGGTTTGGTCAACTGTGATCCCCAACACTGTGATTCGACTTCCAGGGTGGTAGCTGTTGTGTCCCTACAGGTGATGTGCGCCACACCCATGGACTTCCTTCCTTCTACACTTGTTGACTGTGTGCCTGCTGCCAGGTGGGATTGCCTTGCATCTGTAGTGGTTACAACATGTTGCAAATGTGTAATAAACCTGTGCTTCACTTTGTGATGTGCGTTGTCTGTGGTCACACATCTGACTGACATTTGCTTACTGCACCAGTGGGCTAGTTGACAGAGACTGTGAATAGGTGTTGTGTCTGTGCATTGCACCGTATTTCCTGGCAACATCAGTGTAGGCAATGAGTCAGATGGGCTAGGTGTGTATATGTTGTGTAGCCCTGGTGGTGTGTCTCCCTCATATGTGTCACGTTGCCATGACTCACATGCCTGTGTTGTACTTGCTGTAGCAGTTAGCATGCACAGTGTAATTTCGCAGGTCATCATCTCCATGACAGGAACCACGTTGGAATCACAACAGAGGCAGGTATGGTGTATTAGTGTGTTTATTGTCATACATGTGTGTGTATAGTGCACAGGATGGTGGGTGCTGTACATTTTGATTTCAATCCTAAGTTCCTAGATGAATTGGAAGTCCTGGTAGCAGATATGTCCAGAATAAAGTCCACAGTCATCTGATATATTGGTCCAACTTGTACTCCCCATGTCATGTGGGGGAGTTGTGTTGCAGTCAACAGGGTGAACAGTTTGCGCACAAAGGTGATTATCCAGTACAGGTTTTGGCTTCCTGGGGGTTGCACATGGCCATCGGCCTCTCACTTGCCCCTCCTCGGACGACCCCTCTTCTTGGGGGGGGGACCCTCAAGTGCAGGCTGCTGCGGTGCAGGGGACTCTCCGCCATAGTCATCCTCCCTCCCTGTGGCAGTTGCAGTTGTTTCAGCACCAGATGTTGTGGGCACACAGGGAGGTGTTGACTGGTTGCTGCTCATCTGGCGGAGGCATTGTAATATGTCCCTATGCACCGCCGTCATCTCTTGCAGTGTGTCCCACTTGGACTCCACGCGGGACATGTGCAAGTCCAAGCAGGCATGATGGGCAGCCTGCTGCTGTTTAATGTCCCTGAGGAGCCCCACTACCTGGCTGAGCTCTCCGGTGCTGGACTGGTACGCATCGGCTATGCGTACCAGTTGTGGGTCATCATGCAGTCCAGACCCCTCTGCGATCAGTGACCTATGTCTCCCACCCCTCCCACCACCCCTGGCGACACGTGCAGTACCTGAGGTGGCACGCACAGGTGACCCTGGGCCCCCTTGGGGGTTGTTGGTGGTGTTGGTGTCCATAGCCCCACGTTGGTCCAGGGTCCCTGTGCTGGTGGTGGTGGTGCTCCTTGGTCTGTCCGTGTCAGCAGGGGTGGTATGTGTGTTGACAGTCGTTGGAGGGGTGGGTGCAGGGGGTGCAGCTGGTGGTCCTGCTGGTGCTGCATGATGACTTGCTCCGGAGGTGCCAGGTAGGTCTTTGTCATCCGAGGGCAGAGGCTGTTCCACACCAGTGAGCTCCGTTTCCCCTTGAGCCTGGGACAGGGACTCCTCAGCATCTGCTGCTGTGTCCCCATCATCACCTGTTTTTGGGAGACACACACAATGTATGTTATGTTTCTGCAGGCATGAATGGTTGACACACATGACAGTTGTGACTGTACCTCTGGATGCGGGCCTGTACATTGCATTGTCCTAAGTTGTCACAGTCAGAGGTTGTTATTGGTGTAGCATATTGTCCTGCATACTTTGGGCATTTCTATATGAATGTTGGGGTGTGTACATGGTCTGCATTGGTTGTATTTGGTTGACATCCGGCCCTCCTTCCCACCAAGCCAGATATCCCACCATGGAACGTGCTTCCATTGCAGGGAGTGCAAGTTGTCTTTCAGGATGTCAGTCAGTGGTGTCCTGCTGTTGGTTGGTGCACAGTTGCCAGCAGGGCCTTGTGCTCCCCACAGCAGTACCCAGTGTCAGCCATCTTGTCAGTTCTTTCCACTCCCTGTGATGTGCGCATGGTTCAGGGTGGTGTTGATGGGACAGTTGTGGGGGTGACCAATATCTGTGACTACCACTCCCATCATGCTGTTGCCTCCACCCCACTTCCCAGCAGGCCCATTCTTACTTGCTTTTGGGTGGACTTCACTGTGTGTGGGTGTGAGAGCAATGGCAAGATGGCTGACAGTGGTGTCCTGCTGTTGGTTGGTGCCCAGTTCCCAGCAGGGCCATGTGCTCCCCACAACTGAGCACCAGTGTCAGCCATCTTGTCAGTTCTTGTCCACTCCCTCTGATGTGCGCATGTTTCAGGGTGGTGTTGATGGGACAGTTGTGGGGGCGACCAATATCTGTGACTACCACTCCCATCATGCTGTTGCCTCCACCCCACTTCCCAGCATGCCCATACTTACTTGCTTTTGGGTGGACTTCACTGTGTGTGAGTGTGAGAGCAATGGCAAGATGGCTGACAGTGGTGTCCTGCTGTTGGTTGGTGCCCAGTTCCCAGCAGGGCCATGTGCTCCCCACAACTGAGCACCAGTGTCAGCCATCTTTGTAGTGGCTTTTGACTCCCTGTGAGGTGTGCATGCTTGGGTGTGAGCTTGCTGGGCCATGTGGGTGGGGGATGTTGGGCTGTGACTACCACTCCCATCATGCTGTTGCCTCCACCCCACTTCCCAGCATGCCCATTCTTACTTGCTTTTGGGTGGACTTCACTGTGTGTGGGTGTGAGAGCAATGGCAAGATGGCTGACAGTGGTGTCCTGCTGTTGGTTGGTGCCCAGTTCCCAGCAGGGCCATGTGCTCCCCACAACTGAGCACCAGTGTCAGCCATCTTGTCAGTTCTTGTCCACTCCCTGTGATGTGCGCATGATTCAGGGTGGTGTTGATGGGACAGTTGTGGGGGCGACCAATATCTGTGACTACCACTCCCATCATGCTGTTGCCTCCACCCCACTTCCCAGCATGCCCATACTTACTTGCTTTTGGGTGGACTTCACTGTGTGTGAGTGTGAGAGCAATGGCAAGATGGCTGACAGTGGTGTCCTGCTGTTGGTTGGTGCCCAGTTCCCAGCAGGGCCATGTGCTCCCCACAGCAGTACCCAGTGTCAGCCATCTTGTCAGTTCTTTTCCACTCCCTGTGATGTGCGCATGGTTCAGGGTGGTGTTGATGGGACAGTTGTGGGGGTGACCAATATCTGTGACTACCACTCCCATCATGCTATTGCCTCCACCCCACTTCCCAGCATGCCCATGCTTCCTTCCTTCTGACTCTGCTTCCCTGTGGGGTTGTGTGCCTGTGCTGACAAGATGGCTGACAGTGTTATCCTGGGGTTAGTTTTGCTACAAGTCCCATGTGTGTCCCTGTGCTTCACACTGCATGACCCAGGGTTGTGGTTCTTTGTGGGATATTTGATTAGAGTGTGAGGCAATGCATTCTCCCAGGTGAGTTGTTTGGAGTTTGTGTTAGGGGTGTGTGTGAGTGGAGCTGCTGGTAACTATGGTCAGTGCTGTCAGTCCTCCTTCCCACCCAGCCAGATTCTCCACCATGGAACGTGCTTCCGTTGCAGGGAGTGCAAGTTGTCTTTCAGGATGTCAGTCAGTGGTGTCCTGCTGTTGGTTGGTGCACAGTTGCCAGCAGGTCCTTGTGCTCCCCACAGCAGTAGCCAGTGTCAGCCATCTTGTCAGTTGTTTTCCACTCCCTGTGATGTGAGCATGGTTCATGGTGGTGTAGATGTGCGCATTGTGAGGGTGGGCAATATCTGTGACTACGACTCCCATGATGCTATTGGCTACACTGACTTGCCCAGCATACACAAGATTCCTTCCTTTCAGTGGGCTTCACTGTGAGGTGGTGTTGTAGTGGTGGCTACATGTCTGGATGTGTTTGTTAGTTATATTTGTGCCACTGCCTAGCTGTAGTTGTAGTTGTGTTTGTACATGTGATGACACAGTTACATATCACTATGAGATGGCATGTGTTGTGTTTATCTGACTGACATACACATTTTGGGATGATTCTGTTCTGGTTGGTGTGTATTTGCTTAGGGTGCATGGTTTGACTGTCCCCTTGACAGTGATGTGTGTGTATTGTCGCACAATATTGTGTACATTTGTTGTGTACTCACCAGGCTCTGGGATGTTTTCTAGTCCATAGACGCTCACTGGTGGTAGGATGGCCCGCACCTTCTCCTCCCAGGGCCTGAGGTATACTGGTTTGGCAGGAGGGCCACTGCCGGTGTGTTGGCTCAAGAGGTAGTCCTTCTTCAACAGCTCCCTGACCCTCCTGCGCACGTCATACCACCTGTTCTGGATGTCTACCTTTGTCCGCAAACATGGTGATTGTGCGTTCACCCTGTCGACGATCCTCTCCCACATCTTGGTTTTCTGCGACATGGGTGTCTGTTGGACCAGTGTACCAAACAGCTGTGGCTCTACCCTGAGGATCTCATCTACCAGGACTTCCAATTCACTATCTAGGAACTTATGATTCTTCTTTGGGGGCATGATGATGGGTGGTGATGGTGAGTGATGTGTGTGTTGGTGTGCAGGTGAGGGTGTGTTAGTGTGTGTTTAGCTGGGTGTATGTGAGGGTGCTATTTGTTGAGGTGCTGATGGTGTGTGGCTTGTGTGATGGATGAGCTGTGGGTGGGTGGGTGGTTGCTGTCTGTTGTGTGCTGGCAGGTCATTAGAATTTGCAAAGGATCATGGTAGGGATTTGTGTCCTTTATATGGGTGGAGTTGTGGGTGTGTCTTTGTTCCCTGTCCCCCCAGTATTTATTGGCTTTGTAATTGCTTGTTTGGTCTTTTTTAGTGTGTTTTTCCCTTTGTAGTTTTTGTGCATGTAGGAGACATTCTTGTGACCGAGTCGGACCCTGCAGTTGTCTCGTACGAGCTTCTCCGAGTCGTTCACGCTGTGTTTGTGCTGTTTTCTATGCTGCGTACGCGTCGGTCGCGGTGTATTGGGTTGCTTCTGCTCGCAGTTTTGTATGCGTGTCGGTCGTACGGCTTGGGCTCCGTGCGACTCGGTCGTGTTTTCCACGCGTTGCATCGTACTGCGCGGGTCGGACTTTGTGGGTACGTTTCGATCGGGTTCATTCCTGGTGCGTGTCGGTCGGTTCGATTCGCGTAGTTTTCCAGCCTGATGGCTGTTTTCCGCGCGGCTCGGTCGTTCGGCTTGTGTTCCGTACGAGTCGGTCGGATTTTGCACGCTTCTCATCGTACTTTGCGGGTCGGCCTGCACCTGTACGTGTCGGTCGGTATTAATTCCGGCTCCGAGTCGGTCGGTACGTTTTCCGGCCCGAATCGGAATCGGCCCCTTAGTCTTGTTCACACACCAAGTTATATATAAATTTGTTGATAATACAATGCATGTTAGAGCTGTGCATAACAAGTTAGTACTGGTTGCCATTCCAGAACCACTTCAAGGTTTAAATGTTTATGAGTGAATTCTTATGCAAAGTATACTTCCATTTCAGGCTATAGTCCGTATGGAGCCAAAGACAGGCAAGGTACCACCAAAAGAGCTGCAGAAAGGTCTAAAAGGTAGAGAAGTGTACTGGATTACTAGTGTTTTCTCGAAATGTTCAGCAGGATGCTCAAGAATTGTTAATGGTAATTCTAGGACTATTAGTGGAAGTGGATGTGAATGTATGGGAAATATATCATAGTCATGTTACAGTGATGCAGAGTGGATGTTAGTAAATTATAAACTGAAATTACAAACTTTGTAGCTGGACAAATTTCCATTTCGAAAAGAAGTTTCACAACTATAGCAAACATATTTCACGAAGGAGTTAATGTAACCTCTACACGCTATACAATATATCAAAGATGTCAAAGAGGATGGACAGAGTGCAATCACATAGAGATGTCATTCAAATCAAGACTACGTAAAAAGTTAACTAACTTATATCTGCCATTTCTAGAACCGAAGTTCTAAGGACAATTTAGGATAACAAAATGTGGTATTGTGTTGAAATGTATATGAATTATGGGTTTCTGAGACATTATTCAGCCTATTAGGGGTAATGTCTACAGCAGGTTGTTAAAAATGAAAGACGGTTTTTAACTGGAGGAAAGGAATTAATGAAACATTACAGTAGGACATTATTTGACTCCAGATAAAAACTAAACGGAGGTAGTATAATTTCAGCAGCCTTAAGTTGTATCTAGGAAGTCTCTTCTCCACTTCACCATTGTATTTTGTTTTGGTTGCCTAATGTTCAAAATGAAATCCTAATACATTTTTCTTTGTTTACATTTTTTCACAGTGCCTAAACTGCTGCAATAAAAAAAGAATAAAAATTAACAAGCATGTTTTTTCACATTCTGCAAAATTACATCCACAAACTGCTTCCTGGATTCCAGATACAGTTCATCTGATAGATTTTTTTTCATACCACTGTGATACTCTTTTTTATCAAACTCCCAAATACATATTCATTTCTAATATACATGTTTTAAATAATAATAAAATGTATGTACATACCAGTGAATTGAGTTCGTAGATTATATTGATATTTTAGCTCTTTCTGAACTAATGTGTTATCCTGGAGATAGCTTTCTTCATTAAAGAAAGGATCTGTAGTAGAAGTATATATCCATTCTCTACTAAAAACTGTACAAAAGTTAGTTCTATTGACTAATCTTTTCTTCTGGTTTTGTCTCTTCATGTACAACACTATTTTGTCAATAGTATTCATTCTAATTATAATCAAAATGAAAAGCTTCTTCTTCAAAGCAAAGGCCTTATCAACTACTCCCTCAACTTGTTCTTTATGTTTCAGTGCCTCTCTCCATCTTCTATACTTCTTCATATTTCTCAGTAGATTTACAACCACTCTACTATGAAACATTCTGGCTCTGATGTCCTTAAACTGCTTCTGTCTCCTGGTTAAGGTGTGTCCATCTTTGTTACATTATTTCCTGTTCTTGTAATATAGATTTTGTCCACTCTTATAGTTTCTCATAGTTTGGTTTTTATTTTCATTATTTTGTTATCTTTGCAGGTGTCCACATATATTTTAAAGAAATTACTTTGTCCTCTTACTAGAAGCTCTTTTTTCTTTCTCCACTTTTTCTGCATTTTTCCCCTTGTCTGTCTCAGTTCTCCAGAGATACTGTAGTTGCTTCTGTTGCTTGTTCCTTTGAACTTTTGTAGTTATTCCTACTGTCTTTAGTTAAAATTATATTCAAATTTTTTCTCTAGCCAACGAACCAAGTACTTTACTACTGACTTACACATAATATAAAAACAGTTTTTATGTTATGTTGCATTTTTAAATCTACAGATGAAGCTAGTTATATAACTACATGTACATACTGCAATATACCAAACCCAAAGCAAAACACAAAACTTTCTTTATTGTTTACCTTTTAACATTATAGAACCCTCTTCTACAACACAGCTGCACCATATGTCAGTTCTCACTTATACATGGTGAAAGACCAGTTTAACCTTTCTGTAGTAAATTTTTAAATGAACACCAACCAAAATGTAGAAGTACATACAGTGCTTCAACGCTGTAAATCCAAAAAGAAAACATAAGAGCTATCTGTGTACCTCTCTACCACTGTGTCAGTGGTGTATTCACTACCTCAATACTTTTCTACTTAAATGTATCACTTTTAAATTTTGGGAAACAATGCATATAAAAATCTGCACATTAATCTCTTACAGAACATATAGCTGACTAATTCTTCCGTGCACATGGAAAGAGTGTGTGATACCTTGGATATATATTTAACCAGATGGTTCTAAAAGACTACATATTCCTCATTAAATCTTGTAAATGCATGTGCTTGTGTTTGTGGTTGAATACATGAATATCCCATGGATGATTGAATGAGTGCATAGGTAGTGCCTAGGTGATTCACTGAGGATACAGGTAGTGCCTGGATGATTCCCTGAGTATATGAGAACTCCATGGGTCGTTCCATACCTACATAGTTACTGCCTGCGAGTTCGCATGAGTATATTACTATTATCTGGGTGTTTGGATGAGTGCATTAGTAGTGCCTGATTGATTAGATGAGTGCATGTATAATGCCTCAATAATTCACTACATGCATAGATAGTGGCTGGATGATTAAATGAGGGCTACTCTAGTGCCTGGATGATTGGAGGAGTACATGCATGGTATATAGGGGATTCATAGAGTACATGGATAGTGCATTCGTGATTGTTTAAGTACATACATAGCACCTGGCAGATTCGATGAGTGCATGAGTAATGTTTCAGTGATTTGATGAGTACATGGCTGCTGCACATGTGTTTTTGGTTGAGTGAACAGGTAGTGCCTGGGTGTTTAGTTAAGTACATTGCTAGTATCCGGATAATTAAATGAGTGGATCAGTACTGCAAGGCTGATTAGATGAGTGCAAGACTAGTGTCTAAATGATTGCATAAGTCCATTGTTAAAGCTTGAGTGATTGGATGAAAGCAAGTGCACTACTGGGGTGATTGTATTAGTGCAACAGTATTGTCTCAGTAATTGAATGAGTGCATAGGTACTGGGTGGGTGTTTGGAAGGGTGCATGGGTTGTGCCTGGGTATTTGAATGACTGCATAGGCACAGCCTTGGTGGTTGTATAAGTGAATGGTTAGTGCCTGGGTGATTGGAAAGAATGAGTAGTGCCTGCATAGTTCAATGACTACATAATTAGTGCCTGCGTGATTGCAAGATTGCATATGAAGTGCCTGGGTAATTAAATAAGTGCGTATACAGTGCATGAGTGATTCGATGAATGCCTGAGTAGTGGCTGAGTGATTGGATAAGTGCCTGAGTAGTGTCTGGTTTACTGTGAAAGTACCTCCATTGCTTTTAGATACATAACAGTTGTGACTATATCTAGAACTCATTTTTTAAGTCCTTTTGTCAGTATCAAACTACCTGTTTTAGTGTATCTATCCTTTTCAACTGAGATATGTGTGAGTGAAGTCTAGATATCACACTTGATATATAATTGGATACATGGCTCTCTAGGAGCTTGCATTGCTCTGTTACTCAGCATGCACATGCATAAGTAAGTTTCTAAAACTGAAAACAACAATTCTCACTTTTTCAAAGCACAAAACCTTTTCTTAATGGCAAACCTACATCATTTCTCAAATATTTATTGTGTCTATAAAACATATATTCAGCATTTCTCAAAGAAAAGTTACACACCAAGTGAAGCTAGCACATGAACTCTCAAGAGACATTCTGCACTATTAACCTCCTCAGTTTTAAACAGGGCATTTTGAAAGAAATGCACCACCCTCCCCATATACATGAAATTCTCAACAGCCTTAAAGAACATAGCTCACCATGTAAACCTATACATGATTTCATATTAGATATACACCTTCAGGCCATCTTTCAAAAATATATAGTTCTGTACATCTTTAAGTAAACTGAAGAGTCTCATCGTACATATAACTACCTGCAACCAGACAAACCATATCTCACCATCTAAACATGTGCAAATCGGTCATATAAGTTAAAAACCATATTGACAAACATTTCCTAATACATATGTCATAAGTATTACTACTGAATAATTCATATACAGGCACAGAACTTTTTGTTATCTTTTTATCATGACTACAGTACTCCTGTTGAATAATGTGACTAAAATTAATACAATTCCCAGAATGCCAATAACATATATCTGTCTGTTCTGCACATGATGCTTAAACATTTAAAACATTGTCATTTGTAAAGGCATTGCTCATGGTAACATTCAACAGTACTAACATCTTAAACACATAACCTATGCCAGATACTAGGCCAGGGCGGTGAACTCCGCTCCGTTCGCGGAGTTTGCTGAGTTTTCTGCACTCCACGGAGTTTGCGAAGTGCAGAAAACTCCACTCTGCGTAGTGCAGCGGAGTTTTTTTCCCGTCCGTGCTCGTGAACGGTAAGTTCGCGAGCGCAAGCTGCTGCTCGGGTAGAATTTCTACCCGAGCGGCAAAAAGACCGGCGCGAACGGCAGTTTTCACTGCATTCCGCCACATGCGGAACTCCGAGGAGTTTTTTTGTCATTATGCGGAGTTTTGCTACGCCCAGGCCTGCCAGATACAGTTCATCTGAATAATTTTTTTATATCACTGTGATACTCTTTTTTTATCAAACTCCCATATACTTCTTCATTTCTAATATAATTTTTTTAAATAATTAAAACGTTATGGACATACCTGTGAATTGAGTTCATAGATTATATTGTTGTTTTAGCTCTTTCTGGATAGTTTTGACACTGTTAAGATTTGCACAAACTAAGCACAAGAATGTTACACCCTTCTCATACAAAGCAAGTGTAAAATGGCAATCTCTTCAACTTTCCAGTCTGTGGTCATGAGAAAGGCAGCAAATGAAATCATGTCTTTTATTTTAGACTACTCTATCTCCACTTGTGAATGGTAAGCATCTGTTAACCCTTTCAATCTCTTTCAAACGATGTTCCTGTCTCCGCGTGTTCACAAAGTTTTCACGATCATGGCGGAGTAATAGCAAAGAAAGCGGGAGTCCACAAGGAAATTTAGCTTCAGTTTTAAAAAAAATGTAAATACTGCACAACAGTTTATTACATAGTCCTGAGTTGGGCTGGGTCCGAACTGGGGTGGTGAATTGAGCTAAAGAATGATGATGGATTCAACCCAGATCTGTGACTGGGGGTGAGTGTCTGAAAAGTTTCAGTACTCCGTCCACCATCTCCTTGTGTTTGCATAGTCCTGAGTTAGTCATTAAAAAATACCATTACTTAACTCCTCAATTTTTTTTTTTAAATTCTGTCTCTTTAACAACGTTCCCCCCCAATACACTCTTAGCTCAGTGTACCTAGCAACCCAATGGAACCAGTAGGTCACAAGTTCACAGCACATTCTAGAAAGAACATGCTATTTCCAAATACAGCATGTGTGGTTTACTCCACAGATTCAAAGCAAACCTATATCTGTAATACATGTTTTTAAACAATAGGCAATAGTAGGACTTCTAGCTTTTGCATCCAACACACTACCTAATTTTATTCACTTACATGCTGACAGTATCCAATGAAATATATATTTTTTTTACAAAAAGACACCTCCATTTGAACTGCTTTTCATTTGGAAAACTACTTCATTCAGCCCCAGCCTACCCCTGACTACTTTTGCTCCTTCACTTCAAAATGCTTAGAGTGTGGATTGTTGGCCACAGCTATGTCTATTGGGCTAAAGAGGCTGCAAAAAAGAGAGGTATTGACAGGGACTTGGGTTTGCCAAATGTGGAGATTACTTGGTTTGGCCAGAGAGGGTTAAAGTTTCATCAGTTGCTGGCATTGGTTAAAACCATTGTGGATTGCCGAGCTCCTCACCTTATGATTGTGCACTGTGGTGGTAATGACCTAGGCACATTGACTGGGGTAGGGCTGGAAATCCTAATGATAAATACCTTTGCAGAACTGATGTCGCTTTACCCTCACACTATTTTGGTGTACTCTAATATATGCCAAAGGCAGAAATGGAAGTGGTCAAATCAGTTCTGTCCACAGATTGAAAAAGCCAAGAAACATGTTGATAAAAGTTTCTGCATTCCTCAGAGACCATAACAAGGGCTCAATCAATAACAATAACCTGCGTTTTAACATGCATGTGATTTATAGAAATGATGGAGTGCATTTTACAGACGAAGGCAACTGGGTGTTTCTAAGTAACCTGAAACTCGGCATCCGGTCTTATGTGTAGCTGTCATATACACACAATCAACACAAAGGCTCTTGTCAGAGCCACCCTATTCCCAAAATATTCTTTTTACATTTTTTTATAAAGAACCTTTTTTAGTTTTTGAGGATCTTCGTGATGATGTCACGATAGTCGTGAATAAGTTGGAAAATCGCAAATAAAAACAGACATTTAACAACCACCAGCACATGCAAAAATAATGACTAAAATAAATTCATTCTAAATATTGCACTACAAATATATCTATTTACATGGCTCTTTAAAAAACATTTAAACTTATGTTTTTGTACTAAGTGTCTTTAAAAACAATCTCTAAACCTATTTTCCATTTTCGCGGTTATTCAGGGCATCGCGACGATGTCGTTAACCGCAATGATCTCGCCTTTTTTTAAAAGTGTAAAACACATATCTGCACATATATTATAGTATTTTACACACTAGGGGTTTATTACTGTATTCTCTAAAGTCATGTTTTTCTAGTGAGTTTCTATAAAAACTATCTTTAAAACCTATTTTCCGTTTTTGAGGTGACACCAGGAGCCACGAAGACGTTGGTAACAGTGACAATAGCTCCTTTTTTACAAACTTAAAAACACATATTATAGTGTTTTTGGCACTAGAGTTTTATTACTGTGCAGTTCAAACTCATGTTTTTCTAGTGAGTTTCTATAAAAAACCATCTTTAAAACCTATTTTCTGTTTTTGCGGTGATGCCGGGAGGCACGATTACGTCGGTAACCGTGACGATCACGCCTTTTTTACAGACTGAAAAACACATATATGCACACATATTATAGTATTTTTGGCACTAGGGGTTTATTACTGTACAGTTCAAACTCATGTTTTTCTGGTGAGTTTCTATTAAAACCATCTCTAAAACCTATTTTCCATTTTTGAGGTAATGCCGGGAGCCGCAATGACGTCGGTACCTTCGGCGATCGCGGATACGTCACAAAAATACAAAGCAACAGCAGGAATTCAATAGCCACCACCTCATTCAAAAATTATAACTATGTAATTCATTATAAACATCACACTAGATAAATCACTATCTTAATAACTCTATAAAAACATTTATCAGTCTCTCAATATCTCTGTAACAGTGTGTATTAATGATTCACTGGGGTATGTGAGTGGGTGCATATGTCTCTGAGTGAGTCTGTGAGTGGATATGTGAGTAGACTCATGAGTCTTTGACTGAGTCTGTGAGTGGGTGCAAGAGTGTTTGAGTGGGTATGTGAGTGGGGGTATGAGTGTCCGAGTGGGTATGTGAATGGGAGTATAAGTGTCTGAGTGGGTATGTCAGTGAGTACATTAGTGTGTGGCTAGATCTATGACTCAGTGCATAAGTGTCTGAGGGGGTCTGTGAGTGGGCGTATGAGTCTTTCACTGGGTCTGTCAGTGGGTGCTTAAGTCTGTCAGTCAGTGTGTGAATGGGTATATGAGTGTTTGAGTGGGTCTGTGGCTGGCTGTAATAGTCTGTGAGTGTGTCTGTAACTGGATGCATAAGTCTCTGAGTGAGTTTGTGAGTGGGTGCATCAGTGTCTGAGTGGGTATACGAGTGAGTGCATGAGTCTCTGTATGGATATACGAGTGGGTGCACGAGTCTCTGAGTGGGTATATAAGTGGGCGCATGAGTCTCTGAGTGAGTCTCTCACTGTGTGTATAAGTCTTGGAGTGGTTATATGAGTAGGCACATGAGTCTCTTACTAAGTCTATGAGTTGGTGCAACAATGTCTGAGTGGGTCAGTGAGTGGTGTATGAGTGTCTGAATTGGTATGTGAGTGAATGTATGAGTCTTTAAATGGGTATGTGAGTGGGCACATGAGTTTTTGAGTTGGTCTGTGAGTAGGCGTATGAGTCTCTGAGTGCATATGTGAGTACATAGATATGTTTCTCAGTGAGTCTCTGACTGGGTGCAAAAGTGTCTGAGTGGGTATGTAAGTGGGTGTATGAGTTGAAATGTGAATGGGTGTATGACTGTCTGAGTGGATATGGGAGAGGACATATCAATTTGTGACTGGATCTATGAGTGGGTGCTTAAGTGTTTGAACGGGTCTGTGAGTGAGTGTATCAATTTCTCAGTGCGTGTGTTAGTGGAAGCATAAGACTCTCAGTGGGTCTATGAGTGGGAGCATGAGTCTCTGACTGCATCTGTGATTGGGTGCATGAGCCTCTGAATGCTTTTGTGAGTACACACATGGGTCTCTGGGGTGAGTCTGTGCGTGGGTGCATTAGTGTCTAATTGAGTGGGTGTATGATTGTCTGAGTGGATATGTGAGTAGGTACATGAGTCTGTGACTGTGACCAGTGAGGGTGGGTATATAGATATAGATACTTTTTGTTTTATATTTGACATTCTACAAGCAAATGTATGACACGTGGAGCTTTTCCCTTCAGCTAACTAAAAGTTCCCAGTGGACTGACCTGTGCCACTGTCTGCCGACCATCCAACAAAATAAAATGAAACTACGACAGAAGGGCTCCATCGTCTAGGTGTAGCCAACCGTTTCTATGCCAGGGTGTTTGCACATTCCTAAAACCCATAGCAAGCGTCCTAGTGCTAATAGGGCAGTAATGCTGCACAATAATGGCGCTAGAAGGATGAATAACTGGAAGCGTAATGGACTCCTTATAGCATAAATGACGCCTGGGTGGGGGATGTGATACTTGGGCATGTGGGTAGGTAGCTGAATAGATGGATGCATGTGAGAAGCAATGAAAAAGGTAGGCATGTCTGCGTGTGTGAATGAGTAGATGAATGAATGAACAGAGACATGGGGTGTTGGATAGATAGGTGTGGAGGCGAGTGAACCGACTGAAAAACGAATGGATGCATATGTCAGCTCATAATTAAACATTGGGATAGAAGGATAGTTGAAGCAGGTGATCTGTCAATGTTTGCAACCCGTTTGCGCATGCAAAAGTACACAGGGCCATGTACAATTCCTAAATAGCGAGTCACAATTTATTTGCGACTCGCTATTCAGGAATTGCGAGTCGCTATTAGGAAGGGGCGTTCCCTTCCTAATAGCGACCGCAAAGCCATGTATGAATGTTTTGCGACCGCAATTGCGGACGCAAAACACTCGCAAGTTACCACCCTCTTCAAGAGGGTGGCAATGGAGTCGCAAATGGGACCCCTTCCCCTTTGTGACTGGCCCCAAAAATATTTGTTAAGAGCAGGCAGTGGTCACAGGGACCACTACCTGCCCTTAAAAAATGAAAGGAAAACGTTTCATTTTTTTTTTTAAATGCATCCCGTTTTCCTGCATTTAAAAAAAAAACTGCTTTATTTAAAAGCAGTCCCAGACATGGAGATCTGCTGAGCCCAGCAGGCCACCATCCCTGGGAGTGGCTGCCATTCCCAAAGGGGTCGCAAACTGCGTGTGGCTCATGAATATTCATGAGCCTCGCAATTTGCAACCCCATTGGGAATCGCAAACAGTGTCTCAGACACTGTTGTGCATACCAATTTGCGAGTCACAAATGCGACGCAATTTGCGACTCGCAAATTGGCGGGTCGTACATTTGGCCCTGGGAATTTAAGAATTCTACATTTTCTCCACACAGAAGATCATGGCCACAAAAAAAACGTGCAAATAACTGTTTCATGGGCCATCCCTAAATAAATCAAGCATTAGCAATACCAATAGGTCTTGCCTATGCAAGAGCTATTGGCTTTGCCAATATGTTTTATCCATGTTGCACACCAGCGTGGCTACTGTTCAGCATGGCTAAAGGTTAGTGGGCTAAAGAGCAGCATGGAGCGGAGTGTCATAAAGTGAAGTAGAATGGAGAGTCATGGAGTGGCGTGGAATGTCATGGAGGAAGTAGAGTGTTGTATAGTGGAGATGAGGTGAGTGGCATAGAGTGTCAGAGAGGAGTGGAGTCGCATAGACTGACATGGAGTGGTGTAGAGCAGAGTGGAGTGCCATAGAGTGTGTTGTGTAGAGTGGTGTAGAGCAGAGTAGATTGTTGTAGAGTGGAGAAGTGTAGGAGAGTGGAATGGCATAGAGTGGAGCAGTGTGTCAGAGTGGAGCAAAGTGGCATAGAGGGAGTTGTGTAGAGAGTCGTGGAGTAGTATTGTAGAGTGGCATCGAGTGGAGTAGGGTGTCAGAGTGGAGTAGAGTTTAACATAATAGACCGTCTTAGAGTGAAGTGTTGTAGAGTGGCCTAGAGTGAAGTGGCGTAAAGGACAGTGGTGCAGAGTAGATTGGCGGAGTGCATTAGTAAAGTGGTGTAGAGTCAATTGGCATAGAGTAGATTGTTTCAGAGTAGAGTGAAGTGGTGTAGAGTGGAGTGGTTCAGGGTAGAGTGGAGTGGTTCGGGGTAGAGTAGTGTGGCATTGAGTCAGTGGTGCAGAATAGATTAGAGTGGCATGGAGTGATGCAGAGTGTAGTGGCGTAGAGTGCCATATATTTGAGTGTTGCAGAGTAGAGTGCAGTGGCATAGAGTAGAGTGGTGCAGAGAGCAGTGGTATAGAGTAGAATAGAGTGGCATAGATAGCAGCGAAATAGAGCGCAATGGTGTAGAGTATTGAGGTGCAGAGTAGAGTGTTGTTGAGTTCAGTTGTGGAAAGTGCAGTCTTGCAGAGTAGAGTGTTGTAGAGTTCGGTGGCACAGAGCAGAGTGGAACAGAGTAGCGTAGAGTGCAGTGACAGTGCAATGGTGTACATTGGCTTAGCTTGCAGTGACACAGAGTAGAGTAGCATAGAGTGCAGTGGCCTAGAATGCAATCTTGTAGAGTGGGTAGAGCCCAGCTGCACAGAGTGGAGTGATGCAGAGTAGAAAAGAGTGACATAGCGTGCAGTGGTGCAGGGTGCATTGGTTTTGAATAAAGTGGTGTTCAGTGCATTGGGGTAGAGTGCAGTGGTTTAGAGTGGTGTAGAGGGCAGTGGTATAGAGTAGATTGGTGCAGTGGCGTGGAGTGGTGTGGCATAGAGTGCAGAGGCATAGAGTGCAGTGGTGTAGGTGTCTCAGAGTAGAGTGAAGTGGCTTAGAGTGGAGTGGTACAGGGTAGAGTGCAGTAGCATAGAGCAAGTATTCTCTCAGCAGTTCATGGATCACCATGGGATACTTTTAGCTGTTCTCTATGTTATGTGTGTACAGAAAACAGAAGAAACAGGAAAAAACAACTTGACTTGGAATTCAATTCAGTTTACATCAAAAAATGTACCCAGCCTTACCTGTGAGGACTTCAGAATATGTTTAGGTTACTCCAGGGCAATTTCATGATTACTACTTTGAGTGTTCTGTGATCAACTTAATAGCACTGCTGTGTTAAGCTATTACACAAAACAGAAAACCACTAATAATATTATTGAATTTTTTTAATCCTTTCCCACCTCAAATAGATCTTTGTCACTCCAATCAAGTAATTTTGTTAACAGAAAACGTACAATAGTTACTGTAAGCGTAGGGGTTATCACCATTAGTGCAGGAGTGGTATTAAGTGAGTAATTGTGCATGAATGAGACTGCTCAAGATGTTGTAGTTGTGTCTTTAAGTAAGCCTTTAAGTGGATTTGTGAGTGGTCTAGGGGGTACTGCAGTTCTGCCCGTGGTTGTGAACTGCAGAAGTAGCTGACTGTGGATAGTTTGATCAAATGATGTGAACGGCCATGGAATCCGCGAGTGAAGAAAGAAGTGCTTTGTGTGGCTGTGGGGCATTTTGAGTGGCTTTAGTTTATAGTGTCATGGAGCTCTGGTACCTGAAGAGGTCCTGGATGTTTGTGAATGACAGCTTGGGTTCAAACAGGCTGAGAAGGGTTATATGATATTGTGGTTGAAGGCAGGACATTTTTGGGTGGTCAGGTAGATCGGATTGTGAACCAATCAGAATCTGAATTTTCTGAACCAACTGCTTCTATATAGACCAGCTTGAAAAATTATTTACTGGTCACAAAAATATTGGTTGCAATTTGCGACCCGTGTTTTGAGAGCAGTATATAGTACATGTTGCCCCTACTAGTTTAAATGGTTGGCTACTGCTGTTAATTTTCGTCTACTGCATTCAGATTTTACCCTTCCACCCTAAAGCTTTTTTCTGAGAACAGTGCAGGCCTTGTCAATCCCGCCACTCATGCAGTTAAACAATGGAAACAAGGCCTATCATAGCCCAAACATAAACGTTACTTGAGACGGACAACAGTCTTATTAGTCAATCAGCAACTAAAACAGTTTGTTCAGCCAGGGTAGAGTTGACATCTATCCCCGCCTTCTCCTGAGCCCTGTGACCAGGTGAGATAGTCAACGTATGTGGCTACTGGCACTAGTGATTGAACTCAGGTAATAGATAACTTGAAGTGGATATTCTTGATGTGAAATGCAAAAGAGCATACAGATGTCATCATAAAGAAAGTCAACAACCTTGCATGTCCTACGGATACAGAACAAGGTATGGTTGCACTCTGGAGTTATCGTTCACAGACAAGGCCCAACCGATTGACACTTACCCTAAGCAGTGTTAATGACAAGGAAGAGGATGTCCTGCAGCCCCCTTGTAACTTGTGCTCTCCGACATCCACCAGCCCGCTGACACTTCAGTCACACACCTTAGCTCTCCATCTTTGAATTTTGTAATGGAAAGCTTCTATTATTTTGAAAAGCTGCTTCAACTTTGTATTAAAAAGTGTGGGAGGTGAAATTTTTTTGGGGTTGTTAAGACTTCATTAATTACATATGCTTTCCTGTCACACACTTCTTTCACCCCATTGCCAACCATCCCTCCTGCCTTTTTTTCACTTCCTTTTAGCCATCCCATCATCAATTATTGCCCTCTGCTGCCACTAATACTGCCCAGTTCCCATCACACACTTCAGTCCTGACTCAGTTTGTCCCTCTCCGTGCACCCAACATAGTCTCCCTTCTGTCATGGCACCATCCCCCATCACCATTCTGTGATCCTGTCTTGACACCAAAACACTCCACTTTTAAAATTCTTTCTCCCTTCATGTAAGTCATCCCTTCATGTACCCTCTTCTGTGTCACCCAACTCCACCTGTCCCGTAACCACTCCTCCCAACTGCCCCCATTCTCAATCATTCCCATCATGCATCTCATGTCCTTTCTTGCCACCTGTACACTACACCTCCCACAAATTTCCTTTCACCCTACCTGTCAGCCGTCAGCTATAACATGCCATTTGTACCTATTTCCTGCTCCCACCTGTGTGGATTGGAGTGGCAGAGTGCTGCAGTGTGGCATTGTGTGGAATGGCATAGAGTGAGGCGAGTTAGAGTGGGGTAGAGCAGAGTGGGTTGATAGTACTGCACAAAACTTAGAAACATTGGCAAAGCGAATAGCTGTTGCCTACGTGAAAGCTATTAATTTTGCCAATGTATTTCAGTCATGTTGTACAGTAGTGTGGCTGCTGGTGAGCAGGGCTAAAAGTTAGTGCACGGCATATAGGATAGTGATTTCGATTGAACTGGCATAGAGTGGAGTGGCGTAAAGTGGCATACAGTGGAGTAGAGCGATGTAGAGGAGAGTGGAGTAGAGTGGCGAAGAGTAGAGTGGCAGTTCCTGAGTAGCGTGCTACTCGCTGAAAAAGTGCTTCAACTCCCCATCAGAGGTAGCAAGCGCTATATAAATGCAAACCTTTGCCCCTCTTCTATCCCTCCACTATCCTTCTTAATCCAAATAACTGACTAACATATCCACCACTCAAACTACTTTCATATTTCACTATACTAATTCACCACTAATCCTTTATGGGTTTCGGAGTAGCGTGCTACTCGCCGAAAAAGCACTTCGACGTCTCGTAAGGGGAGGTAAGAGCTATATAAATGCAATTACAATACAATAGAGTGCTGCAGTGTGGCATTGTGTGGAGTGGCGTGGTGTGGAGTGAAGTGACAGATTGACGTGGAACAGAGTGGAGTCACGTGAATTGAGACTACTACTGCACAAAATTTGGAAGCATCGGCATAGACAATAGTTCTCGCATACGTGAGAGCTACTGGTTTTGCCAATATCTTTCAGCCATGTTGTACAGCAGCATGGCTGATTGTCAGCATGGTTAAAAGTTACAGCGTGGCATATAGGATATTGGCTTAGATTGAACTGGCTTAGAGTTGTGTGGTGTAAAGAGTGTCAGAGTGCAGAAGTGTGGCATGGAGTGAAGTGACTTAGAGCCACTCTAAGCAGAGAGCAGAGTGGAGTCACTTGGAGTGGGATAAAGCACCGCAGTGTGGCACTGTGAGGAGTGGAGCAGAGTGGCATGGGGTGGAGTAGACTAGTACAGTATAAGTAACTAAAGCGCCAACAGAGACAGATAGGGTGAAAGCAACATAAATAAGAAGCTGGGTGCCTGTTAAAAGTAGGAAAGCACATTGCACGTCCAGAAATAATACTGAAATGCTTATAAATTTAAAAAAAATGTGCACTGCAAAAAGATGAAGAAGAACAAATACGAGGAAGAACACATGTATGTGGTCCATGCTCTAGGGATAAGCAATACAAGAAAGGAAGGGAACCCTACAGGAGCTAGGCAAGCGAAAGATTGCAAATGAGAATGACAACAAAAAGAACTAATGGTATGCTGTTGGTGGGCTGTAAGCCCCCTAAACAGGTAACAATATGTCTGACAGCATAGCACTTGCGCTCTGTAACACCTAAACACCTAAACAACATTCTCACATTGTATGAACCATTATTGCACTATTGTACCATGCCTGGGTTACAATGTGAAAACATTTTGTCAGGTGGAGGAGTAGGGAAGAACAGTGGAGAAGGAGGAAGGAAGCAAGAAGAGGTGGATGTCATGAAGGATAGGTGTGAGAAGGAAAAACAGATAAAAGGGAGAGAGAGGAAGGAGGAGAGATCAAGGAGGGATCCACAGACAGACAAGGAATGAGAAGAGTGAAGAGAACTGGGTAAAGCAGAGATTGGAGTGCAACAAAGAAACGATGAGGATAAAAAGTGGAAAGAGGGGAAGTGGAAGTGAAGAAAAGTGTACCTAGGGGAGAGTGTAGAAGGGAAGAAAAAGGAAAGTTGAAGGATACGACAGGAAATTGGAAAGCAGTTAGTAGCGAGCAAGAATGGAAAGAAGAAAAGCAGGCAGAGCGTGGAGAGCAGGAAAGGAACGAGGTGAGAAGGTGAGTAAGAAAAGCAGATTGTGAGGGAGAGCGAGAAAGTCTATACCTCTGCTTCATAATGTATGGAGTAATAAAATGTAAAGTTGAGTGATGAGACTATCACTCCTGGGCCTGCCTCACCTAATGTACAGCTTTGCTGTCCAAGACACACAATAGTGATTCTTTCATCGTGTTAGGGTTTCCTGCCATCAAAAGAAGTTTTCGAGGCATCACAATGGGTATTCCTGATAAGAGATAATGAAGTGTCAGTCACCCCATCAAGATTAAGTTTTGGTGGAGAATCACACTGACACTTCAGTCACATAGGATAAGGCTTTGAGACAAATTCCCACTACGGACTTCTTTCAAAATGAAGTACCACATTCAATTGTACAGCGCCTTGAGACCCTCATGGGTGAGTAGCGCGCTTTAAAAGCCCCCTGATTGATTGAATTGCATTCAGATAGGCTCCCACACAAACACTTTTAAATTTATAAAGCATGAAATTCAACGGACCCTGCCCCATTTGTGTTGAGAGGCGAGCTCATAACCACCCTCAGTAGAGGTGGGGGAGCCACTGACGCCTCGAGGAAAAGTGCTTTTTGAAGTCTAAACCCGAAACTAGACAAACTTTCACAGGTGGAGATGTTGTCTAGGGGTTAGAAATGCCAACCCTGGCATATGGGGGAACCGCAGTGGCATAGCCAAGGTGTCATGGGTCCTAGAACAAGGAAGGAGGTGCCCCTCCCATAACCCATAGCTACTGTTTGAATTGTAAAATACAGAAATAATTAGGGTTCAGTGGGACACTCAGGCCTACGTGCCCTAGTGCCACTGCACCTGCTGCACCAATAGAAGCTTCACCCCTGGCAACCAGGTTCGAATCCCAGCCTTGGCTAAAAATCCTCTGAATCTGGTCAAATGTCCCTGTGCTGACAAAAAAAGTTGTAATGTAATCTGTGTTTGTTCTGAAGTGCCTTTAAGTCATTGGGCAAAGTATATTTTGTGCTATAAAAACTGGTTTCTGATTGTCATCGACACTCTAATAACATATGGCAACAATTTAAAGACTGGGCATTACTTTTGATGGGAAAGAGAGATTCCCATCTCGTGGCTGAATGGCTCAGTGAAACCAGGTCTATCCTGCCTTCCTAGCTAGACGAAATTGAGTGAGCCTATGCAAATACTTTATTTCTCCTTTTCGAGTCTCCTTTCCGTTCATTATCTAAAAATAGAGCTAGAGAGAGAGAGACCACTTTCAAATAGCCGAGTGCAGGAAGTGCAATGTGCAAAAAACTCGTGTTTGATTTAATTAACTAAGATATTACTCTAAGAAGAATGAGAATCTAGGTTACATATAGAGTTGACATGACAACGTAGTTGCCTCTTAGTTTACTAACATTGTTAACAGAAAGGAGGCAGGAATGTTTATCAGATCATGTCACTTGCAATAAATACTTATCAATACAGTGATATCATCTGATGATCTAAAATGAAACACTTTCCCATGTTAAAGTAATACAGTATTTTTATTTTCAAGACACCTTATCATATTTTTTGCATGATTTCCAGACAAAGTATTTCTAAAGCTAGACTCGTACATGGGTTTCAAGAGCCAGATCTCTTGACTCAGCTCCAGCTCGGCTACCCCTTTCAACTTGTTGACTCGTCCACCTCTACCCCCACTATGCAAGTGCTGCATTCAACGGTCCATGCAGGGTCTCAAAATCCCACAATCATGCAAAGCCACAGGTTTTTGTGTCCCATTCCCACATTTAAAAATAAAGAAAGCCAAAATTGGTAAATATCGCAACGGAGAGACATACTGCATCCACCTACTCCACTCCAAAACGGAGCAGTAGGTTCGAGGGCTGCAATTTAAATGGCGGGCTCCCCCCTTTCAAACAAAGCACAGCACTTGCAAACAGTGCTTTAAATGGGCCGGTACTCACCGGTACTGAGTACCGGCACTTCCGAATTTTTTTGGCGTCAGTACCGGCACTTCTCTGTAGCCAGGGAGAGTACCGGTACCCTGATCCACGGCAGGCTCAGGTTAGGTTTCTGCTCCAGTGCAGGGCAGAGGCCGCTATGCTTCCGAGGAGCTTGTAATCAACTCGGCTGAAGTATCCTTTTGCAGAGTTGCTGGTGAAGATTCCAGCAGCGCCCATTTGAATGTCCCCAAACTGCAGGGGGGTAAGAGGGCTTGTGTCACGCTGTGATTAACAGGACAGGGTCTCTAGACAGACCCTGCACTGTCAATCAAGTGCGCAGCGACCATTCGGGTGAAAGTGCCATCATGACTTTCATTTTGTGTAATGAGGTAATCTGTGTTTTTTGACATAAACACATTTCTCATGTGTTTTAATATGTGCTGCAACTGGTACAGAAGTCATGTATGATGACATTTTGCCCCTAGCCCCGCCCACTTGCCACACCTCTATTTTAATGAGTACCTGCACTTATTTTTCCCCATTTAAAGCACTGCTTGCAAAGAACCACAAAGGGCGATGAGAGGCGGCAAATCACAGCCCTTACTTTCCGTCTCTGCTCATCCTCGACCCCACAACACCACTAAAAATACAGAATGAAATAGAACACTGATTTCTCCTTCTCTCTTGTATGCAGCACCAAATCCAAGCGTGGCCCGACACAGCAGCATCTTCTCTTTCCCCTTGTCCTCACTCAGTCGCTCACACTGTACTTCCGCCTCCGCTCCGATTCAAAGGCCACACACATTTGCATAAAAGAAACAGACAAAGAACTGCAGCAAATGCACAGTGCAATACTTACCTGGCAGTCATAAAGCAGTGGCAATGGCAGTGTCCTCATTTATAAAAACGTGCTACCTAAAATCTCTCTGCAGATGGGCACACCATCTGTAGAAGCCTTTATTTTTTTTTCTTATTTGAGCCAACGAACTATCATAGAAGCAGAATTAGACACTGAAGACATTTTAATTTGTTTGAAAGTGAAGCATTTATAACTGCAGTTTTATATAGCGTGAACTTGACCCAATTGGCCTCAGAGCGCTTTACACGAGAACGAGATATGTTTACAGGCAGAGGTTGCACTTTTTTATTCACAGGGAGGTTCATGTTACACAATCACGGAATGCTGAGCAGAGGTCTCGAAGAGACTCAGAGTTGTTTCAAAGCTTCACTCGTAATTAAATTCATTTAATAAAACCGCCACACGTATTACTATAAAAGCCACAAATACTGGTTATTCTGAGAGCCATTGGAATTATGCAATATTGGAAAACCTAACGCTGACGCTGGCAACGTTGACTAAATTAGGTGGCAAGAAAAGGAATATGATACTGCATTATGTGCTGTGACATATATATATATATATATATACATATATATATATATATATATATATATATATATATATATATATATATATATATATATATATATTATCTACTGGCGGTCGCCAGTAGATAGTTATAGTTAGGACCTATTATCCATAGGAAATCCGCGACATTCTATTTGCAATAACGTTGGCGCCGGTTGACGAATCTTCGCAAGCTTCCAACTTGTTGGGGCGCTCCGGTCCGCTCCTACCCTGAAAGTCTCGGGGTGATACGTCAAGCGGGGGCCGATAAAAAGGGGGTCCCAAAATGCGTTTTCCCCATTCATTTTTCCATAGGAACCTTTAGTCGCAGCTACAGCCCGAACTGCTGAACGGAATTACCCCAAATTTGGCAAAAAGGTAGCCCTTGGTTCAGACTGGTGCCTTTTGCTAAAATGGTGTAAATCCGTTCAGTAGTTCCTGAGAAATTCACAATTAAAATCACATATATATCTATGGGCGCGTCGGATCCGCGTACCCTCCCGAACACGAGCTGCATGCTAATTGGCTGTCAACACTCCAAATCAAGAAGTGTTGGCAGCCATTTTATCCCTCGGTAGAACCGAGGGACAGAAACAAGTGCGCAAGCGCAAAAGGGGGCAGGGTAGAAACACCCTGACCCCTAGGTCTGCTCAGGGGTCCCACAAGGACCCCCTGGGCAGAAAAATATATATATTTTTTTAAATTGGCGGGATGCGCTTAGGGTGCGCGGATCCCACCGAGAAAAAAAAGAAACAAGTGCGCAAAACGCACAAAGGGGGCAGGGTAGAAACACCCTAACCCCTAGGCCTGCTCAGGGGGTCCCACAAGGACCCCTGGGCAAAAAGCATTTTTTTTTTTTTAAATCGGCAGGATGCGCTCAGGGTGCGCGAATCCTGCCGAAAAAAAATCGAGCGCGCGGTCACCCGCGCTTTGATGTTAATTGGCCCCGGGTGGCCCAAGTCCCGGGGGCATGGTGGGGGATAATTTAATGTGTGGGGGCCTCAAAGGGCCCCCAAGCCCGGGGACCGCCACCCCCGGGGCTTTTTAAAAAAATGGTGCGGGAGGGCTCTGAGATCTCCCGCAGCCCCGGGACCACCACCTCCCCGGGGCTTTTTAAATTAATTTAACAACCTGTGTGGGGGGCTCCGGCCCCCACACGCCCGGGACCGCCACCTCCCGGGGCACTAACAAATTAAAATGGGGGTCCGTTTTGGACCCCGAAGCCCGAGGACCACCACCTCCCGGGGCTGTGCTGATGTAGGGAGGGGCCTCGCGGCCCCCTCCTGGAGCCCTTGATGGCCCTGGGGACCGCCACCCCCAGGGCCGGCTTCTGCAGTGTCCCGGGGTGCCTACCCCGGGACACTGTAGTTTGCTATGGCAGGACGGGAGCCTCGCGGCTCCCGTCCTGCCATAGCAAACTGCTTTGGATATTGGAAGAGAGAGCAGGAAACCTGCTCTCTCTTCCAATATCCAAAGCACATTGCTTTCCACATGGGGAGCAGCATGTCAGCTGCTCCCCATGTGGAAAAGCAATGCCGGCTCCCAAGGGACGTGGGGAGCCGGCGGGACTGTGGGGGATTGGGGACCCCCACAGTCCGCAACGGAGAGGGCCAGCCCGGGGGATGGGGTCCCTGGGGCAAGTAGTGGCCCAGGAGGGGGCCACGCGGCCCCCTCCCCAAAAAAGAAAAATTAAAAAATTAAAAAAATGGAAAGGCCGGCCCCGGGGATGGGGTCCCCGGGGCCTTAAATGGCCAGAGGAGGGGGCCAAGCAGCCCCCTCCAAAGAATAAAAATAAAAGGCCATGCCCCGGGGATGGGGTCCCCGGGGCCAATACAGGCCCAGGGAAGGGGGCCACGGCGCCCCCTTCCCGTTTTTTTTAATTACAAATTTTAAAAAGGGGTAAGGCCCTGGGGATGGGGTCCCCAGGGCATAAAAACAGGAAAAAGGAAGGGGGCCACACAGCCCCCTTCAGAGGACAAAATTTTTTTTTTTTTTTAAAACGATCGGGCCCGCAGGCCCCGCCCCTTCCTTCACCACTCTGCAAACGCGCACCCTGGCGCGTTTGCAGAGGGGAACGAATTCCCCTTGAATACTGGGGGTCCCTGGGGACCAACTAGCCCACCAGGAACCTCCAATATGCGCCAGGGGCTGCGTTGCAGAGACGTGTAGAGAGGCCACACCCCTTTTACACCTCTCTGCAACGCAGCTCTGTGGCGCTTTTGGAGGTATATGGTGGGCTAGTTGGACTCCGGGACCCTCAGGATTCAAGGGACTTAATCCCCAACTTAAAACGCGCCACGGGCGCGTTTGCACAGTGGTGAAGGGAGGGGCGGGGCTTCAGGTGACATGTGTGCAAACAGGCCCCGTGGCGCGTTTTAAGATGGGGAATTAAATCCCCTTCAATCGTGAGGGTCCCTGGGGGCCAAGTAGCCCAACAGGTACATCCAGAAAGCGCCACAGAGCTGCGTTGCAGAGAGGTGTAAAAGGGGTGTGGCCTCTCTACACGTCTCTGCAACGCAGCCCCCTGGCGCATATTGGAGGTTCCTGGTGGGCTAGTTGGCCCCTAGGGACCCTCAGGATTCAAGGGGACTTAATCCCCCAACTTAAAACGCACCACGCGGCGCGTTTGCACAGATGTCACCTCAGGCCCCGCCCCCTCCCTTCACCATTGTGCAAATATTCCTCTAAAATCAGCCGAAATACGAATTCCGATTTACTCACCTGTTATCAGGAGAGACCTCAGTGCTGTATCTTTCAGCCCAGTACTGGTCCTGAAAAGTAATTCTAACCATACTTACCAGTAACTTGAATTTCCTTCCATGGGCTAACATTGACTGGTTTCACTTGGAAATTCTTCTAAGTGTGGAGTTTTGGAACTTTAAAATATTCCTCTAAAATCAGCCGAAATACGAATTCCGATTTACTCACCTGTTATCAGGAGAGACCTCAGTGCTGCATCTTTCAGCCCAGTACTGGTCCTGAAAAGTAATTTTAACCGTACTTACCGGTAACTTGAATTTCCTTCATAGGCTAACATTGACTGGTTTCACTTGGAAATTCTTCTAAGTGTGGAGTTTTGGAACTTTAAAATATTCCTCTAAAGTCAGCCGAAATACGAATTCCGATTTACTCACCTGTTATCAGGAGAGACCTCAGTGCTGCATCTTTCAGCCCAGTACTGATCCTCAAAAGTAATTTTAACCGTACTTACCAGTAACTTGAATTTCCTTCCATAGGATATCATTGCCTGCTTTTTGCTGAAAAAGTTTCTAAGTGTTGATTTTTGAAACATACAAATATTCCTGTAAAATCAGCCGAAATACGAATTCCGATTTACTCACCTGTTATAAGGAGAGACCTCAGTGCTGTATCTTTCAGCCCAGTACTGGTCCTGAAAAGTAATTTTAACCGTACTTACCAGTAACTTGAATTTCCTTCCATAGGCTAACATTGACTGGTTTCACTTGGAAATTCTTCTAAGTGTGGAGTTTTGGAACTTTAAAATATTCCTCTAAAATCAGCCGAAATACGAATTTCGATTTACTCACCTGTTATCAGGAGAGACCTCAGTGCTGCATCTTTCAGCCCAGTACTGATCCTCAAAAGTAATTTTAACCGTACTTACCAGTAACTTGAATTTCCTTCCATAGGATATCATTGCCTGCTTTTTGCTGAAAAAGTTTCTAAGTGTTGATTTTTGAAACATACAAATATTCCTGTAAAATCAGCCGAAATACGAATTCCGATTTACTCACCTGTTATAAGGAGAGACCTCAGTGCTGTATCTTTCAGCCCAGTACTGGTCCTGAAAAGTAATTTTAACCGTACTTACCAGTAACTTGAATTTCCTTCCATAGGCTAACATTGACTGGTTTCACTTGGAAATTCTTCTAAGTGTGGAGTTTTGGAACTTTAAAATATTCCTCTAAAATCAGCCGAAATACGAATTCCGATTTACTCACCTGTTATCAGGAGAGACCTCAGTGCTGCATCTTTCAGCCCAGTACTGGTCCTGAAAAGTAATTTTAACCGTACTTACCGGTAACTTGAATTTCCTTCATAGGCTAAGATTGACTGGTTTTCAGCAAAAAAGTTTCAAAGTGTTGATTTTCACAAACTACAAATATTCCTTAAAAATCGCCTGTATGACTTAAACGCATTCTTTCAACTGTTTACAGGAGATGCACCAGTGCTGGATCCTGGATCCAACACTGAGTAAGAAAAAGTAACGATAACAGTTTTTACCTGCTAAGTGAATTTCCTTCCATAGGATAACATTGGTGATTCTATGAGAAAAAGTTTCTAAGTGTCAACTTTTAAAATACAATAATATTCCTTAAAAATCACGACTGTAACCAAAACGCTTTTACTCAACTGTTTACAGGAGATGTACCAGGACTGAATCTAGGATCCAGTCCTGTGGTTACAAAAGTAATCCATAAAGTAACTAATTGCATTTAACTAGAAATTCACATTGAGCTGAATGTTGCATTGTGTTTGGAAATGTGTTGCCCATTGCAACAACTGTAACTACTCTACTTAAAAGTCTATTGCCTATCTGCAAAGTATTTAAACTAAAGTAATTCATTCTGAGAAAGTATTTTTGTAATGTAATGTATAATGTAATTACAATGTAATTTAAAAATAAAATATGTAAAAAAATTGTTTCTAAAAATGTAGTAAATCAGTATGAAAAAAATTAATATAACAATTAATACATTTAAAAATTGTCATTTACAAAACCTTTGAAATTCACAGAAAAAACCGTAGGTTTCAGGCACGTTATAGTTAGAAATTAGCATTTAAAAAACCTTTGAAATTCACTGAAAAACCATAGGTTTCAGACACGTTATAGTTACAAATTAGCATTTAAAAAACCTTTGAAATTCACTGAAAAAACCATAGGTTTTAGGGACAGTTATAGTTACTTGGACATTGCACTCGTACAAAACCCGTGAAATTCCCCCGTTATAGTTAGTTCAGCTAACTATAACTCGCGCCCACAATGCACTGCTGATGACGTCACATATTACATCACTCATGACATGGTCAGTGACATCACTGATGACATCACTGATAACATCTCAAATGACATCACTGATGACATCATCCACGTGATAATCTGATGCACCTCCTCACACCCTAATATAACCTTTGATACACCCACTCTAAATTACAGACTGCCATTCGCAAAACCATAGACACTCCAACACCAATAACTACATACCCACTCACTGATTCTTAGGTCTACACACACACATCCACTCACTCACCCGTACAGTCACTCATACTTACGGTCACTCAGTACAGGACAATCATATGCACTCTTACTCCTATATAGACACTCAAACAACGCCACTCATCCATAGAGATACTCACACACCTAGTCAGTCATGCAAATAATTAAACACACTGCCATTTACTCACCTATACAGTTATACACACACCAGCTCACTTACTCATACAAATAGTAGCACATTGTTACGCTCTTATACAATCACTGATACAAGCACACACTCATCCATACAGCCACTATCACAATCACTCACTCTTGCTTATAGCTATTTATATACTCCAACACACATATATACTGCCTTTCACATATGTAGTTACTCACACATGTACCACTGGGACATACATTCACTCACTAACACACTCTTACACACACTTACCCACCCATACAGTCTATCACAGATGCACTCTTGAAACCATCCACCCAGTGAATCACCCACTCACACATCTATGCACAGAGTTGCACACACCCCTCCCACACAAACACTCAGGCACCCATACAGATACTCAGACAAGCATTCAATAACTCATATAGACACTCATGTAGCTATTCACAAACACATGCAGCCACTAACACAGCAACAGACAGACGGATACAGACATTCATCCAGTTTAGTCACTAACCCATGCATTCAGTAAGATACGTTAAATCACTCACTTATAGAGTCAGTCACGCACCTACTAAATCATCCATACAGACACTTACACACCCACTCATTCTTCAATACGTCTTTTCCTATATATATTAAAAATATTTAAACTTTACAGAAACACACAGTCACTGGATGATGTCATCAGTGATGTCATCAGTGATGTCATCAGTGATGTCATTTGAGATGTCATCAGTGATGTCATCAGTGATGTCACTGACCATGTCATGAGTGATGTAATATGTGACGTCATCAGCAGTGCATTGCGGGGCGCGAGTTATAGTTAGCTGAACTAACTATAACGGGGAATTTCACGGGTTTTGTACGAGTGCAATGTCCAAGTAACTATAACTGTCCCTAAAACCTATGGTTTTTCAGTGAATTTCAAAGGTTTTTTAAATGCTAATTTGTAACTATAACGTGTCTGAAACCTATGGTTTTTCAGTGAATATATATATATATATATATATATATACATATATATATATATATATATATATATACATATATACATATATATATATATATATATATACATATATATATACATATATATATATAAATATATATATATATATATATATATATATATATATATATATATATATATCCCGCTCTACCCCATGCCAGAAAAAGTATTTGCCTGTGTATTTCTGTGCAAGGAGGTGAGAAAGGGATGGGGGGGTTTTCCTCTCGACCTTTTCATTACTACACGCATTAAGAGACAATACTTTTTAACACTCGCATTGGTATGCAGATACGTGAAAGAAAGTTAAATAATTTCAGACTGCTGTTGCAAATCCAACCCCATTTGCACTTACAAAAGGACAGTGTAATAACATTGCAGTACTTTGGGCGCAATTATGCTGTATAAATATCTGTACTGCAATGTGGGCAACAACGTGATTACATCAATGGTGCATTATGGTCATTGAAGGACATTAACATCACTTTGAGTCACGTGACAGCAGTGCGCATAAAAGAGCATGCAGTAACGTCATTTGCAAACTTCTCTCACCTGTGAACAAGGCTAAAGGAAGCCGAAACACGTAAGGAGTGGAAGAATGAGAGTGCTGTTTTTATCATGAGGAAAATAAATGCGTGCTGTTTTGAAATTGGGCTCGGCACTTCTTTGATGTTTCATATATATATATATATATATTTTTTTTTCTATAGGGCGAACTAGACCCCAAGGAATCAGAGCACTTCACCTGAGCACAATGTGCGTTACAGACGGACACATTCATTTTTTTGTTAGGCTCAGGGAGATTAAGTGATTTGCCCAGAATCACAGCATGTTGAGCATCCCTGCCGAGGCTCGAACCGGATACCCAGCTCCGAGGTTGACCGCTCTAGCCATTAGGCCACATCCTCTACTCTTTTGATTTTCAATTTTACTACACTTTCCCAGAGAAGGTTTCTAAAAATAAATAAATAAACTAAAATGTTGGACATGTTCCTGAAGCAATCAACAAATCATCCTCAAATTATCATGAATAAGTCTTTTTAATTAGAAAACTATGGTGCTAGTCAAGTAATCCAACAGTAATTTCCAAATAATCCTAAAACCATCAGCAGCAATGCAGCTTGTGAAGTAATCAGGTACTCAGTTCAGCAGAGCTGCTCTAGAGCCAAAGAACCAGGTCAGCAGAGCTGCTTTAAAGCCAGAGAACCAGGTAAGCAGAGCTGCTTTAGAGGGAGAGAACCAGGTCAGCAGAGCTGATTTAGAGCCAGAGAACCAGGTCAGCAGAGCTGCTCTAGAGCCAGAG
Organism: Calotriton arnoldi; assembly: GCA_963921515.1. NCBI lineage: Eukaryota > Metazoa > Chordata > Amphibia > Caudata > Salamandridae > Calotriton > Calotriton arnoldi. Next base: position 606,619 of record CAWUFW010004701.1, read on the forward strand.
AACCAGATCAGCAGAGCTGCTTTAGAGCCATAGAACCAGGTCAGCAGAGCTGCTGTAGAGCCATAGAACCAGGTCAGCAGAGCTGCTGTAGAGACAGAGAACCAGGTCAGCAGAGCCGTTGTAGAGCCAGAGAACCAGGTCAGCAAAGCTGCTTTAGAGCCAGAGAAACAGGACATTGGGACTTATTTACAAGCCCCTTGCGCCGCCGCTGCGTCACTTATTCCCACTCAAAAAGTGAAGCACCGGCGGTGCAAGGGACTTGTAAATAATCCCCATTGTGCCCATTCAAACGCAATAAAACAGTTACGCAACCTTCACACCACGGAAAAGGTGAAATAAAGCACCAGTTTCTAAAGCTATTGCTCTTTCCACAGTTACTGGTAACTCAAGTCTCCTGCCTGAGGTCTACTACATTTATTGTAATTTAAAACTTCCGGTATCAAAATGCAAAGTTGTGTGAGCTATTAGCCTTACACTGGCTGAACAACTGCCTCCTACCATAGGACTGTTACGAGTGTCTAGAAATCTAAGATTGTATTTTGGGAAGTATATGATGCACCTCATGCCTGCAACATAAAACAAGCATTTGCAATGCAATAGGGCTGGCATTACTAAAAGTTTTAGCTATTGGCGTTGCAAATGATAATGTTTGTTAGTTTTTGTTAAAAAATATTCCAGCAGTAGCATAAGTAATTAAATAAAATCCACGTAGACCACCAGTACCACCACCACCAGTACCAATACCACTACCACCACCGCTACAACCACCACAAGTACCATAACCACCACTACAATTATTACTATTACTACTCTGTGGTGATAGTAATAATAATAGTGGTAGTTATGGTACTGGTGGAAAATTACTATTATAAATTACAATACCTGTTAATTTTTCAAAGGCATTGCCATTTACAATACCAATAGCTCTAAAACTCGCAGTTGCGAGACCTATTGCATTGTAAATGCTTGTTTATTCAGGTTCCAGTACCCCTTGGAACCTCCGCTCTGCCTATACCTTACATTTGTATTTTAGATTTACTGCCATAGTTGTAGTGTAGCTCCTATTTCCCTAATAGGCTCTGCGCATTGGAATAATATATCCTATAGGTTTGACATAGGACTGAGGTCAGTATGTCCCTATCGAGTATATTAAACTTAATTACTTGTGCCAGCTAGCTCAGAGGCCACTAGAAACTTCTTGACAACAAGAAGGGAGTAGTTTCTGGCAGCCGCAAAACATGACCAATATGTTTCCCTTTTAGAATCAGAACGTGTCCCAGAGTCGTGGAAACACTAGATAACTATTTCACTCAGCTCAATCGTGCATGCTTAGTTTTCCTCAGAGTTACACAGAAATAATAGACGGGCGTTTTCAATAAAAGATTTATTGAACAGTCTTGTTTCTGGTGTAAGTATAATGTGCTGTTACGATCACAAGACAGTATGCGAGATAAATAATGTACAGGGTGAGCAGTAGAAATAAATAATACTGCGATAGCATTATCTTTTAGTACAAATGCTGTTACATAAATAACACAGACTAAAAATGCGAGTACTCATACGATGCGTTGCTAAGCTAGTTCTACCCCAATGTACCTAACCTAACCTAGGTGTAGGACGAGGTATGAAGTAGGTGAAGTATTCCTTACTATGGTATACTAAGAGTATGTTTAAGCCTAGTATGCCTAGTATGCCAAGAGTCCCTCTAGGTTCTTATCAGCTCCATACCTGAAGAATGAGAGAGGTTGGAATCTCTTTGCCAGACTCGAACTCCAACACCCCGCAAGGGAAGTCAGATCACTGGAAGCTGGAAGCTGGGCTCTCTGCGTGCAGGGAATGGCAGCGTCTTCTCAGTGCGTCAGGCCGGGATACGGGCTCCTCTGAAGTCGAGGTCTCCTCTGTTTTACAGGGGCTAGGGAAGGTATATTTATACCTGAGAGTACCTTAGGAATGTTAGCATTGACGTGAATTGGACAACGAAAGACGTCATGGATGAACCCCTAAGGAATAATGGTTCATGCATAATATATGAGGCCTTGAAGAAATCAATAGTCCTGGGTTAGGGAAACTCCCGCAGCCTAAGGGTCTATTCTTCATGAACTCGTTGTGACGTTAGGGTGGACGGATGTCAGAGACCATGCCTGTATTTGGAGTGCACGGTTTAATGCCTAAATAAGGCCTGGGATTCTATGCCTATATAAGGGCAGGGCGAATTGTGCCTATATAAGGACATGATACTGGAAAGCCCGTTATGGACACCCTAAGAGGAATACAACACCCACTCCACTTTCATGTATACGATAATACATAAATGCTAAACATTTAAAATGCTAAACATAAAAATGGAGTACCGCATATTTCTAAAATATTTCATAAAACCATTTAAAAAGGCATTTAAAAAAAAACATATTAGAATGCGAAAGGTAATGTACATTTGAAGCATTGCTCATCATTTCAGGCATAAAGTTCAAAAATAAATGCAATTGGAATGAAATAAGCAGTAATATTTACGTGACAGAAAATGATCGATAAGTTGTTTCAAAAATCAAAGTCATTTCATGTCATGAAAATCAATGAACTGTTTTTAGACACATAAGATGACTATATGTCTGTGGAAGGACCACCAAGTCTGTACTATAAGGCTAGTTCTACTTTAAGCAGATTGAAGTTCCATTTTCGTTCGAAAAAATGGGAAAAAGTTTAATTTTGGTAGAGTTCCAAGTTTTTGAAAAAATGAAGGCCAAATTGTTGCTGTATTTCTGGAACACTGTATGCTGAATCAGAGTCAGTTTACGGGTCTGGTGTAAACATTAGATCATCTATTTCTATAGACAAAACATCATCCACTGTAGTTGGTGTGAGTTGGAACACCTCGTGAAGCAGGTTAATCGCACAGAGATGTGAAGCATTGCTTTCAATTGTCGCAATGTTCGCGTCCGTTGTTACCTGTGTGCCTGTAGTTCTTTCTCGTACCTCAGCAGCAGCCGGAAGCGTCTGTGAGATCTCAATGAATGCTGTCATCAGGATAGGAAGCCGCTGGGGACAACACATAGCATGGGCCGTTATCTGGTCCAGCAGAGTATCGACATCCGTTGGCGCATCCGATGGAAATGTTAGACAGGTGTCCAACACGCATTCTACACCGCATAGCAGGCATCGTAGAACAGGTAAAATGCAATCTTGCCAGATTGGTCTGAATGACAGGAACCATGTGGTATTAAGGTCCCGTAGACGATTTATGCCCAAAAGCTGTACTATTTGCTCACGGCACTTTCGTTCAAGGAGAGCTTTCTCCATGTCGCTCGGAGTGATGTCGGCGAATTGGCTGGCCATAGCGCAATAGCAGGAAGAGAAATAGAATTCCGGCAACAAGTGCTAGAATTAATGGTATGCCACCAAACACCGAATGTGCAAAGTTCGGGATGATTCCGAGTATTGCCTGGAAAGGTGCTAACAGACCCGAGCAGATGCCCTTAAATACATGTACAATTCCTGTTGTATCAGACATGTTGAAAATTCGTCCTATCATTTCCACGAAATGTATAGGGCAGTTTGTACGTATTAAAGTCTGTATCTCAGCCGAAGTCCTTGCAATTTGCAGATCATAGGTTTCTTTGGCCGAGGTCAAAGGCACTGTTTGTTGTAAAAGCATGGCTTTCATTCTGCTTAAAGTATCAAATCTTATAAAAGAGACGTTCAGCGAAGGCCATAGAGGCGACTCCCTGACTGTGTCTATTGGGGCAAACAATACTTGCATACAGCAAGTGACCCTGGAGTTGACCGTTACTAGATATGGGATGCCTGACAGCATGCCACAGCAACTCTGATCATTCAACATGAGGTAACTCCCATTAGAAAGTTGTCCGAACGTTGGATTAATCACAGCAGCTGGTGTACCCTGCTGATGGCAAGACAAATTTGCCACAGAACCATTACAAGCCCCGTGCAAGGAAATGTCCTGACATACAAATGAACCGCTTAGTGCACGTTTACAGTTTTTACCGCTTAAAAACACTTCACGATCCCCGCTCCAACATCTATATGTATACGGTAAAGCCCAAGATGTCTTAATGTATTCCTTACCCAACCTTTCATATTTGCCTGCTTGCATTTGTCTGAGGCAATACTGAAACTGAAAAGTAGTCACAGGTAGTGTGATTTTGCCATGAATAAGCCATTCTGTAGCTGGTTTTTCTGCCACTGTGAATGGTAACTTTTCCAGTTTTTCAATGCTCAGCACTGTATACATTGCTCCTCTTTGTGCCATTTCTATCTGTTTATCAGTTAGATTGTATTCTGAAAACAGAGCCGTTGTGTTGATGAAACGCCAAGGCACATAGCCCGCTCGCAATGATTGCAGCGTCCAGCTTAATAACATAATAGAACGTAATTGAGATTGGCCTTGTTGTAACATCGCCAAATCTTGTTCTAGTATGTCGATAGCAGAGGATACAATGCCGTCCAGTGAATAAATTCTGGAGGACAAAGTTGTTAACCCATTGTCGACCACAGAGAGTGATTTCTCTAAATTAATATGATCAAGTTCACGTATTCGTTCTGCGGCCTCTATCTGTGACACCTTCCATGCTTCATTGTATGCAGCATAGATGCCGGCATATATGAAACGTTTTTGACGCGGTTTTCTTGGTCCAAGCAAGAAATCCCTAAGATCTGCGTCTTTTGCAAGTAAGGATAAGTGTTGTTTCACATCCTGTAGTGTAGAAGTATGCAGCCAATAGAGGCATAATTTCCCTACACTGTATGTTGTTACTACCCCCGGATGTTGTCTTTGGACGTATCTTGGGTCTGGCCTATGAATGGTAAAACCCTGAGTTTTATTCAGGAATCTTTCCTGACAGTTATTCGTGTCTGTGGGCCAGATCAACCATTTTTTCCAATCAGGATTAGATCTGTTGAGTTGTAGTATATTGTCAACTGTCACCACTGCCTGTGTTTCGTTAGTTTTTGCAGGAGTTGGTACAGAAGGTGTGTTCATCTCTTTGATCTTGGCTAATCCAAGACAAGTTGTTTGTTGGATTGTTTCATTCAAAAACATTATTTGTTCAGGGATGATGCAGGCTCTAAATAAAGCTTCTATCCCCTGCACTTGCCATTCTTTAGTACCCCACAAAGTTTTTGTGTCTATTGTGTCTTTCCAAAAGTCGAAACCCTGTCTAGACAGTTGGGCATTAAATAATGCAGAATAAATCTGTTTTGTATTCGTTAACATAATTTTCATACCTGTCTTGTTTACATTTTTATAGTAAAACATTTCTGGATCAGATGTATTGTAACCTGAAAAATATGGAAACTTACTGGCAAATGTTTTTGAACTACCTTTAGGTGGTGTAGGACAATGTTCCCATTGGTTAAACATAAACACATTTCTTGGATATGCAGATTTATGCAAATAATGATGACCATAGTGGTTATAACAATACAGTTGTTCATAGTCTGATGAACCCTCTAAATATTCATTTTTAGAAAATGCAGCAGATTTTTCTAGGTCAAACATAACGTCAGTCACAGTCTCAAAGTCCCAATCATCAGAATAGGTACTGGACGAGATTAGATCACTTAGTGAAATTTTAAACAAATGTGGAATGTTCAATTCTTCCGTCGGACCAAATATATCAAAATCTGTTTTGTCCCACACTATACCATCGTGTATAGGAACAGCTGTGATGTTCACTGATGACAAGTCTCTTGCTTCACGATGAGAAGATTTATGAGGTTTCAAAAGTACGTTTACGTCTTTGTTTTCAGTGTTCGCATGGATGTATCTGCCACTAATAAGCACGCTCACAGTTGTAACCAAAGCTAGCCAGAGCAGGAAAACAAAAAGTCCAGATATAATCCAGAGTTCAATCCATGGAGAAACCAAATAAGTCTTGTTCAGAGAGTGAAGAAAGTCTTGTATTTGCTGCTTGAATTTGAATGATGCTGGCGTCGTTTCAGGTTCACTTGGATCTTCTGAGAACATATCAAAGTTTATGAAATAGCCAGAAGCAGTTCTATCAATTGTTGAAATTGCATCAGGATTTGTAGAAATCACTGGAACCAGTTCATCACGTGCCACATTGGTGTAGACAGGTGTATTTGGACGAACTGTTAGTTGTTCTTCAAGAGGGAGGATTTCCATAGCATTGTTGCTTAGTCCTTCATCTGTTTCTGCTGAATTCTCGATTGTTATCAGTCTTTCAGTATGAACCTCTTGGATAGTAGCGAGAGGAGTGCGTTTGCTACTAGGTCGGAGTCCACGAGGCCTACTATTTAGTATTGGCCACATATTGTGGTTTGATGAGGTCGATGGACACAAATCTTTTCTCCTTTCTTCCAGCAAGGGGCGGCAGTATTACTGTTCTTGTTCCTTGAACTGCTAGGACAGGTACTGGTTGTCTGTAAGAAGGTCCAAATTCCTTCTTGTCCGCAATTTATTCTCTGACTAGATCCCCAACTTTTGGAATCCAGACAGGCCTTGCTGGGACAGCCGGTTGATCCCCAGTGGTGGTTGGCTGTAGGAACACGTTGCTTTGTTTCGTTCTTAATTTGTTTAAGTCCTGTAAAACAGCCGAACGATCTTTGATATCAAAGGGTTTATTTTCCACCACTGTGCCTACGTTTTCTAAGTCTGGTACCCACATTCTTGTCCCAAATAGGACCTCATATGGAGTGACCCCCCCTAGAGAACTTCTTGGCAGGTTATTCATTGCGCGCTGTACGCCACTAAGGTGTTTGACCCACCCGTCGCCCGAGCCTAATACTCTAGCTGTTATAGACTGCTTTATGTCCCGGTTTTTCCTTTCCACAACTGAATTTCCCTCAGGATGGAATGGAGAGGAGTACCGCAATGCAACGCCCAGACTGGCCATGGCTTCTTTGTAAGCCCGAGAGCTAAACGCAGGACCCTGGTCAAAATGTAGCGTGCCTATCGCGTATATGCCGATAAAGGCTCGCAAATCTTTTATAACAGTTCGAGCGTCAGCTGAGCGCTGAGGCCATAACCATAGGAACCTAGATTCAGTATTTGTGGGAATACCTTTGTCCAGTAGGACGCAGGCGCATAGATAGTCGAATGCTGTCTAACAGTGGTGTCTGTACTGGGCTGCCGCATTCGCAGCATGGTGTCTGATGGCTCTCTCGCTGTAATTTACAGTCTAAACAGTTGTTGATGAATATGTGAATTTCTGTATTCATCCCAGGCCACCAGTACATCTCTTTTAAAGTCAAGATAGTTTTAGAGATCCCTTGATGTGACAGACCCTCCCCCAAATGTGTTTCATAAATCAAGGTTGCTCTTCGTTCCATGTTTGGTATTACCCTATCCCCCACTCCAGGGATTCGAGCAAAAGGAACGTTGTTCGCATCAATTACATAAGAGTACTTGAGTGGAAACTTTTTGGTAACGCTGCACTGCTGCCTTTGCTTGAAGCTTTGACAGCCAACATTATCTCACCGTCTATTTTTGTTTTTGAACGGGTGATCGCAGCTACGGAAGCCGTTTGCACAGCCCCCTTGCGGCTTCGTCAGCCAATGAATTCCCTGCAACGTGAACGCCATCACGTTGATGACTCAGTGTGTGTATCACGTGAGCCTTTGGTAGTTCGTTTTTCAACTGAACTGCTTGTTCCCAAAGCATTTTATGCTTTATTGTGCCACCTTTCGCATCTTTGAAACCGTTTTCAAGCCAGTTTTGTATATATTCATTATACGACTGCACACAGTAAAAAGAATCGCACACGATTAGTGTGGGGAATTCGCGATCTGTAGTTTCAAGTGCCAGTTTGAATGCTTGTAGTTCAGCTCGCTGAGCTGTACAATCTCCTAGAGACTGCGTTTTTGTGACCATAGGTCTGAAGATGCCATCTCGCATGCGACCTTTAACAATTGCACACGCTGCACTGTAAGCTTGCTTACTCCCTATTGCGGGTTGTGCGGATCCGTCAGTGTAAATTATAAATTCGTACTGATCGAGAGGCAGAATTTCAGTAGGCAGGGGACATTCATGTTCATACTGCAGGAATGCTTGTGTTTTTAAATCTGGATCAAAAACATATTCAACATCTGTTGCAGCAAGAGAATTAACCCATTGTATCCATCTTGGATGCAATGCTTTAGCATTTGGAATGCTTGCTTTTGTAACTGCTTCTAAAGCAGGTACTGGGGTTACGACAATAATGCGTTTCCCTTGGGCTAAGGCTCTTTCTTTTGCTACAGCGGTCTGAACTGCTGTTAGAATTTTTTCAGTTGAACTGAAGCGCATTTCCACTTGTGTGTACAAGTGTGATTTATACACTATTGGGATTTTCTCACCTTCATTGAAAGTTAAGTAGGTGAATCCGCATTGACCCGAAATTATTCGGATCACCAAATTGCGTTCACTTACGCGTGTTTGTAAGTGATTTGTTGCTAACATGTTAGCTTGTAGTGAACGCAAGATTTCTGTGTGTTCTTGTGTCCAGTTTCTGAATGAAAAATCAGGTTTGATTAATGCGTAGAGAGGTTTAACCCTTTCTGCGTAGTTTAGAATGTATGTTCTTCCAAAGTTTAAGAAACCCAGGATGGATTGTAAATTTGTTTGCGTTTTTGGAGGTTGGAGCAGCGCACATTTTTCTAAAAAGTTAGCTGCCAAGCTCTTGCCTTCACTTGAAAGCTCATATCCTAGAAATAGGACATTGAGATGGGCAATTCTAGACTTCTTAAAGTTGAATTTGTAACCCTCACAGGCGAAACCCAATATAATGGTGCTCACCCTGTTCAAGTGTTTATCCAGGTCATCGTCTGTCAGATAGATGTCATCGACATAGGACAATGCCTCATTGTCATAAATTTGTAGTAACTCCATTACCCTCGTTGAGAATAAGCCGGGGCTATTCTTGAACCCTTGTGGGAGTCGACAAAAGTGACGCTGGGTCCCCATTATGGAGAATGCTGTTAAGTACCTGCTTTCAGGTGCTATGTTTCGACAAAAGAAACCATTTGAGATGTCTAATGTTGTTTTATATTTTTTACGCACAATGTTATTCATTAATGCTGTGCTATGTGCATTTTGCACTGCAAAAGTTTTAGAACAAGTGTTTAGGTGTCTGTAATCCAAAACTAGACGATATGTATTGTCTGGTTTGGAGACAGGAAACAAAGGATTGTTCATTGAGGAGGTGCATGTTTCAATCACCCCTTGATATTCAAGTTGATCTAAGATCTCCCTGACCTGTTTTTTAGCTTCTTGCTTTATAGGGTACTGCCTTTGTGCAGTTGGTTCATGTTTCAGATGAATTTTATGGTGAGGTGAGTCCTCATCCCATCCTACATGATTTTTATATAATGCTGGGGCCTGGGCTACTGCCCATTTCCTGGCATATGTATATTTTAGATTTATTGGAATGTGGTTGGAGAAGGCAGGCATAATAATGTCCTCGCCATGTGGGCACTCCCTGACAAATTGTGGTGGCCAGTCTTTTTCTGCTAGAAGTATGTCATAGCCCTTTGATAGTTGTTCCCAAAAAAGTGCTTTCACCTGTCTAGGTTTGTCTCCCTCCAGCCGGAGTGTTATTTCAAATAACCTTTGTGGAGTACTAACCCTGGTGTCTACAGTCTCTACTTTAATGTATTCATTCAAGTCCACTATCTCCAGAAGTTCCCTCAGGTTCTGGCGAACTATTGTGACTTCTGCTGCACTGTCCAGCATGGTCTAAGCCCATTCTCCGTTCTTGAGTTGTGTTCTCAGTATTCTCGGCATGTCTAATCTTTAGACCTGCTACTTTCTTTTTGGAGTATTGAGGTTTAGCCTTAGTTTTTGGAGCGTGTTTGTCGTCTTTCGATGTCACGCGTTCTTCTCTGTGTTCCGTCCGTCCTCTTCTTTCCGAAGTCTGTGGTGAGATCTGAAAGGGACGAGAGGAACGTGTATCAGTATCATGGACCACAAGGACCCCCTGGGCAGAAAAAAACATTTTTTTTTTTTAAATCGGCAAAATGCGCTTAGGGTGCGCGGATCCCGCTGATTAAAAAAAAAATACAAGAAACAAGTGCGCAAAACGCACAAAGGGGGCAGGGTAGAAACACCCTGACCCCTAGGTCTGCTCAGGGGTCCCACAAGGACCCCTGGGCAGAAAAAAAAAAAAAGACCGGCATCGTGCCGAGGCCCCGCCCCTCCCTGCAGCAGTCTGCAAACACGCTCCCTGGCGCGTTTTAAGAAGGGAAGTAATTCCCCTTGAATACTGGGGGTCCCTGGGGCCAACTAGCCCACCAGGAACCTCCGGTATGCGCCAGGGCTGCGTTGCAGAGAGGTGTACAGAGGCCACGCCCCTTTTACACCTCTCTGCAACGCAGCTCTGTGGCACTTTTTGGAGGTACATGGTGGGCTAGTTGGACTCCAGGGACCCTCAGTATTCAAGGGGACTTAATCCCCCAACTTAAAACGCGCCACGGGCACGTTTGCACAGTGGTGAAGGGAGGGGGCGGGGCTTCAGGTGACATGTGTGCAAACAGGCCCCGTGGCGATTTTAAGATGGGAATGAAATCCCCTTCAATCCTGAGGGTCCCTGGGGCGAACAAGCCCACCAGGTACGTCCAGAAAGCGCCACAGAGCTGCGTTGTAGAGAGGTGCAAAAGGGGCGTGGCCTCTGAACACCTCTCTGCAACGCAGCTCCCTGGCGCATACTGGAGGTACAGGGTGGGCTAGTTGGACCCCAGGGACCCTCATGATTCAAGGGGACTTAATCCCCCAACTTAAAACGCGCCACGGGGCGCGTTTGCACAGATGTCACCTCAGGCCCCGCCCCTCCCTTCACCATTGTGCAAATATTCCTCTAAAATCAGCCGAGCTACGAATTCCGATTTACTCACCTGTTATCAGGAGAGACCTCAGTCCTGCATCTTTCAGCCCAGTACTGATCCTGAAAAGTAATTTTAACCGTACTTACCAGTAACTTGAATTTCCTTCCATAGGATATCATTGACTGGTTTCACTTGGAAATTCTTCTAAGTGTGGAGTTTTGGAACTTTATAATATTCCTCTAAAATCAGCCGAAATACGAATTCCGATTTACTCACCTGTTATCAGGAGAGACCTCAGTGCTGCATCTTTCAGCCCAGTACTGATCCTGAAAAGTAATTTTAACCGTACTTACCAGTAACTTGAATTTCCTTCCATAGGATATCATTGTCTGCTTTTTGCTGAAAAAGTTTCTAAGTGTCGATTTTTGAAACATACAAATATTCCTCTAAAATCAGCCGAACTACGAATTCCGATTTACTCACCTGTTATCAGGAGAGACCTCAGTGCTGCATCTTTCAGCCCAGTACTGATCCTGAAAAGTAATTTTAACCGTACTTACCAGTAACTTGAATTTCCTTCCATAGGATATCATTGACTGGTTTCACTTGGAAATTCTTCTAAGTGTGGCGTTTTGGAACTTTATAATATTCCTCTAAAATCAGCCGAAATACGAATTCCGATTTACTCACCTGTTATCAGGAGAGACCTCAGTGCTGCATCTTTCAGCCCAGTACTGATCCTGAAAAGTAATTTTAACCGTACTTACCAGTAACTTATATTTCCTTCCGTAGGAATCCATTGTCTGGTTTTCAGCAGAAAAGTTTCAAAGTGTTGATTTTCACAAACTACAAATATTCCTTAAAAATCGCCTGTATGACTTAAACGCATTCTTTCAACTGTTTACAGGAGATGCACCAGTGCTGGATCCAGGATCCACCACTGAGTAAGAAAAAGTAACGATAACACTACTTACCTGCTAAGTGAATTTCCTCCCATAGGATAACATTGGTGATTCTATGTGAAAAAGTTTCTAAGTGTCAACTTTTAAAATACAATAATATTCCTTAAAAATCACTACTGTAACCAAAACGCTTTTACTCAACTGTTTACAGGAGATGTCCCAGGACTGAATCTAGGATCCAGTCCTGTGGTTAGAAAAGTAATCCATAAAGTAACTAATTGCATTTAGCTAGAAATTCACATTGAGCTCAATGTTGCATTGTGTTTGAAATTGTGTTGCCCATTGCAACAACTGTAACTACTGTACTTAAAAGTCTATTGCCTATTTGCAAAGTATTTAAACTAAAGTAATTCATTCTGAGAAAGTATATTTTGTAATGTAATGTAAAATGTAATTACAATGTAATTTAAAAAATAAAACATCTAAAAATAAATAGTTTAAAAAAATGTAGTAAATCAGTATAAAAAAATAAATATAACAATTAATACATTTAAAAATTGTCATTTACAAAACTTTTGAAATTCACTGAAAAAAACTATAGGTTTCAGACATGTTATAGTTAGGAATTAGCATTTAAAAAACCTTTGAAATTCACTGAAAAAACCATAGGTTTCAGGCTTGTTATAGTTAGGAATTAGCATTTTAAAAACCTTTGAAATTCACTGAAAAACCATAGGTTTCAGGCCTGTTATAGTTAGGGTTTAGCATTTAAAAAACCTTTGAAATTCACTGAAAAAACCATAGGTTTTAGGGAAAGTTATAGTTAGTTGGACATTGCACTCGTACAAAACCCGTGAAATTCCCCGTTATAGTTAGTTCAGCTAACTATAACTCGCGCCCCGCAATGCACTGCTGATGACGTCACATATTACATCACTCATGACATGGTCAGTGACATCACTGATGACATCACTGATGACATCTCAAATGACATCACTGATGACATCATCCATGTGAGAATTTAATGCATCTTCTCACACCCTAATATAACTTTTGATACACCCACTCTAAATTACAGACTGCCATTCTCAAAACCATACACACTCCAATACCAATAAGTACATACCCACTCACTGATTCTTAGGTCTACACACACACATCTACTCACTCACCCGTACAGTCACTCATACTTACAGTCACTCAGTACAGGACTATCATATGCACTCATACACCTATATAAACACTCACACAACGCAACTCATCCATAGAGGTACTCACACACCTAGTCAGTCATGCTAATAATTAATCACACTCCCATTTACTCACCTATACAGTTATACACACTAGCTCACTTACTCATAAAAATACTAGCACATTCTTACGCTCCTATGCAATCACTGATGCAAGCACACACTCATCCATATAGCCACTCTCACAATCACACACTCTCACTTATAGCCATTTATATACTCCAACACACATATATACTGCCTTTCACATATGTAGTTACTCACACATGTACCACTGAGATATACATTCAATCACTAACACACCCATACACACACTCACCCACCCATACAGTCCATCACAGATGCACTCTTGAAACCATGCACCCAGTGAATCACCCACTCACACATCTATGCACAGAGTCACACACACCCCACCCACACAAACACTGAGGCACCCATACAGATACTCAGAGAACCAATCCATAAACCATATAGACACTCATTTAGCTAGTCAGAAACCCATGCAGCTGCTTACACAACAACAGACAGACGGATACAGACATTCACACAGTTTAGTCACTCACCCATGCATCCAGTAAGATACGTTTAATCACTCACTTATAGACTCAGTCACGCACCTACTAAATCATCCATTCAGACGCTTATACACCCACTCATTCTTCAATACGCCTTTCCCTATATATATAAAACATATTTAAACTTTACAGAAACACACAATCACTGGATGATGTCATCAGTGATGTCATCAGTGATGTCACTGACCATGTCATGAGTGATGTAATATGTGACGTCATCAGCAGTGCATTGCGGGGCGCGAGTTATAGTTAGCTGAACTAACTATAACAGGGGAATTTCACGGGTTTTGTACGAGTGCAATGTCCAACTAACTATAACTTTCCCTAAAACCTATGGTTTTTTCAGTGAATTTCAAAGGTTTTTTAAATGCTAAACCCGAACTATAACAGGCCTGAAACCTATGGTTTTTTCAGTGAATTTCAAAGGTTTTTAAAATGCTAATTCCTAACTATAACAAGCCTGAAACCTATGGTTTTGTCAGTGAATATATATATATATATATATATATATATTATCTACTGGCGGTCGCCAGTAGATAGTTATAGTTAGGACCTATTTTCCATAGGAAATCCGCGACATTCTATTTGAAATAACTCTTGCGTCGGTTGACGAATCTTCACGAAATTGTCAAACTTTATGGCCCGCTCCGGTCCGCTCCTACCCTGAAAGTCTCAGGGTGATTCGTCAAGCGGGGCCGAGAAAAAGGGGGGTCCCAAAACGTGTTTTCCCCATTCATTTTCCCATAGGAAACTTTAGACACGGTTACAGCCGAACTGCTGAACGGAATTACACCAAATTTGGCAAAGAGGTAGTTCTTGGTTCAGAAAGAACCCTTTTTGTTAAATGGTGTAAATCCGTTCAGTAGTTGCGGAGAAATTAAAAAATAAGAGTCAAAAATCAATTTCCCATAGGAAACTTTATGCAAGGCTACAGCCCGAACTGCTGAACAGAATTACACCAAATTTGGCAAAGAGGTAGTTCTTGGTTCAAAAAGAACCCTTTTTGTTAAATGGTGTAAATCCGTTCAGTAGTTGCTGAGAAAATCAAAAGTAAAAACACATATATATCTGGGCGGAGCCTAACCACACATGTCATCGTGAGATCTGATTGGCTGTCAGCACTTCATCCTGGAATTGCTGGCAGCCATCTTGGGACCAATATAAATGATAGTACCCCATTGAAATGCATTGTAGTGAATCGAAGATTTTGAGGGTTACCAAAAGGAGAACTATAAAGGGTGATAACAGACTTTAGTTACATTAGAATTCATTTGTTGATGGTACCATACTATTTTCAGGAATTGTGGTGTGTTCTAAGGTGATTTTACCCTGTGAAAAACCTTCTGCTGGGATATCATGAATCATGTTTGAGAGAAAACTATTTTCACATGCTTGTCCCATACAGTTTTGGAAGGTGCCCCAGAAGCTAAAATGAGAGCATATTTTCTGTAAATTCACATTATCTTTCTCAGTCATGTGAGAATGAAGTCTGACATTCTCAGTAAAACATGTACATCCAACAAGGGCAGAGACTGTCAGTTGATTCCTTTGTGTTCTACTGCAGCTTCCCAGAGTGTTCTAAAGAACAACTAGAGTGCTAACAGCCTTACTTATGACAAAAGTATGGCACACCTGAAGCCATCTTGATTGGAATAAACTGGTAACACTTAAAACATTTAATTTAAAAAGGAACAAAATGATGGGGTTCATCTTGTCATAGAAATTATGGTTAGTGCTCTGGAAAGAAAAATTAGGACATGTTTCAAGTGTGATCTCAAATATCTTCCTGTTATATTTCAACAGGAGCAGCCTGTCAGTTGATGCCTTTGTGTTCTACTGCAGCTTCCCAGAGTGTTCTAAAGAACAACTAGAGTGCTAACAGCCTTACTTATGACAAAAGTATGGCACACCTGAAGCCATCTTGATTGGAATAAACTGGTAACACTTAAAACATTTAATTTAAAAATGAACAAAATGAGGGGGTTCATTTTGCCATAGAAATTATGGTTAGTGCTGCAAAAAGAAAATTTAGTGCATGTTTTAAGTGAGATCTCAAATCCTCTTCTATTTCATTAGAAAATTCTGACATGCAGACTGAAACAATCACTTTCAATACCAGCAGTAGACTTCCAGTTAACTCCTTGGTGAGCAGTAGCTTTACTACAGTGATCTAATGAACAACTAGAGTAATAACATTCTGAATTTATGGCAAATGTGTGACACATCTGAATGCCTTCCTGATGGAATCAAAGTAAAAACTGAAAGCATTTCCTACTGAGGAGACTGCAGTAAATGAGGAAATTAGGAAACTTCATAACAAAGAAGTCTTCCAAGATGGCCACCAGTGAAAAAAGAGCCCAAATGTAGCACAAATATTACCCAGATGTAGCCCACATATAGGCCAATGACAAAAGTGTGCAAAACACTTTTTATTTTTAGGTTTTTTGCAGTTTTATGTAGTGCAGACTGGTCAGGTATTGGAGTGTTGCATCTTAAAACATGACCCCCCTACACTACAAAAACACCACTGCACTACCCTAAACCCTAAAACACTACCCCAGCCCGACCCCCTACACTACACAAGCACCACTGCACTATCCTAAACCCTAAAACACTACCCCCAGCATGACCCCCTACACTACACAAACACCACTGCACTACCCTAAACCCTAAAACACTACCCCAACACCACTGCACTAACCTAAATCCTAAAACACTACCCCCAGCACGAGCCCCTACACTACACAAGCACCACTGCACTACTCTAAACCCTAAAACACTACCCCCAGCACGACCCCCTACACTACACAAACACCACTGCACTACCTTAAACCCTAAAACACTACCCCCAGCACGACACGCTACACTACCCAAACACCACTGCACTAACCTAAATCCTAAAACACTACCCCCAGCACGACCCCCTACACTACCCAAACACCACTGCACTACCCTAAAACATGACCCCTACACTACACAAACACCACTGCACTACCCTAAACCCTAAAACACTACCCCCAGCACGACCCCCTACACTACACAAGCACCACTGCACTACCCTAAACCCTAAAACACTACCCCCAGCACGACCCCTACACTGCCCGAACACCACTGCACTGCCCTAAACCCTGAAACACCAGCCCCTGCACGACCCCCTCCAGTACCCGAACACCACTGCACTGCCCTAAACCCTGAAACACATACCCTAGCACGACCCCCTACACTGCCCGAACACCACTGCACTGCCCTAAACCCTGAAACACCCCCTTCACGACCCCCTACACTGCCCGAACACCACTGCACTGCCCTAAACCCTGAAACACCACCCCCAGCATGACCCCACACTGCCCGAACACCACTCCACTGCCCTAAACCCTGAAACACTACCCCCAGCAAGACCTCCTACACTGCCCGAACACCACTGCACTGCCCTAAACCCTGAAACATCACCCCCAGCAAGACTCCCTACACTGCCCGAACACCACTGCCCTAAACCCTGAAACACCACCCCCAGCACGACCCCCTACACTGCCCGAACACCACTGCACTGCCCTAAACCCTGAAACACCACCCCCAGCACGACCCCCTACACTGCCCGAACACCACTGCACTGCCCTAAACCCTGAAACACCAGCCCCTGCACGACCCCCTACACTGCCCGAACACTACTGCACTGCCCTAAACCCTGAAACACCATCCCCAGCACGACCCCCTACACTGCACGAACACCACTGCACTGCCCTAAACCCTGAAACACTACCCCCGCAAGACCCCCTACACTGCCCGAACACCACTGCACTGCCCTAAACCCTGAAACACCACCCCCAGCAAGACCCCCTACACTGCCCGAACACCACTGCCCTAAACCCTGAAACACCACCCCCAGCAAGACCCCTACACTGCCCGAACACCACTGCACTGCCCTAAACCCTGAAACACCAGCCCCAGCACGACCCCTACACTGCCTGAACACCACTGCACTGCCCTAAACCCTGAAACACCACCCCCTGCACGACCCCCTACACTGCCCGAACACCACTGCACTGCCCTAAACCCTGAAACACCACCCCCAGCACGACCCCCTACACTGCCCGAACACCACTGCACTGCCCTAAACCCTGAAACACCACCCCTGCACGATCCCCTACACTGCCCGAACACCACTGCACTGCCCTAAACCCCGAAACACTACCCCCAGCAAGACCCCCTACACTGCCCGAACACCACTGCCCTAAACCCTGAAACACCACCCCCAGGAAGACCCCCTACACTGCCCGTACACCACTGCACTGCCCTAAACCCTGAAACACCACCCCCTGCATGACCCCCTACACTGCCTGAACACTACTGCACTGCCATAAACCCTGAAACACCACCCCAGCACGACCCCCTACACTGCCCGAGCACCACTGCACTGCCCTAAACCATGAAACACCAGCCCCAGCACGACCCCCTACACTGCCCGAACACCACTGCACTGCCCTAAACCCTGACACACCACCCCCATCACGACCCCCTACACTGCCCGAACACCACTGCACTGCCCTAAACCCTGAAACACCAGCCCCAGCACGACCCCGTACACTGCACGAACACCACTGCACTGCCCTAAACCCTGAAACACCAGCCCCAGCACGACTGCCTACACTGCCCGAAAACCACTGCACTGCCCTAAACCCTGAAACACCAGCCCCAGCACGACCCCCTACACTGCCCGAACACCACTGCACTACCCTAAACCCTCAAACACCTGCCCCAGCACGACCCCCTACACTGCCCAAACATCACTGCACTGCCCTAAACCCTGAAACACCAGCCCCAGCACGACCCCCTACACTGCCCGAACACCACTGCACTGCCCTAAACCCTGAAACACCACCCCCAGCAAGACCCCCTACACTGCCCGAACACCACTGCACTAAAGCCTGAAACACCACCCCCAGCAAGACCACCTACACTGGCCGAACACCACTGCACTGCCCTAAACCCTGAAACACCACCCCTTCACGACCCCCTACACTGCCCAAACACCACTGCACTGCCCTAAACCCTGAAACACCACCCCCTGCACGACCCCCTACACTGCCCGAACACCACTGCACTGCCCTAAACCCTGAAACACCACCCCTCAGCACGACACCCTACACTGCCCGAACACCACTGCAGTGCCCTTAACCCTGAAATACCACCCCCAGCACGACCCCCTACACTGCCCGAACACCACTGCACTGCCCTAAACCCTGAAACACCACCCCCTGCACGACCTCCTACACTGCCGGAACACCACTGCACTGCCCTAAACCCTGAAACACCATCCCCAGCACGACCCCTACACTGCCCGAACACCACTGCACTGCCCTAAACCCTGAAACATCAACCCCAGCAAGACCCCCTACACTGCCTGAACACCACTGCCCTAAACCCTGAAACACCACCCCTTAACTGCACGAACACCACTGCACTGCCCTAAACCCTGAAACACCACCTCCAGCAAAACCCCCTACACTGCCTGAACACCATTGCTCTGCCCTAAATCCTGAAACACTAGCCCCAGCATGACCCCCTACACTGCCCAAACACCACTGCACTGCCCTAAACCCTGAAACACCACCCCCAGCACGACCCCCTACACTGCCCGAACACCACTGCACTGCCCTAAACCCTGAAACACCAGCCCCAGCAAGACCCCCTACACTGCCCGAACACCACTGCACTGCCCTAGACTCTGAAACACCAGCACCAGCAAGACCCCCTACACTGCCCGAACACCACTGCACTGCCCTAAACCCTGAAACACCAGCCCCAGCATGACCCCCTACACTGCCCGAACACCACTGCACTGCCCTAAACCCTGAAACACCAGCCCCAGCACGACCACCTACACTGCCCGAACACCACTGCACTGCCCTAAACCCTGAAACACCAGCCCCAGCACGACCCCTACATTGCCCGAACACCACTGCACTGCCCTAAACCCTGAAACACCAGCCCCAGCACGACCCCCTACACTGCCCGAACACCACTGTACTGCCCTAAACCCTGAAACACCAGCCCCAGCACGACCCCCTACACTGCCCGAACACCACTGCACTGCCCTAAACCCTGAAACACCACCTCCTGCATGACCCCCTACACTACCCGAACACCACTGCACTGCCCTAAACCCTGAAACACCACCCCCTGCAGCACCCCCGACACTGCCCGAACACCACTGCACTGCCCTAAACCCTGAAACACCACCCCCTGCACCGCCCCCTACACTGCCCGAACACCACTGCACTGCCCTAAACCCTGAAACACCACCCCCTGCACCGCCCCCTACACTGCCCGAACACCACTGCACTGCCCTAAACCCTGAAACACCACCCCCAGCATGACCCCTTTACTGCTCGAACACCACTGCACTGCCCCAAACCCTGAAACACCACCCCCAGCACGACCCCTACACTGCCCGAACACCACTGCCCTAAACCCTGAAACACCACCCCCTGCACGACCCCCTACACTGCCCGAACACCACTGCACTGCCCTAAACCCTGAAACACCACCCCCAGCACGACCCCCTACACTGCCCGAACACCACTGCACTGCCCTAAACCCTAAAACACCACCCCCAGCATTACCCCCTACACTGCCCAAACACCACTGTACTGCCCTAAACCCTAGAACACTACCCCCAGCATGACCCGCTACACTACCCAAACACCACTGCACTACCCTAAACCCTAAAATACTACCCCCAGCACAACCCCCTACACTACCCGAACACAACTGCACTGCCCTAAACCCTCAAACACTCCCCCAGCACGACCCCCTACACTACCCGAACACCACTGCACTCCCCTAAACCCTAAAACACTCCCCCAGCATGACCCCCTACACTACCCGAACGCCACTGCACTGCCCTAAACCCTAAAACACTCCCCCAGCATGACCCCCTACACTACCCAAACACCAGTGCACTGCCCTAAACCCTAAAACACTACCCCCGCATGACCCCCTACACTACCCAAACACCAATGCACTACCCTAATCCCTAAAACACTACCCCGCATGACCCCCTACATTACCCTAAACCCTAAAACAGTACCCCGCACGACTCCCTACACTACCCAAAGACCACTGCACTACCCTAAACCCTAAAACACGACCTCCTACACTACACAAACACCACTGCACTACCCTAAACCCTAAAACACTACCCCCTACACTACACAAACACGACTGCACTACCCTAAACCCTAAAACACTACCCCCAGCAGTACCCCTACACTACCCAAACACCACTGCACTAACCTAAACCCTAAAACACTACCCCCAGCAGTACCCCCTACACTACCCAAACACCACTGCACTACCCTAAATCACTACCTCCAGCACGACCCCTACACTACCCAAACACCACTGCACTACCCTAAACCCTAAAACACTACCCCCAGCATGACCCCCTACACTACCCATACACCACTGCACTACCCTAAACTCTAAAACACTACCCCCAGCACGACCCCCTACACTACCCAAACACCACTGCACTACCCTAAACCCTAAAACACTCCCCCAGCACGACTCCCTACACTACCCAAACACCACTGCACTACCCTAAACACTAAATCTACCCCCAGCATGACCCCTACACTACACAAACACCACTGCACTACCCTAAACCCTAAAACACTACCCCCAGCACGACCCTCTTCACTACCTAAACACAACTGCACAATTTGTTACAGGCGTTGCAACGCAGGCCTGTGGTGCTTACTGGAAGTACCTAGTGGGCTAGTTGGGCCCCAGGGACCCTCAGGATTCAAGGTGACCTAATCCCCCAACTTAAAACGCACCACGGGGCGCGTTTGCACAGTGGTGAAGGGAGGGGCGGGGCCTCAGGTGACATGTGCGTAAACACGCCCTGTGGTGCGTTTTAAGTTGGGGAATTAATTCCCTTTGAATCCTGAGGGACCCTGGGGGCCAACTAGCCCACCAGGTACCTTCAGTAAGCACAACAGAGTTGCGTTGCAGAGAGGTGAAAAAGGTGCGTGGCCTCGGAACGCCTCTCTGCAACTCATCTCTGTGGTCCTAACTGTAGGTACCTGGGGGCTAGTTGGGCCCCAGGGACCCTCAGAATTCAAGGGACTTAATCCCGCAACTTAAAACGTGCCACGGGGTGCGTTTGCACACATGTCACCTCAGGCCCCCCTTCACCACTGTGCAAACGCGCCCTGTAGCGCGTTTTAAGAGGTAGTTTTAATCCCCCTGCCCTATTATGTACTAGGGACTTGCAGAGGAGGTCATGCTAATCACAGGGGTACCCCAACGCATAGTGTTCCTTAGTGTATGTAGGTGTTTTCACTGTATTCTAAGTGTCTTTTAGCATAGCACTGGCTCTGGTTAGTCAGAGTCAGTTACCACCAGTACCCGTCTGAAAAAGTTGTGGGCACAGGATGATTTTGCAACAAGGCCTCTTTCTGCTCCTCTGTTGGTTCTTTCTGCACATCTTTTGCTTCTTTCTGTGCGTTTTTTCTTCTTTCTTCACATGTCCTACCTCTGTAGGCATAGTTAGAAACTAGCATTTAAAAAACCTTTGAAATTCACTTAAAAAATCATAGGTTTCAGGCACGTTATAGTTAGAAATTAGCATTTAAAAAACCTTTGAAATTCACTGAAAAAACCATAGGTTTCAGACACGTTATAGTTAGAAATTAGCATTTAAAAACCTTTGAAATTCACTGAAAAAACCATAGGTTTCAGGGACAGTTATAGTTAGTTGGACATTTCACTCGTACAAAATCATAGAAATTCCCCGTTATAGTTAGTTCAGCTAACTATAACTCGCGCCCGCAATGCACTGCTGATGACGTCACATATTACATCACTCATGACATGGTCAGTGACATCACTGATGACATCACTGATGACATCTCAAATGACATCACTGATGACATCATCCATGTGATAATTTCATGCATCTTCTCACACCCTAATATAACTTTTGATACACCCACTCTAAATTACAGACTGCCATTCTCAAAACCATAGACACTCCAACACCAAAAACTACATACCCACTCACTGATTCTTAGGTCTACACACACATCCACTCACTCACCCGTACAGTCACTCATACTTAGTCACTCAGTACAGGACTATCATAGGCCCTCATACACCTATATAAACACTCACACACCGCCACTCATCCATAGAGGTACTCACACACCTAGTCAGTCATGCAAAAAACTTAATCACACACCCATTTACTCACCTATACAGTTATACACACATCAGCTCACTTACTCATACAAATACTAGCACATTCTTACGCTCTTATACAATCACTGATACAAGTACACACTCATCCATACAGCCACTCTCACAATCACACACTCTCACTTATAGCCATTTATATACTCCAACACACATATATACTGCCTTTCACATATGTAGTTACTCACACATGTACCACTGAGATATACATTCAATCACTAACACACCCATACACACACTCACCCACCCATACAGTCCATCACAGATGCACTCTTGAAACCATGCACCCAGTGAATCACCAACTCACACATCTATGCACAGAGTCACACACACCCCACCCACACAAACACTCAGGCACCCATACAGATACTCAGACAATCAATCAATAACCCATGTAGACACTCATGTAGCTATTCAGAAAGCCATGCAGCCGCTTACAAACCAACAGACAGACGGATACAGACATTCACACAGTTTAGTCACTAACCCATGCATTCAGTAAGATACATTTAATCACTCACTTGTAGAGTCAGTCACTCACGTACTAAATCATCCATTCAGACACTTATACACTCACTCATTCTTCAATACGCCTTTCCCTATATATATTAAACATATTTAAACTTTACAGAAACACACAGTCACTGGATGATGTCATCAGTGATGTCATTTGAGATGTCACCAGTGATGTCATCAGTGATGTCACTGACCATGTCATGAGTGATGTAATATGTGACGTCATCAGCAGTGCATTGCGGGGGCGCGAGTTATAGTTAGCTGAACTAACTATAACGGGGGAATTTCTATGGTTTTGTACGAGTGAAATGTCCAACTAACTATAACTGTCCCTAAAACCTATGGTTTTTTCAGTGAATATATATATATCCCGCTCTACCCCATGCCAGCAAAAGGATTTGCCTGTGTATTTCTGTGCAAGGAGGTGAGAAAGGGATACGGGGGGGTTTCCTCTCGACCTTTTCATTACTACACGCATTAAGAAACAATACTTTTTAACACTCACATTGGTATGCAGATACGTGAAAGAAAGTTAAATAATTTCAGACTGCTGTTGCAAATCCAACCCCATTTGCACTTACAAAAGGACAGTGTAATAACATTGCAGTACTTTGGACGCAATTATGCTGTATAAATATCTGTACTGCAATGTGGACAACAACGTGATTACATCAATGGTGCATTATGGTCATTGAAGGACATTAACATCACTGTGAGTCACGTGACAGCAGTGCGCATAAAAGAGCATGCAGTAACGTCATTTGCAAACCTCTCTCACCTGTGAACAAGGCTAAAGGAAGCCGAAACACGTAAGGAGTGGCAGAATGAGAGTGCTGTTTTTATCATGAGGAAAATAAATGCGTGCTGTTTTGAAATTGGGCTCGGCACTTCTTTGATGTTTCATATATATATATATATCTATTTTGTTTTCTATAGGGCGAACTAGACCCCAAGGAATCAGAGCACTTCACCTGAGCACAATGTGCGTTACAGACGGACACATTCATTTTTTTGTTAGGCTCAGGGAGATTAAGTGATTTGCCCAGAATCACAGCATGTTGAGCATCCCTGCCGAGGCTCGAACCGGATACCCAGCTCCGAGGTCGACCGCTCTAGCTGTTATGCCACATCCTCTACTCTTTTGATTTTCAATTTTACTACACTTTCCCAGAGAAGGTTTCTAAAAATAAATAAATAAACTAAAATGTTGGACATGTTCCTGAAGCAATCAACAAATCATCCTCAAATTATCATGAATAAATCTTTTTAATTAGAAAACTATGGTGCTAGTCAAGTAATCCAACAGTAATTTCCAAATAATCCTAAAACCATCAGCAGCAATGCATCTTGTGAAGTAATCAGGTACTCAGTTCAGCAGAGCTGCTCTAGAGCCAGAGAACCAGGTCAGCAGAGCTGCTTTAGAGCCAGAGAACCAGGTAAGCAGAGCTGCTTTAGAGGGCGAGAACCAGGTCAGCAGAGCTGCTTTAGAGCCAGAGAACCAGGTCAGCAGAGCTGCTCTAGAGCCAGAGAACCAGGTCAGCAGAGCTGATTTAGAGCCGTAGAACCAGGTCAGCAGAGCTGCTGTAGAGCCATAGAACCAGGTCAGCAGAGCTGCTGTAGAGCCAGAGAACCAGGTCAGCAGAGCCGTTGTAGAGCCAGAGAACCAGGTCAGCAAAGCTGCTTTAGAGCCAGAGAAACAGGACGTTGGGGCTTATTTACAAGCCCCTTGCGCCGCCGCTGCGTCACTTTTTCCCACTCAAAAAGTGAAGCACCGGCGGTGCAAGGGACTTGTAAATAATCCCCATTGTGCACATTCGAACGCAATAAAACAGTTACGCAACCTTCACACCACGGAAAAGGTGAAATAAAGCACCAGTTTCTAAAGTTATTGCTCTTTCCACAGTTACTGGTAACTCAAGTCTCCTGCCTGAGGTCTACTACATTTATTGTAATTTAAAACTTCAGGTATCAAAATGCAAAGTTGTGTGAGCTATTAGCCTTACACTGGCTGAACAACTGCCTCCTACCATAGGACTGTTACGAGTGTCTACAAATCTAAGATTGTATTTTGGGAAGTATATGATGCACCTCATGCCTGCAACATAAAACAAGCATTTGCAATGCAATAGGGCTGGCATTACTAAAAGTTTTAGCTATTGGCGTTGCAAATGATAATGTTTGTTAGTTTTTGTATTTTTCTGTTAAAAAATATTCCAGCAGTAGCATAAGTAATGAAATAAAATCCACGTAGACCACCAGTACCACCACCAGTACCACCACCACCAGTACCAATACTACCACCACCGCTACAACCACCACAAGTACCATAACCACCACTACAATTATTACTATTACTACTCTGTGGTGATAGTAATAATAATAGTGGTAGTTATGGTACTGGTGGAAAATTACTATTATAAATTACAATACCTGCTAATTTTTCAAAAGGCATTGCCATTTACAATACCAATAGCTCTAAAACTCGCAGTTGCGAGACCTATTGCATTGTAAATGCTTGTTTATTCAGGTTCCAGTACCCCTGGAACCTCCGCTCTGCCTATACCTTACATTTGTATTTTAGATTTACTGCCATAGTGTGAGACATTTCATCAAAATAAATATTAAGTAGGGTTGCCAGCACGACCCTCCCCGACCCCCAGTCCGTTCCCCACACTCAAACACTACCCTGCACGACCCCCAGCACTACCCTAAACCCTAAAACACTACCCTACTCTACACAAACACCACAACACTACCCTAAACCCTAAAACACTACTCCCCAGCACGACCCTCCCCGACCCACAGTCCGGTCCCCACACTCAAACACTACCCTGCGCGACCCCCAGCACTACCCTAAACCCTAAAACACTACCCTACACTACACCACAACACTACCCTAAACCCTAAAACACTACCCCCAGCACGACCCTCCCTCGACTCCCAGTCCGGTCCCCACACTCAAACACTACCCTGCACGACCCCCCAGCACTACCCTAAACCCTAAAACACTACCCTACACTACACAAACACCACAACACTACCCTAAACCCTAAAACACTACCCCCAGCACGGCCCTCCCCGACCCCAGTCCGGTCCCTACACTCAAACACTACCCTGCACGACCCCCCAGCACTACCCTAAACCCTAAAACACTACCCTACACTACACAAACACCACAACACTACCCTAAACCCTAAAACACTACCCCCAGCACGACCCTCCCTCGACTCCCAGTCCGGTCCCCACACTCAAACACTACCCTGCACGACCCCCCAGCACTACCCTAAACCCTAAAACACTACTCTACACTACACAAACACCACAACACTACCCTAAACCCTAAAACACTAGCCCCAGCACGACCCTCCCCCGACCCCCAGTCCGGTCCCCACACTCAAACACTACCCTGCATGACCCCCCAGCACTACCCTAAACCCTAAAACACTAACCTACACTACACTACACAAACACCACAACACTACCCTAAACCCTAAAACACTACCCCCAGCACGACAATCCCCCGACACACAGTCCAGTACCCACACTCAAACACTACCCTGCACAACCCCCCAGCACTACCCTAAACCCTAAAACACTACCCTACACTACACAAACACCACAACACTACTCTAAACCCTAAAACACTACCCCCAGCACGACCCTCCCCTGACCCCCAGTCCGGTCCCTACACTCAAACACTACTCTGCACGACCCCCCAGCACTACCCTAAACCCTAAAACACTACCCTACACTACACAAACACCACAACACTACCCTAAACCCTAAAACACTACCCCCAGCACAACCCTCCCCTGACCCCCAGTCCGGTCCCCACACTCAAACACTACCCTGCACGACCCCCCAGCACTACCCTAAACCCTAAAACACTACCCTTCACTACACAAACACCACAACACTACCCTAAACCCTAAAACACTACCCCCAGCACGACCCTCCCCGACCCCCAGTCCGGTCCCCACACTTAAACACTACCCTGCACGACCCCCAGCACTACCCTAAACCCTAAAACACTACCCTACACTACACAAACACCACAACACTACCCTAAACCCTAAAACACTACCCCCAGCACGACCCTCCCCGGCCCCCAGTCCGGTCCCCACACTTAAACACTACCCTGCACGGCCCCCCAGCACTACCCTAAACCCTAAAACACTACCCTACACTACACAAACACCACAACACTACCCTAACCCCTAAAACACTACCCCCAGCACGACCCTCCCCCGACCCCCAGTCCGGTCCCCACACTTAAACACTACCCTGCACGACCCCCAGCACTACCCTAAACCCTAAAACACTACCCTACACTACACAAACACCACAACAGTACCCTAAACCCTAAATCACTACCCCCAGCATGACCCCCCGACCCCCAGTCCGGTCCCTACACTCAAACACTACCCTGCACGACCCCCAGCACTACCCTAAACCCTAAAACACTACCCTACACTACACAAACACCACAACACTACCCTAAACCCTAAAACACTACCCCCAGCACGTACCTCCCCAGACCTCCAGTCCGGTCCCCACACTCAAACACTACCCTGCACGACCCCCGAGCACTACCCTAAAACCTAAAACACTACCCTACACTACACAAACACCACAACACTACCCTAAACCCTAAAACACTACCCCCAGCACGACCCTCCCCCGACCCCCAGTCCGGTCCCTACACTCAATCGTTACCCTGCACGATCCCCCAGCACTACCCTAAACTGTAAAACACTACTCTACACTACACAAACACCACAATATTATAATAAATAAGGCATAAAAATAGTATAATAAATAAGGCACCGATCTACCATTCAATTCAGCATGCGGCTTGAATAGAATGTTAATAGTAGTCTGGGTAAAGTCCAGTAGTATTCAAATAGTTTGTATTCACTAAATGTTCTGCATTGTAAATGAAGACTATGTGATTACAAATAAGTATGTGCTTAGTATTCTGTTAATATTCAAGAAGTACCACTCACATATCAGTAGTCTTCATGCACTAGCCTTCCCAAAAAGAACACTATTGAATACTAAAATTGGCATAAAATAGTCTTCGAATGCTATAAAAAGACAGGTTAACCACTAAATATAGTATTCAACTTCGGTAAGGGTTGGGTTGCATTACATAGAGTCAAGCTTTTTGATGCATATCAGCACAATATGAACCGAGGGGCACATTTACCATTATTGCATGCAAAGTGGCACAGCAAGAGAACTTGCTATGCTGCATGGTTTGAAGGGAGAGAACCAAAGTGCTCCATATTTACAAAGATAAGGAACATTTCTGCTCTGCGCACTGTGTTCTACCTAGCACCGATGCAGGAACCCTTGCGTTACCGGCAGCATTGTTTTTGTGCAGGAAGGAAAACCTCCCTGCACAAAATCAATCCATAGAAGCTTTTTCCTGGAAAGAGGAAAGAGGAAGTAACAAGAAGTAATAAAGATATTAGCAAACACAGACTACACTTAGGAACCAGTTCATGTCAAAGCTATTCAAGAATTGCTTCAGCACTGTTCCATAATTCAGTAAACAACCCTCAACACCCCCCCCACCCCTGCCCACTATTACCATAGGATATTTAAATGTACTCAAGTTTACAAAGTTTTGATTAAAGAATAGTTTCGCTTTCCAGTCGAGTCAGTCAGGGGTAAATAGAATGAAAGTATCAGGCATGGTGAATGGGCCACGACTGTGCAAGCTGCGCGCAGCAGAAGCTGCAGTTTAATCAAAAACTGATCTCATCTCGAGCAGCCACAACCACAGCTGAGGCCTAAAGCAGCAGAGGGCCCCTGGAGAGCACCTCACTGCTGCTGTGCAAAATAAAAAATAAAAAACGGAATATTTGTTGCTGTCGCTTGTGAATGATGGAACCGGCAGCTTTGATCAGTTAATGAGAGAAGGCAGAAAAGACAGGAGAGGGAGAGGAAGAAGTTAGTATGAATGAAGGTGATAAAGTTGTAAGTGGAGTGGGAGATACAGGGCTGCAGTTGTAGATATTGCCCATTCACTCATCCTCAGTTACTGATCACCACGACCTACTGGGCTTGGAACTGAGGAAAACATACCAGTCCCGGAATTATTGGACAGATTTCAGCACGCGGTTCTCCGATTCTGGGCCTTTTACCAGGCAGAATATGTGATTTCCAAAGCTAGATGACTGAAGATGCGGTGGCAAAGTCTTCTTTGTACTCTCTCCCCGACCTGTCAAACAAGCTTGGGAGAGAAATTCATATGTGGGTGGACTTGAATCCATTTTACGAAAACTTCAGCATTTGCTCCACTGCCGTCCTGCATTCTGTTTTTTCATGTTTTTCTATTGGGTTCCTCCCACTGATGGGAAGAAAGAAAGGAAAACACTCCTGAGAGACTAGTGGACATGCAAGGAATGTTGTGCATGCATGCTGGTGACCTATTTTTCGCTCGTGCATAGTTGGCAATCTTTTTGAAAAACATATGTACTATGACCAGCACAGTAGACACTCACATTTTGCTTTCTGCCACCAATACAGCGTAAAGGAATTTCACCAAAATAAGAAATCGCACAGAATGACTGAAATGCTAAGACATTTGGGTCCAGATCTACCAAGAACTTGCGTTGCTCCTTTATGAGTGGAGGCTCCGTAGTCGTAAAGATAGTCCTATCAAAATACATTTGTGAATAGCAAAAAATTGTAAACTTGCACAAAAGTGTAAGTTTACCTTTGCGAATCAGGCCCCTAGTATCTAAATGCTCCTGTGAGAATCATAATATTAATATTGTATGCAGTGCCTGATACGACACTTCTGCCATATCTAAGTGCTTGCTGCAAATACTAGTTATATGCCATTTTTTTGCCCATCACAATTTTAGATTATCATAATTTCGGGTTGGTAAGTACTCATACAATCCCCACCTCAGAATGATTAAAGGATGAATGGGCCTTGACAGTATTCAAACTAATGACCTGCAAGTTATTGTAGTTGTCAATGGCAACCGTTAAATCCACTGAGTCACCTTACCATCCTCATGGCTGAATTGTAAAATGCTGGCAGCTGATATATTCTGTGACCTGCAGGTCATAAGTTCAAATCCTGGCATGGGCACCTCAGCTATCCCTACTTTAAAGTTGAAAAATGTATTATCATTAAATTGGCTAATGACGCTTATTAGTGCAGCATGAAGCGCTATTTAAAAGCAAGTTATTATTTCTCGTGGTGCTATGTATATACGCTTGGTGCTGCTGAGACTCAATATACGTTGTGGTACCCATATGCATGTAGTGGTGAATGTGCAATTATGCATTTTGCTGTTTTATGCGTACGGTTTAGTGCCTCATCTATGCACATGCTCGTGTTACATCTTGCCACTGTCTTAAAAAATTATTTATAAAGCTTGTGTCTTTACGGATTAAACTGAAAGGACATCAATTGATTACATGTAGCTCTCAAAATGTATGAACTCTCTGAAACTAAAGCCGGGACGTGCCACATGGGGAATATATTCTACTCTGGGGGTCATAAAGAAAAGAAAGGTACATTTTAGCAGAGAGGTTGCCTCTACCTACAGAAACAAAACGTGCATGGAAGGACCAAGGAAGTGTGTGGCAAAAGTTAGTTAGTGGAAATGCCATGCATATTAGAGGGAAGCAAAGTACTACAGCACAAAATACACACTGAAAAAAAAAAAAAGTGGTTTAGAAGACTAAACAGTCATCTGTATTTTTACACAGACCCATAGCGCTGCGAATACTGATTCTGTGTTAATCAAGTAGAGTGAAATGAATTATACCAGCCTCTGTATGGGACTCTCCTGAGTATGGGTCAGTTTTGGGAAGAGAGAGCAGCGAATATCATAACTGGTCTGTATATTCAAGCCAAAACACTGCTCTACGTAAGAACATCCCATGTTAAGTTCTAAATTTCATAGATTATGATGTAACAGCTTTAAAGGGGCATACGAAGGGCACAGCAGTCGAAAATTTAATCAGGCATTTCCAGCACATGCACATGTCCTCACACTGGTTCAATCATGTTCCTGAACAAATAGCAGCTTTTTTGCTGCACAGTGAAAGTACTGCTGAAAGGCAATGCACTGACATGCTGCTTCTTAGCAAGAAGTGGAGTGAAAAAAGGAGTAAGGGATAAGATGCAGAGCTCATAAGGCATTTTTGTTCTGGTTGGGAGGGTGTGGGAATCCAATGTGGTCTATGTTTAGTGACAATGAGACTGAGAGATAGCTGCACATGTGATTGTACCTATTATCCTTGAGTAAGAATCGGTTCCAATTTTAAGCCAGGAATGAGATTGAGTTCTGTGGTATCCATTCCCTACTGTCAGGAACATTAACACGGTATGCATCACTTGTCAGAGAAGACGAAGATTTGTCACAAGGGCCAATCAAGGTAGCTGGACATAGCCATTAGGTGCATTTATGAATATTTAGATATTCACAACATTATGTGTTGAGTATAGATTTCAGATAATATCGAATGTAGATTAGTAACATACAATACTTTTAAGATGGAAACCAAAATAGTGAGTGTTTGGTGTTTCTTTTCCCAAACCAAGATGGCACCCACATAATGAAGATCTCAGAACAAATGTGAACTAAAATGTGGCAGCCATCTTTGAACTCTAGATTTGCCAGCACGGAAACCTTATAAAAATTTCCACAGATGACGTCACTTTAAAACTTACATAGAGAAACTGGAAATTCCACGCTTTTCTAAGTCGATGAATCTTTGCCACCGTTTTAGAATAGAGCTTTACACAACAAAGACATTAATAATTGCATTTGACTGTCAGTCAAAACAGAGAGGTTTGGTGAAGTTGAAAAAAAATGTTCCTCATTTTAGTAGATTAGTCTCTATTTTTTTTTCTTAAATTAGTGACAAATCGATTGCAGAAATAATAAGAATTAAGACTAGTTAGAACAAGAGTAGAGAAATAAAACAGTGAGCTCCATTCAGAGTATAGTCCCTATTCTCAACTAAAGGAGCTATCCTATCCTAACAAGAACCCATAATGAGTTCCTTCTGGAAAAGAGCAAGTAGATTTTTGAGCAAAGTTAGTTAACTAAGGAAAAGATCAAACTCTCTATAAAGGGTAGTTCTGGAGACTCAGCCGAGTTTTCTGGAAAATTGCAGTAGCAACCGTCTAAGTAAGTGTCTGAGCACGGGTTAGCCAGCAGATAACACCTAGCGGTACTTAATGGCATACTACACCGCTTGTTTACACTTCTGTTTTGTAGTGTATGACTACAGGAGCCCCCCGCCTTCAGGGATCCGTTTGATCTTATTTTGGTAACAAACAATGTAAGAACTTGTTTCCTTTTATATTTCTTTTGATTTTCCTGTACTTCTGCCCATGTTTATAAATCATCCTGTGACACCAGGACCAGCATTGAAATTTAAATATGAGTAGCGCCTACGAGTAGTCATTAGCGCGCTACCTATTTGAGTATGCCTACAAATTATACTAATAAGTATCATTTAGTGTAGACCGCTCCTAAACAAGATTAATACATCTTGCTGCACATATTGGTTATCGACACATGACAGAGAAAGCTCGCCCAGCTCACATCGTGTCACTCATGCGCATACTTGTGACTACGCAAGGTGTTCATGCACCAATTGTTTTGCATGCTACCATCATATCATGCACAGAATTGGACCTTTTGGGATGTCCACAGTATGCCTGTACACATATGACGGTATATTGAGACACCTCACTTTACGGTTCCGATCACATATGAATACACGAGTGCTTCTGTGAGCACGGGATATACGAATGTATGGTAAAGCCAAGAAAATGGTATGGCAAGCTTTTCTATTTGTTATGTTTGTCAATTTACGTTGTATGTCCCTTTCTTCCTTACAGATTGTACCAGCCTGTGGGTCCGTAAGTACGGCCATCACACTCCATGCACAGCACACCTTAGCGTGTGTGCTGAAAATCACCCATTCACTCACGTGGCATCAAAAGAATTTTTTCTGCCATTTCACGGTTCACACTTTCACGGTCCTGAAGAAAGCCTCATTTAGCTACAGCGAGGCTGAAACATGTCGACCTTTTTTTAGACAGAGATACAGAAGATCATTTTTTCTTCACAATATCTCACCTTGGTTTTAATGTGTCCTAAGGCCCTTTAAATAAAGCACTACTCGTTTGGGCACTTTAGAGACATTTTTAACTAAGACACTTCTTCACGCTCACACCTTCAGCAAAAACCCGCTCCACTGTAATCAGGTGTTGCAGCACAGCTGGGTCGCATTCGGCAACCCAGCTGGGAACCCAATGATTGAAGCATGCCACCAACCAGGTTGGTGGGTGAGGGTTGTTTTAACAACCTTAATGGTTTCCTGCACTCCAGTATTCAATAGCAAGTCAAAAACATTCAAGGATAATCCCAGGGGTCCGTCCAAGTTGTTATATTCATTCATTGTGTGGGGAAGAGGACATACTCCCTTTTCTTCCTTGCTCTCTCCTTTGTTCATAGTATAACAGGGAGTCAGCCAGCTGATTCTTGGAGTCACCTTCTCTGTTGTGAGCTCAGGGATGACTTTTCCTTGAGCAGGACACCACAGGTGCAGTCCTTTTTTTTTGCTAACCCAAGATGCAGCACGTGCAGTCCAGTCTTTGGTGCAGCTTTGATGGGTCCAGGGAGCAGTATGGCAGTTATCTTTGGTCCTCTCCCCAGGATAGATGTGATCTGAGGTTTGAGAATCAGGGGTGCCACTTTTATGCCAACCACGAGCCTAGGGGGATGTGGTGACTAACTAACCATTAGGCAACCGGTCCCCATCCTCCTGATGTCGACTTCCTGAAAAGTGTGCCATCCAGCTAGCCCTGAATGCACCATTCTGCCCAATCCCAACATGGCAGAACCCTTCTTTTGGTGTGTGGAGCTCCCTAGCCCAAACAGAGGAGTGGCTACCTGGGGGCTACACACTCTCTGAAAAAACGGTTTGACTATGGCTTCTCCCAAGATGCCAGCCTCTCTGCTCAAAAAAAGTAGCACCATTCGTGTTTGACCACCATTTGCCCTTCAGAGACAGCTTCCCCTCTGAAGTTTGTTTTCTGGGCTCACACCAAATTTGGCCATCCTGCCAGGAGGAGGTCACATTTCCACTCTCAGCAGGCCCTTTGTTCCTCTTTGTTAGAGTTATTCTAAGGTTTTTAATTTGGTGGAGTTGGATTACTTGATGGTGGTTCTATGAAGTATGGGTTTCCCACCCTCTTACATTGACTGGATCGCCCTGCTATATTCGCAGCCAACAGCTAAAATACAAATAAACGGGGTCTGCTCGGCCCCATTCGACATTGAATGCAGCACCAGACAGGGGTGCCCACTATAGCCACTGCTTTGGCGATGGAGCCCCTGGCTTTTAAGTTGAGACAACATCATTGAGAGTGTGCCATTAGATATCCTACAAGACATATAATTGTCTCATTGTTTGCTAACAATATCACACCATACATCAGGGAACCAGGGGTCAGTCTGAATGGGGTCAATCAATCAATCAGGATTAATAAAGCTTGGCTAATAACCCAATAGGACATCCATGTGCTTGCATGTCTCGGGGCTTTTTCAAACAGCCAGGTCTTGAGGGCCATTCGGAATTCCTCGACGGTTGGTGGAAGTTTAGGTGGTGGTTAATGTAGGCAGATTCAGGGTTTAGTAGAGCCTTGTGTGCTTGGGTCAGCAGCTTGAATTGGCATCTTTTCTGTACGGGGAGTCAGTGGAGTTTCCTGAGGTGGGGTGTGATGTGGTTTTATCGGGGATGGCAGAGGATCAGTCTGGCTGTGGTGTTTTGTATGGTCTGAAGTCTCTTTAGGAGGTGGGCGGCGATCCCTACATAGAGGGCATTGCCCTAGTCCAGTCGGCTGGTGATGAGGGCTTTTGTAACAGTGCATCTCTTGTGTAGGAGTAGCCACCTGAAGATCTCACGTAGCATGCAGAGTGAGGAAGCAGGCAGTTGAGACAGCATTGTCTGTGGTTTCATGGTGTGCTTGTTGTCAAAGATGATTCCAAGGTTTCTGGCATGGTTGGAGGGAGTGGATACAGGTCCTAGGACTGATGGCCACCAGGAGTCATTCCATGCGTTGCTGCTGTTGCCAAAGATCAGTACTTCCATCTTTTCTGTGTTCATCTGGGGGCTGTTGTTCTTCATCCAGTCGGCAACGTTTGTCAAGCATCTGTAGAAGTTGGTTCTGGTGGTGTTGGGGTCATCGGTGAGTGAGAGAATGAGTTGGGTGTCATCTGCGTAGGAAGTATGTTCAGACCATGGGATCTAACGATGTTGCCCAGCAGGGTCATATATGTGATGAAGAGCGAGAGGGCTGAGGGATGAGACCGGGGGAACAGCGCAGGTGATCTCCTTGGGTTTAGAGGTGAAAGGTGGGAGGTGGATTCTTTGGGTTCTTCCAGTGAGGAAGGAGGTGATCCATATGAGCGCGTCCCTTTGGATGCCGATATGGTAGAGTCTTTCTATCAGTGTGTGGTGGGATACAGTGTCGAAGGTTGAGGAGAAGTCGAGGAGGATCCAAGCTGCTGTTTCTCCTCAGACATGGTTTAGATGTCTTCAGTGGCTGCGATCATGGTGATTTTGGTGCTGTGATTGCTGCAGAAGCCAGATTGGGAGGCGTTGAGTAGCTGGTTCTGCTCCAGGTGTGTCATGAGTGTCATGAGTTGATTGTTGATCTTTTCTGGTACCTTCACTGGGAATGGGAGCAGGGAGATTGGCCGGTAGTTTTTGAGTTCACTGGGGTCAGCGGAGGGTATTTTGAGTAGTGGTCTGACTTCGGCGGGTTTCCAAGCATCGTGCAATTTTGCAGTGGTGATAGAGGTGTTGAGTAGAGTGGTGAGTTATTGGCCAATCTGTTGGTTTCCAAGGTTGAAGATGTGGTGTGGGCATTGGCCTGTGGGAGCTCCTGAGTGGATGGATTTGATGGTGGATGTGGTATCCTGGGTGTAGAGGAAATTCCAGGTGGCCAGAGTGTGTGGTTTGTTTCGGTTGAAGAAGCCTGTAGGTATGGGTTGGGGTTCAAAGTTTCTGTATATGGTTGCGATCTTGTCGTGGAAGAAGTGGACGAGGTTGTTGCACATCTCCGATGAGGATGTGATGTTGTTTGCAGCCGGGTTGGAGAAATCATTTACGATGTTGAAAAGTTCCTTGGTGTTGTTTGCACTGGTTTCAATGCGTGCGGCAAGGACTGTCTTCTTTGTTGCCCTCAGCAGGTAGTGGTAGCGGTTGAGGGATGTCTTGAAGGCTGCCCTGTCAGTGGTGTTCTTGCTGGTGCACCATTTCCTCTCTATCTCAGCTGTCTCGTTTCACTGTTCTGATTTCTTGGGTGTACCAGTCGGCCTTTTTGGAGGATTTTCTCTGGATGTTGCCCTTGATGTGGATGATGCTGTCTACACAATTGATGATCCAGGCACTGAAACTTTTCACTCCCTGTACAAGGTTGATGGTAGAAGCAGGGTTGGAGGTGTTGAGGACATTCGCCCAACTGGTTACTGAGATTTTGTTCCACCTCCTTGGGGGGGTTGGTCATCTTGGGGGTGGCGTCGCAGGGGCTGGAGATGCTGAAGTAGACAATGGAGTGATTGGTCCATGTGAGTTCTGTGACATGGCTGTATTTGACTTGGTTGCTGGAGGTGTATATTAGGTCCCAGTTGTGTCCTGCGGTGTCTGTGTGTGTGACGATCTGTGTCAGTCTGAGGCTGCTCATACTGTTGAGGAGGTGTACGGTGTTTTTGTCTTGGGGTCATTGATGTGGAAATTTAGGTGGCCGAGGAAGATGTAGTCCTAGGAGTCTAAGGCTAGGGGTGGAAAGAAATTTGTGATGGTGTTGCAGAATCTGGAGCATGGGCCTGAGGGTCGGTATGCAAGGGTGCCTCCGATTGTTATCTTGTCATCAGTGTGGAGCTTGAAGTTGAGATGTTCCATAGGGGTGGTGGTGTTGTCGGTGGTGGTACGGTGTATGGTCTCTTTGTGGATGATGGCTGTTCCACCTTCCGGCTTCTTGGGGTGGTCCTGGTGAGTGATATAATATCCATCAGGGATTGCTGTGGCAATGTCTGGGGTGGATGTGGGGTTGAGCCAGGTCTCAGTGAGGAAGACAATGTTGGGTGTGAGGGTGGCGATGAGGTCCCATAATTCAGTGGAATGCTTGCATAGTGAGGTGTGTTGAGAAGAGCACATGCAAGTTAATGTTTCTGTTCAGGTGGTGTCTGTGGTGTGTTCGGGGTGGGGCTGGTCAGTGAGCTGGTGCGTGTGCAGTGACAGGTGAAGTGGCAGTGGGTGCAGGTGAAATGTTCTGCCGTGGATCATGGGTTGGCACAGTGGCAGTGTTTGTTGAAGCATCTGGGGCAAAGGGCCAGGGGTCATGGCACTGGGTGCGGTCCAGGTGCACAGGCACAGATGAGCTTGCATCTGGTGCGCCAGTGGTGCGGTTGCACTGCAGCCTGCATTAAGTAGGTCCTAGGGTGGGTGGGGCTTCTGTTGGCAGGCAGAACGGTGAGTGGCAAAACCTGGTAGGTAAAACCCCAGTTGGGAAACCTGGGCAGCTGCGGTGTCACTGAATCAATCTGGAAGAAGCAGAAACTGGAGGCCACAGGCAAGTGGAAAGCAAGATGTCCAGGTGAAGATTTGTCAAACGGCACCAAAGTTATTAGCAAAACAAAAAGTGCTTTGTCTATGGGAAAAGTTGGTCCTAACAATAACACAAATACAGACACTCACAAAGAATTTCACTCACCCACACAGCTACTCACACACCCACTTATACACCCACGCACACACAAGGATACAATCACACAGCCTCTCACATAATATATGTTAGAAGTAGTATCACTCAGTAGTAGTGCACCTAGTATACTAGTTTAACTTTTTTTGCCAAAGTTCTTTTTTATTGAGCATTTTTAGAGAATAAAAAGACATACAGTATAGTACATTACATCTTTCCCATTAGCCATATTGAAGCCATGGTGAAATTACAGTTGCATTTCGGACTGGGAAGTAATTATACATGTATCCATACATTCTTAGTGCTAAATTTTCTAGTAGATTTAAAATAAATGACTGGGAGTCCCAAAACAACCCCCCTCCCATCTCCCACCCTAACCCGATTACCTCCCATCAACGGTGACTAGGTGGTGTAAAAAAGGGAAAATAAAAGGAGGAAGGAAGAAGGGGAAAGAGGGATAGTGGCAGGAATATCAGGTAACAAGAGTTCTCTTCAGTACCTAGATAGGGATAGGCTTCCCCGGCGGACCGTCCAGCTTGTGGTGTGTGTGTGTGTGTGGGTGGAGGGGACCTGCATCAGTGGATATGTTTATCTATCTTTGGGGAGCTCCCATGTGTACCCAACCGGCCTCAAAACTGGAAAAGATGGAGAGCTGTGGAGGGACATGTTGTCAAGGGTATTCCCCTGGATAGATATGATACCAAAGGGCCCCAGCTTCCCTCAAAGTTTTTAAAATTATCTCGAAAAATGTCAGCCATTCTTTTCCATTATAAGCGCTTTCCACAATCGTGCCTGCCATTGAGTCAGGGCTGGGGCATCTTTTTTCTTCCAAGCTGCCGCTGTTGCTAGTTTGGCTGCTCCTAGGCACATCCACATCACCGCCTGGTCACCTGTTGTGTAGTTCCTAGGAGTCCCCAAGGACCTGCGCGTTTTGGATGACCTAAACTGAGGGCTTGGTGTCCCGACCACTTCCGGACACCCCCACAGGATATGTCAGCCGTTAGACCAGCTAGCTCTACAGTGCCCCTACCCCCTGTATTCTACAGTGGTGTAGGTGTCTCTGGCAACCACAGAACATGACAACCCTGATTCCTCAGGGATCATGGAAAACAGTACAGTACATTTCGCTCAGACACTTTTGCTTGCATTCTCTCAGAAAATACACAGGATGGCGATTAGGGCGTTTCAATAAGTATTTATTGGTCCAGCAACAGTCTTGTGTAAAACATATGTGCTGCGACAATCAGGAGACAGAAGCATACGAAAGAGATTGCAAGTACCAAGATAGTAAATAGTAGATACATTTCTACCATAGTGCTAATAAGAAAACATAAGCAGTTCAGATAAAAACATAGCACTTACATATTCCTAAAATGCGCTCCCTAAGTAATTTACCTAAATGTACCTAGCCTAGATCTGTATATGTAGCATGCATATGTATATATGTTTGTAGCCAAGAAACCCCTAGGGGAGAACCAGCCCCCTCACCTGATGGTTGAGAATGAAGGACCCTGCCTCTGCTTCGAGGATCACAGCCCGCAAGGGATGTCAGACCGCTGCGTGTCGAAGATTCAGCATGCAGGACCCCGTGTCAGCTTGGAAGGAATTCTCCTCTAATTTGTAGGGGGAAGTTAGGGTCTTTTATACTAAATTGGTCACTCCAGGGTTTCTTCTAGAATCAATATGTTTTGGAAACAACCGTAAATGTTTTGAAAACACTCATGAATGTTTTTCCAAACAAATGCGACCATGCACAGCTGGCTGTTGGCCACGGATGAAAAAAGTGGTGACCCTTGTACATAATAATTATTGCGTGCCTGAGGACATGTTTATGTACGTCGGTACAGGGATTATAATAGAAAACCGAGAGCATGTGTCAAAGAGACAGGAGCAAGCTACTAGGTAAAAGGTCACCTGTTTAGAATCATTATTGTCGTGTGGATAGGATAATGTATGTAAAATAGGGTATACGTGACAGGACTATCCTAAAAGACATGACACCCATTCCTCATCAGAAGGTCAACAGGGTCAGTTAGGTAATGATAAAGCTAACGCTATTAAAAGGCATAAAAATAATTTACAATAAAGCCTACTGAAAGCACTTTATAAGCTTTAAAAACAAAATGTCCATAAAAGTAAAGTCATTTTTTCCCCTAAAAGCATTCCAAAGGTCCTCTAAACTTGTATATATGGTTACACTGAGCACCTTGAAAGCCAGTACGCTCAGTTCGAGCAGAGGAAAAAAAATTAAACATAGTCTGTTTTCGACCTTCAATTTGGTAAATGTTTAAAAAGTTGCCAAATGGTTCCAAGCACGGGAGAGGCCAAATTGTTTATGAATCCTGTGCTGAAGACTCAACATCGCTGAACATCGTATCCGCAGGTGGCAATCCCTCCAGAACTTCCAGTATCATGTCGAATGAACAAAGATGGAAATCTCCGGTTCCCACAGCAACCACCGGGGAAGAATTAGATGCCTGCATGCCTGAACCTGATGCCTGTACATCTGGAGCAGTGTTGATTTCCCTTCCAACAGGAGCCGAAGCATCCCTTGGAGGCTCTAGAAATGCTGCCATAAACATGGGAATACACTGTGGACAACTGTACACATGGGCCTGCAAGGGCTCCAGGAGCACTTCTATGTCCGGCGGCGCAACCAATGGAAGTGTCAGACACAGGTCCAACATGCAGCCAAATCTGCAGAAGAGGCAATGGAACACAGGCAGGACACAGTCTAGCTAGACCGGTCTGAAAGACAGGAACCAATGCTTGCTCAGCTCTCAAAGCTGAGGCGCAGTTAGGTAGAACACCATACACTCACGACAACGTAGTTTCAGCAGTGTTCTCTCCATTTCTTGAGGGATTGTGACATCTGTGGCAAAGCAATAGGATCAAAATCAGGATGCCCGCTACTGATAGCAGGACCTATGGAAGCCCTCCAAAAATGCTTCCAAGTATGGAGTGAAAGAAAGCTGGAATTACTCCGAAGATGGTCTGAAAGGTGGTTAAGAGGCCTGATCCAAGGCGTTTAAATAAGTTTACGATCCCACTCGTATCAGACATGTTAAAGATACGATGAACCATTTCCCCGAAATGGATCGGGAAGTTCGTACGGACCAGGGCCTGTATCTCTGCTGAAGACCTTGTAACTTGGAGATCAAAAGTCTCTCGGGCTGAAGTTAAGGCCACATTTTGTTGAAACAACATGGCTTTCAGTCTGCTCAGCAAATAAAACCATATACTGGAACCATTCAATGAAGGCCACAGTGGTGCCACCCTAACTGTGCGAGCCGGGGGAAACAATACTTGCTTACAACAAACAACCCTGAGGTTTTACTGTGACTAGATATGTGATGCCTGGCGCCATCCCACAACAGCCTTGATCATTCAGCATTAAATAACTCCCATTCGAAAGTAACTTGAAAACTGGATGAATCACTGCAGCTGGGGAGCCTTTCAAGTAGCAAGATAAGTTCTCTTTTGACGCATTATTCGCTCCATGAAGCGACACTTCTTTGCACACTAAAGACCCACTTAAAGCCTTCCTGCAGTCAGTACCACTTAAGAAAACTTCAGTGTCCTTATTTCTGCACCCATATCTATATGGTAACTCCCAGGTTTCCTGTAAGTACCCTTCACCCAATGCTTCATACCTGCCTGCTTGGATGTATCTAAGGCAGTATTGGAACTGGAATGTCGTGATTGGCAGTGTGATATAGCCATGAATTAACCATTCCGTAGACGGTGACTCTGCTACTGTAAAAGGTAACTTCTCTAATTTTTCAATGAGCAGCATGGTGTACTTTGCATCCCTGCATGCCATGGTCAGCTGTCTGTCGGTCAGATTATAAGCCGAAAACAGATTTGAGCTGTTAATGTACCGCCATGGCATGTGGCCAGAATGCAGTGATTGTAGCGTCCAGCTTAAAAGCATAATGGAGCGCAATTGAGATTGCCCATGTTGTAGAATAGACAAATCTTGTTTCATTATGTCAATTGCCGAGGACACAATGTTGCCCAGTGAATAAATACGTGAAGAAAGTGTGGTCATACCATTGTCTACCACAGCCAAGGCTTTTTCTGGGTTAATCCTA
Organism: Calotriton arnoldi; assembly: GCA_963921515.1. Classification (NCBI taxonomy): domain Eukaryota; kingdom Metazoa; phylum Chordata; class Amphibia; order Caudata; family Salamandridae; genus Calotriton; species Calotriton arnoldi. The sequence continues at coordinate 648,751 of CAWUFW010004701.1, forward strand.
TCAATCTCATGTAATCTCTCAGCAGCATCCTGTTGGGAGACTTTCCACAGTTTATTTTAGATGGCATATAAAAAGCGTTTTTTACACGATTTCTTGGGACCTAGCAAGAAATCCCTAAGGTCCATGTTGTCAGCTAGAAGGGATAAGTATTGTTTCACCTGTTGTAGTGTTGAGGGTTTTAGCCACTCTAGGCACAACTTCCCAACACTATAAGAAGTCATTACCGCTGGTTCGTCTGTGACTACATAGTGCGGGTCGAGCCTAAACCCTCCGGTGGTACCCTTGAATCTTGTTTGACACCTATTCGTGTTGATAGGCCAAACCAACCATCCCTTCCAATTGGGAGCTGATGAATTGTATGTGCCATTCTGTATCATTGTACCCAGGACCTCCTCATTAATCAGTGTATAATTTGACATACCTTCAATTGGTATTGGCAAGGGGATGCGTGGTGTTTTCAGTCTTTAATTTTTGCAAACCTGTAGCAGGTAGTCTGTTGCACTGTTCTGTTCAGGAACATTATCTGTAATGGAATAAGGCAAGCTCTAAATAGGGCCTCAGATCCCTGAACCTGCCAATATTTCGTCCCCCAGATGGATTTTGTGTCTATCGTGTCCCTCCAATAGTCGAAACCTTGTATAGACAGTTGGGAGAGAAAAGGTGCTGAATATATGAGCTTGGTGTTTGTCAGCATCATTTTCTTTGCAGTTGCACTCGTCTGCACTAATTTATAGTAGTATGACATTGGGTCTGATGTATTGAACTCTGAAAAGTATGCAAATTTCTGTGCGAATGCGGCAGAACTACCTTTCGGTGGTGTTGTGCAATGTTCCCATTGATGGTAAGTGCTGACAGTGCGTGGAACACTAGCTCTGTGCAAAAAGTGATGACCATAGTGCTGGTAACAATACATACTGTCGAAGTCAGGTGTATCTTCGTACAATTCCCTGTAAGAAAATGCAGCAGATTGTTCTAAATCTGAGAGCATAGTATTTACAGTCTCAATGTCCTGTCCCAATCATCAGAGTGTACTTGGGGTAATGAAATCATTCAATACAATTTTAAGTATGTGTGGAATTTTCAAATGCTCAGTAGGACCAAATACATCATATGAAACCCTATCCCAAACTATACCATCCGGTACTGGAACTGCTGTAATGTTCACTAAGGACAAGTCTCTTTGTTCACGGTGTGATGCCGTATGTGATTTCAGGACCAAGTTCACTTGTTGTACTGCAGAGCATTGTGGGAGGTAATGTCCATTCCGTTGTAGGAAAAATACAGTTACTATACCAATCCTAATGAATAGGAACAGGATCCCTAATGCAAGTCAAAGATGCAGCCAAGGGGACACAAGGTAAGTCTTTTTCAGCCAGAGATAGAACTGTCAAAATTGTTCTTTCTTGGAAATGGGTGGCGTTTGCTCAGGTTCACTTGGATCTGAAGAAAAGTCATTGAAGTTGATGAAGTAGCCAGACGCAGTTCGATCTATCTTTGGGAGCTCAGCAGTGTTTGTAGAACTGGCAGTTGCTTCTTGTGAAAACGCATTGAAGTAAACTTCATTATTGGGCTGAATTGCAATTTGCGTTTCAGTTTCATTTGAATGTTGTTCAGTTGCAGCAGGTGTAATTCGTTCTCTGTTATTGGCTACTCCGCCATTTTGCCCAGGGGAGTCTTGAAACGTTATTAGTCTTTCCATCTGAACTTACTGTATATTAGCGAGAGGAGGTCTGCGGCTACCCAGGATGCTACGCAGCCTACTGTTGAGAATCGACCACATACTGTGGTTTGATCAGATCAATGGAGATGAATCATTTTTCTTTTCGGCCGGCAAGAGGCAGAAGAAGTACTGTTCTTGTTCCTTGAACTGCCAGGACAGGTGTTCAGTAGGATGGCCCAAACTCCTTCTTGTCCACGATCTTTTCTCTGACCAGGTCCCCAACCTTTGGGACCCAGACAGGTCTTGCCGGAACCGGTTTCACTTCCCCAGTGGCGGTGCATTTTACTTGGACGTTGCTTTGTAATGCCCGGAATTCATTGAGTTCCTGTAAAACAGCCAAACGATCATTCAATTCAAATGGTTTTACATCCACCACTGTGCTGGCACAATCAAGGTCAGGTACCCACATTCTTGTTCAAAACAGGATCTCATAGGGGGTACGTCCTCCCAAGGATTTTCTTTGCATATTGTTCAGTGCCCTCTGGACCCCAAATAGGTGATTTACCCAACTACCTCCTGCACCAAATACCCTTGCTGTTAAGGATTGCTTTAGGTCCCGATTTTTCCTCTCCACCACCAAATTTCCCTCGGGATGGTAGGGGGAGGAGTACTGCAAGGCCACACCCATACTTTTCATGGCTTCCTTGTAAGCACAAGAGCTAAATGCAGGGCCACGGTCGGAATGTAACGTGCCAATTGCATATGTCCCAATGAAGACTCGCAAATCCTTAATAACAGTTCGAGCGTCAGCCGAGCGCTGAGGCCAAACCCACAGAAATCTAGAGCATGAATCCACTGCCACCAAGATGTACTTGTAAGCCCCGTCTGAATTTAAGGGGCCTCAGTGATCCATATAGACACATGCGAGAGGACTGTCTGAAATGAGTAATGGTGTTTGTGGTGGCCGTGCTACGGTGGAACCTTTCATCTGCTGACAGATGTCGCACTTCAAGACATAAGCCTTTGTTTGTTTAGACAAACTTGGCCACCAGAATCGCTGCTTCAGTAACGAAACTGTAGCAGTGACTCCTGCTTGTGCAGAGCCCAGACCCTCGTGTGCAGGTAGAATTAAACCTAATCTGCGATCCATGTTTGGTATAACTCTATCCCCCACTCCTGGAATTTGAGCATACAGTGTGTTTTACGCATCTAATTTATAGGAATATTTGAGTGGAAAGCCCTTCCGAATGGCAGAGACATTCTTGGAGGCATTGACAGCTATCAGTATGTCTCCATCTATCCTCATGCTAGAATGAGTTATTGCAGCAACGGCAGCAGTTCGCACTGTTGCATTGGCGGCTTCATCAGCCAGTGAATTCCCTTCAACGTGTACACCAACACGCTGATGACTCAAGGTGTGAATAACTTGAGCCGTGGCAGGCATACTTTCAGCTTTGCTGCCTGTTCTCATAACAATTTATGTTTAATTGTGCAACCCTTGGAATCTCTAAACCCATTCTGCCCCCAGTAATGAAGATATTCATTATAGGACTGCACACAGTAAAACGAATTGCACACTATCAGTGTGGTGAATTCCCGATACGTGTATTTTAGTGCTAGTATCAGGGCTTTCAGCTCTGCCAACTGTGTTGTACAATCTCCTAGAGATTGCGTAGTCGTATTGTTGGGATGGAACTTACCATCCCGCATACGTCCCTTCACTATAGCACATGCTGCGCTATACTGTTGTTTACTTCCCATGGCAGGCTGAGCAGAACCATCGGTGTAAATGATGTATTCATATTTCTCTAGAGGCACGGTTTCATTTGGGAGAGGGTATTCTTGTTCGTATTGCGAGAACGCTTGTGTTTTCAATGTAGAATCGGACTTGTAATCTACATCTGTTGCAGTGAGAGAATTAGCCCATTGTATCCATCGTGGATGCAATGCTTTTGCATTTGGAATGCTCGCTTTGGTAACAGCTTCTAAAGTTGGTACCGGAGTAACAACAATAATGCGTTTCCCCTGTGCTAGTGCTCTTTCTCTCACTACAAGTCTTTACTGCGGTCAATATTTTTCAGTTGACGCAATTCGCATTTCAGCATTTGTGTATAAGTATGATTTGTATGCAATTGGAACTGTCTCACCTTCTTTGAAAGTGATGTAAGTATATCCTGATAAACACGGGACCACCCGGATCACCAAGTTTGTGGTATTCACACATGTGTGAAAATGTTTAGATGATATCATGTCAGCCTGTACTGAACGGAGAGTATCTTTGTGTTGCTGTGACCACTGATGCGGTGTGAAATCAGGTCTGATTAAGTCGTAGAAAGGTTTTACTCTTTCTGCGTAATCTAGAATGTATGTTCTGCCAAAATTTAGAAATCCTAATATGGATTGCAAACCTTTGAGAGTCTTTGGAGGTAGGAGAAGCGCGCACTTTTCAAAAAAGTTGGCTGCCAGGCTCTTGCCTTCACTTGATAGCTCATATCCCAAAAATAGGACATTGGGATAGGCAATTCTTGATTTCTTGAAATGGGCGAATCCCACAATTATGTTGTTCACCCTGCACAAGTGTTCAAGTAATTAATCGTCCATCAGATAGATATCATCTGCATAGGACACAGCCTCCTCATCGCATGTTTGTAATATTTCTGATACTCTTCCCGAGAATAGCCCAGGGCTGTTCTTATAACCCTGAGGCAAACAACAAAAATTTCGTTGAGTGCTTAGGGCAGAGAATGCTGTCAAATATCTGCTGTCTGGAACTACATTTTGGCAGAAGAATCCATTCAAGATATCTAATGTCGTTTTGTATTTCTTCCACACAATGTTATTCATTAATGCAGCACTATGTGCATTCTGAACTGCAAATGTTCGTGTGCATGTGTTTAAATGTTAGTAATCTAAACTAGACGATATGTGTTGTCAGGTTTCATTACTGGAAACAAAGGATTATTCATCAGGGAGGTGCAAGTCTCAATTACACCTTGGTATTCGAGTTGGTCTACAATTTCTTTGACCTGTCTTTCTGCATCATTTTTTATAGGGTACTGCCTCTGTGGATTTGGAGTAGATTTTAATGGGATTTCGTGGTGGGTAGACTCCACGTCCCAACCTACATGGTTGCGTTATAATGCCGAAGCTAGCGCCCACTCCTGCGCGTATGAGAAGAAGAAGAAGAAGAAGAAGTTTTATTGCACAATTAATTAAAATCGTTGCAATCGCAAGTAAAGAGGTACAGAGTAAAAAGCATAAGTATCATACTGCGCGTATGAGTGTTTTAAAGATTCTGGAACGAGGTCGGAGAAACCAGGCAAAATGATGCTTTCTCCTTTTGGGCAATCCATCACAAACTCAGGCAGCCAATCGTTTTCTGCTAGCAGTATGTCATATCTATATGTTGAGTTCTCTCAAAAGATGCCTTTAACCTTTCTTGAGATGTCCCCTTCTATTTGGAGTGTAATTTCGTGTAATTGATGTGGGACACTAACTCTTGTATCAGGTGTTTCCACAGTGATGTGTTCATTCAATACTGCTGTCACCAGAAAATCCTTCAGGTTCTGGTGAGCTATTGTTACTTCTGCCGGGCTGTCTAGCATCGTCAGAACCCATTCCCTGTTCAGAAGCTGAGTCCTCAGTAACCTGGGCATACATAATTTTTAAGCCAGCTACTTTCTTCTTTTTGAATTGAGGTTTTGTTTTAGGTTGCTCTTCCTGTTTGAGAATATAATCTGAATTTCGATGTGTTTCCCTTTTTGTTTTTGGTCGATCTTCTTGCTTTTGTTCTGATCACCCATCCCTCTCCGAGTTTTTTGATGAACCCTGAAAGGAACGAAAGGAACGTGTATCAGTATCCTGATACCTGTCAGGTTTCCTAATGTTATCACGATTTTCAGAGGACTCCCGTTGGGGAGACCCACCCCTTGATCTTTTCTGAATTGTTCTTTTTAGAATTTTTGTTTTCCTATTTCTTTTTAGAAGAAGTGGGCGTTTGCTTCGTGTTGTCCTTGTTGGGACTACCCACCATTTGTGGCTTCCCTGCTTTGGTTCCCAAATTATCTCTACCTAATGCAGTATAGGTTTCTTCGATAATTTTGGGTAATTCTCGCTCCTTATTTCTAGGTGCTATTTCCCTTAGGCAGCTGTGTATGGCCACTGCTACTGCCTCCCCCTTTATGTTGCTCAGAATTATTGCAGAGACTTGGGCAAAATTACCCATTAGTTTCATTCCCAAGTCCAAGGCAGATCCTGCCCCGTACTGATTCTGTATTTGTTTTAATACTTCTAGAACAAATGCTATTGAAGGGGTACCGTGTATTCTAATGTATACAGCAGCAAAGATTGTTCCCCAAGTGGTACAATCTTCAATCAAGAGAACCATCCCCATTGGCAAGCAAATGGTTAGCATTCTATGCTTTTCCTGAGGAGCCGTACGGGAAATAATGCTTCAAGTTGTGCAATTTTTTGTGCAATCCAGAACGGAATTTGCTCCCATTTGGAAGGAATTATCCCTATTACTGATTTCAGTGTCTGTGGGCTAATTGTAGGTGTGGTCTGATGTAGACCAGTGGGAGTATTTCTCGCAGGTTGGACTGTTAATGTTCACATGACGAACTGGACGATGTGTCTGTATAGCCTGACTATGTCCTTGTATATCGCACAAACTTCATCCACTGGTAGTGTATCTATCTCGGGATGTGGAGTGTATGTCGCTAAGACCAGCCAAGTCGCTCCTTCCATACTGAGCGGACTGAGTCTCACGACCGATGTTGTGTGTGGGAGTGCGCCTTTAAACCAGTTTCTGTGTTGCTGGTAAGTTAACTGGATTTCAATGTCTTCGTATGGAATGTATTCATCTGGTGGTTCACCTACAATGTATGTGTGGAAAAATTTAGTCTGTGGATCTGCAGGCAGGAACTGAACCCAAGAATAGAATACCTCTGAACCAAACACTTTGTGTGCCTCAATCACGAAGGTAACACAGCCACCTGTTAAGGGTACGCCGTGTTCTAACAATTTTATAGTTATTGCATGTCTGCAGTTCTCTGTAATGTTAAAAGCGTTTGCAAATTCTTCTTTCCCATTCCCTGAACCACTGCTCGTGGACTCAGTCATTCTCAAAAGGAGAAGAACAAATCTTGTTTAGAAATTTTAGAGTTTTGCACAATGTGGGAACCTTTTATCCTTACAAGCTTGCTAAACCTTCAGCCAATGCACAGAGTATATCTGCTCAGCTGAGGCGGATTTCAATTCCCACTTCAGACGTCTCTGAAAAGTGTGAGTAGGGCTTTCTGAGAAAGCACGACTGAACTACTCAGATTTTTACTGTTAATATAAGAACCAAACCAACGTTGGCGGCGCCATGTCGTGTAGTTCCTAGGAGTCCCCCAGGACCTGCACGTTTTGGATGACCTAAACTGAGGGCTTGGTGTCCCGACCGCTTCCGGTCACCCCCACAGGATATGTCAGCCATTAGACCAGCTAGCTCTACAGTGCCCCTACTACCCCCCTGTATTCTACAGTGGTGTAGGTAGTCTCTGGCAACCACTGAACATGACAGCCCTGATTCCTCAGGGATCGTGGCAAACAGTACAGTACATTTCGCTCAGACACTCGTGCTTGCCTTCTCTCAGAAAATACACAGGATGGCGATTAGGACATTTCAATAAGTATTTATTGGTCCAGCGACAGCCTTGTGTAAAACATATGTGCTGCGACAATCAGGAGACAGAAGCATACGAAAGAGATTGCAAGTACCAAGATAGATACATTTCTACCATAGTGCTAATAAGATGAACATAAGCAGTTCAGATAAAAGCAGTAGCACTTGCATATTCCTAAAATGCACGCCCTAAGTAATATTCCTAAATGTACCAGCCTAGGTCTGTATATGGAGCATGTATATGTATATATGTGTGTAGCCAAGAAACCCCTAGGGAAGAACCAGCCCCCTCACCTGATGGTTGAGAATGAAGGACCTCGTCTCTGCTTCGAGGATGACAGCCCGCAAGGGTTGTCAGACCGCTGCGTGTCGAAGATTCAGCATGCAGGACCCCGTGTCAGCTTGGAAGGAATTCTCCTCTAATTTGTATGGGGGAGTGAGGGTCTTTTATACTAAAGTGGTCACTCCAGGGTTTCTTCTAGAATCGATATGTTTTGAAAACAACCATAAATGATTTGAAAACAATCGTGAATGTCTATCCAAACAAATGCAATCATGCACAGCTGGCTGTTGGCCAAGGATGAAAAAAGTGGTGACCCTTGTACAGAATAATTATAGCGTGCCTGAGGACATGTTTATGTACGTCGGTACAGGGATTATGATAGAATACCGAGAGCCTGGTGTCGAAGAGACAGGAGCAAGCTACTAGGTAAAAGGTCACCTGTTTAGAATCGTTATTGTTGTGTGGATGGGACAATGTATGTAAAATAGGGTATACATGACAGGACTATCTAAAAGACATGACACACCCCTTGTCTGGTTTTCTAAGGTCACATCTCTTACTCCTAACAATGCAAACTCTAACGTGATAGGGATTGGGTAGCCCAGAATTTCTTTGATTTGGGCCAGGATTTCTGACCAGAAGGGTCGGATTGTGGGGCAGTCCCACCAAATATGCCTAAAATTTCCCAGAAGGGCACAGCATCTCCAACATAGATCAAAAGAGTCTGGGAATATTTTTTTAAGTCTTACTGGGTGGAGATACCAGTCATAAAGTATCTTATAGTGCGCTTCCCTCATTCCTATAGAATGATGGTTTTTGGCTCTATCTCTCTATAGTGTCTTCCATTGATGCTCGGACAATTCGCTCCCACTCATAGTTTCCCACAAGGTGATGTGTCTGGGTCATGGAGAGTGTAGTGTGGAAAGTAGGAGTGCATATATGAAGGAGATAACTCCCTTCGAGGAGCCAGCCCTCTTAACAAAGTTCTCTATCGGGGTAAGCTCCCCGGTGGCCGCCTCCCTCACCACTGGTTGTAGAACCCAATGTTTAAGTTGGAGATAATGAAAATGTTCAGAAGCAGGGAGATTAAAGTCACGTCGGCAGTTCTCAAATGTTAAAATATCATAGTTGTGAAAAAGGTCAGACAATTTTAGGCACCCGCCTTTCCGCCATTCTTCAAATCGGCCTGGGTTGAGTGCCGGTGGGAATTCCGGGTTAAAGTGGATCAGTGTATGCAGTGAGGGGAAAGACGTCCACTCCGTCATGCCCACTACAGCGTCCCACACTCTGAGGTATGCATTGTGAGGACGATCCTTCCTAGGCTTCCAGAGCAAATCCCAAATGGTACGTCCCACTATAGCTCTATCCATATTCAGCCAGTGTTTGTCTGATTCTCTTAGTGGCCACTCTGTTATCACCCATAGCTGTACTGCTTTATAATATAACTCAAAGTCCGGTAACACAACCCCTCTAGCGCTTCCGGATCGTCTGAGTAGAACGAAAGATAGTCTTGCCCTCCCATTTTGCCATATGTATCGTGTGATTAGAGTGCATAATTTAGGGAGAAAATTGCTTTCCAGACTTATGGCGAGAGCTTGGAGAAGGTATAGAAATTTTTGAAGCACTGCCATCTTAATCGCATGAATGTGACCCAACCAGGGCAAACAGAGAGGTTTCCATCACCTAAGTTCTTGCTGTTCTTGGTGAAGCATGGCTGGGTAGTTGGCCTTGAAGATGCCTTCCAGTCTTGCCGTTATTTTGATACCTAGATAAGTTATGTTGTGTTTGGCCTATTGGAATGGGAAATCAGTAACTAGGGATTCCACCTCTTTGTCTTATAGTGTTAGATTTAGTAGAGAGGATTTAGATGCATTGATACGGAAACCTGCTACTTCCTCAAAGGCCTGTAGCTCCTTCTGGAGGGCTGTCAATGAGGCTCGGGGCGAAGACAGTGTGAGCAGGACGTCGTCCGCAAACAATGAGATTTTGTGCTCTATCGACCCAAACTGGATCCCACTTATCTCTTTTGTGGCTCTTATCCGGGCGGCTAGGGGTTCTATGCTAAGGGCGAAGAATAGCGGGGATAATGGGCATCCCTGCCTCGTCCCTCTGCTGAGGGGAAACATATTGGATTGCACCCCATTTAGCATCACTCTTGATGTGGGATGAACATAGTTCGCCATCACCGTTTTAATGACAGCTTCGCCAAATCCAAATCTTCCCAGGGCCTGGCAGAGGAAGGACCAGTCCACCCTATCGAACATCTTGTCTGCATCCAGGCCCAGCAGGACAGCCGGAATCCGTATTTTTGATGTTTTTTCTATCAAGTGAATTACCCTACGAACGTTGTCATGCGTCTGCCTGCCTATGATGAACCCGGATTGATCCGGGTGGATCAGTTCTGTCATTATGTCTTCTAGTCTTGTTGCTATTGTCTTCAAAAACAACTTTGCGTCTATATTTAGAAGCGCGATTGGTCTATAGGAAGAGCAAAGTTGCGGGTTCTTCCCTGCTTTTGGTATGACAGTGATCAAGGCTTCACTCATTGAGGGTGTTACCGCTGCTCCCATGGCTATGTGATTGAAGAGGAGGGTTAGCTGAGGTTTGATTTCTGCTGCATATGTTTTATAAAAATGGGCCGTTAGACAATCTGGTCCTGGGGACTTGTGAGGTTTCAATGCTGTTATCGCTATCTGCAACTGCTCTTCAGTTATAGGAACACTCAATGCCTTGCTTTGGGAGGGAGACACCTGTGGGAGAGTCACAGAGTCAAGGTAAGCGTTTTGGTCCACTGTTTCTGTGGACGACGCCCGGTACAGCTCTGCGTAGAATTGTGTGAAAAGCTGAGCTTTAGATTCATCTGAGTTATGCAGGGTGCCACCTTCGTCGGTAATCACTCCTATGTATTCCCTTTCTCTTTTCACCCTGAGCTGTCTCGCTAGGTGTGACCCTATTTTGTTACCGTGTTCATATGAGAGATGTTGCAAATGGAGGAGTGTAAGTTACGCTCTGTTAGTGTATATGGCAGTGAGTTTCCCTTTCAGTGCTGTTAATTTGCTGTGTTTTGATGTCTGTTTTTTGTAGCTGTTCCATTGCCCTCAACTCTGATTCTAGTTCTGTCTGCTCCTTTGCTTGTTTAACCTAGAATTAAGTTCCATGCATTTGCCCCTTAGTACTGCTTTAAAGGAGTCCCAGTTATTTATTGGTGAGGTGTCTTGTGGCCGGTTCAATGCAAAGTATTCGTTAATTGCCCCTCATAGGTCATCAACCTGAATAACCTATCGCGCATGAGAGAAGTGGGGAAAAACCACTGCGGGAATCTAGGGAGAGAGGTTCCCCAATTGAGGCATATAGAGATGGGCGCGTGGTCTGAAATTGTTATGGAGTGGATCTTGGCCCCTTGTAAAGTGCCCAGCAGTTCCTGGCTGGTAAAGATGTAATCCAAGTGTGAGTGGGTACGATGAATGTGGGTGTAGAAGGAATATTCTTTTGTGGTTGGGTGTATCATTCTCCAGGCTTCCCTCAGCCCCATATTATGTATCATCTTTTTGAGATTCCTAGAGAAGCTGCCTGTATTGATGCGGTGTGAGTGTGTGCTGTCTAGTTCCGAATGCCATGTTAGATTAAAATCTCACATCAGGACTATCGGACCCTCGGCGAACCCCCTAACTAAGTTCAGAAGGTTGTCTATAAACGCGGGTTGACCATTGTTTGGTGCTTATGCCGCTGCAAATGTACAGAGTTTCCCTTTAAGCCTGCCCTTCACTATGACTACTTTCCTCTCCTTATCGGTTTTGACCCCCTCAGGCTGGAATTTTGTAGCGGTAGGGAACAGTATTGCCACGCCCTTTTTGTTTTGTGTCTGCTGAGGATTGATATATCAAGGGATAGCTTCTGTGCTTCAGTCTTTGGTTGTCCTTCCGCAGAAGATGCATCTCTTGTAGCGCCACTACCTCAAATTGCTGGTCAGAGAGGTATTTCCACACTTTTTGCCGTTTAAGTGGTGAGTTTAAACCTCTCACATTCCATGATGCTATGGAGACCTTGTCGAATTACACCTTGGAGCCCCAAGGGCCCCTCCTCCCCCTGCAGAGCATCTCCCTGTTGTGTATACATTGGTTATTCCTACCAGCAGACCCTCCCGGCCCGCTGCCCCATTGGTACCTTGAATTGTGTTCATTCATTCCTGTCTTCTTCTCTAGTGTGTGAACAATGAGCCTGTCCCACCTTCTCTGGACAAAAAAAAGAAAAACCCCAATTAACATGAACTGTAAGATACTAAGTCCCACCTCATTGTGAGTTAAGTACTTGGCAAACATTGCGGCCGGCGATTCGACCATTGCCCGCCGCCACAGTTGTGTGTCTTTTCTAACTCTGTAATTAGTTTGGAGAGCCTCCATTAATTGTACTCTTTCTGGCTGGGATGTTTGGATCTCTATCCTGTCCTAAACTGGGTTGTGAGAGGGTCTTGTATGAACTAACCCTGGGCAAAGCACTACGCTACGCTCGCGTAGTTTGCGAAGTTTGCGCAACTTCGCACAACGCGAATTGCACGTAGCACAGTGCAAACACGCGTAGCGTAGCGTAGCGTAGTGCAGCGGTCATTTTTTGCTTGCTCGCGGTCCTCAACGTCAAGTTGGCGACCGCGAGCAAGCAAAATGACATCCCGGCGAGATTCTCAACGCAGGGAGGTCAGGTTTCTCATTGCAAGTGGTCGCGTATGCTCGCGACCGCTCGCGATGAGAAACTACCAGTTCGCGTTGAGAAAGCTGCCGCTCGAGTAAAAATCTACTCGAGCGGCAGTAAAAGACAGCTCGCACTGTGCAAGATGCCGTTTTCAATGATTGCACAGTGCGGACAAGCATCCGGCACTGTGCAATCATTGCGAACAGTGCACTACGCAGTTCGCGTAGTGCTACGCGTAGTTCGCGTAGTGCGAACTGCACTTTGCGTAGCTTCGCGTAGCGTTACTTCGCGAACTACGCCCAGGCTTAGTATGAACTCCCTTTCCTCGTCTATCCCCCTCATGGACTCAAACCTGTACAGATCTCACCATCATCTACAGTGTCCCTTTTAGCACTTTAGATCATCCTTGTCTGTGCTAGTTCTTCAGGTGTCGCTCCCTCCGTTAGGTTTGCCATTGATTTCCTCTTCTTTTGTCCGCGCTGGTTCCTGGCGCTTGGTTGCTGCTGGTTGCTGGGTCTGGCAATGGCAGTCCCAGGAGATCCATCGCTTCCTTCTGGTCCTTGATATGTCGAACTTTATTATTGAATTCAAAGGCGAGGCCAAAAGGGTATGTCCATCTGTACTGGATGTTGTCCGTTTTTTACTTCTCGGTCACATGCCTGAATTGCTGGAGTCGCAGGAGAGTGGCCTGTGCTAAGTCCTGATAGAGGGAGCAAGTGAAGCCCTGAAAAGTTACCTCGTCTTTTTTCCGAGCGGCCTGCAAAATTGCTTCTTTGACTTTGAAGGAATGCAGCTGGACCAAGACATCCTTTATGCATCTACGTTTCCCTAGTACTTGCTGGCCTACTCTTTGTACTCTTTCAATTTTTATCTTCATGTGACCTGGTCCTAATACCTCTGCAAACAGACCAGTAACAAAAGCCTTTAGATCTGGCCCCTCCGCTCCCTCCTCCAAGTCCCGTATCCGTATGTTTTCCTGTCGGGCTCTGTTTTCCAGTTCTTCACCTTTCAGGAGTGCTACCTGCAGCTGCGATCGGAGCTCTTGAAGTGTTTCCCTGGTTTCTGAGGCTTCTTTGTTGAGTTCTTGTGTCTTGGATTCCATATCGAGGACTCTAGTGCCCACATAGTATACGTCTTGTTGTATGGATGCCATACGGTTGGAGAGATCTGCTTTTAGTTGATCCAGGGAGGCTGCCATGTCCAGCTTCAATTCCGTTCGCAATTCTTTTTTAAAATCTCTGAGGGTTGGCCAGCAAGTCTTCCTTTGTGAGCACCATTTCTCCTTCTGTGTCCTGTCGTGCTCTTGTGTCTTTTTTCTCCGTTGGCGCAAAGTTACTGGACACTCTATTGGTAGTCTTTTTTGGGGGCATAGAGGCGGTCTCCCTCTCCTCGGTGGATTTTCTCTCGTGAGGTCATCGACCTCACTTTGCACGTCTTACTCATGTGTTGAGCAGATAGGTCCCTCCCTTAGAGCAAGTGTCCATCCTGTTTTGTTGCGGTGGTGAGTGCCTGCTTTCTTCTTGCTATTATGCAAGGACCTGTTTTGCCCCTCTCCTTGGGATCTTTATTTCGCTGCTTCTCATCTTCCCTCTTCGTGGTAAGCGTCCCTTCAGTTTGAGGACTCCTCCCAGGCTCTTACGAGTCCTAAGCCTTCCTCCCAGGTATGTAAGCTTCTTTTTTCAGAGTAAGATCCTTCTGCCTCCATAGGTCTTTTCCTCCCCACGTGGATCCAGAGCGCTCTGTAATTCCTTCCAGAACTTACTGGGATTGTGTCTCTTCGGCCGCCATTTTAAAGTCAGGTGTGTCTAGTGGTAGGCCTGTGCGTCTGTCTGTCTTGTCTTGCTCCTCTGTTTGCCTCTTTTGTCTTGGTTCCTGCCCCCACCCTATGGCATTCTGCTTCTGTCTGTGGTATCCCTCTTAACGTATGCCACACACTTAATCTGGTGCTACCTGTAATCGTGGTGTTGCTGCCGCCATTTTAAAGTCAGGCGTCCTCACCTGCCGGTCTTTATGCCTCCCCGCCTGTCTTTACTCCTCAATGGGCTTCTTGTGCAGGACCCTGTTTCTGCAACGCCACATCAGCGGTCTGGCTGCAGCCTTGCCCCCCGCGCCGGCCTCCACAGCATGCTGCTCTGAGTCGGCACCTCGTGGTCGCACCTCAGCTTCTCTCTGCTCCCCTCTGCCTGCTGCTGCTCTGCTCACCTTAATTGCGCCGGTCTGTGGCTCTGGTGATCTGCACTAGGTAAGTCGCTCGTTGCGGCTGGGGGTACACTTCTTCGGGTCTGGTCTTGTAAGGCGGCTCGGCCGGAGGGCTCACTCGATCTAGTCTTCCCGGTCAGCATGCTGCGGAGGTATTGCTGTGACCACCATCTTGTCTTGGCAGCGGCCTTTCTCTCGGGTCCCAATCCGGTCATGTTCCGGCCACCTCGGGATCCGCTTCTGGCACCGCTGCTGTCCTGGTGATATGGCTACACCGAATCATCCTTTTTTTGCCAATTCTAATCGCTGCATCTTGAAGACACGGCGCTATGGCGGCGGAGCCGATGTGGATCACGTCCACTCGGCCATCTTGCCTGGCCACGCCCCCTAGTTTAACTTTTGTAGTAGGTCAGTATATATGTTTAACACCCATAAACTCTTAAAAACACTTGCACTCTCATCAGTGATGTCATTTAAGATGTCATGAGTGATGTAATCAGTGATGTCACTGACCATGTCAAGAGTGATGTAATATGGGAGGCATAAGCAGTGCATTGCTGGGATGTAAGTTATAGTTAGCTCAGGTAACTATAACAGCTGAATTTCACTGGTTTTCTATGAGTGCAATCGGAGCCTAACTATAACATCCCTCTAACCTTTAGTTTTTTCAGTGAATTTGTAAGGTTTTTTAAATTCTATTTCCTAACTATAACATCCCTGTAACCTTTGGTTTTATAAGTAAATTTGTATGGTTTTTAAACTAGTAGTCACGTTTGCAGAGTGGTGGAGAAAAGGGGTGGGGCCTCTGACCAGCTCTCAGGAATCCTGCTGTGTCAGATTCAATGGAGGTAACAGGAGGGATTCTGGGCCCCCAAGAACCCTCAGCATCCTATAGGACTTCATCACCCAACCAGCAGTGTGCCATGAGGCGCGTATCCAGAGTGGTGGAGAAAGGGGGCTAGGCTTCCGAAGACCTCTCAGCAATCACGCACTGTTGGACTTACTGGAGGTAACAGGAGAGCTTGTTGGCCCCTCAAGGACCCTCAGCATCCAAGGGGACTTCATCTCCTAACCAGCAGTGCACCAGGAAGCGCATTTGCAGAGTGGTGAAGAAAGGGGGCATGGCCTCCGAAGTCCTCTTAGCAATCACAGTGTGTGAGAGTTACTGAAGATAACAGGAGGGCTTGTTGGCCCCCAAGGAACTCAGCATCTAAGGGGACTTCATCCCCCAACCAGCAGTGTAACAGGAGGTGCATTTGCAGATTGGTGAAAAAAGGGGATGTGACCTCCGAAGTCCTCTTATCAATCTCGCTGTTTGGGACTCACTGGAGGTAACAGGAGGGCTTGTTGACTCCCATGAGCCCTCTGCAGCCAAAGGGACTTCATCCCCCAACCAGCTGGGCTCCAGGAGGCCCATCTACAGAGTGGTGGTGAAAGGGGACAGAAAACCCAGCGACTTGCCAGTCGGTTTCAAATTTGTTTTTTTTAATAGTGGAGGGTCCCCCTCCTTGGGCCGATTTTAGCCTCAGGACCACATCCCCCAGGGCTTGGCCTTTTTTTTAATACATATTTTTCCAAAATTAAAGGTGGGGCCGAGCGCCCCCCCCCCCCTCCCAGGCCAATTTAAGCCCCGGGGATCCCATTCCCCCCGCAGCTTCCGCCTTTGTATTTTATTTTTCATAATAAATAAAATAAGGGGAGGAAGGCCACGTGGCCCCCCTCCCTGGCCGATTTCAGCCCCGGGAACCCCATCCCCAAGTGCCCTGCATCTTTTCTGGGTGCCCTGGTCCCACCCAGGGCACCCAGTTAATTTTGTTGGAGACCGCGGGGGGAGGCTCAAGGCCCCTACGGTCCCTGCCGGCTCCCCACCTCTTGCAGGAGCCAGCATTGCTTTTACACATAGGGAGCTGCTAAACATTCAGCTCCCTCTGTGTGAAAGCAATTGTGCTCCGCTTCTAGCAAGCACAGTTTGCTATGGCTTGGTGGGAGCAGTAAAGTGCCTGTCAAGCCATGGCAAACAGCTAGGTCCCAGGGGTGGGTACCCCGGGACGTAGCAGGAGCTGGCCCTGGGGTGGTGGTGGTCCCCAGGGCCATCTATGGCTCTACGAGGGGGGCTGCGCGGCCTCCCTCCTTTCTTGAATTTTGCCCCCCGGAGGTGGTGGTCTCTGGAGCTGTGGGGGGCCACGTGGCCCCCCACATTGAATTTAGCAAAAGCGCAGCCCCCTGCATTAATTAAAATTGAAGCCCTGGGGTGGTAGCCCCCGGGCCTACGGAGGGATCCACGCGGCCCTCCCTTATTGTTAACACATAAAGCCCCGGGGAGGTGGCGGTCCCCGGAGCTGCGGGCAGGTTGGCGTGGCCCCCGCATCAATTAATATTAATGCCCCGGGGAGGTGGCAGTCCCTGGGGCTGTAGGGGGTCTGCACAGCCCCTGCATTGTTTACAGATAAAGCCCCAGGGAGGTGATGGTCCCCGGGACTGGGGTGGTTCCAAGATGCCCCCATGTATAAATAAATAAACCCCGGGGAAGTAGTGGTCCCCAGGGCAACAGGGGAGGCCGTACTGGCCTCCCCTGCATTTAGTTGCAAACAATCCCCAGGGAGGTGGTGGTCCCTGGGGCATCAATAAGCCCCAGGAGGGAGGAGCCATGAGCCCCCCCTCCTTTATTGTTAAAATGCCCCTAAGACCTGTCTGACCCGGGGGCGATTAATAATGAAAGAGCCCGCGCTTCATTTTTTTTCCAGTTTGGGCAGGATCTGCCTATATTTTTTTCAATGCTTTTTTAGGCCCTGCAGGGTCCCTGTGGGACTGTCCAAGAGGTCTAGGGCAGACGTCTTCAATCTGTGGGGCATGACCACCAGGGGGGCCGGTTGTCCTGAGAAGGGGGGCGCGCATTCCCAGGCCTCACTCCTGCCTGGAATCCAAAACTTTTGGTTTTGGAAAAAGGCAACCGACAACTGCCCCGGGACGATTAATTCCATTCCTTAAAATGCTTCGGCTGAAGTTTAATTAATTGAGTCTCCTGTGCTGTGAAAGGAAGAAGTGGGGCAGACAGCTAAACATTCCTTCCATGCAAATGTGTGCTATGAGTTAACCTGCACATGTAAAGGATGCTTGGGGGCCGGTTCTGGCTTTAATTGCTTGAATCACTCCAAGCATTGTGATGGCAAATATTTGTTTTTTGATTGGTAGTACAAAGAGTTAACAACTGGGCAGTGAGGTGAGTGCTTTTAATCGTAATTGTACTTAGACAGCACTTAGTACCCCTGAGGAGGTTTTGAAGGGGCAGTTATGTAAAAACAAAATTGCATTACTTGCAGTCTGGAATTACCAAAATCTACATTTTGGAAGCACCATTTTATTGTAAAACTATTTGCAATTTTTGTAGCAGTCTACCTTATTCTGTGTGAATGCAAGTATAAAATAACGACTTACACATTCACACTGCTTTTTGTCACAGGCTGTGACCTTGTAGCACTAAAAATGCACAAGTCACTATTCTCCACTGCACCAACCAAATTTAATTCTGTGGCTCTCTGGTTCCACACTGCTCATGCCTGTCGGGACAGGCATGAGCGGTGTACCCAGGTCATGATATCTGAATAACAATTAAAAGTTCAAGCATTCAAAAAAGAAGAAATTCAGAACTGGATAACCTACTCACACCTAACAAGAGACCACACAAGACCTCTGTGAAAGTTTGGAAACACGCTCTTACTATATGGAATAAACTACTCCCATCTGTACGTTAAGAGCATATTGCAAGCCACCATAGAGCTTCGTGACCAAATGCCTTGTGCCAAAACACTCTGCAGTGCATTAACTAATAGAGGTTTCATAATGTACTACAGTGCATTACCCACTGAGTAACAACTTTTTTTAAAAAACATTTTTTTTGTAGCTACCTAATGGTGAAAAACCTAAACGAACAAATATTTTGGGGCTTTTTATGAAAAGCTTACGCCGCCGTAGCGTCTCATTTTTTGAAGCTCCGGCAGCACAAGCGTCTCAATATCTATGTAGCGATGCAAAGTCACCCTGCATAGCTTCGCATGGCCTCATAGATATGGAGTAAGACAAAGCAGCGCAAGTTGCTGTGTTGCCTTACGCTGCGTCAAGGAGGCGTTCCATGGACATTGCAGTGGGTGTTCCCATGCAACACCCATGGATTTTGACGCTGCCCCAATGTGAGAGGCTGGCTCAGTAAATGATATACACTTATGTAAGTGGACACCGTGCACTGACCCAGACAACCCTTATGGTGATTTTAGTGGTCTTAGACAACCTTAGAAAGCTCTCTAAGTGGTAGCTGTGGAGAGCAGCCTTCAGGCTTAGTCCAGAAGGAGTGTAAAGCAGCTTGTTTTACCAGAACATAATCTTATTGGTATAGATTAAGTGAAAAAGAACCACACAGTCTATTTATAAAAGTAGGTATTTATTATAAGACACTCACTAACACATACAGATATCTCCTAGCCGGAGATATAAAAAATGCACACAATACTTTTCAATAGAAACAGGTAAGTAGAACGAAATACACAGTGGTCACCAGGGGGAGACCACACCATATGCTAAAATAGTGGTATGCGAACCACGACTCGAGTCAAGACTGTACCCAGAAGACGTAGAAGTGCCGGGAACCCAAGGAATCACCCAAGGTGAGTATCTAGGAACCCCACGGAGGTCATGCGCAGTGGGGGAACACAACTGCGTTCTCAATACAAGTCAACAGGTAAGTCGCTGTTACAATTTTAAAGAAGAAGGACCCTTCCCAGTGGACCCTGAAGAAACCCCATGGCTGAAGAAACCCCGTGGCAGACAGAAGGTTGGAGAGCCACCCCACCGGTGGATACGTTAGGAACCAGGATACCTGAACCAGGGAAGCCAGGTGCATAGGTGTGAAGTGGCACGGAAACCCTCGTCAAACTCAATGGGAGACTGCAGAAAGATGCCACTGCTGGAGGAGGTGAAAGTGTCCAGTGGAACCCAAAGGTGGATTCAAGATGTGAAGAACCTGCAAGCAGAAGGGACATAGTCTATGCCACTCAGGAGTGACCAGGAGGCACGGAAGAAGAATGCCCACTGACGTCGGGTGTTACAGGAGAGCTGATGGTGACCTTGAAACTGTAGCTGTGTAGACCAGGCGATGCTGTGGAAGACCAGGAGCCATTCACGAGCTGTCCCACGTCAGTTGTCGAGATTTGAGGCGTTGGTGTCCGATGGGAGCACCAACAAGCCTTGGCAACTGCAACCAACGAAGGAGTAGGACAAGGTGCAATGTCGGGACCAGCAAGGTCCAGGAGACTCACCACAAGCTGGGAAGTCAGGGGAAGCCCTAAGCAATCAGAGCAGACCAAAAAAATGTAAATGTGACCCTCGACAGGACCCACAGGCCGGAGGCACTGGAGTCGCAAGAGGACCTCGAGCATCTACCAAAGAAGCAGGCCCACGCTGCAAGCAATGCGGTGTGGTTGAAGATTCTGGTCACTGGAGATGCTTGAGGATGGGGTTACTTGGAGCCTGAAGATCTTGATGGAAGTAAGCCAACAAGCCTTTGCAATGGCAAGTTGACGCAGTGCACAGGGGTGTGGTTCCTGCGGCTCTGACAAGGGATACTGGCCTCAAACTTGGTGAGAGGACAGAGCAGGCCTCGAGGGATGTGAAGAACCACCACCTGTGTTGCTGAGCCTTTTAGAGTCCGTGAAAGCCCAGGATCAGCAGACCGGTCAGCTTAGTTGAGGTGTCTGCAAATGCAGGGAAGTGACTCCTTCACTTCATGGGATATTCCTTCAGGTGTCTTGGATGCCCACAGACCTTGGAAGGTTTCCTGTATGGAGCACAGGCACGGATGTTGCAGCAGATGAGCAGCGCAAAGAGATACGGAGCAGCAGGAGTCTTCCCGGTTGCAGCCTTCTTGATGCCCAGAGTGAAGTCAAGCGAAGTCCAGAATGCCCAGATGGTCAAAGTTGAAGTGGTGTCTGAATTGAATCATGTCCCATGATGAATCTAGGGACCCACCCTCAGATAAGCTCTTAAGTACCCTAAGGAAAGGGTTGGGAAAATTCAGGGTTCCCTCCCAGGGGAGGGGTTGGACAGTGGGGAGGATACTCCCATGTCCTTTGTCCAGTTTTGCACCAGAGCGGGAGCCAACAGCTCCCTGAGCTGGTTTGAACTGGACTATGCAAGGAGGGCACCAAATGTGCCCCTCAAGCAGACTAAGTAGCGCTGGCAAGTGCTCCCACCCGGCCACAATACACTAAACCCTGTCTAGGAGGTGGTCACATCTCCCTGTGACAGGATATCTATTGTTCTGCCTTCCCCTGCTCGAGCTTGGCTCAGCAACAGGAGAGCAGAATCGTGTCTCTGGTCAGCAGCAGCCATGTTGTGCTGTCCGGGTCTAGAAGACTGGTACCAGGAGCACTGAAGACCTAATCGAGTGCCTTTACAGTGCTTGGAATCATACCTCCCACACCGTAATCATACCTCCCACACCATTTACGGTGTGGGAGGTATGATTCCAACATGTTTGAAACCAAACACGATAGCGTTTGTTACAGCCAGTTTCGAGATGGTCATCGTGTAATGACGCGGTGCCGCTCTATATGTTTAATGGCTGTCTCACTTACAACCCGGGAGAATAGACTTCGAAGGCTGTAGGGGTGTCCTGCTCATGCAGGGGCACCCTCACACTTAGAACCAAGCACCCTGCCTTCAGGATTGAAAAGGCCTGCTGTAGGGGTGACTTATAGGTTTTAAGTGCAGTGACCCTAGATATAGGGAAACCTATATCTTTCGTAAGTGGTGCAAGCACCAGCTTACACAGGCTGCAATGGCAGGCCTGTAGTGATAGTTTGAATGGTCTCCCATAGGTGGCAAAATACATGCTTCAGCCTTTGGGGGACCTCTGGGGTACCTATGCTCTGGGTACCTTAGTACCATATACTAGGGTCTTATAAGGGTACCCCAGTATCCAATATGGGATGTACCTAAGTACTTACCATACAATTTAGGGAGAAGGCAGAGAGACTAGGGGCCTGATTAGAAGGATCTCAGTCAAACTAGTCAGAAACAGCATTACACCAGGCCAAAAGTGGGGGTAACCATAAAAGCAGATCCTACTTTCCTACACCCAGATTTACAAAATCACATGGTGCAGCGCCAACATCTTACGACTCCCCTCAGCAGGCGTAACAAGGAGAAATGTGTTTATTTCTCCATGTTTTTCCTCTTTCCATGCGCGCTGCATTCTGTAGCTCACATAGAAAGAGGAAAACACCTCTCGGGATTGTTTTTGTGCAGGAAGTTGCCCCTTCCTGCACAAAAACAATCCTGCCTACATTATCGCTAAGCAGCAATTTGTGCGCCAGCACAGGGGGAAAGGAGAGTAATGCATAAATATGGTGCATTCCTGCCCTTCCACATTGGCGTGTGGCAGGGCAGCAAGAAGACTTGCGGCGCTGCCCTATGCCAATTCCTCATAAATGAGGCCCTTTGTTTTTAGCCACACCTTTGACCACCCTCACTGACCTTTGGCTTGCTAAACACTGTTTGATATTATTTACCCACCGAAAAAATGATTTGATGTGGCAATTGGGGGTGTTTATGGTTGTTAATAGTTGGCGATGATGAGGAGTACCGGGTTCTAGAACTTTTTTGTCAGGAGGGGGTCCTTCCTTATGCCTAAAAAAGTTTGACATGGGGTCTCCGCATTAGAAAGTTTGAAGACCTCTGGCTTAGTGGGTCAGGGTATTTCTACCCAGCCCCCTTTTCTTTTTTCTTTTTTTTACTTTTTTTCAGTTCAAGCCTAGTCACAAGATTACTGCCAACACTTCCTGGTTTGAAGTGGTGGCAGCCAATCAGATCTCAGTACGAGATCGAAAAGGGTCACGGATCCTCTGCATTCCTATATATACAACTGGGCATTTCTTTAAATTACTCTGCAACTAGTGAACGGGTTTACATCAATTTACCAAAAGGGCACTTTCAGGATCAACACCCACCTTTCTGCCAAATTTAGTGTCATTCCATTCAAAAGGTCAGGCTGTAGCCATGTCTGAAGTGCCTATGAAAATTCACATGGGGAAAATGCATTTTTGCACCCCCCCCTTTTTATCGGCCCCACGTGATGGATCACCCCGAAACTTTTAAGACACCAGCTGAACTGAGCGTCGAACTAGGTGTGAAAATGTCACGAGGATTCGTCAAACGACGGCAAAGCTATTGGCAAATGAAAAAACGCTCTTCCTATGGAGACTACATCCTAACTATATATATTTTGTATATATATATATATATATATATATCAAGGCTTCAATGCTCCCCTTCCCGGAACATAAGCCAGCACTCCCGGGGTAATTGCGAAAGGTTTTTTAATGTCCTCAAAGCAACAACAAACGCGTTTCGGCTTTTGCGCCTTCGTCGGTGTTACTGACACACCGGTGGCGGAATATCGTATCATAGGTCACGTAAGCCGACACACGGCGTAACTGTGGAAATCAAATTGGTAGGTTAACCCAATAGTAAACAATGTTTGGCCAAGCAAAGTTGACAAATGACAATATGGAATGCATATTTATTAGTTTTTTACGACATGTATACAATGCATTAGGGCGATAGTATTGAGATATTCAAAGATGGCGCCCATGTGTGGCAGTGGACCTGGTCCTTTTTCATGTTTATGTTAATGAATGAAATGGGTTTAAAAATGGTCGCCACCGGTGTGTCAGTAACACCGACGAAGGCGCAAAAGCCAAAATGCGTTTGTTGTTGCTTTGAGGACATTAAAAAACCTTTTGCAATTACCCCGGGAGTGCTGGCTTATGTTCCGGGAAGGGGAGCATTGGAGCCTTGATTTGTTTCACGGTACACCACCGTGATGCCGGCACCCGTTCGTGAGTGCTTCCAACTTATGGTGTGGAGGGAGCAGTGATTTTACGAAGGAGGCACCGCCGCAGGAACACAAGAGGAGCACGGTGTATGAGACGCGTGGTCCAACTGATCGGAGGAGAGGTGGGGACCAGGCGAACCACACACCGGTGAGCAGTTTAAAAATATACTGCAGTTATTGTGAAAAGCGGCAGAACGAGGGGTTTGCAAAAAGTATACATATCCTCATAATTGTAACACTGGGCGGCGCGAGCATGTTCAGTGATTCGGCACGCCGTGAGGCGGCGAAGGACATTTTCAGAAAGCACACGAGTGAAGGACAACCTGGCGTGACCAATATATTAAGAACGGACAACAGCCTAAATGTGAAATTTAGCAAACTGGAACGAGTTTACGAAAGAGAGATGCGCAAGTGGTGGGAGGCAACCTCTCTTCAAAGATATATTGATGTTGATAGAGTATCGCGAGGGCTGCGCATTTATACTGTGCCAGCCTACGAATATCCTGACCCGCTCCTGCTTGAAGAATGGGCTACGCATACTGCACAGTCCAGTAAGGGAATGCTAAACATTTTAGTAAAGTTCGCGTGGAGCGATAGGGACAAGGCCCTTAAAGAAATTCAGGAAATGGAGGAAGAACTATCTAAAGAAGAAGATAAGAACAAATTGGAAGAGCTAAGGGAACAGATGAAAAAGCAGTTAATCAAATATGAGGCAAAAATCAAACAAAGGAAACAAGAAAAATATGAAAGGGACGAGAAAGATTACCAGCAGGGAAGAGTGCTGACCTTTGCAAAGAAGTTTGATGGGCCAAGAAAGGAATTACTTTCAAGACCAGACAAATCTGTTGCGGAGAGAGTGGAAACATCAGAATCAGAAGTAACAGAAAGCGAAATATCTGGCGATGAAAGTGCCGGCGCCGCGACCAGCAAAGCAAAGCCAACACCTTTTCACCAGGAATTTCAATTAATACGCCAATCGTGGCTGAGGGGCGGGAAAAGCAAACCCCCGGAAAAAAGCACCGAAAAACGCGAAGGGGAGGCTGGCGTAGGAAAGAGCAATTCATCCCCCAGAGTAACACGCAGCAGGAGGGGCAAGAAATGGCTATGAGTGGTGAAAATTTAACGGTGGTCAAACTCACGCCAAGGGTTTTATCATCAACAGAGGAAGAAGTTCTAAAACTGGGACTTACTTTCTGTCCAAATAATCAACTTGAATACACCCAGACGAGGATTGATCTCTTCAAATTCATCCGCAAATCAAAGCTACACAAATATTTCAAACTGAAACCTACAACAAAGAGTATTAAAAGGAGACCGAATGCTATACCTGTAACTGACATTCTAACGGTAAGAGACTTGCCGCTTTTGGAAACATTGGAGCACTTATACATGGAGGAAGATGACGACACAACGAGTACTGATGATATTGCACAAAGATCAGAGAAAGTGGGCATAGAACAGTAGACAGAAGAGAGCCCATTTAAACCGGTCTCACAGTTTGTCCCACAAATGCCATTCGATGCAATCAATGTGTTCTCGGAAGCAGTCAATAATGATTTACTTAAATTAAGAGCAAAAAGTATCAAAGTAAGAGAGCAATGAACATCACGAAAAATCAAAGAGATGCATTGAAAAATTTGCAAAAAGACACATCATTGGAATGTAAGCCTTCTGATAAAGGCGGCAATGTCGTGCTTCAGACTAAAGAACAATACTGTAATGAAGCAATGAGACAGTTATCGGATAACAGGTACTACGAAAGATCGACCAAAGAAAAATATAATGCCAGCATCAAAAATGACCATTCTCTCATAAAGAAATGGTATGACAAAATTATGTTGGGGACAGAGGAATATTTGTTTTTAAGAAATTTGAATCCTATTACACCAACGTTTTATCATATTCCCAAACTTCACAAGAACAGCCAGGATCCTCCTGGAAGGCCTATAGTATCCTCACAAGGAAGCCTTATGGAACATTTGTCTATGTTTATTGATCATTTTTTATTTCAAGCAGTATTACAATTGTTAATGGTATTAGATATAACCAGTCTATATACCTGTATAGAGCACTCCAGTGGATTAAAAGCTATCCAGTTTTATCTAAACAAACGTCCATTGAAATTTGCAGAGCACAATGTGATGTTACTAGAATTTACAGAGTTCTGCTTAACGAATAATATTTTTCTCTTCCTAGAGGATTATTATAAGCAGATCTCCGGTACCGTGATGGGCACTTGCTTCGCCCCCAGCTATGCGAATTTATTCATTGGCTGGTGGGAGGAGCGGGTGTCCAGGTCGCATCAAGGAGTGAAGGGATCAGGAGAGGTGATTGCCTGGCACAGGTATATCGACGACCTGTTTTTGGTCTGGAAGGGGACAACTGAATCTGCTTATGATTACATGGACAGTTTAAATGACAATACTCTGAATTTACACTTCTCAGGCGAGGTTAGTTCAGTGGCAGTGAACTACCTCGACCTTAGGGTGTTTATAGCAGATGGCAAATTGAATACATCCTTATATAGAAAACCTACGGCCAGAAATTCAACGCTTCATGCCTCAAGCAGCCATCCACCAAAGCTAGTACAGAGTATTCCGTATGGAGAACTTTTGAGACTCAAAAGAAACAGTTCTAGGAACTGTGACTTTGAGAAGGCAGCACAGGAATGTATCACTAGATTCAGGAATAGAGGTTATGACAGTATCCTCTTGGAAAAAACATTGAAAAAGGTGAGGACAATCTCGAGACTGAACCTAGTGCATGAAAATAAAAGGCGTAGAAAAGATCAAAGTGAAGGAAAATTTAGAATGATTACCACATTTTCAGAGGGAGCCACGACTCTAAAAAGAATTCTTAAAAAGAATTGGCATATTTTGAAGACAGATATTACCATCAGTGAAGACATACCTAATGTTCCACTAGTGACTTTTAGAAAAGCAAGAGCGATCAGGGATATGCTAGTCCACAGTCATCAGGACAAGGGCGTACGCAAGGAAGGTACTCTCAAAGAGATGAGGGGGTTCTTTCCATGCGGAAAGTGCAAAGCCTGTAAGAATAGTAAAAGGGTTATGAGTTACACTATTCCAGAGATCAAAACACAAAGACATAAAGCCAAGTTTATAACTTGCAACACTGCGTATGCGGTGTATTGCCTATCATGTCCATGTGGATTAAGGTATGTAGGCAGTACCATCCACCCAGTGAAAGTCCGCATTTTAGAACATATGCGGGCCATCACGAAGCAAGATCAGGCGTATCCAGTAGCCAGGCATTTTGCTAACGCACATCAAAGCAACAGGGATCTGTTGACATACTTCGGCCTGGACAATGTCCCTGTTAACATTAGAGGAGGGGACAGGATTCTAAAGCTGCGTAGATTGGAATCTCGCTTTATCATTGATCTGCAAACCAAAACCCCTAAAGGTGGGGAGGAGTTAGCAGTCCATTTGGGTAACTGATTGGCCGATATATGGCGCAATTGTGTTCGTGTGCTTTATGAAAATGACCTTATTTAACCAATAATGAAATTTAACATGATCGGGGGCTAGCAAGACGAATGTCACACAATGTTATAATTCTTAGCCGATATACGGCGGTATATCGTATCATAGGCCATTAAGCCGATACACGGCGTAATTGTGGAAATGTAATTGGTCTGTGGATGCATATATTGTCTAATATTTTAAATGTTTGGCCATACAAAGCCGATATACGGCAAAAAGAGATGAATATTTATTGTAGTTCTGTATGATATGTATATATAATGTATTAGGGTGAAAGTACATTCAAAGATGGCGCCCATGTGTGGAAGTTACAATTCTTAGCCGATACACAGCGGAATATTGTATCATAGGTCACGTAAGCCGACACACGGCGTAACTGTGGAAATCAAATAGGTAGGTTAACCCAATAGTGAACAATGTTTGGCCATGCAAAGTTGACAAATGACAATATGGAATGTATATTTATTAGTTTTTTACGATATGTATACAATGCATTAGGGCGATAGTATTGAGATATTCAAAGATGGCGCCCATGTGTGGCAGTGAACCTGGTCCTTTTTCATGTTTATGTTAATGAATGAAATGGGTTTAAGAATGGTCGCCACCGGTGTGTCAGTAACACCGACGAAGGCGCAAAAGCCGAAACGCATTTGTTGTTGCTTTGAGGACATTAAAAAACCTTTTGCAATTACCCCGGGAGTGCTGGCTTATGTTCCAGGAAGGGGAGCATTGGAGCCTTGATTTGTTTCACGGTACACCACCGTGATGCTGGCACCCGTTCGTGAGTGCTTCCAACTTATGTTGTGGATGGATATATATATATATTCCACAGTCTCGCTTCTACCCAGACCACGGACTCGTGGAAGGTGGTATGTATGCCGGTGAAGCACCCGGCTTGCGTAAATCTTCAACAAATCCCAAAAAAATCACGTACTCTCAGGACACAATGGAAATGAAAATCAGGATTTATTTCGCTCCTTCGTTACGCGTTTCGGCTGTAAACAGCCTTGCTCACACGTAAGAAGCTGTGCACCCCACGTGAATAAATACATATGTTCAAACATTGAAATAGGACTGTACAGCATTCGTTAGATTAGTATTAACGTCGGCGGCCATCTTGAAACGACCAACAGTACATTCAGGTAATACCCAAATCACGTTTTTAGTGCTCTGTAGTCTACAGCAAGATCCTGTCACATGTGTAAATATTCATATACAAGGTTAATACATTTACGCAGAGAAATGGATGGATCAAGCGTTTTTTTAAGATCATAATGTACATTGTTGGCAGTAAGGTCAGTAACACGTTATAAACGTTGCAACATCGTTCACAGATCTCTAGAGGAGGATGAATATCAATATATGAAAGTGGATTTTCCTGTGCTTCCCACATTCTATCATCTACCCAAAATCCATAAAGATTTGACCAAACCACCAGGACGACCAATAGTGTCCAGTAAAGGAAGTCTTTTGGAAAAAGCATCCATGTATGCAGATTTTTTTCTTTTTCCGATGGTGAAAGACCTGAGTTCCTTCATTCAGGACACAACAGATTTTATATGGCGGATCCAGAACATTCGCTGTGAAACAGACTTTCTATTAATCACCTTGGACATTACAAGCCTTTATACATGTATTGCACATTCCCATGGCATGTCGTCTCTTGAATATTTTCTTAAAACAAGATCGTTAAAATTTCAGGCTCACAGTAGAATGTTACTTGAGATTGTTGAATTTTGCCTGAAGAACAATATTTTTCTGTGTGGTGGGCAACTATACCTACAGATCCAGGGAACTGCAATGGGCATGCTTCGCCCCCAGCTATGCAAATCTTTTTGTAGGCTGGTGGGAGAAGCACGTGGCCTGGGCAGAGGAAAATGAAAGATGGGTCAATAAGATAGCCTTATGGGCGAGATATATTGACGATCTTTTCATCGTCTGGAGAGGCACTTCTACAGAAGCTGAGGAGTATATTCAGATCTTGAATAATAATGATCTGAATTTAAAGTTTACCAGCAACATTAGCAGTAAGGAGGTAGCTTTTCTAGATCTCCTGGTTTACATTCACAAAGCCAGCACCCACGCAGCTTGATTCACAGTATCCCCTATAGGGAATTACTGAGACTCAAAATAAACTGTTCACTTGCAGATGATTATTCCAAAGCAGCGAGTGAATCCTTAAGTAGATTCAGAAAGAGAGGGTATCAGAATCATATACTACACAATGCTGCTGTAAAGGTGCAATCGAAAGAGAGACAGGAGTTACTTACCTATAAACCAACCACATCACATAACACTGAAGAGGATGCATCAGTTGTCAGGTTGATTCTCGGCTTTTCAGCAAAGTCACACAAGATCAGAGATCTTGTCCAGCGGAATTGGAAAGTTCTGCGGACAGATAGTGTGATTGGACGACTATTGCCAAGCAGACCGGATATCACCTACATGAAAATGCTTCACTAAAAGATATTTTAGTCCAAAGCCATTTCACAGAAGAGACAACAGCTAGGAAAATATCTATCACAGGGTTCTATCCCTGCACTACCTGCAAGGCATGCAAAAATAGTATAAAGGTAAAGGATTATTCAATTCCAGGGGAGAAAGTTACACAAAATATCAGTAAATTTCTCAATTGCAACTCCAATTTTGTGGTGTATTGTCTGGTTTGCCCGTGTGGTCTCCAATATATTGGAAGCACAATTCATCCAGCGAAGAAACGTGTATTGGAGCACACACGGGCAATAACCAATCTTGACAATTCTTATCCAGTGGCCAGACACTTCGCTGCAGCCCATCACTCCAGAAGTGACAAGTTACGTTATTTCTGTCTGGATCAGGTCCCAGTGAAAGAGAGGGGAGGTGATAGAGTTAAACTGTTGTGACAGCTGGAGGCAAGATATATAATTGAGCTTCGAACTCATAACCCCTGGGGGCTGAACAGCGAGGAGGAACTCTGGTCATTTGTGGGTTGAAAACATGTAGCGGACTATTTGCCCATTAAGGGCATAATTTGTTCGTAGGTCTTTCATTTACACATATGTGCTTTTGTAAAGTGTGTTATTTTTTAAGGCCAAAATCAGCTGCCCATCATTACAATGGGGACTGTAAGGACATATTTATCCAATTGTTGTGAGTGCTAAAAATAGCTAGCGATTGACGCAGCTGCTGGGAAAATAGGCCCATACAGGGTATAATTTAGTGTATTGACTCACACCATTATCTAGAATGATGCAATGATGGAATTGCAACAGACCTTCTGCCCATCGAGGGCGCAATTTGTTCGCAGGTCTTTCTCTTACACATATGTGTTTTCGTAAAATGTGTTATTTCGTTAGGCCAATGAATTGTCTCTTTATCACAATGGGGACGGTAAACATAATCTTATTTGATTGATGTGAGTGTCAACTATTGGTGAAAGAGGCCCATACAGGGTGCAATTTTGTGTACTGATTTATAGCAATGTTTAAATGGCGCAATGTTTTAATTGGGTCTAATGTTTATTTGACCTGCAATTATTGAATTATGATCTAAAATAATGAATTTCCAAGTTGCCATATCAGTGACGCTCTAAATATATTTTGAACATCAGTGTACTCTCCACTGATTAGGGATAGATGCCATACCGGCAATATTCTGTAGGTATGTGTTAAAATGGCCGACACGGTAACGCTCAAGATATCACCCTTGTACAAGTCCTTTCTTTATTTTCATGATAAATTATCAACCAATGATTTGTTTTTTGTTATAAGGTGAAAAAATGTGTGTGTTGACTAACATTGACGAAGGCCAGGTGGCTGAAACGCGTTTGTTAGTTTTTACTCTCTGAAGAAGCTTGAAATAAAATTATATAATCAACTACGAGCCGGAGTGCCTGTGTGTCCTGTGACAACGTTTTGCAAGTTATTTCACGGAACCGCCTTTGTGAACTGCGACACCCGTTATGCTGAGAGCGGCAAACTTTAGGCAGTACACGTAATCGAAATATATATATATATATATCTTCATCTGCGATAACTTTAATAACTTTAGACCTGAAATCGAAAGTTAGACTTCAGGTCTAAAGTTAGACGTCAGGTCTAAACTTAGATTTTAGGTCTAAACTTAGACTTCAAGTCTAAACTTAGACTTCAGGTGTAAAGTTAGACTTTAGGTCTAAAGTTAGACTTCAGGTCTAAAGTTATACTTCAAGTCTAAGTTTACCTTTGTGAATTGGACCCATTGTTTATCACACACATTAGTATCATTGTAAATAATATCCATGAATGTTCCAATTCAACTATATTTCTTTGCTTAAAAAATATTCTCAATCATTTATCCCTACATGATGTCTTATTGATGCATACAGCGATACAACATCCACTGTTACTAGGAGATAGCCCTTTATCCACTAGATATTTATTAGAATTCTTCAGAAATCTCCTTTGTCCCTAATATAAGAACTCAATGATTTAACAATAGGAGCATGGTAGTAGTGGGCATATCACGTGCGATTCGCCCCTGACATCTATAGACCCATAGTACCCCACTTATTCTCTTCCCCCACAAAACAAACCAGGCAAGTAGTTGGTCTTCACTGCGTAGTCTTTATTAAACTTCCGATAAACGCAATCTTTATTTGTTGATGCACTGTCAACTCTTAACCATCTTTTTATTAAAATCCAAACCAACACACATTGATAAAAGCAATAGGCTTGCGAAGTATACATTTAAGCCATAGGTTGATATTGTATTTACATTTCTGGATCTCCAGAGCCACACTTGATGCGTGTTGCGCCAGCAGGCCACAACCAATTCTTTACAGCTCCCCTTTGGGATAACTACCCGTCGTCTATCCCCTAGACGCGGCCACCAGGGCACTGCTTGGCGCCTTTCTTGCCTGCCAGCTCTCTCCAAGTTGCTTACAACAAGCGCCGGCATCTCGGGTAGGGCCGGAGAGTCCAGGACCACCAGCAGGTCAGCCCCCTCTCCCGCCAGCCTGGAGCCCCCATTGACTCCCCGCCCTGTTCGTTCCAGGGCCAGACAGTCCCCGCCAATCAGGAGTCCCCGCCATTTCTCTTGCCCAGGACTCCACCACAGGGCGAGGAGCTTGCTGGCGCTCTCGCCCTCCCCCCAAACGCTGCTTGATCATCCTGATCTAAGGCCATGGCCCCCAAAATGGTTTGGATGAAGAATTCCAACCCTGCCTCAGACAGATGCACTCCATCCGCCAAATACAATTCTGATTTTGATGCCTGTATCAGGTTATGCCTGATGGAACGTATGGGTGAACCTCTCAAAAGTTTTGCCACCGCCTGATTCAATTTCTTCACCGACCTGTTTACTGCGACTGCTGGTGCTTTATTAGCCCAAACCTTACGTGGAATCATCTCTGACCAGAAAATTGTGGTGTCCGGGAGGGCCTTTCTCACCCTTGAGAGTGTAAAAAAGAGTGCATCTTTCACCCCCCTCCGGCCCGCCGGGATCATGTCGTTTCCCCCTGAGTGAATCACCAGCACATCTGGGATGGGCATGCCATTATCTAGTGCATTCCGTAGATGGGCTATGACATCCTTTAACCGTTGCCCTCCAGCCCCTATCCAGTGGTGATCGATTCCTTTTACCCTCTGCGCTCTTTCCTCCCTGGAATTTCCCAAAAATATCCCTGCTCTGCATATAAAAGAATGGCCGCACCAGCATACCTGCGTCCGCTGCCTCGAGACCACTGTAGGAAAATTAAAGAAATTGAAAGAAAAGAAAAGAAGGCTTCATTAGGCGAGAGACACCCTATGGGCCGCTGTCCCCCAGCCTCTATCTTAAGCTATATGCGGTCTCACGTACCGTTCAAAACAGGATGACTTCCATCTGCCTACCCTCTTGATGGTTTCCGTGGGGAGGCCTAATGCGGCTGCTGTCGTGGCAGCCCCAATCCGAAATGAATGAGACGTGAAGTGGGCCGTCTCCTCCCCCAACAATACCAGGGAGCGCTTGCATATGCGCGTGAACTGAAATCTTGTGAGGGGTGTTCCGTCCGCATGCAATAGCAGCCTACCATCTCCCTCCCTAGGCCATACTTGAATGAAGTTCTGCATCAGTGTCACGGGGCAATAAACCGCCCCATGTACTGCTCTCAATTGGACCCAGACCCCTTTCCCTAAAGGATCTGTTTTTGACCTCCTCACTTTAACTTGCAGCATGCCCTCTGAAATTAGCACATCAGCCCATCTGATTCCCCCTTCCCCATCAGCCTTTGAAGCCGGTTTGAGCTCAGATATTCGGGACGCCCCAAGAATGCCAAAGAGTACGCTAGTCGCAGCAGCTGTGTCTCGTAAGGGGACATGCATACTTGCGGTAATACCTCCAGAATACTTGAGAGTCTACTGGCGTCTACAGGTCTCCTGCTATCTTTCGCCCCCGGGGCCAACCGTTCCCAACCCTTCACTGCCCGCCTTACTCTAGGATCTTTGGTAGGGTCCCCCACCACTTCCAGACCCGCAAAGAAGGCAATTGCCGACAACTGCCTCTTAACCAGGGACAGTGATTTCCCATTCTCTCTCTGCTGTACCATGAAAAGGAGTACCCCGTGCGGGGTAAATTGCTCTGCCATCCCGGCTCCCCTTAGGACTGCTAGGTACACCTGCCATGCCCTCTCATACATACTCTTAGTCTTGGGCGCGATAGAAGCCGTTATCAGGTCGGGGGCAATGGGGCACCAAGCTTCCATAGCTTTTCCGGAAAAACGTAATCTGATTGTCCGCTTGGGGCCATCGGGCTCTGAATTCTGTTAACTTAAAACGAGACAGGGCGTCAGCTACTGTGTTGTCCACCCCTGGCACATGTTTGGCAATAAAGTACACATTGTGCTGAAGGCAACCCCGCACCAGTTCTTTAAGCAAGCGGAGCACCCACGGACATTTTGCCCTCTGATTGTTCACCGCCATTACTGCCAACATACTGTCAGGCCAAAAAACTATGCGCTTATTTTCAAGGAAGGAGCCACAGAGATGTAATGCCACAATGATGGGAAATGATTCTAAGAATGTGATGTTGCGAGTCAATCCAGTTTTGACCCAGTCTGCCGGCCAATGTTTCATGCACCATCTTGATCCTAAGACTGCCCCGAACCCAACGCTGCCAGCTGCATCTGTGTAAAGCTCTAATTCTGCGTTCGCTTGCGTTGGTTGCTGCCAAATCACTGAGCCATTGAACCCCGTCAGGAATTCCTTCCATGTGCCCAAGTCATCTTTAACCTCCGCAGATAGCCTAGTGTGGTGGTGTTTCGCCCTTAAGCCGGACATTGCCCTGGCGATGTTACAGGAACAGTCCCTACCCATGGGTTTCACCCGGAGCGCAAAGTTCAGCTCACCAACCAAGACCTGTAACTGGTGCAAAGTGACCTTGCGTGCCACTAGACATTCATCTATGGATGCTTCAAAGGCTCTTACTTTCTCCTGCGGGAGTCTGCATACTCCCTCCACGGTGTCAATTTCTATGCCCAGGAAGGTTAAGCGAGTTGTCGGGCCTTCAGTTTTTTCCCCCGCCACGGGTACCCCCAATGCTTCCGCCAACCACTGGAAGCCCAGCAGAGCCTTCCCGCAAGCTGGCAAGCCCGGTGGACCCAGAAAAAGGAAATCATCTAGATAATGCACCACATCACGAGACTCCACTAGGTCCTGCACTGCCCATTACAAGAAACGACTGAAAGTTTCAAACACCGCGCATGCGATGGAACAACCCATTGGCATACATAGGTCCAAGAAGAACTGCCCCTCAAATGTAAAACCTAGCAACCTAGTGTCTTCTGGGTGCAGTGGCAGGAGGCGAAAAGCAGCTTCCACATCTGATTTGGCCATCAGGGCGCCCTCCCCTAGACTCTGTAGCTTCTGAATAGCGGTGTCAAAAGTGGTGTAACGCACTGCACATAGTTCTGGGTCCAACCTGTCATTAACCGACAGACCCGGTGGACTTGATAGCTTATGAATCAGGTGGTATTTTCCTGCTTCCTTCTTTGGCACCAAGCCCAACGGTGAACACACCAGGTCTTGCCTTGGAGGATGCTGAAAAGGCCCTGCCACCCTCCCCAGTGCTACCTCCTTCATGATTTTTCCCTAGCTAAATCTGGATTCTGCAACACTGAGCGCTGATTGCGTGGGGGGACCGTAGAAGGCGGAGCACTAGATGGGATATGAAAGCCAAATTTAAAACCTTGATATAATAGCTGGGCCTCTTGCCCCTTCTCATATCTACTGAGCAAGTGGGCCAGGACATGCAGGAGTATGAGCGTGGGCAAACTCTTAAGATGACTGGGCAGGGCGGCCCCTGGCCTGTGCGTGGGCAGGGGCATGCTGTTCCTTAGGTTTCCCAACTTTTTTGTAACACTTGTTCTCTGGATGGCCTTGCATTCCACAGAAGGCGCATATATGCCTGAACTTGCATGCAGATCCCCTACTGCATTCATTCTTGTTAAACTGCCAACAAGCTTGTTTCTTATCACCTGCCCCTTTGTCCCCCCGAAAGGAATGAGTGGTCTTGCTAACCGGCGCTGACGAGTAAAATTCAGCGTGCCATATGTTGATCTCCCTCTGATCCCATGCCACTTCTGGCCTTACTGCCTTCATTTGTCTAAATTTGTTGTCGTATTGCAGCCAGGCCATGCCCTGGAATTCTGACGCTGCCCCGTGAATCATTGACATGTAGCTTATCAGCTGGGCCGCCAGCGCTGGGAACCGCTCTACCATGATTGCTGCGTAGATAGCGAAACCAGTAACCCAATTCTTGATTGACCATTCTACCCAAACTATTTTTTGCTTAAATTCTCCCTCTTTGCCTGCCCTGTTCTTCCCAGGTACCACGCCCGCATTGATAAGATCAAATACATCTATGAATTCTCCCCTGAAAATCTTTTCTTGGTTTCTGCCAGCATATGCCATGTAATACCTGCTGATGGGGCTACTGCGAGCGACGCGGAACCATATATCACCGGGCTCTGTGTCAGAGGGGTTTGCACTGATACCACCGCTCCCGGGGGTACCGACGGCACTATTGGGATTGACCCTGACCCTGGCAATCCTGTATTATTGGTCGGGCCCTGTGATGTCGCAGCGATCACCATGGGAGATTGTGCTACCCCGCCCGACTGGACCCAAACTTGTGCCACCCCGCTGCCTTGATGCGCTACTATTGGAGCGGGAGCCTGTGCGGTAGGTATTGTTGCCGCCGCCATCTCCCCCTGTGCTGCCGCGGTGTGAGCTGTAGTTGCCATTATTGGCGGTGATACTATGAGGGGAGCCGGGCTCTGTTGAAGTCCCCCTACCGGAAGCGACTCTACATTCAACTGACTCTTCTGCGCAGCAGCGCCAGAAGCGTGACTATTGTCTGTGTTCAACAGGGGCTGGCCCACTGCCACCGCCTCACCTGAGGTGCTTGCCTGCGCTTCAGCGACCCGTTTGGCCTTTTCTTGTTGCGCGTCCTTGAAACGTTCGGGCGTCCGCCTTGTGCGTTTGGACAATGGGACCTCCTGCTGTGGACTCGCTCCGGCCCCTTGAGTTAACGTCTGCAGCGCCCAATCAATGCCGCCTTTCTTTGCGACCTCCCACAACGCCGACAGCGATCGAAATTCCTTCAATGTAGCGGGGGCCTCCTTGGCTCCCCGCGCCCGCTTTGGTGGCATCCTGCCCACTAGATAAAGCAAAAAAGAGTTAAACCAAGGCCACTGCTTCTTTCCCTTTGCCCTCTTTTCACGGGCCTTGTGACTCGCGCCCCCCAACCCTTTGCTTCCACATGCTCGCCTTGCAGCCTTCATGGCTGGGGCACTGGGAATACTCACTACCCAGTGCCCCCATGCGTCCTAGATCGCCCACTTCCCCTGGCGGACCGTCCATGCATGAAAACAAACGCCCCCCCTCAGGGATACTCAACCTACTCACTAGTCGAGTTCCCCGGGGGTTGTCGCGTTCTGATTCATGCAGCGCCATGCGTAATGCCCCCCCCTCTCCCGGGGCGCTCTGCCTACTCACTAGCCGAGCGCCCTGGTTTGTTGTGGCAGCCCATTGCACCTCCCCCAGCTCATGCCATGCCGGGTAGGCCCCATACCCTCATGCACATGTCCATCGTCCCCTTAAGCCCTTGGCTTAGCTTCATGCAAAGGACACAATTCAGTAAAGCCATCGTGAGTTTTCAAAATGCCCGTGTTTAACTCCCTCCAGTAACAAGAGGAAAGTGACCCAATTTCGCACGCCCGACATTGCCTTGCATAAGTTGCAAATGACGCCCCTGCTCACCGATGCGCGTGCGCACACGTTAAACTCGGGCTCAATCCGCCCCTCTAGCCCGCGCTTTAATCCTTAGACTTCGCTTGGCCCGCCCGCAACGCTGCATTCGAGCTCCATCTGCCCGTCTAGCCCGCGCTTTAATTCTTTAATGGAAAGGCGCTTGGCCCACGACTCTCTTCACCGCGTCCCCAAAAGCGGAGCCAAATTGTGCTCACAATCCGTTCGAGCACTTTTAAATTATCCTCATGCACATCTTGGGCCAATGCTCCCGGTCCCAACCCTCGGCGCGCCACGCCGCTGCCTTTAAACAAACGGCCTCTGCTCCTACCTAGGGTACGAGCGCTTTAAATTAACATACTGCCGACCGCATGCAGTCGCCATGACCCCCCCTTCGCTACGCTGCGATGGCCCCCTCACCTGAGTACTACGATCGGCAAACGGCAAACAGCAACTCCGATCTCCAACTTGCTTGCGGCTCCGATCCGCAGGGCACCGTGGTGAGAGGACAAAGAGGGCTTCCCCCTCGTGTCCCCTGCTTTTAACACTTCTCCTGGGAGGGTCGCCGGCGCACCTTAGTGACGCCCTTCGTGACCTCTTGTGTCTCCTGGCGACGCCCCCTCCCACTTTTCCCTCCGGACCGGAGGTTTTGGTTGGCTTACCGAACGAAATGCCACTAAGGGCCCCCCGCCCCTAAGTGTGGGGGGGGCCTACCATAATCCACATATATTAATGTTTCCTTTTACAAGGATTGACAAAGAGATACTATTGGCCCCCCTAGGGGTTAACCAATGTCTTGTGCAATTGGTGAAGGGATTATATTGTTGGAATCACTCGATTTTCTGTTTTAAGGTATTTATATTCATTGTTATTTAGAAGTAAGTTTAATGCCAGTCTTCAAATTTTTTATTCAAGTCTTTAAACATTTCTGGTATCAGGTTGGTTTCCAAAATGTTGTAATCATTTTCATTGTTGAGGTGTCTGTAGGCTTCTATGTAATATATTTATAGGAGTTTCACTTACCTTATAATACTTACTTTGCCTGGTAAAGGCACTCATGGCAAAGGCATGCGTATTAAAGTAATGCGTTGTATTGTCATACAGCCTTTCGAATCTTCAGACTGTAGAATATTTGTTGACAAGTGTTCTTTATCCTTCACTTGGGCTTCAGCCCATTCCTGTTGTTGCTTACACTTAGGATCAGTTTATATAAAACATTTTTATGGTCACAAACACTCTGATTGTGATTTTACCACTACAAACATTCTTTTTTTACTAACCGCATTTTAAGAGTCAGTAAATTGCAGTCTCCTAAAATAGATTTGCAACTCCATACAATTTGGAAGGGGCTTGTTGCAGAAGTCACTTCGGTATAGCGAATCTGTATGACATATTTCAATACTTAACAACGAAATTCTGGCCAGAAAACTTTGGAAAATTACTTATTCTAGGGTTGTAGTGGTAAGACATTTTTAAAAGGGTAAGGGTTTCATTGAGACCCCTTTGACTTTGCGAATGTTAAAAAAGTTTGTTGGGGAGTAGGCAGTGTTCCAGAGGACCACTGCCTACTCTCAAACTTAAAAAGTAGACTTTTTTTGTTTAAATGCAGCATTGATTCCTTTAGTGAAAACGGACTACATAAAAAAAAAAAAGATTACTTTATTAAAAGGTAATTACAGATGTGGTGGTCTGCTGACCCTTTCAGGCCATCATCCCTCTGATGTCCACTAATCGAAATGAGTTGCATCTTGCGACCTACCTCATTCATAATCCTGAGGTAGGATGGATAAATTAACAGCCCACTCTGAATCCGAATTTTATGTCTGACCAATTAGTACATAGGTTGGTCCATATTATTCTTTACTGGTTGCAAAAATACTGGTCGCTAGTTGCAAAAAAAAATTCGCAACTAGTAATTCGTACATCTGGTTCTAAATTATTGATTTGGCTCTACAGACTGTATCGGATGCATACTCTCTTTGTGTAAACGTCTGTGCCATCTTATCTTCAAGAATTTCATACTCATTTGGATCTGATACAATTCTTCAATTGCGTGTGGGAAAGATGTTGAAAAATATTTAGATAAAGATGATTAAAAGAATCTTATTAGTAGCCTCGAGTCTCAATTCTTGTAGTGTTTTTCAAACTGTATAGTGCACTAATGCATGGAGCATTTGGTGATCAAGACGAATTAATATATATTGTGCTTGTTGTTGCTATTCCCAGGAGCATTCAGTAAAGCAGTTAGCCCTTAAGATCTGCACCACAATATTATTTTTCCAGATATGGTATTTGTAATTCACCTATTTAAAACTTGTCAGTGAATTTTATTAGTGCAAAAATGCTACACACACTTTTAAAGCTACACACACACACACACACTTATTTTGGCGTTGCTGTGTATCCCCTTTGGCCACACTGCCCTTTGGCCACATTGCTTCCCTACGTGGCCTCTCTAAGTGCCATAATTGCCGCCTCCTCACTACTAACCAAAACCTCTTGCGGGACAATTGAGGACCAATTTGTTTTTGCTGGAATGGCATATTGTTGTCCCAATCCAGTGCTTAATTTGAGCCAGTGGTTGCCGGAGGGGCCCACTGTCACTCATCTTTGGGGACCGGCGCTTATTTTTTCCTCACTGGACAGTTCCGGAGAGCGAGAGAGAAAACGCACAAAGGAGAAAGAGAAACATGGAAAACGTGTCACAAAGGAGGAAATCGGGGACATGTAAAGAAGAGTGAGCTAAAGAGGTAGGGAGTGTCTGGAAGTCAATTACAGAGACATGAGGTGGATTCCAGACTAGCAGCTTTGATATTAGCGCGCCGGTGCCGACCTCAGACTTCTGAGCAGGGCTTTGGGCACCGTCACTTATTGTACAAATTAAGCACTGTCATATGACCATGCTTTTGCACAGCCAGCTAAAGTCTAGCCTAAGCAAAAACACAACAGTCGGGCTATCAAATTACGCAGGGTGGGTGGGTGGTGACTTTGTATAACCCCGTGGTTCGTATATGCTTCCGAATTCAGAAAGGGTGGATTCCAGATTTTTCTATTTCCGTAGCTGTGATGTTTCTATTCCTGCAGCTGTAGCTGCACCTTTTCCCAGAATGATATAATACATTTCTCAGCACTTGCGCTCGGGAGGCGTGAGGTGGAAGACGTGAAGACACGCAGTCAGCACAGATAGGTCACGAAAGGACATTGTTGTAGCAAGTGTCCTTGACGAAGAATGATTTGTGCTGAATTTGCAAAAAACATGAGTTCGGTGTCATCCGTTTTCAGTATTTCCCGCGCAATTGATTTATTTCCCATTATTAATGAACTTTGCAGCAGTTCTACTTGTCAGGCTCACTCTGCTGGGGTCAATAATGAGAGGAAACCTGATGTTAGTGGATCCAGCTTAAGTGATTCTGTCAGGCTAATGATTCAGTATATCAGGACAAATGTCACTTCTTTCCAATATGCTAATTTCTCCTACCTTGTGTGCATAGACTGTAGGCAATGAAATACCAAATCCCCGCTAGGTTACTTTAAAAGACTAGTAAAGGATCTTTGATTCATCTAAACATGGTAAAAAATAACTATTAATAAAAGAGGAGATTTTGATCCATCCTTTTAACATTCATGCCATTTGTGAAATGGTCTAGTCCACCATCTCGCTGAAATGTTCTTTTCATGATTTCTGAAAAATAGAATGAAGAAAAACATATCAGGACTCTGTTGTTTTTTTTTCTATTGGACTGTCTGTGGTACTAAGTTATCACAGTGTAAGGCTTGAAATTATGCAAAAAACTGCATCAAGGTGCCAGATGAATAGTGTCGGAGAGTCAAGGTGTAGGCAGAAAACGTGCAGCATGCCAGTTCCTGACAAGAGAGGAAAGCAGAAAAGGGGAACATGCAGAGGTAGAGGAAGGAAAGCATGGTGACATGGCAGGAAAAAGGTAATGATAAAAACATGTGGCAGCAGATGAGGGAGAAGAAAGGAGAGTGTGGGGATGGGAATAGTTCTATGTGGATCTCTCACCCCAAGAAAGCAAATAAAATTGAAAGGGAACATTTTAAAGGAAACCAGATGAACATGAACAAATATAAACAATATAATTAATGCATGGAGAGGGTATACTCTGGCTCTGTTTGTATGAAGAAACTATTTGAACAAAGAAAAATATATAAAAATCCCAAATTAAACCATACTGCACCTTTTCAATTTGGCTTTCGATGAATCGTCTGTTTTGCCATGCCTCTGACCCCTCCCCTGCGCCTCTGATCCTAATTTATTTGATAGACAAGACCTGTTCAGGAAGAGCGACACTGCAAGAGGATTGAAACAAAGAGGATCTTAAGTGGTGGAAACGTTTTGGCGCTGCATAGAAAGGTGAGCTGTGGAATTCGGCAAGGAGAGCCAACTGTTGTTCCAGAGAAAGACCAATACTAAAGAAAAGGAAGAGTGAGTTACAAGGAGAACCAACAATTGTTCTAAAAAGTGATTAGCAGTAAAGGAAAAGGAGATTGAGCTAGTGGCCTTTGGTAGCAACATCCATTGATTCATGCTTTTAAAGTTTATGGAGAAAGCGTCCAAAGGCTCCCCTAAATTTGACCACCTTGGCATTTTTTCGCTCAAAAATTAATAAAAAGTGCTCAAATGCTAGCCTCCACACACTCAATGCTGTTCCCCAACACAATTCAACTGCAAAGTACTTAAATACAATAATCAATAAGGGATGTAGAGGCATATCGCTCTCTGTGAAAATTACTCACCCGCTCCAAGAACAAAAAATCTGTATTTAGAGATGAGGTCGGGCATGTTACCATTATATGAAGGGTTGGAAATGCAACATTTTGTTGCTGTGATTGTAAGTAGGTGGAATCACTCAATATTTTTTAATACGTTATATCATTTTACGAAGACACATTTATAAATACACTATGGTGTGGTACAATAAACAATGGTCAGAGTTTAAATGCAAATTCAGCCTATGAAGGAAGGCATCCATTGGTGTATCAGTGGCTGAGCACACATGGGAAGGGGTCCGAGCGTTACCTAAACCGCAGTGGAGGATGAAGCATGATGTAAAAATGAACAACTTCCCAGAACCATAACAAGTGCAGCAGATATTGGGTAATTAGGCCTATCAAGTATTCCTTATATAGCTCTTGGATTCGCAGCAAGACGTCCAGCAGCGAATAACAGTGATGCCAGAATACCTCTCCACTATCAATAGAAAATAAAGAATCAACAAAATCCACAGCAACAGTTGGCGTAATAAAGACATTCACCGATTGGTACATAAGAGGCCCTAGAGATGCTACTCATCATGAGTAGGCATGTTCCTGAATCTGCGAGGCCTGAGAATGCACATTTTTGCTACTGCCAGCATTCTAATCATTTTATCTTGTCAGTATGCTCTTTTTACAATGGTTACCGATGCAAATGAGGCATATCTCGCATACCATAAGCCTTTTGATGAGCACCAATGTGTCAGGGAACTTATCTGGCGAGTTTGTCAGAAGCGAACCAGACATGCACAGTTGTAAGGTCAAGTGCCCTAAAAGAATTCTCACAGGTTTAATATCAATAGCCCTTTCATAGCAGCTGATGATTTATGATCAGAAGGATATTGATTGCGCTCCAAGGAATGTCCTCATTCAGTCCTTGTCTGTCAGAAGACAGACAATGCACCCATCTTTGTTCTTTGTAAAACAAAGCTTCTTTGCTGACTCTTTTCGTTGGGTGATTCTTGAAACATTCACTAAAATCAGCAAAGAAGCTTTGTTTTACATGTTGACCAACCACACGGAAGAGCGCCACACCTAAGACATTATCTTAGCATTGCGCCTTTCCTCTTTATTTTAATCACGGTAGGAGACCCCACAATTAAAGTTATTTTTGCTGGTACTCCCAACCCTGTATTAACTCACAGAATCATCACACACCACTTATTCATCTACACTCACTAATTCTCTCACCCCCACGGCACCAAACGGCTATTTGGAAAAAGATCTCCGCCAAAGTGCCCCTCATCGGGAGCCCGTCAGGCATTGCAGCGCCGGCCAGACGAGGAGCAGCCCGATGATGAAGCATGACACCCAACTGGGTGTGTGAGGGCATTACATTCCAAAGAAATGGATTCCCATCTATTTTTGACTCTGTAGCCTACTGTCCTTTGTACATTGCTAAATTCTAGATCATTCAGGAACAGCACAACTTTAATTTTCATATTGCATTTGGGCAACTGTGCTGGACCTCATGTATAAAAGCCCTTTGTCCCTCTATTTGTGAATATTAGTGCTAGGAAGCCCAGTTGGGGCAGCCATGTGCTTTACAAATCAAATTAACATAAACAGAACATAACGGGGGTGTGGCTTGCAGTACCAAGATGGCGAACACGCCTTAACACTGCTCTGCTACCCATTCCCATTATCTAGCATTTATTGAGCTCTAGGGGCGGCATCCGCAATTTACACGGACACTGTCAAGCTGCACTGATGGCCCCTTCTCGTTCCCTGCTGGCTCGGAGCCATGGGCGACCTGTGTGAGGCTGTGGCGGGCCTGCAGCCTGGTGTGGGTCATGCAGGGAGGCAGAGGAACTGGACAAAGGGGCTGGAAGCCGCCGACCTTTCAATGCCGGAGGCCAGAGGCGTGATGACGGGACCTGCTACATGAGATTGGGAGTGGGAGTGTGGGTCTTCTTTCCCTCTATGTGACTGCCTGGGTTTCCCTCCGGACCAGAGGAGTGCTGTACTGTTTGAAAATGTTCAACTGTCACCCTGCTGTAACTTTTCACATGTGGCCACCAACCTATGGGCTAGAGGCATCCTAGTCTGTCTGGGATATAATGACAATCACAAAAGATGAGAGCGATTTATATGGATCCAGTTGCCTGTTGACCACACTGTGAGATACCCTGCCCATTGTCCGCTGCTGACTTGTGGCCCTATTGCTAT
Organism: Calotriton arnoldi; assembly: GCA_963921515.1. NCBI lineage: Eukaryota > Metazoa > Chordata > Amphibia > Caudata > Salamandridae > Calotriton > Calotriton arnoldi. The sequence continues at coordinate 692,829 of CAWUFW010004701.1, forward strand.
CACTGTTGGGGGAACTAAGCTCTTCTGCTGGCAGCGCAGCTGCAGATCACCGCTGTACCTCGCCACAAAAACACGTTCCACACTTACATTCCCAGGTATTGAGATTTTACTGCTGCTGTGAGCTGGCAGGACCTGAGCTGCACGTGCTGCTTGGCCCCAAAATTCACTGGTGGGCATCTGCAAGTGGGCTTGTGACCTCAGAAGACGGACAGTCTTCCCTCACACCAGCGCTTCGAGACTGATATAATACTTCACTGTAGAGGGAAGTTGAAGAGAGACGAGCGACTATTTGTTAAACTTGCTCCTTGGGCTGCTCGTGCTGCGGTGTTGGGACATTAAATATTATGCCAGCAAGTGAGCCCTCTCCTGACCTTGACTTTCTCCACTGCAATGGCTCCCGTGATGTTGAGAGTCGCTGAGATGGGTCGCATACATAATGCTAACCTGAGGACCCCATTGCATTCCTCATCAGCTGCAGGGGCCGACCAGGCAGATCCCCCAGACCAACCTTGTCTTCCTGGAGACAGGTTTGATGAAGTGTTGGCAGCTATAGAGAAGTCCCGTGTTTCACTGGAATCCAAAATTGACAATGTGGTGGCGGATCTTACACTGCTGAATGCAGACCACAGGAAACTAGTTGACCAAGTAACGGACACAGAACAATCTCTCTTGGAGATTCATAGAACCACCAAACAGTTGGAGCAGCAATTGTGGGAGTATGGCACCAGAAACCAGAATTTAGAACCAAGGGTGGAAGATGCAGAGGGCCGCTCGAGGCGAAATAATGTCCGCCTTATTGGCCTCCCCATTGGAGCAGAGGGTCAAGATGCAGTCTCATTCACTGAACAATGGCTTAGGGAACTTCTGGAATCCTCCTTATCACCTTACGTTACAATTGAAAAAGTGCACCGGGTCCAGGCGCGCAGGCCTGCCCCTGGTGCTAGCCCTACACCATTCATCTTTAAAGCAATACATTATCGTGACAGAGACTCAATACTGCGTGAGACCAGGAACTTGCAGGATATCAAGTTGAATGCATGCGTGATGTTCTTCCCAGACTACACCTTGGGAGTGCAGCACCAATGCAGCTCTTTCCTGGCAGTGAAGCAACAACTTCAGGCACTGGACATAAAGTACTCCCTGTTATTTCCTGCACAGCTGTGAGTGGTATCTGCCAACAAAACAAGATTCTTCGACACACCAAGGGATGCCTGTGACTGGCTGGAGGCCTCTGGACTGTTTTCCGCCCCCCCCCCCACCGAGGAGAGAGAGATAGGAGCGAGGGACTGCGGAAGACCCGTCCGGGACGCATCGCTGGCACAGGAAACGCCATCTGCGTGGCCCAGCAGCTGTCTCGAACCTATAGTAGATTATATCAGAGCCACGACCGGCTATCCAGGAAGCTGCATGGATCAGTAATGACGTAATGGGCTCTGAACAGGACGCAGCATCTGTGCTGTCATTTGGAGATAATAAATCCTCTACAGCATGCCCATCAGACACCAACTCAACGATTCTACCTGTCATCACCCCACAGATGTCAGATGACATCATATGACCTCTTAACTACTTTGGTTTGTATAATATCTCTCACTGTTCTAAACCTGTACTCTCCTGACTGTTACTGATCCTTATATTGCTAATCCTCCATCACCTGATCCTGTGAATGGTGAATCCCTGATTTGAGGGGTTCGGACCTGGTGGGGGGAGAGCGGGGGGCCCCTCATCCTTTTTGCAATGGCGCTCATCAGCGGAGGTTGGAACCAGGTCAGTGGCAGATGCCCTTGCAGTCTTCCTTTACCTTTGCCATGCTAGGGGATGATATTCTAAATGCATGTGAAGCTTCATACCTACACCTTTTTGGGGTCACTCTTTTTGACATAGTTTGTGTCTAAGTTTGGGCAGCCTTCCCCAGAGGTCTGCTCTTCAGGTACTGAGGAAAAGCCATGTTGGCACTAGGTTCATGTTTCATGTTGTATTGGTTCTGCTGCACCCACCCACAAGGGGATCCCAACCCTTCCCCCATACATAGATATGTGCACACTCCTAGGTTAAATCACCATACACACTTCCATCCATATATAATATGACACAACTGAATATTGTTACCTGGAAAGTGTGGAGTATGCATACTGCATCTCATCGCTATTCAGTATACTCATACCTCAAACATCATGCTGCACACATAGCTCTACTACAAGAGTCACATTTAACATTACCGAAGTGATTAAGCTGCAGCGCAGATGGAGAGGGCGGGTTGTTGCCACACATTTCTCCTCCTATGCCTGAGAGATATTAATCTGGGTCCACCCGGGAACTCCATTTAGGGTTGAAGAGCTTGAGATAGATGATGAAGGGCAGGCTCAATGGGCGCCTTCTCTTGTTAGGCAATATCTATCCACCCAACACTGACCAGGGCTCCTATCTGCGTTCGCTTTCGCAGACACTTCCAAATGGTCTGGCCCTCCGTGGCTAATAGGGGGCAACTTCAACAGTGTCTTGGACATGACCTTGGACCGCTCGTTTCCTCCTCTCAGCGTACGGTAGCCTCCACCAATATCTCAGTATTACAGGAATGGTTATATCATTGGTAGCTGATAGACGTCTGGTTATTGCGCAACCCCTCTGCCCGAGTGTATTCCTTCTATTTCCATCCACATAAGCTTCATGTTAGAATAGACTGGATGCTATGAATGAAAAATGTATTGCCCTCCATTACACATACTGATTATCTGGGGTGCATTCACTCTGACCATAACCCACAATATGTACATATCACATGGGACACTGGGCCTCCTTCGATCCCCACTTGGTGCCTGCAACCAACCATGCTGGAGTACTCCCCTTTCCGCGCTTCCCTAAGCACCGCTATTGTAGAATATTTTGACCTGAACGTAGGCACGGCCTCCTCGGATCTAATAGAATGGGATGCGTTGAAGGTGATGCTGAGAGATTGATGTCTGGGCCTTGGCTGTGGAATGCGGAAACAAATAGAGGGTGAACTATCTAGGATAGAGCAGGACCTCCTGGTGCTAAAAACCCGCACTATTACAGAACCTTCATATGCACCTGTCTAGATTACATGTCAACTGTAGGAAATCTTGTCTCTACCCTGACTGACCTAGCCAGCCCTCATGATTAATGGAGCTTCTGTAGCTTGGCAGCTGACCATGTTCTGCTATTTAGGCCTCCGGATTTACCATGCAGATCACGACCTAATCAACGGCAATCTAACAAGGGTAATCACTTCCTTGACATCCCAAATATCTTTCTGGAAGACACTTGCACTGTTGGTTGCTGGGAGAGACGCTCTCTTGGAAATGGTGGTGCCCCCACGTCTCCTTTGTGATTTTACTAATTTGCCACTTTATATTCCTCCATCCTTTTTCACCCCCTTGATCTAATGATTTGTGATTTAATATGGAACAAGTTCCGCTGCTGAGTGGCACTTTTGAAATTATATTTACTGACTGATGAGGGTGGACTGGCGGTGCCGAATCTCCAACATTATTATTTGGCATCCCAACTTCAGTGGGTGGCTCGCTGGCTGGCAGGCCTGAAACTCACAGATACGGCAGTGGGTGCCCCCGATTAGAGTTTGGAAACTTTCCTCCATTTGTTTAATCCCTGCACCAAGATGCCTCAGCCTTGTCCTATGTTACTGCAGGTGGCGTACTGTTGCTTTCACCACAGAATGTATCTCACTAAACATGTTACACCGTATGCTCCTGCAATTCCACTTGCTAGGCATGCCCAGGGGTCAAAGGATAACCCCAAAGGTGGAATTGTCAGATTGGCACGTGGCAGGCATTCATGCACTTGGGGATCTAATTCTGACATGGCATACTCCTACCATATGAGACTCTAACACGAGAGGCGGGACTACCCCGGGACATTTAATTAGCCACACTTCATGGGTTGACAAATTGTGACATCACTGGGGAGACATCTCACAAGAGCCACAGATGCACCTCAGAATCCAATACCTTCATGTCATGGGTACAGAACAACATCTCACCCAGTAGTTTACGAGTGCGCTTCGACTGCAGAATGCCACATCGCTGACATCATTGCAACAGCGCTGGGAGGATGATTTGCCCGTCCGTGCACCACTAAAGAATGGAACATGATTTTAGCAAGCCCTACTCACATTCCCCATAATTCCAGGCTTCGATTAATGCAGCTCTATATTACACATAGAGCATATCTTACTCTCGAGAAAATTACCCGTTATTTCCACAGGATGGATGTGGCCTGCCCCGTCTATATACAGCTCGACGCTGATATTCTACATATACAATGGTCATGCCTCTCACTGCAGCATTACTGGGGTGAGGTTACATGCCATCTGTTTGCATGTACTGGCAGGCAACTCACATTCACATGGGAGGTTTGTCTGCTAGGCTTATTTCCAAGGGACAAGAAATATAGAATGGAGTTATGCTATCAGCGATGTAGACTAATGTCGGCTGCACAAGTATAGTAGTTCTCAATCCTTTTGTTACTTGATGATGATCAACTTAACATGACCCCACCACTTAGAAATCACATATAATAGAAAATGTATTTCTCTCCCAATGAGAAAGCAATGAAAAGGAGCATACAATTATATACAATTAGACTGTAAAGTACAATCAATATCTTTGAATCCACAAAATTCAAAAAAGTATAGAGCAAGGAGTCTTGAAGCTTCTTGTATTCAGTTTGTCTTTATTTGAAGTCAAGTGCGAAAATGCATACACCAGCCCAGCCAACGCGTTTCATCCAACATGGACTTCCTCAGGGTTAGGTCTATCTTTCATAAATAGATGAAGCGATCTTCTTTCTATTTCGTTGCAAACACATGCTGGGATTCCCCGTAGCGTCCAAACGGCTTCAAAGGATAATTGCCTTTATGTCCAATCTGCCATGTGCAGCGACCAAGTTCCAATGCCGTCCGTCTATCCGTCAACATGCCATCTGTTTGCATGTAGTGGCAGGCAACTCACATTCACATGGGAGGTTTGTCTGCTAGGCTTATTTCCAAAGGACAAGAAATATAGAACCACCACATGCTTTTTAGTTCTCAGCTTCGTAGTGGCCAAGCACCTGATCATGAGGCGTTGGAAATCCCGTGAGCCGCCATCGGTGGAGGCCTGGTCACACTCACGTCTCACTTGGGCTCGGGCAGAGGAGTCTCTCTCCGCAGGGAGGACACTTTGGGCCTTCGTAAGTACTCCATCTCTTCTAATTCGAGTGCTATCCTGACCGACCTCCAAATTTCATTGCGACCTGATGCAGAGACTTGTGGCCCAGCTGGCATGTTGCGGACCTAAAATTGTATCGTTTTACTGCTAATTACGCTGTAAACACCCTTTTGCTTTTATTATGGCCTGACACTGTAATGTGACTATATCTATCAAATCTCAATAAACAGATCAAACAAAAAAAAAGTTAACATGAGACTGCCATAGCATAGGGCAAACAAGGAGGTCCTATGCTGATATAATGGCACCATGTATCTTTCCTAGGTTTACTGCAGGTACAAAGGGGTAGGTGTGGGGCAGAAAAGTGTACACCCAACTTAAACTATACAAGCATTAGAAATTCGGAAAGTTATAGTTACAACTTGAATTTAGAATTTACACACCAGCTTCAATTTACTGTAAGTCACACACCTCCGTACTCAATCTTGTCACCTCACTCGCTACAGTACACTAACTATAACTTGCCACCCTACCATGCTCTGTATTCTCAGAAATCATGTAATTTAAAATGTCCTAAGTGTTCTATGAATGTTATGATTTCACATGGTATAAGTGATGTAATATGCTTTGGTATAACCAGTGCATGGAGAAGGGGTGAGTTATTTTTAATGTAGTGTGGCGATTAGAGGTGAAAAGACTGTGTACGGAGGTGTGCAACTTATAGCAATTGCAGGTGGTGAATAATTATCAATTTAAGTTATAACTGGTGGTACATAATGATAAATGTAAGTTACTTAACTATAACTTTAAAATTTACCTGTAACTATAACTTTAGAATTTCTAATGTTTGTATGGTTTAAGTTGGATTTGTATAGAAAGAATAAATAAAGCTTTCCTAACTATAACTTAGCTTTAACCTTTGGTATTTTCATTGAATTGATATGGTTTTTATTTTTTTAGTAAAAATGAGTTTAAAATCATATTGTTGAGTCATTTAATTGAGTATTGTTATGTGCAGTGTGGTAAAGTATAGTGAAGAACAGTGTCGACAGTCTAGTGTCATAGTGTCTAGTGTTGTAGAGTGGAATAGAGTAGAGATAAGTAGAGAGAAGTGGCGTTGCGTATGGTGGAGTAAAGTGTAATGTAGTGGAGTGACGTGGTATGTTGTATAGTGGCGTAGAGTACCCTTAGAGTTGAGTGGTGTATTGTACAGTGTAGTGGCATGTTTTAAAGTACAGTTGAGTGTCATTGACTGCAATGTCATAGAGTCAAGTGTTGTGGAGTAAAGAGGAGTGTCGTCTAGTATAGTGTGGTACAGTCGCATTGAGTGGTAAAGAGTGTTGTACAATTTAGTGGCACAGAGTTGAATACAGTTCAGTAAAGTGTTGTGCAGTTCAGTGGTATGGAGTGTCGTCCAGAAGAGTGGAGGAGAGTATTGTATAGTCTAGTGTCATAGAGTGGAGTGATGTAAAGTGATTTGTCATACAGTGGACAGTGGTGCAGTGTCATACAGAGTAGGAGAGTGTCATAGAGTGGAGTGATATGTGATATAGTGGAGTTGCGTGTCATAGAGAGGAGTAGAGTGGGGTGTGCTAGAGTGTCATGCTGTGTAGTACAGTGGTGTAGAGTCGATGAATATAGAGTGAAGTAAAATGTCATATAGTTCATTGAGTGTAGTAAAGTATTGTAGAGTGGAGTTGCATAGAGTACAGTAGGGTGTCATACAGTGGATCGGCATAGAGTGGAATGTTGAACAGTGGCTTAGAGTGGGCTTAAGCATCATACAATGGATTATAGTGGAGTTGAATTCACTAGAGTCACATAGGATAGAGTGTAGTAAACTGTAATACAGTGGAGTGTTATATTGTACAGTAGAGTAGAATTGCGTGGAGTGGGGTAGAGTGGCCTGGCCTATCATACACTGTAGTAAAGTGTCATATAGTGGAGTGCTGTGTGGTACTATTCCAACAAGCCTAGCCTGACATATGTCAGGAGGGCTAACTCGATTTTTAACCCTATTGCTTCACCCCTCCATGCACTTCTTTCTCTGCTTGTCTAATTAATTGCCAATCTCTACCCAGAAATACCCATGAAAATCTTTACCTACTTGCCGATAAGCACCGGGACATGATGTTCCTCACTGAAATTTGGCTTAAAGAGTGTTCGGCCGCTAACATTGCCCTGCTATCCCCCTGATTTCCTAATTAGGCACATTGACAAGCTGAATAAAAACAGGGGGGGAGGGGGTGGCAGTCATACACCACTCCTCCTACTCCTGTTCTATTTCCAAACTAACGAACACTAACAATATTGAAGGACTATCATTCACTATTATTTTTGCCCCTTCCTATGCCCTGTCTGGGGCACACATTTACCACCCCTGATGCTTCGGCCCACTCTCTATGCTTTCTGTCCAATGCACTAGATCAATTGTCTTCTCTCCATGCCAATTTCATGGTACTAGGTTATTTTAATATTCACGTCGATTACCTAAATAATAGACCTGCTCAGCAACTCCTCTCCTCATTGAAAGGCTTTAATCTAGAACAGCTGGTAAAGGAGCCCACTCATAAAGCAGGTCACACTCTCGTCCTCATCTTTTCAAACCCCGCAACTGTCCTGGTCAAACTGACATTGAAACTTATCTGGTCAGACCATTTTTTGATCCCCTTTAATGTTCTCTCAACAACTCCTTCCAGTTCACAAGGTTTGACTCGTAAAATTTCCAGACCTTGACACAAAGTCTCTGATGCTAATTTCAAAGAGGCATTACAGTCCACTCCCTTTAATTGAAGGAAAACCTTAGATCGTGAAGTGGCCAGCTTCAATAACTGGCTGGTCAATGCCCTGGACATGCTTACCCCTCCAAAATCCACCACTTCTCAAAGAGCTAAACCATATGCCCCTTGAGTTTCAGAGGCATAAAAGCGGAAGAAATCTCTATGCAAAAAGCTAGAGCAGAGAGATAGATCCTCCTATGACAAGGAGGCCAAAGCAGCTTATCAGGCCACCTTTAAACACTATCACTCTGCCATTTGGAAAGCTCAAACATCCTTCTTTTCTTCCTTCATTTTTGATGCCTCTATATAAACCTAGTGAATTGTTTAAAATTATCAACTCTTTCCTCTACCCTGCTGCAACTAAGACTGTTCTCTCCCCCTCAATTGAGCTTTGTGAAGATCTTTCTAATTTATTTTTTAAGAAAATGCAAGTTATTTATGAGCAATTCCCTGTGCAATCTCCTTCAGATTAGGAGGTTGTACTTTCTTCTCACCCTGGTCCATTACTCAAAGTTTAATCACATCTCCTTAGCGGAATCTGTGGCAGAACTTGAGAAATGCAAATCGGGTTCCCTTTTGGACCCCTGCCCACATAACATCCTAAAATAGGCCACATCTGTCAGAAACCCTTTCCGAAACAAACTTTTGAATGACTCTCTGGAACTGGCCTTTGTTTTCAAATTCTGGAAACAAGCTATGTTGAAAAAACCTCCCTCCAATCCTAATGTACTAAGTAACTTTAGACTCATCTCTCCTGCCCACATTAGCTAAACTCTTGGAGAAATGCTTGAATAGGCAGCTATCACATTTTCTTGAATCCATCCATGTGTTGCGTGTCTACCTGGTTGAGGTAGTGGAATTGTTAAAGGAAAACTTCAATCTAAATTCACCTGTTATGGTAATGCTACTTGATCTATCCTCAGCATTCAGTACTGTTTCCAACTTCATCTGAATTTAATAGGAATTGGCATCAGAGATCAGGCCCTGCTTTCTCTAAAGTCTTTCATCGAGGATCACTCATAAGCAGTCTTCCTGCCCCCTTTCACCTCCTCCTCTAAACCACGAGAATGCGGCGTACCTCAGGGCTCGGCGCTTAGCCTCTCCCTTTTTAATATCTATCTAGAACCTCTGGTGAAACTCGTGAAGGCATGTGGCATACAGGTGGTCTCTGATGCGGACGACACACAGCTCCTTTTGGCCTTTCAGGAGGACTCTCCTGTAACAATGATCTCTTTTAAACTTTGCTTGAGGCAGTAATTGAATGGATGAATATAAGGTGCCTCAAGCTTAATTCAGATAAAACTGAAATTCTCTTCTTCAGGCACCAAGACATCTCTGGATTCCAGTAACTGGGAGCTGACAGAACTGGGTGCCCCCCCCCCCTCGTCTGGCCCCTACAGTTAGAAACCTTGGTGTGAAAGTCGACTTCAGTCTCTCATTTGAACCCCAAATCAAAGTCATCGCTGCCTCATGTTTTGCCACACTGAAGTCACTTAAAAGGATGCTCCATCTTATCCTGGTGTACTCTCGCAAGACAATTGTCCATGACTTGGTTACATCTAAATTGCACTATGCAAATAGCTTGTATTTGGGCCTGCCTGCAAACCTGATAAAATGCCTTCAAACTGTTCAGAACACCGCACTTGTTAATCTTAAAGGTTCCTCCACGAGTTTAGGTATCTCATCTATGTCATTTCCATTGGGTTCCAGTTTCTAGAAGGATCCAATTTAAGGATCTTATTTTTGCTTTCAGGACCTTCATGCAAAAGGGTCCCATCTATCTTCGGAAGAGGTTCAAGCCACACTGTCAAGTCGGATCTTTGAGATTGAATAATCCCAAACTTTTTTAACTACCTCACATTCACAAAGCTAGAAGACTCAGTAGATCCTTTGTCTTCTTTGCCTCCAAATTGTGGAACGCTCTTCCCCTCTACTAACATTGCAGCCCTTCTGAATATATTTTCAGCACAAAACTCAAAATGTTGCTCTAAGGAGTCCTGTTTATTGGGCACTTCAACTGCTGACTATAATCTCTCTCTTTCTTCACCCTTACTTCTAATGTCGGGATGCCTCTTCGGAGGCAGCGGTGCACTCTACAAATGATTTGCATTCTATTGTATTGTACAGTGGAATGAAGTGGAGTGGCGTGTTGCAGTGTGTTGGAAAGTGTTGTACAGTAGAGTGCAGTGGAGTGGCTTAGAGTGGAGTAGAGTGTTGTAGAATGGAGTGGCGTACAGTACAATGCCGTAGAGTATGGTAGAGTGTAGTGATATAGAGTGTTGTACAGTTAAGTGGCATAGAGTCACGGAAAGTGGAGTGGTGCACAGTCGAGTAGTAGAGTAGAGTGGAGTAAAGTGGAGTAGTGTGTCATAGAGTACAGTGGAGTAAAGTGTGATGGAGTGACAGAGCTAGTTGCGTAGTCTTGAAGTGGAGTAGAGTGGCATAGAGTGGCATAGAGTTGACTGGAGTGTCACAAAGTGGTATAGAGTGGAGTAAAGAATTGTACATTGGAGTGTAGGGGCATACAGTGTAGTATAGTGTCGTACAGGGGGATGGACTGTAGTAGCGTGTTGTAGAGTGCACTTTTATAGAGTAGGATGATGTAGAATGGAGCGGTGTACATTGGAGTGTCTTACAGTGGTCTAGAATGGGGCAAGCTGTTGTACAGTGGAGTCAAGTGGAGTGGCATAGCATAGAGTGGACTAAAATGTCAAATTGTGGAGTGGCATCTCGTAAAGTAAAATTCTGTGGAGTGGAGTACAGTGTAGTAGCATAGCATAGAGTGGAGTAAAGTGCTATATAGTGGAATGGTGTGTCATACAGTGGAGTGGTGTGCCATGCTGTAGACTGTGGGAAACTGTGGTAGAGTGAAATGACACAGAGTTGAGTACAGTATTGTAGAGTGGAGTGAGGAAGAGTAGAATAGAGTGTGGTACAGTGGAGTGCCATACAATGTTGTAGAATTCAGTAGCATACAGTGCTACTGTGTGGAGTGGCGTAGAGTGGAGTACAGTCTGGTATAGAGGCATAGAGTGGACTACAGTGTTGTATAGTAACATTGACTGGAGTAAAGTGTTGTACAGGGGCATAGTATAGAGTGGAGAAGAGTTTGTTAGAGTGAGGGACACAGAGTGTTGTACAGTGGAGTGGAGGTTTGTAGAGTGGAGTAGAATTGAGTGGAATAGACTGGAGTGGTGTGTAGTAGAATTGTGTACAGTGGAGTGGCAAAAGTTGAGTCACGTACAATGGAGTGGCATCCAGAGGAATGGTGTACAGTGGAGTGGCATGTAGTGGTATAGCATAGAGTGGAATGGCATACACTGGAGTAGCGTAGAGTGGAGTAGCATAGAGTGGAGTAGTGTACAATGGAGTGGCAAATGGTGGAGTGTCCAAGACTGTAGAAGCATACAGTGGAGTTGGGTAGAGTGGAATAGCATACAATAGAGTGGGGTACAATCAACTAGGGTACAGTGGAGTGCCAAACAGTGGAATAGTGTACAATGGAGTTTCGTACAGTCGAGTGGCGTACAGTGGAATAGCATAGATTGGAGTGGTGTACAGTACAGTGGCGTAGAGTGGCATAGCGCACAGTGGAGTAGCATACAGTAGAGTGGCATACAGTGTAGTGGCATACACTGGAGTAGTGTACAGTAGACTGGGGTAGAATGAAATAGCAAAGAGTGGAGTGGCATAGAGTTGCATACAGTGGAATAGCATAGAGTAGATTAACGTAGAGTGGAGTAGTGTATAGTGGCATGGCGTACAGTGGATTGGCGTAAAGTGAAATAGTATAGAGTAGAGTGGTGTAGAGTGGAGTGACATACAGTGGAGTGGCATTGAGTGGAGTAGCACACAGTGGAGTGACATACAGTGGAATATGGTAGAGTGGAATGGCCTAGAGTGGAGAGGCATACAGTGGAATAGGGTTGAGTGGAGTGTTGTACAGTAAAGTGGCATAGCATAGACTGGAGTGGCATACAGTGGAGTGGGGTAGAGGGGAATAGCATATAATGGAGTGTCATAGAGTGTAGTGGAATAGCATACAGTGGAGTGCAGTATAGTGGAGTGGTGTACAGTGCAGTGGCATACAATGGAGAGGCATGGACTGAAGGGGTGTACAGTAGAATGGCGTAAAGTGGAATGGTGTAGAGTGGAGTGGCATACAGTGAAGCGGAACAGACTAAAGTAGAGGACAGTGGAGTGCCATACAATCGAATAGTGTACAGTGGAATGGAATGGCATAGAGTGGAGTGACATACAGAGGGATAACATAGAGTGGCATTGTGTACAGTGGACTTGCTAAGAGTGGAATAGCATAGAGTGGCGTAGTGTACAGTGAAGTGGCAGCACAGTGGCATATAGTGAGGTGGCCTAGAGTGTAGTGTTGTACATTGTAGTGGGGTATAGTGGAATAGCATACAGTGGAGTTTTGGAGAGTGGAGTAGCATACAGTGGAGTGGTATACAGTGGAATAGCATAGAGTGGATTGGCATAGAGTGGACTGGCATACAATGGGATAATGTAGAGTTTAGTGGTATACAGTGAAGAGTAGAATAGCATAGAGTGAAGTAGCGTACAGGGGAGTGTCGTATGGTGGAGTGGAGTGCACTGGAGTGGCAGACACTGGAGTGGGTAGAGTGGAATAGCATAGAGTGGAGTGGTGTAGAGTGGAGTTGCATACATTGGAATAGCATAAAGTGGATTGGCATGCAGTGTATTAGCGTACAGTGGAGTGGTGTACAGTGGAGTAGTTTACAGCGAAGTGATGTGCACTGGAGTGGCATACAGTGGAATAATGTATAGTGGAGTGGTGTAGAGTGCAGTTGCATACAGTGGGATAGCGCACAGTGAATTGGCATACACTGTTTTAGTGTACAGTGGAGTGGCTTAGAGTGGAGTATTTTACAGTGAAGTGATGTGCACTGGAGTGGCATACAGTGCAATGGTGTAGAGTGAAGTAGTCTAGAGTGGAGTGCTGTAGAGCAGAGGGGCATACAGTGGAGTGGCGTAGAGTGTAGTAGTGTACAGTGGAGTGGCATACAGTGGAACATCATACAGAGGAGTGGTGTACAGTGTAGTTGCGTACAATGGAATAGCGTAGAGTGGAGTGGAGCAGAGTGGAGTGCATAGAGGGGAGTGGAATAGCGTAGAGTGGATTGGCATAGAGTGAAATGGCGTACACTGAAATAGCATATAGTGTAGTGGTGTACAGTTGAGCGGCCTTTATTGGAGTGGCATACAGTGGAATGGAGTATAGTGGAGTGGCATATATTGGAATAGCGTAGAGTGGAGTGGCATAAAATGGAGTAGTGTAGAATGGAATAGTATAGAGTGGCGTACCATATAGTGGAGTGTCCTTGACTGGAATGGTGTGGGCAAAGTGGAATAGCATACAGTGGAGTGCCATACAGTGGAATAGCGTACAGCAGAGTGTGGCAGAGTGGAGCAGCATTCAATGGAATAGCATAGATTGGTGTGCGGTACAGTGCATTGGCATTGTGTGGAATAGCATAGAGTGGAGTGGCGTACAGTGTAGTAGCATGCACTGGAGTGGCGTACAATAGAGTGGGGTAGAGTGAAATAGCATAGAGTGGAGTAATGCAATGGCATTCCATACAGTGGAATAGAGTAGATAGATTGACATAGAGTGGAGTAGTGTACAGAGGAGTGGAGCAGAGTGAAATAGCTTACACTGGAGTGGCATACATGGAGTAGCATAGAGTAAAGTGGCATTTAATGGAGTGACATACAGTGGAATAGCGTACAGTATAGTGGCATACAGTGGAATGGTATATAGTGGAATAGTGTAGAGTGGAGTAGCATACAGTGTAGTGGCATACAGTGGAGTGCCATAGACTGGAGATGCACAGAGTACAGTGGTGTAGAGTAGAGTGGCATAGAATGGAGTGGCGTACCGATGCAGATAAAATTTATCAGGAATGTATAATATGCTGTGCAGTTTAGCACAAGACAGCGATTTGGGCTGACTTGCCTTTCTCCACATTTACCAAGCAACGCAGGGCAAAGCATGGTGGCATTATGTTGCTTTGTAATTGTGACTTAAGTATTGCATTACCCAAGCGAGACCATTCGTGACACAAGGGTAACGCAATACAATAATACATATGGCCCTAAGTTATATATTGTGCCATAGTATACCGTGGTAACTTTGCGGTATGCCTCGGTACATACCGATGACAATGCAGTATATAATTGGCTAATAGTTGCCTTTCCAAAAATAAAAGGCAGGTATATTTGTTCATAACACTTTACCTATGTTCTGGGTTAGGGCCTTACTTATAGGTAAGGTGTAGGTTTTATTATTATTTCCTACCTATTACCACTTTATTAAAGTGTTAATAGGTAGGGAAATTAATTTGTATTTTTCGATATATTTTTAAAAAGGTTTAAGGACCTAAGTACCTAAGAAATAACATTTTTCTAAAGAAATTTACTTTTTTTAATTGCTTTTAAGTTGCTTTGTAATTTTTCAGTATTTCCACTGTACTCTGTACACTTTTTTTTATAAAGAATTAAATATGTAAAAAAATACAGTGTAATCCAAAACATTTTTTAAATGTAGCTTATTACATTGCTTTTTACATATATAATTTTTTTTAAGTCCCGCCATTCCTCCTTGGAAGTACCGAGGTACTCCTTGACATTTAAAAGAATATATATAGTAACTATATATATGTTTTCCATAACTTTTACCACTTTAATCAAGTGGTAATAGGTAGGGGGAAATTATAAAACCTAATATTTTCCTATATCTAATATATATTACAGAGTGGCAGTAGCCACTCTGTAGTTACAGTTAGGGTTAGCAGAGATAGGAATTCCTCAAATTTGTGTCCCTTAATAACTGTGCACCCATTTGACGAATCTTTGCAAAACTTTGAAAGCCGTGTGCACCTGTTGCGTTGGTGAAAAATTGAAAGTTTGGCAGGCTTTGATTAAGGGAGTGCATAGAAACAAGGGGGTCCCTAAAACACACTTGCACTCCAATGCATTTTTTTTGATAACCAATTTTATTGATTTTGTGAGAGACCAGCAAAAATAACAATACCAGCTGTGTTTACAGTTATGAATACACGACAAAGACGAGACACATTACCCCAGCGTACAGAATCCAACAAACCTGAGGAAGACATCGTCGTATCCACCCAACTCCCCAGTTGCGTGCTAAAAAGGCTCAATCCTCCACCACCCCAACCCATTTGCCCCACATTCTACAAAACATCTTCGGGCATCCTCTGGCTTCATACAGGGGCCGTTCTTGCGCAGCGCACCAGTCCACCCCCCTGCGCCAGCACGACATGGTGGGAGTGGTCGAGTTCAGCCAGTTGGCCGCAATGTCCCTCTTGGCCACCATCAGTGCTGTGTTTAGAAACAATTTTTCAGCCCTGGTGCCATCCAACCCCTCGGTGATGCCCAGGAGCATATTCATCGGGTTAAGAGGGACCTCCCAGCCCAGGACCTCCGTGAGCTCCCCTGTTACTGATTCCCAATAACGCATGATTGCGGAGCAAAGCCATACCATATGATAAAAGTCAGCTTGCGGGTGGGAGCAGCGGGGACAGGAAGCATCGGGCCGGAGCCCAGCGCGGTGGAGACGCAGTGGCGTGAGATAAGCAGTGTGCAGATAGTATATTTGAACTAGACGAAGCCTTGCTGGGACTGTGACTGTTTTGGGAACCATCAATGCGTCTCTCCAGTCCGCGTCATCTAGGGACCCAATCCAGCCCTCCCACCTGTCCCTAAGTTGAGATAATGAGTTGGGGGTGTTGTTTGTGAGGGAGCGATAGATACGAGAGATCCCCCCCCTTCCCCAAGTTACCGGTCATGACCTGAGCCTCAGGCGGGCTGTATTCGGGCAAGGAGGTACACTTTGAAATATGAGATTGGAGGGCATGGCGTAGCTGCAGATAGTGGAAGAAATGGGAAGAGTGGAGGGAGTATCGGGTCTGCAGGTCCTGAAAGATGCATATGTGGTCCCACTCCAGACATCCCCCATTAATGATATTCCAATGAGATCCCATGCCTTGTACCACACCACAAGGGAGTATATTGGGTCAGTTTATCCGACCAGTGTATGTGACGCAGGGAGGCCCGCCAGGCCAAAAGCACCCCGCGCGTGACCTCAGGGAGAGTCTGAGAAATGGTGTTTCCATACATCATCCCCTGAATGGCGGACAGACCCAGGGTGTGTAACTCCAGGTGATATGCCGGGGCAGACCAGCCTCCATTAAACCAATCGTGTACGGTGAGGAGCCGAGTCGCTAGATAATAAAGGTATAGGCTCGTCATTCCAAGACCGCCATCAAAGGGAGAGATCCGGCATTGGGCGGGGGCCATCCTGGGCCTCCGACCTCCCCATAAGAACTTGGTGGTCAAGCTGTCCATCTCTCGGAACCACGATCTTGAGAAGGAGAGGTGCGTATTCTGGAGCATGTAAAGGAATCTGGGCAAAATCATCATTTTAAATAAGGCTATTCTGCCCATAGGGTTTAGTGGCAGCGTTTGCCATTTGAGGAGATCAGCGTGAACCCGTTTCACTAACGGGGTAACATTGAGTAACCAGGCGAGGTCGGGGAGGAGGGCTACCCAGATCCCTAGGTACTTGAAGGACTGACGCCGAAGAGGTATCGACGACTGCCAATCAAAGCACTCCCGCGAGAGGTGAAGGGGGACCAGGACAGATTTGGCCGAATTCAAGCGAAGGCCAGAAGTGCGTTCAAAAAGACTCAGGGCCCGGAGGCATCGGGGCCCGGACCGAGCAGGATCTGCTAAAAATAGCAGAACATCGTCGGCATAGAGCGCGATCTTGTCCTCCTCGAAGCCGGGCCATCTCCATCCCGTGAGAAGCTGATCAAACCGGACAAGACATGCAAAGGGCTCCATCGCCAACGCGAAGAGGAGTGGCGAGAGGGGGCATCCCTGCCTCGTGCCCCTCCTGATGGAGAAGGGATGTGACAGAGCTCCATTAACTAGAACTTGGGCCCGCGGCTTACAATAGAGCATCTTGACCAGGTTACAGAAGGGGATCCCAAAGCCCATTTCCGTCACCACCTCCTCCAGGTATCGCCAATCCACCGAATTGAACGCCTTCTCGAAATCCACGAGAAGAAGAGATAAATAGGGGGTCAGCTGGTGTTGATTCGCTAGAGCAAGGTGGAGGCGTCTGAGGCAGTGTCTGGTTCCCCGAAAAGGCATAAAACCGCATTGGTCGGGATGGACCAGCTTGGCCAGGTATGGTCGTATGCAGTTGGCTAGGACTGAGGCGAATATTTTAAGCTCCGAATTAATGAGGGAGATGGGACGGTAGTCAGAGCAACGGTTCGAGGGAGGCTGAGACTTAGGGATCACCACGATAGTGGCCAAGTCCGTCTCAGGACGGAATGAGCCACAATCTGCCGCTTCTCGGTGCATCTCCAGAAGATGGGGAACTAGAGTGTCCCGAAAGGACGCATAGAACTCCTGGGGAAGGCCGTCTGGCCCGGGTGTCTTACCCGCGGCCATGCGTGATATGGCTTCATGAACCTCCTCTGGGGTGACCGGAAGGTCCAGCGCCTCCGCCTCAGACTTACTAAGGCGCGGGAGAGGGAATCGTTCCCGCTACTCCAATGCATTTTACATAGACTTTTGTATTTCACGTAATCAAGAAATTAAAGAGCAACAACCAGATTGTAATACGCAGTGCTGATAATGGCTGTAATATTGTCATATGGCCGAGATCAGAGTATATGTCGGAGGCATACCAATAACTGAATGACATTCAATGTTATATGAGAAGCAATATCCAGGACTTAAGAGCTATGAACAATAGGTTCCAGCCGGAACTTACAAGTTGGAAGAACGAAGGCTCATTAACTATGGAGAAATATCAATATCTTCGCAATGAATATATGACAATGCCTGTGTTATACTGTATTCCAAAAGTACATAAACACATTGTTCCACCTTCTGGTAGACTTATAATTTCTGCCAGAAACAACATAGTTGCATGTACATCACAATATGTAGATTTCTTTGAACAGGAACATGTGAGTCTTTTATTCAGGATACGGGTGACTTCTTGAAAAGAATTTATGATATCCCATGGAGTCAGGAATACCTTTAAATGACATTGGATGTTACGTCGCTCTACACGAGTATTAACCATCATGACGGCTTAAGAGTTGTAGAATATATTCTTAGAAGTAGACCATTAAAACTTTATGAACACAGTAAGATGCTACTTTTTATGATGAAATGGTACTCGGAAAACAATTTCTTCCATTTCAACAATGAAATATTCCATCAGGTGCGTGGGGTCCCCTTGGGTGCCTGCTTCTCTTCCAGTTACGCGTGTTTACACATGGGCTGGTGGGAGGAGCGGGTATTCACAGGTGACCACAGAATGCTGGGAAAATCATGTTTTCTGTTGACTCTGCTACCTAAATGTCCTATTTATTACATGGAAGGTAGCTCTAGATACTGCTGAAAAGTTTGTAGAAAATAGTAACATCAATTCTGTTAATCTCAAATTTACAGCACATATCAGAAGTCAAAGGGTTGAATTCTTGGATGTACAGGTATATATAAAGAACAACAAAATAGAATCCCAATTGCATAGAAAAGAAACAGCGGGCAATTCAATACTGCATGCTAGCAGTTTTCATCCTAGACATTTGAAAAACAGTATTCCATAAGGAGGAAATGCTTAGACTAAAGAGAAACTGCAGTTGTGACAATAACCTAAAAATATACCAACAGGAAGCCAAACAAAGATTTCTAGCCCGTGGATATTCTGTGAATATTCTTGATCAGGCTATTACCAAAGCAAATCAGAAAAGTAGGGAAGCTCTTGTATTTGGGAGCACATCAAACAACACAAAGAAAAAAGACATCAGTAAGACAACAGAAAATGAGGTGAGATTGATCCTTGCATACAACAAACAGGAACAGCAACTCAGGCCCATACTTAGAAAATAGTGGCCTATAATTCTAAGTGACCTAGTTATTGGCTCAAGACTCCCTAAAAACTGAACATTCCTTTCAGAAAAGCAACATCTATGAGTACTGTTTTGGTTAAGAATAGCCCAGAGATAATTGAATTTACGAACTGGCTCTCATCCAGGAAATAATTTTACAAATGCAATTCCTGTAGAGTTTGCCAATTTGGGGTCAATATGCCACAGTACTGTACCCATTTTATGACAGGCCAGTTAAGATTGAAAATTTCTCACTTGCAAAACCGAATTTGCAGTATATGCCCTTGAGCACTAAATTACAAGTCCACAAACGAATGCTACAACATGTAAGAGCCGTCATCAATTCTGATCTTAATTATCCGGTAGCCTGTCATTTCAAACAAAATCATGGCAATAGTCTCAGCCATTTCAAGTATTACGTAATTGATACAGTGCCAAAATTGTGGCGAGGTGGCAAACGAGAATTAATGTTAAGACAGTTGGAGACACGGTATATTTTAACTCTAGATACCAAATGACCAAATGGTTTGAATTTTAGTGAGGATTTATACACTTACCTCTAAACCAGATATGATAAATATCAAGCCAATGATGATCAAAAAATAAAAGCTATTTATAAATCAAGGGGCTTTTATAAGTTTTTGAATAAGTTTTCGAATGCGCTGCAGTGATATCTTCTCTTAAATGCTTTTTCACTTTCTGCACTTATCACTTGCCGGGGTTGGAGGTTAGCTATAACAACGAAGAGAGAGGCAGTATACAGTTTTTGCATACATTTTCACAATTGGCATTGTATTGATGTGAATTACACCATCTGTCACTAATTGTAGACCTCAAGCATACACACTTATATAAATACTTTGAGGATGTAAGTAGAGATGAATTATAAAAATAATAAATCAAGTAAGGGCTATAAAGGGTCACACTCAGCTCACTTAGGGTCTACATATGATAAAGAGAAGATATTAACAAAAACTAAATGTCTGACTATGCATTATGCACTTCATGACTAACTCCTGGGCGGTGGAACTACGCTACGCTCGCGGAGTTTGCGTAGTTTCGGCAACCTCGCGATCTCGCGTAGAGCGCGAATCTCACCGAGCACTACGCAATTTGCGGCGTAGCATAGCTGTTTTCTTCTTCGCGAGCTCAATATGCGTCTCGCCCGCACGGTAACGACCTACCGTGATTCTGCGTTTGCCGACGCGATTTCGTATCCGTTCGCGAGCGCCACGAGATTTGGAATCCGGCCGCACGATCCCGCGAGAGTGTGCGAACGCGAACACGTCATTCGGACGCGCGATCTGACTTCCGGCGGCAGTGTTGGTAAGATCGCGATCCCGAACACGAAGAAACTACAATCTGGCGAAGAATATCTCTCGAGCATCATAAAACCTTCTCGAAAATGATTATTTTGCTCCAAAAAACTCCTCAGATTGTGATTTGGCTGTAGTTTTTTGTGCAAGGAGTCCTTTTTCTTTTTTTACTTTTTTTTCAAGAGGAAGGAAGTGCCCCTGAGTCTCCAACTTCCTGTTCCTGTCCAGCAGGCTCCTCCCAGTGCTTTGTCCATGTGCTGTTCACTTTCATTTGGATTTGGAGCTGGAAGGATCACTTTTGTGTCTGTCTGCTGCATCATATCATTGGATTGGATTTGAGGACTTTTGGATTTGAGATTTTACAAGTAAGTTGGAGAATTGGTGTACTTGTTTGTTTGATTGGGGCTTGTTTGTACCTACATTTTTTGGGGATTTTCATCGTTTTTAAAATTTATTGTTGTGGCCTGGGTGGCCTGTAGTTTCAGTAGGGGCCTAGTTGTTTTTCTTTGATTGAAATTTCAGACAGTAGGCCCAGAGGTAGCCATGGGTGCATGTTTCTGTGGTGTCTGTTGAATTTAAACATCATGTAGGGCATGGATGGCACTGGATTGAATTGCTAAATGTGGTTTTTGGGGTGTATTTCACTTTTTGGGTGTGTTAATAAATAAATACCTTTGTTGGATGTGTGTGTGTGCTTGTTGTGTAACTTTCCAACCTTTCGTAGCCCTGTGGATTTTCGTTTTTGCATTTTTGTATTAAAGCTGTGTTGTTTAGCAGGCCTCCTTTGTCTGGTCATATTATAGGCCTGCTTGCGTTCATTGTTTTCCATGGCCTGTTGTGACTGTGAGTGACTATGTGGCTTGGGGCCATTTTGTGGTGGTAGTTTAGTAGTGTGCTGCTTTTTCCATATAGGCCTGCATGTCTTTTCTTTGTTCCCCTTGGCTTATGCTTGTTGTTGTTGTGGCCTGGCCATGTGGGTGGCGGCCATTTTGTAAAGGCAGGCAGTGTTCTTTTGCCATAGGCTTGCATTGTCTGTCTTCCATTTCTTTTTGTTGTGGGTGGCTAGCGGCCATTTTGTGGAGCCATCCAGGCAGTGTGCTTTTGCCATAGGCCTGCATTGATTGTCTGTCTTCACTTTCTTGTTATTGTGTGTGGCCTGGCCATGTGGGTGGCGGCCATTTTGTGGAGCAAGGCAGTGTGCTTGCTTTTGCCATAGGCTTAAGCTTGTGGCCTAGTCTGCCAGTAGGCCCAGAGGTAGTCTTCATGGGTGCATAAAACTGTTTCTGTCTGTTGAATTTTAACATCATTTAGGGCATGGATGGCATTGGATTGAATTGCAAAATGTGGTTTTTGGGGTGGTATTTCAGTTTTTTGGTGTGTGTTAAATTAATAGGCCTTTTCAGCCAGTAGGTAACACTGGGCGTTCAGCTCGCGGACTTTTGGCAACTCCGCACTGCGCGACAACGCAGACTTACACTTTTTTTCTTCTTCGCGCGCTCAATATGCGTTTTCGCGCGCCCGATAACGACTTTTTGTGACGATCGCGATGTCGAACACGCAGAATTTACAATCTGGCGAAGAATATCTCTCGAGCAGCATAAAACCTTTTCGAAAATGATGATTTTAGTTCATTTTGCTCAAAAACTCCTCAGGTTGTCATTTAGATGTAGTTTTGTGAGCAAGGAGTCATTTTTCTTTTCTTTACAATTTTTTTAAAGAGGAAGGAAGTTCCCCAGAGTCTCCAACTTCCTGGTCCTGTCCTTTGTCTTCACTTTCTTGTTATTGTGGGTGGCCTGGCCATGTGGGTGGCGGCCATTTTGTGAAGCCAGGCATTGTGCTTTTACCATAGGCCTGCATTGTCTGACTTGTCTTCCTTTTCTTGTTGTTGTGGGTGGCCTGGCCATGTGGTGGCGGCCATTTTGTGGGACCAGCCACTGTGCTTTTGCCGTAGGCCTCCAAGCTTGCGGCCTAGTCTGCCAGTAGGCCCAGAGGTAGTCATCATGGGTGCATAAAAACAGTTTGTGTTGTCTGTTGAATTTAAACATCATTTAGGGCATGGATGGCATTGGATTGAATTGCAAAATGTGTTTTTTTTTGGGGGGTCTATTTCACTTTTTGGGTGTGTTAAATAAATGCCTTTTTTGCGTGTGTGTGTATGTGTTGTTGTTGTGGTTGTTGTGTAACTTTCCAACCTGTTTTTAGCCATGTGGATTTTAGTTTTTGCATTAAAGCTGTGTGTGTTGTTTATCAGGCATCCTTTGTCTGGCCATATAAGCCTGCTTGAGTTCATTGTTTGCGGTGCCTTGTGCCTGTGAGTGACCATGTGGCTGGGGGCCATTTTGTGGTGGTAGTTAGTAGTGTGCTGTTTTTGCCACATAGGCCTGCGTGTCTTTCCATTGTTCCTCTTGTCTTACTGCTTCCAAATCCATCCCCATTGCCAGCTGCAGCTCCCTGATGCTGCATCCATCCCACGTGATGCACAAATTTAGGCCAAACAGGCTCCACTACATTTTTGTTTTTGTTCTTTGCTATTCTTATTCTTCCTGAGTGTACACAGTACACCAGGAAAGCCCTGGCCTTGTTGTCAAAGTCTCATAAATGGCTACACTGTTGTTGTTCACTGAGTTTCTAAAATGTAATAATTGAGACAACCACACACTAACTAAGTTATATATTATATTAGTTTGATTTGTGCTATCGTTTGACTGATGTTCTTCTGGCTTTTTTGCTTTTAGTTGCACAAACGACTGAGGAGGAGGTGTCCGTTGTACTGCCAGACAGATGTCCTGCTGCTGTACACGAGTCACACAACGTGACGTGTGACCTGACCAGACATCTCTGCAACTTGTGCAACTGAGTGCTGCTGACATCTGAAGAAGATGGGCCCAAAGAAAGCAGGTACCAGGTCCTCCAGTACCAAGAAAGTTACTATTGAGAAGAAGGAACAGAAGAAGGAAGTGACACTTAAGTCTGGTGTGCCACCCAATACCTTTTTTGGGAAACAAAAAATTACGCCTGCAGCAGCGGTGTCCGGGGGGCAAGCTGGGGGCAGCACCTCTGCATCAGTGGGCCCAACCCACCAACCCAGGCGCAAGCACATGAGTGTGGAAGAGGTAGCCAGCCTAATGGTGGAAAGCAGTGATGCTGAGCCAGAGATAAACTTATCGCTATCTCAAAGTAGTACCCAATCAACGCAGGAGGAAACACAGCAGATAAGTGGTCAACAACAACAGCCGCAACCACCGCCCGCAATAGTAGTTGTTGTTCCTCCCGAAGTAGGGGCAGTTCAGGAAATTGAGCCTCATGCAGAGGTAGAAGAAGAGGAAGCCACTCATTCATGAGATCCATCGTCTTCCAAATCCCCAGCAAGGAAAAGGAGGGTTAGTCCATCAAGTTCTTCGCCAAGCCCCCTTCTGATGATCTAGATGCCACTTGGAAGCCACAAACTGAGTCTGAGAGGGAGACACGTCCCAAGACCAGGCTAGGGAAAAGGAAGGTTCCAGAAAGCCTTACACTTATGGAGGTCGATGTAGAACAGCAGGATGATGATGATGAGCCAGTCATCACGAACATCACTCCCGGCCCGAGGAGATGGAGACCAACATTATTACCCTATCCAAAATCGCTACGAGGGATGTAGCACGCATACCTCCAAAACAGGTAACACCAACATGACCTACAGCTTCCATATTTACATTAGCAAAGGCCCGGCAGCGACCTACATCCAGCACAACCACCACCTCAGTAGAAGTAGGTAGTGGTACAGCACAGAGTCAAATTCAACACACACCCTCCAGTTCATCCGGCATTGGAAGTGGCACCTCCAGCAGGAGGCAAAAGTTAAGCTCCCCAGTTTGGGACTTCTTTACGGTTAGCGAAAAGGAGAACATTGCTATATGCTCCATTTGTAATACCTCTGTTAGTCGTGGTAAGCTTGGTACAAACTATGGTACCGGAGGCCAAATAACCCATCTGAAAAAACACCACTTGATCAGCTGGGAGGACCACCTTCGCGGCATAAAAACTGCAACCATTGGTGTTGGTGGGGATAAAGGAGTAGAAGATCCGATCACGGTGGAAGAGGAAGGACAGGGAGACATTCTCTCTGGTAGTGGTACACAAAGTCGCCCTGTCCCCAGCAGTGCAGTGTTAACGTCGCCCACATCTTCAGCAACATCTCAGTGGCACAAGAGTAAGAGTCAGCCTGAGACAGCAAGGAGTACCGCAATGAAAAAAAGTGCGTTGTTGAGCCTAAGAGAAAGGAAAACCATGCAGCCTACCATTATCAGCATGTTTGGGGGGGAGGGGCAGTACGAACGCAACCACCCAATAGCACGTTTGTACAATGCGAAGCTGGCTAAAATGTTAGCACTGGACCTTCTCCCTTTTTCTTTTGTTGAAGGGGTGGGTTTTCTGGAATTTGTGACAGCCATCTGCCCAAAATGGCATGTTCCCAGCCGCTACTATTTTGCCAGAGTTGCTGTTCCAGCACTATATCACGACGTGCTGGAATTGCTTGGAAAAGCCTTGAAGCAGAGTGCTGTTCAGAGTATCCACCTGACAACAGACATGTGGACCAGTTTCCAAGCCACTGATTACATGTGCATCACTGCACACTGGATCTCTTTTGCGGGGGTTAGAGAACAGATATCTGCTGGTGTTGACGCTGCTGAGATTTTTCATGCCACTCGCAAACATGCAACTGTAGCCATGTTTGCCATGGAGAAATCTCATACTGTTGCAAACATTTTGGAAGAGTTTAACAGCAAGGTCTTTAAGTGGCTGCGCCCAAGAGGGCTTAACATTGGTTTTGTTGCCACGGACAATGGCAGTAATGTAGTTAGGGCAATGCAAGATGGTCGCTATTTCAGGGTCCCGTGTTTGGCACACTGCATTAACATTGTTGTTCAAGACTTTCTGAAAAATGAATACAAAGTCAGCAACTTACTGGCCACCTGCAGAAGAATATGCACACATTTCAACCATTCTTTTAAAGCCCGGAAGCAGCTGAGGGTCATTCAACGTGAGCATAAAATGCCAGTCAAAGCACTCATCCAGGAGGTGCCAACACGTTGGAACTCAACTTATTATATGCTTGATCGTCTGTTTGACTTGTACATACCACTCAATGCTTATGTCATGCAAAGATTAGGGGAACCTACTGTGAGAGGTATGACCATTGAGATGGGTCAATGGGACCTCATTAAATGCCTGACAGAGATGCTACTTCCTTTTGAGATCTTCACACGTGAAGTCAGCAGGGAGGACTGTACTATGGGCCAAGCTATCCCATTGTTGCACATGCTAGAGCAACAGCTGAAGGAGGTGTCTGAAACGTACGCAGGTGTGGATGACAAACAAGACGCATATCATTTGGCGGAGTCCTTAGCCGCTCGCTTATCTGAAAATACAAGGATTCAAAATAACATTGTGTCACAACAACATTACATTACTGACACAATTTTGGATCCACGGTACAAAGTATTTCTGAACAGTAAGGCAGTAATTCCTTTTTCGGAAGTGGATGTTGCCAACTACAAAACTTTGATAGCTGAGGAAGCCACTAAGTTCGAAAACGAACGGCTGGTAATTACAGACCCCCCGCCCCAGGCCATAGCAAGTACTACAGGGCATCCAGAGTCAAGTTCTACTTCGAAGCCTGAGGGCAGTGCGTTTGCCTCCCAGCAGTCACCGACACCAACACTACCAATAACATCAACAACAGCAAGAACAGGATCATCCACAGTACAATCGGCAACTGATTGGTTTCTACGGCAGGGGTATGGTAAGTCCAGTGCTGATGCAAAGGCAAAACAGGCCGAGCACATCGGAGCACCCCTGAGCATTGAGCAGATGGTCCAGGCCTGTCTGGATGACCCAACAGAGGTCTTCATGGATCGAAACCCATTGGTGTATTGGTATGGGAAAAGAAGCCAATGGACAGTGCTCAGCAGGCTGGCGATAAAGTATCTGGCTTCCCCTGTCGCAAGTGTCTCTTCTGAGCGTGTTTTCAGTGCTGCTGGTGCCATTGTAACTTTGAAAAGGACCAGTCTCTCGTCCAAAAGCGTGGAGAGGTTAACCATGATCAAAATGAATCAGCACTTTATACCACCGGATTACAAAATACGTGAATCACAGCAGGAAGAGGAGAGCGACTTCGATGACGTAAGTAGTGGGTTACAGGACCTACTTCTGTCCGAACCACCAGAGTTTGAGGACGAGCTCCTCTTCCCTGACAACTAGGCTTTCAAATTGTTACTTTCTTCCTTCCTTTATTTGTCTGTGTATCTGTCTTGCTGGTTCAAATCACAACAAATCCATCACCACCGTCTTCTCTTTTTATTTATTCCCTAATGGAGTTGCACGTCTGTGCATTTAACTGTCCACTCCTCAGAGTCCTGCTCCATCTTCCTGACTCGCCCTAATTACATTTCCATCAAGCCAGACATTGGAGTACAAGAAATGTTGCCTCTAACAGTCCCTCCATAAGAAGTGAAACGTGACTATAGCTATCCTCCGTTTTGTTTCCGAGCCAAAACTCATCACTGGCCGAAGGCTATTGCCTCTGCAGGCATCCACAACTCTTCACTGTCAGAACTTGGGCAGGCATCCAAAAGTAAACCCATCACTGTCAGAAGGCTACAGCCTCGGCAGGCATCCAAAGCTCATCACTGTCAGGACAGAAGGTACTTGGCAGAGAAAGACAAGACTCTTTGAAGAAACTTGCTGACATTTCTGCAAACTCAATTGACCAGCAATGACCGCTACCCAGGCCGCGGCCCATCACAGCGCTGACCATGTGAACCAACTTAAACTGCGACAAAGTTCCACAGATGAATAAGACGCAAACCGAAACAGCGACTACCAACACTCAAAATGAATGTGGAGTAATAATGAGGCCACTGCCTCGTTAAAAAACCACACACCTGTCAGAACTAGGCATCTGATGATCTGACAGCCAAAGAGAAGAGCAAGACAGGTAATGATGGCATGCATTGGATGCTTGCTGACTCTGAGCGATTGCTGTTGTTTGTTGTGTTGATGTTGTGCATGAAGTCGAACTCTACTAGTTAATCTACAAAGTGAAAGTGACTCAAGTGACAGTCAATGTTTCCCTTGTTGTTGTTTAATAACCAAATTGTACTCCTACTACTGCAGGTGCAGGCCAATATCCGTTGCAATTTTTTAATATGGAATATGGACTTAATCGGAGACTAGTCACTACAGACTGAGTTGGAGTTGGACAACACGTACCACACCATGATGATGACCATACTACCTTTGCACGCAGTCAGTCAGTTGGATCAGAGATGATTGATGGAATAACTACGTTTCATGAAGTGGCATAAAAGGTAAACACAACAATTCAACAAGAAAGTAAACACAGCAGACCTACATGTCCATGTAGTGGTGGAGTCGAGTGTAGTCATATGACTGACAGCGGCGCATTGATTTAGTCACTTTATTTTGAAAATGCTAAGTTGCTGTATATGCCTTTTGTCTGGCTCTGTCAAAATTTAAGGTAAATGGAGGTTGGGTCACGGGCTGGTGCTGTGGGCCTGTTCTGTCCTGTTGTTGTTGTAGCTTAATGCTGTAAACAGAATATAGACGATGTATCCAAGCCGCCTCAGTCTGAAAGTTTACTCTCTTCTCTTCTTGGACTCCACCGTAATTGATGCTTTTTTTTTATTCATTGATTTTTCAATACCTCTTTTGTTTTTCCATCTACACTTACAGGCCGGCCTTTACCCTGTGCTATACTGGGAGAAACAACTCACACTTACCTTACCAATCCGCATCAGGCAGGCAGTGGCACCCAAGATTGATGTGCGGAGCGTCCATGGAAGATAGGACCAAGAGGAATGACGAGATTCAACTCCACAATTTGACCAGGATAATACAGTAACTTTAGTATCATTCATCATTCGTCTTTTAATTAATTTGATTCCTTTTTTCTCTTCAATCATTACGACTGTGTGTTGTGTTGTTGTTTGTTTGCTAATTGATCCCTACAACTATTTTTTAATTTTCTTTGCTATCTTTAAAAGTAAGCCCGGTACAACATGTAATTTGGGTCTCTCTGAGGGCATACAGGCAAGGCAAATTGCATAGAATATACTGCTGCCCTGTACTGTCTAATTGTCTAGTAGTAGTTAGTAAGAACTACTCATTAACCATCAAGTTATCGTCATCATCATGCATGCATTTCCTTTTTCTCCCTTTATAGATTTATTGGATAAGATCATGGTCGTCTGCCAAGATTGTGCTTTGCTTTTGTTGTGTCCATGCGTACTGTTTTTCTTTGTCAAACCTTTCCCCAAAGCCCCCTTCCCATCCATTCATCAAACCCTAACCCTCTTCCCCCGGGCTGTGATTTATATTGAGGTGTGATGTGACTACATTAAATGTACACCAATTGATCACACGCTTGCTGGGTCACATGTGGTGAAAGCAACACTAATTCAATTTCAAGGCAGGGCGAGGATCTTCTTCTGCTTGCCCACCCATGCTCAGTCTATGTGCAAGCCAATTTTTTTCCCAAAGGGACCTAATACATCATAATTAATTGCCGGCATTGATTAGATTCATCATCAACATCCTACCACACAGCAGTAAAGGTTACGAATTACGATTGTGTTAAGTTAAGTGACTCACTCGACACAACTACAGTTTGTAACTTCTTGTACTAGGCTGTCCCCGCCACCATTATGTTTTATTTTACTTTAGCAGTTGCAATATTGTTTGTTTGGCAGTCTTCTTCTGTACTGTACTTTACTTCGTTCTACTACTCCTCCCACAGTCGCTCTCAGGCAAGTGACTGTCTCTTTTTTATTTTTTTTGCAAATGCTACTGCCAGTGTCTACTACTACCACCACAACCATGGCATCTTCTCCATTCTCTTGGGAAACCATGCAGCGATCGCTGTGCCGAACTTAATCATCATCAATCACAGGTAAGATAAGTTTGGTGGGAGGTATAATGGACTAGGAGGAGAGACTGACAGTACTAGTAGGACAAATAGCTCAGTGAGTGGTACCGCATCTATCTGTTTGTGTTACATAATCGGCAGATTATTTAAATCAAACACTGGCTGCGGCCCTGCAGCAGCAAGGAAACCATGTGACGTAAATTCGTAAAACAGTAACCCCCTCACAAAACATTAAGATCGTATGTTTAAGTATAAATATAATTTACTACCCTAACAAAAATAAACTATCCCACACCTGACCCACCCCTCTCCCTAACCCCAACCAATGTCCAAAACGAAAAAGTCCAAACAATGTCCATAAACCCCAATGCCCAATTCCCACCCACCAACAAAAGGAATAAAAAAGGGGCAATTCAATGGGGTCCTATAGTTCTTATATTCGGCGGGCTTTCAGATGTTTGTCCACCAGGATCTTGACCCGCTCCTATAGTTGCTCCTCTAGGCGTGAAATCCGGAGGAGCATCTGGCGGCGAAATGCCCTGCAGTGGCATCCAGGATGGGGGGCAGCAGTGCTGGCTGTTAATGAATTGCGGCGGCGGGCGGCTGCCTGACCGCGGCGCCGTACCACTGGAGGTGGGGCCTGGCTGGGGCCCGGGGCATCGGAGGAGGCTGCAGCTGCTGCCGCCTCCTCCTCCTCCTCCGCCTGAGCCACCAGCCGCCGGTACTCTTCGCAGATGGCCTCCAGTTTCCGGCGCCGGGCCCTGGCTGCCAACTCCTTCCGTGATGGTTTTTCTTGGGAAGGAGGATCTATATCAAGAAAGAAAAAGAATATTGTTGTAACCAATACTCTTAGCAAAACAGTAACACAAAATTAATTCAACACATAGTGGCACAGTAGCACTAGCAAGAAGCACAGTACATAACATTTGTGGTAATAATCTATCCTCCCACTTCCTCGGCCTCTAACATTTGTGGGAGTTTCAGGCATTATACTAGCACTATGGACTCCAGTACACAGTACACCAGTCTTCTTCTTATCTCTAGTTTAGCGAAATTACATAACCTGGTTGTAGCCGGCATGCCAGCTCAGTCAGCTAAGCTTGCACCCAAGACAAACATACGAGTCATGACGCAGACTCACGTTAGTTTTATTTACTACTGTCTGCAGGTGGGGAAGCTCGTATTTTTCTATTACGGGTGGCACTGGCCACTCTCTCTGTTACATGAAGGGCAATTGCTCAATTTCACTTTCACAGTGCCCTGGCTACTACAAAAAGGCAGATTATATATCTGATCCAATGATCATTGCTTATATATGGGACGACGACATAAGGTCAGTAGCGGTCGGTGGTGGGAGTGCTGCCGGGCGGTGACGTGGGGAGGGGCAGGGTGGGGGTAGAACTATGGATTACGGGCAATTACAGGTAAGTAAACATATAAATAAATAAAACTAATTTCGATGCGCGCACTGCATCGCATTTGGCGGTGCAGTGCGCACAATGAAATTTGCTTTATTTATTTTTATGTTTAGTTACCTGTATTTGGCCGTAATCCATTGTTTACTACCCCCCACCCTGCCCCTCCCCCTCCCCACATCACCGCCCGGCAGCACTCCCACCACCGACCGCTACTGCATAAGGTACTTTGTTTTGATTGACTGTGTAACCAACAGATAGGCCACCCTTTGCAGGCTGGCTGACACATTCGAAAATAAATTAACATAGGTAGGGAGTGGTCCTCGGAGTCGGAGGAAGGCGCTTGATAACTAACTATACACAATATATATGATGTGCTTGCAAACTACTGTGAGTCAACTGTATTCTGAAAATACAACTTGTATTCCCTCGGCTTTGCTACTCTGGCACGGTTTCTTTTACATTCCCTTCAAACTAAGACTCTGCATCCCGT
The DNA here is from genome assembly GCA_963921515.1 of Calotriton arnoldi. Classification (NCBI taxonomy): domain Eukaryota; kingdom Metazoa; phylum Chordata; class Amphibia; order Caudata; family Salamandridae; genus Calotriton; species Calotriton arnoldi. Next base: position 723,924 of record CAWUFW010004701.1, read on the forward strand.
GACAGTCTCCACCTATGCTGTCTATGATGAATACATACAGGCATCCATCCATTCTAAGTAAATGTCTATCATTCTTCTTAATCTCTCCACAAACCTTAGTTTGTTTCACCAACAACCACCCATGCGTCCACTCCTTCCTTGCTTGCCTTGGCTTTGAGTTTCACCCAAACACCGCTGATGATTCTTGCTATCCCCAGTATCCACCCATACTGTGTCGCCCACCCAGGCAGGCATCCATTCTTCTTTCACCTTCCACCCATCCTTCAACAACACATGCATCTGATTCCTATCAGCCACCTATGCATGCTTCCAACGTATCCTTCTCTGCCAGTCATATTACATCTCGCCCGTCCTTCCTCCTTCCACCCTTCTTTCCCTTTTGTTCAACACATCCATCAAGGTCATCTGATCTGACTTTTAGTCTTCTCCATAAAACTTTCACAGCTGAGTTGGAGTCAGATAGAAGAGGCCATTGGTTACTCAACTCACGCTGCTAATGCTATTGCTAATGCATTGCTAATGCTAAGTAAAGGGTGTCTTCTTCAACCGTTGTATAATGTTCACTACAACTTCATACTTAATAAGTCTCAACAGTACAGTGAGTGAAGTGAACACCCTTCCAGCTAGTGCAATGTCAATAAGTAATGAATATAACTTACCACCACCCGCCACTGCTGCTGGCTCACCCCCTGTAGCTCCTGCAGGTGCCGCATCTCCTGCCCCCTCCGGAATGGCCGCATCGCCATCGCCGCTGGCCCCGCCGGCACTGGTGGTCGGTAGTACGCCTAGAAAAAACATGACACATTTTTAGATGCCTGTACACCTCCCCCTATTTATTCGTTTTCACTAGCAAGATTGAAAAAAAGTTAATACATACATATACAACATACATCACTAGTCCAAATCGGGTACTAGAGTAGAGTCAGTAGACACTAGTAGTGTTATGGTCCCTAGGGTCATTATTATAGTCTACTCTACTCTTTGCAAAGTTAGCCTGAGCCATGCAACCATTTTTCGCTTCATGTCTTTTGCGCATGTTACCTCGCAGCTTGTTGTGCAGTAAGACGCCTTTTTGAGCCCACATGAGCTCATACAGCTACTGTCTGAGCGTTGCGTACAAGAGGTCGAAAAACAAGCCACTTTGTTATGGAGTTCGGTTAGTCCGTATTGCTTAGCCATAAGTAACATGTTACACTTTTTGGCATGACTGAGAAATGCTTGCATTATACTATCTAACGCGCACCATTTTTCTCATAACAGGCAGAAGATTCCCTTCTACGAACCAGAGATTTGCAGAGCTTATGAATGATGCATGTAACCAGTACTTCTACGTTCTACGGTGAGGGGTCTCCCAGAATTCGCACAGATCTTTTGTCTTCTATCATGCACTTGTAACAATGTTTATTGTTTTAATCTTATGCATTTTGCTGTTGGAGCTGGCTGTAGTACACTGAATTTTATAGAACAACATACAGAGCTTGTTAGTTGAAAATAAACCTTTTGAACTTACACATAGACTCTGTGGTATTTGGTGTGGTGGTGGACTTACACGAGTGAGTGAGCGAAAGGGTGTTATGTTCTGGGTTGTGTAATCATTGGGTATCTTCGGGTGGGGGTTCGGGGACCTAATGAGACACTATAGCTAGTCGGTCAGGGGATTGTGGGTTCACTTCTGACTGAGGTGCGAGGAAGGTCCAACCTCCCATCACCAACATCCTATTTTCTTGTGCATAGTTCTGTATGTGGCTGTGCAGAATCCCCACAACAGTAGTAGTATGTACTATATCCTATCAAAAATAGTCAAATATCTGGTTGGGCATTTTGTTGGTGGTAATTGTCAAAGCCTCAAGATTAAGAAGACTAGAAGAGGACAACCCAAAGGACTGGACTCAGTGGCTAGAGCTATTGGTCAATCTGAGTTTTATTCAAAACCGTAAAATAAAGAGTGGCAAACTGGGCAAGCTTAGCTACAGACAGACTAATAGTAGTAGTACAGAGAGTCATAGCAGAGGCAGTTAGAACTTAGAGGCAGGGATAACCAGAATTTAGAAACAGATAGTCAAGTCAAGATCAAAGAAGCTTTTGTAAAAAATAGAATTAGGAAGTGGAACCAGATTTAATAGTTTGGAAAAAATAAGGTGCAGTAAAAGTTAGGGAAATATAATTGTTAATATTAACCACTGGAGGACTTACTGGGGCCAGCAGCAGGGCCCTCGGTAGAGGAGCTGTCCTCTGGTTGTCCCGCCGACTCGGACCCCGTCTTCTTGCCCCTGGGTGCTGCAGATCAGTGATCATGTAAGATATAATAAAGAAAGAGACAAACATTAATGATTGCTGTGAAACAAATAAATTATTTTAAAAAACGCTCAAAAAACGTTTTAGGAAACAATAATTGCAATAAAAGTGACCTATCTAATCCGATCGACTACTGGCTTGCGGGATTCACGGACCGTCTACTTATTTATGAACACTAATCCAGTGTTCCATTCTGATTGATTCGAATCCAGAACACTAACTAAGCCTAAGTACCACCTGACCTAGCCCACCTATTCCAGACGGGCCAATTGTTCACTAAGTCTGCATTTCCATTTTTTTTAGCCCTCAAAAATGCATAGTTGAGATGGAGGACACATGCATAAATTTGTGCATACACCAAATTGTTGGTTGGTTGCGTCTGATGTTCTGCTACTGACTGACACTGCTAAGCCTACCACTCACTAAACAAACTACAAAAGGTTCTACTAAGGACTGGGGTAAGCAGCACTCAGTGACAGAGGATGCGTCAGGCAGACCGCTAAAAAATTATCAACTAATACTAACTAAACCTAGTATCAATCCATCCACCACTATTTGACAGGAGGACAAAGGAAGGACTAGAGTCTCTCTAGCAATAGCATTACCTAACTTAAGTTCTCTAAAGTAAACTCTTACATAATAATCAGCCCAAGCGAGCGCAAAGTTGCAAACAAGTAAGAGTAGCGCCGAGCACCTGTGTCCTACAATCACAGAAGATTTTGAAACGTAATTTACCTGCAATGTAAGCAGCAGTATTCTTGTTATTCGTAAAAAAATTATACACAATACTTATACTACTATATATATTAGCTACTCACCAAGCCCCACGACCTCGACACCTAGCAGGTCCAACAGGTCCTGCTCCCGGTCCAGGATGTCTGACCACCGGTGGGCCAGCTGGTTATGGGTGCGCCGGACCCCTGAGCAGCGAAACACTGCCCGGCGCACCTTCGCCCACCGGCGGTGATGCTCCTGGGTAGGGTACCCGGAGCCTGACCTGCCGCCTGCTGCCAAGGTCAAGGGGAGGTGGCGCTGCACAAAAAAAACAAGGGCGGCCACCTCCGCCTCGCTAAAAATCTGCCGGGCTTGCACCCCTGCAGGGCGCAGTCTGCCGCAAGGCAGGCGGCTCTTGGGCGCACGCGCCTTGCCCTTGGAGCCGGTATTGCTGCTACCCTTCGCCATGGTTCTGGGGTGTGTGGGAGGAGGCGGAAAAGAAAAGTTAGAAGGAAAAAATAAAGTTAGGGGAAGAAGTAGAAGCTTAAAGAAGGAAGTAATATAAAACAGTAGAAAAGTAAAAAAAACACAGTAAAAAGTAGAAATAAATGCAAAATATAGACTTAGGCACAGAGAGAGATAGATAATAAATAAATAAAAATTGAAAAACAGTGTAAAAAACTAAGGATTGCAAAGATTGAGGGAGGATAGAAAAGCAGGCCCAGAACCATAGCATAGAGTGAAAAACAAGATGGCCGCGCCTATCGCGACCGCGTGGGTAAGTTCGTGCGATATTTCTCCCCAAGCACGCAAAAAGCGTCGCGAACACGTACGACGCGTTCCCGAACATGAAATGCGCATCGCGAGCACGCTATACGCGACCCGGAACAGGAAATAAGGCCTCGCGAACGGGCGGGACAATTGAAAAACAAGATGGCCGCGCCCATAGGCGACCGCATGGGCAAGTTCGCGAGATACTATCCCCCGAGCACGCAAACAGCGTCCCAAACATGCACAACGCGTTCCCGAAGAAGAAAAACGCATCGCGAACGGGCGCGACAAGCAACTACGCATGCTCACGTAGCTCACGTAGCGCTTTAACGTCTTTGCGTAGCTTCACGTAGCGCGACTACGCGAACTGCGCCCAGGGTTATTCATGAACAAATTGCTGTTTTTGCACATATGCTAAAATGGCACTTTGCCTAGTTTACTAGATATTTCTATGCATTCTATTAATCTATTTATGTATTTAAATTGACTACATTTATTGAGATTTGCTTATATATATGTGCTTATATATCCACAAGACCTCCGGCGAAGCAGAAGGAAGAGGCCACACGGGGATACAGGAGAAAGCCTTTAATTGGAAGGCAGAACAGGCATGATGCATTTCGACAAATGTGTCTTCTTCAGATGCCACTGCTACACTGAGGCAGCCCCACGCCTCCGCTTTTGAATAAGTCTGCAGTCCTCCCGTAATTGGAAGGACACACCTCCCCAACCATGTGATCGTTTACCTGCTGCAGTTCGGTAAGTCCTACAACTCCCAGAATACATCATCCCTGGGTGGGTAATACAAGGGGATATTTTAGAATTAAGTCCATGTGGCAATGGTGTGCTGCAGAACAGGGTGCGCTGTATCCAGTGCAAATAAATTCCTCAGGCTTTCTCAAGTCCCTCGCAAACGCCCTAACCTCAGAGGCACAAGTCAGCTGGGTCGTAGGTTAAATTCAATGAATCGTACCTCCTCGTGAAGTCACGAGCTGCCGGCTGGCAGCGTCCCTTGCTTGACCAGTACTGGAGAGGTGGGTTGGAGCAATCCGATACCTCGGAGGAAAAAGAGCAAGCATGCGCTTGCACAGACACCAGTTATGGCTCCAGCCAACTTTTCAGAACGGTGCCCCTTAGCGCGTCTCTGGCTGACGCGAAATATCCACAAGACCTCCGGCGAAGCAGAAGGAAGAGGCCACACGGGATACAGGAGAAAGCCTTTAATTGGAAGGCAGAACAGGCATGATGCATTTCGACAAATGTGTCTTCTTCAGATGCCACTGCTACACTGAGGCAGCCCCACGCCTCCGCTTTTGAATAAGTCTGCAGTCCTCCCGTAATTGGAAGGACACACCTCCCCAACCATGTGATCGTTTACCTGCTGCATTTCGGTAAGTCCTACAACTCCCAGAATACATCATCCCTGGGTGGGTAATACAAGGGATATTTTAGAATTAAGTCCATGTGGCAATGGTGTGCTGCAGAACAGGGCGCGCTGTATCCAGTGCAAATAAATTCCTCAGGCTTTCTCAAGTCCCCGCAAACGTCCTAACCTCAGAGGCACAAGTCAGCTGGGTCGTAGGTTAAATTCAATGAATCGTACCTCCTCGTGAAGTCACGAGCTGCCGGCTGGCAGCGTCCCTTGCTTGACCAGTACTGGAGAGGTGGGTTGGAGCAATCCGATACCTCGGAGGAAAAAGAGCAAGCATGCGCTTGCACAGACACCAGTTATGGCTCCAGCCAACTTTTCAGAACGGTGCCCCTTAGCGCGTCTCTGGCTGACGCGAAAATATCCACAAGACCTCCGGCGAAGCAGAAGGAAGAGGCCACACGGGATACAGGAGAAAGCCTTTAATTGGAAGGCAGAACAGGCATGATGCATTTCGACAAATGTGTCTTCTTCAGATGCCACTGCTACACTGAGGCAGCCCCACGCCTCCGCTTTTGAATAAGTCTGCAGTCCTCCCGTAATTGGAAGGACACACCTCCCCAACCATGTGATCGTTTACCTGCTGCAGTTCGGTAAGTCCTACAACTCCCAGAATACATCATTTGTCGAAATGCATCATGCCTGTTCTGCCTTCCAATTAAAGGCTTTCTCCTGTATCCCCGTGTGGCCTCTTCCTTCTGCTTCGCCGGAGGTCTTGTGGATATTTTCGCGTCAGCCAGAGACGCGCTATGTGCTTATATATATGCACCTTTTTCACATATATGAACACACATGAATTGCAGTTCAGTAAACCAATAATTTATATGAATAACTTTGGTTTATTTCTACAATGTTAGTCTGTTGTTAGAGAAGTAGCTTAACTTCATATAGTCTGTTGTTTATAGTTGGTGATCATGAATCACATGTGCACTATAAAAAGCAATGTTTGTATCGTAGCACATATATGTGAACAAGGCCAGGCTTGGCCGAAACTCGTCATAGCGAACTACTTGCAATAAAGAAAATTGCTACTTACATTTTGGAGTCTGTATCCTGGGTTTGATGTAAATTTCTATGGAACGGGATTGGTGTATATATATATATATATATATATATATATATATATATATATATATTCACTGAAAAAACAATAGGTTTCAGGGACGTTATAGTTAGAAATTAGCATTAAAAAACCAAGAAATTCACTGAAAAAACCACAGGTTTCAGGGACGTTATAGTTAGTTGGACATTTCACTCGTACAAAACCAGAGAAATTCGGCCGTTATAGTTAGTTGAGCTAACTATAACTCACACCCCCGCAATGCACTGCTGATGACATCACATATTACATCACTCATGACATGGTCAGTAACATCACTGATGACATCACTGATGACATCTCAAATGACATCACTGATGACATCATCCAGTGACTGTGTGTTTCTGTAAAGTTTAAAAATGTTTTATATATATATAGGCCAAGGTGTATTAAAGAATGAGTGGGTGTATGAGTGTCTGAATGGATGATTTAGTAGGTGCGTGAGTGACTGTATAAGTGACCGATTAAATGTGTCCTACTGAATGCATGGGTTAGTGACTAAACTGTGTGAATGTCTGTATCAGTCTGTCAGTTGGTGTGTAAGCGGCTGCATGGGTTAGTGAGTAGCTACATGAGTGTCTATATGGGTTATTGATTGGTTGTCTGAGTATCTGTATGTGTGCCTGAGTATCTGTGTGGGTGGTTGGGGGGTGTGTGACTGTGCATAGATGTGTGAGTGGGTGATTCACTGGGTGTATGGGTTCAAGAGTGCATCTGTGAAGGGCTGTATGGGTGGGTGAGTGTGTATATGGGTATGTTGGTGAGTGAATGGATGTCTCAGTGGTACATGTGTGAGTAACTACATATGTGAAAGGCAGTATATGTGAGTGTTGGACTATATAAATGACTATATGTGAGAGTGAGTGATTATGACAGTGGCTGTATGGATGAGGGTGCGCTTGTGTCAGTAATTGTATGAGAGTAAGCATGTGTTAGTACCTGTATGAATAAGTGAGGTGGTGTGTGTATAACTGTATAGGTGAGTAAATGGGAGTCGGATTGATTCTTTGCATGACTGACTAGGTGTGTGAGTAACTCAATGGATGAGTGGCGGTGTGTGTGTCTGTATAGGTGTATGAGTGCATATGATAGTGCTGTATTGATGAGTGACTGCATGTATGAGTGACTGTATGGGTGAATGAGTGGATGTGTGTGTAGACCTAGGAATCAGTGAGTGGGTATGTAGTAACTGGTATTGGTGTGTTTATGGTTTCGAAAATGGTAGTCTGTATTTTAGAGTGGGTGTATCAAAGGTTATATTATGGTGTGAGGAGGTTTGATTTGATTTGATTGTGACATTTATATAGCGCTCGAATGCCCGAGGGCGTCTAGGCGCTGTGCGGAGGTGTCTGTCAAAAGTTCAGTGGAAAACGGTGAGAATTAGTTTGAGAATAGCCACGTTTTTAGTAATTTTCTAAAGGAAAGTAACGTTGGGCAATTTTTAATATCTATCGGAAGCGTGTTCTACAGTTTCACTGTGCTCAGGATAAAGCTACTTCCTCCCCAGCGAACTTTCTTAAGGAGGTGCGTCAGATTATCACGTGGATGATGTCATCAGTGATGTCATTTGAGATGTCATCAGTGATGTCATTGACCATGTCATGAGTGATGGATAAGTGATTGCATGAGTGCAGGGGTAATGTGTAGGTAATTGGAGGAGTGCATGAGTAATGTCTGACTGATTGCATGAGTGCAAGAGTAATGTCTGGGTCACTGCATGACTGTAGTGGTAGTGCATGGGTGATTGGAAAAGTGTATAAGTAGTATCTGGGTGATTTTTTAAGTGCAAGGGTACTGGCTGGATGATTGGAGAAGTGCATGGATAGTGCCTGGATGATTGCAGCAGTGCAAGAGTACTGCCTGGGTTATTCCTTGATTGCATAGCTAGTGCCTGGGTGATTGCATGAGTGCAAGAGTAATGTCTGGGTCGTTGCATGACTGTAGTGGTAGTGCCTGGGTGATTGGAAAAGTGTATAAATAGTGTCTGGGTGATTTTTAAGTGCATGGTACAGGCTGGATTATTGGAGGAGTGCATGGATAGTGCCTGCATGATTGCAGCAGTGCAAGAGTAGTGCCTGGGTTATTCTATGAGTGCATAGCTAGTGCCTGGGTGATTGCATGAGTGCAAGAGTAATGTCTGTGTGGTTGCATGAGTGTAGTGGTAGTTCCTGAGTGATTGCAGGAGTACATAAGTAGTGTCTGGGTGATTGCATGAGTGCATAGGTAGTGCCTGGATGATTTTTTAAGTGCATGGGTACTGCCTGAATGATTGAAGTACTGCATGGGTAATAGCTAGGTGATTGCATGAGTGCATGAGTAATGTCTGGGTCATTGGAGGAGTGCATAGGTAATGCCTAAGTGATTGCATGAGTGCAGGGGTAATGTGTAGGTAATTGGAGGAGTGCATGAGTAATGTCTGGCTGATTGCATGAGTGCAAGAGTAATGTCTGTGTCGTTGCATGACTGTAGTAGTAGTGCCTGGGTGATTGAAAAAGTGTGTAAATAGTGCTTGGGTGATTTTTTAAGTGCATGGGTAATGGCTGGATTTTTGGAGGAGTACATGGATAGTGCCTGGATGATTGCAGCAGTGCAAGAGTACTGCCTGGGTTATTCTATGAGTGCATAGCTAGTGCCTGGTTAATTGCATGAGTGCAAGAGTAATGTGTGGGTGGTTACATGAGTGTAGTGGCAGTTCCTGGGTGATTGCAGAATTGCATAAGTAGTGCCTGGGTGATTGGAGGAGTACAAGGATAGTGCCTGGGTGATTGGAGTAGTGTATAGACAATGCATTGGTGATTCCATGAGTGCAGGGGTAATGTCTGGGGGATTAGAGGAGTGCGTAGGTAATGCTTGGGTATTTGCATGAGTGTTGGGGTAATGTTTAGCTGATTGCATGCATGTAGAGGTAGTACCTGGGTGATTTTATAAGAACATCAGTATTTCCTGGGTAATTATATGAGTACAGGGGTAGTGCCTGAGTTATTGCAGGAGTGCAAGAGTAGTGCCTGGGTGATTGAAGGAGTACATGGATAGTGCATGGCTGATTGGAGGAGTGCATGGGTAATGCCTAGGTGCATTGAGGAGTGCATCAGTAGTGGCTGTGTGATTGCATGAGTGCATAGGTAGTGTCTGGATCATTTTATAAGTGCATGGGTACTGCCTGAGTGATTGAAGGACTGCATGGGTAATAACTAGGTGATTGCATGAGTGCAGGGGTAATGTCTGGGTCATTGGAGGAGTGCATGGGTAATGCCTAAGTGATTGTATGAGTGCAGGGGTAATGTGTAGGTATTTGGAGGAGTGCATGAGTATTGTCTGGCTGATTGCATGAGTGCAAGAGTAATGTCTGGGTCGTTGCATGACTGTAGTGGTAGTGCCTGGGTGATTGAAAAAAGTGTATAAGTAGTGCCTGGGTGATTTTTTAAGTGCATGGGAACTGGCTGGATGATTGGAGGAGTGCAAGGATAGTGCCTGGATGATTGCAGCAGTGCAAGAGTAGTGCCTGGGTTATTCTATGAGTGCATAGCTAGTGCCTGGGTGATTGCATGAGTGCAAGAGTAATGTCTGGGTGGTTGCATGAGTGTAGTGGTAGTTCCTGGGTGATTGCAGGAGTGCATAAGTAGTGCCTGGGCGATTTCATGAGTGCATCGGTAGTGCCTGGATGATTTTATAAGTGCATGGGTACTGCCTGAGTGATTGAAGGACTGCATGGATAATACCTAGGTGATTGCATGAGTGCAAGGGTAATGTCTGGGTCATTGGAAGAATGCATAGGTAATGCCTAAGTGATTGCATGAGTGCAGGGGTAATGTGTAAATAATTGGAGGAGTGCATGGGTAATGCCCAAGTGATTGCATGAGTGTAGGGGTAATTTCTGTGGGATTAGAGGAGTACATAGGTAAAGCCTGGGTAATTGCATGAGTGTAGGGGTAATGTCTAGCTTATTGCATGAGTGTAGGGGTAGTGTCTGGGTGATTTTATAAGTGCATAGGTACTGGCTGGGTAGTTGCATGAGTACAGGGGTAGTGCCTGGGTGATTGGAAGAGTGCAAGGGTAGTGCCTGGGTGATTGAAGGAGTGCTTGGGTCATGCCGGGTGATTGAATGAGTGCAGGGATAATGTGTGAGTATTTGGAGGAGTGCATGAGTAATGTCTGGGTGATTGCATGACTGCAGAGGTAATGTCTGAGTGATTGCATGAGTGCAAGCGTAATGTCTGAGGATTAGAGGAATGCATAGGAAATGCCTGGGTAATTGCATGAGTGTAGGGGTAATGTCTTGCTGATTGCATGAGTGTAGGGTAGAGCCTGGGTGATTGGAGGAGTCCATGGGTAGTGCCTGGGTGATTTTATAAGTTGAAGGGTTCTGGCTGGGTGATTGGAGGAGTACAGGGGTAGTGCCTGGGTGATTAGAGGAGTGCGTAGATAGTGCCTGGTTGATTTTATAAGTGCATGTGTACTGCCTGAGTGATTGAAGGAGTGCATGTTTAATGACTAAGTGATTGCATGAGTGTAGGGGTAATGTCCAGGTGGTTGCATGAGTATAGTGGTAGTGCCTGGATGATTGGAGCAGTGCATAGGTAGTGTCTGGGTGATTTTATAAGTGCATGGTACTGGCTGAGTGATTAGAGGAGTGCATTGATACTGCCTGGGTGATTGAAAGAGTGCAAGGGTAGTGTCTGGGTGATTGCATGAGTGCAGGGGTAATGTTTGGGGGATTGGAGAAGTGTATAGGTAATACCTGGGTGATTGGAAGAGTGTACGGGTAATGTCTAGCTGATTGCATGAGTGTACAGATAGTGCCTGGGTGATTGGAGGAGTACATAGGTAGTGTCTGGGTGATATTATAAGTGTATGGGTACTGGCTAGGTGATTGGAGAAGTGCATGGATAGTGCCTGGGTGATTGGAGGAGTGTGGGAATAGTGCCTGTATTGATGAGTGCATGGGTAGTGTTTGAAAAAATGGATGATTGCAGTAAAAGCGACTGTAAACATTAGTTCACATTATCATGCTTATTACATTATTTATCTTACTTTTTTATTAAAGAAGATGCAAAAACTCACTGGAACTATTTTACAGTAGTTTTGTTGTAAACTTAATTTAAAATCTTTTCAAACTTTACCATTACCTTCTGTAAAAAAGAAGAAAAACTGTTATTGCATATAATGTTATAGTTTTAAGAACACTACATAATTTTAAAATTACATAACATATTCAGTTTCCCTTTTTTGCTGTTCTCATGTTCTACTGAATTTCACCATACAAAGTGATTTCAATGTAGATCATCATACAACAGCGGGGAAAAAAACAATGAATTGTTCAGTGTCTATTTCAGTGGTAGAAGAAAATGAACACTCTTCACATTTATGATCCCATCTGTAACTTAGTCCAAACAAATTTTCAATTTCTATTCCTTCATCTTCCAATACTGCAAGCATAAACATAAGAAATCCTTGTGCATCTTGTTGTACATTCAATGTAAATTTCAATGATCCAGTACATATATCCAAAAGATGCCGAATGCCAGAAGCAGTATGGATTTTAGTTCTATCAGTTACCAACTTTTGAAAAATATAATGTAGTAAAGAACAGAATCTTTTTTCTTGATTTTCCATAATTTCATGATGAAGATCCTCTAGATAAAACACAACATTCACAATTACATTAGCATAGCAGTTGATACCTGAACTATTTTCTAACTGGTATCCTGCAATATCATCAACTGTGGCCATTTTCATTTTCTTTGCAGTTTCATCATTCTCTTGAATTGTTTTCTTTTTTTGAATTTTAGTGAAATATTTGTCATATTTCTGTTTTGGATACACTACACATTTCTCATATACCGGATATTCACCTAAGTTAGGAGCATAAAGTCTTCTTAACCGATTGTACTCTCTTACACAATTTACATCAGCACTAATCTTTTTCTCATCAAAATCAATCAAATACAAACCAGATAATGTCCTTACTCGAGACAATGCAACATATGCCATGCCTTCTTTAAACATTGTACTTCCAATATTTACCAAAGCACTGTCTACACTTAAACCTTGAGATTTATGAATAGTTACAGCATATGCTAAAGAAAAAGGAAACTGTTTTCTACGAACATACAAGTCTTTTACAAGCAAAAACGAACACTAACATGTCCGATCTGTTTTACCTCTTCAATCTGATCAAATTTAGGGGCTTATTTACAAGCCTCTTGCGCCACTTTTGCGTCACTTTTCCCATGTTGAAAGTGACGCAAAAGTGGCGCAAGGGGCTTGTAAATCTGCACCTTAATCTTCAAAAATTCAATTCCATCTCTGTTCTGAAAATTTACAAATCAACAACTTTTCCCATTGCTCCATTTACTAAACCTTCTTCTACATTCAAATTACTAGGCCTTGGCGGTGAACTTCGCTCCGTTCGCGGAGTTTGCGGAGTTTTCTGCACTCTGCACTCCGCGGAGCTCGCGGAGTGCAGAAAACACCGCTTTGCGATGTGCAGAGGAGTTTTTTCCCCGCTCGCGATCGCAAACGGTACGTTCGCGATCGCGAACGATAAGTTCGCGAGCGTGAGCTGCCGCGCGGGTAGAATTTCTACCCGAGCGGCAGGAATACCAGCACAAACTGCAGTTCGCACTGCACTCCGCTACTCACGGAACTTCGCTGAGTTTTTTTTCCGCGAAGTTCCGTGTAGCAAAACTCCGCGAACTACGCCCAGGGTTACAAATTACTCCATAAAATTACCCGACAGTTCACACATACATATAAAGTCTTTTCTAAACCTGCAGTCTTACACACCGACTTTTCCAAAGAATCCAATTTTGACTGTAATTTCTCTGAGAGAAGGATAGTAACTCCTTCGTGTTCCATCTTATCGATAGCTTCGATTTTCAGTATTGCTTGTTTTTCCAATTTCAAAAGTTTTTGATTGAATGTAGAACACTCTTGCAGTGTAGGCATTAGGCAAACTATAAACTTCTTTTCTCCAATTTTTTTGTATATTATTTCAGGTCCCATGTTTTCATTTGGAAACAGGTTCATTAAAAGCCGACTTTGTATAGCTTCTTTTCCATGTTTTGTTAAAACACCAATTCTTATCTCTTGAAGAATGTTTCCATAATGTTTATCACTTGCTTGTAGCATATTCTTAATAAGTTCTTTATATTCAAAATAAGACCAAATGTTGACATTTCCAATACTTCCCAAAGATTTCTTAGTGTCTTCATGGAGAAGTGTTTTACAAACAGGTTGTCCTTTTACAGGACTAAGTTGTAGTAGGTCGCTGAATAGAATTACATGTTTTCCTCCAAATAGAACATCATAATCTGTTTTTAAAATCTGTTGCATTCTTAAATGTACAAAGGCAAGCATTAAGTCTGAGACCATGCTCACCTCATCAATGATTAGAAGTTTCATTTTCTTGAGTACTCTTGCAACTTCATAGCAAGCTTCTCCAGATAGCTTGTGATATTCCAACTTATTTTCATGTTCAACTGCTAGCATGAGTAATCGATGTAATGTAATCCCTTTAATGTTGTGTGCTGCTAACCCAGTAGGAGCAGTTACAACACAAGATAAATGTGATTCAGTGGTCTTGTGTAGATAACTGGTCAAAACTTTAATTAAGAAACATTTTCCTGTTCCAGCTTACCCACTGATGTACATTCGAATAGGTTTAAATGATGTGCATTGGCATTCTTTTTTCATGCAGTAAACCATGCTGTATCTGTTGTATCACTTGTCGATATATTTCTTTATGTTCAATATTTAGTTTTTCTTCTAAGTTCCCCAACTCAATAATATCCTGTTGTGCTTGTTGCATTGCCGTTTCTACTTCATTCATGGCTATTGCTACTTCATTTTCAACAATTGGTTGTCCTAGTGGATCTTGACTTAGTGGAGCAGAACTTTGACTCTCTTGAGAACTGTCTCTAGCTATTTCAGCTGCAATAGTAGTTTCTTGTTCAATCTCTTCATTTAACATTTGTAGATAAGTTGGAAAAATTGTGCATTGAATGCTATCTTTACATGCATTAAAAGAATCTTCATAGCACTCAAAACCTCCAAGTAATTCCATTTCACTACGCCAAGGCTTGAAGAGCTGCAGAAGTGCTAACTAGAAAAATTCCCTTTTATCTTGAGCTTCACAACTTGTTTCCTGTGGTTAATAAGATTTCCTTTGGCATGTTTTACCAAACATCCATTACATCCAATTAGTGCATATTTTTCTTCATTTATATTTTCTGTTACATTTCTCTTAAAACTGTAATGTTGCAGTACTTCATAGAGACATATGTTTTCCAGATGTGGACTCCTTTTGGGATAGTACGTATCCAACATATTAGTTTTAACAATATCTGTACTTTCTGGTTCATTCAATGCTAAGTATTACATTTCTTGTAGAGATTTCAATACTCGATTTCGTGTAGCAGCAAGACCTAGATTTACCCAAATGATTCCTCTTGACTTTGAATATGAACTTGCAGAGGTCAACCGATCCGAACATTCATAGGATCCTATCTCTCTATGGGAAAGCATCTTCAAACTAATGCTGTACAATTTGTTACTAAGAATCTTCTCTTGTGAAATTTCTTCCCACACTTCTTTCAACTCCGTCTTTTCAGATTTCGTTATATATGCCGTAACATAGCGAGCAACAGCAATCAAATTATCTGCAACAAACTGGATATCGATGTTTGCATTCCACATTGTCAAAAGCACTAGATTGTAGTCATTAATATACTTTGAATCTTCAGCTCTTTTTATGTTGTAAGTATTCTTCCGAGATTTTCGAGTTATAGTATGGCTTACTGCTGACATGAAACTATTGACTCTTCCTTTTGAAATTACTAGACGTGGGAATCCAAAACGACATTTTGTATAAAAGTTTCCCTTTGACGTGTATTTTCGTCGACAATATTTTCCACATCGATCACTTTGAAACCGTAAAACTTGTTGTCTTAAACTGCTTTCTCCTCCTTTTTTTGGAATGGCACAGGTAACATAGTCTTCAATGAAAGACAAACCAGTTTCATCAGAATCGGTTCCACATTTAGGTGCATTCTTGATCCATAATAGCATGTGTATATGAGGAGCACCTCTAGCTTGGTACTCCTATCTCCAAAAGAAATCAATAACTTCTCCAAGAGGTGGATTATTTTTATTGCAGATAAAAGACATCATAGCTTGAAACCTATGATTAAAATATCTGCACACATTTACAGGATCCAAGGAACACAGTCCTCCAGCTGTCTTCAATTCAATGTTTTTTACATTTGAATTTGCTTGTCGTAGAAATTCAAGTAAATTGTCCCATGCGTATTCAGCACAGCTAAGCGTAACAAACCACGTAGGGGTTCCTAAGTTTCTTAACACACATTTAAGTTCTCCATGACGATGATGCCAATACTCATTAGTACCACATTGACACACCATCAAATTAATTAACTGAGATTCTAAATGATCGTCTCTTTGTTGAACTTTGTCCAAAAATTCCTTTGCAGAAACATGTGTAAGATGAACTCTCGTTTTTAATATGTGGTTCACTGCATATGAAAGTCCAGACAAGTCACTTTCAAACAGAAGATGAAATAAATATGGAATACATTGTTGAAATCTTGGATCTTCTGAGTACAATCTTGTTGTACGATATTCTGAAGCTGGAATCTGTATTGGTCATTCATCATATCGTCCACCTTTTCCAGTGGGGAAGAGCTGTGGAAAACAACGAGCTTCTCAACTTTTTTTCCATACACTCACGGGAGTTCCGTTCGCTTTCTTCATTTGGAATAATTCAATAGTGTTTCCTATAACTTCTTTTGAATGTAGAGGATGTATTCTGTAATGTTCATACATTTCTTCACTCCTGGAGTTGTCCACTTTTTCTATTTGGCTAGTTGAAATTTCTCCATCATCTTCTAAAGATATTTCTTGTTCTTCCACATATACATTTTTATATTAAATATTGTTTTGTACAAGATATAATGTAGCCTTTTGAAGTTTGATGACATCTACTAACTCTTGCCATATTTTCTGACTCTTTGTTGGTACACCATTAACTAGAATTACTACAGGTTCACTTTCCCTCTCTCTATACCAACAGTTTCAATATTTTTCTTAAAATCTAAAGGTAAATACACAACTCTTCCTTTTAAACCTCTTTGTAAATCTGTTGGAGGCAGCTTACCTGTTTTAGGCTCCATACGAACTATAGCCTGAAACGGATGCACAGATTGAATAAGAATGGACTCATACGTATTTAAATCTACCAGTTCCGGAGGAATAGCTACCAACTCTAGGTTGTTATGTACAGCTCTAGCTGGCATTTTGTTCTCTTCTAAATTGTTGTAACAATATTTACAAATACGTTGATCACTACCCAACTCAAAACGACCTTCCACCAACAAATAAGCACCAAATTACTCCCACTTATCATTGTTTTCCTTTTCACTTTTTAAATACACATCAACATTCCTAGTTTGACTTCTATAGTGAGTACGTCGACAACAAATACAAACATAGTTTGGTTTTTCACAAGAAAGTACCTTAAACTTTGTAATATCTTCTACAAACTTCTCAGTAGTACTATCTTCCACCTCTTCTTCAACACCTACACTTATCAAACTCTCACTTTCTGTACACTCCTCTTGAGGACCAAAGAAACAAAACTGTATATCATCAGAAACCTTCTTTACATCCAATACTGAACCATGCAAAAGAGCTGTGTTTATTTCACTTAAAGATAATGCAGGACTTTTTACATAGTACAATCTTCTTACTAACTTCCGCATTTCTGAGTGATGTACTGCTAACATTCTTAAATGATGAAAAGTACTTCGACACACTTTTCTTGAAAGACAAGCCAGATAATGACCCTGCAAGTTAGTATATTTTCTCACTTTGCAAGGATTTAGTCCTTGCAACATCTTAAACTTCTGTTTAACACTTTTTTTACCATAATCTCGTAAGAAATTTCGTAATATATCAATAGATTCCTGTTGTATACTACAAATACTACTACAATCCCACTTTTTCCTGGAGCGTGTGTGCGTTTCCCTTGAACTTCTTCAGCTATTACTTCTTCCACATTTCTAGGAACCATCTTTTCTTTTTCAATTGGACAACCATTTTTAACCTCATAACAATGACCACTGGTATCAACTGCATGAACTAATGTATTTTGTTGAAAATAGCTTTCTTCATTAAAAAAAGGTTCAGTACTAGAAGTGTGCTTCCATTCACCCGAAATTATTTTGCAAAAGTTAGTTCTATTAACCAGTTTTTTTCTTTTACTTTTCTCCTTCATAAAGTGCATTGTTTTATTCAATGTTTTCATTCTCTTCGATACTAATATAAACAACCTTCTTTTCAATTCAAAAGCCTTTTCGACAACACTTTCAATCTGTTGTTTTTTCTTGTAAAATGCTGATCTTCTTTTATATTTTTTGCAATCTTTCAATAAAATTTGTAGTACTCTACTTTTATACATTCTCTTCCTAATGTCTTTATATTATTTCATCCTTCTTTCAACATAGATTGTTTTCCCGTAACCTGATTTTCCATTAATTTGTCCTTTTTTCATTTCCTTCTGATTGGTTGTAGTACTTTTCTTTCTCTTTTCCCCATTTTGAAAATTCATTACGTTCTTTAAAAGGCTTTTAACAAATTCTTTAGTTCTCTTACCAGAAGTCTTTTTCTTCAATGTCACATGTTGTACTTCATCTAATTTCTGCTTTTCTCTTTCCTATAAATAGTACTGTTTTTTCT
This sequence comes from Calotriton arnoldi, assembly GCA_963921515.1. NCBI lineage: Eukaryota > Metazoa > Chordata > Amphibia > Caudata > Salamandridae > Calotriton > Calotriton arnoldi. The sequence continues at coordinate 741,986 of CAWUFW010004701.1, forward strand.
TTTCTTTTCTGTTGATCTTTTCTAGCCATACTCAATCTTTATTAGTAATAATGGTGAATATCTGAAAACACAGAAAAGTTTAAATAGTTTTGTTAAATAACTTTCTGCACCCCTGTTCCCTTTTTCTGCACTTCTCTTGCTCTTTTCTGCAACTCTTTTGCCTCTTTCTGTAGTTCTCTTCCCCGCTTTCACACCTCTGTTGCTTCTTTCTGCAATTCTCTTGCAAATTTCTGCACCTCTCTTGCCTATTTCTGCAACTGTCTTACCTCTTTCTGCAGTTGTCTTGTCTCCTTCTGCACCTCTGTTGCTTCTTTCTACACCTCTCTTGCAAATTTCTATACCTCTCTTGGCTCCTTCTGCACTCCTCTTGCCTCTTTCTGTACCTCTGTTGCTTCTGTCTGCACTTCACTTGCTTCTTACTTATTTATTTTGACTATGTTCAATACCTAACAACTAGTAAAATGGTAAAGCAGCAGTACCAGAAAAGTAATGTTTAACATATGTTGGGTGACAAATTAGTGATTATGATACTTTGTAAGACTCTCTGGAAAAGTTCACTTGAAGTGCACTAAATAAATCTAAGTGTCTCTTTGAAATATAAAGTGGACTCTCTCAAGTTTTAAGGTCTTCATGGTCTTCTGTTTGAGATATGTATGAACTTGCACATGTATTGTGATAAGTCTTATACATCTGAACATACTACACATATAAAACACAGGTATACATCTATTTTATGTTTCTTTGATATATAATACTACTAACAAAAGGTACAGACATATGCATGCATGCTTTTAAGAAGATGGTGAGACTTACACCAGAGACATATGAAAGATTGCTGCTATATATTTGACTAGGCCCACTCCCTATGTAGTCATAGAACGATGAAGCAGCAGCACAAAAGTGAGGTTTAAGGCATATTAAGAGAAGAATCAGTTATAAAGCTACTTTGTATGAGTCTGTGGAAAGCTACACTTCAAATATACCACATAATTTTCATTATCTGCTTCAAATGTGAAGAACAATCTGTCAAGTTTTAAGGTCTGCATGGTGTTGTAACTAAGGTATATCTCTACTTGCACATGTATTCTGATACATATTATGCATCTGAAGATGGTACACATATAAAACACAAGTATACATCTATTTGTATATTACTTTAATATATGATAATGGTACCAAAAGGTACAGAAATATGTATAAATGCTTTCCGCAACATGTTAAGACTTACAGCTAAGAAATATGATGGGTGTGTCTCAGTGATTGCATGACTCCATGGGTGGTGCCTGGGTAATTGTATGAGTGCAAGGGTAATGTCTGTATAATTGGAGGAGAGATTGGATACTGATTGACTGGTTGCATAAGTGCCGACGTAGATATTGTATGCATGGATAAGTGCATAAATACTCCCTGAATGCATAGATGAGTGTATAAGTAGTGCCTACATGAATGAATGAGTGCAACAGTAGTGTCTAGGTGTTTGTATGAGTGCAAGGATAGTGGCTGGGGAATTGGAGAAGAGGATGGATAGTAACTGGCTGATTACATGAGTGCATAAGTACTGCCTGAGTGATTTGATGAGTGCATCAGTAAATGGAATGAGTGCACAAGTCATGACTGAGAGCATGGACAACTGCTTGGATAGTGCCTGAATGATTACATGAGTGCAGGGGTAGTGCCTCTGAAATTAGAGGACTGCATGAGTACTACCTCAGTGATTGAAGAAGTGCCTAGGTAATGCCTGAGTGATTGCATGAGTGCATGGCTAGTGCTTGAGTGATTGGAGGAGTGCATGGCTACTGTCTGAGTGATTGAAGAAGTGCATAGGTAATGCCTGGGTGATTGCATGAGTGCAAAGGTAATGCCTGCGTGATTGGAGGAATGCACAGGTGGTACCTTGGTTCATGGAGGAATGCATGGGTAGTGCCTGACTGATTGGAACAATGCATAGGTAGTGCTTGGGTGATTGCATGAGTGCAAGGGAAGTGGTTGAGTACATGTATGAGTGCATCTGTAGTGCCTCAGTCATTGCATCAGTGCATCTGTACTGCTTGGGTGATTGGAGGAGTGCAGAGATAGTGCCTGGGTGATTAGAGAAGTTCATAGGTACTGCCTGGGTGATTTTATAAGTGCACAGGTAGCGCTTGGGTGATTGGAGGAGTGCAAAGATAGTACATGGGTGATTGCATGAGTATAGGGGTAGTGCCTGCATTATTGAAAGAGTGCATAGGCAGTGCCTGAGTGATTGCATAAGTGCAGGGGTAGTGCCTGACTGATTGAAGGACTGTATATATAGTGGCTTAGTGCATGGATGAGTGCATGGGTAGTGCCTGGGTCATTCCAGACTTACAGCTGAGACATGTGTTGAGGTTGCTGCTTTATATTTGACTACACCCAACATCCTGATTAGTAGAAGAATAGTGAAATTGAAACAAAAAGGTGAGGTTTATGACATGGTGTACACTTTTCTAGTACAGCTTCACCATTCTCTAACTGCTCAGGTTATTGGGCCTACCCAAATATAAAGCACCAAATCTACACATAGCTCTGTTATAAATCTCACCATATTCCTGAAAGCATGTATGCAAGTGTCTGTACCTTTTACTAGTACTACCATATAATTGAAACATACAAATAGATATATATATCTCTTTTATACATGTAGCATCTTCAGATGCATAACACATATGAGAAGACAAATGCAACTAGAAAATACATCAATCACATGACCATGCAGATGTTAAAACTTGACAGACTACACTAAACATTTCGAAAAGACACCTAGGTTTAAGTGGCATACTTCAAGTAAAGTTTGACATAGACACTTTTAAAGCACCATAATCAGTAACTCCTCACCCAACATTTCTTAAACATCGCTTTACTTCTCCTGCTGCTTTACCATTCTACTACTACTCAGATGTACAGCCTACCAAAATACAAAGCAACAACCCTTCTCATATCTCTGTTGTAAGTCTCCCTATATTTCAAAAAGCATGGATGCATGAGTCTGTACCTTTCCCTAGTGGCATCATATATAAAAGAAACATACAAATAGATATATACCTGTATTTTATACATCTAGCATATTTAGATACATAACACATATGAAAATACATCTGCAAGTACAGACATACCTCAGTCACAAGATGACGCACAACTTAAAACTTAAGAAGCTGTACTTTTCATTTCAAGTAGAGACCTAAAATCATATGGTGTATTTCAAGCACTTCTCATTTCAAGTAGAGACCTAAAATCATATGGTGTATTTCAAGCATACCTTTCCACGGACGATTGAAGGAGTGTATGGCTAATGCCTGGGTGACTGAATTAGTGCAGGGGTAATGTCTGGGTGATTGAAGAAGCGGATGGGTACTACCTGAGTGATTGAAGAAGTACATGGATAATACCTGGGTGATTGTGTGAGCGCAGGGGTAGTGCCTGGGTGATTGGAAAAGTGCACGGGTAGTGCCTGAGTGATTGCATGACTGCATTAGTAGTGTTTGGGTGATTAGAGGAGTGCATGGGTAGCGCCTGGATTATTGCATGAGTGAATAGATAGTGTCTGGGCGATTGCATGAGTGCAGAGGTAGTGCTTGGGTGATTCCATGAGTGCATAGGTAGTGTCTGGGGGGCCGATTCACAGAACTAATCTGAGACAAAATCCTAAACGTACTACTTTTGGTATTCACAGAAGACATTTAGTTAGGATTTTGTCTTAAGTTTTGGTCTTAAGACAAAATCCTAACTTAAGACAAAATCCTAACTTTACTACTACTAAATGCCTTCTGTGAATACCAAAAGTAGTAAGTTTAGGATTTTGTCTCAGATTAGTTCCGTGAATCAGCCCCTGGGTGATTTTATAAATGTATGGGTACTGGATGGGTGATCGGAGGAGTGCATGAGTAATGCCTGGGTGATTCCATGAGTGCAGGGGTAGTGCCTGAGTGATTAGAGGAGTGCATAGGTAGAGCCTGGGTGATTTTATAAGTGCATGAGTACTGCCTGAGTGATTGAAGAAGTCCATGGCTAATGCCTGGGTGATTGCATGAGTGCAGGGATAGTACCTGGGTGATTGGAGGACTGCATAGGTAGTGCCTGGGTGATTTTGTAAGTGCATGGGTACTGACTGGGTGATTGAAGGAATGCATGGGTACTGCCTGGGTGATTAGAGGAGTGCAAGCGTACTGTCTGGGTTATTGCATGACTGCATAGGTAGTGCATCGGTGATTGCATGAGTGCAGGGGTAGTGCCTGGGTGATTGGAGGAGTGCATAGGTAGTGTCTGGGGGATTTTATAACTGCATGGATAGTGCCTGGGTTATTGCATGACTGCATAGGTAGTGCATGGGTGATTGCATGAGTGCAGGGGCAGAGCCTGGGACATTGGACGAGTGCATAGGTGGTGCCTGGGTGATTTTATAACTGCATGGATAGTGCCTGGGTTGTTGAAGGACTGCATGCATACAGCATGAGTGATTGCACAAATGCAAGGGTAGTGCCTGGGTGATTGAAGAAGTGGATGGGAACTACCTGAGTGATTGAAGAAGTACATGGATAATACCTAGGTGATTATGTGAGTGCAGGGGTAGTGCCTGGGTGATTGGAAAAGTGCACGGGTAGTGCCTGAGTGATTGCATGACTGCATGAGTAGTGTTCGCATGATCAGAGGAGTGCATGGGTAGTGCCTGGATTATTGCATGAGTGAATAGATAGTGTCTGGGTGATTACATGAGTGCAGAGGTAGTGCTTGGGTGATTCCATGAGTGCATAGGTAGTGTCTGGGTGATTTTATAAATGTATGGGTACTGGATGGGTGATTGGAGAAGTGCATGAGTAATGCCTGGGTGATTGCATGAGTGCAGGGGTAGTGCCTGAGTGATTAGAAGAGTGCATAGGTAGAGCCTGGGTGATTTTATAAGTGCATGAGTACTGCCTGAGTGATTGAAGAAGTCCATGGCTAATGCCTGGGTGATTGCATGAGTGCAGGGATAGTACCTGGGTGATTGGAGGACTGCACAGGTAGTGCCTGGGTGATTTTGTAAATGCATGGGTACTGACTGGGTGATTGATGGAGTGCATGGGTACTGCCTGGGTGATTAGAGGAGTGCAAGCGTACTGCCTGGGTTATTGCATGATTGCATAGGTAGTGCATGGGTGATTGCATGAGTGCAGGGTAGTGCCTGGGTGATTAGAGGAGTGCATAGGTAGTGCCTGGGTGATTTTATAACTGCATGGATATTGCTTGGGTTATTGCATGACTGCATAGGTAGTGCCTGGGTGATTGCATAAGTGCAGGGATAAAGCCTGGGACATTGGATAAGTGCATATGTAGTGCCAGGGTGACTTTATAACTGCATAGATAGTGCCTGGGTTATTGAAGGACTGCATGCGTACAGCATGAGTGATTGCACAAATGCAAGTGTAGTGCCTGGGTGATTGAAGAAGTGGATGGGTACTACCTGAGTGATTGAAGAAGTACATGGATAATACCTGGGTGATTAAGTGAGTGCAGGGGTAGTGCCTGGGTGATTGGAAAAGTGCACGGGTAGTGCCTGAGTGATTGCATGACTGCATGAGTAGTGTTTGCGTGATTAGAGGAGTGCATGGGTAGTGCCTGGATTATTGCATGAGTGAATAGATAGTGTCTGGGTGATTGCATGAGTGCAGAGGTAGTGCTTGGGTGATTCCATGAGTGCAGAGGTAGAGCCTGGGAGATTGGAGGAGTGCATAGGTAGTGCCTTTGTGATTTTATAACTACATGGATAGTGCCTGGATTATTGAAGGACTGTATGCGTACAGCATGAGTGATTGCACAGGTGCAAGGGTAGTGGCTGGCTCATTGAAGGACTGCATACATAGTGTCTCAGTGCATGCATGAGTGCATCAGTAGTGGCTATATGATTGCAGACTTACAGGTGAGACATATGATGGATTGCTGCTTTATATTTGACTGCGCCCAACATCCTGAGTAGTAGCAGAATAGTGAAATTACAGAACGAAAGTGAGGTTTATGACATGGTGTACACTTTTGTACTGCAGCTTCACCATTCTGTAACTACTCAGGGTGTTGGGCGTACCCAAATATAAAGCATCAAACCTACACATGAGTCTGTTATAAATCTCACCATTTTCCTGAAAGCATGCATGCATATGTGCCTACCTTTTGAAATCATCATCATATATAAAAGAAATAAACAAATAACTGCACTTTACATTTCTGTAGTATATTTCAAGTGGTGTACCTTTCCCCAGACTCATAGAAAGTGGCCTAATCAGTAATCCCTCTGCCAACATGTCTTAAAACTCACTTTTGTTCTGCACCTTAACCATTCTACGAATATTGGGCCTAGCCAAACATAAAGCAGTAACCTATCACATGTCTCTACCATAACTCTAACCATATTCCTAAAAGCATGCATGCTTCTATCTGTACCTATTGCCAAAAGCATAACACATTTCAGAATACATGTGCAAGTAGAAACATAACCACACTCACAAGACCATAAAGGCCTTAAAACTTGACAGAGTACACTTAACATTTCAAACATACACCTAGATTTATGCAGCATATTTCAAGTGAACTTTTACACAGACTCTTATAAAGTACCATAATCAATAATTCCTCTCCCAACATATCTTAAACATCACTTTTCTACTACTGCTGCATCACTATTCTACTACTAATTAGGTATTGAGCATAGCTAACAGCAAAGCAACCGTTCACTTATCTTTGTTGAAAGTCTCCCCATATTTCTAAAAGCATGTATGCATATCTCTGTACCTTTTCCTAGTATCATCATATATAATAGAAACATACAAATAGATCTATACCTGTATTTTATAAATCTAGCATCTTCAGATGCATAACACATATGAAAATACATCTGCAAGTACAGACATACCAGTTATAAAACCATGCAGATCTTAAAACTTAAGAAGCTGCACTTCTCATTTCAAATAGACACCTAAAATAATGTGATATAATTCAACCATACCTTTCAAAAGACTCACGCAAAATACCCTAATCACTAATTCCTCTGCCAACGTGTTTTAAACCACAGTTTTGAGCTGCAGCTTCACCATTATGCAACTACTTATGCTATTGGACCTACACAAATATAAACTAGCAACCCTTCACAAGTCTCTGCTGTAAGTCTCACCATATTCCTAAAAGCATGCATGCATATGTCTGTACCTTTTCCTAGCAGCATCCTCTATAAAAGTAATATACAGATAGATGTATACCTGTGTTTTATACATCTATCGTCTTCTGACGCATAACACGTAACATAATACATGTGCAAGTGCAAACATACCACAGTCACAACACCATCCACAGCTTAAAACTTTACAGACTACGCTTCAAATTTCAAGCAGACACTGAAAATTATGCGGTATATTTGAAATGTAGCTTTCCACACATTCATACAAATTACTCTAATAAATAATATCTCTACAAACATATCTCAAACCTCACTTTTGTGCTGCTGCTTTACCATTCTACAACTACTTATAATGTTACACCTAGTTAAATACAAAGCAGGAACCCTTCACATGTCTCTGCTATAAGTCTCACCATATTCCTGAAAGCATGCATGCATATGTCTGCACCACAACACTATGCACACCTCAAAAATTCACAGAACAAACTTCCAATTTGAAGCAAACACCAACAATTATGTGCCATATTTCAACTGTACCTCTCTGGAGACTTATAAAAAGTAGCCTAATCACTATTACCTTATGTCAACATCTTTTAAACCACACTTTTGTGCTGCATCTTCACCATTCTACTACTACTCACAGTCTTGAGCCTACCACATAAAAAAAAACCAACACCTTCAAATATATAAGACATATGAAAATACATATACAAGTAGAGACATACTACACATACAAGTCCATGCACACCTTAAAACTTGATAGACTGCACTTCCAATTTGAAAGCGACACCTAAAATTATGCGGTATACTACAAATGTACATATCCACACACTAAAACAAACTACCATAATCACTAATCCATCTTCCAATATACACATATTACTATACAGAATCTATTTCAAACAACATTTAAGTACAATAAAACAAACTACAATACACATCTCTACATTTAATAATATATTTCAAACATCACAGTTCTTGAATAATTTTAAAAGTTTAAAAATAAAGCTAATACATAATACACCTAACAAATTTATAACTCACCTTCTAAATTGATTTGCAGAATATGAAATATCAGAAACTCATAAAAGATTTTCTTATGCACACAATCAATGTAATGCACCACTCAACAAGGTAAAACCAGTAATGGCAAACTTTCCCTCTCTTTCTCCACACAAATAAATTTAAGTAACAAATCACATTGCTTCCTACATAATTTCAAATTATAAAACACATTTCTATTGGTTAGACATATTAAACCTTACCTCCACCGTGCACAAACAGGATGGAACCGCAAATCCATATGGGAGTTCAAAAATATATTACAAATAAAAATACCACTATTTTTTAAGAACACACCACTTCTGAAGATAGTACTGACTTGGGAAATCTTACTTTAATAACATATCACTAATATATGAATTACAATTCCATATTTTAAAACCACAGATAACATTCAACCCTTCCCCCATACTGCTTAATGCCAGTTTCCATAGTAACAGTTAATGGAACATTCAACTGAACTGACAGGTCACAAGTTCTCCATATTTTCAAATTCAGCACACAAGGTTACAAATGCAAACAGCAGGTGTGGTTGACATTTGAAAAATATGACCTTATCCTATCTGCTGTACCTTTCAAACATTTTTTACTAACCAATAAGAAACATGCTTTTTAAAGAAAATAACATGCACCCTATTTTTGAATGTACAATGTCCTTAAACAGCCAATCAACTCCTAACTTTTTAAAAAAACGAATCTTATCCACCATTTTAGATACCTCTCATTCTACCAACTGACTACCTCAGCTACAGACATCTTTTCATTATTTCCAGACATCCCTTCAAGATGCTTACAGTATAGATTGTTGGACACAGCTATGTTTTCTGGTGCAAAAGGTATGCTGAACGCAGAGGTATTGACAAAAACCTAGCTTTGCAAAATGTGGATAAGAAATGGATTGCACAGAGAGTATTAAAGTGGCACCAATTGATGCCTCAGGTTAAAACCTTTTTGCATCTCCAACCCCCTGCCCTCATGATTGTGCACTGTGGTGGCAATGACCTAGGCACATTGACTGGGGTAGGTCTGGAAATGCTAATGAAGGACACCTTTGCACAATTGATGTTGCTTTTACCTCAAACTGTCTTTGTATACTCAAATATATGCCAAAGACAGAAATGGAAGTGGTCAAATCAATTCTGTCCACAGATTCAGAAAGCTAGAAAGAATGTCAATAAAGCTGTTTCTGCTTACCTCAGAGACAATAGGATGGGCTCCATCTATAACAACAATCTATGCTTTGATATGGATGATATCTACAGAAGTGATGGAGTACACTTCACAGATCAGGAAACAGAGACTTCCTCAACAACCTAAAGCTGTGCATCCACACTTACATGTAGCTACAACAAACTCAAAATGAAAACAGGGGCTCTTTTTAGAACCACCCTATAATACAACAGTGAATCTACATTTTTTTTTACAAATACATATATTTTTTAATTTTTTGTGGATTCGCGCACCCGACGCGAATCTGCAAAAGCATGAATTCAATGTACTACAACACAATACACTTTTTAGGTTTAACTATTCATTTTTAATTTTATATATTTTTAACAACTCTATCAATTTTAATCTTATCATTAACTTCAATCACACTACCTCTTTAAAACAACTTCACAAATACAACACTACCTTCAAAATTATATACTACTAAATTATTTATTTGAGGTGAATTCGTGAATCCAACAAGACCTTACACTGGGGGGGCCGCGCTGAGAGCCGCGTTGGGCTCGCGACTTCAAAACAGAATGAAAAAAAAACTGCCCCACTTCCATTATTCAGTATTCGCCCCGGGGACCCCATCCCCCGGGACCTTACCTCTATTTTAACTAATAAAACTTTTTTTTTTTTAAATACGGGAGAGGGGCCATGTAGCTCCCCTTCCTTGGGCCACTATTGGCCCCAGGAACCCCATGCCCCGGGGCCTAACCACCATTTATTTTAATTTTTTTCTTATTTTGGAGGGGGGCCGCATGGCCCCCCTCCTGAGGCCAATAATGGCCCTGGGGACCCCATCCCCCGGGGCATTGCCTCTTTTTTATGTTTAAAAAAAAAATATTATTACGGGAGGGGGGCCACATGGCCCCCTTTCCCTAGGCCACTCTTGTCCCCGGGGGCCCCACACCTCAGGGCCTGGCCACACGTTGAGGACCACGGGGGGAGCCCCAATGCCCCCATGGTCCCTACCGGCTCCCCGCCTCCTGCAGGAGCCGGCATTGCTTTTGGACAAGGGGAGCTGCTGACATGCAGCTCCCCTTGTCCAAAAGCAATATGCTTGGCTTCCTGGAAGCGAGAGCAGGTTTTCCACTCTCGCTTCCATGAAGCGAAGCATAGTTGGCAATGACAGGGCAGGAGCCGTGCTCCCGCCCTGTCATTGCAAACTGCAATGTCCCGAGGGTGGGCACTCCGGGACATGGCTGGAGCCGGCCCTCTGGGATGGCAGTCCCCAGGGCCAAGCAGGGCTCCTGGAGGGTGGCCGCGTGGCCCCCCTCCCTACGTAAAACATACCCCAGGGAGGTGGTGGTCCCTGGGGCTTGGAGGGGCCCGTGAGGCCCCAGCATAATAAACAATGCCCCAGAGAGGTGGTGGTCCCCGGGGCTTGGGGGGCCTGTGAGGCCCCCCCACCCATAATTACTCAAAGCCCCGGGGAGGTGGCAGTCCCCAGGGCTTGGGGGGCCTGTGAGGCCCCCATAATAAATTAAGCCCTGGGGAGGTAGCGGTCCCCGGTGCTGCTGGGGCCTCCGCGGGGCCCCCGCATGAATATTAACAAATACCCCCGGGACGTGGCCCACCCGGGGGCTCATTAAAACAAAGCACGGGAGACCACGCTTCTTTTTTTTTTTTCTCAGCGGGATTCGTGCACCCAGCGCGACTTCTGCTGAAAAATGTATAACATTTTTTTACCTTTTTGATGTGACTCAGTTCAACTGAGTCACAAAATGGCTGCCAACACATTCTGGTTTGGACTTTTGGCAGCCAATCAGAATGAAGCTCGTGCTCGGGAGGGTTCGTGAATCCTCCTCGGCCCTCAGATATTGATATTTTTATTTTTTGAATTTCTCAGGAACTACTGAACGGATTTATACCATTTCAAAATAAGCATGCTTTCTGGACCAAGACCTACCTTTTTGCCAAATTTGGTGTAATTCTGTTCAGCAGTTCGGGCTGTAGCTTTGTCTAAAGTTCCTATGGAAATTAACATGGGGAAAATGCGTTTTGGGACCCCCTTTTTTCTCGGCCTCCACTCAACCGATCACCACGAAACTTTCAAGACAGGAGCTGACCTGCGTGAACCATTAGTTTAGAAAATCTCGCAAAGATTCGTCAAAAGGTGCCAAAGATATTGGCAAAAGAAAAAACATTTTTTGAATAGAAACAAGGTCCTAACTATAACTACCTACTGGTGACCGTCAGTAGGTAATATACCAATGGGAACATGGCATAGCATCTAAAGGTGTGGGTGGAGCAGTGCCAGGATTACAGTGGCATCTGAGGAAGGCGTTATACGCCGAAATGCATCATGCCCGTTGTCCTATTAAAGACTTCCAAGATATTCCCCTGTGTGGCCTCTAACGTCTCTAGCAACCAGAGGGGCCTGTGTGTGGTATTTACACGCTTCCCAGTGGCGTGTTGTGGAGGCCCCGTTCCATCAAGAGGCCGGAGCATTGCTGGGTCAGCTGTTGCTGTGTTTTTTCTTCACCAAGGGATTGGTAGCTTCGGCCCGCCTCGGAGTGCAGATCAAGGAAAGGGCTGCTGCCAGGAGCAGCTCGTAACTTTACGAGGAGCTGGGAATCATTGTATCTCGACTCACAGCCTGCCCGTCATCTGCATGAGGGGCTGGAACGTCAAAGGGGACTCAAGGAAGCCTGAGGACACCATTCCAAATTCAGGGCCATCCATCTGGACAATTCACACCCTCCCTGGTTAGTATATGCCCATTTGGGCTGGACATTTTCTGCTTCCCCCGTGCACCAACCCTCCCGCAATAGTGAACTTTGGGAACTGTAGTCCAAGGCAGCAACTACAGAGGGCGTGTGATCACGTGATCGTGGGGGTGAAAGCTCTAACCAATGGGAGCATGGCATAGCATCTAAAGGTGTGGGTGGAGCAGTGCCGGGATTACAGTGGCATCTGAGGAAGGCGTTGTACACCGAAATGCATCATGCCCGTTGTCCTATTAAAGACTTCCAAGATATTCCCCTGTGTGGCCTCTAACTTCTCTAGCAACCGGAGGGGCCTGTGTGTGGTATTTACACGCTTCCCAGTGGCGTGTTGTGGAGGCCCCGTTCCGTCAAGAGGCCGGAGCATTGCTGGGCCAGCTGTTGCTGTGTTTTTTCTTCACCAAGGGATTGGTAGCTTCGGCCCGCCTCGGAGTGCAGATCAAGGAAAGGGCTGCTGCCAGGAGCAGCTCGTAACTTTACGAGGAGCTGGGAATCATTGTATCTCGACTCACAGCCCGCCCGTCATCTGCATGAGGGGCTGGAATGTCAAAGGGGACTCGAGGAAGCCTGAGGACACCATTCCAAATTCAGGGCCATCCATCTGGACAATTCACACCCTCCCTGGTTAGTATATGCCCATTTGGGCTGGACATTTTCTGCTTCCCCCACGCACCAACCCTCCTGCAATAGTGAACTTTGGGAACTGTAGTCCAAGACAGCAACTACAGAGGGCGTGTGATCACGTGATCGTGGGGGTGAAAGCTCTAACCAATGGGAGCATGGCATAGCATCTAAAGGTGTGGGTGGAGCAGTGCCGGGATTACAGTGGCATCTGAGGAAGGCCGAAATTCATCATGCCCGTTGTCCGATTAAAGACTTCCAAGATATTCCCCTGTGTGGCCTCTAACTTCTCTAGCAACCGGAGGGGCCTGTGTGTGATATATATATATATATATATATATATATATATATATATATATATATATATATATATATATATATATATATATATTCACTGAAAAAAACCATAGGTTTTAGACATGTTATAGTTAGGAATTAGCATTTAAAAACCTTTGAAATTCACTGAAAAAACCTTAGGTTTCAGGCACGTTATAGTTAGAAATTAGCATTTAAAAAACCTTACAAATTCACTGAAAAAACCATAGGTTTTAGGGACAGTTATAGTTAGTTGGACATTGCACTCATACAAAACCCGTGAAATTCCCCCGTTATAGTTAGTTCAGCTAACTATAACTCGCGCCCCGCAATGCACTGCTGATGACGTCACATATACACATATTACATCACTCATGACATGGTCAGTGACATCACTGATGACATCACTGATAACATCTCAAATGACATCACTGATTACATCATCCAGTGACTGTGTGTTTCTGTAAATTTTTAATATATATAGGGAAAGGCGTATTGAAGAATGAGTGGGTGTATAAGTGTCTGTATGGATGATTTAGTAGGTGCGTGACTAACTCTATAAGTGAGTGATTAAACGTGTCTTACTCCCGCCCTGCCATAGCAAACTACAGTGTCCCGGGGGTGAGCACCCCGGGACACTGCAGGAGCTGGCCCTGGGGGGTGGTGGTCACCAGGGCATCACAGGCTCCAGGAGGGGGCCGTGCGGCCCCCTCCCATTCTTCAAAGCCCCGGGGAGATGGTGGTCCCGGGGCTCTGAGGTCCGTAACGGACCCCCATATTTAAATATTTAGTGCCCCGGGAGGTGGCGGTCCCGGGGCGTGTGGGAGGCTGGAGCCCCCACACACAGGTACTTAATTTTTTTAAAAGAAGCCCCGGGGGGTGGCGGTCCCCGGGGCTGCGGGAGGGCTCTCGGCCCTCCCGCACCATTATTTTTTTAAAGCCCCGGGGGGTGGCAGTCCCTGGGGCTTGGGGGGCCCCCCATATAATTATTAAGAACCCCCCGCATGCCCCCGGGACTTGGCCCACCCGGGGGCCAAATAGCATCGATTTTTTTTTTATCGGCAGGATCTGCGCACCCAGCGCGTTTTTTGCCGATTGTTTTACTGATTTCTTGTTCCTCGGTTCTACCGAGGAACAAGATGGCTGCCAACACTTCGTGATTTGGAGTGTTGACAGCCAATTAGCATGCAGCTCGTGATCGGGAGGGTACGCGGACATATATATGTGACTTTACTTTTGATTTTCTCAGGAACTACTGAACGGATTTACACCATTTAAGCAAAAGGCACAACACTGAACCAAGGGCTACCTATTTGCCAAATTTGGTGTAATTCCGTTCAGCAGTTCGGGCTGTAGCTGCGACTAAAGGTTCCTATAGAAAATTGCATGGGGAAAACGCGTTTTGGGACCCCCCTTTTTTCTCGGCCCCTGCTTGACGAATCACCCTGAGACTTTCAGGATAGGAGCGGACCGGAGCGCCCCAACAAGTTTGAAAATTTCGCGAAGATTCGTCAACCGGCGCCAAAGTTATTTCAAATAGAATGTTGCGGATTTCCTATGGAAAATAGGTCCTAACTATAACTATCTACTGGCGACCGCCAGTAGATAATATATATATATATATATATATTCACTGAAAAAACCATAGGTTTCATGGACGTTATAGTTACAAATTAGCATTTAAAAAACCTTTGAAATTCACTGAAAAAACCATAGGATTTAGGGACAGTTATAGTTAGTTGGACATTGCACTCGTACAAAACCCGTGAAATTCCCCCGTTATAGTTAGTTCAGCTAACTATAACTCGCGCCCCCGCAATGCACTGCTGATGACGTCACATATTACATCACTCATGACATGGTCAGTGACATCACTGATGACATCTCAAATGACATCACTGATGACATCATCCAGTGACTGTGTGTTTCTGTAAAGTTTAATTTTGTTTTATATATATGCCAAGCTGTATTGAGGAATGAGTGGGTGTATAAGTGTCTGTATGGAGGATTTAGTAGGTACGTGACTGACTGTATAAGTGAGTGATTAAACGTATCTTACTGAATGCATGGGTTAGTGACTAAACTGGGTGAATGTCTGAATCTGTCTGTCTGTTGCTGTGTAAGTGGCTGCATGGGTTTGTGAATAGCTACATGAGTGTCTATATGAGTTATTGATTGGTTGTCTGAGTATCTGTATGGGTGCCTGAGTGTTTGTGTGGGTGGGGTGTGTGCGACTCTGTGCATAGATGTGTGAGTGGGTGATTCACTGGGTGGATGGTTTCAAGAGTGCATCTGTGATAGACTGTATGGGTGGGTAAGTGTGTGTAAGAGTGTGTTAGTGAGTGAATGTATGTCCCAGTGGTACATGTGTGAGTAACTACATATGTGAAAGGCAGTATATATGTGTGTTAGAGTATATAAATGGCTATAAGTGAGAGTGTGTGATTGTGAGAGTGGCTGTATGGATGAGTGTGTACTTGTATCAGTGATTGTATAAGAGCGTAAAAATGTGCTAGTATTTGTATGAGTAAGTGAGCTGGTGTGTGTATGACTGTATAGGTGAGTAAATGGCAGTGTGAATAATTATTTGCATGACTGACTAGGTGTGTGAGTACCTCTATGGATGAGTGGCGGTGTGTGAATGTTTATATAGGAGTATGAGTGCATATGATAGTCCTGTACTGAGTGACCGTAAGTTTGAGTGACTGTACGGGTGAGTTAGTGGATGTGTGTGTAGACCTAAGAATCAGTGAGTGGGTATGTAGTTATTGGTGTTGGAGTGTCTATGGTTTTGCGAATGGCAGTCTGTTATTTAGAGTGGGTGTATCAAAGGTTATATTAGGGTGTGAGGAGGTGCATCAGATTATCACGTGGATGATGTCATCAGTGATGTCATCAGTGATGTCATTTGAGATGTCATCAGTGATGTCATCAGTGATGTCACTGACCATGTCATGAGTGATGTAATATGTGACGTCATCAGCAGTGCATTGCGGGGCGCGAGTTATAGTTAGCTGAACTAACTATAACGGGGGAATTTCACGGGTTTTGTACGAGTGCAATGTCCAACTAACTATAACTGTCCCTAAATCCTATGGTTTTTTCAGTGAATTTCAAAGGTTTTTAAATGCTAATTTGTAACTATAACGTCCATGAAACCTATGGTTTTTTCAGTGAATTTCAAAGGTTTTTTAAATGCTAATTTGTAACTATAACATGTCTGAAACCTACGGTTTTTTCAGTGAATTTCAAAGGTTTTGTAAATGTCAATTTTTAAATGTATTAATTGTTATATAAATTGTTTTCATACTGATTTACTACATTTTTAGAAAAATTTTTTTTTACATATTTTATTTTTTAAATTACATTGTAATTACATTATACATTACATTACTAAAAATACTTTCTCAGAATGAATTACTTTAGTTTAAATACTTTGCACATAGGCAATAGACTTTTAAGTACAGTAGTTACAGTTGTTGCAATGGGCAACACATTTTCAAACACAATGCAACATTCAGCTCAATGTGAATTTCTAGTTAAATGCAATTAGTTACTTTATGGATTACTTTTCTAACCACAGGACTGGATCCTAGATTCAGTCCTGGGACATCTCCTGTAAACAGTTGAGTAAAAGCGTTTTGGTTACAGTCGTGATTTTTAAGGAATATTATTGTACTTTAAAAGTTCACACTTAGAAACTTTTTCTCATAGAATCACCAATGTTATCCTATGGAAGGAAATTCACTTAGAAGTTAAAAACTGTTATCGTTACTTTTTCTTACTCAGTGTTGGATCCTGGATCCAGCACTGGTGCATCTCCTGTAAACAGTTGAAAGAATGCGTTTAAGTCATACAGGCGATTTTTTAGGAATATTTGTAGTTTGTGAAAATCGACACTTTGAAACTTTTCTGCTGAAAACCAGACAATGGATTCCTATGGAAGAAAATATAAGTTACTGGTAAGTACGGTTAAAATTACTTTTCAGGGTCAGTGCTGGGCTAAAAGATGCAGCACTGGGTTCTCTCCTGATAACAGGTGAGTAAATTGGAATTCGTACTTTGGTTGATTTTAGAGGAATATTATAAAGTTCCAAAACTCCACACTTAGAAGAATTTCCAAGTGAAACCAGTCAATGTTAGCCTATGGAAGGAAATTCAAGTTACTGGTAAGTACGGTTAAAATTACTTTTCAGGACCAGTACTGGGCTAAAAGATGCAGCACTGAGGTCTCTCCTTATAACAGGTGAGTAAATCGGAATTCGGATTACGGCTGATTTTAGAGGAATATTTGTATGTTTCAAAAATCAAGACTTAGAAACTTTTTCAGCAAAAAGCAGGCAATGATATCCTATGGAAGGAAATTCAAGTTACTGGTAAGTACGGTTAAAATTACTTTTCAGGATTAGTACTGGGCTGAAAGATGCAGCACTGAGGTCTCTCCTGATAACAGGTGAGTAAATCGGAATTCGTATTTCGGCTGATTTTAGAGGAATATTTTAAAGTTCCAAAACTCCACACTTAGAAGAATTTCCAAGTGAAACCAGTCAATGATATCCTATGGAAGGAAATTCAAGTTACTGGTAAGTACGGTTAAAATTACTTTTCAGGATTAGTACTGGGCTGAAAGATACAGCACTGAGGTCTCTCCTTATAACAGGTGAGTAAATCGGAATTCGTATTTCGGATGATTTTAGAAGAATATTTGCACAATGGTGAAGGGAGGGGCGGGGCCTGAGGTGACATCTGTGCAAACGCGCCCCGTGGTGCGTTTTAAGTTGGGGATTAAGTCCCCTTGAATCATGTGGGTCCCTACGGGCCAACTAGCCCACCAGGAACCTCCAGTATGCGCCAGGGGCTGCGTTGCAGAGACGTGTAGAGAGGCCACACCCCTTTTACACCTCACTGCAACGCAGCTCTGTGGCGCTTTCTGGATGTACCTGTTGGGCTAGTTGGCCCCCAGAGACCCTCAGGATTGAAGGGGATTTAATTCCCCATCTTAAAACGCGCCACGGGGCCTGTTTGCACACATGTCACCTGAAGCCCCGCCCCCTCCCTTCACCACTGTGCAAACGCGCCCGTGGCGCGTTTTAAGTCGGGGATTAAGTCCCCTTAAATCCTGAGGGTCCCTGGGGTGCAACTAGCCCACCAGCTACCTCCATTAAGCGCCACAGAGCTGCGTTGCAGAGAGGTGTAAAAGGGGCGTGGCCTCTGTACACCTCTATGCAAGGCAGCCCCTGGCGCATACTGGATGTTCCTGGTGGGCTAGTTGGCCCCAGGGACCCCCAGTATTGAACGGGAATTACTTCCCCATCTGCAAACGCGCCAGGGGCGCGTTTGCAGAGTGGTGAAGGAAGGGGCGGGGCCTGCGGGCCCGATCGTTTTTTTTTTTTTTTTTTGTGTCCCTGAAGGGGGCTCTGTGGCCCCCTTCCTTTTTCCAGTTTTTATGCCCTGGGGACCCCATCCCCCAGGGCCTTACCCCTTTTTTTAAATTAAATATTTTTAAAAAAACGGGAAGGGGGCCGCGTGGCCCCCCTTCCCTGGGCCTGTATTGGCCCCGGAGACCCCATCCCCCGGAGCATGGCCTCGTTTTTTTTTTTTTCTTTGTAGGGGGGCTGCGTGGCCCCCCTCCTCAGGCCATTTATGGCCCCAAGGACCCCATCCCCCGGGGCCGGCCTTTCCGGTTTTTTTTTATTTTAATTTTTTAATTTTTTGGGGAGGGGGGCCGCGTTGCCCCCCTCCCGGGCCACTACTTGCCCGGGGACCCCATCCCCCGGGGCTGGCCCTCTCCGTTGGGGACTGTGGGGGTCCCCAATCCCCCACAGTCCCGCCGGCTCCCGCGTCCCTTGGGAGCCGGCATTGCTTTTACACATGTGGAGCAGCTAACATGCTGCTCCCCATGTGGAAAAGCAATCGGCTTTGGATATTGGAAGAGAGAGCAGGTTTCCTGCTCTCTCTTCCAATATCCAAAGCAGTTTGCAATGACAGGACGGGAGCCGCGAGGCTCCCGTCCTGTCATTACAAACAGCAGTGTCCCGGGGTAGGCACCCGGGACACTGCAGGAGCCGGCCCTGGGGGTGGCGGTCCCCAGGGCCATCAAGGGCTCCAGGAGGGGCTGCGCGGCCCCCTCCCTACATCAGCACAGCCCCGGGAGGTGGTGGTCCCCGGGATTCGGGGTCCAAAACGGACCCCCATTTTAATTTGTTAGTGCCCCGGGAGGTGGCAGTCCCGGGGCATGTGGGGGCTGGAGCCCCCCACACAGGTTTTTAAATGGCAAAAAGAAGCCCCGGGGAGGTGGTGGTCCCCGGGGCTGCGGGAGGGCTCAGAGCCCTCCCGCACCATTTTCAAAAGAAAGCCCCGGGGGTGGCGGTCCCGGGGCTTGGGGGCCCTTTGAGGCCCCCATACATAAATTTAACCCCCTCACCATGCCCCCGGGACTTGGGCCACCCGGGGGCAAATACATATCGAGCGCGGGAGACCGCGCTCGATTTTTTTCCCAGCAGGATTCGCGCACCCTGAGCGCATCCTGCCGATTTTTAAAAAAAAATTTTTTTTTTTTGCCCAGGGGTCCTTGTGGGACCCCTGAGCAAACCTAGGGGGTCAGGGTGTTTCTACCCTGCCCCCTTTGTGCGCTTTGCGCACTTGTTTCTGTCCCTCGGTTCTACCGAGGGACAAAATGGCTGCCAACATTTCCTGAATCGGAATGTTGACAGCCAGCTGACAACCAATTAGCATGCAGCTCGTGATCGGGAGGGTACGCGGACCCTACTCGGCCATAGATATCACTATCTTTTTACTTTTGATTTTCTCAGCAACTACTGAACGGATTTACACCATTTAACAAAAGGGTTCTTTCTGAACCAAGAACTACCTCTTTGCCAAATTTGGTGTAATTCCGTTCAGCAGTTCGGGCTGTAGCCGTGTCTAAAGTTTCCTATGGAAAATTGCATGGGGAAAACGCGTTTTGGGACCCCCCTTTTTCTCGGCCCCCGCTTGACGAATCCCCCCAAGACTTTCAGGGTAGGAGCAGACCGGAGCGGGCCATAAAGTTTGAAAATTTTGCGAAGATACGTCAACCGGCAAGAGAGTTATTTCAAATACAATGTCACGGATTTCCTATGGATAATAGGTTGTAACTATAACTATCTACTGGCGACCGCCAGTAGATAATATATATATATATATATATATATATATTTATATATATATATATATATATATATATCAGCTGCCGCCACACACCAACACAGTGCACTCTCGGGCGGGTGCTTGCTTACGGGGGGTGCTCCCGCATATATTACAGCTCCAACTCCTCAAGGGTATTCGTACCCAAAATAAGGCAAAGCACTCCCGGGGAGGAGTTCCATTATTTTTATTCAGGAACGGTCTCTCGGCCAAACAGACGCATTTCGGCTGACGCATTCTTAGATGTTTGTGAAGAGCGCCCGCGTCGCCATTATTTGAATAGATTGACAATTCATTTCCACTGACAACATTGAAAAGGGACCAACATTGCAATTACTAATGGTTCCTCCATTTTGACACTGTGTAAAGTATATAACAAATTGCATGTCACAACTTCATTAAGCCTGTGTGCCAAAGATCAATATTCATAAACCACCATTCATTTGATTTTCCCATTAAACAAATATAATTCTTTGGGTTTAAGTGCTGGTTTTTGTACTAACAATTCAAATTAACATTCCATTATTAATTACGCCCTGAATGGGCCCCTCATTGGAGACTATTGTAACGATTTTATATTCATGCACACCATCGGTATGGGAGCGATATCGTGAATACGAATCAGTCCATCATGATGAATTTGGATTCCCATAATTCATGATATACATTACATAATACATTGCAAAATACATTACGCCCTGAATGGGCACCACGAATAAACATTAAAATCACTGTCTCCAATGAAGCGAATACATCCTCCATTTTAGCACTATAAATTATCCCATGAGTTGTACTATTTTCTGATCACAAGAAATCCTGCGTCACAGTAATGGTATTGTATTACACTTGTCAATTAATTTTGCCCTTTGGGAGACTAAATAGACAAGCATGAAGATGTATTTCATCTAATACATGAAGAATCACCTTCCTCTACATTTGATAATAGACACATATGAAAAACATATGATATAAAATATGCCATCATATATTTACCCTTTTCAACGACTCAATCATATATGCCATGCAGTAGATGTAGCACATGCTCAGGGATTTGATCTCATTAGCCTGAATATAATTGGAATAAAATAGTGAATGCGCTGACAACAGGTATAAGTAACCAGCCCATTCAGGGCAAAATTAATTGACAAGTGTAATCCAATATAGTCGTTTGCGCAGTGATAAATGATAAATGATTGGCCCTGATTTCATGCTAGGTAGCTACTCTCACAGGTGATATATATCTGTAGTCATGTGCGCCTCCCGTGCTTTGTTTAATTAGGCCCCCGGGTGGGCCAGGTCCCGGGGCAAATGAATTAATATTGCGGGGGCCACGCGGGACCCCGCAGCCCTGCGGACTGCCCCCTCCCCAGGGCTATATTCATAATAGAATGCGTGGAGGGGCTCCAGCCCCCCCACGCAGTCCTCAGGACCTCCACCTCCCTGGGGCTAATACATTAAAATGCGGGGGGCCACATGCCCCCCTGCTGCCCCAGTGACCATCACCTCCCCGGGCACAAATTAAGTAAAGACGGGGATCCGTTGGGGACCCCTGGCCCCTCGGACCACTACCTCCCCAGGGCTATAAAGAAGATGGGAGTCTAGAAGTCCTCCATGGCCATGGGGACCGCCACCCCCAGGGCCGGCTCCAGCAATGTCCCGGGCTGCCCACCCCTGGGACACTGCTATTTGCTATGGCTCGGCGGGATCACTGCTCCCCCCAAGCCGTAGTAAAAAACTGCTTCGCTTCATGGAAGTGAGAGCATGGAAAATGAAACAGAGCAGAATTGCTTTTGGGCAGAGGGAGCTGCATGTTTGCTTCTCCCTCTGCCCAAAAGCAATTCTGGCTCCCACAGGAGGTGGGCAGCTGGCAGGGACTGCGGTGGCCTTGAGGCTCCCCTGTGGTCCACAACGACATGGCCATGCTCAGGGGTATTGGGTCACCGGGGCAATATCGGACCGGGTAGGGGGCCGCACAGGCCCCCTACCCATTTTTATTTTTTTTAATGATAAGGCCTGGCCCCTGGAAATTCACCTCAGGAGGGGAGCCGCGTGGCCCCCCTCCAAAATTAAAAAAATAAATAAAATACAGGGCAGGCCCCGGGGCATGGGGTCTCCGGGGCCAAAACTGGCCCAGGGAAGGGGGCCACGCTGCCCCCTTCCTTTGAAAAAAAAATTTAAATAAAAAAAGCCCGGGCCCCCGGGGGATGGGGTCCACCACTCTGCAAACGCACCTCCTGGCACACTACTGGTTGGGGGATGAAGTCCACTTTACTCCTGAGGGACCTGGGGGGCCAAGAAGCCCTCCTGGTACATCCTGTAAGTCCTACGCAGTGGAATTCCTGAGAACCAAGCCCCCTTTCTCCACCACTCTGCAAACATGACTGCTAGTTAAAAAACCTTAGAAATTCACTAAAAAAAACAAAGGTTACAGGGATATTATAGTTAGCAAATAAAATTTAAAAAACCTTAAAAATTCCCTTAAAAAACCAAAGGTTACAGGGACGTTATAGTTAGCAAATAGAATTTAATAAACCTTTGAAATTCACTAAAAAAACAAAGGTTACAGGGACATTATAGTTAGCAAATATAATTTAAAAAACCTTATAAATTCACTAAAAAAACAAAGGTTACAGGGACGTTATAGTTAGCAAATAGAATTTTAAAAACCTTAGAAATTCACTAAAAAAAACAAAGGTTACAGGGACATTATAGTTAGGCTGACATTTCACTCGTACAAAACCAGTGAAATTCAGCCATTATAGTTACCTAAGTTAACTATAACTTGCGCCCCTGCAATGCACTGCTTATGACCTCACATATTACATCCCTCATGACATGTTCAGTGACATCACTGATGACATCTCAAATGACATAACTATTTACATCAGTGATGACATCATCCACATCATCTCTGACGCACCCACTCACACCCCTATAAAATCTTTTAAACACTCACTGGTACTCCCACACAACCATTCACAAACCCATTGACAGAGCCATACCAGTTCTTACACAGCCATTCACTAATTCATAGATCTACACACATATCCACTTGCTCACCCATACTGCCACTCATACACCTGCTCAGTCACCAATACAGCCATTGACATATCCACTCATATACCCATACAGGCACTCTCACACTGAGTGAGTCACCCATAGAACTACTCACATACCTACACACTCACCCATACAGTCAATCATACAGGTATATAGTAACCCAAACAGTTACATACATATCCACTTACTTGCTCATACAAATAGTAACACATGCTCATTCACCTATACAGTCACTAACAGAAGCATGTACTCATCCATATAGCCACTCTCACATTCACTCACTCATGCATACAGTCACTCAATACCCAGGCACTCACCTATACTGCCTTTCACATACACAGTTACTGACCCATACTGACACAATCACTCAGTCACCGACACAGCCATACAGAGACTCACTCACCCATACAGCTTCTCATACACACACTCACTACCCCATACAGGCACTGACTCACCCACTCACTCATCCATACAGGCAGTCACACACCTCATCACCCACACACCCAGACAACCATAGAGATAGTCAACCAATCAATCACCCATGTAGCCATTCACGTCCCCACTAACACACTCAAACATCCACTTAGACATCAACTGAGAGACAGATACATTCACTCAACCAGTCACTCATCCATACATTCACTGAGACACCTAATCACTCACTTATACAGTCAGTCATGTACACACTCAGTCATTCAAATAGTCACTCATACACCCACTGATTCACCAATACACCTAGATATATATCTTTAACACTCATAAACGTTTTTAAAATACTCACAGTCACTGGTGATGTAATTTAAGATGGTATCAGTGATGTCACTGACCATATCATGAGTGATGTAAAATGTGAGGTCATAAGCAGTGCATTGCGGGGGTGCAAGTTATAGTTAACTCAGGTAACTATAACGGCTGAATTTAACTGGTTTTATGAGTGAAATGTCAGCCTAACTATAACGTCCCTGTAACCTTTATTTTTTCTGTGAATATATATATATATATATATATATATATATATATGTATATATGTATATATATATATACATTTTGTCTTAGCAAATGATACAGAATTCATTATTAAAGAGTTTATTTTAGAAATTATTATTTAACTATTTTTAAAAAACATTAAAATAATATTTTAAATTTTGATTAGAAATAAAAGATCAATGTATATTACATTTTTAGTTCCATGTAATAAATAGTAGTCAAAATTACCAGTGAGGGCAGTTTTATTTTATATTATTTAAAAAATATATGTTTATAAAATAAAATATTGTATATCATTATTTAATAAATATTTGTTTTTAAGAGTTAATGTGTTCTAACATTTTTATTTTATTGGTTATAGGATAAATATAAGTATATAGGGCCTCATTATGATGTCAGTCGGTAAGCCTCTGACCGCTCGTCGGAGGCTTACCGACTGACATGGTTGGTTTACAGTCCGACCGCCAAATATTGATGTCGGCGGTCGGAGTGTTAACCGGCCGGTCAATCTGACTCAGATCCGACGGACAGTCTGAAACCTATCCTAATCCCTAATGAACTGCATTTCTGCCGTCGGGATTATGATGTTTGTTTCGACAGCCTTCTCATGTTGGCCTTTCCGACATGGAAAGGCTGTTGGAAAGCGACTTTGGGGGCCCCTAGCAGGGCCCCCAACCCTCTATGGCCTACGGTTGTAGGCTTGGTGGGCACCTATGGTGCTCCCCTGACAATCCCTGCACTGTGTTTGTGGCAGGCACCGTGAGGTGCCTGCCACATGGTGCAGGGATTTCCACAAACTCCCATTTCTAAATGGGAGCTTGTGCTGTGGACGGCATTGTGAAATGGGAGTTTGCGACGGCACCATGTGCCGTCGCATCCTAATCCGGTGTTCGGAACCACCGACCTATGGTCGGGCAGTTCCCACATCGAGACGGTGTCGGTCAGAAGCAACTCCGACAGACATCGTAATAGAGGCCTTAATCTCGAATAATTTTCCCTATACTTTCCCATAAGGAGAGTTTAATTGGGGTTTCGTCTGTGTATTGCATTGCTGTCATCAAGTATTGTAACAGTTCCAAGTTGAATACCAGGATGGAGGATACATCCCTATGATACTCCACAGGTTACTGATAGAGACTGGGAGCTACTGCTAGCAATATCTAGTGAAGACTGGTCGAGTAGGATGTGAAGAAAGAAAGTGTTTGCCTTCAATGTAACAAGGAAGGAATCTTCCGCAACTTGTGTAGTAGGTGGAGGATGAAATTTACTATTCCCACTCCAGTCTGTGCAACAGATGGGAAAGCATTTGATTTTGGAAGGGTGAAATTTAATACTCCCGCTCCAGTCTATGCACCAGTAGGAAAAGCGTTGGATTTTGGAGGGGTTTATTTTTCTATTTTCACTCCAAAAAGCACAACAGTAGGGAAAGTGTAGGACTTTGGAGGGGTAAAACTTACTATTCCCACTCCAGTCTGTGAAACAGTAGGGAAAGTGTTGGATTTTTGAGGGGTGAGATTTACTATTCCCACTACCAACAGCACAACAGTAGGGAAAGTAACAAATAGCAAAGAGGTTCATTTTAATATTTCTACTGCAGTCTAAACAAGAGTAAGGAATGTACTTCACTTCAAACTCATTATATATATAAGTAATACCATGAATGTAAAAAAATATTAAACTGTTATTATAAAAATTATTGACTAACATAAATGTATATGCATATTTAATAAACATTAACCAATTTACATAATTACTTTTAATTAAAATAATTAATGAGCAATTAATAAATAATTGTTATTCAATTATAAACTAATTAGGTTCCCACCCTATACCCCTACATACCTAGCAGCCCACAAATAACATATAATACAAATAAATCAATATTACGTAATTTACATAATAAATATCAATTATATAATTTAGTCAAATGTATTACATAATTCATAATTATTATTAACTAATTACCTTCCCAGCCTATCCAACTATAACCCAAATAACTGCTTCAATACTATAAATTACTATAAAAATTAAATACAAAATTAGAAATCACTTAAAAGTATAAGGTATATTTAAAAAAATAACCTTTACATAAACAGTAGTAACACGTATAATAATATATCAAATAAAACACATTGTTGTTTATCACTATATTATTGAAAAGAATATTAAAAACATCAATATCATTAAAAACAATATAACTTACCTACAAAAACGATATTCTTGCCAACGATAGTTGTGCATCACGATATTTGTGCATTACAATATTTTTTTCCAATATTTCTGCCTCCCGATATTTTTATCAGATATTTTGGACAAACACCTGATTTTGAGGGTTTCTATAGAGCGGAAGAGTGCATCTTTGATTTTTTTTGTTTAGGGTTTGCTGGGAGGTTGAGGTCTCCAAGAAATGTTTTCTTGGCCTTGTTGATGGATCTGTTTGGTTATGATGTTAGTGATTTTCTCAATGAAGGGATTGTTATTTCCTAGCTGTTAGTATATGTGGCTTGGGTCATTGCCTGAGAGACAATGAAGTGGGATTTGCAAGGGAGATGTTCCAGGGATATCACTGCTCCTGGAGAACACAAGAACTTGAGGACAGTGGATAACTGAAAGTCCATCTTCAGGTTTATGTCTTTGGCCGGTATTCTAGATTATGGATACAATGATTGGCATGTTATGTGTGGAAGTGAGAAGTTTCAGTGCTGAAGTGTGTGTAATGATTGAATGTGGCAATCGTGTTTACTAAGTCAGCTTCATGCGGAACTGCACTCTAAGGCCCAGATTTGCAAACATTTTACGCTGGGTTTCTGTAAAACCTGCGCAAAATGTTTACTTGGATTTACTTCTCAGCACAAAACTTGTTTTGCACTGGAAAATTCCCTGAAAGTAACTCATAGCAGCGCAAGTCACTGCTTTGTGTTACTTTGCATCATGGGGCATTCCATCGGTGGTACTTTGACGTTCCCATGCAACCAGCCATGGGTTTTGAAGCAAAACCATATTCACTAACAGAAAATAATGCCTCTTTGAAGCACTTGTCAAAAAGGAGTAATGCTTTTATTTCTCTAAACATTTCCCACTTTGTATGTGTGCTGCAGTGTGCAGCACACATTTGAAGAGGGAAAAGTTTGAAGCTTAATGTGTACCCAGCATTTTGTACTGGAAGGGTGCCCTTCCAATTCAAAACTTTGGCTACACATGTCGCAGACACCTATCCACTGTGGTACAAATGTGTGTGCATGGTGCCCGGCAGCCTGATTGTCCGCCAACGCTAGGGAGTGAGCAGGACAGTGCCATATCTTGTTATATATGGTGCTTTCCTGCTTTCTTCCTCTCAAGCAATGCAGTGTGACATCTTTGTTAATCTGGGCTTGAGTGTATTGGGGCATATATGTGGTGATGATAGGGATATGAATGAGATGGCCAGGCCAAGGGTGGCATATGACTGGTATGTGTGATGAATGTGTGTACAGGTGAGTGTGAAGATTAATACAGTGCATTTGGAAGCAGGCACATGGTGAAGAGTTACTGACTGCACCTGTTGTAAGGATTCTGATGAACAGGCCTCTCCAAAGCCACACTGGATTTTCCCTCGTCTTCTGTTGTTCTTTGCTTTGGATTTATAAGATTTGTTCAACTGTTCATCAACTAGTCAACTAGTCAAATTCTGTTCATAAAATTAAATTCATCATTTATAGCTTTTAAGTAACTGAGGATCAATATATATTGTACATGCTTTTCCAGAAATCTCCTGTAATACATTATATTTTATAGCATGACACGGAGGCTAACATTCTGCAAATTTCCTTTATTGCCAGCTCACAGCAGCAACAATTGAAGAATCTAGAACTTCAATAACAAGTTATAAAATCTTCCAGCATGCAGCATTCTCTCTTCTTTGCTGCTGCTGCTCACAGATAAGTACAGCCCTTATTAACTACTCTGTTGTTTGTGCTGCACACTTGTTTACTTGTACCTCTATCACCCCACCCTACCCCCACAACAAACACTGCTATCGTAGTTTTGTATTTCCCTAATGCCTAACCCTTAATTTCTTAGAACTTACTTAGATTATTACAAAAATGTCAGGGAAGGTGGGTCGTCCCCTTTTATATTTAATAGTATTTTCGCTTATAGCCTCGAGTCGGAAGTCCTCCCACCTCTGCACCAAGCCTGTGCGGCGTCTCTTTCGGCTCCTTAACTTAAGGCCGAAAATGATGCCTCTACAGCACATCGTGCCCTTCCATGGAGACCGCTCTCACGCTTTATTCATCATCTCTCCTACAAAAGAAAACAGACAGCGCACCCCGTTGCTATAGCAACGGGACATCAATGAAAAACCCGTGAGCCGGCTTCAACACAAGAGACCGACTTTCAAAAGCTAACTCCCACCGAGGCAAAAGAGCGTGACGTGACTAATAATATCGGCTCGTCGCGTGCCTCGGCAAAAAATATATTTCCTTTTAGACTCACCTGAAAGACACGATGCCTCAAAGGTGGCCGATGCATTGATTCCCTTACAGCCATGCAACACACAGCCATCGCACAGCACAGTAACAATAAACAGAACAAAAACAAAAAGTGGAAACAGGGAGATCCCTTGAGCACGGTAATAGAAAAGGGACTTTAGAGGAAAAGCCCTTAGAAAGAGACCAGGCACACTGTCGCCATCTTAACAGATTGGGATACAACATTAAAAGCATTACAGTAGCCATTTTGATCCCTTGGGAAACTAACTGAACTCTGGCAGTTGTAGTCCAACCAACTGACAACAGCTGCTTCTTTGTACAGAGCCCGGCAACCTTGATATTTGCTTACTTCCCAGCACGTCCCTTGAGCCCTCAGTAAGTACTATGTATGATAAGATAGAAGGGCTTATAAACCAAGCCTTAGACAAAGTAATGGGGTCATTAGACGACACAATCAATAAAAAACTGGAGGTCCTTTCCAAAAAAAGTTGGCCAGTTGCAGGCGCAAGACACCCTGAATGGGCAGATGGGGCGACCAAGGCCCAGAGAAATTGAGCTGCAGGGGATAACATGACTAAGGGACTTAAAAAATAGAAACCCTCCAATCAGATGACATCACGCATTGGCGGTGACTCGGATGGTGCCTTGAGCCCTACAGACAGACAAGAAAAAGGCCCCATTACTATTCCCATTGACAGTGATGATGACTTGGAGGATGAAATCAACCACTTTGTCTCCACCGACTTGAATACAGATATTGAGGAGGTTGAACAAAGAAATATGGAAACAAATTACGAGGCACCAAAGGCCTCTGGGTCAAAAATGGTATTGTGGACCCATTTGGGAAAAGTATGTTCAACCCACTTCTAATTAAACACACCCTATCTCCGGAGTGGGCCCCTTCTCAGCATATTGCGGAGTACCTCTCCTTCTGGCTCCGTAAGGAAATACCGAAAGAGGTCAGGTCTCGCCTAAGATCCGCCCCTCCCTACCAAATAAAGTTGCTTCAACCCCAGAATTAGACCCAAAGGTGGTGGCGTTTATCGCTAAAGGAGGAAAAAACCCTAAGCACTGTCTTGATAAAGGCCTAAAGTCCTACCAAGACCACCTACTTAATATCATTGGCCCACTTACAAAGATGTTCGCAATGGCCGAAGGGGCTTATCTGGATGATACACTCATTGGCCCCAAGGAATTGCGCCAATGGGTGCAAAGAGCCATTTGCCTCCTAGGAAATGCCAACACCGTAACTCTCCAATGTGGGAAGAAAAGGCATCCTACTCAAAACAGACCCAAAGCTGGCTTAACTGGCCACGAAAGAAGGAGGAGCAGCATCCCAGGGCCTAATCTTTGGGGTCAACTTCATCAGAGTTATGTCTAAGTACGTAGGAGTATTCAGCTCGATCCAGAATTCCCAGATGGACATCAAAAAAGTCTTTCAGGATAGGGTTTTTGGCAGGGCCAGAAGAACAAGGGGTCAGTTCCTTGGCGGTGGCCAAAGCTCTTCAAGACCCTACATGGGACGTGGCCAAAGATTTACGCACCCATGCTTCACTTCCCACTCCACCTTCTACCTCCAGAAACAAAGAGTTTACGGTAGAGGATTCAGAGGTGAGCGGAAACAAAGAAGGCTTTTCCACAGGTAAGAACTACCAAAGACCTTTCACATAACCCTATAAATGTGGGAGGGGAACTGGCCCAAATCCCTGGAAATTGGAATTTGGTAACTCAGGTCCCATGGGTCCTGGAGACAGTCAAGGAATACAAAATCAAACTTATTGGTACACCACTATAAAGGAAAATTCCCCGGGAAATGATATTCTCACAAAATGATACAGTCCTAGTATCACAAGAAGTAGAGGACTTACTGACCTAAGGGGCAATTCGAGAGGACAAGGAGTCAGGGTTCATCAGCAATATCTTTCTAGTAGAAAAGAAGGACAAAGGGTTAAGACCAGTGATAAACCTTGTAAGAGTTGAATGGATGGGTGGTTTACCACCATTTCAAAATGGAAGGGGTGCACCCCTTAAGAGATGTACTAAGGAATGGGGATTGGCTAACATGGCTAGACCTAAAGGACGTATAACTTCCTATTCCAATTTGGCCACCACGCCAAAAATGTCTCCAATTTACCGGGGGAGGGGTGCAAACATTGGCAGTTCTGCAGCCTCCCCTTTGGGCTTTCCTCAGCCCCTTGGTGCTTCACCAAGGATCTTCGTCTCAAAGCAGGATGGCTCAGAGCAAGAGGAGTAAGACTAATACTGTACTTAGACGATATCCTTAATAGCCCAGTCCAGGGAGTGGTGTCACGTCACACAGACCTTGCCATAAGCCTATTAGAACACTTGGGCTTTGTCATAAAGAGAAAAAGTCATGCATGGTTCCAAGCCGGGAAATGCAATTCCTGGGCTTTGTCATAAAGACAATATGGGCAGAATTGATATTACCTGAAGAGAAGTTAAGGAAACTCCACAAAGAATTGAAGAAAATATTAGGGAAAAATTAATTCCATTTGAGAGCCTTAGCAAGGATCCTACGTCTCCTATCCTCAACGATTCAAGCTATCTACCCAGGCCCCTTATACTACTGAGCTCTCCAAAGACTCAAAGCCAAAGCGTTGAGAACAAGTCAATCTTATTCCCAAGTGCTATCTCTGGACCCCGACTCGAGGAAGGAACTACTCTGGTGGTTAAAGAATGCAGAAGCATGGAATGACAGAGACATTTTTGGGGAAGAGCCAGAGATAGTGATAGAATCAGATGCAAGTCTAGAAGAATGGGGTGAGAGATGTAGCAACTCATCAACAGGGAGACGTTGGACAGAACAAGAGAAGGAATTGCACATCAACTGCTTGGAACTACTGGCAGGTTCATTTGCAATCCGCTGCTTCACCAAGGACTTAATGAAGTGCTCTGTAATGCTGTGCATGGACAACGTATCTGCAGTCAGATACTTAAACAAAATGGGGGGTCCTCACTCCAAGGGTCTTGCGGACTTAGCCAAGAACTTCTGGATTTACTGCCTGAACAAGGGCATTTCAGTAGTAGCGGAACCTATCGTGGGCTTGAACAATGGGGTCACGGATTGTTTCTCCAGGAAAATCAGAGACTATAACAATTGGAGGTTAGACAAGGGGATCTTCCTCAGTACCCAATCGATATGGGGGCCCTTCACGGTGGATCTTTTTGCAGACAGACTGAACACTCAACTGTCGAAATATTTCAGCTTGAGGCCAGATCCTCAGGTCTTGGGGTGGATGTCTTCCTACAGAATTGAAGAGGACTAGCACCTTATGCTTTCCCTCCATTTGTCATGCCACCAAGACTACCTTTGCACGTTCAGGAACAAGGAAATCACTGTATTGATAACACCCCTTTGGAGGGCTCAGGCATGATTCTCAATCCTACTAGAAATGAGTATACAATTCTTAAAACCACCTTTCAGGGAAATAATTACAGGCCCAGAAGGAGAATTACATCCTCTTGTAGAGCATGGTCTTCTGACACTGATGGTCAGGAGGATTTCAGGAGACAGTGGCAAATCCCAAGCCTTTCGTCAGATGCTTTCAAACTCATATCTGAGACGTGGGCACCTAGCACAAGGGAAGCATATAGACTGACTTGGGAGAAATGGGTTTGTTGGTGTCTTCGATGGAATTACAATAACGTTTCAACTGATTTAGTACATGTAGTTAACTACTTATCCAAATTATTCACATCAGGACTCTCTTATAGAACAGTTATTGCTTACAGATCAGCTATTGCAGCAGGTCACTGTCTTGTAGACGGAGTCTCTGTGGGTCAAACCTTACTAAAGAAATCATGCGAACTATGCTGGTACTAAACCCACCTTCTTATGGGATGTAAGAGATGTTCTACAGGTCCTAGTAAGTTGGGGTGACAATTCTGGGTTATCCCTAAAACGCATCTCCTACAAACTCCTCATCTTGCTCTGCCTGGTATCCTTCAGATGGACCTTAGACGTGAAGGCCTTAGACATCCCCAGCAGGGCCTACTAAGCTGAAGGGATTTGCTTTTATTTAAAAAGACGAACAAAGACGGTGTCAATCTCTGTTTTCTACCCTTTCTATTCGCAGAATGAAAGACTTTGTGTGGTGAAATGCTTGATGGAGTATGAGAGAAGGACTGTGAGTCTGAGAGGAAATACAGAACAAATGCTAATATCCTATAAATCACCTCATAGAGCAGTTTCATATCCCACTTTAGCAAGATGGGTGAAGGAGGTAATGAAAGAAGCGGGTATAGACACTACTATGTTTGGTGCACATTCTCTTAGAGGCGCCTCAGCCTCCAAAGCTTTCTTCTTAGGGGGACGTCTGCAGGATATCCTTAAAGCTGCGGATTGGTCCACTGAAATTATGTAGAAAAGCTGTTATTTTTGACCTGTTTCAAGTGCAATTGACAATGTGTTAAATGCACTTTAAACTTGCATGATGTTAGCCTCCATGTCATGCTATAAAATGTAGATTTTTCACAGCCTGGTGGGCAGAAAATCTGGATTTTATTAAAGACACAGAGGCTAGGAATATCCCTCCACAAAGATACCCTCCCAAGCGGAGTAAATATTACTGATTCTATTTTGATCTTATTTTTCAGAATAAGAAATTTTAACTAATGAATACTCTCTCATTTGGAGGTTAAAGATATTAAAAGAAAGTTAACTTGTTTGCAACACCAAAGAAGGGAGAAGACTGTATGCTGGAGGATTTTATAACTTGTTGGAATGTTATTGCAGTTCTAGATTCTTCAATTGTTGGTTCTGTGAGCTGGCAATAAAGAAGATATGCATAATCTTAGCCTTCCTGTCTTTAATAAAATCTAGATTTTCTGCCCACCAGGCTGTGAAAAATCTAAATTTTTACAGCTGTCATGGTGCCACATCCAGTTGCTTTGCCACCACATCAAAAGGGGCTTGATGCCTGACATTTTATGTTGTAGTTCTCACTTGTCTGTCTGAATTATCTCTAACAGGATACAGCAGATGCACATTCGTAACACGCCCCTCCTTGAGTTCCGATGGTGTTCTGTGTATGGGTTCGAGGCATGGAAGAAATCTGGCTGCAGCTCTGTCTTTTTACTCCTCTGTGCATGAAAGCACTCTGATAATTCAGCGGGAACAGATTTAGTTGCTGATGGCAGAGGTCAGTGTATTGTGTATTCAATGTAGTCAATAATAAAGTTAGGACTTATGCCGGCTGAATATTAAGTAGGATTTGCAAGGACCTTGAAAAGTCATTATGTCTGGTCATTTGCTGCATAATATTGTTGCTAACAGGTAAAGCCCGGCTCAAAAGAGTTGTGAAAATAAACACCATGCAACGGCTGAATGGTTACAAAAAGCACGAGCAATTTATAAATAAAGAACATTGTGTACAAATCAGCTCAATTTCAGAATGTTGTCTTATTAATCAAAGAAAATATTTGCTCACTAGAATCGGTCAATTATTGAAGCAGTTTAGTCCATCCTGTATTAACCTCGAATTAGACGGTTAGCCTACTGATAAGACACAAGGACAGAGAGACGTGCTTGCGTAATGTAGTGGTGATGGGAAGGTCCATAAAGTCTGTGTGTGAGATTATAGGTGATCAGGCGGTATTATTTGAAAGGAATAGAGAGGGAGGTATTGATCCAGCGGGTTACTAGCAACAAGCATTCATACACCGAATACTCACCTGGGCCCATTCATTCATACTACGCTAGCAATTTCCGCTGGTGGGTCAGTTGTACTCTTTATCAATATCCCTGCTACCAATTACTTTTCTGATTGAAGAGTAATGACTTACCAATGGACCCTTTGATAATTGGGAAGTTTAAAATGAGTGACATTCATTACAATTCATAATTTCTAAATACTCACTGAGTCAGGAAGTTTAAAATGCTTATCTAAAGTTTTAGCAGAGTAAAATACAGAACCACATGATACTTAATCGTATATCAAGGATGAAGCATAATAATCAATTATCGATCAATGACGGTTCCTCAGAAAGAAGAAGATAGAGACAGCAGCACAGCTAAAGGCTGCATTTATATTTACCTAAGGGTGTGAGAAACCAAACCCCTTGGCCAAGGAGTTGGAAAGATAGGTCCCAAGAAGGATGAAGACCAAAGACCTCCGGACCAGGTTCAGGACAGGACAGGTGACCTCTCTATCAACGACGCCTGCGTCGTTCCCCTCTCTGATACTTCGCTTCTCCTTGCTTCTCTCGAGTCGTCTTCTAGGAATCCGCCGCCCCCACCTCAGGACCTCTCTGGACAGCGGTTCAGTCTGCAATCGATCAGCTCGTTGAGCACCAAAAAACCCTGATCTTCTTGTGTCTGTGCGCCTGTGCTAACTAATTAGCTAATTCTATATCTATTATACCCTTCTACACCCAGGTACCTCCCATTAATGTTTCCAAATTATGGGCCCACTACTTCTGATTGGACGGGGACAGGGGGTTGATCCTCACACCATGTCAATTTAGTTCAATTTCTTTAAGCCCATTGTTTTAGAATACCGCCCATCACAATTAATACATTTGCTTTATTTCCCACCCGTTTCCCATTGATTCCGTAATACATTTTGTATACAATTGTTTCGACTTCAGGTACATTTCAGATGAACTTGTGAACCAGGCTTTGCAGCCTTGGAGGGCTTCCAAGTTGACTTCATCGCTTCCTCTGGTCAGCCTTGCAGGGCGCATGTGCAGAACCAATGTCTCTCGAGCTGCAGTTCAACCAACCCAGTCCCATTTATAAACTAATAAAAGTCAAAGAAGAAAATATTAAAATCACAAAATAAATGGTTTCACTGTATACCCACTTTGTCTACTCTATTCCCATTTAATTATAACTCTATCCCGCATTAATAGCATTAGAATACCACAGTTTTAGTTGCAGCATATGCGCAAGCTTTAGCACGGGAAAACATTAAGCAGCCATTTTAATACACTCTGCGCATAAGCAAAGATTTCCCTCCAAGCAAAGAAAGACGTCATACCACGTGATATGGTTGACACATGCGCAATGAAATTTCCCGCGCTTAGCGGCCATTTTAGATTTAGACAAGCGCTACCTGTTAGTTTAAACACATAGGCAAGCTTCTCTAGGATAGTGTTCATGTGTGCATTTTTTAGTAGAGACATTACAAAGTTTAATAAATTAATACTGTGAGAAGATTGCTTACGAGCAAGTCTCATTGTGAGTTCTTGCTCCATCAATCCCCTCTCTGATGGCGTTTCTGAGCCATCAAAATACTACCCACAACCAGATGCCAACTTTTAGCATATAATTGTCTCAGCTTCATTTTTACATTTTCTATTTTTATCATCTCCTTTCAGTTTCTTGTATAATTCACTTTTCAGATCTTCTAGTTCAATTTCATCAAATTTTCGTTTCTTTCCTTTTCCTGTCACTCTATACGTCTCATTCTTTCTACAACATTTGCACCATATTATTATTGACAGTACTATTATTGCTATCCCTGCTAAGGGTACTAACGTTTGACCTATAAGTCCTTTCCCTACATTAGCAAACCAGGTACCAATTGACGCTATACTATTCGTCAATCTTTCCCATACACTATCAACTTCCAGTGGTTTTAGTTCATTCTCAAGTTTTGCTAAATTCTGTATATACTTTCCAATTTCTGCACTTTTGTCAGGTATGTACGTGCAACAGTGTTTCGTTTTCAATAATTTACAGACTCCGCCCTCTTTTGCCAATATTATATCAAGAGCAAGTCGATTTTGCATAACCATTGATCTAATCGCAACCATCTCCGCATTAATCATTAGAAATCCTCCAGCAGTGTCCGTTGATAAGCGATCAACCACTGTAGATAATTTACATATTTTCCTTGAGTTCAGAATTATTCCCACTGAAGGTATCAATGCGCCAAATATATCACCTACAATTTCAGAAAAACTAGCTCTTTTGCTACCTGTTAATTCACTATTATTTTCATTGCTCCCAGTGTTTCTTTTTACGTGGTATATTTTTGGAAAAACTATTCCAAAATAACAACTTCCATACCACCGTGCAGGAAGCCTAAAGTAAGCCTTATTCCCACACACATAATAGATTCCAGGAAAAACTGAATCTGTTCCTCCTTTTAGTCCCCAACCTCCAAGAATTAAGAAATTATGTTCACATTCACTGGTACCAATGAAAATATTGTTATACTCAGTCTTTAACCTATGTAGACAAATTTTCCCTGTCTTTACAAAATCCAGAGCCATAGCAGCTTGAGCTTTGCCAGGTGTTTAACTACCCTCTTTCTCAGCCCAAGGTGGCAGATGAGCCTTATGCTCAGATGCTTTCTTTTGGAAATCTTGTCTTCTATTTTCTACTAAATTCAAAAATATATTTTCTTCTTCATGTAATGAACATGTTAGATTGCTTCTATGTGCATGTGTTAGATCTATCGATTTCATTGTTAAGAAAAATTCTCCCATAAACTGTGCATCTTGACTACTAAGCACTGGATTCATTTTCTTTCGAATCGGAACCTCAGAAAATATCACATCTATATCTGAATAATAATACTGAAGTCTCCCTGTTCTATAAAATAAACTAGTCAATACACTACATGATATGCCATAAGTTAATGGTAAATGATGATATGTTATTCCTTCCGCTACTGATTCGGGTAACTTCATACAGACATAACAATTACTAACTTCCATGGTATCTACATATTGAAACAATAATTTTGTGAAAACATTCAAACTAGTGTCGTTATCTGTTACCTCGTGATGAAACTCTGGTTCATCTTCTGCCTTTAATTCTACTCTATTACTTCTCAAGTTATCTACCCTTCCCTTCGTTTCGTTGTTAATCTTTTTATCCATTATCAGAAGGTAAGGAATTGCTACGATCACAACTAACCATACTATAAGCACCACTACCAGACTACATATGCATATAGCACAGCATCTTTTACAACATTTCCGTTTTGGTCTCCCAGAAACTCTGTCGTCACGCATTTTGACAAGGAAGATTTCTCTTCTTATCTTTTCTTTTCAAGACTTAATGTTATCAAGGCGGTTTTTATTTCTTTTTCATAAGTCAGTTCCGCACTTGTTCCTTCGTCACCACTTTCACTTGACTCTGAACTCTCGTAGTCTTCAAGGATTATATAAGTCCAATCAGGACCTTTAAATTTGTTGTTCACAAGTTTCAGTCTTTTGCTTTTTCGTTTTTCAGTTCCACTTGTTTGTCCAGTTAGGCTTGTTACTTCATTTACTTGTTCTGGATCTTCACTTCTGGTTTCTATATGATATTTCACTCTTTTAATGACACTAGGCCAATGATCACCTTTTCTGACCTTCTTTGTTTGCACTGTCTCTTCACTTCATATTTCTTCTTCAGAAGTTCTTTTAATTTCAAGTTGTGGCACAGTTTGTTTTTCTTCGTTCTCAGTTTCTTCTTCTATTTGTTCTTTTTCAGGTCTTATTGGTTTTTCTTCAATTGCTCCAATGTGAGTTTCTAGCAATTGACCTTGTTCAGGATTTACGTCTTCATGTTTGAGATTCTCGTGATCTTCTTCTTCTTGAACGTATTTTCCTAAATCTAACTTGTTCTGATCAGGGCTTATTGCACTTTGTACTTCTGCAGCCTGACCGCGTTCTTCTAAACCTGTCTGTCCCTGCTCAAATTTTGTTATTTCGTTGTCGATTTGAGCCCAATTTCCTCTCCCTATCTGGTCCTGCTCAGGTTCTCTTATTGTTTCATTTTCCTCGTCCTGAGCTGCTTCTTCTTCACCTATCTGGTCTTCCCTAATTCCTTCTAATTTTGATCGGCTTCTTGTTCTGTTGTAAACTTCTGGTATGTCAACCACTGGTATCCAGTCCTGACATGTGCTCGGTTGTTCTTCTTCAGCTTCTCTCGAACCTCTCACCTGGGATTCTTCAGCTGCCCAACCTTCAGTTTCCTCAGTTATTGATGCTGTCTGAGGATCTTGTCCTTCAGGCTCTGGCACCCTTTTGGTGTGGCTTACATGAATCCAATTTGGCAATCCTGCACATTTCACTGCTAGTATAACCTGACAAGGTTCGCCCCACCTGGGTGATAAACACGATTCTCTGGTGTGATGCTTCACAACCACCCAATCTCCGGGGTTCAGATCATGCTCTTGCTCAGGCTGTCTGGAAACTGCGTCTTCTCCAACCTGGTGAGAGACAGAACGCACTAGGTCAGCCAATCCTTTGCAACAATCCAGAACCATATCATCAGTTATGTTCAGCAGTTTACTTGTAGGTACATGTGCTTGTCTCATTGCTCTTCCCATGATTATTTCGTGCAGACTCAATCCGGTATTTCTATCAAGAATGCTTCTGAGTCCCATTAAAACAAGTGGCAATGCATCTGGCCAATCTAACGATGTTGATGCACACATTTTTGCCAGTCTTGATTTTATTGTGCCATTCATTTGTTCAACAATTCCCGAAGCCTCTAGGCGATACGCACAGTGCAATTTCTGCTCAATTTGGAATGCTTCACAGATTTCTGATCACATTGTTGTTGAAGTGACTTCCTCTATCTGATTCCAAAGTTACTGGAAAACCGAACCTAAGGATGAGTTCTCAGAGCAACAGCTTTGCGACTGTAATACTGTCATTCCTTCTGGTAGGGTAAGCCTCCACCCATCTTGAAAACAGACATACTATGACAAGTACATATTTCAGTCCTCTACATGGTGGTAACTGTATGAAATCTAGCTGTAATCTCACAAAGGGACCCTCAGCCTTTCCAATTTTTCCCAAACCAATTACTGTTTTTCTTCCTGGATTATTCATTTGACAAGTTAAACACCTTTGGCATAGACTCTCTGCTGCAGCCCTAAACTTTGGATTATACCAACTTTGCCTGAAGAGTCTAATCATAGCATCTCTCCCTACATGTGTGTCTCCATGATACATTCTGGCCATTTGTGAAATCAAAGTCAAAAAAATCAGACAGTCGGGCATGACTGGTCTGCCGTGTGCGTATACCCATCCATCGTCATCTGCTCTTCGGGTACATCCTATTTTTATCCAAACATCTCTTTCACTCTCGTCAGCATCGTCTTGCAATCTCTTCACATCATTCCATGTTTCAGGTGGTGCACATAACATAAGTTGGCAGCTGATTCCCATTCTTTCAACCTTTTTATTTACTGACAACCTGTTTTTGGCACAGTGTTGAGCCACCAGATCTGCATATCTGTTACCGACTACCACCCAGTCATCTCCTGACTGGTGTGCGGCACATTTCACCACCGCCAATTCTTTTGGTGATTGTATGGCTTCTAGTAGTTCTTTTACAAACTGTCCATTTTTGATTGGGGATCCTGAAGAAGTCATGAAATCCCTCTGCATCCACAGTTGGCCAAAGTCATGCACAACCCCGTACCCATATTGACTGTCCGTAAATATGGTTACTTTCTGATTCTTCCCAATTTTGCAGGCTTTAATCAAAGCAATTAATTCAGCTACTTGTGCAGACTTGACTTCTGGTAAATAGGATGCTTCGACTATTCCAGTTCATTCACATACAGCATACGCTGCACTTAATTTGCCATCTTCATGCCTTTGGCATGAACCATCCACAAACAGCTCCCTGTCTGGATTCCTGAGAGGCAGTTCCTGTATATCAGGACGCGGTTTGGTGCACAATTCTGTGACTTGTAAACAATCATGTTCCTCTTCATCATCTTTGACTTCCTCATGATACGGATCTGGTAATAATGTTGCAGGGTTTACAATTGTGCACCTGACGATAGTCACATTTTCAGCACCTAAGATTATTCTCTCATATTTAGTCAGCCGACTAGGAGTAAGATGCTGAGTTCTGGTTCTTGTCAATAGAATCACAACTGAGTGTGGGACAAACACTTTTACAGGATATCCCATTACAATTGATTCACTTTGTTCAATGCTCAAACATGTAGCAGCTACTGCTTTTAAGCAGCCTGGCAACGCTGCTGCCACTGGGTCCAATGTAGCAGAAAAATATGCTATAGGACGTCTGTCCAAACCATGTCTCTGAGTTAGGACTGAAAGTGCACAATTTTCTCTCTCATGACAGAATAACGCGAACCCTCTGGTATAATCAGGCATACCTAGGGCAGGTGCTTCGCACAAAGCACTTCTCAATTTTACAAAAGCTCCTACGCTCTCATCATCCCACTCAACTGGGTCCTTTGCCTTCTTTTTCGTCATTTGAATCAATGGCTTTGCTAGCAGAGAAAACCCTACTATCCACTGTCGACAATATCCCACTATTCCAAGGAACATTCTCACTTCTCTTTGAGTTACAGGCATTTGCATTCTCTTGATTAATTTTACTCTTTCGGAGGTTATCCTTCTTTTTCCCCTCTCAATTTGGTGTCCTAAATACTTAACTGCTGTTGTACAAAACTGCAGTTTTTCAGGAGATACTTTATGTCCTTCCTCAGCCAAATGGTTAAGTAAGGCAATTGAATCTTCAACACAATCATCATGAGTGCTGGATGCTACCAGTAAGTCGTCTATATACTGAACCAAGACTGAACTTCTGGGTAGCACTAACTTCTCCAAACACCCCTTCAGTATTTGATTGAAAATGGAGGGACTTTCCGTGTATCCTTGAGGAACACGATTCCACACATAGGGCCCGATTCTGATGCGGGTTGGAAAAGCTTCCCGACCGAATCGGTTGGGAAATGGTTTCCGACCCACTCGGATCGGGAAAGTCCAACCGGCAGAGTAGGATGCATCCGGATGTTTCCAGATACGATTTGGTTGAACTCCCATTGACTTCAATGGGAACATTTGTTCCTAACCGCATCAGAATTGGGCCCTCGGTCGGGAAGACACGTTCCCGATCCGATTTGGAAGGAGCAAATGCCGTTAGGAGGCCTTCCTAACCGCATCAGAATCAGGCCATCGGTCGGGAAGCTTTTCCAACCCGCATCAGAATCGGGCCCTCAGACTTTGTTCTCGAATTTAAATGAAAAGAGATACTGGCTATCTGGGTGCAATGGTATTGAAAAGAATGCTTGGAATAAATCAATCACAGTAAACCATTCTGCACTCCAGGGGATCTGGTATAGGATTACTGCAGGATTTGGCACTAGAGGACAACAAGGTACCACAATCTTATTAATTTTGCGTAAATCCTGAACAATCCTATACTTTCCACTAGGCTTCTTCAAACCCATGATTGGTGAATTACAAGGGCTACTCATAACTTCTTTTAATATGCCTTGTTTTACCATTCTGTTAATTTCTTCAACAACTCCTGCTTTTACTTCTGCGCTCATTTTGTACTGTCTGGTATTTGGGAAAATTGCACCTTCCTTTACAGTGATTTTTACTGGGTCTATTTTGGCCATAAGTCCTACTTCTTTCCCAGTGAAATCCCATACCATGGAATTTACTGTAGGTCTTAATTCTTCAGGTAACTCGTCTTCTGTTATCAAAGAAAACATCTCATTTACTTCTGTACCTTGTTTTGCAATCATAATTTTATAT
Source organism: Calotriton arnoldi (assembly GCA_963921515.1). Lineage (NCBI taxonomy): Eukaryota > Metazoa > Chordata > Amphibia > Caudata > Salamandridae > Calotriton > Calotriton arnoldi. The sequence continues at coordinate 784,285 of CAWUFW010004701.1, forward strand.
ACATGATCTTCATCCGGGGTCTGAACTGCAACACCATCCGGTGTGCAGAAAATTGTGCAATTCATTTTGCACAACAAATCTCGGCCCAGTAAGTTTACTGGACTGGAATCACACACTACAAACTGATGCATTTCTCTAAAATTTCCAATTTTTACTTCCATTGGTTTGGTAAGAGGTGTTTTAATTTTACGATTAGCTACACCTACAACTTGGATAGCTTCTCCAGAGAGAGGAAGGTCTGGGATGTCTGCTGTTCTCACAGTAGAACGAGTAGCACCAGTGTCCAAAAGGAAAGTGATATCATTACCTCTTACTTTCCCTTCAACATATGGACCTGACTGGTCTACCGGCAGGGATGCGCCAAGCACGCACTCCTTCTCCCCCTCTCTTAGGCACCGTCATTGGTCATATTGACAAAAATCATCCTGTAAAAGAAACTGTGAAGTTACATAATCATTCTTACCACTTCCTCCTTGATATCCGACGTCTGTACCGTGCTTTGCTCTGCTTACATTACCCTGCATAGGAGCAGGTGGCAACTGACTCTGAGGATTTACACCCTGCTGTGAGTCATTCTGCGTCTGTGGATTTAAATTATGATTTGGGCCATTATTATTTCGAATCTTTTTACATTCATCCTTCCAATGCCCCAACTTTCCGCATCCATGACAAGGAAATTTCTTTTTAGCCTCTTCTCTACTCATTCGTCCTCTCACTTTACCACCATTTCCTGTGTCACCATTTGTTCCAGAATCTTTTCCCTGATTATCAGTTGGATTATCCAAATTAATTCCCTGTCGCTCAGCCATTTTCACTTGAGCCCACATCACTTTCTCTTGTAGTTTCTTGTGCCTATCCTCAATGTCGTCTCCACAATATTTCGCATATTTCAAAATTTCATCAATGGGTTTCTCTTGCCAGCACAACATGTGCTGTTTAATCATCTGACAAATCTCTGGCTTTAAACCATAAACAAATCGATAAACAAACTGACTCATGTTTTTATCTCCAATGTCCTCAAATCCACTATACTGTTTGAATACCTGCAATAGGCGTTCATAATAGGCATGTACTGATTCACTTGCTTCTTGGGTAGTCCTGTCTATTTTCACCCAATCCGTTTCTTTCGGTGGTATTTTCCCTTTCAGGTAAGTTATCACCTGCTGATACTTTTTCATCACATCACTTGATGGAGCACCTGTCTTTGGATCTCTAGGATACTCTTCACTCGGCCAGTCAACCATAATCTTACAATCTGTCCACAAATCGGCAGGTACCACTATGTCGAACAAACCATCCAAGTCCTTTAACAATACCTTTGACACTTTCACAAACCTCTCAACCTGCTTGTACCATTCAATTGGCTTTTCTCTCAACTTTGGGAAATCATTCGTAAATGATAAAATATCCTGTCTAGTCCATGGGACATGTACATAACCTCCTCCAGGTACTTCTCGCATCGGGTACATCTGATCTGCTTTCCCTGTTTCTTTCACTAAATATTCAGAAGTTGTTCTACTGTACCGTGCCTCTTCCTTTTTCTTTGTCCATCTAGTTTTCCATTTATCTAGATCTCCCCATTTCTGTAATACTGACATTAATTCTTTTACTTGTAATTTTCGGCTAGAGGCATTCATGTTTTCTAAATCTTTGTCAGAAAAGTCTGCTCTATAGGGTTTCTGTAGTACTTTTGACTTCCCTATTTCAATTCCCATCTGTAAGGCCAAATCTGATAATTTCTCATGAAATATTTTTACATTTCTAGTGATGCTTCTGCATACAAACAATAGCTCTTCTTCATCGTAAGTATTTAAACGATCTACTCCCACATTTCCTGCTATCGTTTCTTCTAACTCGACTTTTAATTTGTAGATGTCCATGATCTTTGGGGGTGAACTCTGTCTGTCTGATCCTTGTGCCCATCTTTCTAAGTCTTCTGGCGTTACTACTGTGGCACTCTTAGTTCCAGATGATGTTACTATATTTACATCTTTGGAGCAACCAGGTGTTATTCTTCTAGGAGTACTATTTACAGATCCTCGAATTGGTAAATCCATTAAGGATATCATAGATTCACAATCACTCATTTGATCATCAATTATTACAGGTTCAGGTTTAGGGATTTCTACAGGTGTAGGCATCACTAATGGTTTCGGATAATTTACCTTGTCCCCATATAAGGGAACCACGGGACCAATTGTTACAGGTATGGTCAGGGAATCAGGATGTACATTCAGCTGTGTTATTTTCTGTATCAATACTGCTTTGTTTTTGTCTATAGCCTCTTTTTCTTTATCCTGAAGTACCCTATTAACTGGTGGATTATGCAATACTTGCGGTACCAATGGTGTTTTTAAAAGTGGTGCGCTTGGGGTGCATCCACTTGTCCCTTCCTGATATGGTGGTGGATTCTTTAATATTTCTTCCATAAATTCATCTTCAGAATCTCCAAACCCTGTCAAATGTTTTGTCTTCTCTGTGCATTTACCTCCTAATGACTCTTCTGTCATAAATACTGGATACAAACCCTCTGTAAGCATCGCTCTTCTCCACTGCTTCATTTGACCATCTCTTGACTCATTTTGGTATCTAGGAAAAAATCCCCGATAACCCCTACTGCTTCTTGCTCGGTCACGTTCGAATGCCTCGGTTTCCCATTCTTCTAAGGCTTCGTATTGCGTTAATCTTGGTCTGGGTTCTAAATCATTCATCCTCAATCTCAAATTTCAAAGAATTCTCCCATTGAAAGTACCATTCTCTGGGAATGCTAATATTCCGTCATTTTTGGTATAGTCTATCCAATTTTCTAACCATACGCAAGTATGATAACCTCTCTCCATCATCATGAATGAAGCAGGCGTTTTTGCTGGTGGAATGATAATTCCTTCTCTAGATTTGATGGGTTTATCTTTCTTAAAATAATTTTTAACCATCTGTAGAAATGACATTTTTCTCTTTTCTCCATACATTTTGGGTAAATATCTATGTATCGAATTATATTCTACAAAACCTAAGAATCTCTTGTCTGGACGGGTTCGTGTTAAAGTCGGATCACGTTTCCACATATATTCTCCACTATCCACTAGGATTTCGACTTCTATGCTAACAACCAATTAAATTCCAACTAACATTTGTCTCTGAACCAATCCTAGCGCGGCCTTTTAGTGACGTTTGTCTGACAACCCCTCCTTTACAAACTGCACTTCTCTGTCCCTCGCTGTTTCGACTAATCCCAGCGCGACACCTGTGACGTCAGTATTACTCCTGACTACTGACCCCTCCTTTACAAGAGTCTTTCCACGCCCGCTGTTTCAACCAATCCCAGCGCGGCGTTTTGTGACGTCAGTATTACTCCTGACTACTGACCCCTCCTTTACAAGAGTCTTTCCACGCCCGCTGTTTCAACCAATCCCAGCGCGGCGTTTTGTGACGTCAGCTTCCTCTCCGGCAGCTGACTCTCCCTTTACAAAATCGTACGCAAAGCTTTATTTTCTTTGTACTTCTTATTACAATTCAGTAACAACATAAAACATTCGCTATCGTGTCAGTTTCGCTAAATTGAAAAGGATAGTTCCTCTCACCCTTAGTAAACCTTTCCGTTTACTAAACATACACTACGAGTAAAACCCTTCCGTTTACTCTTCACGTAAGCTTCAGAAATACCTGCTACTTCTCCAATGTTACCCTTTCTAGGTGATATAACATCAAATTTTTACCAGCGTATTCTTTTGCTATTACTCACACGCATAGAGTCCCTAACGAGTACTGATAGCCCTGCTTAACTTTTCAGTACTATTTCTGCCTGACAGATAACCTCACTGCAGTATGGCTTCCACTTACCATACGCTATTCAATTTTCCCCGGGGAATTCTGGACAACATAAGGCAAAACTTTTGAACAAACGGATGTTAGTTTATAAAAATAAAATTCTCATTACCCAATTAACAAAGTACAACCATCCTCTGATAACCAGAAAACTGATCCAGCAGGTTACTAGCAACAAGCATTCATACACCGAATACTCACCTGGGCCCATTCATTCATACTACGCTAGCAATTTCCGCTGGTGGGTCAGTTGTACTCTTTATCAATATCCCTGCTACCAATTACTTTTCTGATTGAAGAGTAATGACTTACCAATGGACCCTTTGATAATTGGGAAGTTTAAAATGAGTGACATTCATTACAATTCATAATTTCTAAATAATCACTGAGTCAGGAAGTTTAAAATGTTTATCTAAAGTTTTAGCAGAGTAAAATACAGAACCACATGATACTTAATCGTATATCAAGGATGAAGCATAATAATCAATTATCGATCAATGACGGTTCCTCAGAAAGAAGAAGATAGAGACAGCAGCACAGCTAAAGGTTGCATTTATATTTACCTAAAGGTGCGAGAAACCAAACCCCTTGGCCAAGGAGTTGGAAAGATAGGTCCCAAGAAGGATGAAGACCAAAGACCTCCGGACCAGGTTCAGGACAGGACAGGTGACCTCTCTATCAACGACGCCTGCGTCGTTCCCCTCTCTGATACTTCGCTTCTCCTTGCTTCTCTCGAGTCGTCTTCTAGGAATCCGCCGCACCCACCTCAGGACCTCTCTGGACAGCGGTTCAGTCTGCAATCGATCAGCTCGTCGAGCACCAAAAAACCCTGATCTTCTTGTGTCTGTGCGCCTGTGCTAACTAATTAGCTAATTCTATATCTATTATACCCTTCTACACCCAGGTACCTCCCATTAATGTTTCCAAATTATGGACCACTACTTCTGATTGGACGGGGACAGGGGGTTGATCCTCACACCATGTCAATTTAGTTCAATTTCTTTAAGCCCATTGTTTTAGAATACCGCCCATCACAATTAATACATTTGCTTTATTTCCCACCCGTTTCCCATTGATTCCGTAATACATTTTGTATACAATTGTTTCGACTTCAGGTACATTTCAGATGAACTTGTGAACCAGGCTTTGCGACCTTGGAGGGCTTCCAAGTTGACTTCATCGCTTCCTCTGGTCAGCCTTGCAGGGCGCATGTGCAGAACCAATGTCTCTCAAGCTGCAGTTCAACCAACCCAGTCCCATTTATAAACTAATAAAAGTCAAAGAAGAAAATATTAAAATCACAAAATAAATGGTTTCACTGTATACCCACTTTGTCTACTCTATTCCCATTTAATTATAACTCTATCCGCATTAATAGCATTAGAATACCACAGTTTTAATTGCAGCATATGCGCAAGCTTTAGCACGTGAAAACATTAAGCAGCCATTTTAATACACTCTGCGCATAAGCAAAGATTTCCCTCCAAGCAAAGAAGCATGAGTAAAGTGCCTGTATTGGCTGGAGCAGGCTGGCTCCACGCTCCAAAAGGCACTGTAGGCCTGTGCCTGCTCTCCAATCCCACTGTCCAAGACAGCTGGGTTGGAGAGGTTTGAATTGCGCATGTTAGTTTTGCCGTAACAAGGAAGCCGGCCAAAACAAAATGCGCACATTAAACTTAAGTGGCCACTCATTGGCAGCAGTGACGCTCTGGCCCCTCCCTCGTACTCCATTTGCTGGCAGAAAGCGTCAAAAATAAAATGGTAATAAAATTATTTTATTTTTGATGCTTTCTGCCCAGCAGTGTGGGGGGCGCACTCCTACACTCTCACAGAGGAACCACCACTACTTCTAATACTCTTCATCCTACCCCACTTGTACTCTTCCTTTTCTTCTTACTGCTTTTCTCATTCTCCTACACTTTTTTTCTTACACTCTCCCAAACTCATCAGCCATTGTACCTCATTTTGCCTGGTCTAATATATACTGAATTTACTTTGTCTACTTTTCTACATGCCTACTTATACCCCTATCTCTTACTGTGCTGCGGTCTGCTCCCATCCACGATACTCCTTTCTCCTGTTCTCCTCTTCCCATACTTCTCTCCTCACTGCAGCCGACCAACTGTTCATCACTGTAAAGGGAACCTACAAAATGATCTCGTGAAGTGCTCCATTAGTTTGCGAACTGTTTCTACAGGAAAACTTGCCTAATGTTCTATGAAATATGTGTAATATTTTCTCTTTTCAGTTTTAAATATATATCTATATGTTTGGGAATGGCTAATTAACTGAAAGCAATAAATACATTTAAACTGAAATTGAAGTTGACATTTGACCAAACCCCATCTTTCTCACTTTCAGAAAGTACTTAAAAAACACACATTTTCCACCTTTTAGAGGGGTAATACTCCCTTATCTTCTAAAACCTATCATCTATCTGCCAAAATGTTATGCTGGCATGGATGATCTTTTAAAGATCCTGGCAAGACCTACAATTTTTCCGCTTCTGTTTGCAAAGGGATTGGAATTATGGTTTCTGGGTGCATTAAAGTATGCACCCCCACTATTTCTACAGGCACATATCAGAAGGTCAAGCCTGCTGATGTTTGCTAGAATATGCCAGTGCATATGGTTCTATACAAAAATGTCAAAAACCTCATGTTAGATCTTATTTTTAAAATCCTAAACTTGTAATAAGCAATACAAAGCCCTTTCAGGCATAGAGTGACACATAAATTATGCAAAAAAGAAGCAGAGAACTCTGAGTAGTTCTCAAGTTTAGGTGGAAAGCAGCTCCAGTATAGAGCACTCTCAAAACCAGCAACACTCTAAATTTGCTCACCTCAAATGTCTACTTTTCTATCAAAGGGGCTTATTTACAAGCCTCTCGTGCCACTTTTGCGTCATTTTTAACATGGGAAAAGTGACTTAAGGGTGGCGCAAGGGGCTTGTAAATAAGCCCCTAAGTCTTTAAGCGTAGGATTAGCACAGTGCCATCCATGCCGAGATAGAAAGGGACAAAGGGGCTTATTTACAAGCCCCTTGCGCCACTTTTGCGTCATTTTTAACATGGGAAAAGTGACGTACGGGTGACGCAAGGGGCTAGTAAATAAGCCCCAAAGTCTTTTGCTATTTCTACAGCAAAGTCTTTAAGCATAGGATTAGCACAGTGCTATCCATGCCGAGCTGTAAAATGGCCAAAGCTTTTTACCACTCCAGGCACAGTATTACAGCTCTGGATTGGTTAAAATATCCTCCAAGCCAACCTGAAATGAATATAATCAACCCCTTATTGTAATAAGCAATATGTATGTGTATATGCATGTTTGTACATATGCATGTAAATTATATTTTTTAGCAGAGGGTTGGGGGCTTAACTGCTTGACCAACCAGCTTAAATGCATTATTAATGCTCTTTTAATACTTTATTGATTTTCCTTTTCTCCCTCTTACTTTTGTTTTCTTATTTGAATTATTTTACTTTCGCAAGTACTTACCTTTCAGGAAGGGGAGCCTTCCTGGAAGGTATGGGGCTGCTGGGTTCTGGTTAGAGATCTGTTGTCCCTCCTTTGTTGCTAGGCTCTGGCTGCCAGCACTGTAGTCACGCCCCCTTGAAAGGTGGGCTATTTAGGAATGGCCAATGCGCAGATGCACCGCTGGCGTGATGAAGGCAAACCCTTCTGCATCTGTCCACGCCTGGATGGCACCAGGGGCCAGGACCCCTGCCCGGACGGGACCCTCAGTCATACACTACTCCTCTGGAGAACTCCTCAGTTTGGCGGTGGACTCAGCCGTCGAGTGTCACCATGTCTTGGACATCGCCAGAGGAATCTCCGGGTGTCCTAACTGTGGGTTCACATTCATCAAGCAGCTCAGGGCCCGTCCTCCGAGCGCAACGTTAACACTGAGTAGACCTAAGGCTGATTGTGTTAATTTTAAATTGCCGTTCCTTGGCCAAACATAAGACTGAGATCTTTAACCTTCCCAGGGTTTCTAGCCTGGGCGCGCTGTTTCTAGCGGAAACCTGGCTATCGGATAGTTCTGGCCCTGATATCCTCAGCGCCATTCCTGAGGGCTATGCACTTGTCAGGAAGGATCGCTCCCCTCAAAGGGGCGGGGGTATTGCGATAATTTTTAAACATTGTATAAGCTGCACGTTCACAGACACAGAGCTGAAAGATTGTGAGGCCTCCTTCTTTACCCTGGCCTTCTCTAGCACCTGTGCAATGGTTGGTATTCTTATTTACCGACCCCCTGGTCCCGATACTAATTTTGCTTTTTCATTTGCGGTTTCTCTCAACTCTTATGCTCTGCCCTATAATAACCTGGTGGTCATAGGCAACATGAGCATTCATTTTGAGGATGCCAATTGCCATCTGGCAGCCTCTATCATAAAAGATCTCGATACCCTCTATTATCGCAGCGGGTCATCCACCCACACATATCTTAGGACACTTGCTTGACACATTTTGTGCCAACTCACAGGCTCTGTTTGCTGGAATACCCCTTCCCAACCCGTGGTTCAATCATTATGTGGTCCCCTTTCAAGTAGGGCTCTCAAGTCCACCCACAATACATAAGACCGGCGGGAACTACAAGAACAGGAAGTGGGCCAAGGTCTCCCCACAGTCTTTAAAGTAAGCTTTACAGTCCAAGAAGCTTTAGTTGGGTAAGGATTGTGAATCAGCCAACCAGCTCCTGGATAATTGGATTACCGGGGCCCTCAATAGGGTTGCCCCATTAAAAGATTGTGTAGCACATAGAACCAAGCCCTCTGCAGAATGGTTCAATGCCGAGCTCCTATCCTTAACAAAATCCTGTAAACAACTGGAGCACACTTGGTGCAAAGTTAAGAGTGCCACCAGTAAACAGGACTATCATGCCGCCTTAAAAACTTATCATAAAAGCATTCACACCTCCAGGAGGACCTTTTACACCAATAAAATTGACTCTGCCCACAACTCCGCAAAAGGAACTATTTTCTATTGTTAAATCCTTGACGCTGTTAGATCGGGTCACGATGAAGGCTACCTCTACTTTAGAAAATGTAACTGGATTGGTTAAAATATCCTCCAAGCCAACCTGAAATGAATATAATCAACCCCTTATTGTAATAAGCAATATGTATGTGTATATGCATGTTTGTACATATGCATGTAAATTATATTTTTTTAGCAGAGGGTTGGGGGCTTAACTGCTTGACCAACCAGCTTAAATGCATTATTAATGCTCTTTTAATACTTTATTGATTTTCCTTTTCTCCCTCTTACTTTTGTTTTCTTATTTGAATTATTTTACTTTCGCAAGTACTTACCTTTCAGGAAGGGGAGCCTTCCTGGAAGGTATGGGGCTGCTGGGTTCTGGTTAGAGATCTGTTGTCCCTCCTTTGTTGCTAGGCTCTGGCTGCCAGCACTGTAGTCACGCCCCCTTGAAAGGTGGGCTATTTAGGAATGGCCAATGAGCAGATGCACCGGTGGCGTGATGAAGGCAAACCCTTCTGCATCTGTCCACGCCTGGATGGCACCAGGGGCCAGGACCCCTGCCCGGACGGGACCCTCAGTCATACACTACTCCTCTGGAGAACTCCTCAGTTTGGCGGTGGACTCAGCCGTCGAGTGTCACCATGTCTTGGACATCGCCAGAGGAATCTCCGGGTGTCCTAACTGTGGGTTCACATTCATCAAGCAGCTCAGGGCCCGTCCTCCGAGCGCAACGTTAACACTGAGTAGACCTAAGGCTGATTGTGTTAATTTTAAATTGCCGTTCGTTGGCCAAACATAAGACTGAGATCTTTAACCTTCCCAGGGTTTCTAGCCTGGGCGCGCTGTTTCTAGCGGAAACCTGGCTATCGGATAGTTCTGGCCCTGATATCCTCAGCGCCATTCCTGAGGGCTATGCACTTGTCAGGAAGGATCGCTCCCCTCAAAGGGGCGGGGGTATTGCGATAATTTTTAAACATTGTATAAGCTGCACGTTCACAGACACAGAACTGAAAGATTGTGAGGCCTCCTTCTTTACCCTGGCCTTCTCTAGCACCTGTGCAATGGTTGGTATTCTTATTTACCGACCCCCTGGTCCCGATACTAATTTTGCTTTTTCATTTGCGGTTTCTCTCAACTCTTATGCTCTGCCCTATAATAACCTGGTGGTCTTAGGCAACATGAGCATTCATTTTGAGGATGCCAATTGCCATCTGGCAGCCTCTATCATAAAAGATCTCGATACCCTCTATTATCGCAGCGGGTCATCCACGCATACATATCTTAGGACACTTGCTTGACACATTTTGTGCCAACTCACAGGCTCTGTTTGCTGGAATACCCCTTCCCAACCCGTGGTTCAATCATTATGTGGTCCCCTTTCAAGTAGGGCTCTCAAGTCCACCCACAATACATAAGACCGGCGGGAACTACAAGAACAGGAAGTGGGCCAAGGTCTCCCCACAGTCTTTAAAGTAAGCTTTACAGTCCAAGAAGCTTTAGTTGTGTAAGGATTGTGAATCAGCCAACCAGCTCCTGGATAATTGGATTACCGGGGCCCTCAATAGGGTTGCCCCATTAAAAGATTGTGTAGCACATAGAACCAGGCCCTCTGCAGAATGGTTCAATGCCGAGCTCCTATCCTTAACAAAATCCTGTAAACAACTGGAGCACACTTGGTGCAAAGTTAAGAGTGCCACCAGTAAACAGGACTATCATGCCGCCTTGAAAACTTATCATAAAAGCATTCGCACCTCCAGGAGGACCTTTTACACCAATAAAATTGACTCTGCCCACAACTCCGCAAAAGGAACTATTTTCTATTGTTAAATCCTTGACGCTGTTAGATCGGGTCACGATGAAGGCTACCTCTACTTTAGAAAATGTAACTCCACTGCCCAATTCTTTCATGTCAAGGTGTCAGGTATTTATCAGTCATTCCCAGCATTTGTGAGGGAGTTTGGTAGCCAGAAAGCTTTGAAGGAAGTCCCAGCCGGTATGGAGGGCCTTTCCAGCTACGACCATCCATCCCCGGAAGAACTACGGGCATTGGTTACCAGATTTAAATCAGGCTCTCCCAAGGACCCTAAGATCCTGAAATTAGTCATGGAATCCATCTTGCTGGGACTGAGCAACCTTCTCAACATCTCTCTGGCATCCGGTATGCTGCTTAAATGCTGGAAGCACGCCATTGTTAAACCTCTCCTTAAAAAAACCTCTTTAAACCCTGCTTTACTGGAACATTTCAGACCTATCTCTCTTCCCCCATTTTGCGCCAAAGTCGCTCAGAAACATGTCAATGCTCAACTGACCCATTTATTCGAAGACAACAACTTGTTGCACGAGTCTCAATCTGGTTTCTGTGCTCAATACAGCACCAAATCAGTGCTGCTATTGGCCTCAGAATCACTCAAAGGTGTGGCAGATAAAGGTCATATCGCTGCCTTGATCATGTTGGATCTAAGTGCGGCATTTGACACTGTCTTTCACGGCTTGTTTTTACAATGGCTTCAAGGGGTATGCTCCCTAGCTCTTAAATGGTTAGCCTTTTTCCTTCAAGGGCGTACTTTTCAGGTAGTACAGACTCCTAAAACTTAAGAAGTGTTTCCTCTGCTCCAGGGGGTGTCGCAAGGATCTATGCTAAGCCCTACGTTATTCAACATCTATATGCGCCCCTTGGCAGATGTCATCGTCAAACACAATGTCTCCATGGTATCGTACGCCAATGACACTCAATTGATTATTACTCTTGCCCAGGATGAGGGTGATTTCATAACATTGTCCTCTTTCATCAATAGCATGAACTAATCTGTTATCCTGGAGAATACTGGATCCTGGAGTTACTTATATTCACTGATCTTTTCTTCTGGTTTTGTCTCCTCATACACAACACTATTTTGTCAAGAGTCTTCATTCCATTTAGAATCAAAATGAAAAGCTTCCTCTTCAAAGCAAAGGCCTTATCAACTACTCTCTCAACTCGTTCTTTCTGTTTCACTGCTTCTCTCCTTCTTCTACACTTTTTTAAATTTCTCACTAAACTTACAACCACTTTACTACAATACATCCTGGCTCTGATTTCCTTAAACTTCTTTTGTCCCCTGGTTATGTTGTGTCCATATTTGTTGCAATCTTTTCTCTTCTTCGAATGTGCACTTTGTCCACTCTTGTTGTTTCTCATAGTCATAAATGTATTTTCTTTATTTTTTAATCTGCAATTGTCCACATATATTTTTAAGAAATGACTTTGTCCTCTTACCAGTGGCTCTTTTTTCTTTCAGCGCTTTCTCTGCATTTTTCTTTTGTAACAAATTTCTGCAGCGATACTGTAATTGCGTAGTGATGTATATCTTGTTTTGTAAAAAAAAAAAGTATATTTTAATTTTTACCCTAGCCAACCTACAAACTACTTTACTACTGACTTACACATAATACAAAAACAGTTTTGATGGTACGTTGCAGTTTTAAATCTACAGATGAACCTAGCTATATTACTACATGCACTTACTTCAATATAGGGAACCCAAAGCAAAACACAAAACTTTATTTATTAGTTACCTTTAAACATTTTAGCACCCTGTCCTACAACACAGCAGCACCATATCTCACTTCTAACTTATACATGGTGAAAGACCGGTTTACACCTTCTGTAGTAAATTTTAAAATGAACATCAAGCCAAGGGTGCATTTTTACAAGCCTCATGCACCAAAGCGTCACTTTTTTTGACACACCATTGGCATAATGTGATGCTCCATATTTACAAGGCCACGTAAAGCCACTCTGCATGGCTTTTCGTGGCCTTGTAAATACAGGCCCTTTTCACGCAGCACTTTGCGTAAAAGGAGCATGCCGTGGGTGTTGCTGCGGGTGTTCCCACACAACATTCATGCATTTTGCCACATTCCAGATTTACAACGATTCATACACCTGGTAATGCGTCAGAATTCTACGCCTCCCCAGGGAAGGTGTAGGGAAGCACAACACAGAGAAATACTTTTATTTCTCCTCGTTTTTTCCTCTTTCTATGCATGCTGCATTCTTTAGCACACATAGAAGGAAGAAAACACCTCTCATGATTGTTTTGGTGTAGGAAGGTGTGCCTTCTTACACAAAACCAATCATCCCTGCAACACAGGAACCCTTGCACCATGGTGCAAGGTTGCCTCTATTGGAGCAACATGACAGCCAGTTGTGCGCCAGCACAGGGGAGAGCACAGAGATCCATCATATTGTAAATATCACTCATCCCTGAGCTTTGAAAGTAATGTAGCACAGACAGCCAAATGGCTTGCGGCTCTGCGCCGCATTAACCAAGTGTAGAAGGACATACAGTGTCTCAACACTGTAAATCCAAAAACACAACATATTTGCGTGCCTCTCTACCACTGTGTCACTGGTGCATATAGTATCTCAGTACTTTTCTACTTAAATGTATCAGACTTCAATTTTGGTAAACCCTGAATATAAATCTGCACATTACTCTATATCCAATCATATAGCTTACAAATTCTTCCGAGTGCTTGCAAAGAGTGTGCGACAGATTGCATATATAATTCCCCCCATGGTTCTAAAAGACTACATATTCCTCAGTAAAACTTGTAAATACATGGATTTGTGGTTGAATACATCAATACTCCCTGGATGGTTGAATGAGTGCATAGGTAGTGCATAGGTGATTCCCTGAGGATACAAGTAGTGGCTAGATGATTCCCTGACTGTCATAACTCCATGGGTCATTCCATATCTGCATACTTACTGCATGCGTGTTTGCATGAGTATACCACGAGTATCTGGGTGTTTGAATGAGTGCATGAGTAGAGCCTGAATGATTAGACAAGTGTGTGACTAATGCTTCAATAATTCAATACATGTATAGATACTGGTGAGATGATTAAATGAGTACAACTCTAGTGCCTGGATGATTGTAAGAGTGCATACATAGTATATAGGTGATTTATAGAGTACATGGATAGTGCATACATGATTGTTTAAGTCCATGCATAGCACCTAGCCTATTGGATGAGTTCATAAATAGTGTTTCAGCAATTGGATACTGCCCATTTGCTTTTGGTTGAGTGAACATTTAGTGCCTGGATGTTTCGATAACTACATGGGTAGTGCCTGGATAACTGAATAAGTGCATCAGCAGTTAGATGAGTGCATGACTAGTGTATGAGTGATTGCATGAGTCCTTTGTTAAAGCTTGAGAGATTGGATGAAAGTAAGTGTACTGCTGGGGTGATATATACACACACACACACACACATATATATGTATATGTATCCTGAAAAGACCAAAGGTTAAAGTAACGTTATTGATAGGTGAATTTGTCAGTGTGAACATTCATGTTTTGAACTGAAAAAACCACAGAAATTCCCCAGTTATAGTTAGCAGCGCTAACTATAACATGCGCCTGCGCCATGCACTGCTTATGACCTCATACATGTCATTACTCATGACATGTTCTATGGAATCATTTATGACATAACTGATGACATCTCAAATGACATCATTGATGACTTAACTGATGACCTCATCCAATGAGTGTGCTTGTTTCTATTATATTATTATAGTTTAGAATGTTTTGGATAACTACCATACTATTTTCCACTTAATTTTGTATACATATATATATATATATATTCCAAATGAAAATCACGCACTGTCACCAGCGTGAAAGCAAGCCACTCCAGCCAAACCTTTCAAGTATGAGATTTAATCCAGGCAGAAAAACAAGTACCGCATGACGCGTTTCAATCCTAATGGTCCTTAATCATATGCAGCTATGAGGGATCATTTCACCTGGGTTTTAAATATTCAGGTTGTCAACACAAACGTAGGACTACAGAGTACATGTTCATTTTTCAAGCGCTATGCCTGATTTCTGTCAGCTCTTATGACCCAATCACAGTTTTTTAGTCCAGTACTCTTAGAAATATCGTGCTAATGCATTTTATCTCAAATGATATTCGAGTTACTTGATTGGGCTCCTTATTTGTAACATTAATGGACTCCAATGTCCATAATGCATTGCAGCTGGGTATCAAAACGTGGTAGATTCCTTCATTGTGAACTGTTTTCACCAGCTTCGGTAAGTATCAATAAAACAAAGATGCCATCCCATGCTTCAAAAGGATCAAGTTCCATGTATTGCACAATGGCAGAAATGTCTCACTATATATATATATAAATTCATTGAAAAAAACCAAAGGTTACAGAGACGTTATAGTTAGGCTCAGGTTTCACTCATACAAAACCAGAGAAATTTAGCAGTTATGGTTAGCTGAGCTAACTATAACTTGCGCCCCGCAATGCACTGCTCATGACCTCACATATTATATCACTCATGACATGGTCAGTGACATATCTGATGACATCTCAAATAACATCACTGATGACATCACTGATGACATCATCCAGTGACTGTGAGTGTATTAAAAAAGTTTATGAGTCTTAAATATATATACCAAGGTGTATTCGTGAATCAGTGGGTATATGAGTGCCTGTATGAATGATTCAGTCGGTGCATGACTGACTGTATAAGTGAGTGATTAGGTGTCTCAGTGAATGTATGGGTGAGTGACTAGGTTGTGTGAATGTCTGTATCAGTTCATCAGTTGGTGTCTAAATGGTTGTATAGGTGTGTGAGTGGGTATGTGAGTTTCTGTATGGGTGAGTGATTGGTTGTCTAAGTACAGGTACAGGTGTCTCAATGTCTGTGTGGGTGGGTGAGGGTGTGTGTAATTGCCTGCATGGATGAGTGTGTGGGTGAGTCAGTGGCTCTATGGGTTAGTGAGTGTGTGTGCAAGGGGCTGTATGGGTGAGTGGGTGTGCGAATGGCTATGTCAGTGAGTGAATGAATGTGTCAGTGGTTTGTGGGTGAGTAACTGCATATGTGAAAGGCAGTATAGGTGAGCCTTGGAGTATATGAGTGATTGTATGTGTGAGTGGCTATATGGGTGAGTGTGTGCTTGTGTCAGTTACTTTATAGGTGAGTGAGTATGTGTTAGTATCTGTATGAATAAGTGAGTGGTTGTGTGTATAACTGTATAGGTGAGTAAGTGTCTGTGTGATTGACTCTATGGGTGAGTGAGTAGGGGTGTGAGTAGTTCTATGGGTGACTGACAGTATGTGACTTGCTTTATGGGTGAGTGAGTGGATATTTCAGTGGCTGTATTGGTGAGTGAGTTGGTGTATGAGTGGCTATATGGGTGACTAAGTGGATGTGTGTGTAGACCTATGAATAAGTGAGTGGGTGTGTAAGTACTGGTATGGGTGTGTCAGTGGTTTTGAGAATGGTAGTGTGGAAGTTGGAGTGGGTATATGAAAGGTTATATTGGGGTATGAGTAGGTGCAACAGAGATTCTGTGGATAATGTCATCAGTGATGTTATCAGTGATGTCATTTGATATGGCATCAGTGATATCATGAGTGATGTCACTTACCATATCATGAGTGATGTAATATGTGAGGTCAAAAGCAGTGCAATGCGGGGGGATCAGTTATAGTTAGCTCAGCTAATTATAACTGCTGAATTTCTCTGGTTTTCTATGAGTGAAACCTGAGCCTAACTATAATGTCTGTGTAACCTTTGGTTTTTCCAGTGAATTATATATATATTGTATCAACAATTGTCTGTTCCAAAATCCTCCAAAACAGTCTCCGACACTCCACAGGATTGAAGTTTTCAAATAACTTTTACTAGCGTGACCGCACGTGATGCATTTCAGCTGACCCACAGACCTTTCTCAAACTAGCGAAACACCATTTTGGAAATATTCAAATACATGCAGTTTGTTCAATGTTAAAAATAGACATAAAAGAGACACTCATTTCATCTATTCTCATGATGCAGAAACCTTGGAGTTGAAATACATTATACAACATCAGAAGATAAATAATCAAAAACATTTTACCATATGAAAATTCTATTACAAATTCTCATAAAAAAGTTCATGCCGTAAAGACTTTTTAAATGCTATTATTCTAAAGTAAAGTGCTCTTGTGCAAAATATACTTGGGAACATAAATCCTTGTGTTCCGAATGCAGAAACAATTAACTGCCAATAAAAGATATATAAAAAGCACAATTACACATTAACAGTCTAACACGGGCACTATATGACATAATCACTCCCAACCTCTGAACAAATTCAGTTGCACAATTCATACTAAAGACTGCTCAATAATACCTCGATGCAGTCTACATTTACGTGATTAAAATGATGCCCTAGTGGGCGAACAGATGAAAATTATGTATAACATATATTTAACCCAGAGGTTCCAATATATAAATATCAACCATACATCTGTGGAAAATAAACTTACTAAGATGTTATACCACTTCTAAAATGGAAAAAAAACATAATTATTTTATACGAAGTTCACAGTCATTTCTCTCCATGGTTTACAATTCTCAATATATAACCATCAATACCTGTGTGTCTCCACTAACAAATTTCCCAAACTGCTAAAACACAATAGACATACGTCAAAACAAAACACAATTCATCACTGAAAATGTTTACTAGCTGGCTAGGAACACAGATGAGGAGGCATTCAGATACCTATTGTTCACAGGTATACATGAAGTTCTTCTTCAGTATTACATCCTGTGGGTATCTTACTGTTCAAATTTAATATATATCTTGATTCAAGTCTCCTTAGACACTGCTCCCTATGGCTACCTCTTATATTAGAAGGCACAGAGTCAATCACAAAGTAACTCAACTTGGAAACATTACCATTATGAACTTCTTCAAAATGGCGTGCTACAGGGTAACTTCGGTCTCTATTTTTTATTGCCCTAATATGCTGTAAAATTCTTAAAGGCACCTTCAAAACCTTGCATCCCAACATACATTTTTGGGCATGTACACTTAAGGACATACACCACAAAATCACTTTTACAGTGAAAAAGCTCTCAGATCTTATAACTCATATTAGTGAGCGGTGACACCACGTTTTAGTGTTAACACCTTAGTGACAGGCCTTAAATCTATGACAGCGCTTCAACCCAGGGTTCTCTGTCTGCCAATTCTCTGGGGCCTGCATTTCAGGACTTGTGACTATCAACTCCTGTCGCATTGATTTAGCACAACGGAAAGTCATAAGTGGCCTAGTCTGTACTTTATGCCCTATAATAGGATCACTCCTAATAAGGTGCAAACGTCTAGAGAAATTTTTCAAACCTTTTGATGTTCTGTACTGAACCCTGTAATCATTCTTAACTCATGGTGAGTTCCACTCATATGCTCTTTTCTCTTGGATGTATCTCTCCTCTGAAAGAGGACATTCTCACAATCCTTTTGATTGACCCTGTGTATGGCGTTATCCACTACTTCACAGCTGTACTCTTGCTCTAGGAATCTATCTTCTACTTCTTCTTGCACTTCCCCTAGCAGTTGTTTGTCACTACAATTGTGCATCATTCTCAAATTCTATGCATAGGGGATACTAAACTTGAGTTTGTTATGGTGAAAGTGGCGTGTGTGCAATAAAGAATTGCCCAATGGTAGTTTCCTGAATGTTTTAGTATGGATTTTGTCATCTTTAACAAGCACAGTTAGATCCAAAAAGTGAACCTCACTTTTACTTATGGTGGAGGTAAAATGCAAATTCAGAACATTATTGTTGAGTCTGTCAATAAAATGTTTTGCTGTTATCTCTGTCCCCTCCAAATGACAAAAAGGTAATAAAAAAAATGTCCATAAGACCACGTTTTCTGACCACTCCAAGGCCTAATCATTGGAGAGCACCTGCTCCTCCCACCAGCCCATATGCAAATTAGCATAGCTGGGGGCTAAGCAGTTGCCCATAGCTGTTCCCCTCTTCTGCCTGTAAATCATCTTGTAAAATAGAAAAACGTTATTATACTGACACCAATGTATCATAGACAGTATCATTTGGAGTGCTGCAAAAGGCCAAACAGTCTGTTTCCCAAGAAATACTCAACAGCTCTAAGACCATTACAGGGGGAAATGCTCATATTGACTGATGTAACATCCATTGCAATTAGAACATAGGACTCCTCCCAATAGACATCATATATTAGGATTGATTTTGTACATGATCCTGCAAGAAAAAATTAATACATTTGGACGTATTCTCGAACAATCCACCGATGGCAGATATAATTGGCCTACCCAGTGGATTAATGATATTTTTATGGACATTTGGTTTGAGGTATAACGCAGGTGTGATTGGGCTTTCCACTTATAAGGATTGGTACTCATCTTGGGTAATTAAGCCTAGCGCACGCCAACGTGATAATTCTGTAGTGTAAGCTACCCTCACTCCCATCATATCAGATTTAGTTGCTATACTGTAACATTCAATGTCACATAACTGCTGCAGAGCTTCAGCCTTGTACATGGTAAGCGGCCAGAGAACAATGTTTCCTCCCTTATCTGACTGCCTAATCACCACATCTTGCCTGTTGCGTAATTTCTCCATGTTATACTAAATGGTGCAGTTGTCTCTTGTTTTTTCTCCATCGACAACTACCTCCTGCTGTAAATTTTTAAGATCTTGAATCTCATGTTCAGAGAAGATATCAATGAAGTCTCTCAGCAGTATGGGCATAAAAACAGACTTGGGTTTGAAAGGCGTAGGTGTACTGTCATATACATCCAAGCCCTGTGCATCAAATAGCACTTGCTCCATTGTTATTTCATTCTGACCAAGAATCTCACGCTCTAGTTGATCAAGTTGGATCATTATTTGTGCATCTGATACTTGGATGTTGGAGGCTCCCTCATTCCTAGTTCCACTGATGTTACTGACATAGGTTGTTTGTTCAAGAAATATTTATATAACTTCATTTTTCTGATAAATTTAAACAAATCTATCCTTGTTTGGCTGTAGCTGAATTTTGTGAGCACACAGAATGAGAGACCTAAAGATAGCATGACTTCTTCCTCGTGGGACAGTTCAACATCCGATAAATTAATGATGGTTTGGGTAACCCCTTGATTTACTTCTTCTGTTGCTTGGTCTGTTTGGGCTTGTAAGCCTGTTTGCCTATTTGCACTTATTCTGACTCTGCTCTGTATATTCTTTCTGTTTTTTCTCTTCCTCGGCCCATGGTGGATTTTTTGCGGTTCGGTCAGGGTTGCAAATTTCTGTCTAACTATATAAAATTGAGATCTTTTATAACTGTGGGAATGTCCTAGTGCACCCTGACCCTGTTGAACTTCCTTCCTCCGGATTAGTTATGACCCCAGAGCTGAATTCTGAACTTGTTTCATTATAGTTGGACTGGACGCTGCTTAATGACTTCTCAGACATTTTCTGTCTGCGTATTGTGTCATAATGCCTTGAAAATGTATAGATTCGTCCTTTTAAATAATCTTGCTTATCACGTGTGAATTTCACTGCTTTCTATCTCTGACAACCTGTACAAGTTTGGTCAACCGTCCTTTCATCTCTGTATCAAATTTCTCCAAAGTCTCTTTATCCACACTATTGCTCAGTTCTTGTCTTAATGGCTCTATTTCTTCAAGCTGTTTATTTCACTCAAGTTCAGGATACTTGATGAGTATTGCCATCACTCTTTGAAATGTCTCTGAGCTGTTTTCCACCCACTCCTGAAGCATGTCTGGGTTTAGGCTTTCATACGTACGCGCAATTAAGGCACGCAGGCCTCTTAGGATCTGCCCCACCTCTAAATACTTGGTAAGATACTTGCATTCCCACAACTTTGAAATTTCACTTTTATTGAGTTTTTAAAGTCTTCTCAACTTGCTGTGCACGTCCATGGCTGCAGCTGTGGTCCCTCGAACAGCAAATGTCACCTCGGGAGCAGCTGCGTCTTCACTGAACATATTTTCAGCCACCTCCTCTCTCTCCCTTAGCCAGTTTGAGGTCATATTGCCTGTTCTCTTTATAATCCGATCCTGTGCCCGCTGCCTGTAATATAGCAACACCTCTCTTGAATCTCCTTTAACTATAATTCCATAGTGCTTTTGCGGGTGGCTTACCTGGAGTTCTGGGTGTCCTCCGACACTCCAGCTACTGGTTGCAGCTCACATCTTGCAGTTCCCACATCGGTTGATGCAAAGGCTTGGGGGGGCTCCGCGGAGTACAGTCAAAATACAAAATGCCTTCACTGCTGATGACCGTGGTGCTCCCATATGAGGGGCGTGTTGGATTCTGGCACCAGTGTACTTGGATTCAAATTGTTAACATTTGTCTGTTACAAATCCTCCAAAACAGACTCCGACACTCCACAGGATTAAAGTTTTCAAATATCTTTAATTGGCGTGACCACAAGTTACATGTTTTGGCTGACTCACCAGCCTTTTTTCAAACTAGTGAAATGCTATATATATATATATATATATATATATATATATATATATATATATATTCTCTGAAAAAACCATAGGTTTCAGGGACGTTATAGTTAGAAATTAGCATTTAAAAAACCTTACAAATTCACTGAAAAAACCACAGGTTTCAGGGACGTTAAAGTTAGTTGGACATTTCACTCGTACAAAACCAGAGAAATTCGGTCGTTATAGTTAGTTGAGCTAAATGCAAATTTCTAACTATAACGTCCCTGAAAGCTATGGTTTTTTCAGTGAATTTCAAAGGTTTTTTAAATGCTAATTTCTAACTATAACGTCCCTGAAACCTATTGTTTTTTTCAGTGAATTTCAAAGGTTTTTTAAATGCTAATTTCTAACTATAACGTCCCTGAAACCTATGGTTTTTTCAGTGAATTTCAAAGGTTTTTTAAATGCTAATTCCTAACTGTAACGTCCCTGAAACCTATGGTTTTTTCAGTGAATTTCAAAGGTTTTTTAAATGCTAATTTCTAACTATACCTACAGAGGTAGGACATGTGCAGAAAGAGGAAGAAAAGCGCAGCAAGAAGCAAGAGAAATGCAGAAAGAGGCAACAGAAGTCCAGAAAGATGAAGAAAGGTGCATAAAGAAGCAAGAGCTATGCAGAAAGAACCAACAGAGGTGCAGAAAGAGGCCTTGTTGCAAAGTCATCCTGTGCCCCCAACTTTTTGCTGACTGGTACTGGTGGTAACTGACTCTGACTAACCAGGCCCGGAGCCAGTGCTATGCTGACAGACACTTAGAATACATTGAAAACACCTACATACACTAGGGTACACTATGGGTTGGGGTACCCCTGTGATTGGCATGACCTCTCCTGTAAGGCCCTAGTACACAATAGGGCAGGGGGATTAAAACTACCTCTAAGTCAGAGGTGCAGAAAGAGGCAAGAGAAGTGCAGAAAGAAGCAACAGAGGTGCCAAAACCGGCAGGAGAGGTGCAGAAAGAAGCAAGTGAAGTGCAGAAAGAGGTAGGAGAGGTGAACAGAGGCAAGAGAGGTACAGAAAGAGGCAGTAGGGGTGCAGCAAGAAGGAAGAGATGTGTAGAAAATGGCAAGGGAATTGCTGACAGAAGCAACAGACGTGTAGAAAGAAGCAAGAGAAGTGCAGAAAGAGGCAAGTGAGGTGCAGAAAGAAGCAAGAGCAGTGCAGAAAGAACCAACAGAGGTGCAAAAAGAGACAAGAGGGGTGCAGAAAAAGGTAGGCGAGGTGAACAAAGAGGCAAGAGAGGTGCAGAAAGAGGCAGGAGGGGTGCAGAAAGAAGGAAGAGAAGTGCAGAAAGAAGCAAACAGAGGTGCTGAAAGAGGCGCGAAGGGTGCAGAAAGAGCAAGAGAAGTGCAGAAAGAACCAACAGAGGTACAGAAAGAGGCAAGAGAGGTGGAGAAACAGGCAGGAAAGGTGCAGAAATAGGGAACGGGATACAGAAAGAGGGAAGAGAGGTGCAGAAAGAGAAAAGAGGGGTGCAGAAAGAGGAAAGAGGGGTGCAGAAAGAAGCAAATGAGGTATAGAAAGAGGCAACAGAGGTGCATAAAGATGCAGGAGAGGTGCAGAAACAAGCAAAAGAAGTGCAGAAAGGGGCAAGAGAATTGCTGAAAGAAGCAACAGAGGTGTTGAAAGAAGCAAGAGAAGTGCAGAAAGAGGCAAGTGAGGTGCAGAAAGAGGCAAGAGAGGAGTAGAAAATGGCAAGAGAACAGCAGAAAGAGGCAAGCGGGATGCAAAAAAGGGAAGATGGGTGCAGAAAGAAGCAAGAGAGGTGCAGAAAGAAGCAAGAGAAGTGCAAAAAGAGGCACTTGAGGTGCAGAAAGAGGCAGAGAGGTACAGAAAGAGGCTCGAGAAGTGCAGAAAGAGGCAAGAGAGTTGCAGAAACAGGCAGGAAAGGTGCAGAAAGAGGGAACAGAGTACAGAAAGAGGCAAGAGAGGTGCAGAAAGAGAAAAGAGAGGTGCAGAAAGAGAAAAGAGGGGTGCAGAAAGAGGTAAGAGGGGTGCAGAAAGAAGCAGAGCAGTGCAGAATGAACCAACGGAGGTGCAAAAAGAGGCAAGAGGAGTGCAGAAAGAGGTAGGAGAGGTTGCTGTTAAACTCTGTGTCAGTTGCTGACCGGCAACTTAGAGCTTGATGCGTGCTGTGAAAGGGCGGGGCACACTCCTGGAGCAATCGGCTCCCGCGTGACATTGCGGGGCTGCCATTTTCAGAGGTCAGCAAGCTATTCTTTTGCTGCACCGGCACACTACAAATGTGCGCGCTGACGTGGACGAGCAGCGGACATGTGCAGCGGGCGCGCTGCTGGCGCGTCAAAGGTGCGCCTAAGGCAAGCCCGTCTGTGCCCGCCTGCGCACCGCCCGCGCTCAGCGCTAGCCACGCTGCCCGTTTCCCACCGGAAAAGGGACCAGTTATAAGGTATTCTCGGGCCCAATTGTTGGATTTAAATGAGGGTAGATGTGGACCGGATTGCAAGCTGATATCTATGCACTCTAGAGATGCCACCATACCTTTCACCTGTTCTAACTGTCACAGACCACTTCCCCATATCCTCAAACAGAGAGTCAAACCCAGCATACCTATAGAGCCCTCCACTGTGACCGCCATTACTAAACCCAAGGACTACGGGATTAAATGTCTACTGGTAAATGCCAGATCCTTTGTGAAACACAGCTTTGAGTGCGCCAGACTCCTAGAGGAGCAAGATATAAAACTGGCTTTCATCACAGAAACCTGGATGGATAAGGCCTCAGGGCCAGACCTAGTGGCAGCCACTCCACCTGGTTTCCTGTGTTCCACCTTGAATAGGCCAACAGGGAGTGGAGGGGGGCTAGCAATAATTCACCACAACACCATTAAACTAGCATGCAAGACAATTAAAAACACAGCCTGCAAAGCACTTTCATTCAATGTAGGCCTATCGCCCCACCACTCCTTCAAGGGGATCCTGTTGTACCGAACACCAGGGTCCAAAACCTCATTTTTAACCACACTAGGAACTCTACTAGAAGAAGGACTCTGCTCCAACTCATTTACCATCCTGGGGGACTTTAATTTCTACCCGGAAGCCACCATAGACCCAGATACTAAAGTCTTATTAGACTTGATGGGCAGCGCAAATCTTACCCAACTTGTAAACGAGCCCACCCACACGGCAGGTCACACCTTGGATGGGGTCTTTTCCAACCACCCTTTTTTAACCTATACAGGGACGGTAACTCTGGTCTGGACCGACCATGTAGGAATATTATTTGAAGTTATCACCCCAGTGGACCACCACAAGCCAGGGGGTGGGTCAAATCAGATAAAAACAAGGGCCTGGAATAAAGTGGTAGGATCTGAATTACAGGAACTACTTAAGACCACCATGCGGCCGCAGCCAACAAAGGTCTAAGACGCCGCCGAATGGTATACTCAATGGGCCGAGTCACCCTGCAAAAAACTAGCCCCGGTTAAACTCATGCATCCCAAACGAGTTTCACCAACTGCACCTTGGTATTCAGAGGAGTTTAGAAAACAGAAACTTACCTGCAAATGGCTAGAATGCAATTGGTGAAGGAAATATAACACAGCCGATAAAGAACCCTATAAGCAAAGCCTCACTGCATATAAACAAGCCGTTTTTAATGCAAAAAACTCTTCTTTATCAATAAAATCAACCTAGCAAGAAACTCCTCCAAACTCCTCCGAACTTTACAAAACCGTAGCTAGGCTGGCAACCCCAAACACACCTAGGGTCGAATCAAGCCAAGAACTGAGTGAAAAAATTGCAAGGTTCTTCCAGAACAAGGTAGAAGTCATTTTCTCTGCCTTCAATGAACTCCCACAAGGAGCTACAGGAAACCCGATGACATGTACTAAAAAAGGCACAGATGCATGTCCCACATTGAAGAAATTTGCCCAGCTTGGTATCAACGAGACAAAGAAGCTTCTGGGCTCCATCAAGTCAGGATCCCCCTACAACCCCTGTTCAGTGATGGTAGCCAACCTAGCCACAGAACCCATTGCCACTATACTGACATCAGTATTCAATACCATGTTTGAACTAGGAGATTTCCCCAGGTCATGGAAAATGGCCTCAATACTCCCATTGCTGAAAGAAAATAATTTGGACCCAAAGGATCCAAACAACTATAGACCAATCTCCCGCCTTCCGTTGCCAGCAAAAATGGTGGAGAAAGAAATAAATGCTCAGCTGAGTGCCTTTCTCTACGAGAATAAGCTATTGGACCCCACTCAGTATGGGTTCAGAGAAGGGCACAGTACCGAGATCGCCTTGATTAAATCAACAGCTGAAATTAGGAAAGTCTTGGACCAGGGAGGCGAGGCAAGAGAGGAGTAGAAAATGGCAAGAGAGCAGCAGAAAGAGGCAAGAGGATGCAAAAAAGGGAAGATGGGTGCAGAAAGAAGCAAGAGGGGTGCAGAAAGAAGCAAGAGAGGTGCATAAAGAAGCAAGAGAAGTGCAAAAAGAGGCACTTGAGGTGCAGAAAGAGGCAGAGAGGTACAGAAAGAGGCTTGAGAAGTGCAGAAAGAGGCAAGAGAGGTGCAGAAACAGGCAGGAAAGGTGCAGAAAGAGGGAACAGGGGTGCAGAAAGAGGTAAGAGAGGTGCAGAAAGAGAAAAGAGGGGTGCAGAAAGAGGCAAGAGGGGTGCAGAAAGAAGCAGAGCAGTGCAGAATGAACCAACGGAGGTGCAAAAAGAGGCAAGAGGAGTGCAGAAAGAGGTAGAAGAGGTTGCTGTTAAACTCTGTGTCAGTTGCTGACCGGCAACTTAGAGCTTGATGCGCGCTGTGGGAGGGCGGGGCACACTCCTGGAGCAAGCGGCTCCTGCATGACATTGTGGGGCTGCCATTTTCGGAGGTCAGCAGGCTAGTCTTTTGCTGTACCGGCACACTACAAATGTGCGCGCTGACGTGGACGCGCAGCGGACGTGCGCAGCGGGCGCGCCACTGGCGCGCCTTTGGCGCGCCTATGGCAAGCCCGTCTGCGCCCGTCCGCGCACTGCCCGCACTCAGTGCTAGCCACGCTGCCCGTTTCCCACCAGAAAAGGGACCAGTTATAAGGTATTCTCGGGCCCAATTGTTGGATTTAAATGAGGGTAGATGTGGACCGGATTGCAAGCTGATATCTATGCACTCTAGAGATGCCACCATACCTTTCACCTGTTCTAACTGTCACAGACCACTTCCCCAAATCCTCAAACAGAGAGTCAAACCCAGCATACCTATGGAGCCCTCCACTGTGACCGCCATTACTAAACCCAAGGACTATGGGATTAAATGTCTACTGGTAAATGCCAGATCCTTAGTGAAACACAGCTTTGAGTGCGCCAGACTCCTAGAGGAGCAAGATATAAAACTGGCTTTCATCACAGAAACCTGGATGGATAAGGCCTCAGGGCCAGACCTAGTGGCAGCCACTCCACCTGGTTTCCTGTGTTCCACCTTGAATAGGCCAACAGGGAGAGGAGGGGGGCTAGCAATAATTTACCACAACACCATTAAACTAGCATGCCAGACAATTAAAAACACAGCCTGCGAAGCGCTTTCATTCAACGCAGGCCTATCGCCCCACCACTCCTTCAAGGGGATCCTGTTGTACCGACCGCCAGGGTGCAAAACCTCATTTTTAACCACACTAGGAACTCTACTAGAAGAAGGACTCTGCTCCAACTCATTTACCATCCTGGGGGACTTTAATTTCTACCTGGAAGCCGCCGTAGACCGTAATACTAAAGTCTTATTAGACTTGATGGGCAGCGCAAATCTTACCCAACTTGTAAACGAGCCCACCCACACGGCAGGTCACACCTTGGATGGGGTCTTTTCCAACCACCCTTTTTTAACCTATACAGGGACGGTAACTCTGGTCTGGACCGACCATGTAGGAATATTATTTGAAGTTATCACCCCGGTGGACCACCACAAGCCAGGGGGTGGGTCAAATCAGATAAAAATAAGGGCCTGGAATAAAGTGGTAGGATCTGAATTACAGGAACTACTTAAGACCACCATGCGGCCGCAGCCAACAAAGGTCAAAGACGCCGCCGAATGGTATACTCAATGGGTCGAGTCAGCCTGCAAAAAACTAGCCCCGGTTAAACTCATGCATCCCAAACGAGTTTCACCAACTGGACCTTGGTATTCAGAGGAGCTTAGAAAACAGAAACTTACCTGCAAACGGCTAGAACGCAATTGGCGAAGGAAATATAACACAGCCGATAAAGAACCCTATATGCAAAGCCTCACTGCATATAAACAAGCCGTTTTTAATGCAAAAAAACTCTTCTTTATCAATAAAATCAACCTAGCAAGAAACTCCTCCAAAGAACTCTACAAAACCGTAGCTAGGCTGGCAACCCCAATCACACCTAGGGTCGAATCAAGCCAAGAACTGAGCGAAAAAATTGCAAGGTTCTTCCAGAACAAGGTAGAAGTCATTTTCTCTGCCTTCAACGAACTCCCACAAGGAGCTACAGGAAACCCGATGACATGTACTAAAAAAGGCACAGAAGCATGTCCCACATTGAAGAAATTTGCCCCGCTTGGTATCAATGAGACAAAGAAGCTTCTGGGCTCCATCAAGTCAGGATCCCCCTACGACCCCTGTCCAGTGATGGTAGCCAACCTAGCCACAGAACCCATTGCCACTATACTGACATCAGTATTCAATACCATGTGTGAACTAGGAGATTTCCCCAGGTCATGGAAAATGGCCTCAATACTCCCATTGCTGAAAGAAAATAATTTGGACCCAAAGGATCCAAACAACTATAGACCAATCTCCCGCCTTCCGTTGCCAGCAAAAATGGTGGAGAAATAAATAAATGCTCAGCTGAGTGTCTTTCTCTACGAGAATAAGCTATTGGACCCCACTCAGTATGGGTTCAGAGAAGGGCACAGTACCGAGATCGCCTTGATTAAATCAACAGAAGAAATTTGGAAAGTCTTGGACCAGGGAGGCGAGGCTGACCTCATTATGCTGGACCTATCCGCGGCCTTCGACACGGTCCATCATGACCTCCTGATGGACCGTTTGTCGGAGGCTGGAGTCAAAGGCAAGGCATGGAAGCTACTAAAAGCGTTTCTAACAGACAGGAAACAAATAGTAGCCTTAGGGAATTTTTATTTCAATCCTTTTTCGCTGCCATGTGGAGTCCCTCAGGGATCGTCCCTTAGCCCGACCCTCTTTAATATATATGTGGCACCCCTGGCCCATTCAAATTAGAACTCATGGTTTTAGCCTTACCTCATATGCAGATGACACACAAATTGTAGTGTCGCTGCTACCAGGGCAGGAAGCAGGGATGGGCAAAAGATTTCATGACTGCATGAGGGCAGTCAAATCTTGGATGTCACAGAATTGCCTAAAACTAACCTCAGGCAAAACCGAGATCCTAATGTTCGGAAATAAGCCCAACTTCTGGACCCCAGACTGGTGGCCAGCAGAACTGGGCATCCTCCCCAAAGCACGAGGAAGGCAAAAAATTTGGGGGTACTGGTAGATGACAGATTGACCTTTGAGGATCAGATAAATGTCACGACCTCGGCCACCTTTTACTCCCTCAAACTGCTTAAAAAGGTCAAACCTTTCCTGCCAGAAGACAGCCTACGAACAGTCGTATCATCCCTCATCTTATCACGGTTGGACTACTGTAATGGGCTCTACCTAAATATGCAAGAGCGGCATCTAAATAGATTGCAGACTCTGCAAAACGTGGCAGCAAGACTAGTGACTGGCACCCCCAAATTCGAATTGGTAGCCAAAGAAATCAAAACACTACACTGGCTGCCCAATAGGAATCGGGTGCAATTCAAGTCACTATGTATTGTCTTTAAGGCACTACATGGGCTGGGCCCTGCCTACCTAACACACCAGTTCAAATGGTACACCCCCACAAGAACTCTACGCTCTCTTGGTGCCAAACTGGTGAGCATACCACCCGTAAAGAAAGCCTCGTGGGGAGGGAGAAGTTTCATCACAGGTGCGGCCAAAGCATGGAATGCCCTCCCCTGGAGTTTGAGGAACTCCTCCGACCTCCTCGCTTTCAGGAAGCAACTGAAAACGTGGCTCTTTAAACCATGGTCCCCTCCAGCTACACGTCCGTGCTACCCTGTCTCAATAGAGTTAAGCTATCAGCGCCAGGACGCCCTTGGGTAATCGCGCGCTTTACAAGTATTACTAACATAACATAACATAACAAAGAGGCAAGAGAGGTACAGAAAGAGGCAGTAGGGGTGCAGAAAGAAGGAAGAGATGTGCAGAAAGTGGCAAGGGAATTGCTGATAGAAGCAACAGACATGTAGAAAGAAGCAAGAGAAATGCAGAAAGAGGCAAGTGAGGTGCAGAAAGAAGCAAGAGCAGTGCAGAAAGAACCAACAGAGGTGCAAAAAGAGACAAGAGGGGTGCAGAAAAAGGTAGGAGAGGTGCACAAAGAGGCAAGAGAGGTAAAGAAAGAGGCAGGAGGGGTGCAGAAAGAAGGAAGAGAAGTGCAGAAAGAAGCAAACAGAGGTGCTGAAAGAGGCGCGAAGGGTGCAGAAAGAGCAAGAGAAGTGCAGAAAGAACCAACAGAGGTACAGAAAGAGGCAAGAGAGGTGGCGAAACAGGCAGGAAAGGTGCAGAAAGAGGGAACAGGGGTGCAGAAAGTGGGACGAGAGGTGCAGAAAGAGAAAAGAGGGGTGCAGAAAGAAGCAAGAGGGGTGCAGAAAGAAGCAAATGAGGTGTAGAAAGAGGCAACAGAGGTGCATAAAGATGCAAGAGAGGTGCAGAAACAAGCAAAAGAAGTGCAGAAAGAGGCAAGAGCATTGCTGAAAGAAGCAACAGAGGTGTTGAAAGAAGCAAGAGAAGTGCAGAAAGAGGCAAGTGAGGTGCAGAAAGAGGCAAGAGAGGAGTAGAAAATGGCAAGAGAACAGCAGAAAGAGGCAAGAGGGATGCAAAAAAGGGAAGATGGGTGCAGATAGAGGCAAGAGAGGTACAGAAAGAGGCAAGGGAAGTGCAGAAACAGGTAAGAGAAATGCACAAAGAGGCAAGAGAGGAGCAGAAAGAGGCAAGAGAGGTGTAGAAAGAAGCAAAAGAAGTGCAGAAAGAGGCAGGAGGGGTGTAGAAAGAAGCAAGTGAGGTGCAGAAAGAGGCAACAGAGGAGCAGAAAGACGCAAGAGAGGTGCAGAAACAAACAAGAGAAGTGCAGAAAGAGGCAAGAGAATTGCTGAAAGAAGCAAGAGTAGTGCAGAAAGAACCAACAGAGGTACAAAAAGAGGCAAGAGGGGTGCAGAAAGAGGCACAAGGGGTGCAGAAAGAAAGAAGAGAAGTGCAGAAAGAAGCAACAGAGGTGCTGAAATAGGCGTGAAGGGTGCAGAAAGAGCAAGAGAAGTACAGAAAAAAGCAACAGAGGTACAGAAAGAGGCAAGAGAGGTGCAGAAACAGGCAGGAAAGGTGCAGAAAGAGGGAAGAGAGGTGCAGAAAGAGGGGAGAGGGGTGCAGAAAGAGGCAAGAGGGGTGCAGAAAGAATCAAGTGAGGTGCAGAAAGAGGCAACAGAGGTGCAGAAAGACGCAAGAGAGGTGCAGAAACAAGCAAGAGAAGTGCAGAAAGAGGTAAGTGAGGTACAGAAAGAAGCAAGAGCAGTGCATAAAGAACCAACAGAGGTGCAAAAAGAAGCAAGAGGGGTGCAGAAAGAGGTAGGAGAAGTGCACAAAGAGGCAAGAGAGGTACAGAAAGAGGCAGCAGGGTGCAGAAAGAAGGAAGAGAAGTACAGAAAGAGGCAAGAGAATTGCTGAAAGAAGCAACAGAGGTGTACAAAGAAGCAATAAAAGTACAGAAAAAGGCAAGTGAGGTGCAGAAAGAAGCAAGAGCAGTACAGAAAGAACCAACAGAGGTACAAAAAGAGGCAAGAGGGGTGCAGAAAAAGGTGGGCAAGGTGCACAAAGAAGCAAGAGAGGCACAGAAAGAGGCACGAGGGGTGCAGAAAGAAAGAAGAGAAGTGCAGAAAGAAGCAACAGAGGTGCTGAAATAGGCGTGAAGGGTGCAGAAAGAGCAAGAGAAGTACAGAAAAAAGCAACAGAGGTACAGAAAGAGGCAAGAGAGGTGCAGAAACAGGCAGGAAAGGTGCAGAAAGAGGGAAGAGAGGTGCAGAAAGAGGGGAGAGGGGTGCAGAAAGAGGCAAGATGGGTGCAGAAAGAATCAAGTGAGGTGAAGAAAGAGCCAACAGAGGTGCAGAAAGACACAAGAGAGGTGCAGAAACAAGCAAGAGAAGTGCAGAAAGAGGCAAGTGAGGTACAGAAAGAAGCAAGAGCAGTGCATAAAGAACCAACAGAGGTGCAAAAAGAGGCAAGAGGGGTGCAGAAAGAGGCAAGAGAAGTGCAAAAAGAGGCAATTGAGGTGCAGAAAGAGGCAAGAGAGGTACAGAAAGAGGCTCGAGAAGTGCATAAAGAGGCAAAAGATGTGCAGAAACAGGCAGTAAAGGTGCAGAAAGAGGGAACAGGGGTGCAGAAAGAGGCAAGGGAGGTGCAATAAGAGGCAAGAGGAGTGCAGAAAGAGGTAGGAGAGGTGCACAAAGAGGCAAGAGAGGTACAGAAAGAGGCAGGAGGGGTGCAGAAAGAAGGAAGAGATGTGCAGAAAGTGGCAAGGGAATTGCTGATAGAAGCAACAGACATGTAGAAGGAAGCAAGAGAAGTGCAGAAAGAGGCAAGTGAGGTGCAGAAAGAAGCAAGAGCAGTGCATAAAGAACCAACAGAGGTGCAAAAAAGAGGCAAGATGGGTGCAGAAAAAGGTAGGAGAGGTGCACAAAGAGGTAAGAGAGGTAAAGAAAGAGGCAGGAGGGGTGCAGCAAGAAGGAAGAGAAGTGCATAAAGAAGCAAACAGAGGTGCTGAAAGAGGCGCGAAGGGTGCAGAAAGAGCAAGAGAAGTGCAGAAAGAACCAACAGAGGTACAGAAAGAGGCAAGAGAGGTGGCGAAACAGGCAGGAATGGTGCAGAAAGAGGGAACAGGGGTGCAGAAAGAGGGAAGAGAGGGGCATAAAAGAGAAAAGAGGGGTGCAGAAAGAGGCAAGAGGGGTGCAGAAAGAGGCAAATGAGGTGTAGAAAGAGGCAACAGAGGTGCATAAAGATGCAAGAGAGGTGCAGAAACAAGTAAAAGAAGTGCAGAAAGAGGAAAGAGAATTGCTGAAAGAAGCAACAGAGGTGTGGAAAGAAGCAAGAGAAGTGCAGAAAGAGGCAAGTGAGGTGCAAAAATAGGCAAGAGAGGAGTAGAAAATGGCAAGAGAACAGCAGAAAGAGGCAAGAGGGATGCAAAAAAGGGAAGATGGGTGCAGAAAGAAACAAGAGAGGTGCAGAAAGAAGCAAGAGAATTGCAGAAAGAGAGGTGCAGAAAGAGGCAAGAGAGGTACAGAAAGATGCAAGGGAAGTGCAGAAACAGGTGGGAGAAATGCACAAAGAGGCAAGAGAGGAGCAGAAAGAGTCAAGAGAGGTGCAGAAAGACGCAAGAGAGGTGCAGAAACAAGCAGGAGAAGTGCAGAAAGAGGCAAGAGAATTGCTGAAAGAAGCAAGAGTAGTGCAGAAAGAACCAACAGAGGTGCAAAAAGAGGCAAGAGGGGTGCAGAAAGGGGTAGGAGAGGTGCACAAAGAGGCAAGAGAGGTACAGAAAGAGGCAGCAGGGGTGCAGAAAGAAGGAAGAGAAGTGCAGAAAGAGGCAAGAGAATTGCTGAAAGAAGCAACAGAGGTGTACAAAGAAGCAATAGAAGTACAGAAAAAGGCAAGTGAGGTGCAGAAAGAAGCAAGAGCAGTACAGAAAGAACCAACAGAGGTGCAAAAAGAGGCAAGAGGGGTGCAGAAAGAGGTAGGAGAGGTGCACAAAGAGGCAAGAGAGGTACAGAAAGAGGCAGCAGGGGTGCAGAAAGAAGGAAGAGAAGTGCAGAAAGAGGCAAGAGAATTGCTGAAAGAAGCAACAGAGGTGTACAAAGAAGCAATAGAAGTACAGAAAAAGGCAAGTGAGGTGCAGAAAGAAGCAAGAGCAGTACAGAAAGAACCAACAGAGGTGCAAAAAGAGGCAAGAGGGGTGCAGAAAAAGGTGGGAGAGGTGCACAAAGAGGCAAGAGAGGTGCAGAAAGAGGCACGAGGGGTACAGAAAGAAAGAAGAGAAGTGCAGATAGAAGCAACAGAGGTGCTGAAATAGGAGCGAAGGGTGCAGAAAGAGCAAGAGAAGTATAGAACAAAAGCAACAGAGGTACAGAAAGAGGCAAGAGTGGTGCATAAACAGGCAGGAAAGGTGCAGAAAGAGGGAACAAGGGTGCCGAAAGAGGCACGAGAGGTGCAGAAAGAGGGGCGAGGGGTGTAGAAAGAGGCAAGAGGGATGCAGAAAGAATCAAGTGTTATGGGTAGAAAGGACTCAGCGTTGGTTTCTTGAGGGTTACATATTTGATACAACTGATGTTTATAAAATGAGGTTTTTTGCTATTGTTTCATCAGTATACTCATTATGTTATTCATTTGGCAATACATCATGCAACATCATGAAAGTTTTTAGGTAGGGTGTACTATTGTTAATTCCTTGTGCCAAATGAAACGAGTACTATTGTTAATTCTTTGTGCAAACACGTTGTAACAACCAGCCCCATAACATTTGCTTTCCTTTCCAAACATGTTGTAACAACCAGCCAATAACATGTGCTTTCCTTTCCACGAGCGATAAATGAATGCTCGTATTAAACAGATGCCAACCGTTTCAACGTGCGCACGTGCAAACTGCTTCAATGTGCACATGTGTGTTCAGAGAAAGGAGCGGAGCGCTTAGGTATTTAAACTGCACTCTCTCATGCACACAATCTTCACTTTTCGGACTCCCGGTACTCATCTGTCTCCAGACCCGATCCAGTGTTGCTCCAGTCCGCGTCCAGATTTCTTCTTGGCACCAGATTCCTTTCAGCTCCCTGAAGAGGTGTTCCGGTTCCGGGCATCTCTGGAATTCTTCCTCCAGAGCGCCTTCCGCTTCCTAGAAAAGAAAAAACAAAGACTTCAGAATCGGATGCTTAGCAACGCCCTAACAAGAACGGTAAAGCGCATGCCAAGCCTTGGAACTCAGCGGTAAGACTTTTATTGCCATTGAAATCTTGCTAAAGACATTTTTTGGGTGTGCTCAAAATCGGAAGCACATTTTAGACAATGATTCAACAGACCTTTTGTTGATATTGCGACAATAGTATTGGCAGTAGAACTATCAATGGAACTTGTTAAAACAAAAGACTTGGATTAGTATATTGTTATCCATTAAGAGCTAATCTAGCAGTTTAACCTGACAACACTGAAAAAAGTGTTTTAGGAACTGCATTTGAAATTGCGCTCTGTTTGATTTCTCTCTTTTCTGTTTATCATTATTTCTTTTAGTTTTGCGGATCGTTTTGGGCCTAATACAAGAAAAGAACAGGTATGTTGATAACATATATTAACAACAGCTGTGAATGTTGTTAAAGTAGAATGATTATGATTCCCTGATATTTTGCATTGTGTTTAGTTTATACTAGGAGGAGTATTTTTAAGAAAACATAAATACAGAAGTTTGTTGCTGAAGCAATTGAATCAGAGAGTTCCACAATTATTGAAACCTGGTAGACTTCACTCATGATTCAATTTAAGTGCCATATGTAACAAACTAATAGACTTGTATTGCATGTATACTAACATTAGTCATTTCTGTCACAATCTAGAAGTCCTCGATGAAAAAACAGAAATTTTTCCTTCCTCCCTTTCCTCCTGAGAGACGTTCCTAAGAGACACATCCAGAAGACTCCAGTTGCAGGAATCCAGTCTCTTGTTATTTCTTGTCTCTCTCCCATCCCCCTTCCCCCAGGGAATTATTGGAGTGCAAGTGTGTACATTCCTTGCCATTCTGTTAATTTCCGGTGGATTCGGGAAAAGGCAGCATCAAGGAAGGAAGAAACCTGGGGTGCAGGTGGGTGACTATTGTAACATCAAGTGAGGTGCAGAAAGAGGCAACAGAGGTGCATAAAGACGCAAGAGAGGTGCAGAAACAAGCAAGAGAAGTGCAGAAAGAGGCAAGAGAATTGCTGAAAGAAGCAAAAGAGGTGTAGAAAGAAGCAAGAGAAGTGCAGAAAGAGGCAAGTGAGGTGCAGAAAGAAGCAAGAGCAGTACAGAAAGAACCAACAGAGGTTCAAAAAAAGGCAAGGGGGTGCAGAAAGAGGCAAGAGAAGTGCAGAAAGAGGCACTTGATGTGCAGAAAGAGGCTTGAGAAGTCCAGAAAGAGGCAAGAGAAGTGCAGAAAGAGGCAAGACAGGTGCAGAAGGAAGAGAGTGAGGTGCAGAAAGAGTCAAGTGAGGTGCTGAAAGAGGCAAGAGAGGTACAGAAAGAGGCAAGGGAACTGCAGAAACAGGCTAGAGAAATGCACAAAGAGGCAAGAGAGGAGCAGAAAGAGGCAAGAGAGGTGTAGAAAGAAGCAAGAGAAATGCAGAAAGAGGCAAGTGAGGTGCAGAAAGAGGCAAGAGAGGTGCAGAAAGAGGCAAGGGAGGTGCATAAAGAGGCAAGAGATCTGCAGAAAAAAGCAACATATAGGTAATGAAAGAGGCAAGTGAGGTGCAGAAAGGGGCAAGAGTAGTGCAGAAAGAGGCAAGTGAAGTGCAGAAAGAAGATAGTGAGGTGCAGAAAGAGTAAGAGGCAAGAGAGGCATCTGAGTTTTTTTTTTCTATTTTTCCCACTGCACCCCACCCTGTGCTCCCCACATTCCCTCCCCCTGGAAAACCCACCCCATCCACTACATGGCTCAAAGCCATATGGGAATTCCCCCCTTGGAACGTACGTGTAAAGAAAGAAAAAGACTTAAAATGTTGCTTTCACAGTAGTTCGAGTTTGCCTATAGATATTTACTAAATTAAAGACCTAACTCAGCAATACTTTGCTATAGAACATAGAAACAGAAAAAGCCTAACTCCCTGATTGGAGATTTTTAATGAATTCATCTAGTTTTTCTACTGAGTGGAAGATATGCATCTTATTATTCAGCATTACTTTTAGAAAAGCGGGAATCTAAGCTGAACTGACGCACCCAAGTCTTTCAGGCTACCCATCCTTTGCCCCATCTCCCATTGCCTATTAGAGGTAATAGCTGAGACATCCGATCTTATCTCATATCTGACTCCATCTACCTCCATAGATCTCATCTCCAGGGCCTTTGAAAGAATTTTCTCTTTTAATGAATATGTCAAAAAATTCAGTAAGATTTTCCTGGGTTTTGGTCTATTTGTGTTGAGCCTAAAAGGATCTCTATGGACACGCTGTATGTCCCTTGCTATTTCCTCTTCCGATTCTTCCAGCTGTAATTTATTCTTAATCAGTTTTACAACATAGGATTTGATATCATCCCCCTCTCTTCCTTCAGGGACCTTTAGAATCTTCAGGTTATTTCGTCTTTGGAAATTTTCCAACCTTTCCGCTCTGTCCCGACCCTCCTTTTCAGCAGCCTTTAATTTGTCAATTTCAGCGCAATTTGCCTGTACTGTTTCTCTGAGCGCTGTGACCTCCTTCTCCAAGGTTGATGTTCTACCACTTAAATCATCAGTTTTTTTATCCATTACTTCGCAGGCCTTTTTTATCTCTAGCTGGTTAGATTCGGATATCACAAATCTGGTCTTAATTTCCTCAGATAGTGCTGCAAGAAGCGCACCCACTGACGGATCCTCGTTGGTCGGGTGACTCAAAATCTGACCGGATTTTTCCCGATCGATGTTTTCCTGCGACCCTCCAACTTCATGATCTGCCTCCTCAAGACAAACTGGAGGCCCTTCAAGCGAATTTAACTGCTTGACAGCCGCATTCTTGGACCCCAACATCTTGTCTTCGCCTAGAATCAATGTTTTTGATAAAACTCTGAAGTAGGTTTTAAGAGAGGGAGTGATTTTAACTCTGGGAGCTTGCAGCTGCTGCTTCTTTTCTAATGAGGATTTCCTGTATTTTGTTTTTGGAGGGGGAGAAATCGGCTTTTTCACTAACATGAAAGGGGTTTCCCAAGCCACTACTTTCGTGTTCTTATCAGCTTCCTCACCCTGCTCACACTCATCAGCCTCTTCCCACCTCCCTCTCTCACCCCTTCGCCTAACAGATTTAAAAAGTTTTGGAGGAGACTCTCTCTCCCTTTGCTTTTGCCCCTCGCCTTCTCCCCTGCTACTTCCTTAACCTGGGTTCCTGTTACACTCCGTAGGGCATACCTTGTCTTGACATCTATTAATCCTCTCGTTAGCTCACCTCCCAAAGCCCCCTTCCTCCTACCTCTCTTAGTTGGCTTTGTTGAACAGCTGGTCCGGGGGAGTGCGATGTCCTTTGCTTCAATGAAAGCACTTCCTACGCTCCTCAACTCACAACCTTCTCTCAAATCGCCCCTTATGCAGGCACTACTATCATCTGCATCTTGTTCGGCACTACGAGGGGCTTCACCTCCGACCCCCGGAAGGAAATCTTAGCTGCGGCTCCTCTCCTCTGCGGAGCTCCAGGGCCGCCCTGCGCCAAACCTGCTCCGGCGCCGTATTGGCTGAGGAGAGCGCCGCCTTACCTTGCGCTCACACAGCAAGCCCCCCGCCTTCTCTCACTCCAAAGACGGCCGCATCGGAACCAGCGAGGAGCCGAAAGCCGAAAGCTGTGCCGCGGGGAAAAGACACCAGACAACGGGAGCCACGTAGTCAACCAGGTAGAGATGACTATCTCATGTTTAAGGCAAATTAATCAAGCCGAACATATACTACACTACTGTGCCGATATACACGAACGTTCCAGGAGCTCTTCCCGCGACCTGCTACTCGCCGGCCGCCATGTTTTCCTTCAAAAAACCTCAGATGCCTCAAATATTTTTGTTTTGTTTGTCTTCTTTTTTGTCTATCAGAGCTGGTATGTTTTGCCCTCCTTTTTTCCCTTTGAGCCTTGTGTGGAATTACTTACTGCTCTGAGTCTGATGAGTGAAAAAAGAGGAGGAGTAATAAAAATCCTTTCATGGAACGTGAATGGTCTTAGGGTACGCGGGAGGAGGGAAAACATTCTACAGTATTTAAAAGACTGCCAGGCCCAGATCCTGATATTACAGGAGACACATTTATCTGAGAAGGAGTGCTTAGATCTTTTTAAGCGTCAAAGATGGGTCTCCCAAGTAGTCTGTACTTCTCATTTGGCTGTAACTAAAGGTGTTGCTATAGTAGCAAAGAAGGGCGTGCAGGTGGTTTTTGAATCCCATATTTCGGATAAAGCTGGAAGATGGTTAGTAGTCAGGGCAAAGGTCTCAGGTTATGTTTTTACTTTAGTAGGGTATTATGGTCCTAATCAGGATGATGTTATCCCTTTGGGGGAATTGTTATCAGAATTAGTGGACGCCTCAGGTCCAATCATCATGGCAGGGGATTTTAATGCAGTTCTAGATTACAACCTAGACAGGACCTCGCGCTGCAGAGCCCGGGTCAATCCAAAAATGTCACTGTTTATTAAACAAATTATGAATCAGTTGGGTCTTAGTGATGTTTGGAGACAGAGGGCGGGACAAAGTAAGGGTTTCACTTATCATAATCAAAAATATAGACACCAGTCCAGGATAGACTATTTTCTCACTGATGCCAATTTGACTAACTGGATTGACAAGATCGAACATGTGGGTATTCATCTGTCTGATCATTTGGCAGTGATTTTACATTTAAAAGTATATGACAAAGTCTCCCAATCTAGATGGAGCCTAGATCGTACTATCTTACAGGATGAGGAGGTGGTAGGGATATTGGCTAAAGAAACAGAAGAGTTTTTCCAGTTTAATCAAGGGACAGCCTCACGTGGCATTATTTGGGATTCCTATAAAGCCTTTCTTAGAGGTAGATTAGAGACAATAGCGGCTGGAAGAAGGCGAGGCTACCATGAGGAAGTGGCAGAAGTAGAGAAACAGATTAGGATTTTAGAGAAAGATTTGTCTGACCCCATGATAGACGATCATGTTAGAAAAAACTTACTGCAAAAACAGCAAGCGGTAAAAGCTAACCTGGCTACAATTTTACATGAGAGAGTAAGAAAAAAATGGGATGCAAGTAAGCTGGCACATTTTGAATACAGCGAAGGCTGTAGTAAATTGTTGGCCTGGAAGGCAAAAAGAGAAGATGAAGAATAGAATTGACCAGGTTAGATGGGATAGCACTGGCACCCTTACTCGGGATGATGAGGAGATTGAGCAGGCCTTTTATGAGTATTACAGTAGGGTTTACCAGGAAGATCAAAACCCCTCTCCAGATGAAATCAAAGCTTGGCTAGAACAGAATTCAAGCAAGGTCCTCAATGAGGAAAAGAATAGGCTTTTGAACCAGGAAATTCAGGATGGGGAAGTTGATCTAGTGTTAAGACAAGGAAAAAAGGGAAAGCCCCAGGTCCTGATGGTCTACCTCTTGAAGTCTATAAGGTCTTGGCGAATACTTTGAAACCTATACTTTTAGAAATCTTTAACGACTTTTTTATTAATGGGGCAGAAATGCCAGCTTCATGGTCTGAGGCAAATATTTCTCTAATTTTGAAGCCTGGTAAATGTCCGATTAATTGTGATTCGTATCGGCCGATATCTTTATTAAATTGTGATTATAAGATCTTTGCTAAGGTGTTGGCCGACAGATTAAATAGCTCCATAGTGGAGTTGATTCACCTGGACCAAAAAGGCTTTATTCGGGAAGGTTCTTAAAGGAGCTAACTTTTTCTCTGATAGGATCAATAGATCTGGCTTCTACCTATGGGCTACCACTCGCGGTCATAGCTTTAGATGCCACCAAGGCTTTTGACCGGGTTAACTGGGCATTTTTGCAGAAGGTGGTGAAAACAGCCAACCTGGGTCGAAATTTCTGTAGAGTATTGGAAGCAATATATTGTTCACCAAGAGCTAGACTACTGATTAATGGCTCCTTGACGGCCCCGGTTTCTATTGGCAGAGGTACAAGGCAGGGGTGCCCTCTATCACCGCTTTTGTTTAACCTATATATAGAGCCCTTGGCCAGTAAAATAAGGGAAGACCCGGAGATTATACCGTTTCAATTTCAGGGATGGAACAGGAAATTAGGTTTATATGCTGACGATATTCTTATCTACACAACCAATTTACAAAACACTTTAACTCGGATTATGACATTAACAGCTGATTTCGGAAAAGTTTCAGGATATGAAATAAATAAAAGCAAGACCGAAATCATGACTTGGAATTTAGACCCAGGGGAACTGGTTAACAAAGGAGTGGTAAGATATTTGGGGGTAACGATTCCACAGGATATTTCTAAACTTACAAAAATAAACTTGGAAAGAGTAAAAAAGGAGATTAGCGGTCTTTTAAAAATTTGGGCACATCTTCAACTTACACTGTTAGGCCGAGTCAATTTAATAAAAATGATGATCCTTCCCAAGTTAACTTTCCTGTTTGACAATATCCCTCTTCCTTTTGAAAGAGAGATGCTTAAAAACTACAAGGCCAAATTAGTAGCTTTATTTGGTCAAGTAGAGGCCCAAGAATAGCCTGGAAGAAACTAAGAAGGAAGGTGGAGAAAGGTGGCTTAGCTCTGCCAGATTTGCTTTTTTACTCTTGGGCTTTTTTATTAAAGAATGGGAAAATGCTATTAAATACATCCACACTATCGGAAATTGGGAGAATGTTGGGAGTTATGGCAAGGCAGGAGTTAGGAGGCAGCCAAGGTTTTATGTTTAAATACGCGAACCCCAAATTCTTCAAGAAAGTTAGGCTGAAGACTTTGAGGGCCTTGCGGAAACATGGTATAGGGTCAGAAAAGTGCTTAAAATACCATATTATAGTTCTATGGCCCCTATTTGGGATTCACCAGGCTCACCGGAATGGGCAAAAGATGCACTGGCCAGACAATTGAGAGAGGCAGGTCTAACGAACTGGAACCATATTACAACGGACGCGAAATTAATTAGCTGGGAGACATGCAGCATTTTGTCTCGCCAACAAATATCGAGATTTAAATATATACAAATGCAGAGCTGGTTCCAAGACTCATGTTTGGGGATAGGAGACACAAATGACTTGGAGGACAGACTTCTCGAGTAGTCAGCTAACAAGAAAGAGCTGGCGACGATCTATTGGCTGTTGGTTGAACTGGAGGATGGAGATTTCACATTACCCACGGAATTATGGGGACGATGCTTGCCAGATTCTTCACTGGAAAATAAGTGGCAAGTATCAATGTCTATGCTTTTTAAAATTGTGAAACCTGCGCATCTAAGGAGGAATCATCTTTTCTCCATCCACAGAGCATACTGGTCGCCACAAAGGTTGTCAAAGTTCGGGAAAGGAGGGGATGTGGCTTGCCCAAAATGCGGGAGTCTGAAGGAAGATGATGTACATATGTTTGTGAACTGCCCGGAGATCCAGGTTTTCTGGTCTGACGTGAGTAAAGCATTGTCTTCCATGTTGGGGTCTAATATTAAGGTAAGCGTACCCTCGATTATTTTTGGCTGCGAAGATTTTCCTGTGGGACATACAGAGAACAAGTCAAGACTGTTTTTTTACTCTATGCTATTAGCGCGTAGAGAAATTTGTAAGCTGTGGATATCGGCTTCCTCTCCCAGGTTTTCTGATTGGCTATTGTCTGTTAAAAATGTGGCCAGCCTGGATATGAAGCTTTTTAAAAAGCATAATTTTTGGTCTCCCGTTTTTGAGTGGTGTGAGCAGCATTCGAATATTAATATCCAATGATTAAGCCTTATCTGCCCAGTACGGCTGGTTGTATAGATCTCCTTTTTTGCTTCCCAATTTGTGCTTCGGCTCAGGAGGGAGGGTAGAGGAGTTATAAGCTAGGGGTCCGAGGTGGTGAGACTGAGCTTCCTTCTACCAGGGCAGATACAACTTTGAAGCAGCTCTCTTCTCCCTCTCTTTCTCCCTTTGCTACTAGCATGAACGTACGGAAGGGCATGATACTCTTCATTTCACTGGTGTAAGTGGAATGGGTTTTCTATTCCTTTTGAAGAGGCAAATGAGGAAAGAAAAAAAAAAAAAAAAAAAGAGAGGCACAGAAAGAACAGATGTTTGTGCACCATTAGTACCAGTTTAACACCCACATTTTGCAATAAGTAACAGGTGACCATTGCAGCTTTGCAAAGGACCTTCCACCACGCTGAGGCACATGACGCTGCATTTTTGGGAACATTTGAGCTGTTTGAGCTAGAAACAAGGCTTTTTTTGTTCAAATCTGCAGATTAGGCAGCAGATGATGGAATGTTTGGCAAATGCGGAAAATATTTAGTTATGTGAAAATTGGTGCAGCGGAACAGTCACATAATTCCAGTGGCCCTGCTCATACCTCCGACTAAGTCCAGAAGTGCTCCTCAGTGGTTCCTTCTTTTATTGTGTCTCATTGAGTTTATAGTTTAGCTTCTATGGAAATGAG
The DNA here is from genome assembly GCA_963921515.1 of Calotriton arnoldi. NCBI lineage: Eukaryota > Metazoa > Chordata > Amphibia > Caudata > Salamandridae > Calotriton > Calotriton arnoldi. The sequence continues at coordinate 826,812 of CAWUFW010004701.1, forward strand.
GAAGACTAAACCTGAGGTTACCACTCCACAACACAGACTACAATACCACATAATTACTCTCCAAAACACATAATCCCACTCCACATAATTCCTATACACAAAATACCACATACTTTCTATTCACATAATTTCACTGCACAACATACCACATAATTCCACTACACACAATGTACATCCACTCTACACCACAAAACATGAGTAAAAAACTTTTACATTTACAACACCAATAGCTCTAACTCTCGCAAATGCAAAACCTATTACATTGCAAATGCTTCTTTAACTAGTAGGCGTGTTTGCAGAGTGGTGGAGAAAGGGTGCTGGGCCTCTGCCCAGCGCTCAGGAATTCAGCTGCATAGGACTTACAGGAGGTACCAGGAGGGCTTCTTAGCCCCCAAAGTCCCTCAGGAGTAAAGTGGACTTCATCCCCCATCCCGTAGTCTGCCAGGAGGCACGTTTGCAGAGTGGTGGTGAAAGGGGGCGTGACCTCCGAAGACGTCTTAGCAATCCCACTGTGTGGGACTTACTGGAGGTAACAAGAGGGGTAGTTGGGCCCCAAGGACATCCTTGGGGGCCAACTACCCCTCCTATTACCTCCAGTAAGTCCCATACAGCAGGATAGCTAAGTTTTCATAGCAGGCCACACACCCTTTTTCCACCACTATGCAAACGCGCTCCCTGGCGCACTCTTGGATGGGGATTGAAGTCCCCTTCGCTGCTGGGGGTCCTTTGGGGCCAACTAGCCTACCTCTTACCTCCAGTTAGCCCCACACAGTGGGATTGCTGAGGTGGACACAGGCCATGCCCCCTTTCTCCACCACTCTGCAAACACACCTCCTGGTGTGCTCTTGGTTGGGGGATGAAGTCCCCTTTCCTCCTAAGGGTCCCTGGGGGCCAACTAGCCCTCCTGTTACCTCCAGTAAGCTCCATACAGCTGGATTGCTGAGAGTGCTCAAAGGCCACGCCCCCTTTTTACACCACTCTGCAAACACGTCTCCTGGTGCACTGCTGCTCGGGGGATAATTTCCACTTGTGTCCTGAGGTCCTCAGGACACAAGAGGACCTCATCACCCCACCAGCAGTGCACCAAGAGGCGGGTTTGCAGAGTGGTATAAAAAGGGGCATGGCCTCGGACCACCTCTCAGCAATCCCACTGTGTGGGGCTTCCTGGAGGTACCTGGTGGGCTAGTTGGCCCCCAGGGACCCTCAGGAATGAAGGTGACTTAATCCCCAACCCAAAACGCTCCAGGAGGCGCGTTTGCACAATGGTGCAGGGAGGGGTTGGTGCCTCCCGCAATGCTGGCTTTTCTATTTCTTTTCTTTTTGGATAGGGGGCTGTGTGGCCCCCCCATCCCTTAATTATTTTTGGGCCCTGGGGACCCCATCCCCCAGGGCCTCAGCATATTATCTTTTATTTTATTTTTTTAAACGGGAAAGGGGCCGGGTGGACCCCCTTCCCTGGGCCAATTCTGGCCCCGGGGACGCCATCCTGGAGCTTTTGGGGGGGAGGGGGCCCACGTGGCCCCCCTCCTGAGGTGAATTATGGCCTGGGGACCCCATCCCCCGGGGCCTGGCCTTATTTAAAAAAAAAAAACGGGAGGGGGCCTCCTGGCCCCCCTTCCCTAGGTCACTATTGGCCCCGGGGACCCCATCCCCCTGGGCCTGGCCTCTGTTTTTTTATTTATGGGAGAGGGCCATGTGACCCCCCTTCCCTGGGCCACTATTGGCCCCAGGGACCCCATCCCCCGGGACCTGGCCTCTTTTTTATTTTTTAATTCGCGGGAGGGGGGCCATGTGGACCCCCTTCCCTGGGCCACTATTGGCCCCAGGGACCCCATCCCCCTGGGCCTGGCCTCTTTTTTTTATTTACGGGACCCCACCCCCCACTTGGGGACCATGGGGGGAGCCCCAATGCCCCCACAGTCCCAGCCGGCTCCCCGCCTCCTGCGGGAGCCAGCATTGCTTTTGGGCAAGGGGAGCTCCTAACATGCAGCTCCCCTTGCCCAAAAGCAATTCTGCTTTGCTTCGTTGAAGTGAGAGCAGGTTTCCTGCAACGAAGCAAAGCAGTGTTTGCTATGGCAGGGTGGGAGCCATGCTTCCGCCCTGCCATCAGGGCCGGACTGGGAGCCAAAACCGGCCCTGGCAAACTGGTCGGCTGGCCCCCAGGAGGGGGGAGAGGGGGTGTGGCCGAGCTGTTTGCTACGGCCGGTTTTGGCCGATTTTGTTACAGGGGGCCGAAATTGCCGGCCCCCGGTAAGAAAAACATCCCCCAGGGGACCCAAAACCAACCCCCACCCTAGCAGCCCACCGGGGAAATGCCCGGTGCCCGCTATGGCCAGTCCGGCGCTGCCTGCCATAGCAAACAGCAATGTCCCGGGGGTGGGCACCCCGGGACATTGCAGGAGCCAGCCCTTGGTGGTGGTGGTCCCCAGGGCCATCGAGGGCTCCAGGAGGGGGGCCACGCAGCCCCCCTCCCAACATGCAAAAAGCCCTGGGGAGGTGGTGGTCCCCGGGGCAGTGTTGGGGGGCTTGAGCCCCCCACACTAATTATTTGGCAAAGCCTTGGGGAGGTGGCGGTCCCCGGGGCTTGAGAGGCCCGTGAGGTTCCCTACCCTATTAGAATTAAGCCCTGGGGAGGTGGCATCTTCGGGGCTTGGGGGGGCCCGCGAGGCCCTCTCGCTTTTCATTACCAATGCCCCGGGGAGGTGGCGGTCCCCAGGGCAGCGTAGGGGGGAGGAGCCCCCCATGCATTTTAATAAAAAAGCCCCGGGAAGGTGGCGGTCCCCGGTGCTGCACGGGGACGCGTGCCCCCGCACATAATAAACTAAGCCCCCGGGAGGTGATGGTCCCTGGGGCTGCAGGTGCCCCATGGGCCCCCGCATACATTATAAACATTGCCCCCGGGACATGGCCCACCCAGGGGCTTATAGAAAATGAAGCGCAGGAGTCCGCGCTTTGTTTTTTTGTTTTTTTGGCTGAATTTGCGCACCCAGCACGAATTCGCCCGATTTTTGTTTTTAAAAAATGCTTTTTTGGCCCTGGGGGTCCTTGTGGGACCCCCTGAGCAGGCCTAGGAGGTCAGAGTGTTTCTACCCTGCCCCCTTTTATTGTTTTTTTATCTTTGTTTTACTGTTTTCTTGTGACTCGGTTACCGAGTCACAAGATGGCTGCCAACACATTCTGGTTTTGAGTGTTGGCAGCCAATCAGAGTGAAGCTCGTGCTCGGGGGGGTTCACGAACCCTCCTCAGTGCTCAGATATCAATATTTTAATTTTTTTAATTTCTCAGCAACTACTGAATGGATTTACACCATTTAAAAAAAAGTTTGCTTTCTGAACCAAGAGCTACCTTTTGCCAAATTTGGTGTAATTCCGTTCAGCAGTTCAAGCTGTAGCCTGTTCCAAAATTCCTATGGAAATTAACATGGGGAAAACGCATTTTGGGACCCCCATTTTTTCTCGGCCTCCGCTCAACGAATCACCCCGAATCTTTCAAGACATGAGCTGACCTGAGTGATCCATTAGCTTTGAAAATTTCGCGAAGATTCGTCAAACGGCGCCATAGATATTGGAAAATCAAAAACTGCTTTTCCTATGGAAACTAGGTCCTAACTATAACTACCTACTGGCGACCGCCAGTAGGTAATATATATATATATATATATATATATATATATATATATATATATATATATATATATATATATATATATACACACACACATTTAAATACATTACCTACTGGCAGTTGCCAGTAGGTAGTTATAGTTAGGACCTGATTTCTATCAAAAAGCTGATTTTGATTTGCCAATAACTTTGACGTCGTTTTCCGAATCTTCACGAAATTTCCAAAATTAATTTGACACTCACTTCAGCTCCTGTCTTGAAAATGTCAGAGTGATCCGTCATTCCGGGACTGAGAAAAAGGGGGGTCCTAAAATGCTTTTTCTCCATGTTAATTTCCATAGGAAACTTTAGACACAGCTGCAGCCCGAACTGCTGAATGGAATTACACCAAATTTTTAGCAGAAAGGTAGCTCTTTGTCCAGCAAGCACTCTTTTTGTTAAATGGCGTAAATCCGTTGAGTAGTTTTTGAGAAATGTAAAGATGTTTCAGATACACAACTGTGGCCGCTGTGGATCAGCGAATCCTCCTGATCTCGTGCCTGAGATCTGATTGACTGCCAACACTTCAAACCAGGAAGTGTTTGCAGCCATCTTGTGACTCGGTTGAACCGAGTCACAAACAAAAAATGTTTTAAAAAAAAAAAAGGGTACAAACACCCTGACCCCCTAGGCATGTTTAGGGGGTCCCACAGGGCCCCCCTCGGCCAAACAAAGCATTTAAAAAAAAGAAAATTGGTGGAAGTCACAAAGGATCTGCAAAACCGACCTAAATGTTTTTAATAAGTGAAGAGCAGGCTCCTGCGCTTCATTTAATTAAGCCCCTGGGTGGGCTTGGTCCTGGGAGCAATTACAAATGATAATGTGGGGGCCCACGTGGGCTCCTGCAGCCCCGGGGACCGCCACCTCCCGGGGCTGAAATACTGAAATACGGGGGAAGGGGTCACGTGGCCCCTCCACAGCACCAGGGACCGCCACCTCCCTGGGATGCAAATGAAGTAATGACGGGGGTCCTCCATGGCCCTGGGGACTGCCACCCCCCAAGACCAGCACCAGCCATGTCCCGGGGTGCCCACCCCCTGGAATTTGCAGTTTTCTATGGCTTGGTGGGAGCACCACTCCCACCAAGCCATAGCAAACTCTGGTCCATTTCATGGAAGCAAGAGCATGTAAAAGGCTCTTACTTCCATGAAGTGGAGCAGAATTGCTTTTGGACAGAGAGAGCTGCATGTTTGCAGCTCCCTCTGCCCAAAAGCAATGCCAGTTCCCGCTGGGGCCTTGAGGCTCCCCCCGTGGTCCCCAACAAGAGGCCATGCCACTGGGGAATGGGGTCCACGGGGCAATATGGGCCCTTAGAGGGGGCTATGCTGGCCCCCCTCCTCATTTTTAAAAAGAGCTGGAGGCCAGGCTCCGGGGGATGGGGTCCCCAGGGCCGAAATAGGCCTGGGGAGGGGGGCCGCATGGCCCCCCTCTCTTAAAAAATAAATAAAGGGCAGGCCCCAGAGATGGGGTCCCAGGACAAAAATCGGGCCAAAGATGGGGGGCATTAATAATTAAAAAAAAAATCTCTTGTGGTAGGAGTCGCGACTCCATCGCGGCACTCAGTGTGGCCCCCCCAGTGTAACTAACGGTGGAGTCGTGGATCTAGCTTAAATAAATAAATAAAAATTAAATAATTACACAGCTACTCCTACAGTTTTGAAGTTTATTATAGAGAAGTACATACTTACATTCAAATTGACAGAGTTAGAAAGCATTTTAAAATATATAAATTAAAATATACTTAAAAAAGTGAAATGTGTCACTGTTCATTGAATTTGTGCTTTTATTTTGCGGATTCGTGATGGGTTCATGATTCCGGCAAATATTTATAAAGAGTTTATGCGTTAAGAAATATATACCTTTCACTGTTGGGTTATAGGATGGCTCTAAGAAGAGCCGTTGTGTTCAATATGTCTTTGTTGCAGCTACATGTAAGTGGGGATGCACAGCTTGAGGTTGTTGAGAAACACCCTTTTCCCTTCATCTGTGAAATGAACTCCATCTCTTCTGTAGATGTCATGCATGTCAAAACGTAGATTGTTGTTATAGATAGAGCCCATGTTATGGTCTCTGAGGTAAGAAGAAACAGCTTTATTAACATGCTTTCTGGCTTTGTCAATCTGTGGACAGAATTGATTTAACCACTTCCATTTCTGTCTTTGGCATATATTAGAGTATACAAAGACAGTGTGAGGAAAAAGCAACATCAGTTGTGCAAAGGTATCCATTATTAGGATTACAAACCTACCCCAGTCAGTGTGCGTAGGTCGTTGCCACCACAGTGCACAATCATGAGGTCAGGGGGTTAGAAATACAAAAAGGTTTTAACCAAACGCAGCAATTGGTGCCACTTTAATCCTCTCTGTGCAAACCATTTAATATTCACTTTATGCAAACCCAGCTCTTTGTCAATACCTCTAGCTTCGGCATACTTTTTGCCCCAGAAAATGTAGCTGTGCCCTACAATCCATACTGTAAGCATTTTGAAGGCATATGTGCAAGGAATCAAAAGATGTCTGTAGCTGAGAAAGTCAGTTGGTATAATGAGAGGTATCTAAAATGGTGGACAAAATGTTTTTTAACATAAAGCAGAGAAGTCATTGGCTGTTCATAAACATTGTGTACTTAAAAATAGGTTGCATGTTACTTTGAAAAACAAGTATCTTTCGGATTGATTATGGAGAAAAGTTTGAAAGGTACAGTAGACTGGATAAGCTAATATTTTGCAAAGGTCAACCACACCTGTTATTTGGATTTGGAAGCTAGTGTGCTGCATTTGAATGTTGCAGAAACTGTTACTATGGAAACTAAGATGAATCACTATGGGGGAAGGGATTAAAGTAAACTGGTAAACTGGTGGCGCGTTTTAAGATGGGGAATTAAATCACCTTCAATCCAGTAAGCGCCACAGAGCTGCGTTGCAGAGAGGTGCAAAAAGGGGCGTGGCCTCTGAACACCTCTCTGCAACGCAGCTCTCTGGCGCATACTGGAGGTATCTGGTGGGCTAGTTGGCCCCTAGGGACCCTCGGGATTGAGGAGGAATTAATTCTCCAACTTAAAACGCGCCACAGGGCGTGTTTGCAGACATGTCACCTCAGGCCCCACCCCTTCCTTCACCATTGTGCAAATATTCCTCTAAAATCAGCCGAACTACGAATTCCGATTTACTCACCTGTTATCAGGAGAGAACCCAGTGCTGCATCTTTTAGCCCAGCACTGACCCTGATAAGTAATTTTAACCATACTTTCCAGTAACTTGAATTTCCTTCCATAGGCTAACATTGACTGGTTTCACTTGGAAATTCTTCTAAGTGTTGAGTTTTGGAACTTTATAATATTCCTCTAAAATCAGCTGAACTACGAATTCCAATTTACTCACCTGTTATCAGGAGAGACCTCAGTGCTGCATCTTTCAGCCCAGTACAGATCCTGAAAAGTAATTCTAACCGTACTTACCAGTATCTTGAATTTCCTTCCATAGGCTAACATTGACTGGTTTCACTTGGAAATTCTTCTAAGTGTGGAGTACATCTCAGACCTGATTGCGGTTGCCCCACTTCTCCGCTGGATGAGAATTTGGGCTCAAACAACCCCAAACTTAAGTCAATTAATAATTCAGGACTGCTTGGTGCTGGATAAGGCACTAAACATTCCATGGCTTAAATATATTAAAGATCAGACGGAGAAGTTAGGCTGCCCCGAATTGTTTACGCTCCCTACCCCTCTGGCTAAGTCCGCCGTTAGAGCAGTTAAGCTGAGGTTTTTAGACAGATGTCAATGTTTAAGGGAAGAAAAGGAACTAATTAAGCCCTCGGTGAGAAAGTATGTCACACTGAGCCTGGGACAGCAGATGCAACCATATTTGACTTATATAAACAAAGCTCATCATCTCTTTGTTTTAACAAGATTTCGTTTAAATATGGTACCCTGGCTACTGGCCTTTCCGAAAGGTTATTTTAAACCAAATTCATCAAATAGGTGCACATGTGACAACTTCTCAGAGCAAGATACTCTACACATATTGTTCTTTTGCTCCCATTATGATCACCTACGCAGAAAGTACATCCTCCCGCTGCTAAGGTATCAAAATTTTGTGCAAGTAAGGCCAGCTTTGGTCAACTTGCAAATGTTAAGTTCACCTGTAATTTGCTTGGGGGTAGCCAGTTTTTTAACTGGCGCAATTAGATACAGGAATAAGATGAAGTAGAGTTAATCCTTCTGAACAAGACTGATAGTATGTCTATGCGGATTATAGTCTAAAGTTATCTGATAGTCATAATTGTGGTTGGTTTTTATTACCCTCTGTATGATGTTTTAATGGATTTTAAATACACAAAGATACAGATTTTTAATGGATTTAAATAATGTTTATACGATGTTTTATGTTTACAGATGTTTTATGTTGTACTTTTATGGCTCTAACCAGCCGAATAAAGTTGATTTGACTGACTGACTGAAGTGTGGAGTTTTGGAACTTTATAATATTCCTCTAAAATCAGCCGAACTACGAATTCCGATTTACTCACCTGTTATCAGGAGAGAACCCAGTGCTGCATCTTTTAGCCCAGCACTGACCCTGATAAGTAATTTTAACCGTACTTACCAGTAACTTGAATTTCCTTCCATAGGCTAACATTGACTGGTTTCACTTGGAAATTCTTCTACGTGTTGAGTTTTGGAACTTTATAATATTCCTCTAAAATCAGCTGAACTACGAATTCCAATTTACTCACCTGTTATCAGGAGAGACCTCAGTGCTGCATCTTTCAGCCCAGTACAGATCCTGAAAAGTAATTCTAACCGTACTTACCAGTAACTTGAATTTCGTTCCATAGGCTAACATTGACTGGTTTCACTTGGAAATTGGAAGTGTTGAGTTTTGGAACTTTATAATATTCCTCTAAAATCAGCCCCAGGGCAGGCCTTTATTTATTTAATTTTTTTTAAAGGAGGGGGCCGCGCAGTGATGTCATCAGTGATGTCACTGACCATGTCATGAGTGATGTAATATGTGACGTCATCAGCAGTGCATTGCGGGGGCGCGAGTTATAGTTAGCTGAACTAACTATAACGGGGAATTTCACGGGTTTTGTACGAGTGTAATGTCCAACTAACTATAACTGTCCCTAAAACCTATGGTTTTTTCAGTGAATTTGTAAGGTTTTTTAAATGCAAATTTCTAACTATAACGTGTCTGAAACCTATGGTTTTTTCAGTGAATTTCAAAGGTTTTTAAATGCTAATTTCTAACTATAACGTGTCTGAAGCCTATGGTTTTTTCAGCGATATATATATATATATATATATATATATATATATATATATATATATATATATATATATTATCTACTGGCGGTCGCCAGTAGATAGTTATAGTTACAACCTATTATCCATAGGAAATCCGCGACATTCTATTTGAGATAACTCTCTTGCCGGTTGACGTATCTTCGCAAAATTTTCAAACTTTGTGGCCCGCTCCGGTCCGCTCCTTCCTGAAAGTCTCGGGAGATTCGTCAAGCGGGGGCCGAGAAAAAGGGGGTCCCAAACGCGTTTCCCCATGCATTTTTCCATAGGAAACTTTAGACACGGCTACAGCCCGAACTGCTGAACGGAATTACACCAAATTTGGCAAAGAGGTAGTTCTTGGTTCAGAAAGAACCCTTTTGTTAAATGGTGTAAATCCGTTCAGTAGTTGCTGAGAAAATCAAAAGTAAAAAGATAGTGATATCTATGGCCGAGTAGGGTCCGCGTACCCTCCCGATCACGAGCTGCATGTTAATTGGCTGTCAGCTGGCTGTCAACATTCCGATTCAGGAAATGTTGGCAGCCATTTTGTCCCTCGGTAGAACTGAGGGACAGAAACAAGTGCGCAAAGCGCACAAAGGGGCAGGGTAGAAACACCCTGACCCCCTAGGTTTGCTCAGGGGTCCCACAAGGACCCCTGGGCAAAAAATAAAAAATCGGCAGGATGCGCTCAGGGTGCGCGAATCCTGCCGAAAGATCGAAGCGCGGTCTCCCGCGCTTGACAGTATTTGCCCCCCGGGTGGCCCAAGTCCCGGGGGCATGGTGGGGGTTAATTTTATGTGTGGGGGCCTCAAAGGGCCCCCAAGCCCCGGGACCGCCACCCCCTGGGGCTTTATTGCAAAAATAGTGCGGGAGGGCTCTTCTGCCCTCACGCAGCCCCGGGACCGCCACCCCGGGGCTTCTTTTTAAATTTGAATAAGGTGTGGGGGCTCCAGCCTCCCACACGCCCCGGGGACCACCACCTCCCGGGGCTGTGCAATTTAAGGGAGGGGCCGCGTGGCCCCCCTCCTGGAGCCCTTGATGGCCCTGGGGACCGCCACCCCCAGGGCCGGCTCCTGCAGTGTCCCGGGGTGCCTACCCCGGGACACTGTAGTTTGCTATGGCAGGACGGGAGCCTCGCGGCTCCCGTCCTGCTCATAGCAAACTGCTTTGGATATTGGAAGAGAGCAGAGAAACCTGCTCTCTCTTCCAATATCCAAAGCACATTGCTTTCCACATGGGGAGCAGCATGTTAGCTGCTCCCCATGTGTAAGCAATGCCGGCTCCCGTAGGACACGGGAGCCGGCAGGACTGTGGGGGTTTGGGGACCCCCACAGTCCCCAACGAGAGGCCAGCCCCGGGGGATGGGGTCCCCGGGCAAGTAGTGGCCCGGGAGGGAGCCACGCGGCCCCCCTCCCCAAAAAAAAAAACAAAAAAACGAAAGGCCGGCCCCGGGGATGGGGTCCCCGGGGCCATAAATGGCCTGAGGGGGGGCCACGCAGCCCCCTCCAAAGAAAAAAAAACGAGGCCATGCACCGGGGATGGGGTCCCCGGGCCAATACAGGCCCAGGGAAGGGGGCCGTGCGGCCCCCTTCCCGTTTTTTAAAATATTTAATTAAAAAAAGGGTAAGGCCCTGGGGGATGGGGTACCCAGGGCATAAAAACTGGAAAAAGGAAGGGGGCTACAGTGCCCTCTTCAGGGGACAACATTTTTTTTTTTTTTTTAAACGATCGGGCCCGCAGGCACCGCCCTCTTCCTTCACCACTCTGCAAACGCGCCCCTGGCGCGTTTGCAGATGGGGTAATTCCCGTTCAATACTGGGGGTCCCTGGGAGCCAACTAGCCCACCAGGAACCTCCAGTATGCGCGAGGGGCTGCCTTGCATAGAGGTGTACAGAGGCCACGCCCTTTTACACCTCTCTGCAACGCAGCTCTGTGGCGCTTAATGGAGGTAGCTGGTGGGCTAGTTGCACCCCAGGGACCCTCAGGATTTAAGGGGACTTAATCCCCCGACTTAAAACGCGCCACGGGGTGCGTTTGCACAGTGGTGAAGGGAGGGGCGGGGCTTCAGGTGACATGTGTGCAAACAGGCCCCGTGGCGCGTTTTAAGATGGGGAATTAAATCCCCTTCAATCCTGAGGGTCTCTGGGGGCCAACTAGCCCAACAGGTACATCCAGAAAGCGCCACAGAGCTGCGTTGCAGAGAGGTGTAAAAGGGGTGTGGCCTCTCTACACGTCTCTGCAACGCAGCCCCCTGGCGCATACTGGAGGTTCCTGGTGGGCTAGTTGGTCCGTAGGGACCCACATGATTCAAGGGGACTTAATCCCCCAACTTAAAACGCGCCACGGGGCGCGTTTGCACAGATGTCACCTCAGGCCCCACCCCCTCCCTTCACCATTGTGCAAATATTCTTCTAAAATCATCCGAAATACGAATTCCGATTTACTCACCTGTTATCAGGAGAGACCTCAGTGCTGCATCTTTCAGCCCAGTACTAATCCTGAAAAGTAATTTTAACCGTACTTACCAGTAACTTGAATTTCCTTCTATAGGATATCATTGCCTGCTTTTTGCTGAAAAAGTTTCTAAGTGTTGATTTTTGAAACATACAAATATTCCTCTAAAATCAGCCGAAATCCGAATTCTGATTTACTCACCTGTTATCAGGAGAGACCTCAGTGCTGCATCTTTCAGCCCAGTACTGGTCCTGAAAAGTAATTTTAACCGTACTTACCAGTAACTTGAATTTCCTTCCATAGGCTAACATTGACTGGTTTCACTTGGAAATTCTTCTAAGTGTGGAGTTTTGGAACTTTAAATTATTCTTCTAAAATCAGCCGAAATACGAATTCCGATTTACTCACCTGTTATCAGGAGAGAACCCAGTGCTGCATCTTTTAGCCCAGCACTGACCCTGAAAAGTAATTTTAACCGTACTTACCAGTAACTTATCTTTTCTTCCATAGGAATCCATTGTCTGGTTTTCAGCAGAAAAGTTTCAAAGTGTCGATTTTCACAAACTACAAATATTCCTTAAAAATCGCCTGTATGACTTAAACGCATTTTTTCAACTGTTTACAGGAGATGCACCAGTGCTGGATCCAGGATCCAACACTGAGTAAGAAAAAGTAACGATAACAGTTTTTACCTGCTAAGTGAATTTCCTTCCATAGGATAACATTGGTGATTCTATGAGGAAAAGTTTCTAAGTGTCAACTTTTAAAATACAATAATATTCCTTAAAAATCACGACTGTAACCAAAACGCTTTTACTCAACTGTTTACAGGAGATGTCCCTGGACTGAATCTAGGATCCAGTCCTGTGGTTAGAAAAGTAATCCATAAAGTAACTAATTGCATTTAACTAGAAATTCACATTGAGCTGAATGTTGCATTGTGTTTGAAAATGTGTTGCCCATTGCAACAACTGTAACTACTGTACTTAAAAGTCTATTGCCTATGTGCTAAGTATTTAAACTAAAGTAATTCATTCTGAGAAAGTATTTTTGTAATGTAATGTATAATGTAATTACAATGTAATTTAAAAAATAAAATATGTAAAAGAAATTGTTTCTAAAAATGTAGTAAATCAGTATGAAAAAAATTAATATAAAAATTAATACATTTAAAAAATGTCATTTAAAAAACCTTTGAAATTCACTGAAAAACCGTAGGTTTCAGGCACGTTATAGTTACAAATTAGCATTTAAAAAACCTTTGAAATTCACTGAAAAAACCATAGGTTTCAGATATGTTATAGTTACAAATTAGCATTTAAAAACCTTTGAAATTCACTGAAAAAACCATAGGTTTTAGGGACAGTTATAGTTAGTTGGACATTTCACTCGTACAAAACCCGTGAAATTCCCCCGTTATAGTTAGTTCAGCTAACTATAACTCGCGCCCGCAATGCACTGCTGATGACGTCACATATTACATCACTCATGACATAGTCAGTGACATCACTGATGACATCACTGATGACATCTCAAATGACATCACTGATGACATCATCCACGTGATAATCTGATGCAGCTCCTCACACCCTAATATAACCTTTGATACACCCAATCTAAATTACAGACTGCCATTCGCAAAACTATAGACACTCCAACACCAATAACTACATACCCACTCACTGATTCTTAGGTCTACACACACACATCCACTCACTCACCCGTACAGTCACTCATACTTATGGTCACTCAGTACAGGACTATCATATGCACTCTTACTCCTATATAGACACTCAAACACCGCCACTCATCCATAGAGGTACTCACACACCTAGTCAGTCATGCAAATAATTAAACACACTGCCATTTACTCACCTATACAGTTATACACACACCAGCTCACTTAATCATACAAATACTAGCACACTGTTACGCTCTTATACAATCACTGATACAAGCACACACTCATCCATACAGCCACTATCACAATCACTCACTCTGCTTATAGCTATTTATATACTCCAACACACATATATACTGCCTTTCACATATGTAGTTACTCACACATGTACCACTGGGACATACATTCACTCACTAACACACTCTTACACACACTTACCCACCCATACAGTCTATCACAGATGCACTCTTGAAACCATCCACCCAGTGAATCACCCACTCACACATCTATGCACAGTCGCACACACCCCATCCACACAAACACTCAGGCACCCATACAGATACTCATAGAACCAATCAATAACCCATATAGACACTCATGTAGCTATTCGCAAATCCATGCATCCACTTACACACCAACAGACGGATACAGACATTCACACAGTTTAGTCACTAACCCATGCATTCAGTAAGATACGTTTAATCACTCACTTGTAGAGTCAGTCACGCACGTACTAAATCATCCATTCAGACACTTATACACCCACTCATTCTTCAATACGCCTTTCCCTATATATATTAAACATATTTAAACTTTACAGAAACACACAGTCACTGGATGATGTCATCAGTGATGTCATTTGAGATGTCATCAGTGATGTCATCAGTGATGTCACTGACCATGTCATGAGTGATGTAATATGTGACGTCATCAGCAGTGCATTGCGGGGGCGCGAGTTATAGTTAGCTGAACTAACTATAACGGGGGAATTTCACGGGTTTTGTACGAGTGAAATGTCCAACTAACTATAACTGTCCCTAAAACCTATGGTTTTTTCAGTGAATATATATATATATATATATGTATATATATATATGTATGTTATATGCTTGCAAATTAAGTTTTCCCAAATCAGTACTATGTTTAGAAGTGGTATGTTCTTAAAAAATAATACTAGTATTATTGGAAATGGGTTTCTTCAACTCCCATAAGGGTTCGCAACTCCATCGCGATGCTACACTACAGCATCGAGGTGGAGTTGCGACTCCACTACGTTACAGGACCAGATTGGGTTCTTTCAGAAGAGAGTAATAAAGGGTTAATATGAGTATCCAATAGAAAGTTGTTTTAGATTTTGGAAAAATGAATGGAGTATTTTGATTAGTTACTTACGTTCATTTCTGTGGAAAATGAGAGGAAAAATTTGCCATTACTGGTTTTTCCTTATTGAGAGTGGTGCATCACATTTATTGTGAGGGAAAGAAAATTATTTAAGAGTTACTGATATTTTCATATTCTACAACAGTATTTCAGAGGTACGTTACAAATGTGTAAGGTATGTGATGTATGGCGTAGGAGTGTTTCAGTGATTGTAATTACATTTTGAACTTTGAGATGCAGTATTTCTAAAATTTGAGAAGCATTAAAGAAATGTGAGGTTTAAAACATGTTACCAAATGTAGGAACCTGTATTGTACTCTATATATAATTGTATAATTGTACAGAGATGAAGATTGCAAACAGGTTGTATATACTGATACCTGTGCTTGAAACTAAAAGAGTATTCTGTGAAATTTAAATGCTTGACTGGTACCATGTCTCAGGTTTATTTGTAGTTTATTTGTAGTTTTCTGTGTTATTTGACACATGTCATGCAGGTATTGATCATAAGTTAAAAAAATGTCAGTCTATCATACCACTAGACAAATATTGTCAGAGCTACTTTAGGATTCTGTTTCACAAGCAAAGATCAGTTAGGTATACAGGGTTTGTGAAACCAATTTAACACACAGTTTCATCTCTGACTGCTCTGTATACTAAGTAAAAAAAGAGATTAATGCAGTTTCTTCTACACATGTATTTGCACAGCATAAGGTGTGAAATAGAGGTAGTGTTGTATGTATACTATACTTTGCATGTGTTATCTCACCCGTAAAAGGCATTGCGACAATTATTAGTGTGTTTAGACACATAGTGACCCTAATACGACTCCTATGGGGAGAGATGTTTTTTCATTCTATTAGCTAGGCAGGCATAATGAAATCAGTTGAACACACATGTTTATACCTGAGTGCCCTGTGTAATCAGCCAAAAGTGATTCATGTAGGTTCTTCAACATATATTTAGAAAGTATATGGTGTAAAACAGGGGTAGTCTAGTATGTATAGGCTTGTTTGAATGTATTATCTTGCCTCTAAAAAGGCACTGACATGGTCATTGAGGTCTGTAGAAAGAGGCTGACATTCACAAGCGTTGCATGACAGGAGTCAGCCTTTCATTTTGTCTTAGGCCTGGCGTTGCAACTTTTCTCTCTGTTATGAAACTGGTAGAGAAAAGTGAGGTTTAAAGAATGTTTCCAGATGCTGTATTCTAGTACATATATGTCTCTTCATAGTTAAGCTAAGAGTAGTCTGTAGATAGTGAGGTCTGTGCTTTTAACTGAAAGAGTACTCTGTCAGGTTTGAATGTCTGACCTATACCATGTCTCAGGTATGTCTGAATTTGAACATGTAGTCTGATATGTGTGGTACAGCTGATGAGCCTAACTTAAAAACTATACAGTCTATCATATCCCTGCACAAATCTTGTGAGACCTACTTCAGCATTGATGTCTAGGCTAGGCAGGCATCATGAAATTAGTTGAACACACACCTTCATACCTGGCTGCTCTCTGTAATAAGTAGAAAGTGATTCATAAAGTCCTTTTGTACATACATTTAGAAAGCATGCGTTGTGAAAGTGAGGTAGTGTTTCTCCTATAAGCTGCTTTACATATGTCGTCTCATCTCTAAAAAGTACACACACACTCATTAAGGTGTTTAGAAAGATGTTGAGGTTCACAAGAGTGGCATGACAGGAGTTGGCATTTAATTTTGGCTTATGCCTGCATTGTCAGCTCTGACTCTGTAATGAAAGTAGTAGAGAAAAGTGAGGTTTAAAACATGTTGGCCAATCTATTAACGTGTATTGCAGTCCATATAAGTCTGTCCAAAGGTACACTTGAAGTAGGTCATAGATAGTGAGGTGAGTGATTTAAATTGATAGCGTACTCTCTCAAGTTTGAACATCTGAGTGCTACCATGCCTGAGGTATGTGTGCACTTCTCTGTGTACTCTGATGTGTGTGGTGCAGCTGATCAGCCTAACTTAAAAACTATAGAGACTATTACACCCCTGCACAAATCTTGTCACAGGCATTTAGTCCCAGAAACGCAGATCTCTTAGCTAGGCAGACATCATGATAACATTTGAACACATATGTTCATACCCAACAGCGATGTGTAATGAGCAGAAGCTGATTCATACAGCTTCTTGTACAAACATTTAGAAAGCATGTGGTGTCTAACAGGGTTAGTCTAGTATGTACAGGGTTGGTTAAATGTTAACTTGCCTCCAAAAATGCACTGACACACTCAATGAGGTCTCTATATACATGCTGACATTCATCAGAGTGGTATGACAGGAGTCAGACTTTTATTTTGGCTTAGGCCTAGCATTGTGACTTCTGCCTCTCTAATGAAAGTAATGGAGAAACATGAGGTTTGAAGCATGTTCATAAATGTATTAACCTCTATCCTGGTTCATATATGTCTCTGCATAGGTAGTCTGAGAGTAGGCCGCAGATAGTAAACTGAAAGCATACTGTGTCAAATTTGAATGTGTGACTGCTACCATGTCTCAGTTATGTCTGCACTTAAACGTGTAGTCTGATATGTGTGGTGCATCTTGAAAGACTAACTTAAAGACTATACAGCCTTTTATGCCCCTGCACAAATCTTGTCAGAGCTACTTCACCATTCATTCCCAGAAGCAGGGATGTGTTAGCTAGGTAGGTGTCACAAAAGCACTCAAACACTCAGTTGCATACCCACCTGCCCTGTATAATGAGCACAAACGTATTCATGTAGCTTCTTTTATAAACATTTAGAGAGCATGTGGTGTGAAACAGAGGTAGTGTAATATCTATAGGCTTCTTTACATGTGTCATCTCACAGCTAAAAGGCAGAGACACACTTATTGAGCTGTTTAGAAAGATGCTGTGATTTACAAGAGTGGCATGAATGGAGCTGGTCTTTCATTTTGCCATAGGCCTGGCATTGTGAGCTCTGAGTCTCTAACAAAACTACTAGAGAAAAGTGACAATGAAAACATGTTGGCAGTTGTAATAACCTATATACTGGTGCATATGTCTCTGCAAAGGTACACTTCAACTAGGCTGCAGATAGGTTAGTGCTTTAAAGAGAAAACATACTCTGTCAAGTTTGAATGTGTGAGTGCTACCATGTCTCAGGTATGTTTGTACTTCTATATGTAGTCTGACACGTGTTGTGCAGCTAATGACCCTAAGTTAAAAACTATGCAGTTTATCATACCCCTGCACAAATCTTGTATGAGCTAATTCAGCATTCAGCAGCAGAAGAGATCCCTTTCCTAGGTAGGCATCATAGAAGCACTCGAATACAGAGTTCAATACCTCCATGCCCTGTAGAATGAGTTCAAAGTAATCCATACAGCTTTTTTCCCCAAACATTTTGAGAGAATGCGGTGTGAAATCGAGGCAGTCTAATACCTATACGCTGACACATTTATTGAGGTCTCTAGATAGATGCTGACAGTCAGAAGAGTGGCATGATGGCAGTTGGCCTTTCATTTCGAGTTAGACCTGGCATTGCAAGCTCTGCCTCTCTAATGAAATTGTTAGAGAAAAGTGAGCATTAAAACATGTTGCTAGATATTTTTACCTGTATCCTACTCCATATAAGTCTCTGCAATGGTACACTGCAAGTATGTCGTACATAGTGAGGTATGTGCTTTAGACTGAAAGTGTACTGTGTGAAATTTTAATGTCTGACTGCTACCATGTGTTAGGTATGTCTCTACTGCTACATTTAGTTTGATATGTATGGTGCAGCTGATGACGCTAAGTTAAAAAGTATACAGTCTATAATACCCCTGGAGAAATATTATCAGAAGTATTTTACATTTTAGAACCACAAACACAGGTCTGTTTGCTGGACAGAACTAATGTAAGCATTTGATTACACAGGTTCATACCTGTCTATCCTGTATAATTAGGAGAAAGTCATTGATATTGAAAATGTAAGGGTATACCAATTTAAAAAATAAATTCTGCTAGACTTTCAATCATTTACAGATTTTCTAATGTGCATATTTAGATATTGCACATATGTATGGCTTATGGAGACAATGGCAATGTAATTTGAATAACTGGTTAGTGATTATTATGAATAATATTATGTAATTAATTTAAAATGATCAATTTATGTAACACAGTAATAAAACTGTTCTTTGTTTTTTAGATATTTACTTTACTTCATGAAAAAAACTTAAAGATGGCAAGAAAACATGAAAAGAGAAGAGCACAGATAAACCAGTACTACTAAAGAAGAGTGAAAAGGAGAAATTAGATGACACACACAATATTATAGAGGATAGAAAATCCTTTAGTAAAAGAACTTAACGTTTTCTCAAAACAGTATTATGGAGATTGAAAACTGTGGAAAATGTTCAGAAGAAAACAAAGACTTTAAAAACAAATCAGAAAAATAAGAGAATTAGTCATGTTGAAAGAACTTCAAATTGTAGAAAAACACATCTGACAAGAAGGCAGAAACAGTATAAGGATATAAGAATAAGAATATTTAGAAGTTGAGTAATTTAAAATGTATTAAAGAATTTAAAACAATATAAAAGAAGATCAGCAGCTTATAAGTAAGAGCAATAGATTGAACGTGTAGTAGATAAAGCTTTTGAGTTGAAACGAAAATTATTTATCTCAATATTGAAGAGATTGAGAAAACTGGAGAAAACAATGGTGTTTATGATGGAGAAAAGCAAGAGAAAAATACTGGTTAATAGAACTAACTTTTGTAAAACTTTTACTAGTGAATAGAAACATACTTCCAGCACTGAGCCTTTCTTTAATGAAGAATGCTATTTTCTAGAGAACACATTAGTACATGCAGTTGATACTAGTGGTCGATGTTATGAGGTGAAAGGTGGTTCTCCCATTCCAAAGGAAAAAATGGTTCCTAGGAATGTAGAAGAAGTAATAGCTGAAAAAGTTCAAGGAAGGCGTACATAAGCTCCTGCATATAAGTGGGATTGTAGTAGGGTTTGCAGTATTCGACAGAAGTCTATTGATATATCACAAAATATTTTACGCAATATCCAAATAGAAGTGTTAAACAAAAGATTAGGCTATTACAAGGACCAAGGGCCATATGTATGAAGCCAAATTGCGAACGCAAACGCTGAAATTCGCAGAATTTCAGCGTTTGCGATTGCAATTTAGGCAGTGTGCAATGTAGCACACAAAAACCCACTCGCAAAATAAGGAATCGCAAAATTTGCGATTCCCTATTTTGCAAATGCAATTAAGGAATCCCAAATTGCGATTCCTTAAATGCAATGTAGGAAGCACCCAAGTTGTGCGATTTTGGCTTAAGGAATCGCAAATTACCACCAACTTCAGGTTGGTGGTAATTTCTATTTCTTTGAAAAATGCACTTTTTGCATTTTTCAAGTGCCATGTGGCGCACATACATGCCCTTAGGGCATGTATGTGCGCCACATGTGCACACATGCCTATTTCAGGGGTGCAACACGTTGTCCTATTGACACCCTTGCAACCTTGAAATTGCATTCTCAATTTGCGATTCTCTAATTGGGAATCGCAAATTGAAAATGTCTTCCCATTCATTCCTATGGGCCTCCTAGCCCATAGGAATGAATGGGAAGGTATTCCTTATTTGCGAATCTCAAATTGCGATTCGCAAATAAGGAATATGTAGGATTCGCAAAATATTTAGCAAATCCTACAAACATTGCATTTTGCGATTCTCTAATTGCGATTCCCTAAAAATCGCAATTTGAGAATCGCAAAACGCGTTTTTGTTACATATGGCCCCAAATCATGTAAAATAAGTAAATATACCAAGTTACAAGGACATTCTCTGGCTTGTGTTTCAAGGAATGGGTGACAATGAACTTTTCATCATTTAAGAATGTTAACTGTCCACCATTCTGAAATGCGGAAGTTAGTAAGGAGACTTTACTATGTAAAAACTCCTTCATTATGTTTAAGTGAAATTAATAGAGATGTACAGAAAGTTTGTGATGATGTACAGTTTCATATTTTCGGTTATGCAGAGGAGTGTAGAGAAAGTGAGGACTTGATATCTTTAGGTGTAGTAGAACAGGACAAAGAGATTAGTATTGATGATTTTGCAGAAGAAATTACAAAGTTTAACACTGTTTCCTCAGAAAAACCAAACTATGGGGGTCATTATGATGGCGGGCGGATTGCCCCCGCCGGGCCGGCGGTAGTCACCGCCAGCCCAGCGGGGGCGATCCACCCACCATCCACACAGCAAAGACCCCCCGCCATATTATGATGGCTGGGGGGTCCGCGGCGGACGGAAAGACCGTCCGCCGCTTTTCCACCGGTCGACTCTTCGACCGGCGGAAAACAAGGATAATATGGTGGCGGTGTCTCCAAGACACCACCATCCATATTATGATGCCAGCGGAGATCAGCCTTTCCATGGCGGCGTTGCCGCCATGGAAAGGCATACGGTCTTTGCATTTGGGGGCCCGTTGCAGCCCCCAGGATGTTGGGGGGGTGCACATGGGGGGTACCTGTGGTACCCCCCTGCATTTGTATGCAGAAGGTGGCAGGCACCATGCGGTGCCTGTCACGTTGTGCATGCAAATGCACGACATGCATTCACAGCATTGTGGCGGGCGATGCGGTGAGCACCGCCCGCCACAATGCTGGGAGTAGGGTGTCCCACCGCCATGGTGGCGGTGGCATCCTAATGTCAGGTGCGGGAACGCCGCACCCCTTGCGGATGGTCCCGCATTCCGTTACGGTGGCGGGCGGACTTTGTCCGCCCGTCATCGTAATGACCTCCTATGTTTGTATTTGTTGTCGATGTACTCACTATAAAAGTCATACTAGGAATGTTGATTGATATATAAAAAGTGAAAAAGAAAACAACAATAAGTGGCAGTAATTTGCTCTTTATTTGTTTGTAGAGGGGCGATTTGAGTTGCACACTGATCAAGTTATATATAAGTACTGTTACAACAAATTAGAAGAAAACAAAATGCCAGCTAGAGCAGTACATAACAAGTTAGAGTTGGTATCTATTCCTCAGGAACTGGCAGATTTAAATGTATATGAGTCTATTCTTATCCAATCTGCACCCCCATTCTAGGCCATAGCTCATATGGAGCCTAAGACAGGTAATCTGTCACCAACAGATTTACAAAAAGGTCCCAAAGGAAGAGTTGTGTATTTACCTTTAGATTTTAAGAAAAATATTAAAACTGTTGGTGTAGACAGAGAGGAAAATGAGCCGGTAGTTATTCTAGTAAATGGTGTACCAACAAAGAGTAAAATAATTTGGCAAGAGTTTGTAGATATTAATAAACTTTGAAATGCAACATTATACCTGGTACAGAATAATATTTATTATAAGAATGTAAATGTTGATGAAGAAGTAAGATGCCTAGAAGATGAAACACTAATGTCAACTGGCCAAATTGAAAAAGTGGACAAATCCAGGAGCGAAGAGATTTACAAACCATATACCATACATCCTCTCCATTTGAAAGAAATCATAGTAAATACTATTGAATTATTTCAAATGAAAGAAGCAAAAGGAGCTCCCATGAGTATATGGGAAAAAAAGTTTAGAAGCTCGCTGTTTTCCACAGCTATTCCCCAGTGGAAAAGGTGGACGGTTTGATGACCGAGCTGTACAGATTTCAGCATCAGAATACAGATCAATAAGGCTGTACTCTGAAGATCCAAGATTTCGGCAGTTCATTCCATATATATATTTCATCTTCTGTTTGAGAGTGATTTGTCTGCACTTTCATATGCGGTGAACCATATATTAAAAACAGCTGTTCATCTTCAACATGTTTCTGCAAAAGAGTTTATGGAAAAAGTTGAACAAAGAGATGAAAATTTGGAATCTCAGTTAATCAATTTGATGGCGTGCCAATGTGGCACCAATGAATATTGGTATCGCTGGCATGGTGAACTTAAATGCATGTTAAGAAACCTAGGTACACCTACTTGGTTTCTAACACTTAGGGGCCGATTCCGATCTCGCTGAGAAAGCCCTACGGCCGACTGGCGCCCGTAGAGCTTCCCGACCGACTCGTGCTCCGGGGCGAACAAGCGCTGACTGACACGGGTCGCTCGGAGCCCCATTGAAGTCAATGGGAGCCTGTTGTACGACGCGTACATAGGCTCCCATTGACGAACAATCTGTGCCACCCGTACCGTACATGCATGTGGATAAGGCTACGGGTGAAGGGGGGTCCGGCGCGGACCCCCGAAGTCCGCTTCCCGGAGCGTTGACGTGTCGGAGGCTCCGACTCGATCCGGCTGTCCAAATCGTGCATCGTACTGGCTCGGTCGGAAATCGCCTCCATTGCATGGCACGGTTTGCTTACGGACGAGATGTACGGAGCGGCTCGGACCCGGAAAAGACTCGGTCGGCGATTTCGTGCTTCTCGCATCGTACTTGCTCACTTGTACAGCTGTACGTGTCGGTCAGAAAACACACGTACGGCTCGTACTTTTTCCGCTTGGATCGCGTTCGGAGCCCCTCCGAGCGAGATCGGAATCAGCCCCTTAGTTGTGCTGAATATGCGTGGGATGATTTACTTGAATTCCTACGAGAAGCAAATTCAAATATAAAAAAACATTGAACTGAAGAAGCAGGAGAACTCTGTTCCTTGGATCTTGCAAGTGTCTGCAGGTATTTTAACCATAGGTTTCAAGCTATGATGTCATTTATCTGCAATAAAAGCATTCCACCTTTTGGAGTAGTAACTGTTTTCTTTTGGATAAAAGAGTACCAGGACAGTGGTGCTCCTCATATACACATGTAACTATGGATAAAGGATGCACCAAAATTTGGAACAGATAGTGATGAAGCTGTTTTGTCTTTCATTGAACAGTATGTTACATATGCTGTTCCAAGAGAAGGAGGAGAAAATAGCTTGAGACAACAAGTTTTACGGTTTCAAAATCATAGATGTAGAAAATACTGCATGTGGAAATACAAATGTACAGGAAAATGTTATACAAAATGTCGTTTTGGATTCCCACGACCTATTCTTTCTAAAGGAAGAGGAAATAGTTTTTTATCAGCAGTAAGACATACAATAACTCAAAAATCTCCCAAAAATACATAGAACTTAAGAAGAACAGAAGCGTCAAAGTATATTAATGACTATAATCCAGTCATTTTAAAAATGTGGAACGCAAACAATTATATTCAGTTTGTTGCAGACAATTCAATTGGTGTGGCTCGTTATGTCACATCATATATTACAAAATCTGAAAAGTCAGAGATGAAAGAAATGTGGGAAGAAATTTCCACAGAAAAGAATCTCAGCAAGAAATTGTACAGCTTTAGCTTGAAGATGCTTTCCCATAGAGAGATAGGATCTTATGAATGTTCGGATCGATTGAGCTCTGCCTGTTTGTATTCAAAGTCAAGAGGAATCATTTGGATAAGTCTAGGCCTAACCTCCACATGAAATAGATTATTGAAATCTTTTCCAGAAATCCAATACTTAGCACAGTATGAGCCAGAAAGCACTTATATTGTAAGAACTAATATGTTGGATACATACTATCCCAAAAGGAGTTGACATCTTGAAAACCTATGTCTGTATGAAATTCTTCAACATTACAGGTTTAAAAAGAATATTACAGAAAATATAAAAGAATAAAAATATGCAGTAATTGGATGTGATGGATGTTTAGTGAAACATGCCAAAGGAAATCTGATTAATCACAAAAAACTCAGTTGTGAGACTCCAGAAAAGAGAGAATTTTTCTATTTTGCACTTCTGCAACTGTTCAAGCCTTGGCATAGTGAAAGCGAACTACTTGGTGATTTTGACTGCTATGAAGATTATTTTAATGCAACTAAAGGTAGCATTAAGTGTACGGTATTTCCAACTTACTTAAAATGGGTAAATGATGAGATTGAACAAGAAGGAAGTATTGCATCTGAAATAGCTAGAGAAAGTTCACAAAGCAGTCAAAGTTCTGGTCCACTGACTCAAGATGCGCTTGGACAACCAATTATTGAAAATGAAGCAGCAATAGCCATGAATGAGGTTGAACCTGCAATGCAGCAAGCACAATAGGATATTGTTCAGTTTGAATTGTTCGAAGAACAACTGAATATTGAACAAAAAGAAATATATCTACAAGTTAAACAATGAGTAGAACATGGCTTCCTCCACGAAAAAAAAGAATGTCAATGTTCATCATTTCAACCTATTCTATTATACATTAGTGGTCAAGCTGGAACAGGAAAAAGTTTCTTAATTAAAGTTATGACAAGTTATCTTCAGAGAACTACAGAATCACATTTATCTTGTGTCATAACAGCTCCAACTAGATTGGCAGAACACAACATTAAAGGTATGATAATAAACTGGAATGTCAAAAGCTGTCAGGAGAAGCTTGTTATGAAGTCTCAAGAGTACTGAAGAAACTGAAACTTTTAATCATTGATGAGGTGAGCATGGTCTCAAACTTAATGCTTGCCTCTGTACACTTAAGAATGGAACCGATTTTAAAAACAGAGTAGGATGTGCTGTTTGGAGGAAAGCATTTATCTGTATTTGGACACCTACTACAACTTACTCCTGTTTTTAAAACACTTTTCCATGATGAGACAAGGAAATCTTTGGGGAGTATTAGAAATGTAAATATTTGATAAACTTTGAATATAAAGAACTTGTTAAGAATATGCGACAAGCAGATGATGAAGATTATGGAAATATTCTTAAAGGCACAAGAACTGGCATGTTGACAAAACAAGGTGAACAAGCTTTAGAATGTCGGCTAATAAGAAATTTGTTTACATCTGAAAAAAACAGCAGTAGAAGTAATCCATAGTTTGTATAATGCCTACACTGCAAGAGTGTTCTACCTTTAATGAACAACTACTGAGACTGGAAAAACAACAAATTCTGGAAATTAATGCTATTGACAAAATAGAACACCAGGGAGAAACAATTCTGCTTACTGAAAAACTACAGGCTAAATTGGATTCTTTTGAAAACTGTAGGATTAGAAAAGTGTTTACATGTATATAAAAACTGTTGAGTACCTTTGCGTCGTAATTTGAACGTAGAAGAAGGATTAGTAAATGGAGCAATGGGAAAAGTTGTTGATTTTGTTAATTTTCAAAATAAAGATGGAATTGAATTTTTTATTATAAAATTTGATCAGATTGATGAAGTAAGACCGATCGGGCGTTGTGTTGTATGTTTTTTGCTTGCAGAGGACTTATATGTTTGAAGACAAAAGTTTCCTCTGTCTCTAGCAGATGCAGTAGCTATTCACAAATCTCAAGGTTTAAGTATAGACAGAGCTTTTGTAAATATTGGAAGTACTGTGTTCAAAAAGGGAATGGCATACTTTGCATTCTCTTGAGTAAGAACATTGTCTGGTTTGTATTTGATAGAATTTGATGAGAAAAAGATTAGTGCTGATGCAAATTGTGTAAGAGTGTATAATCGTTTAAGAAGACTTTCTGCTCGTCATTTACGTGAATGTCCAATCTATGAGAAACGTATACTATGTCCAAAACGGAAATATATCAAACATTTAACTGAACTTCAACATAAGAAAAACATTGAACAGAAAGTTGAAGGTGTGAAGAAAAAAAGTGGAAAATGATGATGACATTGTAGGATACCAGTTAGAAAACAGTTCGGGTATCAACTGTTATGCTAATGTGATTCTGAATGTAATGTTTCATTTACCACATCTTCTTCATGAGATCATGGAAAACAGTGACAAAAGATTCTGTTCTGCACTACATCATTTATTTCTGTCAGTTGGTAACTGACAGAAGTAAAACACATACTGCTTCTGGAATCAACATCTTTTGAATATATGTACCAGTTCAGTGAGATTTACTCTCAAAATACAACAAGATGCACAATAATTTATAATGCTCATTCTTGGAGTATTAGAAGATGAAGGAATAAATATTGCTAACTTATTTGGACTAAGTTTCCAATGGGACCATAAGTGTGAAGATTGTTCATTTACTTCTACCACTGAAATACAAACAGAGCGATTCCTATACTTAACGATACCAGACTGCAAAACAGTGTCTTTTAACAAATTGATTGAAAGAGCAAATCAAAATATATGTTTACATTGTAGATCAGACATGTTGTCTATATTGCACATGCATAGATCTGGAAAATATTTAATTTTAATGCTACTATGTTGTAGATCAGATAGAACAAAATTACAAACTGAAATCACAAACTTCAAAGCAGGTCAAATATCTATTTCAGGCGGATCACTGACATAATATCGATGACAACAATATTGACCTACCAGAATATCTTGTCTTGAAGGAGTTTGGAATGGAAATCCAAATGGATGGCCCTCCGCCGAGTGCACTGCCAATGCTTTCGGGCGATTGTTGTTATAAAATATTTTTACGTGGCTGCCCTGCCACGGGCGATGCACCACCTCTGCAAAGGAGGGGCTGTGGCAAGAACTGCTCTGTACGCCACATAGCGCGGACAGCCTAAAGTAAAAAGATGCTCCTGAAACATCGTGAATCCTACACAAGGAAGTTAAATAAGCTATACAAAGGAATCGATGGCAGAAACCTACAAAGGGGAAACTATTAGGCTCCAAGAGGGACTACATGTCCCATGATACCCTGTAATGGAGGATACTTCAAACCATGCCCACTGAGGGCAAGGAACTAATCAAAGTACGCAAATTGAGGTGGAAATAAAAGAGAGCCTTATCTGCTGATCGCATTAGCAAGCCTATGAAGAAGATGGAAACATCGAAACGCGTCAGGCAATCTTACAATTTTTCATGATGTGAAGGAGTTTGGAATGGAAATCCGAATGGATGGCCCTCCGCCGAGTGCACTGCCAATGCTTTCGGGCGATTGTTGTTATAAAATATTTTACGTGGCTGCCCTGCCACGGGCGATGCACCACCTCTGCAAAGGAGGGGCTGTGGCAAGAAATGCTCTGTACGCCACATAGCGCGGACAGCCTAAAGTAAAAAGATGCTCCTGAAACATCGTGAATCCTACACAAGGAAGTAAAATAAGCTATACAAAGGAATCTATGGCAGAAACCTACAAAGGGGAAACTATTAGGCTCTAAGAGGGACTACATGTCCCATGATACCCTGTAATGGAGGATTCTTCAAACCACGCCCACTGAGGGCAAGGAACTAATCAAAGTACGCAAATTGAGGTGGAAATAAAAGAGAGCCTTATCTGCTGATCGCATTAGCAAGCCTATGAAGAAGATGGAAACAACGAAACGCGTCATGCAATGTTACAATTTTTCACGATGTGAAGGAGTTTGGAATGGAAATCCGAATGGATGGCCCTCCGCCGAGTGCACTGACAATGCTTTCGGGCGATTGTTGTTATAACATATATATATATACATAAACCTGTAAGACAAATATAAAAATAAATTATATATATAATAAAATAAATTATTAAAATAAATATTTATCTTTAAAACAACATTTTACACTACATTAACTGAAACAGTAGGGAAAATGTTGGATAGCGGAGGCGAATAATTTACTATTCCCACTCCAGGGAATGCAACAGTAGGGAAAGTGTTGTATAGCAGAGGGGAATAATTTACTATTCCCTCTCCAGCAAGTGCAACAGTAGGGAAAGTGTTGGATAGCAAAGGGGAATAATTTACTATTCCCACTCCAGCAACTGCAACAGTAGGGAAAGTTTTGGATAGCGGAGGGGAATAATTTACTATTCCCACTCCACGGAGTGCAACAGTAGAGAAAGTGTTGGATAGCGGAGGGGATAAAATTACTATTCCCACTCCAGCAAGTGCAACAGTAGGGAAAGTGTTGGATAGCTGAGGGGAATAATTTACTATTCCAACTCCAGGGAGTGCAACAGTAGGGAAAGTATTGGATAGCGGAGGGGATAAAATTTCTATTCCCACTCCAACAATTGCAACAGTAGGAAAAGTGTTGGATAGCGGAAGGGAATAATTTACTATTCCCACTCCAGCAAGTGCAACAGTAGTGAAAGTGTTGGATAGCGGAGGGGAATAATTTACTATTCCCACTCCACAGAGTGCAACAGTAAAGAAAGTGTTGGATAGCGTAGGGGATAAAATTACTATTCCCACTCCAACGAGTGCAACAGTAGGGAAATTATTGGATAGTGGAGGGGATAAAATTACTATTCCCACTCCAACAATTGCAACAGTAGGAAAAGTGTTGGATAGCGGAGGGGAATAATTTACTATTCCCACTCCAGCAAGTGCAACAGTAGGGAAAATGTTGGATGGTGGAGGGGAATAATTTACTATTCCCACTCCACAGAGTGCAACAGTAGCGAAAGTGTTGGATAGGGTAGGCAATAAAATTACTATTCCCACTCCAACGAATGCAACAGTAGGGAAAGTGTTGGAAAGCAGAAGGGAATAATTTACTATTCCCACTCCAGCAAGTGCAACAGTAGGGAAAGTGTTGGATAGCGGAGGGGAATAATTTACTATTCCCACCCCAGCAAGTGCAACAGTAGGGAAAATGTTGGATAGCGGAGGGGAATAATTTACTATTCCCACTCCAGCAAAATAATAAACATTGATTAACAAATACTTAAATAATAAAAAATAATTTACCTCACCAAATACCCCTATAAATAACACCACCACTATTGTAAAGCCGGACACAATTAACATAATTGCTTAACAATTAATTAATTAACTAATAACAATGAACAATACAATTAAAAACAATGAGTAATAAATTAATTCATACTATTAATACTATAAAAGAACAATAATTAAATATTATATAAAAAATTAAAAATTATATTAATTTGTAATTACTTGCCACACTACTCCCCTCTAAATACACAACTCACTCATAAAAAATTCCCACAATTTCCATATTCACCAATTAATTATTAATAATTAATAACCAATTAATAATTAATAAATACAAAATTATGTAACGCAATTACCAGTATGAAATATTAAATACACAAATATTAATTAATAAAAATTATTAATTAATGGATTATAATTAAATTACTTCCCACCCTACTATAAACCCACAACCCGCTCTTAAAAAAATAACACAATTAAGATATTTACCAATTAACTATTAATAATTAATATCCAATTAATAACAAAATATTTAACACAATTAACAATATAAAATATTAAATATATAAATATTAATTAATAAAATTATTAATTAATTATAATTAAATTACTTCCCACCCTAATCCCCTATAAACCCACAACCCGTTCCTAAAAAATGACATAATTAACATATTTACCAATTAATTATTAATAATTAATAACCAATTAATAACAAATTAATAACAAATTAATTAACACAATTAACAATATAAATTATTAAATACAATAATATTAATTAATTAAAATTATTAATTAATTACTTTGAATTTCATTACTTCCCACCCTATTCCCCTATAAACCCACAACCACTACGGAGCTAAAACGCAATATTTAATCTCTTAAAACATTAATAATTTCTAAAAATATATTAATAAATATATTATAATTAAATTACTTCCCACCCTATTCCCCTATAAACCCACAACCCGCTACGGAACTAAAATACGCAAAAATTACTTAACATAAAATTAATTACTTCTAAAAATTTCAAACATACATTAAAAAAATAAGCTCTACTTTTGACACATATAGTAAAATACAGAACACTAAAATAAATTTCGATAATATTAACAACGATATGTTGACTAATGATATTACTAACTTCGATATTAACAAAAACTATGGGGTCGATTACGATGGCGGTCGGAAAAACATACCGACCGCCATGGTAGCGGCAAAAAACCGCCCGCATGGCCACCGGGAAAAACGCCGGAAACATTACGATGAACCGGCACAATAATCCGTCCGCGGCGGCGGGAGACAACGAAAAACCGCCCGCACACGCCGGACCAGCTGAAAATCCGACCGCAACGGCTGGATACTCAGCGGAAAAGCCAAGAACCGCCGCCATGCACACGGAGTAACCGCCCGTGACATTATGACATCCCCGCTACCACCATGGTACCCACCTATGAATCCGACCGCATCGTGCACGAACAGTGATGAATCCGATAGGCGGCGGAAGGGCTGTAGCATAGCCACCGCTGCAGAGGAACCGCAAAAAAAATGGCGGACGTTGAAAAAATACGAAAAAACAAACAAACAATGCACACACTGAAGTAGACCTGTCCCAACACAAACCAAAAGTGCCCAATGACAACAGCCCCAGAAATGTCAAAATAACCAATCACAGGACAACACACACAACACACCTGACAGCAACATACCAGCTTGCCACACCCCCCATAGCCGAGCATAAAACCAGCCCCTCCCTGACCACAATCCTTTGCTACACTCCACAACTGAAGGTCCCAACCCCAGAGAACAAAGGAGAGGCAAACCTGCACACAGCACCACCACAACACACACACCACCTACACCACCCATAACACCCACAACACCCACACAACTGCACCACAGAACATCTGCACAGCACACACCATGGCACCACACAAAATGCCAAAATTCACTGATGCAGAGCTTGCAGTCATGGTAGATGAGATAATAAGAGTTGAACCACAACTCTATGGCAACATGGTCCAACACACCCCATTAGCCACAAGAACCCAAATGTGGGTGAGGATAGTCAATAAGGTCAATGCAGTAGGGACCACCCCCCGCAACAAGCAGGAAATACAGAAGCGGTGGCATGACCTGAAGACCGTGGTGAAGAGGAAAAGGGCCAAGAACCGTCAGCTGGCTGACGGGACTGGTGGAGGCACTCCCATCCCACCCAAACCCTACAGTCCGTGGGAGGAGAAGGTCCTTGGAATACTACATCCAGAGAGTCTTGAAGGAATCCGCGGGGGACTGGAAGCTGGTAAGTACAAACCAATGTATATCATCACATTGCCATGTACCGTCTTGCACAAATTCAAACCTACAACCCCTAGGCCAAAGGACATTCGTCTGACCCACAATACCCAAAACAGGTCACACAGATGTAACCACCACTCAACCTGAAAAAGCACAAAGCTAAACAAAACAAACTGGGATGCATGTGTACAGACAAAAAGCACTACAACACACACCAGGCCCCCATCTCCCACCCCTCAGCAGGATGGAGCACCACACCCAGAAGCATGTGTCAGCCATTGAACGCTCCCCCACCACCTAACAGGTAGGTAGCCATCTTCACAGGGATGGGGAATGTGTATCTGGAGGCAGCACTACAACTCCCAACAGGCCCCCTCTCCCACCCCTCAGCAGGATGGAGCACCCCACCCAGAAGCATGTGTCAGCCATTGAACGCTCCCCCACCACCTAACAGGTAGATAGCCATCTTCACAGGGTTGGGGAATGTGTATCTGGAGGCAGCACTACAACTCCCAACAGGCCCCCTCTCACACCCCTCAGCAGGTTGGAGCACCCCACCCAGAAGCATGTGTCAGCCATTGAACGCTCCCCCACCACCTAACAGGTAGGTAGCCATCTTCACAGGGATGGGGAATGTGTATCTGGAGGCAGCACTACAACTCCCAACAGGCCCCCTCTCACACCCCTCAGCAGGATGGAGCACCCCACCCAGAAGCATGTGTCAGCCATTGAACGCTCCCCCACCACCTAACAGGTAGGTAGCCATCTTCACAGGGATGGGGAATGTGTATCTGGAGGCAGCACTACAACTCCCAACAGGCCCCCTCTCCCACCCCTCAGCAGGATGGAGCACCCCACCCAGAAGCATGTGTCAGCCATTGAACGCTCCCCCACCACCTAACAGGTAGGTAGCCATCTTCACAGGGTTGGGGAATGTGTATCTGGAGGCAGCACTACAACTCCCAACAGGCCCCCTCTCACACCCCTCAGCAGGTTCGAGCACCCCACCCAGAAGCATGTGTCAGCCATTGAACGCTCCCCCACCACCTAACAGGTAGGAAGCCATCTTCACAGGGATGGGGAATGTGTATCTGGAGGCAGCACTACAACTCCCAACAGGCCCCCCTCTCAAACCCCTCAGCAGGTTGGGGCACCCCACCCAGAAGCATGTGTCTGTAAGTAAAAACCAAAGTGACACTGCACAGGTAATCAGACAGTGCATGCACACCACCATCACTCAACAAAAGCATTGGGAGACATAACAACATGAGGCTCTACTTCACCCAAAAATAGAAAAGTAAAGCACAGCCATTGACAGGATGCAGACTGCTCAGCGTACGTAACTGTGACAGAAACAGAACTGTGACTCTCAACAAATATGTCCAGGCAAACGGGCCTCTGACATGTTTCACCCAGACTTCCCTCTGTAGCGTACATGGGTGCTGATCATGAAGGACCATGGGAAAACCAAACTAGCATGGTCTGCTGTATGAAGAAATACAAGCACAGGACATGTCAACGGTATGCATGTGATGACAATGGCTAGTCCATGCACACAGTAATGTCTGCCAGGCAGAGTGATCAGCAAAGATGCTGAACATCAACTTGTAGTCATGCCAGTTGTCAGATGACAACCTCACATTGAAATCACCAATACTAGACGTGTGGCATGCTAACCAATCACAGGTCACACCATTGTGAAATGATGAATGTAACTCCACTTCATGGCATGAGGCACATCACTGTGCAGACATACAATGTGTGAAAAAGGCAACTGTGTGTAGCATAATATGTAAATAAGAGACATCAAACACAGCAACCCTGAGGTGTGTAAGGCAATTACCATCTACTTCCTGTCCCACAGGTGACCAACAACTGACTGCAGAGGACGACAACCTCAACCAGCACAGCCAGTCACCAGCTCCCGAACATCTCCCCTCGGATGCAGACTCCCTGGATAATGAGGAGGAGGAGGACCAACCCGGACCATCTGGTGTGGCAGGGCGTAATGTGTCCCAGGACCCCACAGCCCCACCACCCTCAGCAACAACATCAACGCAGAGCCCTGCTGCAACGACCTGTGCCACCACCACCACCTCCACCACCACTACCACTACCACTGCTGCCTGCAACACTCGCCCTGCTCCACAGGCCAACCAGACCACAACAACTGCGGAGGTACGGGAGAGTAGGCCGGTGCCCACAGGAGGGAGGCAACAGGGCCGTGACAGCAGGCCAGGTGTGAGGACAAGGCTGACCCAAAGGGAAGAAGACCCTGCCACAGAATCACTGGCACACATTCACAGAGTTGTGGGGGCCTATGAACACGCCCAGGGACAGTTGAGGCAGGCTCAGCAGGATGCCCGTGAGCAACAACAGATGCTGCGCTCAATTGACAACCGCATGGGCCAACTCGTGGCCTGCATGGGCCAAATCAGGGACCTCCTGGGCCAGCTAGTGGGGGTCCTCAGGGACAGGCATGCGGCACCGCCAACACCTACAGCTCCCTCCGTTGTGCCGCAGGATGACAGACCCCCACCCTCCCCTGCGTCCAGCGAGCATGGGGACTCATCAGACACCACTGGCCATGCACCTGTGTCCCCCCCTGCCAAAAGAGCAAGGGGCCGCCCGAAAAAATCATTGGTAGCATCCCGTGGCAAAGCACCTGGCAAAAGCCAGTCAAGTAGCCAGCCATGATGGCACCCCTCTTCACCCTGCTGTGTACCCTGCAGACTGTCCCCACACACAATGGCGTGGGAATGGCAAATGACTGTTGGACTGTGTTGCCATACTGATCTAGTGTATACTCTATTGTCTCATCTACCATCACTGACAAATCTGTTATTCACCATTCACAAATCTGTCAATATCCACATCTACATCACATGTATCCACTGTAAATAAACACTAATAACGCACCAATGTAGTTGTCACTGTTCCATGTTCATCACAGTATGTTAACTCACACCCATGATTACAATGTCACAGGGGCAGGGATACTCCGCAGGCAAGTAGCGGCTGAAGGGACCTAGGAAAACACAACAGAACATCAGTTGCTACTCAGGTGGTGGACTAACAACCATCACACAACACAGCACATCAAGGTACGACAATCTGCACATGTCACAAGGAGCAACTGTACCAACATAGACATCAAGTAGCTGTGTCAAAAGATCCCTTGCCATACACATCTGCAGCCAGCACTGACTCTGCAACATTCTGTAGTCACAAAACTCACATACACATATTCACCAAGCACAACATCATCAGACAACAGCCAGTATTGACATTGCCACTGACCATCAAGTGAAGTAGTTGTTGATGAGCTGCTGACGCTGTCCAACACCTTCCTCCTCTCCACTATCCTCATCACTTGACGTTTGGGTGTTTGCAGGTGGGGGCTGTGGCTGGTCATCATCATCCTGGATCAAGGGGATCCCCTTCCGCACGGCCAGGTTGTGTAGCAAGCAGCATGCTACCACTATCTGACACACCTTGACGGGTGAGTACTGCAGAGCCCCTCCGGTCTTGTCGAGGCATCGAAAACGCGATTTCAGGAGTCCAAATGTCCGCTCAATGACCCGACGTGTCCTCCCATGGGCATTGTTGTAGCGCACTTCAGCTGGTGTCCTGGGATTGCGAAGTGGACTCAGCAACCAAGGTCCGTTGGGATATGCAGAGTCACCTAAGTGTGAAAGACACATACAGATTGAGTGTCTGACATGTGTCCGAGGACAGCATGGCACACAAACAGCACACGACTCGACCCTTTGTACTCACCCACAATCCATGCCCGCTCCGGCGCCAGATTGGCCATCAGCTGTGGTAAAATGCTGTTGCGCATTATGTGTGAATCGTGGGCTGATCCTGGAAACTTTGCACAGACGTGTGAGATGACCATATCTGCCTGGCACACCACCTGCACATTGATGGAATGATAATGTTTCCTATTTCAGTAAATATGCTCCCGTGCTTGGGGTGGAATCAGGGAAACATGTGTGCCATCTATTGCACCAACTACATTAGGAACGTGTCCAAGTGCATAAAATTCGCCCTTCACATCCGCCAACTCATGCCGCCTGGGGAAATGTATGAATTGGTTCCTGTGTTGCATCATAGCCAACAGGACATCACGTAGCACCATGCTGAATGTTGGTTGGGACATCCCCCTGCAATGCCCACAGTTTGCTGGAAGGATCCCGTAGCCACGAAATGTAGGAATGCCATCACCTTTGCCGTTGGCGTGAGTGCTGTTGGGTATGTCCTGCGTGGAAGCAGGTGTGGCTCCAATAGTGCACAAAGTTCCAGGAGGTTTGTCCGATCCAGACGGAATCGCCTTATGATGTCGGTATCCTCCATGTTAGCCAGCAGGGTGAAGGTACGAAACACATTAGGTCGTCTCCTAGGTGAGATGAAAGGGGACACGTCATAGCAACATAAATTAGGATGTGCACAAATTCATAAAGTCTGTCCTGTCACGGTGCTAACATTGACTGTCATCCCTGAAAGCACACAGTGCAATTCAGTGTTGTCCCAACATGAGACAGATTAATTGTACAACTGTCATGGATGTGCACAGTCAGTAGACACAATACGAACACTGTCTATGTGAATGCCAAGAGTTACATATCGAGCTGAGGTGGACTCAGCCTTGGGTGTACATGACACAGGACATGTGTGAAGCAGAGACACTGCTGGCTTCCACGTTGCTGCTGTACCTGCCACACCTCCTTGGCCACTAATTGCAGGGGAAACATCAACAACACAATGTGGATAGATCATTGGGATTGTCTTTGTACTCAGTGCCACTTCCAACACCCTCAAATTCAATGACATTCACATCCCAAACCCATACATGTGCCAATGTCATCAGTACACAGGCCATATCTGCTGCTGACTTGAATACAAAGTCGGACAGTGACAGATGATGTCACGCCTGTGCAGAGTATGTGTACCACTGTAACAGGCCACCATTACCCCACTGCCCAATACTCTCTACAAGCACACAGATAGCCAATGTGGCACACATTAACAATAGATGAGGGACGTGATCAGCAGGGCCTGTATGCACCCTTAATCTTCCCCCATTTTGGACATTTACATGCAGCATCAAGGAGGGACTGCCCAAGGACACATGTGCACCACAACACATACCATGGTGATACACATCCAGCTGTTTCAAGACACAACAGTGCCACAACACATACATACAACACTACATGGACAATGCCAAGCCAGTATGCCAACAAGTCCACGCATGAACATACTGTATGCATGACATATGGACTACTGGCTCAGACACCTGACACCAGTGGATGTAATTGTACACCACATGTCCCAAAGGACATGCATCCTGACCCTCATTCCACACAGGCTGTCAGGCCCAACACAGCATACAATAAACATCCCACATCTAACAAACATGCTGGCTGTGCATGAGTAGTGGGACACTGGTACCTCACATTGACCAAATGTCGGAGTTGGATGAGTGTCACAGGCACAACAGTCAAGGTACATCTCACCTGTCTTGGGTGCCCACACCATCCTGATACACCAGCAGATGTGATCCACCCACACAGTGCTGGAATAGATGGTGAGCAAGGATGGCTAGCACCCCATAGCATGCACATACACTAGTGTTGGTGGCAACACACTGCACACGTGTGCCACTTGTGCTGACCATCCAACATTGCAGACAATTCCCGCTAATCAGTGCACACACATTGCACGGGCAAAACTGGACACCCATAGCCTGTGGACAAATGTTGCATACTATATTCCATACAGTTAGCACAATCCACAACCGTGCATGCAGTCCATCTGCCAACGCAACATTCCTGATGTGAACAATGGACATGCACTGGTGGCAGGTGAGTAGCACCGGAACACAGCACAACACTCAAAAACATAGTGTAGCTAAGCACCATTGTTGAAATGTACATGTCACTGATTCACATACAACAGTCCAAACAACATGAGTACAGACCTGACACTACCACATAGGTCCCTGTGGTTACAGGTGGCAGACATGTAGCAAAGACATCTGCTCTGGCCGTCTACCCAAGTGACAAACAATAATAATGCAACGGATGCCAGGTGTGGTGCTGAAGTACTCGTCATCCTTTAGCAGGTCGAGCCCCCCCCTGTACATGTGGACATACACTGCAGGAGTTGCCAGTGTGTACAAAGACATAACATGTGGCATGTAATTGGTCTTAGCAATAACACAACAGGGTGACATCTGTTTCCAATGATGACAGTCATGCTGAATGAATGAGTTCATCTGGGTTTTCAGTGTAACACATGGGCTCAGGTGTGAGATAGTGGTCAGCATGGGTGGCAGATACGACATTGTGTGTAAATATTGATCAACATAATGGAGTACAGTGTTCCATTTGGTGTGAGACGTTACACAGTGGCTGACATTTGTGACAGGAGACCATATCAATGTTATCCAGTGCCATGTGCCACTTTACGTATCCATTGTGTGTAGTACAGTAATGACCATTGATCCACACACAACAAGAACTGTCCGTAGGTGCCTTAAACATGCCCCATAAACACAATGACGCACAGAGTGTACGATGTGGTGCTGCATATTCCCCATAGCGGACGCACATACTGTCCGTGAATTGGGTGGCGGAGCATGCCAACCACCATTTGTACCTGTGTCGATGCCCACCACTGACGCAAGTGTGTCATGTGCTGCACATGACACATTGGTGTTAGTGATGGCCCTCCACATAGCTGCAGATGGCGTTTCTCATGCTTCACCAGCCACATCCCGGTCACCCATGTCACTCTATGGCAATCAAACAGCGGTAGCGCCGGCCAGGACCCCACGGTGTGTCACCGCCATGAACCATGCCCTTGCAGCCAATGGGGACCGCTATCGCGGTGGCATGATGCAGATTCAGAAATCGCGGTAGGCGTGCTCCGCCCCCGCGGAGGCGGTCATTGGATGCTTTTGAAGAAGGCTGACCTGGAACACCAATGGCAGAAGACTATGACCACTGAAACGAGTCCAGGGCCCTATATATGTGTGGAAGGGAGCACCACATTTCCACTGCTCACAGAGCCTGCTGCCTGGGACCCCTCACCTGCTGCTGCCTCCAGGGACTGCTGCCTGGGACCCCTCACCTGCTGCTGCCTCCAGGGACTGCTGCCTGTGACCCCTCACCTGCTGCTGCCTCCAGGGACTGCTGCCTGGGACCCCTCACCTGCTGCTGCCTCCAGGGACTGCTGCCTGAGACCCCTCACCTGCTGCTGCCTCCAGGGACTGCTGCCTGAGACCCCTCACCTGCTGCTGCCTCCAGGGACTGCTGCCTGGGACCCCTCACCACCCACTGCCGCCGCTGACGTCTCCTGTCCACAGTGATGGCTAGGACGGAGAAGATCCGTGCCAGTCCATTTACAAGCGAGGAGCTGGATGTCCTGGTGGACGAGGTGCTGACACAGTACCCACGGCTATATGGTGGCCCAAATGTTGTGGTAAGTCTCCAACAGTGGGGGTGAGTGCAAGGGGGGCACACATGTAGTCGATCAGATGGTGTATGTGCCTGAGAGTGTGGGGTTGTGTAATGCACTGGCTGACATGCTGCTTCCTAGTTGTTAAGGGGGTGTATGCAACCCACACATTAAATGCATGGACATGAAGGGTGGATGGACATGTGTTGTGTACACATCCATATGGTGTGACAGCTATCTGGTGATGCATGTTTCTGGACAGTTATTGTTCATGTGACTGTTTGTGTGGGTCCTCGTTGTCCATCTCTGTGTGATTCTACCTGGCATGGACTGTCCACGCCCAATGTGACAAGGACACATCGCTGACTGTACAGAGTGTGATACGTGTGTGGTTGGCATGAGTGTACATCAATGACCCATATCTGCCGTGTGGAGATGAGTCTGTGTCATGCCACTGTTCAGAGAGAGGTTTTACCATGAGAGTGTGTCACTGATGTTTTCCCCCTCTTGTCTCCCACACCTGCAGCTCAAGGTACACCAGCGTAAGGCCGTGTGGAGGTCCATTGCAACCAAGGTGCGGGCTCTGGGAGTGTCAAACCGCCGGCGCACCCACTGCCACAAGAGGTGGGACAACATATCACGACTGGCAAAGAACGTTGCCGAGATGACACTGGGGATACTCCCTCGCAGTGGCAGGTTGTCACGACGCAGCTTGACACCACTGATGTGCCGCATCTTGGCTGTGACACAGCCTGAGCTGGACACACGTTTGAAGGAGCATCAACAGCAAGCTAGGGGTGAGTATTCTGTGAAGGTTGATTTTGTCTGTTAGTGGCTGCATGTGAACCAAGCCTGTACCTGCGCTGGTGTACGTGATGTGGTTACTGTGATGCAGTGGGTTGTAAGTGGCCCCTGTGCTGGGTGTGGCAGTCACGGATATTACATACATGCACTTACTGATGT
Organism: Calotriton arnoldi; assembly: GCA_963921515.1. Taxonomy (NCBI): domain Eukaryota; kingdom Metazoa; phylum Chordata; class Amphibia; order Caudata; family Salamandridae; genus Calotriton; species Calotriton arnoldi. The sequence goes on from CAWUFW010004701.1 coordinate 866,564, forward strand.
TTTTCCAATCCTGGGAATTGCAATGGCATTGTGGGTGGTGTGCTGCAGGCCTGGTCCATTGGTGTTAGTGTTTGTACGCCCCAACATGCATGATGTTGTGCTGTCTGCCCATCACATGGCTCAGCTGTGCCGTGTTTAGGTGTTTGTACGCACTGTTTGAGGTAGTGATGTGTGTCTGCATGGTGAGATTGCACGGGGTGGCCTGCAACATGTAGACTTTGTCATCCTCAGTGTTGCTTTGCTTGAATATGTTTGTCCTGTTGCTGTCACTTTGCTGACCCTACATGTCTCTCTGTTATGCAGCATCTCCCGTGGGCACGGAGGGACAGGGGACGGACACCAGTGGTGGTGAAACAAGCACAACAGCTGCACAGGATCCCAGTGACACAGATGTGACCAGCGCCTCGGAGGGGATAGGAGTATGCTGGAGGAATCACAGCCCGAGACGCAAAGTTCAACATCATCTGATGACGGCGGTGGTGCAGACATCTTGGAGGACACAGGGAACGGAGAGTCTGCTGCATTTTCCAGCACACAGCGTGCAGTGCCCACCCTCCCAGCCACTTCCTCTGTTGCTGCCCGTGTTCGCACCACAAAGAGGGGAAGAGTGTCCTTCATTCCAGGCACCGCTGCCCCTGCCCATGTGCCCCCTGCTGCCATCAGTGCAGAGTGTGTGGACCTTATGCGCCAGCTGTGTGTGGGGCAGACAGGGCTCCTCAATGCATTGTCAGACCACGACCGCAAATTGGCACAGGTGTTAGCTTTCATGGAGGGCATCCATTCAGACGTGGGTGGGCTGCACCGCACTGTCCAGACAATGTCCTCCACAATGGCGGCTGCACTTCAACTGGCTCAATCTCGTAGTCCAATTCCAGTCCCTTTGTCCACCCCCATGCCAGTGGCGACGTCTGACGACGGTGACCACGCTTCACACACCTCAACGTCACGATACTGCACACGTAGCACACAGCAGCAGCAGCCCAAGCGGTCAAGGTCACAGACACCTTCCCCTACAAAGAGAAAAACAACCCCAGAGCGCAGAGGGAAGAGCCCGTCAGGCATTGCAAAGGCACATGATTCAAGGAGGAAGTACTCAGGGTCACAAGCCTCAGAGCAATCCCCGGCCACAGACTCTGTGGTCCCAAAAACGTCTCGCAAAGGCATGCAGACACTCTCCATGCCCACTGTGAAGGTGGGGCCTGGCAAGGCTACACATATTAAGGTATCCAAGGCTGTTTCACCAACTACCTCTACTCCCATTCCAAGTCCAGTGAAGCAGGGACAGGAGGGCACTGTAGGGGGCACACAGGGTAAAGAGGGGATGGAGGGGCAGAGGCAATGCCAGGCTAAGCGTCCTTCTGGATCCAGCACATCCCCAAAGGGAGGTCCAGCGTGTGCACCTGCGGCAGCCTTGGTGATGAGTGTGCCGTTTGTGTCCACACCACTTCCCATTGATACCAAGACAGGCAAGCCATTCAGAATCCCCAAGAAGTGGAAAGGCACCCCTCCACTGTCTCCCTCCCACACTGTGTCCCACGTCGGCCTGAGTCCACCTCCACGTGCCACTACACCACCTGGTCCAAGCAGCCCTCCAACGTCCAAGGCCACTGATAGCTCTTCCTCAGCTGGGCGTCTCACTGCCCAGTCAAGTGGTCCAACTGTGCCCGACACACAGTCAGCTCCCAGTCAGACTGACAGCCAGGTCTGAATGTTGATCAATGTCACAGACCTGTCTCTCCCACACCGGTACCTGTGCTGCCCATCGTGACACACCAGACTGTGTTGCTGACCATGGCAGAGTTTGGTGACACACATTCCCTGTGCAGCTTCTCATTGTCTCTGTCAGCACCTTGGACTGGCCACTGGCCTTGCAGTTTGCCCCCTGCCTGTGCAGCTTCTCATTGTCTCTGTCAGCACCTTGGACTGGCCACTGGCCTTGCAGTTTGCCCCCTGCCTGTGCAGCTTCTCATTGTCTCTGTCAGCACCTTGGACTGGCCACTGGCCTTGCAGTTTGCCCCCTGCCTGTGCAGCTTCTCATTGTCTCTGTCAGCACCTTGGACTGGCCACTGGCCTTGCAGTTTGCCCCCTGCCTGTGCAGCTTCTCATTGACTCTGTCAGCACCTTGGACTGGCCACTGGCCTTGCAGTTTGCCCCCTGCCTGTGCAGCTTCTCATTGTCTCTGTCAGCACCTTGGACTGGCCACTGGCCTTGCAGTTTGCCCCCTGCCTGTGCAGCTTCTCATTGTCTCTGTCAGCACCTTGGACTGGCCACTGGCCTTGCAGTTTGCCCCCTGCCTGTGCAGCTTCTCATTGACTCTGTCAGCACCTTGGACTGGCCACTGGCCTTGCAGTTTGCCCCCTGCCTGTGCAGCTTCTCATTGTCTCTGTCAGCACCTTGGACTGGCCACTGGCCTTGCAGTTTGCCCCCTGCCTGTGCAGCTTCTCATTGTCTCTGTCAGCACCTTGGACTGGCCACTGGCCTTGCAGTTTGCCCCCTGCCTGTGCAGCTTCTCATGTTCAGGCTCTGCATCTTGTGCCTTGGTCCTGTCTGATATTGTTGCCTATCAGTGCTATTTGTGAATAAAAACAGTTGCTCATGTTGTCAGTTGTATCATTGTCCTTACTGAATAAGGCTTTTCCTGTATGTCTCACATTTACTGGGCCACATGCTCTGTGTGCCACTTCAACTGTGCCACTGGCTTGTTTGACTTATCATTTATTTTACAGGGGTGACGGGGACTTCAGTTCTTCATGACTCGGATACTTGTGGGGTCATTGATGTTGTTTTCGGTGACATACCAGACTCATGTTCCTTCCTTGTTGCTGTTGGCTATGTTTTACTGCATCCTGGTATGTGGGCACTGCAAACACATAGAGGGGTCATATACACGGGATTGCAGGCAGGCTGACCAGGCTCAACATGTATGTGCGTTCTTGCTTTCATGTATGCCTAGCAGTGTAGATGTGTAGTCATGTTGTGATGGGCAGTCATCCTAGTCACAACGGTTACTTACATGGTGTGCATTTGGGTGGTCAAGGGTTGTACGGTGTGTTGGTTGTGGCTTTGTCGTGTGTGTTGATGTGTGTGTTACTGGCGTGTGACTCATGGCTGTGTGGGACTGTTGTGTGTTTGTGTGCACACACTGCTTGTTGTGCATTCAGTGCTGTGGGTGTATGTTGCCTTGTGCTGTCCTAGTGTGCATCCCCTGATGTACTGCTGTGTTTGCTATGTGCTTTGTGGTGTTGTGCATCTGTTGTGTGTTTGATGTGTCTGTGTTGTTCTGTGATGGTGCACTTCTTGTCTGTGTTGTGGTATGTAGCCTATGCATTTTTCCTGACTGATGAGGTGGTGCACTCCTGTTGTGTGTGTGCTCCCATTGCCTTCCCCTAGTTTGGCTGCACAGGTGCTGTGTGTTATTTTTGTGGTTCTGTATGTGTTTCTGTTTTGAATTGTGTTTGCCATTTTTGTTTTGGTGCAGACGTTGGTACTGAAATCCCTGTGTGTGTGTGATGTTTGTGGATGCCCCCAGGGGGTTTGGTTGTTTGTCTGTATCTTGTCTGGACATTATGTAGGCCCTTCTGTGTGTCTGGCATTGGGGTTGTGTGCTGAAGATATGAGGGGGGTATGTTTGGGGACTCCTACTTGTGTTTGACAGTCATTGAGTGTGCCAATGTGCCCTGTGTGATACTCATGTGTACTTGCTGTTCACTGTTTGACTTGAGGTCCTTCCTTTCATCCCTGTCCCTATACATGGGTTACCTTGTTGTCTCCCTGAGTTGTTGCACTGAGGTGACTGTTGTTTGACTTCACTCACTGTGCCAGCCAGGTGCTTGGATGGGGTGTGGATGTTGTTCTGGGTTCCTTGTCCTGCATGTGTCTGTTCACCTGGTTGTTGGTTGTCTCCTTGCCCTCCCATTTGTGTGCACATCATTTTTGCTTTCCTCTATGTTGTGCTCCATTGCTGGTGGCATGTAGTCTGTGTATGTGGCTGTGTGTCGGTGTGGGGTATGTCTGTGTGAGTTGGCAGGGTGTGTGTCCAGTAGTCTGTATGTTCCTTGTGTGTATGTTAATTTTGTGCTTGTATTCTGCTTTCTTGCCATGTATGTGGTGTTGTGGTGTGTGTGTGTGTTGCCCTGGGCCTGTGCCTCTGTGATGTGTGTTAATCTACACCTAATGCTGCTGTGTCTGTCTCCCTAGGTGTTAGTTGTGTGCTGCTGGGTGTGGATTTAGCTCGCTTGGTGTTGGACATGGGGGTGCACAGGGGGGGGGATTGGCATGTTTCTTGCTGTGTGCGGCGGAGCTGTGGGTGGTGGGTGGTGGTGGTGGCCTGTGGTCTTTCTGGCCTGTCCGTTGCTGTACAAGCATTCTGCTTTGTGCGATGGATTTCCCGCATACTCATCGCTGCGGTGTCGTCAGCAACACATTACATAATGTTCGCGGTACTTTGGTGGGCTTGATGCAGGGTGTGAATTGGTGCCAGCTGAGACATGTGTGGGTACACTGATGGATGTGTTCCTGTCCACACCAGTGTGTCTGGTGTGGCCAGGTGCCCTGTTTCAGCCCGTGGAATTTGTGTTCTGTTTTGTGTTGTATTGTGTGTTTTACGTACCTGCGGCGGCGTCCGCGGCGGGCGATGTTGGCCTGGTGATGTATCACGTACAGCACTGGGAGGACGTGTAGTGCTGGATCCATGGCGTTCGGCTCCGGGTGGAGGGCTCCGGAAGTCTCGTTTCACGCTCCGCTGTCGAGATTCCGCCGTGTCTGGAAGGGCGGTTTCTCCCCTGCGGTTCGACGGGTTGTTTGGCGCATCCTAATTTGTTGAGCTGACGGGACGTCATTCCGCACGGCGGTGAGTCTCCATTGGCTCCCACCGGCGCGGTGGCAGGCGCAATTTCATGGCGGTCGGCGTTGCACCGCGGAGGTCGGGAAATGGGGCATATTTGCCCTTCATAATATGGCGGCCTTGGGGACCGCTGCTGGCGGGCGGTAAAAGGCATTTTTCCGGAACCGCCGGCACCGCGGTACTGACACCGACCGCCATCGTAATCGACCCCTATATTTCTTACCTTTATGTTGATATTCTGGTCGACGATATTCTTGAAGGTCGATATTATGTCACATCGATATTTAAACATCGATAATATGGCATATCGATATTTAAACATCGATATTAAGACTCTATACCATTTCAGGCACAACTTATACAACACTGGCTATTATTTTTCATGAAGGAGCTACAATAACATCTGGTCACTACACTGTGTTTTTGAAATGTAACAGAGGAAGGACACATTGCAATGATACCAACCTGAAATTCAAAGCTAGATTGCCTTCTCCGCTAGCTAATTCCTATATGTTAGTTCTGCAGCCAAAGTTTTAAAAACATCATTCAGCCTGTTGAGGGTGACGTCAATAAAAAACACAATGGATTTGATTCTACCAGTATTTATAATTAGTGTTTTCATTATTATTTTGCCTAATGGATAAAACATTTTCAACATTAACTTGAAAAAGCAAGCAGAATATATATTTCTTTTCAGTACTGTACCAGGTATAATACAATACTTAATGTTTTGAAATCTAGTTATGTTAAGTAGTAGAGTTAATGTAGGTGAAACAAATAATTAAGAAATTGTAGTGAGTATAAAGCATAGTTACACATATTTATAATTATGTACTTTTCTATTTTTTTTATACAATCCATTTGGTTGTTGTAGTTACTGATGTATGCACTTTAAACAGAAAACAAGTCAAATCAAGTTTCAATGTCTGACCTCATCCATGTCTCTCCTATGTCTGCACTTGTGCATATAAGTCTGACACATGCGCTGCAGCTAATGATCGCAACTTGAAAACTCAATTGCCTTTTATATGGGCAAATATTGGCAAAGCTATTTTATCTTTCAGTCCCAGAACCACCCATTTCTTTTCTAAGGACGTCTCATGAAAGCACTAAAATACAAAGCTTTATACCGAGCTGCCCTGTATAAGACGTAGAACATCATTCGTGCAGGTTCTTCTACACACATTTACAGAGCATGCGTTCTGAAACAGAGGTAGTCTACTGCCTATAGGCTACTTTACATGAATCATCTCACCTCTAAAAGGCACTGACACACATATTGAGATCTCTGGAGATATCCTGACAGTTATAACAGTGGCATTAGAGTTGGGATCACGCCTGACACTGTGAGCTCTGTCTCTCTAATCAAACCGGGAGAAAAATATTTGATTTAAAACATGTAGGCAACTGTATTAACCACTATCCTACTATATATAAATCTTTGCAAAGGTAGACTACAAATAGGCCATAGATAGCGATGTCTGTGCTTGTAATTGGAAACGTATTCTGTCAAGTCTGACTACTACCATGAGTTAGGTATGACTGAACTTCTACATGTAATGTAAGACATGTGGTGCACCTACTACCTATTCACTCATCAAATCACTCAAGCAATAGTCATTCAATTATAGAATTAGCTAAGCACTACTCACATACTCTAACAATCACCCTGCCATTATTTCTGGAGTCATTCAACAACCCATAAACTACTTATGCCCTCATCCAATCACCAATGCACTACTAATGAATTCTTACACTATCTGTCCACTAATGCAATCACCCAGACTGTACCTTTGTACTCATATAACCAAACAAGCATGAGCTAAGCTCTCTTACAATTGCTCAGACACTATCTATACAGTTGTACAATCACCCAAACAGTTTTTATGTACTCTTGGAATCACTCAAACACTACTTCTACACTAATTGAATCACCCACGTAGTACACATTTACTTATCCTAACACCAAAAAACTACAATTGCAGTCATACAATCAACATGGTACTACACATTCACTAATCCAAAAAACAGACACTAACCAAGCAGCCATACAATCACCCATTCAGTACCCATGTATTGATCCAGTCACTCAGGCAGTACTCATACACTCATCCTGTCACCCACACAAAACCTATACATTCATCTAATCACCTAGACACTACTCGTGCAGTCATGCAATCACCCAGGCACTACTCTTCTACTCATTCAATCATCCAGCCAGTTCTCTTGCACTTATCTAATCACCCAGGCACTGCCCATGTAGTCATGCAACCACATAGACAGTACTCACACACTCATCAAATTACCCAGGCACTACTCATGCATACAACCAATCTCTCAGACACTGCTGATGCACTCTTACAGTCACCCACATACTATCTATACACTCATTCAATCATCCAGATAGTTCTCATGCATTTATTCAATTACCCAGGCACTACTAATCCACACAAACAACCTCCCAGGCAGTAGTCATGCACTCCTACAATCCCTTATGCACTACTTATGCACTCATCCAATCACTAATGCACTACTCATACAATTATAAATCAGCCAAACAGTGCTCATGCATTCACACAATCATCCAGGCACTACCCATGCTCTCTTACAATCACTCACACACTACTTAAACAGTCCTTCAATGACACAGACAGTACTTATGTACTCATACAATCAGTAAGGCACTATTCATCCAGTCAACTAAACTTTCAAACACTAATCATGCACTCATCATATATACATACACTATTATACAAATCACTTTCCCACACACACATTTATCCACCCAAATTTTCATAACATACAATTTTTCTATATTTAACCAGAATAGGTAGTTCTGTTAAGCTTTTTTTTATTTTGGGTGTTTTTGACATTTAAAAAAAAAAACATAAAGTTCAATCTTTCAAATGTAGTGTTTTAAAAAAACTGTGAAATATGATGCTGGAAATCCAACTAAAAATTAACATTTATGTCCTTTAAGGAGATTAAGAATAGCATTGATCGACTGCTCGCCGACAAATACAATAGTTTGGTGCTTACTACAGTGCACTCCAGCATCTGCCAATTCAGGAAAGATCTGTGGTTGTGGTGTTGTGAGTAAAGCTGCACCAGATATAGGAGGCTGATCTAATTCACCTTGTGCAGCTTGCTCCCTCTTCTCTCTAGCCATAACTTCCCTTGCAAAGCAAGTTGGGTGCATTGTATCGAGATGTTTTTTTCACGGACGATGTCCCACATGAATACTTCTCATCCAATCCTCTTGACAGCACCTTGCGTCATAGGGAGCAAGTGACCTTCCTCACATTCACCTTTTTCTCACCTTCAGGGATATTGAAAAAGGTCCAAACAATACTCTCTTTTAGTTTCTTTACTGGCTCTTTAACCTCCTCAATGTCTTCTAGTTCTTCTTCTTGCAAATGTGGAGTTGCCATTTCCTTTTTGTAATCCAGTAGGTCAAAACACCCAAAAAGATAAAATATAGGTGCAGACAATACAAAAAGATGTCCACAGATGCAGACACACCCAAAGGAAGAAGAAAGAAACAGGTGTTGGATCCTCCTTCTAACAGAATGAAAACCTTTTTGACCAATCAAAAGCTTTTTTTCCATGTGACATGACGTCGCGACGGGGTCGCGTCCCCATCGCCTATACGTCGTGCACCCGTAAAATACAGTAAATTTCATTAAAAAGTATGAATTATCATTAGTAAATAGATTTGTTAAGTATTTTAGTGAACAGTCTTTAACTAACACAGATTTTTTAAACATTGCACAGTGATATTTCAAGCATTTAAAAATCATGCCAAAGTCGCAACCCCGATGCGATCCCGAAAATACGTGCCGGCACGGTGCGTGACACAGTCTCAGTTCTATAACATACTTAGAAATCACTTTTGAATTAACTTTAAAATATTTTCAATTTAATTTCACTACTCTAGGTGTAATTCAGCATAATTTAAATGTATAAAAAAAATATTTTAGCTGTATTTTAACACTGTAAAAAATACGAGAGGTTGTAACCATTATACGACGGGTACGCGACGGCACCGCATCCCTAGAAATCTGTACTAAATGGCTTAAAAATATTTAGCAAGTACACCAATACTATTTTTTTACATTCAGTAATAAACCTCTTCCTTAAAAATAGATATTATTTCTGTGTAAATATGTATTTTACACATGCATTCATATAACGGTTTGGTGCACCAAACACGTAGGTACGCGAAGGGTGCGCGACAGCGCTGCGTCCATAAAAATCTGTTCTAAATGTCTTAAAAATATTTTACAAGTACACTAATACTGTTTTTTTAAATTCAGTAATAAACCTCTTCCTTAAAAATATATATTATTTCGGTGTAAATATGTATTTTACACTTGCATTCGTATAACAAACGCAAAGGTCTGCAACCGATGCGTGACACCTTTTTTTAAACAAAAAAAAAATACTGATACAAACAAAATACGTTTGATAATGACACAACAATACATTATTTCCACTATTAACAGTAATCATACAAAAATTAATTTGGAAGAAAACAGTTCATAAAATAATCCCAAAACACTGAACACAAATGTTCTCTTTCTAAGCTTAATTGTATCATATAATAACATTATAGATAATACAACAACAAATACATTTTCTAAACATTCTAAACTTTCAAATAAATAACAGTATCAATATGTAATCAGCTACCTTACATATATTTAAAATAAGTGATTATATATTTTTTTTAATTTTCATAAATAGATGGAAATATTTAAAAAAAATTAAAAAAGAATACTTATAGAAATCTTTTAATAAGTGAAAACTACTTAAAAAACCATACAGATTCACTGAAAAAAACAAAGATTACAGGGACGTTATAGTTAGGAATTAGCATTTAAAAAACTTTAGAAATTCACTGAAAAAACAAAGGTTACAGGGACGTTATAGTTAAGAATTAACATTTAAAAAACTTTAGAAATGCACTGAAAAAACCAAAGGGTACAGAGACGTTTTAGTTAGGAATTAGCATTTAAAAAAACCTTAGGAGTTCATTTGAGATGTCATCATTGATGCCATCAGTGGTGTCACTGACCATGTCATGAGTGATGTAATATGTGACGTCATCAGCAGTGCATTGCGGGGGCGTGAGTTATAGTTAGCTGAACTAACTATAACGGGGGAATTTCTATGGTTTTGTACGAGTGAAATGTCCAACTAACTATAACTGTCCCTAAAACCTATGGTTTTTTCAGTACATTTCTAAGTTTTTTTTTAAATGCTAATCCCTAACTATAACGTCCCTGTAACCTTTGTTTTCTTCAGTGAATATACATATATATATATATATATATATTCACTGAAAAAACCATAGGTTTTACAGACGTTATAGTTAGAAATTAGCATTTAAAAACCTTTGAAACTCACTGAAAAAACCATAGGTTTCAGGGCGTTATAGTTAGCTGGACATTTCACTCATACAAAACCATAGAAATTCCACTGTTATAGTTAGTTCAGCTAACTATAACTCGCGCCCCGCAATGCACTGCTCATGACGTCATATATTACATCATTCATGGCATGGTCAGTGACATCACTGATGACATCACTGATGACATCTGAAATGACATCATTGATGACATCATCCAGTGACTGTGTGTTTCTGTAATTTTTAAATATGTTCTACATATATTCTTAGGTGTATTGAAGAATGAGTGGGTGTATAAGTGTCTGGATGGGGGATTTTACAGGTGTGTGACTGATTGTATAAGTGAGTGATTAAACGTGTCTTACTGAATGCATGGGTTAGTTACTAAACTGTGTGAATGTGTGTATCAGTCTGTCTGTTGTTGTGTAAGCTGCTACATGGGTTGGTCAGTAGCTACATGAGTGTTTATATGGGTTATTGATTGTTTGCCTGAGTATTTGTATGGGAGACTGAGTGTGTGTGTGGGTGGGTTGGAGGTGTGTGACTCTGTGCATTGATGTGTGAGTGGTTGATTCACTGGGTGTATGGGTTCAAGAGTGCATGTGGAAACAGCTGTATGGGTTGGTGAGTGTGTGTATGGGTGTGTTGGTGAGTGAATGGATGTCTCAGTGGTACATGTGTGAGTAACTACATATGTAAAAGGCAGTATATGTGAGTGATGCTGTATATAAATGAGTATATATGAGAGTGAGTGATTGTGAGAGTGGCTGTATGGATGAGTGTGTACTTGTATCAGTGATTATATAAGAGAGTAATTATGCAATAGTATCTGTATGAATTAGGGAGGTGGTGTGTGTATAAATGTATAGGTGAGTAAATGGGAGTGTGATTGATTCTTTGCATGACTGACTAGGTGTGTGAGTAACTCCATGGATGAGTGGCGGTGTGTGAGTGTCTGAATAGGTGTATGAGTGCATATCATAGTATTGTATTGATGAGTAACTTCATGTATAAGTGAATGTATGGGTGAATGAGTAGATGTGTATGTAGACCTAGGAATCAAAGAGTGCGTATGTAGTAACTGGTATTGGTATCTCAATGGTTTTGAAAATGGTAGTCTGTATTTTACAGTGGGTGTATTAAAGGTTATATTAGACTGTGAGGAGGTGCATCAGATTTTCGCGTGGATGATGTCATCAGTGATGTCATCAGTGATGTCATTTCAGATGTCATCAGTGATGTCATCAGTGATGTCACTGACCATGCCATGAATGATGTAATATGTGACGTCATGAGCAGTGCATTGCGGGGGCACGAGTTATAGTTAGCTGAACTAACTATAACAGTGGAATTTCTATGGTTTTGTACGAGTGAAATGTCCAGCTAACTATAACGCCCCTGAAACCTATGGTTTTTTCGGTGAATTTCAAAGGTTTTTTAAATGCTAATTTCTAACTATAACGTCCCTGAAACCTATGGTTTTTTCAGTGAAATTCAAAGGTTTTTTAAATACTAATTTCTAACTACAATGTCCCTAAAACCTATATTGTTTTTAACTAAATTTAAAAAAGACGTGCATACTTTTTGTAGTGAAAAACTAACTGTAACAGTAGTCTGTTATAAGTTATAATTTAACAATGTTTAAAACTTAATTAGCACTAATTAACATATAAGTGTGGAAAAAGTGTGACGGAGCAGCTATGATACCTGACTTCGAACAACAGCGTTCACAGTTTGATTCCCGGCTCCAGCGGCACGTTAGCCCACCACTATGTCACTGTGGGCAACACCTTGCTTAATCTTTCCGACGCCCCCGAGCGCCGGCACACCTTTCCAGGGTTAGCTGTACACTTTACAAATGCTCGCATTTTTTTAATTTAAAACCATAGTGATGAGAAATATTATCACGTTTTTTTTTCTTCTATTCTGATAGATCTTTTTTTTTATGTCTTCTATTTAGAATTACGGCAATAAATGTATTTACTCATGAGAATGGAAATGACACAGTTATCCGGGTAACAGTTTTTAAGCTCTCCAACGTATGTACATATTAAGGACCTTATATGTGTTAGGTTGGAAATCGAAACTTTTTCCGCTTCACATTTTGTAACTTTTCCCAACACGTGCACATGTGAAACAGTTCAAACGTGAGCACGTGTCAACTGTAAAACGTGACATCTAAATGGGTGGAGCCGCATCTTCCTTCCATAGACTACTGAATAACCAAAAAGTATATAAACCACACCCGTTGATAGATTAGTTTCGTTTTTGCGAGTTATTTACGCGTCTCCATTCAGTGATGCAGGTGGTCTTTTCTACAGTCGGATTCTTCTTTTGCGGCCACAAAACATAATCCTGAGTTGTAAGTTGTTTGATTATGCAATACTAGATATTTATAATACGTAGCTATTTGTCAATCTTTAACCCGTTCTGAGCACTACCTCCCTGGTGCTGCGCACCACCGTTGGCCAACGCAGACCCGCCCACCCTTTAGAACGCCCGCACCGCGGTGGAATGTTCGCCGCGGTAAACGGGTTAAACACTTGTATTTAGAAAAAAATGTATTGGTTGTTTTTGCTATTTATATGTAACGTCAGCAGCTTGTTTTCAGAAACAGACAGAATACAGCAAACATTGTTCCTGTTCTGGCTCCTTTGAGCTCATATATTGTGACTTTGTATATTATAATATTGACAATGTACTTGACCTCAGAAGTGTTGGTGACCCGTCGGCGCGAAGACTAAAGATTTATATGTAACATCAGCAGCTTCTAGTTTGTAGTCTATTTCCCTCTTGACATCATATAGTGTGAGTATGTATATTATAATAACCACACATTATGATCTCAGAGGAGTTTGTGACCACGTTGGCGCGAAGACTAAAGATTTATATGTTACGTCAGCAGCTTCTGGTTTTTAGTCTATTTCTCCCTTGAGATCATATAGTGTGAGTATGTATATTGTAATATGAACATTTATACTGACCTCAGTGGAGTTTATGACCCGTCGACGCGAAGACTAAAGATTTATATTTAACGTCAGCACCTTCTCGTTCTTACTCTGTTTCTTTCTTGGGATCATATACTGTGAATATGTATATTATAATATTAACAATTATTGTGATCTCAGAGCACTTTATGACCCGTTGGCGCGAAGATGAAAGATTTTGAAGTCCCGGAGAAAAGAAGCTCTCAACATACTCATCGCTGGAAAGTATTTCGTTATTGATCTTGTTTTGTATTGATGACTTCATTTTCATTTTCCTTTTTGTGTGCCATCAGTGACACTGTGTATATTGTAAGAGTGTGATATTTCCACACAACAGGAATTGGAGATTTCTCGCCGCCAGGAGTAAACCATCTGAAATACAGTTTACTGACCTTTATAACTTACTTGATCAGATATTTTTACAGTGACAATATTTTGGGAAATTGCAGTTTAAAAAAATCGTTTCCATAGATACTTTCTTAGTGAATACCTTTGATAAACCCTACATTTCTGAATGTTTTTTTACTATTTCTATTTTTGTCTGTTGCGGTTCCTATTCACCTTCTCCCTATAGAATATATACGACCAGTAGTGTATATTATTATACTACTATCCTATATATTCTTAAAGGAGTACGTGATCTAAGCACTACGACCGAACTTTCCCGAATTCTACAATAATAGAAATTATAAAAAATGTTAAAGCGTACATTTCTATGTAATATAAAGTGATTTGTGTTTAACTGTTTCTTACTTGTTATTGTTCTTGTGACCTGAGATAATGTAGTGCGGGAGTGTTTCTTGTAGCACTTCTTTTCTACTTTATCTAAAAGTAACTCATGCCCTCTTATATTATCAAGAATATGGGGCAACACTTTTACAAACTATAGCAGAAAAGAAAAGGGAGGGTGTGCCCACGCTTAAGGGATATTTTATGAATTGCGTTTTTATTTGTCACCCCTTTGATATATACAGCTTCAGTTTCCGAACAAAGTATATTTGTAATTGCTTAATAAAAACTATTTCAAACCTAGACTGAAATTTTTGCTGCGCAACCACAGCTCCCCATTAGATAAGTAAACACCACATTATAACTAAACAGTGCTCCTGGGAAGTATCCCACCCGCAAACTTAATAAAAAGAAGACCGCAACACACTTTGTTATTTTCCCGCCGTGATTTGTACACCCCACGCCAATTATATAAATGGCCCTTAAAATATATAAAAAACTATTTTTACCTTCACAATCCCTCTCCACCACCTTGTGACCACTGTACAGAGTTAATAGTGTTCCTACCCTCCCCGCTACTACTTTCTTTTCCCGTACTCCATTGAAGTGCGTCACAAAATGGTTCACAACAGTGAACCGTTCCCAGCCAATAATGAGCAAACTTGTACTAGGAACAGTTTAGCCAATAAAATGTCCATGGTGTTCCACAGAGGGGGAGGGCATAGCTGCCAACACTTCTACTTTCAATGGTTTACAGCCAATGAACATTAAGCTTGGGAAGGTCCTGCTTGGAACACGTCAGCCAATAACATGTTCCTGCTACTCCGCGGACGGGGAGGAAATGGCTGGCAACACTTGTACTTTCAATGGTTCGCAGCCAATGAACATTAAGCTTGGGAAGGTCCTGCTTGGAACACGTCAGCCAATCAGATGTCCCTGCTACTCCGCGGACAGGGAGGAAATGGCTGGCAACACTTCTACTTTCTATGGTTCGCAGCCAATGAACATTAAGCTTGGGAAGGTCCTGCTTGGAACACGTCAGCCAATCAGATGTCCCTGCTACTCCGCGGACGGGGAGGAAATGGCTGGCAACACTTATACTTTCAATGGTTCGCAGCCAATGAACATTAAGCTTGGGAAGGTCCTGCTTGGAACACGTCAGCCAATCAGATGTCCCTGCTACTCCACGGATGGGGAGGAAATGGCTGGCAACACTTCTACTTTCAATGGTTCGCAGCCAAGGAACATTGAGCTCGTTGTTGGAACACCTCAGCCAATTAAACGTTAATTTTGTTCCAGACACACGAACAGAACACGCCCTCCCACATAATATTAATTTTCGTGTAAGAAAGTGACACTGTCCATGATAAAAGTGAACACCGCATTATAAGTAAACATTACTGCGCATTATATTAAAGGAAGGCTGCAATACGGCGCATTGTTATTTTTCCGACGGGATTTCCAGAGCCTACGCAACCTTGCCGCAATACCGCACACCGTTGTTCTGCGGACGTAATTTCCACGTCTGCGGACGTGATTTCCACGGCCTACGCAACATTCAAACTCCCTGCCTCTGCACCGTACAGACTTAAACTAAGACCACAGTGTTCCTACTATACCCTCTTATACAATTTTTCTCTTTTGTTTCGCCCTACGACTTTCAAGTCAGTCACAAAATGACTGCCAACACTTCCTAGTTTCAACAGTTCACAACCAATGAGCCGCACACTCGTGCTCGTAACGCCTCAGCCAATCACATTTCAGAATTCTCAAATATCGATATCTGTAAATTTTGATATTTCTCTAAAACTACTGAATGGACTTACCCCATTTAAACAAAAGCGTGCTTTCTGGACCAAGACCTTTCTCCCTGCCAAATTTGGCGTAATTCCGTTCAGCAGTTTGACCTGTAGCCTTGTCTAAAGTTTCCTATGGAAATTGCATGGAAAAGCACGTTTTGGGTCCCCCTTTTTTCTCAGCCCCCCCCTTCACGAATCACCCCCAATCTTTCAGGATAGGAACTCACCGGAAAAGAGGAACTTTTTGGAAAATTTCGTAAAGATTCGGCAAACGACGCCAAAGTTATAAGCACATCAAAAAATGCTTTTCCTATGCAAACTAGGTTCTAACTATAACTACCTACTGGAGACCACCAGTAGGTAATATATATATATATATATATATATATATATATATATATATATATATATATATATATATAACTTCCACCCGATGCTGCAGTTAGCGGTTCCCTGCCTTCGGCGTCGGTGCCTGCCAGCGGCAGCAGCGGCCACTTCAAATTTTCACAGAATGTCCCAGTAGACACCCCAATCGGCGAGAACAAAGAAGGCGGCACACCAGGAGAAGGCACAATAATTTATTGTGCACTACGTGAAGGACGACGCGTTTCGGCGTTAGCCTTTATCAAGTGTTTTTTTTTTCTTTTGTGAAGTACCTTTTTCTAGTGCAATAGTAAAATGGGACTGTGAAAAGTGAATGTCCCCATCAGTGATAATATAATGTGGAAGTATGTAGGAGTGTAATTACTGCTAAACTGATACCGACATCACTTTACGGTATCCGAGTAATGTATATAATGATACAATTATCTACTCTAGCGACGTCCAGCCGGAAGTCACTAGTGCAGTACTAACTCCTACTTCATATCCACCTTAAAATCGTGAAGTGATAAGGACAGATTTCAAATAAAAAATATAAAAATGTAATTAATAAAAATTGTTAATTAAATTAACGATCATGAATTGTGCAGTTGCAGTGTCTAGTGATATTAGAGACCTATATGTGTGGCTAGCTCCTCACCTCCATTCAGACCTTTAGGTGTTTTACAATCTAGCTCAATAATGTATTTAGATTCAAGAATCCTAAGATTTCTTTCCCTGTCACCTCCTCTTATATGTCTGGGGATTAGGTCTATTCCATAGAATCTAAGACTGCTGTTGTTGCTTTTGTGTTTGTCAGCATCGTGTCTAGCAACCGGATAATTGAAATCAAGGTTGGCTATGGCACGGAGGTGTTGTAGGATTCTCATTTTCAGTGGGAGTTTGGTGCTGCCTACGTATCGGAGGCCACATGGACATTCCAACACGTAGACAGCAAAATCACTATTGCAGGTGATAGGGTGATTTATCTTTTTCTGTTCCCCTACTCCCCCCAAGAATTCCTTACAGTTTTTCCCATTTCTGCATGCCTTGCATGACCCACAAGTGGTGAACCCATTAGGTGCTTTCAACCACTGAGATCCTGTGTCTCCCTGATCATAACTGTGTACCAGACGGTCTTTCAACGATTTGGCATGTCTATAGGTTATCTGGGGGCCCCCTCCTACATGTTTTCCTATTACAGGATCTGCTACGAGAAGGTTCCAATGTACTCTCATGCCTTTCCTTAAGGCCCACGCCCCCCTACTGAAATTAGTTATCATCCTAGGTGTTTCTTTGTCTGCCTGTGGATGATTAGAGATTTTCTTGGGGGGAGGATTGAACAGTAATTCATTCTGAGTTTTGCCTTCCATTTTCCTCTTTGCGCCCATTAATGTCTTCTCTGTGTACCCCTGTTTCTAAACCGGGTTAGAATATAGCCTTGCTCAGTCTCAAAGTTTTCTTTGGTGCTGCAGTTGCGGCGTGCCCGCAACAATTCCCCATAGGGGATGCTCTGAACCAGGGGAATTGGATGGTGGCTGGCGGCATGTAATACGGTATTGCCGGCTGTTTTCTTACGGAACAGACGGGTTGTTATTTTACCTTGTTGGATTTCCACTGCTATGTCCAGGAACTCACAGTAACTAGGACTCATGGAGTGGGTAAACTTTAAATTTAAATCAAGTCAAGTCAAGTCAATTCAGCTTTATTCGGTGTAAAAATGTACAACCATAAAAGCATACTAAAAAAACAGACAAATATAAACATATCAGTAATTCATTAGAGGGAGCACATAATTTATCAGTGCAAATATTAAAATTTCCTCCTTATACACAATTAAAATATATACACTTATTTAAAAATAGACAACTATATAGCATTTAATAATAATTTCTCAGATTTTCAAATATGCTTATTCTACGTACTATTTCTTAAATTAATTCAGAGTTAAACAGATCTAATTATTCTCATTGGATTTCTCATATAATAATGCATCTAGATATATTAGTTCTCTTCTTTTCCTAAGTGCTTTTACAATATAACAAATAACTGAACAGACGATTTTCATGTTATCCAGGCTACATAGAAATATAAAGGCCTGTTTATAATCAAAGAGCCTGTTAGTTATGAACAATGGTTTTAAAACAGTTTTCCTAATATCACTATAAAAAGTACAAAATAGTAAAAAATGCAACGTGGACTGTGGTGTGTTTCCATTACACGGGCAATTCGGTAAATTATAAGACCACCTTTCCTTATCGGAGAATGCAAATAAGTGATGTAAAGTACCAAATCTAAGCCTTGTTAAATAATATCTGTGTTGGGTATTCCTTACTAGGGTTAAATATGTTTGTATACCCTCCACCAAAGGAATTTCACAATAAGTAATGACACTTTGCTTCTGTCTTGTATCATCCTGTCTGTCTTGTTCACTGGCCAGAGTATATCTCAACTTCAGATCTTTCTTACTTATATCCAGAATAGACTCTAGATCCATTTTATTAAAGTTCAACTTACAATATTTAAATAAATTAGAGATATGCTCTAGCCAAGGATTTTTTTACAGTGGTCAAGAGCCAGACAGTCCTTTATCAGGTCAGTTGTAAATTTAGTCTCCTTTTTAGCCCATAGCCCACGCCAGAAGATAAGTCCTGCAATATTTATAAAATCATTAATATATGATACTGACAGTTCTTTATGTATTATAAAATTGGCTGTAGAATTCGGGACAGCCAATACTCTTTTTAAAAATTTATTCTCCTGTGTTTGTAAGGACGTAATATTTGCTCTTCCCCATATCGCTGACCCATGGCATACACCAGTCACACACTTAGTTCTGTATAAAGTGAGAATTTCCCTTATGGGTTTATTTCCTATTTTTGCCGCAAATCTGAAAATTCCTTCGATTATTCTTAGAAATTTCAGGTTGCATGAGTCGATATGAGGTTTCCATGAGTCCTTACTACTAAATATAAGACCTAAATAGGAGAACGTTGATACTCTCCCTATAACTACACCTCCAGCATGATGTTTTTTATGCTTCAACTTAGATTTCCCACATGTCATTACAAATGTTTTAGTAAGGTTTAGCTTTAAATCCTTTTTTAACATGAATTCTGCAAACTTCTCAATTAAAATTTGTAAGCCATTCGCTGTCCTCGATAGGAGGACAGCGTCATCGGCATAAAGTAAAACTGGAGTTTTGCGTGTTCCAACTTTTGGAGTATCTGCATTTTCATTTTGTAAATAGGTATCTATGTTATTAATATATAAAGAAAAGAGCAGTGGCGCCAGTACACAACCCTGGCGTATTCCCCTTGTAACTCTAAAATCCTCAGTGCATTCACCCTTTATTCCAAAACGTACTCTTGAGGTTAAAAATGAATAAATTTGGGACAAATATATAATAATATCAGTGGGTGCTCCTTGCTCCTTCAGGGTTTGCCACAATTTAGTATGATTAACAAGGTCAAACGCACTTGTTAAATCTAAAAAGCAAAGATGAAGAGCCCCCTCCTTAGCAAGGGTATATTTTCCCATAAGTAGTTCCAAATTTAAACATTGTTCTACAGTTCCAATTCCCCTTCTGAACCCATACTGAACTTCAGAAAGAATATTATGTTCATTAGCCCATTCTTCCAACCTCCCCAAAAGAATTCGTCCCATTAATTTCGAGGTTGAGTCCAGAAGGGATATTGGTCTATAACAATTTGCATTCCCTCTGTCTCCTTTTTTAAAAATTGGTACGATAATGCTTTCTGTCCAAGATACTGGCAGAAAACCCCTTATCGCAGCGTTAAAAACCTTTAGAAGGATCGGAGTCCAATAATCCATATTACATTTAAAAATATCAATGGGTACCCCATCTGGGCCAGCGGCTTTTCTGCTAGCACTTTTATATAGGGCGATTTTAATTTCTTCAGAGGTAATTGGTAAAATTTCTACGGGGTCAACTAAAATAAAATTACCGTTCTTTATTTTGCTAATTTTTATTGCTTCTGGATTAAAAATACTCTCAAAATGGATCATCCAGTCTTCAGGGGGAACAGCTATTTCTATTCTCCCTGTTGCATCATCTTTAAAGAACGGGTAATCTATAGTTCTCCAAAATAGTGCAGCATTTCTTGTTTCTGCGGCCTCTACTAGGCTTGCCCATGCATCCTCCCGTATTTCACCTTTTCGTTCGTTTAAGGTTTTCCTATAATCCTTCCTTAGGTTACTTATTTTAACGTTATCCCTAGGTTTTATTTTTAGGGCTGTTTTCAAATCTCTATTTAATTTGGAACATTCTTTATTAAACCATCTTGGGTTATTATCACAGGCCTTATGCTTCTTTTTAGATGTTAAATCACCCGCTATCTCCCTAGTGATATCACTAAAAGCGTTTATAGTTTCTGCATCTGTTGAAAAATTATTCATGCAGATACTAATTTCCTTTTGTATTTTCCCTTTTAAGTTATTTAAAAACTTGTTGGATCTACACTTGACCACTTAATGGACACTCCATTATTTCCTTTGAATTTTAATTCTGGATTTGAGGCCTTTCCCCTCAATTTTTGTGAGAGGTTAAGCCTCAATGTCAGAATCAGTGGGTGATGATCACTATGCAGTGTTTCTATAATTGAGCATTTTTCCACCAAACCCTTGTATTTAATAGATATAACAAAATGATCAATATTTGATGCTGATCTACCTCCTACATACGTGTGTTTCGCTACTTCTCCCTCTAAAATATCGGGTTCTATAATCGCTAGATTATATTTTGAGATACTATTATTTATTTCATCCCCATAAGCATCATGTGGAAAATGGGGAATTCGATCTCCAAAGCAATCACTGAACCCACATTGTTCACCTACCAAAATTTCACAAATTTCACAATTAAAATCACCCGCCCAGATAAGTGTATACTCCCTCCCAATTCCTTTAAAAAAGCTCTAGATCTTCCTCTAGGGCCTTGATTACCATTGGTCTAGTAACATCAAAAATATTATTATAAAAATTAATTAGCACCATTGTCTGTTTGCCTTCCGAATAAAGTTGTATTAATTGATAATATTGTGACTTAATATTAACTTCCTTTACTGTTAGAGGCGCAGTTACAGGTATTAATGTTGCCAGGCCTCCTTTTGCTCTCCCCTTCTAGACGGGCTAGCGTTAGTACAAATTACTTTAAAACCATTAATAAAAAAGGTTCGGTAATCCAAGTTTCCTGGATCATAATTACTTCACGTCCCTCTATAATTTCAAGCCAGTCGTCATTAGTTAACTTATTTTTAACTCCTGCTACATTCCAGGACATAATGTTAGTAGCTTTGTTATTTTGTACAATTAAATAGTCTCCAGCAGCCTCCTCCATATCCCTAGAAGAGGTATCTTCCCTGGTAATGGGGGAAACATTTTGTACGTTAATTAATAATTGCGGACATAAGCCGCCTGCTGGCTTGTTTACCATCGAGGTGTATAGTGGAGCTCTAATAACATCAGTTTCAGCATCCTCCCTATGTCAATCAATCTCACTACAAGATTGTAATGGTTCATACCTATTGTATGTAGAAACATTTATCATAGGTTTGTACATATTAAAATTAGGATCATTAACTTTGTTGGTCTTGTCGGTTATCCTATAAAAATAGCCCAGCGGGACAGCAATTATATCTTCAGCTATATTAGGATTCATTGCTACAGCTTTATATGCAAGTACCTCCAACAAATCTCTAACCAGATCCTTGCTACGGAAGTTTATTACTATGCAATCTCCTATGCATTGTTTCATGGATCTACCCACCCAACTCACCCTTCTCAACATTATTATATTTCTTAACAAAACATTTCTATCCATATTTGTATTCGCTGTGAACCAATATATCACTTTATTTTTCAATGACTCTTAGGACTCAAGCTTCTTATCCTCCACCCTAGCCACATTTTTAAGTATGATAACATATGGTGTCGACTGTGGTGGAAGGTGTAAAGAAGCTAACTGCCGGAGTTCTTCCGTATTAGTATTAGTGTCTATATTCACAGTTCTACTTGGATCAACCATTCTCTCGGTTTCTTTAGGGCATCTGGGGGGAAATTGCTGTACATTTGATGACCTTTGATCTTGTGCGAATTGTATATTTTCCCCCGTAATAGGTTTGGTCAAACTTTGTTTTGGCCGAACAACAATTGAGGCTTCTTTTTGCCTTGGTGTTGATTTATCACTCACGTATGGTAAAGTAAAATTTTTTGGAGTGATGAGTCCCATTACCAGGTTCATTAGGGAGGTTACATCTTTTTGAACCAATTTAATCTCTGACATTACTCGGCGTTCAATATTATCCAGTTTAGAATGCAGTTTTTTGGATAATGTCTCGAGGTTATCAGTCACTTGATCATTTCCTTTTAGGTTTTCCCCCTCCTTTAAACGCTTATCTAACCTACCGCCTTTGTTTACCTTCTGGTTCGGTCTAGATTTCCCACTCTTACTGTCATCAAAACTAGGTTTTAATTTCGGAACTTGTTTAGCCTTTTTTGCTGGTGGTATAACTAAATCTGTGTTATCCGATAGGGCTGTAATTTCCAGCGATGTTGTTAATATACACCGATTATCTGATTTCCTAGGTGTAGCCTTTTTATTCACAAATTGTCTATTTGGCACAACCTCTAGTTCTATAGACTTCTCTTTACCAATAGACACCTGATTCGTGGCCTCAGAACAATCTTCTAAAGTCTCATGTACTGATACCACCAAGGCGGCATCAAGTGCAGTTTTTGTCGCCGCCAATTGTTCCTCCACAAGAACAATCTCACTGTCAATCCTTCCCACAGCAGATTTTAAGTACTTCGTGATTGGCATATTATCTGTATGTGGTTTTCCCGTGGAGTACGGTTGCTTCCTTTTGCCCATTTTCCCGCAAGTAATGGGACACAAGCGATAGAAATGTTTTAACAAACGATGATTCACCTTACCAGGATTCTCCGTTTTTCATCTTATATACAGCCAAGTGGGGTGGCCCTGCCCTGCCTCTTCCTGTCGCTGACGGGCGCAGACGGGCCTGCCCTTGGCCCGGCTCCGCCCGCGCGTGTCCCGCGAAGCGGGTTCCGCGAGTTGTTTTGAAGGCCCCCTGGGGTCAGCAGAGCGTCACGGGGCGCGCCTCCGGGCGCGTCACAGGCAAGGCTTCTGGGACTTATGGTCTCCACCCAGGCAGCAAGTGGCAGTATCCGGCGAAGCGGCTCCCGCGAAGTGGGTGCCGCGAGTTGTTTTGAAGGCCCCCTGGGGTCAGCAGAGCGTCACGGGGCGCGCGTCACGGGGCGCGCCTCCGGGCGCGTCACAGGCAAGGCTTCTGGGACTTATGGTCTCCACCCAGGCAGCAAGTGGCAGTATCCGGCGAAGCGGCTCCCGCGAAGCGGGTGCCGCGAGTTGTTTTGAAGGCCCCCTGGGGTCAGCAGAGCATCACGGGCGCGCCTCCGGGCGCGTCACAGGCAAGGCTTCTGGGACTTATGGTCTCCACCCAGGCAGCAAGTGGCAGTATCCGGCGAAGCGCCTCCGCGAAGCGGGTGCCGCGAGTTGTTTTGAAGGCCCCCTGGGGTCAGCAGAGCGTCACGGGCGCGCCTCCGGGCGCGTCACAGGCAAGGCTTCTGGGACTTATGGTCTCCACCCAGGCAGCAAGTGGCAGTATCCGGCGAAGCGGCTCCCGCGAAGCGGGTGCCGCGAAGTTGTTTTGAAGGCCCCCTGGGGTCAGCAGAGCGTCACGGGCGCCCTCCGGGCGCGTCACAGGCAAGGCTTCTGGGACTTATGGTCTCCACCCAGGCAGCAAGTGGCAGTATCCGGCGAAGCGGCTAAATTTAAATCATTTTCCCCTAATCTATCAATGAATTCTTTGGCTAGGGGTTCTGGTCCGTCCCATATTAAAAACAAATCATCAATATATCTGATCCATACAAGTATGTGATCAGTATATTGTTCAAATTTTTCGGTCCAGACAGTTTGTTCCTCCCACCAGCCTAGGAACAGGTTCGCTAGGCTGGGGGCAAAACAAGTGCCCATCGCGGTCCCCGACCGCTGTCGATAGACAGTTTTCTCAAACAGGAAGATGTTTTCCTGTAAACAGAATAACATCATTTCCTCCAACATCTTATTATGGAGCCAATGATCAATGTGTCTGCTTTTAAGGAAGTACATACATGCTGCTACTCCCTTTGTCTGTTCTATACATGTATAGAGGGAACACACATCAAGGGATATCATCCGATAACCCTCACCCCATTCAACATCATGCAGTCTACGCAGGAAATCCGAGCTGTCCTTGCAATAAGATCTTAAATTGAGGACATACTGTGATAGAAAAAGGTCCAGAAAGATAGAAGTGTTCTCCAATAGCCCCCCATTAGATGAGACTATTGGACGCCCTGGTGGTGTAGTGGTGTTCTTATGGATTTTAGGTAAGAAATATATACAAGGTATGCGCAGGTTTTCAGTTTTCAAGAATCTATACTCCTCAGTATCCAGTAAGCCCTCGTGGTACCAGTCTGTTAGACGACCATGATAATCTTGTATGGTTCGCCGATATGAGGCCCAGTCAATTAGTTCGTTATGGGTTTCGTCTGACAACTGTCTGGTTGCCTCCGCTCTGTAATTGGTTACATCCATAATGACAACATTGCCCCCCTTATCGGAGGGCTTGATCACAATATTGGCATCTCTTTCCAGATTATTGATGGCCGATCTTTGGCTTCTTGTTAAATTGTCATATTTGGATTTCGTTACATTTCCACGTATTTTTTTCAAATCATTTATCACTGATGAACTGTATGCCTCGATATTATCGTATGGTACATTTGGATTGAATCTCGATTTGGTTTTCAGACCACTGTGACTGGATTGATTACTATTGATGTCCCAGTATTCCAGAATGTGATTCATACTGGCTTGATGATCATCTGTGGCTAACTCATACATGTCCCTCAGAAGGCCAGTATCTTGCACTTGTAATTCAGTATTATCCATCAAGTTGTTTACATTACTCCCAGATTTCTTGGGTTTTGCAGTCATTTCATACATCTTCATTAACTTTAGTTTTCGAATAAATAGAAAAAGATCAATTCGAGTATTTGTATAGTTCAAGTTACTAGTAGGGCAAAAGGAGAGGCCCAATTGTAGAACAGAGGTCTCTTCTGCAGTTAATGTTCTTGATGATAGATTGATCACTGTATGATTTTCTACTGAGTTGTCCATAGTAATGGCAGTACCCCTAGATCTTCCACCTCTTCTACAATTCATTCTGAGACGGGCTTTGTCCCTCATCCTCTTCCTCTTTTTGGAGCCTTGCCTCTTCCCCTGCCCCTTGTATTGGGTTTGTCTGATTGATTTTGTTCCTTCTTTTGCTTCAAAATTTGAAATTCGTGCAGAAATGTCAATGGTCGCCCTAAAGGGACACTTGTACTCTGTTCCTCCAAGTCAGTGCTGAGATCTGAACTGGACCCAGTTGACAGTGCCTCTCCCTGTCTGTCACTATACGATGTTCTGAAATTTCTTTGCGCCCAATCAAAGCGTTTGGCATACGTAAGTATGCGACACTCAGCGTAGTCTCTTTTGTCCCTTAGGAACTTACGCAGTTTTTTGATTTTTATAGTGTCCTCGTATTCCTTAAGTTTATTAGGTAATCATTTCAAAAATTCCACTACTATTTTGTCTGATTTGGATTTGTCCAACTCTGCTCTCAAAGTTGCCAACTCTTTTCTTGTGGATTCTAGGTCAATTTGCGCATATTTTATTAGCATCTCCAACATTCCTTTGCAGGTCTTAGCCATGAAATCTGCCCATTCCGTTACTAGATCCTGGTTAGGATTCTCGTACGTTGGTACAATCGTTATTCTGAGGCCGCGGGGTGTGCGTCCTACCTCTACATAATTTGTCAATGAGGTGACTTCCCACCACTTATTAATTTCGTGTTTGCACAGCTTCTCCAGCAACGCGAGTTTCTGTTTAATTGAGGGTTCAATTCCACTCGCTGCTACGTCACCTGCAGGTATATTCAGGGTTATGTCTTGATCTTCATTAAATAAAGATACTGCAACCGCTTTTCTTTCATTTTCCCATTCGGACATATTCAAACAATCTCCTGACGCCTGCGGTTTGTATATAAACCGTGACTATTACGCCTGTTCCCAATTGCTATTTCTCTGCGAGTATAGGTGATTGCGAGGGCAGCCGAGCGCGCTGGGAAATGTGAACAGCAGATGATCCCCGTCCTCCGACATAGACCCCCAGCCTCCACATTCGCCCCCGCTCCTCTTTTACCCCCGCTCACCTTGATGTTCATCCATCGGCCAATTCGTCACGGGAACGGCGGGAACCACTGCATTCAAACAACTTCCACCCGATGCTGCAGTTAGCGGTTCCCTGCCTTCGGCATTGGTGCCTGCCAGCGGCAGCAGCGGCCACTTCAAATTTTCACAGAATGTCCCAGTAGACGCCCCAATCGGCGAGAACAAAGAAGGCGGCACACCAGGAGAAGGCACAATCATTTATTGTGCACTACGTGAAGGACGACGCGTTTCGGCGTTAGCCTTTATCAGGATGTGAAAATATATATATATATATGTATATATATATATATATTCACTTAAAAAACCATAGGTTTTAGGGACAGTTATAGTTAGATGGACATTTCACTCGTACAAAACCATAGAAATTCCCCCGTTATAGTTAGTTCACGTAACTATAACTCGCGCCCCCGCAATGCACTGCTGATGACGTCACATATTACATCACTCATGACATGGTCAGTGACATCACTGATGACATCACTGATGACATCACTGAAGAATGTGCTAGTATTTGTATGAGTAAGTGAGTTGGTGTGTGTATAACTGTATAGGTGAGTAAATGGGTGTGTGCTTAATTTTTTGCATGACTGACTAGGTGTGTGAGTACCTCTATGGATGAGTGGCGGTGTGTGAGTGTTTATATAGGTGTATGAGTGCATATAATAGTACTGTACTGAGTGACTATAAGTATGAGTGACTGTACGGGTGAGTGAGTAGATGTGTCTGTTTTGACCTAAGAATCAGTGAGTGTGTATATAGTAATTGGTGTTGGGGTGTCTATGGTTTTGACAATGGCAGTCTGTAATTTACAGTGGGTGTATCCAAAGTTATATTAGGGTGTGAAAAGATGCATCAAATTATCACATGGATGATGTAATCAGTGATGTCATCATTGATGTCATTTGAGATGTCATCAGTGATGTCATCAGTGATGTCACTGACCATGTCATGAGTGATGTAATATGTGACGTCATCAGCAGTGCATTGCGGGGGCGCGAGTTATAGTTAGCTGAACTAACTATAACGGGGGAATTTCTATGGTTTTGTACGAGTGAAATGTCCATCTAACTATAACTGTCCCTAAAACCTATGGTTTATTCAGTGAATTTCAAAGGTTTTTTAAATGCTAATTTCTAACTATAACGTGCCTGAAACCTATGGTTTTTTAAGTGAATTTCAAAGGTTTTTGAAATGCTAATTTCTAACAATAACATGCCCCGCCCCCTCCCTTCACCACAGTGCAAACGCGCCACGTGGCGCGTTTTAAGTTGGAGGATTAAGTTCCCTTGAATCATGAGGGTCCCTGGGGTCCAACTAGCCCACCCTGTACCTCCTGTATGCACCAGGGAGCTGCGTTGCAGAGAGGTGTTCAGAGGCCACGCCCCTTTTTACACCTCTCTGCAACGCAGCTCTGTGGCGCTTTCTGGACGTACCTGGTGGGCTAGTTGGCCCCCAGGGACCCTCAGGATTGAAGGGGATTTAATTCCCCATCTTAAAATGCGCCACGGGGCCTGTTTGCACACATGTCACCTGAAGCCCCGCCCCCTCCCTTCACCACTGTGCAAACGCACCCCGTGGCGCGTTTTAAGTTGGAGGATTAAGTACCCTTGAATCCTGAGGGTCCCTGGAGTCCAACTAGCCCACCATGTACCTCCAAAAGCGCCACAGAGCTGCGTTGCAGAGAGGTGTAAAAGGGGCGTGGCCTCTGAACACCTCTCTGCAACGCAGCTCCCTGGCGCATACTGGAGATTCCTGGTGGGCTAGTTGGCCCCCAGGGACCCCCAGTATTCAAGGGGAATTACTTCCCTTCTTACAACGCGCCAGGGGGCGCGTTTGCATAGTGCTGCAGGGAGGGGGCGGGGCCTCCGGCATGATGCCATTTTTTTTTTTTTTCTTTCTTTTTTTTTTTTATGGGAGGGGGGCTGCAGCCCCCCTTCCCTCGTCCACTTTTGTCCCCGGGGACCCCATCCCTCGGGGCCTGAGGCTGTTCTTTTATTTATTTATTTATTTTTTTCAAAATGGGAAGGGGGTCGCGTGGCCCCCCTTCCCTGGGCCTGTATTTGCCCCGGGGACCCCATCCCCCGGGGCATGCCCTCTTTTTAAAAAAATATATATATATTTGGAGGGGGGCTGCGTGGCCCCCCTCCTCAGGCCATTAAAGGCCCCGGGGACACCATCCCCCAAGGCCGGCCTTTGCGTCCTTTTTTTTCATAAAATTCCTTTTGTTTGGGAGGGGGGCTGCGTGGCCCCCCTCCCAGGCCACTAATGGCCCCGGGGACCCCATCCCCCGGGGCCTGGCCATACGTTGGGGACCGTGGGGGGGTCCCCAATCCCCGCACGGTCCCGCCGGCTCCCCGCGTCCTGCGGGAGCCGGCATTGCTTTTCCATAAGGGGAGCTGCTGACATGCAGCTCCCCTTATGGAAAAGCAATCTGCTTGCTTCATTGAAGCGAGAGCAGGTTTCCCTGCTCTCGCTTCAATGAAGCAAGCAAGTTTGTAATGGCAGGACGGGAGCCGCGAGGCTCCCGTCCTGCCATTGCAAACAGCAGTGTCCCGGGGTAGGCACCCCGGGACACTGCAGGAGATGGCCCTGGGGGTGGCGGTCCCCAGGGCCACCACAAGCTCCAGGAGGGAGCCGCGTGGCCCCCTCCCCACTTCTACATAGCCCCTGGGAGGTGGTGGTCCCTGGGGCTTCGGGGTCCGAAACGGACCCCCACATGTATTTTCTTAGTGCCCCGGGAGGTGGTGGTCCCTGGGGCGTGTGGGGGGCTGGAGCCCCCACACAGGTATTTCCAATGTTAAAAGAAGCCCCGGGGGGTGGCGGTCCCCGGGGCTGCTGGAGGGCACAGTGCCCTCCCGCACCATTTTTTTTAGAAAGCCCCGGGGGGTGGCGGTCCCCGGGGTGCCTTAGAGGCCCCCCCCATTAACTAAATTCCAAACCCCCCACATGCCCCCGGGACTTGGCCCACCCGGGGGCAAAATAGTATCGAAGCGCGGGAGACCGCGCTTCGATTTTTTTTTTTCCGGCGAGATCCGCGCACCCTAGGCGCATCCCGCCGATTTAAAAAAAAAAAAATGCTTTTGCCCAGGGGTCCTTGTGGGACCCCTGAGCAGACCTAGGGGGTCAGGGTGTTTCTACCCTGCCCCCTTTGTGCGTTTTGTGCACTTGTTTCTGTCCCTCGGTTCTACCGAGGGACAAAATGGCTGCCAACACTTCCTGATTTGGAGTGTTGACAGCCAATTAGCATGCAGCTCGTGATCGGGAGGGTGCGCGAATCCGACGCGGCCATAGATATATATGTGATTTTCATTTTGATTTTCACAGGAACTACTGAACGGATTTACACCATTTAACAAAAGGGTTCTTTCTGAACCAAGAACTACCTCTTTGCCAAATTTGGTGTAATTCCGTTCAGCAGTTCGGGCTGTAGCCGTGGCTAAAGTTTCCTATGGGAAAATGAATGGGGAAAACACGTTTTGGGACCCCCTTTTTTTCTCGGCCCCCGCTTGACGAATCACCCCGAAACTTTCAGGG
The DNA here is from genome assembly GCA_963921515.1 of Calotriton arnoldi. NCBI lineage: Eukaryota > Metazoa > Chordata > Amphibia > Caudata > Salamandridae > Calotriton > Calotriton arnoldi. Next base: position 896,540 of record CAWUFW010004701.1, read on the forward strand.
TAGGAGCGGACCGTAGTGGGCCATAAAGTTTGAAAATTTCGCGAAGATTCATTAACCGACGCAAGAGTTATTTCAAATAGAATGTCGCGGATTTCCTATGGAAAATAGGTCCTAACTATAACTATCTACTGGCGACCGCCAGTAGATAATATATGTATATATTTATTTATATATATATATATATATTTATCCTTTAGCAATTCTCCCAGCAGGGAGAAAAAATGGAGCGCACTCAATGGAGCATTTTCATAGTAGTTCTTATTTAATCCACAGGTAAATAGGCAGCATTAACACCAACGCGTTTCGAGCTCCCGGAGCTCTTGTTCACGGTTAGTTTGGTGATCAATTACCCAGCATACTTATTTTCAAAAAGTGTCAAATGATATGTCACATGATTTTGGTCTCTGGGACCCAAGCATTCTGGTCTATGTAGTTTCAGTAAAAAAAAAAAAAAAACATATATAACAAAATTCATAGTTATAATCACTATGTCACTATGTCGAGAACGTGAACATTATAATTATATTGCTGTTATCTCATACAATTAATTCAGGCTATTTGAGTGCGCTTGACACACGCCAATTATTTCTTTTTCAACTATTTTTTCCAACATTGTCAACAAATGTAACTTTAAGTGTTATAATCACAAAAACAATTAATCCCTCCAGTGGGAATTCGTGATTAATCACTCCATATATGTATGATGTTTCAAAAGGTCGACACTATTGGTAACGCATGTAAGGATAAATCCCTATAGTGGGAAATAATGTTGCCTAGTGACAATTAGTAATATTGTTATCGTTCCCGAACAAGCATTTTGAATACTCAACATTGGTTAAAATTAAACAAAATTCAAGCAAAACCAAATCAATCAAAATTAAAATAAAAAAGAGGGGGAAAAAATAATAAAGGGGGTTAAAACCTAATTTATAGGGAAGCCTCAGTTTTCTGGATTTTTACTGTTCATAAGTGTACAAACAATTCTTCGTCTTTTAAGATGGGGAATTAAATCCCCTTCAATCCTGAGGGTCCCTGGGGGCCAACTAGCCCACCAGGTACGTCCAGAAAGCGCCACAGAGCTGCGTTGCAGAGAGGTGCAAAAGGGGCGTGGCCTCTGAACACCTCTCTTCAACGCAGCTCTCTGGCGCATACTGGAGGTATCTGGTGGGCTACTTGGCCCTAGGGACCCTCGGGATTGAGGAGGAATTAATTCTCCAACTTAAAACGCGCCATAGGGCGGGTTTGCAGACATGTCACCTCAGGCCCCACCCCTTCCTTCACCATTGTGCAAATATTCCTCTAAAATCAGCCGAACTCACGAATTCCGATTTACTCACCTGTTATCAGGAGAGACCTCAGTGCTGCATCTTTGAGCCCAGTACTGATCCTGAAAAGTAATTTTAACCGTACTTACCAGTAACTTGAATTTCCTTCCATAGGATATCATTGCCTGCTTTTTGCTGAAAAAGTTTCTAATTGTCGATTTTTGTAACATACAAATATTCCTCTAAAATCAGCCGAGCTATGAATTCGATTTACTCACCTGTTATCAGGAGAGACCTCAGTGCTGCATCTTTGAGCCCAGTACTGATCCTGAAAAGTAATTTTAACCGTACTTACCAGTAACTTGAATTTCCTTCCATAGGATATCATTGCCTGCTTTTTGCTGAAAAAGTTTGTGTGTCGATTTTTGAAACATACAAATATTCCTCTAAAATCAGCAGAACTACGAATTCCGATTTACTCACCTGTTATCAGGAGAGACCTCAGTGCTGCATCTTTGAGCCCAGTACTGATCCTGAAAAGTAATTTTAACCGTACTTACCAGTAACTTGAATTTCCTTCCATAGGATATCATTGCCTGCTTTTTGCTGAAAAAGTTTCTAAGTGTCGATTTTTGAAACATACAAATATTCCTCTAAAATCAGCAGAACTACGAATTCCGATTTACTCACCTGTTATCAGGAGAGAACCCAGTGCTGCATCTTTGAGCCCACTACTGATCCTGAAAAGTAATTCTAACCGTACTTACCAGTAACTTGAATTTCCTTCCATAGGCTAACACTGACTGGTTTCACTTGGAAATTCTTCTGTGTGTGGAGTTTTGGAACTTTATAATATTCCTCTAAAATCAGTCGAACTACGAATTCCGATTTACTCACCTGTTATCAGGAGAGACCACAGTGCTGCATCTTTGAGCCCAGTACTGATCCTGAAAAGTAATTTTAACCGTACTTACCAGTAACTTGAATTTCCTTCCATATGATATCATTGCCTGCTTTTTGCTGAAAAAGTTTCTAAGTGTCGATTTTTGAAACATACAAATATTCCTCTAAAATCAGCCGAACTACGAATTCCGATTTACTCACCTGTTATCAGGAGAGAACCCAGTGCTGCATCTTTTAGCCCAGCACTGACCCTGAAAAGTAATTCTAACCGTATTTACCAGTAACTTGTATTTCCTTCCATAGGAATCCATTGTCTGGTTTTCAGCAGAAAAGTTTCAAAGTGTCGATTTTCACAAACTACAAATATTCCTTAAAAATCGCCTGTATGACTTAAACGCATTCTTTCAACTGTTTACAGGAGATGCACCAGTGCTGGATCCAGGATCCACCACTGAGTAAGAAAAAGTAACGATAACACTACTTACCTGCTAAGTGAATTTCCTCCCATAGGATAACATTGGTGATTCTATGTGAAAAAGTTTGTGTCAACTTTTAAAATACAATAATATTCCTTAAAAATCACTACTGTAACCAAAACGCTTTTACTCAACTGTTTACAGGAGATGTCCAAGGACTGAATCTAGGATCTAGTCCTGTGGTTAGAAAAGTAATCCATAAAGTAACTAATTGCATTTAACTTGAAATTCACATTGAGCTCAATGTTGCATTGTGTTTGAAATTGTGTTGCCCATTGCAACAACTGTAACTACTGTACTTAAAAGTTTTTTGCCTATTTGCAAAGTATTTAAACTAAAGTAATTCATTCTGAGAAAGTATATTTTGTAATGTAATGTATAATGTAATTACAATGTATTTTAAAATATAAAATATCTAAAACTAAATAGTTTAAAAAAATGTAGTAAATCAGTATCAAAAAAATAAATATAACAATTAATACATTTAAAAATTGTCATTTACAAAACCTTTGAAATTCACTGAAAAAAACCATAGGTTTCAGACATGTTATAGTTAGGAATTAGCATTTAAAAAACCTTTGAAATTCACTGAAAAAACCATAGGTTTCAGGCACGTTATAGTTAGAAATTAGCATTTAAAAAACCTTACAAATTCACTGAAAAAACCATAGGTTTTAGGGACAGTTATAGTTAGTTGGACATTGCACTCGTACAAAACTCCCCCGTGAAATTCCCCCGTTATAGTTAGTTCAGGTAACTATAACTCGCGCCCCCGCAATGCACTGCTGATGACGTCACATATTACATCACTCATGACATGGTCAGTGACATCAATGATGACATCACTGATGACATCTCAAATGACATCACTGATGACATCACTGATGACATCATCCATGTGATAATTTGATGCATCTTCTCACACCCTAATATAACTTTTGATACACCCACTGTAAATTACAGACTGCCATTGTCAAAACCATAGACACTCCAACACCAATTACTATATACACACTCACTGATTCTTAGGTCTACACACACACATCTACTCACTCACCCATACAGTCACTCATACTTATAGTCACTCAGTACAGGACTATTATATGCACTCATACACCTATATAAACACTCACACACCACCACTCATCCATAGAGGTACTCACACACCTAGTCAGTCATGCAAATAATTAAGCACACACCCATTTACTCACCTATACAGTTATACACACACCAGCTCACTTACTCATACAAATACTAGCACATTCTTACGCTCTTATACAATCTCTGATACAAGCACACACTCATCCATACAGTCACTCTCACAATCACACACTCTCGCTTATAGCTATTTATATACTCCAACACACATATATACTGCCTTTCACATATGTAGTTACTCACACATGTACCACTGGGACATACATTCACTCACTAACACACTCTTACACACACTTACCCACCCATACAGTCTATCACAGATGCTCTCTTGAAACCATCCACCCAGTGAATCACCCACTCACACATCTATGCACAGAGTCGCACACACCCCACCCACACAAACACTCAGGCACCCATACAGATACTCAGACAACCAATCAATAACTCATATAGACACTCATGTAGCTATTCACAAACCCATGCAGCCACTTACACAGCAACAGACAGACGGATACAGACATTCACCCAGTTTAGTCACTAACCCATGCATTCAGTAAGATATGTTTAATCACTCAGTTATAGAGTCAGTCACGCACCTACTAAATCATCCATTCAGACACTTATACACCCACTCATTCTTCAATACGCCTTTCCCTATGTATATTAAACATATTTAAACTTTACAGAAACACACAGTCACTGGATGATGTCATCAGTGATGTCATCAGTGATGCCATTTGAGATGTCATCAGTGATGTCATCAGTGATGTCACTGACCATGTCATGAGTGATGTAATATGTGACGTCATCAGCAGTGCATTGCGGGGCGCGAGTTATAGTTACCTGAACTAACTATAACGGGGAATTTCACGGGTTTTGTACGAGTGCAATGTCCAACTAACTATAACTGTCCCTAAAACCTATTGTTTTTTCAGTGAATTTGTAAGGTTTTTTAAATGCTAATTTCTAATTATAACGTGCCTGAAACCTATGGTTTTTTCAGTGAATATATATATATATATGTCCAAACAAATGCCCGAAAGCTTAGGAGGGCACTCAAAATGCGTCGGCATATGCAAATTCTTACCGGAAAGTGCAGGAGCATGCTGTTGGTAATCCGGAGGGAAGGCAAGCTGTCGAGTACCCGCCTAAGCTTTCGGGCATTTGTTTGGACACATTAAGGCATGGCTGCCTGAGCCGTGGGGAGATGGCACCATCCTATTGATGTTGAAAAGGAGGCTGGGATCTGGAAACTGTTTCCTAATTGAATACAGCACAGCGAGCCAAATGTTAAATGCACTCTCCTGACATTGACTGGACCTTACTAAAGGAAAATATATAATTGAAATGTCGCAAATGGAAAGTACACCAACTTATGGAATAATGTGAACTCTCTTGTTTTTAGGACTACTGAGCCCAAAATGCACAGCGGTTATCAACCCGGGAGTAAGGCCCACCAGAGGGCCTCATTTGCAATAAAAGAGCATCGTAAAGGCAAAAAGGAGTTTGTGCTTCCTTTGTGAAAAGCCCAGGAAGAAGAGTCGTTCCGACTCGAAACGCGTTGGCATATGCAAATTCTTACCGGAAAGTGCAGGAGAATGCTGTTGGTAATCCGGAGGGAAGGCAAGCTGTCGAGGACCCTCCTAAGCTTTCGGGCATTTGTTTGGACACATTAAGGCACGGCCGCCTGAGCCGTGGGGAGATGGCACCATCCTATTGATATTGAAAAGGAGGCTGGGATCTGGAAACTGTTTCCTAATTGAATACAGCACAGCGAGCCAAATGTTAAATGCACTCTCCTGACATTGACTGGACCTTACTAAAGGAAAATATATAATTGAAATGTCGCAAATGGAAAGTACACCAACTTATGAAATAATGTGAACTCTCTTTTTTTTAGGACTACTGAGCCCAAAATGCACAGCGGTTATCAACGCGGGAGTAAGGCCCACCAGGGGGCCTCATTTGCAATAAAAGAGCATCGTAAAGGCAATAAGGAGTTTGTGCTTCATTTGTGAAAAGCCCAGGAAGAAGAGTCGTTCCGACTCGAAATGCATCGGCATATGCAAATTCTTACCGGAAAGTGCAGGAGAATGCTGTTGGTAATCCAAAGGGAAGGCAAGCTGTCGAGTGCCCTCCTAAGCTTTCGGGCATTTGTTTGGACATATATATATATATATATATATATATATATATATATATATATATTATCTACTGGCGGTCGCCAGTAGATAGTTATAGTTAGGACCTATTATCCATAGGAAATCCGCGACATTCTATTTGAAATAACGTTGGCGCCGGTTGACGAATCTTCGCGAAAGTTTCCAACTTGTTGGGCGCTCCGCTCCGCTCCTACCCTGAAAGTCTCGGGTTGATTCGTCAAGCGGGGGCCGAGAAAAAAGGGGGGTCCCAAAACGTGTTTTCCCCATTCATTTTTCCATAGGAACCTTTAGTCGCAGCTACAGCCCGAACTGCTGAACGGAATTACACCAAATTTGGCAAAGAGGTAGCCCTTGGTTCAGTGTCGTGCCTTTTGCTTAAATGGTGTAAATCCGTTCAGTAGTTTCTGAGAAAATCACAAATAAAATCACATATATATCTATGGACGAGTAGGGTCCGCGCACCCTGAGCGCACCCTGCGCGCACCGTCCTGATCACGAGCTGCATGCTAATTGGCTGTCAGCTGGCTGTCAACATTCCGATTCAGGAAGTGTTGGCAGCCATTTTGTCCCTCGGTAGAACCGAGGCACAGAAACAAGTGCGCAAACGCACAAAGGGGGCAGGGTAGAAACACCCTGACCCCTAGGTCTGCTCAGGGGGTCCCACAAGGACCCCCTGGGCAGAAAGCTTTTTTTTTTTAAAATCGGCGGGAGGCGCTTAGGTGCGCGGATCCCACCGAGAAAAAAAAAGAAACAAGTGCGCAAAACGCACAAAGGGGGCAGGGTAGAAACACCCTGACCCCTAGGTCTGCTCAGGGGTCCCACAAGGACCCCTGGGCAGACAAAAGCATTTTTTTTAAAAAAAAAATCGGCGGGATGCGTTTAGGGTGCGCGAATCCCGCCGAAAAAAAACCAAAACGAAGCGCGGTCACCCACGCTTCGTTGTTAATTTGCCCCCGGGTGGGCCAAGTCCCGGGGGCATGGTGAGGGGGTTTAAATTTAATGTGGGGGCCTCTAAGGCCCCCCAATCCCCGGGGACCGCCACCCCCCGGGGCTTTCAAAAAATAATGGTGCGGGAGGGCTCTTGGCCCTCCCGCAGTCCCGGGGACCGCCACCCCCGGGGCTTCTTTTAAAAAAAAAATTTGACCTGTGTGGGGGCTCCAGCCCCCACACGCCTCGAGGACCGCCACCTCCCCGGGGCACTAAAGATTTGAATATGGGGGTCCGTTACGGACCCCAAAGCCCCGAGGACCACCACCTCCCCGGGGCTGTGCACTGGATGGGAGGGGGCCGCGCGGCCTTCCTCCGGGAGCCCTTGATGGCCCTGGGGACAGCCACCCCCAGGGCCGGCTCCTGCAGTGTCCCGGGTGCCTACCCCGGGACACTGTAGTTTGCTATGACAGGACGGGAGCCTCGCGGCTCCCGTCCTGTCATAGCAAACTTGGTTTGCATTTTGAAAGAGAGAGCAGGAAACCTGCTCTCTCTTTCAAAATGCAAACCCAATTAGCTTTCCACATGGGGAGCAGCATGTTAGCTGCTCCCCATGTGGAAAAGCAATGCCGGCTCCCGTAGGATGCGGGGAGCTGGCTGGGACTGTGGGGGATTGGGGACCCCCCCAGTCCCCAACCAGAGGCCAGGCCCGGGGGATGGGGTCCCCGGGGCCATAAGTGGCCAGGGAGGGGGGCCACGCAGCCCCCCACCCCAAATAAAAAAATTTTTAAAAAAAGGGCAAGGCCGGCCCCAGGGGATGGGATCCTCGGGCCTTAAATGGCCTGAGGAGGGGGGCCACGCAGCCCCCCTCCAAATTAAAAAAAAAAAAATCGAGGGCATGCCCGGGGGATGGGGTCCCCGGGGCCAAAAGTGGCCAAGGGAAGGGGGGCCACGCAGCCCCCCTCCCATTAAAAAAAAAACCACAAAAAAAAACCAACCGGCATCATGCCGGAGGCCCCGCCCCCCTCCCTGCAGTATTCTGCAAACGCGCCCCCTGGCGCGTTTTAAGAAGGGAAGTAATTCCCCTTGAATACTGGGGGTCCCTGGGGGCAACTAGCCCACCAGGAACCTCCAGTATGCGCCAGGGGCTGCGTTGCAGAGGTGTACAGAGGCCACGCCCCTTTTACACCTCTCTGCAATGCAGCTCTGTGGCGCTTTTTAGAAGTACATGGTGGGCTAGTTGGACTCCAGGGACCCTCAGGATTCAAGGGGACTTAATCCCCCAACTTAAAACATGCCACGGGCGCGTTTGCACAGTGGTGAAGGGAGGGGGCGGGGCTTCAGGTGACATGTGTGCAAACAGGCCCCGTGGTGCGTTTTAAGATGGGGAATTAAATCCCCTTCAATCCTGAGGGTCCCTGGGGGCCAACTAGCCCACCAGGTACGTCCAGAAAGCGCCACAGAGCTGCATTGCAGAGAGGTGCAAAAGGCGTGGCCTCTGAACACTCTCTGCAACGCAGCCTCTGGCGCATACTGGAGGTACAGGGTGGGCTAGTTGGACCCCAGGGACCCTCATGAGTCAAGGGGACTTAATCCCCCAACTTAAAACGCGCCACGGGGCGCGTTTGCACAGATGTCACCTCAGGCCCCGCCCTCCCTTCACCATTTTGCAAATATTCCTCTAAAATCAGCCGAACTACGAATTCCGATTTACTCACCTGTTATCAGGAGAGAACCCAGTGCTGCATCTTTTAGCCCAGCACTGACCCTGAAAAGTAATTCTAACCGTACTTACCAGTAACTTGTATTTCCTTCCATTGGAATCCATTGTCTGGTTTTCAGCAGAAAAGTTTCAAAGTGTCGATTTTCACAAACTACAAATATTCCTTAAAAATCGCCTGTATGACTTAAACGCATTCTTTCAACTGTTTACAGGAGATGCACCAGTGCTGGATCCAGGATCCACCACTGAGTAAGAAAAAGTAACGATAACACTACTTACCTGCTAAGTGAATTTCCTCCCATAGGATAACATTGGTGATTCTATGTGAAAAAGTTTCTGTGTCAACTTTTAAAATACAATAATATTCCTTAAAAATCACTACTGTAACCAAAACGCTTTTACTCAACTGTTTACAGGAGATGTCCCAGGACTGAATCTAGGATCCAGTCCTGTGGTTAGAAAAGTAATCCATAAAGTAACTAATTGCATTTAACTAGAAATTCACATTGAGCTCAATGTTGAATTGTGTTTGAAATTGTGTTGCCCATTGCAACAACTGTAACTACTGTACTTAAAGTCTATTGCCTATTTGCAAAGTATTTAAACTAAAGTAATTCATTCTGAGAAAGTATATTTTGTAATGTAATGTATAATGTAATTACAATGTAATTTAAAAATAAAATATGTAAAAATAAATAGTTTTAAAAAATGTCAGTAAATCAGTATCAAAAAATAAATATAAAAATTAATACATTTAAAAATTGTCATTTACAAAACCTTTGAAATTCACGGAAAAAACGATAGGTTTTAGGGGCGTTATAGTTAGAAATTAGCTTTCAAAAAACCTTTGAAATTCACTGAAAAAACCATAGGTTTCAGGTGCGTTATAGTTAGAAATTAGCATTTAAAAAACCTTTGAAATTCACTGAAAAAACCATAGGTTTCAGACACGTTATAGTTAGAAATTAGCATTTAAAAAACCTTTGAAATTCACTGAAAAAACCATAGGTTTTAGGGACAGTTATAGTTAGTTGGACATTTCACTCGTTCAAAACCATAGAAATTCCCCCGTTATAGTTAGTTCAGCTAACTATAACTCGCGCCCCCGCAATGCACTGCTGAAGACGTCACATATTACATCACTCATGACATGGTCAGTGACATCACTGATGACATCACTGATGACATCTTAAATGACATCACTGATGACATCACTGATGACATCAGCCACGTGATAATCTGATGCACCTCCTCACACCCTAATATAACCTTTGATAACCCACTCTAAATTTCAGACTGCCATTCGCAAAACCATAGACACTCCAACACCAATAACTACATACCCACTCACTGATTCTTAGGTCTACACACACATCCACTCACTCACCCGTACAGTCACTCATACTTACGGTCACTCAGTACAGGACTATCATATGCACTCATACTCCTATATAGACACTCAAACACACGCCACTCATCCATAGAGGTACTCACACACCTAGTCAGTCATGCAAATAATAAAACACACTGCCATTTACTCACCTATACAGTTATACACACACCAGCTCACATACTCATACAAATACTAGCACATTCTTACGCTCTTATACAATCACTGATACAAGCACACACTCATCCATACAGTCACTCTCACAATCACACACTCTCGCTTATAGCTATTTATATACTCCAACACACATATATACTGCCTTTCACATATGTAGTTACTCACACATGTACCACTGGGACATACATTCACTCACTAACACACTCTTATACACACTTACCACCCATACAGCCTATCACAGATGCACTCTTGAAACCATCCACCCAGTGAATCACCCACTCACACATCTATGCACAGAGTCGCACACACCCCACCCACACAAACACTCAGGCACCCATACAGATACTCAGACAACCAATCAATAACTCATATAGACACTCATGTAGCTATTCACAAACCCATGCAGCCACTTACACAGCAACAGACAGACGGTTACAGACATTCACCCAGTTTAGTCACTAACCCTTGCATTCAGTAAGATACGTTTAATCACTCACTTATAGAGTCAGTCACGCACCTACTAAATCCTTCATCCACACACTTATACACCAACTCATTCTTCAATACACCTTTCCCTATATATTAAAAATATTTAAACTTTACAGAAACACAGTCACTGGATGATGTCATCAGTGATGTCATTTGAGATGTCATGAGTGATGTCATCAGTGATGTCACTGACCATGTCATGAGTGATGTAATATGTGACATCATCGGCAGTGCATTGCGGGGGCGCGAGTTATAGTTAGCTGAACTAACTATAACGGGGGAATTTCTATGGTTTTGTACGAGTGAAATGTCCAACTAACTATAACTGTCCCTAAAACCTATGGTTTTTTCAGTGAATATATATATATATTAAAAAAAACACAGGTTGCCCCACGAGAGAAGCCACACACAACGGGGTTACTGCACTCCACTCAGCAGGCGGCAGTGAGGTCAGCAGAGCGCACACAATCCAAGCGCCAAACGCGTTTCGAGCTCCCTCGAGCTCTTGATCACTGGCAATATGGAGGCAGAAAACAGTGTTAAGAACAGCTGACTTTATTAAATGTAGAGTCCCATATATATATATATATATTTTATATATATATATATATATATATATATATATATATATATATATATATACACACATATATATATACAAGTGGATGTGTGATTGGCAGTATGGGTGAGTGGGTGTGAGTGACTGTATCAGTGTGTTAGAGTGTGTGTGAATGGCTGTATGGGTGAATGAGTGGGCATGTCAGTAGTGTATTTGTGTGTGAGTAGGTATGTGAGAGCCATGTAAAGTTTAGTGATGGGGTTGTATGAGTGAATGTATGGGTGAGTGAGTGGGCACATAAGTGTTGTATGGCTGAGTGAGTGGGTGTGAGTGACTGTATGGGTGAGTGAATCAATGTGAGAGTACCTGTATGGGTGTGTGTGTGCTTGTATTAATGAATTTATAGGTGAGTGAGTACATGTATTAGTATCTCTATAAATGAGTGGGTGTGTGAGTGAATGTATGAGTGACTGTATGGGTGAGTGAATAGGCATGTGGGTAGCTGTATGGGTGACTGACTCAGTGTGTGAGTGGCGGTACGGGTATATGAGTGGGTGTGTAAGTGTCTGTATATCTAAATGACTGTATGTGTGAGTGGCTGTACTGGTGGGTGAGTGGGTGCATGAGTGGCTACATGGGTGAGTTAGTGGTTGTATAAGTGGCTGTATAAGTGAGTGGGTCTATGAGTGGCTCTGTGGATCAGTGAGTGGGTATGTGAATACTTGTATGAGTCTGTTAATGGGTATGTGAGTGATTGTGTGGCTGTGTGTATGGACTTATGAGAGGTTGCATGGTTGTGTGAGTAGATGGTGTCATCAGTGATATCCCTTACCATGTCATGAGTGATGTAATATGTGAGGTCATAAGCAGTGCATTGCTGGGGCATAAGTTATAGTTAGCTCAGCACTCTATAACTGCTTAATTTCTCTGATTTTGTATGAGTGAAATGTGAACCTAGCTATAACATTCCTGTAACCTTTGTTTTTTTCAATGAATGGGTGACTGAGCAGGTACATAAGCATCTGTATGGGTGAGTGACAGGGCACATGAGTGGCTGTATGGGTGCATGAATGGGTGTGTCAGTGGGTGTATGGGTGAGTGAATGGGTGTGTGAGTGGCTGTATGGGTAAGTGAATGTGTGTGTGAGTGGCTTTATGAGTGAGTAAGTGAATGTGAGAGAGGTTGTATGGGAGAGTATGAGCTCATCTCAGTGACTATATAGGTGAATTAATACATGTATTAGTATGTGTGTGAATAAGTGAGAGGGTGAGTGAGCAACTGTATGGGTGAGTGAGAGGCTGTGTGAGTGATTGTATGGGTGACTGACTCAGTGTGTGAGTGGCTGTATGGGTGTATTAGTGGGTGTGTAAGTGTCTATGTCTGTATGACTGGATGTGTGAGTGGCTGTAGTGGTCAGTGAGTAGGTGCATGAGTGGCTTTATATGTTAGTTAGTGGTTGTATTAATGGCTGTATAGGTGATTTGATGTGTGTGTGCCTCTATGAATCAGCGAATAATTGTGCAAGTATTTGTATGTGTCTGTGAATGGGTATATCAGTGGTTGTGTGGGAGTTTGTGTATGAGATGTATAGGGATGTAAGTGGGTGTGTGGGAGGTTATGTGGATGATGTAATCAGTGATGTCATCAGTGATGTCACTAACCATGTCATGAGTGATATAATATGCGAGGTCATAAGCAGTGCATTGCAGGGGTGTAAATTATAGTTAGCTCAGCTCACTATAACTGCTGAATTTCTCTGGTTTTGTATGAGTGAAATGTGAGCCTACCTATAACGTCCCTGTAATCTTTGTTTTTTCAGGGAATTACAGTGAATTTCTACGTTTTTTTAAATTCTATTTCTAACTATAATGTCCCTGGTACCTTTGGTTTTGTCAGTGATTTTCTAGGGTTTTTAAAATCTATTTCATAACTATAACATCCCTGTAACCTCTAGTTTTTTAAGTGAATTTAAAAAAAAAATTAATTTTATTTCCTAACTGTAACCTGCTGAGGCTTACGTCCTGTGAAATGAGCATCGTGTCAGAATGTTTCTTGCCTTGTGTATTTATCCAAAAAGAGGCCAACGTTTTATGTAACACCTCTACCCAACTGGAGTACTTTCTACTGGTTAATTAGTAAGCGCTACCCTGTTGGGTAAATGCATTGTGCATCTCCTACTCTACAGCTGAGTAAAGAACACCAAGGAAGTCTCTCCAGTGACTTTGTGTGTCTGTAACTTTCCCAAAGAGATAGTTGCTTGAGCTTCTTCAACAGATAACTTTACAAGGTGGAACTGCAGAGAAAACACACTTGGATGATTTGTACTTTACAGAAGTAAGTGTTTCTTTGTTTGGTGGAGATGAGATCATTTTCCTAAGCATCAAGACCCAGCCTCCAAAATCTGTGGAAATACACTCAGAGGCCTTTTAGTCAGCTGTCCATCATCGTGGGAAAAAGGCAGGAAGGCGTTGCATACCGCTAATGTATAAGGGTGCAGGACCAAATGGGAGGGGCTTCTAGGCATGTTTACATAGTTTTTTAAACTTTAGAACACGATCTCTGGTCTCAGCAGCAGATAACAAGAAAGAACTCCTTTGTCACAGAGACTACGTGAGATATTGCGCTTGAGAAAAGCAAGGATGCAAGCACCTCCATCATGGATTACATATAACTTTTCGGTGGAACTGCAGAGAAAACACACTTGCTTTGCATTGGCCATGCATACGAAGTTAGGATGATTAGTATTTCACGAAAGTGGAGCTTCAACATGGGGCACCTGCTTTGTTTATAGCTGTAAGTGCTTCCTATTGAGGTTTCATTTCTGTTAAATGAATATTGTGCCAGCATGAATCCTGCCCTGTGTATTTATCCAAAAAGAGGCCACCTTTTTGTGCAATACCTCTACCCAACTGGAGTAATTTTGACTAATTAGTAAGTGCTACCTCGTTGAGTAAATGTATAGTGCATCTCCTACACTACACCTGCACAAATGATGCCGAGGAAATGTCTCCAGTGACCTTGTGTATCTGTAACTTTTCCAATGCAAATGTTTCTCGAGCATCTTCACCAGATAACTTTCCAAGGAGGCACTGCAGAGAAATTACACTTGGATGATTTGTACTTTACAGAAGTAAGTGCTTCTTTGTTTGGTGACGATGTGATGGTACTCCTAGGCATCAAGACCCTATCTCCATAATCGGTGGGAAACGCACTCCGGGGAGCCTTTTAGTAAGCTGTCCATCATCCTGGGAAAAGGGCGGTATTACGTAGCATACCGCTAATCTATATGAGGCGGGGTCAAACGGGCAGGATTTCTAGGCAAGTTTACATACTTCCAGTTTTTAAAAGATTATAACATGATCTCTGGTCTCAGCAGCAGATGACAAGAAAAAAAACACTTGTGCGGCCCACCTCTCAAGACCGATTTAGGCCCCTGGGGACCCCATCCCCGGGGTCTGGCCATCACACAATGGGGAGGGAGGCAGCTTGGCCCCCCTACTGGGCTCATTTTGGCCCCAATGACCCCATGCCCAGGGCCTGGCCTTTAATTTTTTTTTTTTATTTATAGTAGGGAGGGGGCCATGCTGCCCTCCTCCTCTGGCCAAATTCGGCCCCGGATACCCCATCCCCCGGTGCCCCACCATTTACAGATGGTAGAGGGGGCTGCGCGAACCCCCTCCCCAGGCAAAATTGGGACCGGGGATCCCATCACTGAGACCTATCCTTTTAAAGTGGCACCCATTCATCCTGTGGGAACCGGCATTGCTTTTACACATAGGGAGCTGCTAACATGCAGCTCCCTGTATTTAAAAGCAATTCTGCTCCACTTCGAGTAAGCAAGAGCATTTTCTGCTATGGCTTGGTGGGAGTGGTGCTCCCGCGAAGCCATAGCAAACTGCAATGTCCTGGGGTGGCAACCCTGGGACATTGCTCAAGCCGGCCCTGGGGGTGGCGGTCCCTAGGGCCATCTGTGGCTCCTGGAGAAGGGCCACATGGCCTCTTTCCAATGCAGAACACAGCCCCGGGGAGGTGGTGGTCCCCGGGGCTGTTGGGGGGCACAGCCCCCCATTTTAAGTTTTGTAATTTGAAAATCATAAACTTAGATCTTTGGTCTAAGTTTAGACCAAACATCAAAGTTTACCTTTGTGAATCGGGGCCAATGTATTTTCCCCAATGTTTGCCATATTGGAACTAGAATAGAAAATCTGACCTCCACCTCAACGCTGTGGGCCCGATTCACAAAAGTAATCTGAGACAAAAGTCTAAATTTACGACTTTTGGTATTTACAGAAGGCACTTACGATTTTTGGTATTCACAGAAATCACTTATGACTTCTATCTTTACGTCCACACTCGGGCTGGAATTTCCGCACCCAGGGCGGAATTTCCGCACCCGGGCCACAAATCCCGCACTTGGGCCAGAATTTCCACCTCCAGGCCGTAATACCTGCATTCGGGCCAGATGATCATTTACTTCAATGCTAAACACCTGTCCAAGTGCTTACCATCCCCCCACCTGCGTCAGAGAAAATCAATTAACACCAACAGCAAGGCCAGCACCACAAACCACATAAAAGCAGCACACATTCAAGAAACAGGTTTGGCCACAGAGAGTTCCTGCTTTCCTTCTCTGCGCATCACTACTGGAAAATGTACCAACTGAGGAGGAAGAAAATTTCACAGATGAGGAGACCACCATGATTATTGAGTTCATTGCGAGGCACCACAAACGGCTACATGGTCTCCCCACTTACTGCACCAGTGGCACACAGAAGTTAGCTCTATGGCAGCATTTAGACACTGTTGTCACAGTATTGGGGGAGGATGTGCGCACAGTCCGTGACATCAAGCAGAAGTGGCAGGATGAAAAGAGGTGGGTGAAGGAGAAGTACGCCAGGATTGAGATGGCCAGAATTCTCCCTGGCCCACAATCTGGAACCCGCATCCGTCTCACCACACTTGAGGAGGATGTCCTCACTACAATCCACCCCCACATGCTCCATGGGCTTCCCGTGAGTGATGTCCGCAATGTGGTACCAGGTAAATGTGATGACAAGAACAAGTATATAAAATGACTGTCTGTGTTGCACCCCCATTGTGATTAAGGAAGTTGTCCAAAGTTTATATAAATATATAGTCAGTCAGAGGCTAATGTGTTTCCCTCTGTATGTTGCACCACAAGACCCAGAATCCTTTGTATTAGAAATGGCAAATCCCATTCCCACTATTGAAAACATGGGCCCAGTACTGCTGCCGTATATACCTAACACTGTTAAGTAGCAATAGACAAAATACCCCTTCCACTTATCCAGACACGGCCGGATCAGTCAAGAACGTCGGGGGGGTGCGTTGCAGAGGAAAATCTACAGACAACGGAATAGGGAAATTAAAAAACAATCATCCAAGAAAAACCTCACCTTGTGCTTGCTGCATCACTGAGCACATGGTGAGAGAATCCTATTCTGAGACATTTCTTTACACTATTCTGTTGTCTATTTCCCACCCTGCCCCGCCACTACACCCCGAAGGCCCCCTGCTCCTACCTGCACCAGCGGCAATACTTCACAATACTGTTAGCATGCAAAAGATATGAGGAAATGTCAGACAAGTTACACATGTACATTTCCAATTTGGTTACTTTTCTCTCTTCTCACCTATTGACACATTCAGCCAGAGAACAGACGTCCACAATAGCAGAGGTCCCTACATCTTCTGGGAGTAAACAACATCATCCAGAGCACGGCATACCACCCTCACTAACTGGTAAGTCAAACTGGTCAAAATGCATACATTGTCAGCAGACAGCGGAGGGACTAATAGGGCCCGAATCTCAGAGGTAACCGGAGATGAAAACCTAACTTTAAAACTATTGGAATACTTAAAGGACATTTACCTTTAGCAAATGACATTTGTGAATTACGAAAGACAAAAAATAAGATATCTAGGCTCATCATACCTTTGTGATTTAGGAACATTACATGTATTCCATCAACAGTTCCAAAACTGTGAACTCAATCCTGTAATTGAGTGCCACGACAAGTCAAAAAGGAGCCTCCACTAGATTGTAATTGTTTTTGTAGACAAAATCTAGAAATCCAATGTTAACAAATATAACAATGATGAACAAGAAGTGAGATTCAATTGTCAGGAGTATTGAGAATGCGTCCAGTGTCCAAATTATAATGTTTTTTCAATACATGAAATTGTCCAGTCAACCCAGCTGGTCATATTTGTCAACATCGGATGGCATGTTTTTTGGCCATAAACAAAACACGATAATGGACCTTACTTTAGGAATTGTTGTGGTGTCAATTTGATAGACATTGTTTCTAGGCAGTGGGGCCATTATAAGTTGAATGTGGGATCACTCATGATATTTACTTCTGCAACGGTAGTGCCCACACTGCTTGTGCTCATCCTTTGTGCCTGAAATTGAGTGCATCACGTGTGGCAGCTGAAATGTAAAGTTGCAAACACACTTATCATTGTAGGTCCAATGATGTCGTCCCAGATTACAGTACCCCCGGTGACTTCTGCTACAAGGTTGGCTGTGACATCTGGTCAGGGACCACACACTGGGCAGGTGTGGGGCCATGGTAAGAAAACCCAAGAATAATGTACCTGAATGCTCATGAAATGTGCCTTTAATCTCCACTGTATGTTGTATGTGTTCTACATCACTGTTGTCCTGCATCACAACATGCCTACATATGGCATTTAACCACATACCAGATCACACCGTTGGTGGCTAGTGAAAGGATGACACAAAATGTATGCCAAGAGAGTGCAGAATGGACATAAAATAGTATATTGTTTCATATGAAGTGTACTAAACACAACTGGATTGTAATTCAATGATATGAAATCTCACTTGCAAAATATCAAAAGACAAATCCTATTGAAATTGGTGTGGATGAGGGTCGCACTGATGCCAGTTGTGTACTTCCAAGGGCAATTCAGCAAACTCTGACACTGAGAGACACTCTCTCACTAGCAAGCTCTCCCCTTCCCTGGATAGCCCCGCTTGGGACTCCAAAAACCTGAACTCCAACACCCCCTCCTCTTCGATCATGACTCAGAAACTGACGATACTGGAAAACAAATTGGAGATCGCAATACTGGGCATCAACAATATCCTATCATACCTCTCTTCATGTCTGGAGCCTTGTCTACGCCCTCACCTTATTCCCATAATTACCAACACTAAACTCACACGACCCCCCAAGGCTCAAGGGCACAGCTGGCCCACTATCCCCTCCCTGAACAAACATCTAAGACCCAAAAGAACAACTGCAGCAATGTCCATGATTGAGGCAATTGATCTTGCCAACTCCTACGACGCTTCTTCAACGGTCAATCCCTGTTCCAAAATCAAGGTTATCATGGGACTTGGAAGAGAACGCCCCCCACCTAGAACACTGAGGCCTCCAGCCGTCCTCACCAATGTCCCCATGATTCCCACAACGAAGATACTTAACATCAAGGAGACAACTAAATGCATGCTCATTAATTGTAGATCAGCCAACAAACATGCCACCGAACTGGCAGAAACCATGCTCACCAACGACATAGACATCTCATTCATTACTGAAGCTTGGTTAAATGAGTCCTCCTCCCCAATCATGGACATGCTCGTCCCCCCGGGGTTCTCAATCATCAATAAAGATAGAACGAAACACCGAGGTGGGGGCATTGCAATTATCCACAAGAACAACATTTCCGTAGCGTAATCAGACTCCTTTAAATATAACTCATTTGAACACCTAAGCGCCACCATTAAGACGAGCGACAACAAAACACTAGACTGCCATCTCCTCTACCATCCTCCAGGTAACGCCCCTGCATTCGGAGAACACCTTTCAGACCTGATAACCCACTGCTCTCTCCAAGACTCCAACAACATAATACTAGGTGACCTCAACCTACATTGGAACGATGAAAACAACTCTCTGACCCAATCCCTGAACGAACTTCTTCTCAACAACAATCTCACCCAACACTGCACCGAAAGAACCCATAACAGGGGTGCAACTCTCGATGGCATCATTGCCCACGAAGACGCAATCACGATAGACCACATCCTTCCTGTCGACTGGTCAGATCACCATATCATCCTATTCCACATCAATCAGACTTGCCACCGCCTACCCCATACACAGGAATCCTTCCACTGGGTGAGAAATCTTAGACAAATCCCCCACACCAACCTGAAAGAAAGGATTAGCTCACTCCTTCCCATCACCGCATACGAACCTTCGACAACCAAACTCACCGCGCAATACAATGCAACAATGACCTCCATTCTCGACCAGATTGCACACCTGAAACAAACAAAAAAACAGGACCATTCCTTCAAGATCCAGGTTCAACACTGATCTAAACTTGGAAAGAAGACAACTAAGAGCTGCAGAAAGACTCTGGAGAAACAACCCGTCAATAATCCACCTAGACCTACTCAAATCCGAACGCAGGGAATATAAAAAACACATCAAGAATGAGAAAACCTCTTTCTTCTGTGATGCACTAAACAATGCCAAAAATCGACCCAAAGAACTCTTTAATATCATCAGACAACAAACCTCCAAGCCCCCCTCACCCGCTATGTCGGCCTCCACAGAACTATGCAACAACTTTGCCACCTTCTTCAATGAGAAAATCAACAAGATTGAGCTCTCCTTGGACAACAACCTCCAAGCACCCAACGTAAGCCCTCCCCCCTGTGAAGAAGACCTCAACCCACCCAGTCACCCCCCCAACAACTGGAAATCCTTTGCCCCATCTCAGAAGCAGAGATTTCTAAATTGATTACCAGCTCCAAACCCTCGTCTCACTTCTCAGACCCTATCCCTGCGCAACTAGCTAAGAAACTCAATCTCACCCTAGCCCCGCTTTGGACCAAGATTATAAATAGTTCCCTAAGAACCGGAGTCATGCCAGACTGTCTCAAAATGGGTCAAGTCACACCACTTCTAAAAGAAACAGGCTCTGACCCCAACGATCTCAACAACTTCAGGCCTGTATCTAATCTCCCCTTTCTAGCAAAAATCTTGGAAAGATGTGTCCTCTTGCAATTAACACAACACATCGAAAGCAACAACTTCCTAGATCCTCACCAATCAGGCTTCAGAAAAGGTTGCAGCACTGAGACAGCGATCCTGAATGTCATAGATGACATTCACAATTCACTTGACAATGATCAATGCTGCCTACTCATCCTCCTGGACATATCTGCAGCATTCGACACGGTTGACCACAAACTGCTCATTAATGTACTGCGGGAAAGGGTCGGAGCAGACGAGGTGGTACTACAGTGGTTCTCCTCCTTCCTGCAGAACCGTACCCAAAGAATAAAAATTAAAAACAGCACGTCAGACCTACTCCCCGTAAACAGGAGGGTTCCACAAGGATCAGTTCTCTCCCCGGCACTATTCAATATCTACATGGAGCCCCTCACCAAAATACTCAATAAAGCCAACATCCCCTTCCACCTATATGCAGACGATACCCAGATCTACCTTGAAACTTCCTCTATTGATGACATACAAAGACTAAACCTCACCCTGAAAGAAATCCAACACTGGCTATCCCTCAACCACCTGAAACTAAACCAGGACAAGACGGAAATACTCATCCTATCCAACAAAGCACAGACCCCCCAAGTCACAGAATGGCTAAAAACCATTGATGCTCTAAACTGCAGCCTCATCCCAGCAGACTCTGTAAAGTCACTGGGAATCACTCTGGACCCTAACTTAGACATGGTCAAACACAACAAAAATACCGCCAAGAGCGCTTTCATCAACCTAAAACTGCTCAACAAAATAAAGCCATTCATCCCTCCCAATGACCTTAAACAAGCCACCCAATCCCTGGTTTTGTCCAGATTGGACTACGGGAACGCAACCCTCACAGGCTCAGCAAAATCCTACTTAGCCCCCCTCAGAACAACCCTAAATGCAGCAGCCAGGATGGTCACTGGATTAAAAAAATATGAACACATCACTCCTGCTCTCAGAGAGCAAAAATGGATACCAACCGAAATGCGCGCCAGCTTCAGAACAGCCTGTCTCACTCACAAAGCCCTGCATACCGGTAAACCTGCATACCTGGCCGCCAAACTCAACAAAGCCCGTCAGTCAAGGAACCTAAGGAGTACTAACACTCTACTTCTCATCCCGCCAAAAACTCGCAAACATAAAACCGCATCACGCGCCTTCTCTGGAAATGCGCCCAAAATTTGGAACTCCATCCCAGTTCATATCAGGACTAACCCCTCCTTTCCAAAATTCAAAAGCCAGCTCAAAGACCTTTTCCTCAACCGATCTCTCCCGAATAGATAGCTGATGCTCTACAGCGAATCCCGCACACGGCAGTATACAAAGACTCTGAAGAGGACTGATACTTCTTTTACCTCTCGTCTCTCTCCGGTGCTCCCCTTCACCGTTCTGGATTTGTCACGAATTATGGAGTCTATCGGCTACTTGTTGTGTTTGAACTGTACTCGCCACGTATCTTTACGTTCTATTTGCTATTCTTTGTGTTTGAACTTTACTCGTCACGAATCACTATGTTCCACTACAGTCACTTCTTTGATACATGTTGTAAAGCGCTCTGATACCCTCAGGTCTGGCTAGCACTATATAAAACTCCTAAATAAATAAATAAATAAACTTCTGTGATCGATGTATGGGCTGATAAGGTGAATTTTGAGGAAGTGAAATTTTAAAATCTCTTGGCTGAAAAGCACAACGCAAATCCAGTGTAGGTGGCAACCATCAAAGCTTCTCAACTTACCCACAATGTGGGATCCTAGTCAAAGGTTTCATGTGACTTTATGTGTAGGTAAGCACAAATGAGCCCCAAAATTTACCTGAATATTGCACATCTCACATATGAACCCTGCAATGCAATGTTTGATCTGATGTGCAAAGTTGAAACTGGTCAGCGTCGTGATGTACACTCCTTTTGACTTGTCAACAGACAACACCATACTCATGAGGCATGATGGTCTTCACAGTGAACGTGTAATCAATGTAATGCGGAGGCGTCCTGATTATTTATTCCCTTCCTTCAAATATCAGTAACCTTCTCATACACGTTTGTCTGTTGATGTGTCATCTCATTGATGTCAGTGCTGTGTGGAGGAAACAGCTGACAACTGCTGCATGTGAGCAGGGTCCCACATGTATAGTCCATGAGGTAAACATGCTGCACATTGGCCAGGAATGTCATATCAATGGTCATTGAGAATGACACATACATGTTTGCTCATAGCTAACATCTGGTGTACTGAAATATGGATATGTATGTCTCATCACAGCTGCTGACAGGATGACACCAGTGCAGCGTACAACACCATCCCGGGGAATGCAAGACATCCTGGCTGCAGCAGTGAAACCCTCTCGCACCTGTCCATCAGGTAAGTGAGCCCTGAAGTGTTTCCCTATCATAGATTCCAAAACCAGAACAAAGATCCAAATCTCCTTCTGCATAGAATCTGCAATCGGTGTTTACAAAGTTACATACATACCATTTCATTTTTATAAGTGTCACATGTGCCTGTTTGTAAATTAGTAATGCAGATCATTGAGTATGGTGTCACTTCCTTCTCCAGCTGCTGGATCGGGGACCGCCTCATCAACTACACCTATGAGGAGCCAGGTTCAGCAGCTGACATCTGGGGGGATCGCATAGGGACACAAAGCTGTGGCTGGAGCTGGTAAGTTTGCTTGTGCATTGTACATCTCCATTTAACACCTCAGTGGTATGGTGTGAGCTGTCACGTGTAGGGGTATCCAAACCAGGTCACATGTGCTTCTTCTGTTGATGCAAAGTACAGTAGAACCAACCCTTGTGTTGCACCACATCTTATACTAGGTCAATTACTTATCCTGTTGCAACCTCTGTGTTCCAGGTGATGATGACGATGAGGAGGATGGACCTTCCACCAGTGTTGGGCGACGGGCAATCAAAGGGGAAAATCCACTGCTCCTGCAGGCAGTAATGTCAGGTTCAAGTACTGTGCAAGAGGAGGAGGATTTACAACAATATGTCGCATCTCTGTGCTTCCCCCTGTGCTGGCACACAAACTGCTGCCATGCGCCGGCGCAGGGACCCTTGCACAATGGTGAAAGGATGCCTGCGTCGTGGGGAGATTGTTTTTGTGCAGGAAGGGGCACCTACCTGCACAAAAACAATCAATTTAGGTGATTTCCTCTTTCAATGTGTGCTGTAGAAGGCAGCACGCATTGAAAGAGGAAAAAAACGAGGAGAAATGAAAACATTTCTCCTCATTGCACCTCGCTACGCCACCCTTAGGGTGGCGAAGCATTCTGACGCATTTACAGATTTACGATTTCTCGTAAATCTGGAAATGCATCAGTGGACATGGGTGTTGCGTGGGAACACCCACAGCAACACCCATGTCACGCCCCTAACACGCAAAGTGTTGCGTGAACAGGGGCGATATTTACAAGCACAGGTTAAGTCAAGCAGGGTGACTTTACCTGTTCTTGTAAATATCACTTTGCAGGCTGCGCCACCGGTGTGTCACACAACGTGATGCACCGGCGGCGGAAGGGGCTTGTACATCTGCCCCTATCTGTCTATCCTCTCAGAGGATAAAGATTCAGATTCCATGGCCAGAAAATGTCCTACATCTGCCCTCACATCCAGTACAGACGTGGTGGTTCCCCTACAAACTCCTCCCTATACAGTGCATCCAAGGCATTCTCTCCACCATCTGAGGGAAGTACCAACCCTGTTGTGGTGCAGATGTCCCCTGGGCATCATTCTCCTGTTCACAGGGTTCCACCTGCCACCCTCCCCCCTGCTGTTGGACCTGGCGGTCTCATCCATGGCCGACCCCTGCAGAGAGGGCCTGCACCTGGCTATGGTGGCCAGTGGGAGCAGGACTTCTTCCAACAGCAGGCAGTTGTGAGGCAGGACATACGTGCCATAGGGGCTACCCTGTCAGACATGCCTGAGGCCCTGCAGGACATACGCCAAATCCCTCAGGTGGTAGACAGACTGACCCATGTTTTGGACAGGATGGATAGATCTTGGCAAGACATGCCCAAGAATATCAGAGATATGATATCCATCCAATGGTAAGAGAGTGCAAGACACCATGCCTTGGCCATGAAGATGATGGAGGGCATGCTGAAAGTGATCCAAAGTCTCCCTTCATGGTCAATGCGGGGAGGGGAGCCATCACATCTGCCTGCAGCACATCACACCCACACACCTGTACCACAAACTGCACAGGACCACAGCAAGGGGACATGCCCACCACCGCCCCTATCCAGATACTCCCCCCACCTGCACATCCACCACCACCCCTGGAACTGGTACTCCCCCAACCTGCACACCCACCCCCACCCCCTGAACAGGTACTACCACCACCTGCACAACAACCCCCTGTCCACGCACAAACACCAACTGTGCAGACACCATCTGCCCCTGCACATGAACATCACCCTGTACAGGCATATGCACCACACCAACCTGCACCTCGGCGACAACCCAGACATAATCCTTCACAGCGATCCTCACCTCCAAATTTGCAAAGATGCAAGCACTATGCCCATTATTCACATCCAAACATTTTTGACCAGTGTGAATATGTGTAAATAAAAAGAAAAACTCATCACAAGTCAAGACTATGTGCGTATTATGTCCTGATAGGCAAATGTTTACCAATTGTGGTGGCCTAGAGATGTGAGGATGTATGTGTGTGCGTGACACTTGTACAAGTATAACCCCATCATTGTAAAAAGCTCTCATGTGCAGAGCAGATAACTCCCAAAATATATGTCCATATTTTGCACAAGACATTCACAATGAAGTCAATCAAGATAAAGAAAGTATGATTCAAGAAAAAATGTATGTAAAAATGTGTGGAATTTGAAATGCAACAACAGTCCGTTTGGAAGGGAGTAAGGAAAACAAATGATATTCTTAATGCAGAAGGAGAAGGGAACTTGGATTGGGGTGGGGCAACATAAATATAACACATCAGGGAGCATCAGGGGGACCAGTCTATATACAAGGGGCAAAGCAATTAATTGTCCAAAAAGAAAATTCTATCCAACAGGTCAAGTGTCATTCTGGTCATCCTCGATTGGCACAATGTCCAGATCCTCTGAGTCTGAGGCGGGCTCCTGGCAGGCTGGTACAGGACCAGGTACCATATGGGGTTGGGACACACAAGGAGTACGGGGGAAACAATGTGGGGCAATGGACAGGGGGAGGCATTGAAGGTGGTGTGGTGGGGAGGTTGGGAATGGACAGACAACATGGCTGCAGTCAGGGAATTGACACTGGCAGTGAGGGTGGCCATAGCTCGAGCATTTTCCTCTTGCATCATGTGCAGCTCTGTACACATCTGCAGCATGATGCGAGAGGACATGTCAGGCTGACCCTCACATGCCCACATCAAGTCTGGTGGTACAGCCACAGGAGTAACAACACAGGGAGGGGTTTGGGTGGAACATGAGGGGTGTGGTGCCTTGAGTTCTGCGCCGATTTTGGTATCTACCTGGCAGCCACGATGAGGGGGACTGGTTGCAGGGGATGCAGCTGGAGGCCCCCATGGAATGGGGGCCTCTAGAGTTAGGGAAGGGCTGATGGCAGGCCCAGGTTGTGTAGTGGCCTGCCCCGGAGACACCTCACCAAAAGAAATTAGTGAATGGTCCGTGGGAGAGTCGATCTCCTCCCCCCTGGCCAGAGGTGTCCAGTTCTCCCCCCCCCTTCAATGTCCTCAGCCTCCACCCGGTCCGTAGCACCAGAGGTGTCTTCCTGCTCAGTCCGGGTGGGCACAATCCCCCTGCCTCCTGATGTAGAGGTCCCACCTCATCCTCTTCTTCCTCACTTGTGGATAGAGGTCGTGGTTGCCAGCGCACCAAAGATGTCCTGCTCCAAACTGTGTCCTGCTGTTGGTCCTTTTGGCCAGCTGAGCCTACTGAAATGTAAGACAAATTATGATGTAGTGGTTGTACACGTTAGAACAAGACACATACCTAGATGAGCCAAGGGCAGACTTTGTTCTCCTCTGATCACACTATACAGTTGTCAGTGATTAGGAGCTTAAATTACGTGTATGTTCACTGTCATCGCAAACACAAGGAGATGATGGACGGAGCGCTGAAACTTTTCAGACACTCACCCCCTGTCACAGCTCTGGGTTGAATCCATCATCATTTTTTAGCTCACTTCGCCACCCCAGTTCAGACACAGCTATATGCAAATCATTCTTGACCCTGTGCCTCATGGGAACAGTCCAGCCCGAATTGCCAAGCCATGTCTTCCCTGGACCGGAAACAAGCATCCTGGGACCGGTTTCGGGCTAACAGCCCTCATCAGCCAAGGTAGCTTTAATCCAGTGGCAAAGTGAGCAAGGGACCCACGTCTGGGCATACCCTGCCAACTTAGGGCGAACAAAGCAAACACAAGGAGATGATGGACAGAGCGCTGAAACTTTTCAGACACTCACCCACAGTCACAGATCTGGGTTGAATCCATCATCATTCTTTATCTCACTTCGCCACCCCAGTTCAGACAGGCAGTTTGGGCTGGACTGTTCCCATGAGGCACAGGGTCAAGACTGATTTGCATATAGCTGTGTCTGAACTGGGGTGGTGAAGTGAGCTAAATAACGTTGATGGATTCAACCCAGATATGTGACTGGGGGTGAGTGCCTGAAAAGTTTCAGCGCTCCGTCCATCATCTCCTTGTGTTTGCTTTGTTCACTGTCATCTCCTGATTTGAGTTGGACATGGACATCTCACTTGAATTTTGGTGGCTTACACATCCGTACTGACCAACCCTCAACTTCGACATTCTTGTGAT
The DNA here is from genome assembly GCA_963921515.1 of Calotriton arnoldi. Classification (NCBI taxonomy): domain Eukaryota; kingdom Metazoa; phylum Chordata; class Amphibia; order Caudata; family Salamandridae; genus Calotriton; species Calotriton arnoldi. The sequence goes on from CAWUFW010004701.1 coordinate 923,618, forward strand.
CTATGTGTCCTGTCACTGCTACATAGGCAGCTTCCAAGCCCAGTCTACAAAAGGAGACAGAGAGAGTCCAGATGGTATTGGAATGGGTCTGTGATATGGAGTCTCTTCACTTTTAGTTCCGGACAAATGTTATCTGCTGTGTAGCATTGTATGCGACAACACAAATACCAATTGGGGGTCACACATCCATATAGGGTCTGGGCTATTAGGTTTGCTAAATTGTGAGTCTGACTTTTTGATATTCCCTCACAAAAGCTGACAATCCACTGCCACATATTGGCTTTGAAGACTGATCAGGTAGTGCTGTACACTGGTGAACACTAGTGGCTAGTTGTTACAGCTACCTGGACTTGAAAAATGACATACAAACCACTGAGGGTAAGACGTGTGTCTGTGGACACACTTGGATAAATTGTAAACAATTAAGAGTGAGGCAAGGATCTCAAAGTCAGTCTTGACTCCATGGCACATGATGATCTGTCTTAATCAGAACCCAAACTCACCGAATGTAATGCAAGCGACAACATCCAATACCCATTGGCTTCTCATACACACTCTGGACAGTGTCTGTACCATTCCTCATCCAATGCACACATCAGTTATGATGCCCTTAGTTCACTGTTAGTGGTGCTGGCTGTGCAAATTTCTGTACAAATGCACGTGTGTTGTTCAATTCCCCAGTTGTCATAATAAAACTACCACTCCCAGAATGCACTCTGCCCTGTACAGTCAATGTGCTACAGTGAGCCTTTTTCTTCATGATGACTGCTGCCTAGACACAGAATAGGCTAATGGATGCATGAGGCACATGATGGTACAGCTCTGTCTTCACTCACATCATACATTCAGACACATATTGCATATAATGCACTTACCAGGTCTCTGCTGCTCATGCTCCTCCAGCTGAGCATGGAGGGTCAGTCAATCTACAGGCAGGGCCCTCCTGTACAGTGGTGAGAGGCGGGGATGATGCACATGGTGCTGGGAAGACTGGCCCAATATCTCCTCGGCCTTGTGCCAAGCCCAGCGTTTTAGGTCCTCCCCACGCTCGCAGCATGCCCTGGCCTTCTTGGTATATATGCCCACTGCACATTAGCGCTCCCCAAATTTGTCCCATAGTGTGGCCCGCGCTTCATTACTCAGCTGGTCCTCTGGCCCCCCATATAGCTGAGGATATTTGTTAAGCACCCCCTCAGCTAAAATGTCCAATTCCCTTTCAGTGAAAGGGGGATGCTTTCTCCTCATAACCCTCAGCCATTTTGGGGGTAATTAGGTTGAACTGAGCAGCAGGATGGCAGAGGATCTGACCTGTGAGAGAGGATGACTCAGAAAGAACACAAAATGGCTGTCAACAACTTCCTGTGATGTATTTCCTGTCTACCACTTCCTGTATGTCATTTCCTGTATGAAAGAATGGGTTCTCTGGTTGCGGAGCGTAGGGTCCGCATATGAGGAGTACGCTCCACAGATGGGGAGCACGCATTTGTGCCGGAAGTTGTGAAAACGAACCAGAAACCATTCTTTCATACAGGAAATTACATACAGGAAGTGGTAGACAGGAAATCCATCACAGGAAGTTGTTGACAGACATTTTGTGTTCATTTTGAGTCATCCACCATCACAGATCAAATCCACTGCCATCCTGTTGTTCTTTTGTGGAGAAACCTGAAATGACAGTGTAAGTGGAAATCATAGACATGATACAAAATGTAGAATAGACCAATAAATGAGATTTGGGCTGGGACAAGGGGGGGGTGCTGGCACAACTTCACACCCCAGGATAGTTTTCTTCTACCTCGCATTATGGTACATGTAGTCCATATTTAGTGCTCAACACCAGAGTTGTCTGTAGTGTTACGTTAGATGTGGTGGAAGCAGTACTGTGTATCCCAGACACATAGTGCCAGATTAACCCAGAACATCATTACTCACGTTGGGGGCCCATCATTTGTGGGGGAGTCAAATCTGTTCGGGGCAAAAACTCTAACAATGCAATAGTTAGGCCCTTTTGTGATTCAAACACCCATTCTCAAAAGGTCCGGGAAGGTCTCTCAGAACATATACATCTTATACTCTGAGTCAATAGATTCCTTAGTGATATCCACTACACTGATTGCTGACATCGGCACATGACCTGATGCACGGTCAATCTTTTGACTCCTGTCAACAGCTGTGGTTTACATTCAGTTAGTGTGGCTTGCAAAGTAGTCTCAGGATGGCATTTTTGGACAGAGTCGTAATTATCCAACTTTCATCATTGACAACAGACTGCAAACCACATTTTGTCCATAACACAACAGGTTGCTCATGTGAAAAAAGTGGCAACCAGCTGATCACGGACTTGCATACCCTGACCTCTGTTTTGTGCAATGGCCCGGTTGCCAAGATTCAGAGCTAGCCAAGGTACAAGAGGTATTTGTAAGCTATGACTTAAAGCTATGTTGTGCAAAACACAACAGGCTAATATGATCTTGCACACAACTTCAGGGGAGTACACCAGCACACCCCCGTACGGTCAAGACATCTGAATCGCGACTTCAACAGACCAAAAGTGCGCTATATGATGGCTCGAGTTCGTATGTGTGCCCTATTGTACGTACGCTGAGGTACAGTGGTTGGATGTCAGTAAGGTGTGAGGAGTTGAGGGGAGAGTGCATACCCAGCATCGCCTGAGGAGGGAAGGTAATGCAGTAGGTTACATTTCCCTCTTAAATTTAAACCGAACATGATCTATACTTTGGTACATGCAGTGTCTGTTGAAACCTTGTATGTGGCTTGATGATTCTTATTGAACAATGGTTGTTAATGTAAGGTGGCATTCATACATTTCATTTACACATATCCCTAATTTTTAGTGCTTGGTACTTACCCAGTAGCCGCATGTCGCCAATTCTCCCGCAGCCATCTGCCAGGCAAGAGGTGACATGCGGAATACAAAGCTGTCATGGGTACTGCCTGGAAACACTGCATGCACATCAATTAATCTATCACTGGTATCACAGACACCCTGCACATTGATGGAATGCCATCGGTGTAGGTTCCAGAATATGTATGCAATGCGGCGGGTGGCTGAAGGGCCACATGGGTACAATCAATTGCACCCAGCACACGTGGGAAGCGGGAAATGAGATAGAAATCCCTAGCTGCCCTTTGTTTCCCGTCCAGTGTATGGGGCATTCGTATGTGGATGGGGGCTCTTGAATTGTTGCAGCTCAGTACCTGATGCAAGCACCATGACTGGCTTGCCTGAGAGATGCCCACAAGGTCACTGGTGACCCTTTAGAACGACCCTGTCACAAAGAAATGGAGAGCAGAAAGTATCTTGATATATGCTGGAATGGCATGGGAGCAGCAGGTCACAGAGTCAAGTTCCTGCTCCCATTCACATACCATCTCCAAGATGACTTCTGGAGGGAAACGGTATCTTGCCCTGACATCTTGGCTGGACATCCCAAATAGGTTTATCCTTTGTCTGAATATCCTCTCTACTCTCCTCCTCCTCCTCCTCAGGTCTTCTTGCTGCATGGCAAGGGGCAGAGCAACAAATACATTCAGCGATGTGTTCGAAGATTTGTGTGTGTCTGCTCTGCTTTCATATGTGCTGCAGGGCTGGGATTGGCTGTTGGGCTGCAGTATTTCAGCTGGAGCATGGTGGGGGATGGTAGGCACTTGGACAGGTGTTTAGCATTGAAGTAAATGATCATCCGGCCCGAATGCGGGTATTCCGGCCTGGAGGCAGAGATTCCACCCCCGGTGTGAAAATTGTGGCCCAAGTGCAGGATTTCTGGCGCAGGTGCGGAAATTCTGCCCTGAGTGCGGAAATTCCGGCCCGAGTGCGGACGTAAAGATAGGAGTCGTACGTGATTTCTGTGAATACCAAAAATCGTAAGTGCCTTCTGTGAATACCAAAAGTCGTAAATTTAGACTTTTGTCTCAGATTACTTTTGTGAATTGGGCCTTGTATGTTTTTCCCCAATGTTTTTACTATTGTAGTTAGAGTATTGCATATTTATGTTGGAGTTACATTACCATTTTTTACTTTGTTTTGGATTTCTTATTAGATACTTTGAGGGTATGTCAGTTATACGTATATAATTTTAAATTTATTTAACACATTTTCGTTTTTTTATTTATTGTGGTTTGTTTTTCGAAATTATTTCCTTTCTTAAGTGACTTAGTACTAAAATAACATTAGTTTTTGTTACATATTTTAACAATTGCATTTTAAGTGCTTGTAAAAATGAGCAATAATTATAAATACACTGTATTTTATTGTTTAGTATAAATTAATAATATAACTTTTTAGTACAAATTATTTATAGTATTTGTATTTTATTAATAATTTAAAAGCACTTTAATAGTAATTATTTTAAGGTTAAATGCATTTATAAGAATTAAACTTTTTTATAAGTTACAGTATAATTTTTGTTTTATTTTTACGCTATGTATTATTTAAAATGTATTACATTAAAAAAACATTTTTCATTACAATAATGTTAATATTTTTTTTAAATATGTATAATTGCCAATACAGCGTGGATACTTTACTCCCCAATAATTTTGCAGTCAATATTCATGTACTTTACATTATATGCATTTAAAGTCAATATTTGAGTTGTTGATATTTTTAAAACCATATTTTTGTACAGCAAAGTTAATGTGATGGATATTTTATTATTCAACTGCTAGGTTAATGAGTGATGGTGCAAATAGGAACATACACTAAAGCTATCGGAGGGATGGAGCAAATCTGAACATGCATCATGGAGGTTCTTTTTTTATTTTGCAAACAAACTTTATTTGGTTCCAACCCTTCAGCCTGGGACGACTCCTGGTGGCCAACATCACTGGGAACAGCCCCGCCACCCACCGACCACGTACGCAACCTAGGGGTCATCCTCGACCCCACCCTCTCCATGACTAAGCAGGTCAACGCCGTTTCCTCATCCTGCTTCAACATCCTCCGAATGCTCCGCAGGATCTTCAAGTGGATCCCCACCGAAACAAGAAAAACAGTCACCCAGGCCCTCGTCACCAGCAGGCTGGACTACGGAAACGCCCTCTACGCAGGAACGACGGCTAAGCTCCTGAGACGGCTGCAACGCATCCAGAACGCCTCTGCACGTCTTATCCTCGACATCCCCCGACGCAGCCACATCACACCCCACCTGAGAGACCTGCACTGGCTCCCTGTCAACAAGAGGATAACCTTCAAGCTCCTCACCCACGCACACAAAGCACTCCACAACTCCGGACCAGCCTACCTCAACAGACGACTCAGCTTCTACACCCCCACCCGCCAGCTCCGCTCGACCAGCCTCGCCCTCGCCACAGTCCCCCGCATCCGGAAAACGACCGCCGGCGGCAGATCCTTCTCCCACCTCGCCGCCAAGACCTGGAACACCCTCCCCACCAACCTCCGACAGACCCAAGACCTACTGGCCTTCAGAAGACTCCTCAAGACCTGGCTCTTCGATCAGTAGCAGCACCACCCCCCTCTTCCCCCAGCGCCTTGAGACCCTCGCGGGTATGTAGTGCGCTTTATAAGTGACATGATTGATTGATTGATTGATTGATTATTTGCATTTTTATAGTAGAATTTTTATACTGAGCATAAGTCATGAATCAAATTTATTAAATTCAGTCAGATATATTGTCTGCCTCGGCAGACCGCGTCGTCTTCTTGCACCTGGATGCTGATTATGTCAGACATAATAAAGAGACAAAAATTAATTGGTGTGAAACAAATAATAAATATTAAAAAAATCGCTCCCAAAAGTTTTTTTGATAGGAAACAGCAATTGCAATAAAATTGACCTATCTAATCAGATCGAATAGTAGTAGTAGACTAATATCGCGGTTGTGGACCGTCCTATCTCTTTATTATTCCACTGTTCCATTCCGATTCCAGAATCCTAAACCTAAGTACCACCTAGCCCACCTATTCCCAGGACTTTGGAATGAATTGCCAAAAATTATATTTGCTGCTTCTAAGTTCCGATCTCATTTGCAATCATCAATGAATCAACCCCCTTTGACGGGCCAATTCACTAAGTCTGCATTTATTTTAGTCCTCAAAAATGCATAGATGGACGCATGCATATTGCATACACCAAATTGTTGGTTGGTTGCTGATGTGCTGAGTTGCTATATTATTCACTCACTAACAAACTACAAAAGGTTCTACTAAGGAGTCAGCAGCACGTGATGGAGTTTGCGTCACGCGGACCGCTAAAAAATTCCCAACTAATACTAAGTAATTAACTATAACTACCTACCACTATCTTAGTGACAGGACAAAGGAAAGGAGTCTCTCTAGTCTGCATAACCTAAATTAAGTTCTCTAACCACTCTTACATAATCAGCCCAAGTGAGCGCAAACTTGCAAACAAGTAAGGTTTGTAGCGCCTTTCACCTGTCTAGAAGAACCAGCATGTAAGCAGCAGCAGCATTCTTGCTATTTGGGAAAAAAATAATATTCGCAATAACACAGAACGGAACACACAATAGTAATAAATTAGCTACTCACCAAGCCCCACGACCTCAACACCTAGCAAGTCCAGCTCCCGTTCCAGGATGTCGGACCACCGATAAGTCAGTTGGTTGTGGGTGCGCCGGACCTCAGAGCAGCGAAACACTGCCCGGCGCACCCTCGTCCAGTGGCGGTGATGCTCCTGGAACCCATAGCCGGAACCAGGCCTGCGCCTGCTGCCAAGGTTAAGGGGAGGTGGCGATGCACAAAAAAAACTAGGGCAGCCATCTCCACCTTGGAGAATAAGGCCCGGGACTGCACCCCTTCCGGGCGCTGCCTTCCACAAGGTAGGCGGCTTCTGGTCACACTCTGAGTCGTCTTCTTAGTACTCTTAGCCATGGTTTTGGGGGGCAGGGGGCGGAAAAGAATATGTAGAAGTAAAAAATAAAGTCAGGAGAAGACGTAGGGAAGTAAAAAGCAGGTAAACGAAAAACAGTACAATAACGCAGTAAAAGTAGAAAAAAATGCAAAATATACACTTAGGAAGAGAAAGGGATAGATAATAAATACAAAAGATCAGAAAAAAAGTTTTAGAAACAAAGGATTGAAAAGATATAGGGAGGATTCAAAACAGACCCAGAACCATAGCAAAGAGTAGAAAAACAAGATGGCCGCGCCATTGGCGACCACGTGGTAAAGTTTGCGCGATATTTCCCCCCGAACAAGCAATCCGTGTTGCCGAACATCAGAAACGTCTCGCATGCATACTCAAGCATGCGGAACAAGCAACTCCGCATGCTTGCGGAACTTTGCGCAGCGTTGCAGAGTTTTTTTACCGCTTCTCGGAGTTCTGCGTAGCGCGGCTACTCGAACTCCGCCCAGGCTTAGTCTATACCTCCCAGGTGGTGAGGTAAGCATGAACCTTATATCTTTTAGTCATGCTGTTCAGACCTCAAACATTCTAGGGGATAATCTTATTCTACATGTGTTCCCTTGCCATTGTAGTGCTGTAACAGTACTATTCCCTCCAACATTGGATCTGGTTGTGACCCTTTATGCTCAGTTTTATCTATAGGAAGCAGGTTTGTACCATGTCGGACCCCCAGAAAAGTTAACCCCAACTCCCCCATCCCAGGACAGTAAAGTAACATCCCCCCATCCCAACCAACAACATAATACATCTTTAAACATCTTTGTAAATGGTGTACATGGTCAATAGTAGTCAGGTGACGTGTTCCTCAGTAAGGAGGCCAACCAGCTCCACAACACACCATCCAGCTAAAGCAGCATATTTAGTCAAGCAAATATGTTGCCCTTCCCACATAGCGCTAGGCTTATGTTACAAGAATGGGGGGATATCATCTCCTCCCAGCTCTATATAGGGCTTTCTGAAGCCGTTAGTGTCAGTTGCTGTCAGATAATATCATCAGCAGAGCTTGGGGTGATATGGGGAAGGCCTTGCTCTGACTCCGAGGCCTCCTTGGAGTCTGTCTCTGGTTCAGTGACTGTGACTCACTCTAGGGCTTGATCTGCGCCATGCTGTTGACTGCTTTTGGAGCAGGTAAGAGTTGCTGCTGCAGCCACCGCTCATTATCTGTCCTGTTAAAGCTGGGCTTTGGTGGGAAAGGGGCATGTGCCTGATCTTCTCTCTTTTGCCCTCTGTGAGTGCCTTATGTGTGGCCTAGCAGTTATGGTGTTGGTATACTGGGTCTGCGTTTCAATCCAGTTTCACACTTCTTGTGGGTCTGTGAAGAATTTGGTGCCAACATTTGTGACAACTATAACTTTCGCTGGGAACAGCATTGCAAATTTTACATTCATCTGGCTGAGCTGCTTCTTCACCTCTAGGAATGATGTCCACGCTTTCTGTACTGCTACGGTAAAGTCTGGGAACAGGAGCACTCTGCTCTTTTCAATGTAAATACTCCTCTTTTGCATGCCGTCTTCAGGATGTGATTGCGGTCAGAGTAGTTCAATAATTTGGCCACCATCAGTCTAGGTGGCACCCCCAGTGGTGGTGGCTGAGCCGGGACCCTATGTGCTCATTCTAAGGCAAAGGAAGGCACAATTGTGTCTCTTATCCATTGTTCTGAAAATGTAAGCATGTCTGTCCCCTCAATGCACTCCAGTAGGCCTATGATTCGTATGTTATTTCTGTGTGACCTACCTTCGACATCTTCTGCTCTGTATTCCAATGTCCTGAGCCTCTTCTCTATCCCCAGCATTTGACACTTAAATGTCTTTTTGGCCGGGCACATCTGTGGTATGGCTCTTTCATTGGTGGAAATTGTTTCTGCCATTTTACATTGATCCTCGTGTAAAATACTGATATCTGCCACCACAGTGTCCATTTTCATTTCTAGGGCTTCTCTGGTCTCTTTGATAGCCATAAGGATTGAGTCCAGGGTGGCCACATGGGAGTCTCTCATGGCCGAAGGTGGACTAGCAGTATAATCTTCCGTGGGCCCAGTCAGGGTGGCAGATGGCTGATAATCGCTAGACAGGGCCTTTCATTTGGAAGATTTGCTCATGGCACCCTGGGACATAGTGCACAGCAGGAGGATGTGATGCCCTATAAAGTTCAAAAGATAGGGATCTCTGCTTCGCTGTAAAAAAATGTAAATCCGTATTTGTAAAGCGCAAACTACTCACCCTTACGGGTCTCAAGGCGCTGGGGGCCGTCGTGGAAATTAAGTGAGCTATTGCCCAGAGTCACATGGTGCTGAGCTGAGCTGCCGCCGGAGCCGGGGATCGAACCGTGAGCCCTGTGCTCCGAAGTCAGCTGCCCTGGCCGCTGCACCACACCTCTCCACCAGTAGGCTCTGGCTTTCATCTTGAGGGAGGAAAGCAGGAGAGTTGCAAGGTGCCTCGCCCAATCTCTTCCTCCTTCTACTCAGCAGGTAGCACGATCCGATGCGATATGGCTGCAGCTGAGTTGTAACACAGCATCTCCAGGTTCAGTTCACGAATGGCTGCGTGCACTTCAGGCCGCTCTTGTCCTCCCCCTATCCTCCGGCAATTCTGATTACAAAGCCCTGTAGGTCATGTGGATCAGCGCATGGCTGATGCCACGCTCTGATGCCCCAGGACCAGGGCTGAGTCGTAGGCCCTGTGTCCCTGGCACACAGTTCTGTAGTTTGGTAGGTCCCAGCTCGCTCTCCCACACCCTGGTAGGTCAAAGCATCCAGACTGTTTAAACGTGGGGTGCCCCGGCAACCCCCACCCAGGGGGCTTACCTCCATCTCATAGCTTTGGTTTCTGGGCAGTCCAGCGTTCTCTGCTCATGCCACTCCGCATGTTCTTCACCACTTTCTCCACCATTGCTGGTGAGTGCGTTTTGCACCATGCAGAGCCGTGCCCATGGGAGGCAGGCTGTCCCGCAACGTAAGCATGAGCTGGGTCCCACTTGTCTGGGTGTCGGCTCAGTGTGCCCCGCTATAGGCTGCCACCATTTTGGATCCTTCTTTTGGTTGCATGCAACAAAAGAGCAATGTGGACCCTGAGCAAGATTAGTACTTCACCACCCCACCAGCAACATAGCCCTGCTGGTCACAGTTGCAGCGATGTTGGATCGGGGGTGCTAGCGGCAGAGGGGTTGTCAGGATGGTGCCAGATGGTGGTGCTTGGCTTGGAGCTCCTTGAGTTGCGCCCTACTCCATTGGCATCAGGCCATGCCCCTCCATCATGGAGGTTCTTCACATACTGCGGACATTCTTGGCAGAGTGGTAAGCATGCCTTCATAATCTTTTCATAGACATAATAGAGGAAATGTATGGCATTTTTTGACACATTATCCCCATATCTGTCTGAGGTCCTGGCCTTTAAAATTGTAAGAAAATGCCAACATCCATACATGAACACTCACTCATTCATGCACCCACTCAATCATCCCGCCATTCATCCTTACACTTACCTTTTCAGTCAATCATCTCTGCAGTCATCCATTCATCATCCCTCTATGCGCTCACCGCATGTGGATGCACACAGGGGGGCATAACATGTACCCGCCTGTGTGCATGCACACCATTTCCTGCACGCCATGGACTTTCTAGTCCATGCCATGCAGAAACCTTGTTGTGCGGTCCCATTGCTGTGCCTTTCAAAGGCACCGCCACCTTTGAAAGAGGCACCGCCGAGGGACTGCCATGCCGCCCACCTGCCAGGCCACTTTAAAGTCATAATCTGGCAGGCGGGCGGCAGCGAGTCTCGGCAGTGGGGGCATGGAGGTGGCATACCGCCCGCACCGCTGAAACTCGTAAGCGGCCCCTAAGTCATTAACTAATTTATATACCTATGCACTTAGTAATGCATCCAAATTTAAGTTACTCTCACATTCAACTGCTCACCAACCCACACAAATACACACACAAACTCACCAATCTACGAAGGTGCACTTCCACGTATAAAATTACCAGAACTTCTGGCTTTGCCAGAGCATGTTTTGGCTTTGGTTGAGACTTTTGCATTTGACTACATCGATTGCATTGAGTATATCAAATCGAATCGGATTTTGCCTCTCGTTTTCTTTTGGACAAAATATTTGACCAGTTGTTGGTTCAACTAGTTAAACATGAGAACATGTATACTTCGATTTAGGTGAGTATCTATATGATATGGTTAATCTAAAACTCGGGTCGTCTTCACATTGATGAAATATGCCACACTTTCTTATACACCATACTTTGCATGTTCAGCGAAACATAAAACCTCAAAGATTACACATTTCTTCCTGCTCAGCACTGTGAAAAACGCCACCAGCTTAATAATGAAGAAATAAGCTCATGGTATAGGTACGATTTTTGCAATGCAATTAGAGAATGGATAGAAGAGGATTTTCACTCTTGTGAAGCTCGTAATCATTATTCTCTGCATGAAATGGAAATATTTTGTCTTTGGCACTTCTGATATAAAATCTAAATATTAAAAAGGAAATGTAAGTGGATCATACCAGCAAAGAGAATTTAGAGGCAGGAATTTATCCCTTAATCTACAAATCGATATCTTTGCTACAAAGAACCCTATGTGCTGAGTATATGGAAACATTTATGTGCAGTCATCCACTAACACAAACACAAAGCTGAAAGTTAGGTTCCAAGATTCACTCAGTGTTTGATTTATCCACAAGTCACTCAGGGGTCAGCATGAAAATTGCCTAAACGCATGTATCCTTTTGTAGCCTGGCGACCAAAAGAAGAGATAGTTCAATTCCCAATTGGTATGGGAATCACTTGTGCACTCCACCGAGCAGAAAAGGTTCATTTTAAATAGTTAAACATAGATTTCCCTGCATTCTGTGCGTAAACTGTGCATAGTGCAAAGTGCGCATTAAAATATCTTTGAATCATATATAAATCTCTGTTTTGTGCACCGCTGTGGCGCCGCCCCAAGCAAGGAAATTGTTCATGGTCAAATGCCATGATAAAAGATATTTGGATCTGCCTTGACATAGGAGCACAATAACAGTAAAAAGTACTTTAACGGTATCTTTCTATCCATTGTCTCTAGTTCCATTCATGGATTGTGCAAGGGTGTAACAGAGGCAAGTAGCTTTGACGGGAAATAGGAGGAATTACTTGCTCCTGTTTTGTGAATTACCAACTTTCCTTAGGTTTAGCTCCAATGGAGCGTGCTTCCTTCGTTACTTCTACACCCCATGTCCTTGTTCCAGTCATTACTGGAAGGATGAATCAGAGCAGCCAGAGACAGGAACAGCATGAAAAGCTGAACATGCAATCCACATTCAACCTGGACTGAGTGCCATAATAGGGCTGGCATTCCAAGCATCCTCCTGATTTGTTTCCCATTTGACTGAAACAGGAATGCTGGAGGAGAGATCCCGGCTGGGCTCGTTCCTCCATCTTGATGGTGGGCACAGCTTACCTTCTGGGCTCAGGAGGAGACAGTGGTCGACCAAGGGACTAGCAGCCGTGGGAACACCGAGGAACAGATCCGAGACTAGCAGATACAATATATTAATGAGAACTTTCCAGCATAGCCTCTGAATTAAGATGATTAAAGATGCGGTTGTGGCTTTCTTCCTACCGTTCATAGGAGTGGAGGAAGTGTTCCTGTTTACTGCATTTGCGGTAGAGAATGGACTTCCATGCACCCGCCACCTTTCAGTTTTGGTCCATCATACTGGCAAGAGGTCAAGTTTGAAAGTCTCTGGGGTCTACTTAAACCGTGCCATATCATCAGGTAAGTGGTTGGCGTTGATGGGCAAAACTCCTAAAGGTATTGAATGCCTTCTATTGATAAATCTGCTGCTGAAACATATTAGTAGTATCCTGGTGTGTTAGACAAGCTTTTAGTAACGAGAAAACATTCCACTCCATCTTCAGATTCTTCTAGACTCCCCCTTGCACAAAACATCTAAGTATGGCACAGGAAGTGACAAGAAAGACAGAATCAAGAGACTGATTCTAGAGACAATGGCCTCTTTAGATGAGATGAGTTCTAGAAGAAGATATGGGGCCTGATTCACAAAGATAAACTTACGCTTTAGTGTAAGTTTACGATTGTTTGCTATTCACAAACAGGAGCGGCCCATGCAGGTAAGAGCGGTGGGCGGTGGGACCGGGTTGGGGGGGGGATTCGACAGACGACCACGAGGGAAAATTAAATAAATAAATAATTTCCCCTTGTCGTCGTCTGTCGAATCCTTCCCCCAACCCGGCCCCACTGCTCACCTCTCTTACCTGCACGGGCCGCTCCTGTTCACAAAGGCCTTTACTACTAGTATCTTTATGATACTTCTCATTCTGATTTAAACATTACTTGTGGAGCGGTGTTGGGGGAAATGTTTTGAACTGAGTGAATTATTGAATTTGAACTAAAGATTTTGAAACTGTTTTTTAACTGATGCTTAAATGGGAGAATTAATAAAATTGACCTAACAATTTTGAAAGCTGAGTCTAATTTACAATCCAGTCCTGTTTACTTACTGGTGAGATTGCTGCCATTTTTTCTTGCACCCTTGGTCACACTTGGAGATGCCATTTTGATTATTGAGCAGTCTAGTGGTTAGAAGCTGTTTGAGTCTCACTCTTCGTAAAATGCAGTCAGCTGTACAGACAGGCGCAGTGGGTCCCTCGCTGGTGCACCAAAGGCATGCCAAAGACAAGCCTGTATGTGCCCGTATGCATCCATATCACAGCCAGCGCCAGCCTTGCTGCCTGTGATCAGATCCATGATTCAGTAAGAATTGTCTGGGACAGTGATACAATACTGAAATATAAGGGTGATATAGTTTGTGATAATAATTGTATGAATCGCCTCAACCCCTCTGTTAACTCAGGCCCCTACTCTTGCAAGAACTGTCATTTTGCTATTAAACAATCTGCTAGTCGTGGTGAACTAAGCTCCAAGTTGGATAATTCAGTCAATATTGTAAATTCCTCTGTAGGCTTCAAAGTGGGCCATTTCCATGCCTGTTTATAAATGTGAGATCTTTACCGAAGCACAAATTCAACATGGGTAACAGCCATTACATTGCGGCTGTTAACCCGCATGCCATTAGAATGCAAGCATTACCACACATGCGTTGTAACAACGCGTAGTCATTACTACGCATTTTTTTTACAACACAGGTGCTATTACCACGCATGCCTTTACAACGAATTTTGTTGTAAAGGTATGTATGGTAAAAGCACATATGTTGTGAAAAAATATAGGTGCTCCACACCGGTGTGAGGAAACAGAGGCTCTTCCACTTCCTCACAACGACGTGCACCGCCCCCAGACGACCAGAGGGAACCAGGAACCACAAGGAGAGAGAGGAACCACAAGGAGAGAGGTAAGGGGGATTGGACCTGGGGTGGGGGTTACTATTTTAGGGTAAAAGGGGGTCGGGGTCATGTAGGGGTAGTGGTTTAGCATAGGGAAAGGTTTGGGGGTCGGGGTCGTGCAGGGTTAGTGTTTTAGGGTAGGGAAAGGATTGGGGGTCGGGGTGCCGGGGAGGAGGGTCGTGCAGGGGTAGTGTTTTAGGGTTTAGGGTGGGGAGAGGGCTGGGGGTCAGGGGGAGGGTCGTGCAGGGGTAGTGTTGCAGGGTTTAGGGTAGGGAGAGGACTGGGGGCAAGGGGAGGGTCGTGCAGGGGTAGTGTTGCAGGGTTTAGGGTAGGGAGAGGACTGGGGGCCAGGGGAGGGTAGTGCAAGAGTAGTGTTTTAGGGTTTAGGATAGGGAAAGGATTGGGGGTCGGGGGGTCGTGCAGGGGTAGTGATTTAGGGTTTAGGGTAGGGAGAGGACTGGGGGTCAGGAGGGTCATACAGGGGTAGTGTTTTAGGGTTTAGGGTAGGGAGAGGACTGGGGGTCGGGTGGTGGTGCAGGGGTGGTGTTTTAGGGTTAAGGGTAGGGAGAGGACTGGGGGTTGGGAGGGTCATGCAGGGGTAGTGTTTTAGGGTTTAGGGTAGAGAGAGGACTTAGGGTCGGGGGGTCATGCAGGGGTAGTGATTTAGGGTTTAGAGTAGGGAAAGGATTGGGGTTTGGGGTGGTCATGCAGGGGTAGTGATTTAGGGTTTAGGGTAGGGCAGGGTAGTGTTACTTACCTTACACACTTTTACCAAGTGTATGCCTTTACCACTCATGCCTTTGCGTTGTAATGGCATGCATGTTAAAGGCATATGCGTGGTAAAAGAATGCGTTGTATTGGTAGGTCGTTGTAAGCGTACTAGCGTAGTAATACCCCTTTTGTAATGGCACACGTGGTATTAGTATGCGTAGTAACGTCATACATTTGTTCGACATCTGTAGCCTCTTGAAGGAGAGAGCTTGAGATATGTTATTTCTTACCAAAACGTGGCTTGGTGCATCCTCAGGACCAGATATAGCCCTTGCCATTGCTGAGGGCTATTCCATTATACACTTAGACCGTCTTAGAATGTTTTGTTCTGCTAGCAGATTGGTACCAACAGAGCTGTCTTAAGTTCAACTCCAACAAATGGGAAGTCATTGTCTTTGGCAATCCTTCTTTATTTGACCTTGTGAGTATATGGCCTAAAGTTCTTGAAGAACCCCTGATGCACGCTACGGTGGAAAGAAATCTTGGGGTAAAATTAGATACAGACCACTCTTTTCAACCTTACATCCAGGAGATTAAAGGAACTTGCCTTGATCTACTGAAGCCTTTGCAAAATACCTTAAAGTTCTTACCTGCTCACACTAGAAAGCTGGTTGTTCAAGCTTTGGTAACGTCCAAACTGAATTATTCCAACTCCCTTTTTGGGGGGATCCCTGCAAAGTTGTTAAACAAGTCCAAGTGGTGCAAAATGCAGTAGTCCGTGTTATTGGAAAATCCCTAAAAGACAGTCAGTTCCACCTGGGCTTGAGCAGCATTATCGTCTACCTGTGAACAAGAGTGTCATTTTAGGGCCCTTTTAATTACTTTTAGAGCTATCCACGAAAAGGGACCTCTCTGTCTTCATGAGAGATTTAGAGAGCATGTGCCACGGACAGATCTCTGATCTAATCAAGGGATTCCTGTTATCTCTAGAGTCAGGCTGGCTAGGCACTGGGGTAGCACCTTCTCTTATCCGGCTGCCAAACTCTGGAAGAGTTTGCCTAAAGAGCTAAGATTGTCAGAATCCAAAGCCCATTTTAAAAAAGATCTGAAGACATTCCTTTTTAGAGAGGCCTAGGTTAGGATAATTGACTCCTATTGGCAGTGCCGGGATGCTTTTTTCGGAAGCAACTTCTCGCGCTTTAGAACTACTATTTCATTTATTCATCCTGGGCATTTATCGAACTCCATCCCCTGTATGGTCCTTGATTTGTTCATTTCAATAAGACTTTGTTGGTCTGGAAGTTGAGAGGCAGTACTATTTAATAATCTTAGCGCTACTCAATCTTGTCCCAGTCATTACTCCTCAACCATCCTCCCTCATTATCTAGGCCTTTGACAGTGCTTGGTAGTGACAGAAAGATGCTGAGAATGCCAGCCCTATTATAGCGCCCAGTGTAGGGTGGGCAGATCTCAAGCTTCAGCATGTCCTCGTGTTTCCTGTCTCTGAAGGTGGGATCCCTCTTACAAATAACGGCTGTGTGGAGGACGAGTAGGGCAGGGTATTTTCAAATAGGTAGCCTGAGTCGCATAAAAATCCATGTGTCACTATTTAGCGGAGATTTACATTTTCCTGATATACAGAAGCGAAATGCCTGTGTGAAGGTTTACAATTTGTATAACGTCTAGATTATACTCATATCTCCTTTGACCCTCAAAGTGCAAATTTCCTGAATTCTGGAAAATGTGCTCAGGGCATTTTAATATGTTCACTTTTTTGTTTTACTTTTATATTTTTCTTCACATTGAATACATTTTTCATCATTGCAAAATAGGGTTGCTCTGAGCACTTTCCAATGATTAATGCCCCACTTATGGTGGCTCATTTAGGTGCAAGTTAAGTGGTGCAGAATAGTATGGGAAAGGAATTTGTGCATGAAAAATGAATGGGGGTGGCTTTAAAGTCCCTTTGCGACTAGTAAACAACTTTATGAATCTGGCCCTTTGTACTTCCAGTGTGCTCATGTGTGACCAAAGTGGGGTGCAGAGTATGTTTACCCTCAATAGACAATAACAAAATACATATTTGTATCCAAATGTTAGTCAAATTGTTTTTTCCAAAAAGTTTGTATTTATGCTGGAACAATATTGTTTTTCTATTTTTTGAATAAAGTTGGGCAAATAGTAAATAATATCTTATGACAGATGCTCTTATTACAAAGACGACTTTACATCAGCCCTTGTAAACAGAACATGCTTTCTAGTGATTTAAAGAGTGATAACAAGCTCCCATATACTGTATGGATACGGTGGTCTTCATTGTGCGCTACGGAAAGAAGATGCATCGGAAGAAGGCATAATACCATTTCGACGACTGACCTGTTTTCCTCGTGGAGTGGGGGATTATAGAATTTTATGTAGAGACACTTTCAAGAGCACAATTTAGAGTACTGGAAATAGACACTTTTCTCCTATAGACTAACTTGATTGTAAATGGCTTATTTCACCTATTGACCTTATGTCATCTAATGACTGGAGTAGAGTAAGGCAAGAGGCGCAATAACTTGGTAGGCACAAAGATTAGGCCCATTAACCTGTTTCAGTATTTTTGATGTTTTGTTTGGAGCTTTCTTTTATAGAACACAGCTTTTGAACGATTTTCTTTCTTTGCACGCATTTAAAAAATCTTCTTGACATGCAATATAGACAGCGCAGCCTAGCTCATTAGAGCACGTTGTCGCAGCAGAAGTAATGCTCAGTCCCTAGCTTTTACCTCCAAAAATATTTTAATGGCATGCATTCTATTTATATGCTGAAACATCCTTAACACGTTCATGAGAGACTACCAATCCCTTAGAAGCTATAAGAAGGGTTCGCAAAGAACAAGAGTAGATTTCTACATTTTACCTATACGTGCAGTAAACAAGAAAAACAAACATGCCTTCGCTGCACACAGAAGTGGGTAAAGACGCAGTTATTAGCGATTTGAACCTCCTTTTGAAAAATTGCAATTTTTAAATTTTATCCCCAACAGAGAGAGCTTACTCTCTCGAAGGTGTCTCCCAAAAACTCTAAATTATGCTATTTGATGTGAAATTCGTAAAAAAACCTTATAGAATAAGTCGGGATCCTTCAGTTGTTCACTGGACATTCAGCCAAGGCAACTAACACAAAAGTGAAGCTGTCAAACAATTGTAATTACCATATCACAGGAGCATCTAAACACGTAGGTATTATCCCTTCTTAGAAGTGAAGTGTCGCTCGGTTTCACCGATCTTGTAATGAGGATGAAATTAAAAAGTCATGCATGCGTATACCTCTTTGTAATACCATTATTGAGAATCGTAGACAAGAGTCACAAAATATTTTTCCCAACCTGCGCTAGTGCTCATCCGGTCATTTTGCTCTTGCGCAGATTCAAAAAGCGAGAATCCACAAGTGAAAAATGTAATGCGTGTGCATTATGCATAAGTGGCTGACCAGTGCAAAACCTGCTCTCAAGGACATGCTAGTGCATCTGGTACTATGTCCTCTATTCACAGAGGGATGTGCTGAAACCTACACCAGGAGACACTCTCTTTCTCTAATGGCAGTCCTAACCTAGCCCATAACTGCTACAGGGGAAGGTATCCTGTCTGCATTTCATAACCTGTACTCCATTGCTTATGAAATATCACTGTGGTGAGTAACGAATTACATTTCTGTCCCTGCCTTCAGGGAAGAAATCTAATTCTGCGGTTTCTAAAGTGGGAGCCCGACATTTGGAACAGTTTGAAGTTTAATTTTATTGATGGTTCATTAAAATCATTACAATTAAGACAAATTAATAAAATAATCTCTTAAACCACTATACATATATGGTAACTCAAGATTAGCCATGTGCAAATCATACTCAGATCTCTGTGCAAAAGGATGCTAAGGTGCTTAACTTTCGACCTGTGAGGCTCAATTCTCTCGAAAAAATTGCCACTTGGAATGTAGCAAATACAGCTCACCTACAGCCTTTACAGGAGAAATAATTGCTAAAATACTTAACATTATTGCTTCGTTGATCAATCTTATTTGGCAATATTCATGAGTAATTCATTGTAGAACATGTGCAGAAGGTTAATAAAAATACTTATTATTGGTTTGTCATCTTTTAACTTCCTATCTGTTTCTGGTTGTCAATAGGGCATAAATGAAACAATACAATTTAAACAAAGTAATGCATGATCCCTTAAGCCACTATACATGTTTGATAACTCTTGATTAGGCATGTGCAAATCGTTCTCAGCTATCATTGCAAAAAGGTGCTAAAGTGCTTAAATTCGAGTTTGTGGCACTCAATTCTCTTTAAAATGGAATACCACTTAAATTGAAACAAATATGAAAAACTCCAGCTTATACAGGAAAAAGAATTGCTAAAATTCCTAATGATAATACTCCATCAATCGTGATTTGACAATAAGCACGAGCTAATCATTCTTAGACCAATTCAAAAAGTTCATAAAGTGCTTAACATTAAATTGTCATCTTTTAACTTCTTACAGTTTGTGGTTTCTTCGGAGGATGGCTACGGAGATCCACGCCTCCTAGTAGCCTCAGGTGACATGCTGTCTCCGCCCCCAGCAATGGAGAATCAGCGTTTGGCGTGGCTCGCACGCTAGGAAACAGAGACCCTGACCGCTCGATACCGCGGTTTCGAGCGGCGACTTTCTTCCTTTCCCTCCGGCGCCCACTGAAGTAAGAGCGGCCACTTTGCAGCATACGAACCTCTCAGCAAGAGTGGCGTCGCGCTCCGACCCCGGTGAGCACAAAGCACCGGGAACATCGGCAACATCGGCAACAGCGAAGCTGCAGGGGAAATACCCGAGTCAACCAGAACAGAGGCCAGTAGCCGGGAGTTTTGCTTCCATTTCTAACGATAATGGCATTACTCCTAGTCCTACTCCCTCGCCTTCCTTCAATACCAATGAGGCCCCGCCTCCCACCCAGACCCACCCCCAGCATAAAAACTCTGCCCGCCCCCACCTCCACCTGTACGTAAACAAGCCGAGCTAGCACTCAGTTGAACCGCACCGGGAGGGAGGGAGGGTCCTCGAAGGAAGGCGAGGGAGTAGGACTAGGAGTAATGCCATTATCGTTAGAAATGGAAGCATTACCTCCCGTCCCTCCCTCGCCTTCCTTCAATACCAATGAGGACATAGCAAGCAGAAGAAAACAGAGACGGACAACTGAGTGAGAAAGAAACACCAAAATTTAATAGAGTGCCCCCAAACACATCAGATCAACATCCCTGGTCCCGCATAGAGGACAAAACCCTGTGGCCCAGAACAGTATCCAAACGCTCCAGGCTCGCAATACGATAGTGACGGACAAACGTAGAGGGAGAAGACCAGGTCGCCGCCCTACAGATCTCCACCACAGAAGCCCCCTGCAACTCAGCCACCGTAGCCGCCATACTGCGAGTGGAACGCCCCTGAACCCCCACAGGAGGAGCCACCCCCTTAAGATGGTAAGCCATCAAGACCGCGGACCGAATCCAACGACTCAAAGTAGCCGTGGAAGGCTTAACACCCTTCCGAGCCGGACCGAAGTTAACAAACAAAGAGTCCCCCACCCGGAAGGATTCGACAACCTGCAGGTACCACAGCAATGCCCGACGGACATCCAAACAATGCAAGCGACAATCCTCAGCCGAGGAAGGAGCAGGACAGAATTCAGGCAAAATCACCTCCTGCCCGAGGTGAAAAGCCGAACTGACCTTAGGGACAAAGGACGGAACCGGAACCAGAACCACCCGATCCGAAAAGACCTTACAGAAGGGAAACTTACAAGACAAGGCCCCCAACTCCCCTATGCGCCGCGCCGAGGTGATAGCCACCAAAAAACAGGTCTTAAAGGTCAAGAGACGCAACTCAAGACCCTCAAGGGGCTCAAAGGGAGGACCAGACAGGACATCCAACACCAAATGCAAATCCCACGAAGGGAAGGACCGAACAGGGCGGGGAAACAAATTCAACAGTCCCTGAAAAAAACGAGGCATCAGAGCCCCGTCATCCCGCAAATTACGCCAGGAGCCCCGAAAAGCCTGAATAGCCGCCCACTGCACCCGCAGAGAAGCCACCGACAACCCCAGAAGAGCCCCATCCTGAAGGAACTGCATCACCACAAAGAGGTCAGCAACCGTGGGATCAACACCCTTGCCAGCACACCAGGCCGAAAAGACACGCCAATGCCTAGCATAGGAAAGCAGAGTAGAGGATCTACGGGAAGCCTGCAAAGTAACAGCCAAAGGAGCAGGAACCCCCAACCCAGCTAAGCCCTGCCGTTCAACCGCCAGGCCGTCAGGTGCAACCTCCGCAGAGAATCCAGAGGAAGGGCTGGAAACTCCAAAGGGGACGGAACCAGAGGAAGGACCCACTCCCGGTCGCAACACAGCCCGGACAGGAGAGGAAACCAACTCGCCCGCGGCCAGCGGGGAGCCACCAACAACACCTGAGCACAGTCCCTGCGGACCCGCACCAGAAAGGAGCGGAGCAGCGGAAAGGGGGGAAGGCATACAGCAGACCCCGAGGCCAAGGACAGGTCAAGCCGTCGACCCCCAGAGACCCGGGACACCTGCCCAGAGAACAGAACCGGACCACCTTGGCATTCCCCGGATCCGCAAACAGGTCTACCACAGGGAGGCCCCAACGACTCACCAACTGGACGAACACACCGGGAAGGAGAGAGAACTCCCGAGAGGACGGAATCTCCCTGCTCAACAGATCCGCCCTCACATTGTCCACCCCCGAATGTAGAGAGCCGACAGACCCAGCACCCAGACCTGAGCCCACTGAAAGATGACGCTGGCAATCAAGTTCAAGGACCGGGACCGGGTCCCCCTGACGGTTGACATAGGACTTCGCCACCAGATTGTCCGTCTGAATCAACACCCAACGACCTTGCAGAGAGTCCTGAAAGTGCACCAGGGCAAGCCAAATCGCCCTCAACTCCCGCCAGTTGGAGGACCTCCGAGAGTTCAGCAGGGACCAGCACCCCTGAACCTGATCCGACCCCAGCCAAGCACCCCAACCGGACAGGCTGGCGTCCGTAGTCACCACAAGCGGAGCCGGAGGAGCCAGGGAAACCCCGGCCAGAAGATGACGCCGGCAGAGCCACCAGGAGAGCTCCCCCGAATCCGGTCCGACATGGGCAGCAGGGACAGGAGACTCTGAGACCCCGGAGACCACCCCAACAGGATCCAGTTGGCCAATCGAAGGAGATGAAAACGTGCCCAAGGAACCAGAAACACCACGGAAGCCATGTGCCCCTGCACCCGCAGCCACTGGACCGCCGGAGAAGCCTCCCGGGACAACAGGGCCCGAACCTGGGACTGAAGAGAGAGCAAGCGCTTGTCGGACAAGGTAACAAGGCCGAGCAAAGTCTGAAAACGAGCCCCGATGAACACCATGTCTTGAGAGGGGACCAAAGAAGACTTTCCCCAGTTCACCAAGAACCCGTGCCCCTGAAGAACCTCCAAGGCCCTCCCAATGTGAGCGAGCAAAAGAGACTCCCCCGCAGCATGCAGCAAGAGGTCGTCCAGATAAGGGTGAATGAAAACCCCCTCCGCATGAAGGAGAGCCATGAGAGGCGCCAGGACCTTCGTGAAAACCCTGGGCGCGGACCTGAGGCCGAAGGGAAGCACGCAAAACTGAAAATGGGCGTCTCCCACAGCGAACCTCAGGAAACGCTGAGAAGAAGCGGCCACAGGGACGTGGAGATAGGCGTCCTCGAGGTCCAAGGAAGCCAGGAAGTCGCCAGGTTGAACTAGAGGAATGATGGCCTGAAGGGTCAACATGCGGAAGTGAACGGGCCGAATCCAGGAGTTGACCCACTTGAGATCCAGGACAGGCCGAAAGCCGCCGGTCACCTTCCGCACCAGAAACAGAATGGAGTAGGTCCCCGTCCCCACCTCCGCGACAGGAACCCGGCAGATGACATTCTTGGCAAGCAAACAGGACACCCCGTCCAGCAGAGCCACCCTGCGGGGACCGGAGACAGGCACCGGAGTCAGCCGAACCCCCGAATCCGGCGGGACGAGCACAAAGTCGATCACGTACCCAAGACCCACAGTGCTCAGGACCCAGCCGTCCGAAACGTCCTGCTGCCACCGAGGAAGAAAACTCCGAAGACGACCACCCACCGGCAGGGAAGCGGCCAGACAGTAGTTGTCAGGGACCCTTCTTGGCAGGGCCTTTAGACGCGGAGGCAGCGTGCTTGGGAGAAAACGGGGCTGAAACCTCCGCCTGCGGAAAGACTGATGAGAATCACGCTTAGGGGAAGAACGAGGGGCCCTATTCCAAGGCCTGCCAGATGGAGCCGAACCGCCCTTATAGGGCAAGGCATGCTTCCGCTCCTTGAAAGCTTTCGAAATCAGGGCAGGCAATTGTTCCCCAAACAGCACCAGCCCATCAAAAGGCAACTTCAACAGAGCCGCCTTCTCACCAGGATCAGCCTTCCAGGACCGGAGCCAGAGGGAACGACGCGCAGCCACCAAAGCTCCAGTGGACATAGCGGAAGACTTGATCACGTCAGATGAAATGTCCGCCAGCAGCCGAGCCTGCTGCTCCATAGCAGCCAGGAGGTCAGAGCAGTCAGACCCCTCCTGAACCGCGGCAGCCAACTTTCCGAAATCCTGCACCAGAGACTGCGCTGAGTAGGCAGAGAAAAGGCTAGCCCGCAGCGCCAGGTTCCCAGCAGCAAAGGAGCGCTTAAGGCCAGAGTCCACCTTCCGATCAGTAGCATCCGTCGGGGTACAATCCTCAGGCAGAATCGCAGTCTTGCCAATCAGAGTGGCCAGGATAGAGTCAAGCTTCAAACTGTGAGGCAAGGGATCCTCCCCTCCAAAAGATACAGTTTCTGAAGGAAGCGAGGGACCTGCAACTTATCTACCTCACGCCACTCCCGCAACACCATGTCCTTGACCGGACCCTGAAAGGGCATGCCCAACTTGGAGGGAGAAGCATACTGAGGAAAAAGACTACCATCTCCCTCTCCCAGCTGGAACGGAGGGAACCCCAAATTGTCCCGCACTTGAGCCAGAACATCCCAGCGTTCCTCCCTGGAGATATACTTCCCCCCCGAGGAGGTAGAAGGACCCTCCTCGTCCGACAGGGAAACAGCCCCAGCAGGATCCAGCGAGCAAGGACGCGAAGGAGCAGCAGGCACCGGACGAGCCAAAAGAGCCTTAGCCACCGCAGCCTCAATCATGCCCTGCACTTCATCCTTGGACATGAGAGGCACATCACCCCCAGAAAGGCCCCGACCCCGAGGGCGCTTGGGGGGAACAGGAGAACCATCAGTAGAGGAAGAAGAGGAAGAAGAAACCAGGTTGTTCTGCTTGAACACCCTTTTGCGACCCATGGCAGCAGAGGAATGGAGAAGCAACATCCCGACCCCTAAAGTAGAGAAAAACCCAGCAGGAACCCTCCAATGAAAGCCCAGGCTAGGAAACAGCCAAAAACAGGTTAAAACCACAAAAACGCCATCTAAAATAAAAGACCGGGCACAAACCCGTCCTACCAGGTCTCCCAGAAGAGTGCAGTCCGAGAGGAGGCATCCAAAACAGCCCGACCCGGAAACACAGCCCCAGCCACAGGAGGACCGCCAAACAACGCAGCAGCATCCTGAGCCACCGCTCCGCCCCCATCCACGAGGGAGACGAGGAGAGGAGGCATCGCCAGGAGAACTCCGTCGAGGGCACCGCCGTCGCAGAGAACCAACTCGAAGACTCCCCGGCACCGCCACAAGGAGGAACTGAAGGTAAGTCTCACTAGGGAGACAGAAAAAAACAGGAGGAGGTGGGGGCGGGCAGAGTTTTTATGCTGGGGGTGGGTCTGGGTGGGAGGCGGGGCCTCATTGGTATTGAAGGAAGGCGAGGGAGGGACGGGAGGTAATGAGAGATTACCTGCCTTACCAGTGCTACAATCGATGATGTAAGGTACTCCCTGCGGCTCTGGAATTTTCCTTGCTACTACGGGCTGACACGAGGGTCTCTCGTATCGGATGGGAACAGGAGCCGCGACAGAGTACTAACACGGAGGGGAAGTTTAAGAGCCGGGCCCTGGCCATCAAAGCCGGAGGATAGAGGTATGGCGCTAGCTCTGAGTTAAGCGCGGATATTGAAAAACTTCCCTGAAATTTGAAAACAACGTTATTAAATATCTTCAAGGGATCTGTGAGACATTGGCATATTGGCTGTTTTGACAAACTTTGACTCTGAAGGGTGGGGCCAGAAGCTAAAGCAGGGGGAGATGGGAAAACACCTGTAACCCACAGGCGCTATAGCCAAGGCAGACTCAGCAACCGGAGTTAAAGCTAAAACCCGCTTAGCACAGACAGAGGTGACGGCGCGAACGGCCAGAGCCAATCACTTGGAGAACCAATCTGGTTTAAATTCCAGCTTCGAAATCTCGGAGGAAGAACAGCCTCTGTCTCTGTCTCCAGTCCAAGTTGAGGCTGAAGATGAGGCTGAGGATGAGATAGTCGAAGGGGAAAAAAATTCCAAGGCGACACCTACAGCTGGGGTTCAACAAGATGGCCCAATAACTGGGGGCCACAAGAAAGATCCGAGCAATACTAAGGATTTTCCTCTCTTCCTGAAAAAGACATCTCTATTAGCTCCCCCTAGCTTTATAATAAAAACACAGCAAGCTGTAGGAGAGGCGAATGAATCACCAAAGGCTTTATCCCAACCCCCACCATGGGCCCAGATGGCAGAACAGGATTTATTGTCTTCCAAGGATGGTCCAGCACAGCAAATTCTGCGAGAATCGATTAACAATTCGGACACAATGTCAGCGTATACAGCGCTGGAACAGGCACTGCACACATCGCCACCATCACTACCTGAAGCAACCGAAACTTCTTTAATAGAAACTCAAAACCAGCCGCAGCCACAGACTCTATCTTCCCCTCAGCCACAGGAGCAGAGGAACTATGGTTCTGGACTGGGGGCCGTAGAGTTGCTTGCTGGGAATCAAGAATCGGATGGAATGACTTTGCAAGAAGCCGGCAACTCCTCAACGCAATATATAACTCAACAGCTAAATATAAGAGATATGCTGAACCTAATCTTGGAAGAGATTAGGGAAATGAAAAAATCACAAGAATCCGAGATTGCCTCTCTACATCTTCATTTAGGCAAAATTGAAGAGGCCGTGGCTGGCTTCCCAGCAAGACTACAGGAAGCGGAAATAAAAATTGCACAGCTCGAGGATCAGATGTCTGATATGGTTGTAAAGGCAAATGAAGCATTAAAAAGTAAGACCTTTCTGGAAAACAAACTCGAGGAACTTGAAAACCACTCTCGTAGGTCCAATCTTCGAATAGTGGGTGTTCCAGAAGGAATAGAGGGTTCCCTAACTCTTCAATGGACCGATACGTTCCTTAAACAAAAAGTTCTTCCAGACTTTGACGGAGACTTAACGATAACGAGGGCACACCGAGTTCCCGCCTACTCTTTGCCTAACTCGAGAATACCACGAACCATCTTGGTAAACTTTTCTGATTTCCGGGTCAAGGAGAAAGTCCTCGCAAAGGCAATACAGCAAAGAAAATTCTTTGTCAACGAAACAACTAAGTGCCGTATATTTTCAGATATGTCCGCGGTGGCAGTGCGGAGGCACAAGGAATTTGTAAAAATGCTGTATTTGTTTAAGGCACAGGGCGCTCAGGCCTCAATAGCGCAACAATCCAAACTTCACGTCCTGGTAAAGGGGAAGTTCCATCTCTTTTCAAATCTAGAAGATGCTCAGGGCCTACCAAAGGAAATTTCTTCTAGCAGCCGCTGATGTTTTGTGTGTATAGTACTTGGGTCTAAATTTCTCCATTGGTGGGGGTAGCACTGTCACCCAGGGTGTAGTTCCATGACACCCAGTAGGTATGTAGGGAGGGCTGGAATGTGGCTAGCGTGGCCAGCAGGGTTTGCCACATTCCTGGGGGTGGGGGTCTACTTGTGGGAGGGGGGAGGGATGGGGGTGGGGGAGTTCTCAGCAGGAAAAAGAGCACGAGCAAAAAGAACAAAGGTTGGTTTAAACAGGAAAGTACAATTGATTAGGTATCAAGCTTTTCTAAAGAATTAGAGATGAGTAACAAATGCAGCATTTTGTCCGTTAATGTAAACGGGATACTCAACAGACTAAAATATGGGGGTATTATCAGGTGGCTCTCCTCTCATTCACCTAATGTGTTGTTTCTTCAGGAAACACACTTGAAGACCAATTCACCTAAACTTTTTTTTGCCAAGGTTCTTTTCGGATGCTTTCTATGCATCAGCTGGATTAGCCAAGAGAGGGGTTGCCATTTATTTCATGAGGAATTTGCCTTGGGAATTCAATCAAATCCATAGAGATCCACAGGGGTGATGGCGATGGGTAGCTGCGCGACTTAATGGGAGAATTTTAAATTTTGTAAATTATTATGGCCCGGTTTTTGACGCTGCTACAGGCTTGACTAAGATCAATGAGCTGCTAAGGGGCTCCCCAGGTCAGATCATTATTGGGGGAGACTTCAATTATATACAGGATCTAAAAAAAGACACCTCAAATAAGAATAAAAAACAATTGAAGCCTATAACTAAAAGAATTTTTGAAGTTATTAGACACGATTATCAGTTAATAAACCCCTGGCGACTAGTCAACCCCGACAAAAATTGCTACACATGTCATTCACATCGTCACCAGACCGCATCGCGCATTGATTTCTTCTTAATATCTAGAGCATTCAATATTTTGAAGACAGTTATTGGGATCAATGCCTTCTCTGACCATTCCTACATTTGGCTCGAAGTAGAAATCGATGGGGCAAGAATAGAGCGGCCCAGGTGGCAGATGGACCGTCTCCTCTTGCAGGACTAGAAATGGTCGAAAGTTTTAAATCATGGATCCTAGACTATTTTAAGCTAAATGAGGAGACGGCAGAACCTTTTTCGGTTTGGGGTGGCTTCAAAGTTGCGACACGAGGGCAACTTATCTCTTTTTCAGCTGCACAATCAAGAGCCCGACGAGCAAAAATAGCGGAATTACAGTTTGCTGTAGAAAGGGCACAGACCCAGAATCAGCTTGGGGATTCCAAAAAAGCTCTGAGGGAATTCTTTATATTAGAAGAGATTAGTAGCTCCCGAACCTTTCAAGAAAAGATTTATGAAGATAGCCAAATGGTCGGGAAACTGCTAGCCAGCGCTACAAAAACAAGACAAGAAAAAGCTCTAATCGTAAAAGTAATAGATCCCAAGACCGGGGACGAAGTATCAAATAGAGAAGGGATAGCGCAGACCTTTTTGGAGCATTTCCAACAGCTCTATACAACTCAATATTTGATCGAGGAAGGAATTATCCAAGAATATTTTAACAATGCAAACCTTCCGAAACTCTCTGATTCCTTAGCTGATCAGTTAAAGTCAGATTTAGGTAGCTCAGAAGTTCTTGTTGCTGTAAATTCTATAGCTGGAGCTAAAGCTTGTGGTGAGGATGGATTCCCCATAGAATTCTATAAAATATTTGCAAAAGAACTGCAGCCACCACTGACAAAACTTTTTAATTTTATTAAAAATGGGGGAAAGGTGCCCCCTTCTTTTAAAGAGTCAGTTATTGTCTGTTTCGTGAAGAAGGATAAGAACCCTAAAGAAATTAATTCCTACAGACCTATTAGCCTCCTCAATGTGGACTATAACATTTTAATGAAAGTTTGGGCGATGCGCTTTTCATCAGCCGCGCAGGAATTAATTCATAAAGATCAAGCTAGGTTTATAGTAGGGAGATCCATGGCAGCAAACACTGAGTTCCTAATTCAGGCATTGGATTATTGTACCACCAATGTAATCCCGGCCTGTATTATGATGGTTGATGCTGAAAAAGCATTTGACCTAGTAAATTGGAACACTTTGTTCTTCGCTCTTGCAAGGTTTGGCATCCCTATTGAGGTTATTTCAATGCTTCGCAATATTTATCAGGAGGCCCAGGCTCAGCTAGTAATAAATGCAATACGGGCGGGTACAGTTAAAATCAATCGTGGAACAAGACAAGGGTGTCCGCTGTCTCCCCTGCTATTTACGTTTTTTATAGAACCATTGGCCATAGCATTGCGAGATAACGCTGCAATCAGTCCTCCAATCTTGGATATGGCTAAACTAAAGCTATTCGCAGACAACATCATTTTATATTTAAGACCTAATAGACAGAATGTGGAATTAGTAGTGAGTGAATTTACTAAATTTGAAGCAATAGGGGGCTATAAGATAAATCAAAATAAAACAGAAATTCTTGTCTTGAATATTGATATAGATTTCCTCCCTGCGAATCTAAAGCAACAAGCAGCAAAATCCGACCCCATAAGATACCTGGGGATCTTTATTTCTGATCAATATCATCAGCTTTATAAATTGAACTATATAAAAATGCAGGATAAAATCAAGAATTTACTAGATAAGTGGCTTCTTCTCCCTTTAACTTTGATAGGACGAATATCTCTCATCAAAATGTCTATACTTCCGCTACTAGTCTTCCTTTTTATGAATATACCAATTAAAATAAACATGAAGTATTTTAAAGAATTGGAGACTATGTTTAGACAGTGTGTATGGGGTAAAAAGGCACCAAGGGTCAAGCTTGCAGTACTACAATTAACCACCGAACAGGGAGGACTGGCATTGCCCCACTTACGTACATATTACGAGGCTGCTTTCTTAGATCTATTATCTCGTTTATTGGTTTTTAATGGAATTAAGGATACATTTTTTTTGGATAAAATGGTACAGGAAACTGGCTCTCAGATACCGATATTTTTAAAAACTTCCACATTTCCGAAAAAAACAAGATATAAGACTTTAAAGGATTATTCTAGTAGACTCCAAGCTTTTTTCAAGGGAGTGGGCTCTTCGGGGCTACATTATTTAAACTTGAGGGAGTGCAAGAATCTCGATCTTCCAATTCAATATTGTCATCTAAAGAATTGGAAGTCTTGTGGCCTGTTGGAACTAAGACATTTTTTAATTCGGGACAGGATTTTAACGTGGGAAGAGGTACTGGCAAGATGTGTAGATCAAAGAAAGCCTCCCTTTTTTGAGTATTTACAGATCATTCATTTTTTATCAAAACAGAATTTTTTACCCTGTATACCGACCGAACTTGTGACATCCCTGTTCGGAGCAAAAATCAAGGGAGTGGGAAGTTGGTATCGTCTACTACACAATGTTGGTCAATCCCAATTGGTGGAAAGTCAGCTTCAAAGGGTGTCCCGGGTAACGCAATGTACCTTCTCCAAGCATGAATGGGAAATCCTATGCATCCAAGGGAGAAAGGCCTTGAGAGCAGCCAACTTTAAAAGAATGGCCTTCTTATCCCGGTGGCTGGCATATCTAACTCCAGAAGTACTTAATAAAAGATATTCCGAGGTAGAAAACAACTGCTTCCGTTGCCAGACAGAAGGCGAAGGAGGCTGACTACATATCTTTTATACCTGTCCCAGAATTGGCCCCTTTTGGAGAGAAATCTTTTCAGCTTTAAGTAGAGCAATAAAAAGAACATAATCCCGGAAACTGAGGTAGCCCTCTTTGGAATTAGCAAGGATAGGTCAAACTTGAGGAAAACCGAAGAGACTTTTATTGTCATCGCCTCTTTGGTCGCTCGTTCCTTAATCCTTCAGAATTGGAGGTCGAGGGAGGTTCCCTCTTATAATAAATGGATCAACAAAATGAAACGGACAAGGGCCTTTGAGGAAACCTATGCGAAGCAAGTGGGTGCTTCCAAAAAGTTTACTGATATTTGGGTGTTTTTAAATAATCTAGAAAATCCGATAGAACATTAATATTAGGGTTTTTAGGCTTTCTTATATACGGAGGTTGACGGTATCTGGGTTATTTAACCTAAAGATTGGAGGTTGTTTCCCTGTATCATATCCAGCATTTTTGCATGAAGCACTTTAGTATTCGCACTTTACCACTTGGACACCTTATCACCACCGTTTTAAGCCTCTTCATATCTGATAGCTTTAGATAAAATATAAAATGTTTTAGCTCTGTAGAGACAGCTTGTATACTCTTTTAAATATCAAGTAATATGGATTTAATTGAAATGTTAATTTATGATTGATTCCTGTGAAATGTAATTTATATTTCTTTCTCATGTTCTCGATGCTCTGCTCAATAAAAAATGTAAAAAAAAAAAAAATCTTTTAACTTCTTACCTATTTCTGATTGGCAGTAGGGCATAGTTACATTGTGCATAAAAACGATTAAAAGGAAAATGCATGGCAAGTGCAGCAGGTATTTAGCCCCTCAGAAATGTGGAGCTGAAGTTTTATGACTAGGGTCCCATGCTTCATAAGCACACACATGTCAAAGCTTACATCATTGAAATTTGAATGTACACAGGAAGAATAAAAAATAATTAAAGAACTGGGAGACTGCTTAGTTTAACCTTACTCAAATGAGTTAGGTGATCCCTCTGCACTAGGCTTCCTACGCAAAATATAATTTATCAGAATGCAGCTCTAGATAAGAATTCAGCATGCAGACAGCTAATCAATGGGCCCCATCAGTCTCTCCAAATGTCTCAATTAATTTCCTTTTAACACAGATTATTTCTCTAGTGAAATAAACAATGTTTTTTTTTAGTTTGAGGCAAAGTATAATTGACAGTATATTGAGTATATCTCCGTATAATAACATTACATAGAATTATTATAGGTATGGACTGATGTAAGCTTTACCAAAATATTTTGTAAAATTAAAGACATTGAAAGTAAGCTCCTTCAGGGATCAGGAAAGAAAGTCCCCTGCAGGCTCTTACAAGCATGCAGCTCTGTCCTAAGTCAGAAAACTGCAAATATTTTTTTTTGTGAGAAAATTATTTAAATTACATATGTGACTTATTGCTGATATTTTTATTATGAAAATACCAACGCTTATGTATGCCTTAACGCTCAGCCCTAAAATAATTGAAAATGTAAACACAGTTTAAAAGAATTACAGCTCTGTTACTCTGTGTTGTACACTGCACATTTCTGCTGAACCGTACTAGCAAATCATAGCCTCTTTCTGAAGTTGGAATAATGATGGGAGGATTTTAGAAAATAGTAGAGTCATCTGCTCATGTTAGTGTTAACTGTATCTCGCACCCACGGTCTTCTCACATTCCCTTCTACAAAAAGATCTTGGCACCTGCTCATTGGTAGCTGTCTACACGTTTTTTTATTTTGTCACATGTTTCATCTTTCCATTCACTTGCATTGAGAAAAAGTATATAAATATGCCTGGAAATTGTAAGGATTTTAGCTTTATATGCTCCAATTGATCAAAGTTGAAGCTCTGGTCTACTGAAATAGCAATTACCCTGCATTATTTTTGAATTGCCTGCTGGCTAGTTTGCATTAAGCGCATGTTAGATTTATTTGCGCTATCCACTGTTTTGCTTTTTTAGATCGAGCCTGGACAGCGCATGCGCTGCTCTGTGAGGCATGCTGTATTCGAGTATGGACTTGAAGCTCCGCCCACTCTCCACCCATATTTTTCATTGGCTTGTGCAATTGTCCTTTGTAAATACGGGCTTCTGATTCGTTAATAGGCTTGTTAGTCCCTTCTTAGTACCGCCTTGTCTGCATTTGTAATCTCCGATGAGAGCTGGCCCTTTTACTTCTGTTGTTACATGGTATGTCTTACTTAGTCTGTAAGCACTATTTTCTTTAGTGAGTTTCTCCTACTGCAGGCACAACATGCTTTCCTGCGACATTCAGCGCGCCATATGCACTTTCACTTTCCGAGCAGCCCGGGACAATGGCAGCCGCTTCTGTGAAATGAAATAGGTTTCGCATTTACAAGAGTTTGAGCAATTGGCATTGTAAATGACAATGCCTTATATTTATGTGTTAATCATCAAAACAGATAAATGAAAGATGTTGTCATTTACAATGTTGATAGCTTAAACTCTCGCAAATGCAAGACCTATTGCATTACAAATGCTTGCGTTTACATGTGGTGAGTTTAGTGCCAGCACTTGCGACAATCATTAATTTATGCTGAGGCCTTGTATGTGCAGAGATTCTGCTGTCCCAGAACAGAGCTTTGCGGTCTGGAGGTGCACACCAAGCATACTTTCCTTGTTACATGGGACTACTGTCCATGTACCAATGCATAGATGCTTAGTGATGGTAACAACGTGCCTCTACTGAATCGCTATTACAGGTAGGCCTTTTTTCTGTCCCTGGTGCTGAGAGAGAAGCCTATCAGCATCGCTCTCCAAACTTCCTCTGAAGTGTCTTGACTGGGCCCTTTGTTGACATTCTGAATCTATAGTGTGCTTGCAGGGAGTACCAGGTGACTGGTACTAGAAATCGGTATAACAAGCAAGTGTATGTTTATGAGATCAGAGGGATCAGTTTTGGATTTCCTCTGGTAAAGCATTGTTAAAGATGAAGGCTGAGTAACTGCCTCTCACATGAGTAAAGTGTATTGCTGACATTCCTGAAGCTTTAGAGAAGCACCAAACAATAATAAATAGAAGGTTGGAGACAGGGTTTTCTATAGAAATGTAGCAGTTACCTTTCAGCAGTGCCTGCCTGCCGGATTGCCATTCCTTAGCACTTTCATTAGAATAAATGGAGGATGCGGGGAGGTGGAGAAAATGGTCTCCGTTGCAGTGCTGCATAAATCATTCTATCACATCCTGCCTTTGTTCTCTCTCAGAGCTGCTGATGGCTTAAGACATCCCCCAGCACTCTCTACCATGGGACAATCACCTGAAGACAAAGGCTGTGTTTGCTCTCAAGAGGAGGGATACAGGAACTGAGTGAATCACCTCAAACTAGTTCTAGAACACTGACACTGTAGTCAACCCTGCCTGAAAAAGGGCACAAGAGAAAACGGTCTTTAAACTTCCTCAGATGGCTCCAGTTTTGTTCAGTGACTGAAGAAGAGGTGACACTTTGTGGAATGTCAGGAAAACCCTTGAGACCCAGGGCTAGTGTGGCTGACAGCCAGTCTCACAGAGGTTTGGGTACATCACCTGAAAGGCTAAAACTACTTGCTAGAGGAGAGCTGTAGATCTGCCTTGGAAAGGAGTTCGCCTTGCCAGCTGATAAAGGGTGCAGAGGGCACACCTGCTGGAAGATATCTGCCCATAGGAGAAATCCAGATCCAGTGACTTGGAAGAGGAAAGTGCCAAGAAGAGTGGACTTGCTGGAGAAGCATTGCAGGAGCCAGCTGGAGTGGGTCTCCCTGCATTTCCCCGTTTGGGCCTGGCATGCTGTGCTAAATATTCCAAGCGCGACCACTGCCTGTAGTAACACTTGACCAGAAGTGAGGTTGAAGGAGCTGATCCGAGCGCAGGAGTTGGACTCTCAGCATCCTTCAGCTTGAGTATGGTGTGCTTCACTGAAGATTCCAAGTGTGACTGCTGCTTGTGGTCATGCCAGACCAGGACATCTCGGAGCCACGGCGAGTTCTGGAGTTGGCCTTTCTGCCTCTCCCCTGTGAACCTGGCATTTTGCACCAACAAAAAGATCTGTGACTGCCTCTTGTGATCTTCTTCATGCTGGGCCCCTAAGAACTGTAATGCGTGCTGGCACCAACAGTGAACTTTGACCTTCCCGGTGCCCCCAATGGTCTCACCAGTGACTTGCAAGTGAGTTTAAATTCGTGCGTGGGTGATCGTCCTTGGCATCTGCAATTGAACCGGCAGCACTGAGAAAGATGGCCAGCATTTTACTGCTCCAGTAATACCAATGACCTAGTCAAATGGGGATACCCAAACATGGGAACAAGCTAGCTGTTCAGAATTGTTTTCACTTAGCACTAATTTTTGTAGTGTTCCTGTTCAATATTTTACAATACAATGCTGCTCTAAAGGAGATCATGTTCAACTATTCACTGTTTCAGAATCCTGCAGGAGATCAGCTACAACATGGTCCAGTTTTCTGAACTGTGATGAAATCATACCGATATAAACATGTTTTTTTTACAACGAGCAGACATTACTCCGTTTTGACAAGAGACAAATGTTTCATTCAAATGCTGCATTTCGCATATTGGAAACAGTAATGAATTCCTGTGCACATTCCGCCTAGTTCACAATGTCAGCCTCGTGGACAGAGGTACCTCAGGCTTTTCTCACAAAATTAAATTTAATTTTACACCCTCAGCTGGAACGGTGCATAAATCACGACTTTGATTTGCATGGACCGTAGTGAACCCACCCCATTTTTGTGCAGATATAAACCCAGCGCTGAATATTATGTCAGGGACAGGAACAAAGCAATCTAGAGTTTCCAATAAAAATCTGGCAGCAAATGTAATTCATGCCGGTATTACGCTGCTCTTGTGTCAAGCCCGATATTAAAACTCTTGTTTTTGCTTCCTTTTTTCATTTAAAAAGAAAATGTTTTTCCGCCTGACCTTCGTGTACTCAACAAGCCAGGACACCTCAGCTAACGCTGTGTGTCGACACCTTCCTGGATGAGTTTCAAATGAATATTCTTTTCTGAGAATCAGATCGCACTAGCACATGAGCGGCAGAATTAACCCCCTGAGCGCCGATTGGTTGATGACTGATTAGTGCATATGTATGGTGCAGGGTTACCGAATCCTCTAGACAACTAGAGAACATACTAATAGGTTTACTAGGGGAATGGGTAGGTTTTCAGCAATGCTTTTGATGGAGCAGTGGGCCCTTCTTACCGGATGAATCTTGTAGTTTCCTGAGAGGTAAAGGGGAGTTAACGTCAATCCAACAATTCAATTTACAGTGTAGCCCATTTTGCCACACATTAACGACTAGAAATCAATAAGTAAAGATAAATGAGTTTTATTACAAATTAAGGGCTAAGCTCATGGAAAGGAATCTCAAGAACATATTGTAAAGACACAGAATCACCAAAGGAAAGCTGAAATGTCAACTGAAATTAAGTCTTAGTAGCATAAGGCATATAAGAAATTCAGTTGCAGTAATACAAAGGATAAGAAATAGGATTTAATGATCATTGTACAGGTTTCGATCCTCCCGTCTATACATGAATAAATCTAAAGTCGCCTAAACTATTCCTAAGCTAAAGTTGTGAAAACTAGGGAAACCTAATTAAATGAGGGCAAACAGGAAGGTGTCAGCATAGTGGAGACTCCAGTAGAAGTTCTCCAAATCGAGGCGATGTATAGCATAAAGCCCCACAAAGGAAATATGAGCAGAGCAGTGTGTACCTCTCAGAGTCCAAAGGATATCTGCTCTAAAGAATAAAGTTTGAACTCCAATTAAACCCATAGAACATTCAAGATGTCCACATCATCAACTCCAATAGTTTTCCACCTTCTCACAGTAGAAATTGGCAACTTCACTTGATTTTCCCATCTTACGATTTGAACATCAGAACAAACTTGGATTGTCTCCCTGCTCCTGACACAACTTGAATAGAAGTCTTCTCTCTATTCGTTAGCGCTTCTCATTCTTGCCAAAAGTTCTCCTCCCGTACCTCACTATCTCTAAAACACAATATGCCTTTCACTAACTAAGAAATCATATGAACGCACCTGCAAAAGAAAGAGCATTGCAACACAAGCAAAACTTTCACTTTGAAGAGTAAACATTGAAGACCAAATGCTTCAGGCCTTTGGTTAATCCAACTTAATAAGCCAGTCAGCATACATGATAAATACATGATTATATATGCACCTATGGTTACTGAATAAATGCAAATCATTAATAAGTGAATACATGATTACCTAAAAATGCAATTTCAGTAAAAGCAGTATAACTCAAAATGCACAAGTGTAAATGTGAACGAGAACTACAATTTGTAACATTCTATTGAAAACATTAGTTCACATGTTTAAGTGAATCCCTAATAGCTACAGTGAATGCACTCAAGCAGTATGTTTAGAGCTTCACTTTACATTAATAAGGTTAAGGTACACAGTAGAAGTGTTGTGCTAAGTGCACATGTATATTGCATCTCTGTGATGTGTAAGGGTAGAGCTCAAATTAAACTGCTCCAATTTAAGTGAGATAAAGAAGTGAAGGGTCTCCAAAAGGGGCGTAGCCAAAGAACCAAAAATATGAACTTTTTTCGAGAGTTCTGGACTATGCAATTAAGGGTGTGGTTTAATACATGCGAACCAGAATTCTGTATGTGACCAGAAGGTTGTTGCCTCTGTGAGTTGGCTCTTATTGCATACAGACATACCATACAAACCATGCATCTGAAACAAGGCAGAACTGTCGGTTTTGCCTATGTTTGTTAGCAATTTCTGTTAAGTGAAATACAGCAGTGAAATTATGAATAATTAGAATTCATTAGGTTTTATTTTTTAAAACATGGGGCTCTGTATTAAATGTTAAAAATATCTGTGGAAATGAGAGTGATCTTTACATTATATTCTGTACTTTGATAGCAAGTGATCTCTTGAATGACACTTCAAGAAGTACAGTGTTGATTTCTCTTTTTGTTCCCCTTTTTCTTTTCCTTTATATTCCTATGTTAACACTTCTTTTTCTTTGGAGTCTTTGTCTATTTTTGAATTTTGGTTTGGAATTCAATGTGGGACTCTGTCAGCAGATTACCAGTGCTGTTTACGGGATCCAAGGAGAGTTAGGGGGCCACGGGTACCATCCTAAGGTCTGGGTCACTTGACAAGGATCATGAAATAGGAGTTATATGTGAGAGTGGCTTGAGAGAGGTATCGGCTGACCAAAGCAGTTATTAGGATGTTTTCAGGCACACATACCAGGATTATGGCACTTACCAGGTAAATGCTTGTGTATGTACATACTTTTTGGTTATATATAAACTTTTCAGCTATATGGACAAACAGATGCATAAAAGTGGGTATATTAACAGTACAGAGCCAGTAGAATATTAGAAACACACACTGGTGGTTTTATCGGGTATAATATATATTACATTGAATCACATGAATTATGAATTGTTTTGGGAAATTATCCTAATATATTATGTGTACATCATTTTTATTGCTTATGAAATGACAAGTCTGTCTTCCAAACTGAAATGAAATACATGGTATGGAATGTCCATTAGTCTTTTTACCATGTTTATACTTTGTTATGTTTGGTTTTCTATAGAAAATAGGGCACTTTTGAACTTTGGTGTTGTGGCTTTGACAAAGACCCAGGAGGTCGAAATGCGTAAGCCTAAATAACCTTTATTGTTGAAGAACATCAAGAAGTGCGGGCGTCTTCTTGTGAGAGAGAGGGAGTTCTTCAAGGATGGGAATTGATAATGGGCAATTTTATGTTTATCACCAGGCCATAAAAATACCAAGCCATACCAATTGAGAGTATCATCTGGATAGTTGTAAAAGGCATGGATTAAAGCATGAAAAGGGGCCACTTAGAAATTAAACACAGGTGGATTCAGGGAAGACCCTTGTGGGACTGTATACCTTAGAGGATCTGGAAAGACCTAAAAGGAAATAGGGAGGTGTCTTTAGATCCGTCTTCCATACCGAAGGTTAGCCAGCCAAGAGCAGACGAGATGATTCCCATTTGCTGCAGCCTAGAAACAAGTCTTCTATGGTTAAAGTTGTCAAAAGACACAGAAGAATCAAGCAAGATAAGATTAGAGACACTGTTGCCATCAAGAGCGAATCTAATATTATCTAAAGCTGAAATAATAACATTCTTTGTTCTGTGTGCCAGTAATAAACCAGATTAGGCAGGGTTGAGGGCCTTTGAATTTTCTAAAAGGTAGAACCAAAGAACAATGCTGTGTGTCTCGTGAGTCATGACCTCTCCCCACACGCGACAAAGGTATAAAATAGCATGTTATACTCCATAGTAATCAACTGCAGCATTACCACAGAGTTCTAATGAACAACTAGAGTGCTAAAATGATTTATTCTAGACAAAAGTGTCAAAAATTAGGTGTTGGAATAAGACACGAGCTAACATTAAAAAAGAACCCAACACCACTAAAATCCACCACTTATAGTTTAGTGATCCAACTATAACTTGCGTCTCTATCATGCACTGCTGATGACCTCATATATTACATCACTCATAATCAGTGTCAGCTGGTGACCTTCAAAAGTGGTGGGGTGTAATCTTTTGCTCAAATTCCAGTGAGTTAGTCTGATTTATGGTGGGTTCCAAGGGGGGGAGGGCTCGGAACTCACTCTCTCAATCCCATTCTGACTCACTCAGTCTCACGCTGTCTCATTCTCATTCTCACTCTCACTCACTCACTTAGTCTCACTCATTCTCAGTCAGTCTCAGTCTCACTCAATCTCATTCATTCTTACTCGGTCCCAATCATTCTCACTCAATCTCACTCTAACTCACTCATCACTCAATCGCACTCTGACTTCCCCAGTCTTACTTAGTCTCACTCATTTTCAAAAAACCCACGCATTCTGACTCACTTTCTCTCATTCATTCTCTGACTCACTCAGTCTCACTCAATCTCTTACTCACTCAGACTCACTCACAAACTCAGTCTCACTCATTCTCATGGCTCACTCAGCCCCACTTATTTTCAGTCATTCTCAGTCAATATCACTCTAGTCATTCAATCTCACTGACTCACCTAGTCCCAATCATTCTCACTCATTCCTATTCAGCCTCACTCATTCAGATTCACTCTGACAAAATCAGTCTCACTGATTCTAACTCTGTCTTACTCATCCTGACTCACTCAAACTGTGACCCACCTAGTCTTTCACACAGTAACACTCAGTTACACTCACTATCCTTCTCCCTCACTCACTATCATTCATTCTCACTCATACTCACTCTTCCTATCACCTTTTTGGTTTTTTTACTTACCTTGCTGCAGGTCCCATTTGTACTCTTAATCCTTTCAGCTTCCGGTGCTATGGCATGAAACTGAAACCTCAAACATGCGCAGTTGCATGAACCACATTCTGTCTCTGCTTTTTTCACCCCACCCTTTCTCAACTCTATGTGAGCTAGGAAAGGTTGGGGTGGCAGGCTGATTGGTGTGAAGCCACTGGAACTGCCGGGCTTAAACCTGCGGCACCCATGTCAATCAATCAATCTTTATTTCGATCAATTAAGATCATAAAAGATAATTTACAATAAAAAGACACTTTTCTCTCCATAAATTGATACAAGTCTTAATATAGTGAATACATATAAAAGTACAATCATATTAAAAAGACATTAACAATTTCAATTAATATGATAAAATGCTTTAAAATTCATACAAATATAAAATGGGGGTAACTAACTCAGTAATACAATTAGCGTTTCTAAACAAGGCTAATAATCTTAAAGCCCATAACCTTATGTGACACTAGTGACAAATACACTAAAGATAGGATTTGGTATTTGTCACAAATAAGGAGTGGATTATTAAGGTAGTAAGAGGAAAATGCCACCTAATAACGTAATGACAACCACTTTTCTGTGTAATACCCGCATACCCATTAATGCATCATTTTGTTTTTTACAAACACTGATTTGGATATGCTGTAGTGGTCATGCCAATTTCTGCCATTTTTCTTTCCCGGATTGACCATGTCCAACTTAAAAATTTGGCAATAGCTATTACACACTGGGCACCAGTGTCGGTCAACAGTATTCTCAAGGCAATAGCACTGCTCCTCACGCCCATGTTCTTGCATAATGGGCGCAACCATTTATTACGTGGAGCCTGGTATACCAGACAGACAAATAAAATATGTGAATATGTTTCCTCGTGTTCCAGACACAACTTACACATACTATCATTGTCCCTGTGCCACTTGCATGTGAATACATTTAAGGGTAATGTGCCTACCCGGAATTGAAAGTATAAACGTCTATCCCTGGGTTTAGTGATGACATCCCAATATTGCTCATATTTAGGGCAGTGCTTAAACTCTAAAAATTTACCCGTCAGTGATGTGGACTCTGAAGTAGTTATATTATTTCTTGCCACCATAGACCAGTATAGTCGTTTCATCTCTTTTTTTGGGGGGAATTGATGGCTCTCTGGTTCGTCCCACAGGTGTCGCAGACCCATACTAACCAATGTAGTTTTTATGTTTAGCAGCCACCTGATCTTACTTGAGGTATCTAAGACCCATACATCTTTAAGAGCAGTTGCGTACTGGTGCAACTCTGGTCTAGTCCATAGTCTCCGCCAGTACACTATTGGGCGAAACTTAGCAACCTCTTTCCAGTCTGCTGCAGCCTAGGTCGTAGAAGACTGGTTTTAAAGGAGTGCTCCGTGGCAAGCCAATAACACTTCTCACAAATTTATTTTGAGCTAAGACTATTGGCTTTATGTCACTAAAACCCCAGAGTTCTGCACCATAAGTCACCGAGGCTAATACTTTGGTGTTGTATATCTTAAGTAGAGGGTACATGGGTTGGGTGTATGAGGTCTTATATTCCTTCAACAAGGCTCCAGCTAGATGACTATGCTTTAGGGCCAAGGTATTTATCTGGGGATTCCAATTGAGTCTATTCCCCAACGTGATCCCCAGATAATTAAAAACATCAGTCTGCTCCAATAGTTCTCCATTAAGAAACACCCTGCCCTTAATTGCTCTTTGCTTGTGCAGGACCATGAACTTTGTTTTATCTGCATTTATCACCAACCCACGATCTTTACAGAACTCCTCAAATCTTATTAAGGCCCTCTGCAGACCACTCTGGGTCTTAGAGATAATCAGAGTATCGTCTGCAAACATAAGTATTGGAATTTTAACACCTGCGTAGAGATGGTGCGTCTGTTGGAAATGCAGAGAAATAGTCTACAACACCATTAATAAACAATGAAAATAGGGTCGGCGCCAGGACGCACCCTTGACGCACCCCTTTAGATACTGGGAATGGGTCAGTTTTATTACCCTGGGTGCTCCAGCACCCATGTATACTTTTGGTTGTGGCTCTCAGCTCCCCACAAATGGAGGAAGAACAGAGACTTGCCAGGGCCCCAATGCCAGAGATGGAATTTCTTCATCCCTGGCAACCGAATAAGATTCCTGAATAAGATTCAGGTAAGCAGTCTTGAGTGCTTTTACCTATTTTATTTTATTTTGTGCTGTTTTATCTGTATTGTGCTAACACTGCCATTGTATTACTTCATACCTTCTACCTTGATTTTAATTAATTTTCTTGCTTTCTGGTCCATTGTGGCCTGTGCCGTTTGAGTGGAGAAAGCCTGTGTTTTTGCACTTCCGGACTGCCGCAGAAAACTAAGTTAGCTGTACAGCAGTGCATTTCCAGCCGGCTACTTATGCAGAAGCTAATGCACAGCTAATAAGATTCAGGCAAGTGGTCTTGTGTGCTTTTACCTTTTTTATTTCAGTCTGTGCTGTTTTAACTATATTGTGATAATGTTGCCACTGGATTACTTCTTACCTTTCTACTTTAATTTTAATTAGTTTTCATGCTTTCCAGTCCATAGCGGCCTGTGCTGTTTGAGTGGCGAAAGCTTAAGTTTTCGCACTTCCGGTCTGCTGTGGAAAGCTAGGTTAGCGGTATAGCAGCACATTTCCGGCTGGCCACTTAAGCAGAAGCCGACACTCTGCTTAATAAATACAAACAGGCCATAAAACAAGGGAACGTAGCCCTCAGACCATTATTAGGAGCTGCACTGCCCATGTTATGTTAAATTCAGGAAACAGTTCTTACCACGCAGCCTTTACCACACAGTACATTTACAGCACAGTCATTACCACACAGGTAAATACCACACAGGCATGTACATGGAATAGGTTTTAACATTTACCTATTTACCATACATCCTTTACTATCTGGTACTTTACCACACAGGTCAGTATATATATATATATTCACTGAAAATCCATAGGTTTTAGGGACGTTACAGTTAGAAATTAGCATTTAAAAAACCTTAGAAATTCACTGAAAAAACCATAGGTTTCAGGGACGTTATAGTTAGTTGGACATTTCACTTGTACAAAACCAACAGAGGTGCAAAAAGAGGCAAGAGGGTTGCAGAAACAAGCAGGAGAAGTGCAGAAAGAGGCAAGAGAATTGCTGAAAGAAGCAACAGAGGTGTAGAAAGAAGCAAGAGAAGTGCAGAAAGAGGCAAGTGAGGTGCAGAAAGAGGCAAGAGAGGTGCAGAAAGAGGCAAGAGGGATGCAAAAAAAGGGAAGAAGGGTGCAGAAAGAAACAAAAGAAGTGCAGAAAGAAGGAACAGAGGTGCAAAAAGAGGGAAGAGGGGTGCAGAAAGAGGCACGAGGGGTGCAGAAAGAAGCAAGAGATGGGCAGAAAGAAACAAATGAAGTGCAGAAAGAAGGAACAGAGGTGCAGAAAGAGGCAACAGGGGTGCAGAAAGAGGCAACAGGGGTGCAGAAAGAGGGAAGAGGGGTAGAGAAAGAGGCAAGGGGGTGTAGAAAGAAGCAAGAGAGCTGTAGAAAGAAACAAAAGAA
Source organism: Calotriton arnoldi (assembly GCA_963921515.1). Lineage (NCBI taxonomy): Eukaryota > Metazoa > Chordata > Amphibia > Caudata > Salamandridae > Calotriton > Calotriton arnoldi. The sequence continues at coordinate 966,954 of CAWUFW010004701.1, forward strand.
GTGCAGAAAGAAGGAACAGAGGTGAAGAGAGAGGGAAAAGGGGTGCAGAAAGAGGCACAAGGGGTGCAGAAAGAAGCAAGAGAAGTGCAGAAAAAAGCAACTGAGGTGTAGAAAGAGGGAAGAGGGGTGCAGAAAGGGGCAAGAGAAGTGCAGAAAGAAGTAACAGAGATGCAGAAAGAGGGAAGAGGGGTGGAGAAAGAGGCAAGAGGGAAGCAGAGAGAAGCAAGAGAGGTGCAGAAAGAAACAAAAGAAGTGCAGAAACAAGGAACAGATGTGGAGAAAGAGACATGAGGAGTGCAGAAAGAGAGAAGAGGAGTGCAGAAAGAGGCACAAGGGGTGCAGAAAGAGGCACGAGGGGTGCAGAAAGAAGTAAGAAAAGTGCAGAAAGAAGCAACAGACGTGCAGAACGAGGGAAGAGGGGTGGAGAAAGAGGTAACAGAAGTGCAGAAATAAGCAACAGAGATGCAGAAAGGGGGAAGCGGGGTGGAGAAAGAGGCAAGAGGGGTGCAGAAAGAAGCAAGAGAGGTGCAGAAAGAAACAAAAGAAGTGAAGAAAGAAGGAACAGAGTTGCAGAAAGAGGCAAGAGAGGTGCAGAAAGAAACTAAAGAAGTGAAGAAAGAAGCAACAGAGGTGCAGAAAGAGGTGAGAGGTGCAGAAAGAGGGAAGAGGGGTGCAGAAAGAGGCACAAGGGTTGCAGAAAGAAGGGAAAGAGGTACAGAAAGAGGGATGAGGGGTGGAGGAAGAGGCAAGAGAAATGCAGAAATAAGCAACAGAGATGCAAAAAGGGGGAACAGGGGTAGAGAAAGTGGCAAGAGGGGTGCAGAAAGAAGCAAGAGAAGTGCAGAAATAAATAAAAGTAGAGCAGAAAGAAGGAACAGAGGTGCAGAAACAGGCAAGAGAGGTGCAGAAAGAGGGAAAAGGGTGCAGAAAGAAGCACGAGTGGTGCAGAAAGAAGCAAAGAGGTGCAGAAAGAAGCAAGAGAACTGCAGAAAGAAGCAACAGAGGTACAGAAAGAGGGATGAGGGGTGGAGGAAGAGGCAAGAGAAATGCAGAAATAAGCAACAGAGATGCAAAAAGGGGGAACAGGGGTAGAGAAAGTGGCAAGAGGGGTGCAGAAAGAAGCAAGAGAAGTGCAGAAAGAAATAAAAGTAGAGCAGAAAGAAGGAACAGAGGTGCAGAAACAGGCAAGAGAGGTGCAGAAAGAGGGAAAAGGGTGCAGAAAGAAGCACGAGTGGTGCAGAAAGAAGCAAAGAGGTGCAGAAAGAAGCAAGAGTAGTGCAGAAAGAAGCAACAGAGGTGCAGAAACAGGCAAGAGGGGTGCAAAAAGAAGGAAGAGGGGTGCAGAAAGAGGCACAAGGGGTGCAGAAAGAAGCAAGAGATGTACAGAAAGAAACAAAAGACGTGCAGAAAGAAGGAACAGAGGTGCAGAAAAAGGCAAGAGGGGTGCAGAAAGAGGCAACAGATGTGCAGAAAGAAGCAACAGAGGTGCAGAAAGAGGGATGAGGGATGGAGAAAGAGGCAAGAGAAGTGTAGAAAGAAGCAACAGAGATGCAAAAAGGGGAACAGGGGTGGAGAAAGTGGCAAGAGGGGTGCAGAAAGAAGGAAGAGAGGTGCAGAAAGAAACAAAAGAAGTGCAGAAAGAAGGAACAGAGGTGCAGAAAGAGGCAAGAGGGGTGCAGAAAGAGGGAAGAGGGGTGCAGAAAGAAGCACGAGTGGTGCAGAAAGAAGCAAGAGAGCTGTAGAAAGAAGCAAGAGGAGTGTAGAAGGAAGCAACAGAGGTGCTGAAAGAGGCACGAGGGGTGCAAAAAGAGGGAAGAGGGGTGCAGAAAGGGGCAACAGGGGTGCTGAAAGAGGCACGAGGGGTGCAAAAAGAGGGAAGAGGGGTGCAGAAAGGGGCAACAGGGGTGCTGAAAGAGGCACGAGGGGTGCAAAAAGAGGGAAGAGGGGTGGAGAAAGAGGCAAGGGGGTGCAGAAAGAAGCATGAGAGCTGCAGAAAGAAACAAAAGAAATGCAGAAAGACGGAACAGAGGTGCAGAAAGAGGCAAGAGGGGTGCATAAAGAGGCAAAAGGGGTGCAGAAAGAAGCGAGAAGTGCAGAAACAAACAAATGAAATGCAGAAAGAAGGAACAGAGCTGCAGAAAGAGGCAAGAGGACTGCAGAAAGAGGGATGAGGGGTGCAGAAAGAGGCACGAGGAGGTGGCGGTCCCTGGGGCTTTTTAAAAAATAACTGCATGGGGCTCTGCCCCGGGACCACCACCTCCCCGGGGCATTTTGTAATATGAGGTGGGGGGCCTTGAGGGCCCTCCCAAGCCCCGGGGACCGCCACCTCCCCAGGGCTTCAATTAAAATAAAAAGAAGTGTGGGGGCTCCTGGGGCACACCACCTCTCTGGGGCACACTGAATTTCAGGACGGGGGGCCTCGAGGGCCCCCCAAGCCCCGGGGACCACCACCTCCCTGGGGCTATGTTAAAGTTGGAAGGGGGCCACGCGGCCCCTCTCCTGAAGCCCTTGATGGCCCTGGGGATGCCACCCCCCAGGGCTGGCTCCTGCAATGTCCCGGGTGCCCACCCCCGGGACATTGCCGTTTGCTATGGCAGGGCAGGAGCACGGCTCCCGCCCTGCCATAGCGAACACTGCTTTGCTTCTTGGAAGCGAGAGCAGAAAACCTGCTCTCGCTTCCAAGAAGCAAAGCAGATTGCTTCTGGACAAGGGGAGCCCCATGTCAGCAGCTCCTCTTGTCCAAAAGTAATGCCAGCTCCCGTAGGAGGTGGGGAGCCGGCTGTGACCGCGGGGGCATTGGGACTCCCCCTGCAGTCCCCAATGTGAGGGCCAGCCCCGGGGGATGGGGTCCCTGGGGCCAGAAGAGGCCCAGGGAAGGGGGGTCACGTGGCCCCCCTTCTGTGAAAAAAAAGGGAAAAAAAACGAGGCAATGCTTCAGGGGATGGGGGCCCCGGGGCCAATAAAGGCCTCAGGAGGGGGCCGCATAGCCCCCCTCCTTAAAATTATTAATAAAAAATATGTGGCCATGCCCCGGGAAATGGGGTCCCCGGAGCCGAAGTCGGCCATGGGAGGGGGGCCACGCGGCCCCCTTCCCGTTTAAAAAAAAAAAACATAAAAATGCTCAGGCCCTGGGGGATGGGGTCCCCAGGGCCCAAAAATAATAAAGGGAATTAAAAAAAAGCTGGCATCTTGCCGGAGGCCCCGCCCCCTCCCTGCACCACTGTGCAAACGAGCCTCCTGGTGCGTTCTGGATTGGAGGATTAAGCCCCCTTGAATACTAAGGGTCCTTAGGGGCCAACTAGCCCATCTCTTACCTCCAGTAAGCCCCACACAGTGGGCTTGCTGAGAGGTGGTCCGAGGCCACACCCCTTTTTACACCACTCTGCAAACGCACCTCTTGGTGCACTGCTGGTGGGGTGATGAGGTCCTCTTGTGTCCTGAGGACCTCAGGACACAAGTGGACTTCATCCCCCGAGCAGCAGTGCGCCAGGAGGTGCATTTGCCGAGTAGTGTAAAAAGGGGGCGTCGTCTCGGACCACTCTCAGCAACCCAGCTGTGTGGGGCTTACTGGAGGTACCTGGTGGGCTAGTTGGCCCCCAGGGACCCTCAGGAGGAAAGGGGACTTCATCCCCCAACCAAGAGCGCACCAGGAGGTGTGTTTGCAGAGTGGTGGACAAAGGGGGCGTGGCCTGTGTCCACCTATCAGCAATCCCAATATCTGGGGCATACTGGAGTTATCAGGTAGGCTTGTTGGCCCCTAAGGACCTCCAGCAGTGAAGTGGTCTTTAATCCCTATCCAAGAGCGTGCCAGGGAGCGTGTTTGCAGAGTGGTGGGGAAAGGGGGCGTTGACTGCTAGTAGACTGTTAGATTTGGGGGTCTCTAGTTGGCAGAGGTAGGTACCTTTGTCCAAATAGGGACCCTTGAGTCTAGTCAGGGAAAGTAGGTACACTCCTGAAATAACCCCTGCTCACCCTCTTGGTAGCTTGGCACGAGCAGACAGGCTTAGTTCAGAGGCAGTGTGTAAAGAATTTGTGAACACATACAGTAATCAAGTGACAACACTACAAATGGACACCACACAGGTTATATATTTATAAAAATAGGTATACTTTATATAGATTTATCACAAGACCATAAACGACAAAAATAATCCACAATACTGTCAAGAGTGCTTAGTTCTGATCAAAAAGGCTTAATTCAAGGTTCTGTGCGAGTCGGTAGCCTCCTCCGGCTACGGCGATGTCGAGAACAAACAGAGTCTAACAAATCCAGCTGACCGCGTCGAGACGGGCCAATACAGCGTAGACAGACTCGGTCACAGTACCTTTTACTTGAAGCGGCAGGCACGGGCGTGCGAGCCGGATGGCTATACGTCGCGATCGCGATGCAAGATGGAAGCGTTGCAGGACGCGTTGTCCCTCGATGCGGTGCAGGCAGCGGCTCATTGACGTCGTCAGGACGGAGTCGGTGAGACCAAGGCCGTGCGTTGCAGGGCGAGACGGTGCTTCGAGGTGGTGCTGGCAGGTTGCGGTGTGGCGACGGAGCCGGATTCAGAAGCTGGCGTCGATCAGTCCGGACAGCGGTGCGAGTCGGGCGGTGCGTCGCAAAGCGTAGGAGCGGTGCCGAACTCCGGTGCGGTCACAGGACTCGAAATCAGCAGCGGTGACCGTGTCGGTCGGACCAGTTCGATTTGGCGTAGCGAAGCGTTGCAGGACGCGTTGTCCCTCGATGCGGTGCAGGCAGCAGCTCGTTGGACAGAGTCGGTGAGACCAGGGCCGTGCGTTGCAGGGCGAGACGGTGCTTCGATGCGGTGCTTACAGGACACCGAGTCGGTCGTGAGAGTCGGTCACAGCTCCCTACCTCTGTAGCCACTGAAACAGAGTTTCCAGCAGCAATTCACAAAGGGGGTGAAGTCCAATGGTCCTGGGACTTCGGTCAGGGGGCAAGCTCTCTTCCAAGCCCTTGGAGATCCTTCACAAGTTGATGAAAGTCACAGCAAAGCAAAAGTTCCTTTCTCCTTTCTTTGGCAGTCAGGCAAACCACTGCAGGCCAATCCCCCAAGCAGCACTTCAGGCTTAGGGATAGTCTCTCCTCAGTTTCTTCTTGGTTCCGCTCCTCAGCAAAGGTTTCTTCTTGTTTCCAAAAGTGATCTAATTTCCTAGGGGTCTGGGTCCCCTTTTATACACAGTTTCTCTTTGTTCTCTGAAGGCAGAGAGGCCTCTGCCTAGCCCAAAACCAGTTCTGGTCAGTCCTGGAGCACTTTGTTTTTCTGACTCCTTCTTTCCTTTCAGAATGTGGGCAGAGTGCTCAGCCGCCCGGCAGGAGGTGGAGCCAGCATTGTGGAAGGCAGGCACAGCCCTATTCAGACCCAGGTGCAACTCCTCCCTCCACTCTGGATGCAGATCTTTCTCTTCAGCCCTGTGCTGACTCACCCTGTCTCCTGTAGCCACCCCCAGCCCCTGTCACTCAATCTCCAGACAAGGAATACACAACCTAGCAGAGGCAGGCTTGGATAGTTAGGCAAGAAAATACCCACTTTCTAAAAGTGGTATTTTCAAACACAGAATGTTAAAACCAACTTCACTAAAAGATGTATTTTATCATCCTGAGTTCAGGCATACTAAATTCGTTTTTCTACCATGTTCCCTGGGTCAGTTCTGACTATAAGGTGTAATAGTCAGTCTGCCCATTCTGGCCTATGGGGAGCAGGTAGCCTTGCAATAGTGAAAAACGAAAATGGCTGTAATTCACTATTAGGACATGCCACACACACCAGGGCATGTCCTACCTTATACTTACAATGCACCCTGCCCTAGGGCCTACTTTAGGGGTGACCAACATGCAGTAAAGGGAAGGTTTAGGGACTGGTAAGTGGGTGCACTCACCAAGTCGACATGGCAGCCCTAGGCTGCACACAGGCTCTGCAATGGCAGGCCTGAGACACACTTTACAAGCTGCTTCTGTGGGTGGCACAACCCGTGCTGCAAGCCCACCAGCAGCATTGGATTTACAAGCCCTGGGCACACTCAGTGCACGGTACTAGGGACTGACAAGTAAACCAATCATCCAATCATGGAGTCACTAATACATACATCAATTCACGATAGGGAGCACTTGCACTTTGGCACTAATTAGCAGCGGCAAAGTGCCCATGAGCATCTAGTCCAGCAAAAACAAATCGGCAACAGTGGAGGCATTACGAAAAAATGGAAGGGAGACCCGCGCCAAGGACGCCAGGTCTAACACGTGTCCCCTTCTGAAATGTGGGGAGAACTACCCTATCCCTAGGGAGTTCTCATCACTAAGGCGGAAAAATCTGGACAGACCATCAGCATTGGCGTGTTCTGTACCAGGGCGGTGTTCCACCGTAAAGTCCATCCCCTGTAGGGAAATGGACCACCTCAACAGCTTTGGATTCTCACCCCTCCTCTGCATCAACCATCTGAGGGGCCTGTGGTCTGTCTGAACCCGGAAGTGAGTCCCAAACAGGTATGGTCTCAGCTTCTTCAGTGCCCAGACCACAGCAAATGCCTCCCGCTCAATAGCACTCCATCTCTGTTCCCGGGGAAGTAACCTCCTACTGATGAAGGCTACAGGTTGGTCTAGGCCCTCCTCATTGATCTGTGATAGAACAGCCCCTACACCATGCTCTGAAGCGTCGGTCTGAACAATGAACTCATTGGAGAAGTTGGGTGCCTGGAGCACAGGCGCCGTGCACATGGCAGTCTTCAAGGTGTCAAAAGCTTTTTGACAGGCGTCAGTCCAAATCACTTTCCTGGGCTGCTTCTTGGAAGTCAGCTCTGTCAAGGGGGCAACAATGCTGCCATACCCCTTGACGAATCTCCTGTAATACCCGGTGAGTCCTAGGAAGGCTCTCACCTCTGTCTGGGTCTTGGGGCGCTCCCAAGCCAGAATGGTATCAATTTTCGATTGGAGGGGCGCCACCTGGCCGCTCCCAACCTGGTGTCCCAAGTACACCACAGAACCCTGCCCAATCTGGCACTTACTCGCCTTGATTGTGAGGCCTGCCCTCCACAGCGCCATCAACACTTCCCAGAGGTGGCGCAGATGTTCTTCCCAACTGGAACTGAACACTGCGATGTCATCCAGGTAGGCGGCACTGAAATCCTCCAGTCCAACCAACACCTGGTTGACCAACCTCTGAAAGGTGGCAGGGGCATTCTTCATCCCAAAGGGCATCACCCGGAACTGGTAGTGCCCATCTGGTGTGGAGAATGCTGACCTCTCTTTGCCCCATCAGTCAAGGCGATCTGCCAGTACCCAGACGTTAAGTCAAACGTGCTGAGGTACCGTGCAGCCCCTAACCGATCTATGAGCTCATCAGCTCTGGGGATGGGGTGGGCGTCAGTCCTGGTGACGGAATTGAGTCCCCTGTAGTCCACACAGAACCGGAGTTCTGGTGTGGCACCAGGCGCGGCAGCCTTTGGAACCAAGAGCACTGGGCTGGCCCAAGGGCTGTTAGAGGTCTCAATCACCCCTAGCGCAAACATCTTGGAGACCTCCTCCTTGATGCAGGCTCTGACCCTGTCAGTCACCCTGTAAGCCTTGTGCTTCACAGGAAGACTGTCCCCAGTGTCCACATCATGGACGCACCAATGAGTGACACTGGGAACCAGGGAGAACAGGTCAGGGAACTGTCCCAACAGTTGGCGACAGTCACCCTGCTGCTCAGGTGTCAGGGAGGTAGAGAGGTTTACTCCCTCCACTGATCCATCTTGCTCTCGGGCTGACAGGAGGTCAGGAAGAGGCTCGGTCTCCTCCTCCATTCCATCATCTGTAGCTAAGAGCATGCCCACTTGGGACCTCTCCAAGTGGGGCTTCAGGCGGTTCACATGCAGGACCCGCAAGGGGTTCCTGGGAGACTGTGGGTCCACCAAATCGGTAACTGGACTCTTGCGCTCCACCACCGTAAAAGGGCCGGTCCACCTGTCCTGGAGCGCACAAGGCTCCACAGGGGCCATGACCCACACTTTCTGACCAGGCTGAAGCTCTACCAGAGTGGCATTCTGGTCGTACCACCGCTTCATCTCCTCCTGGCTGGCTTCCAGATTTGCCTCAGCAAGTTCTCTGAAACGCCTAGTCTGGTTCCTGAAGGCCAGCATGTAACTGTATACATCCTGGGGAGGTTTCCTGGGAGATTGCTCCCAGCCTTCCTTGACCAAACTCAGAGGTCCTCGCACCGGGTGTCCATAGAGGAGCTCAAAGGGACTGAACCCTAGAGACTTCTGTGGCACCTCCCGGTATGCAAACAACAGGCATGGTAAGAGGACGTCCCATTTACGCCTCATGGGTTCTTCCAGACCCATAATCATGCCCTTGAGGGTCCGGTTGAATCTCTCAACCAACCCATTTCCTTGAGGGTGGTAAGGAGTGGTGAACTTGTAAGTTACACCGCACTCCTGCCATAGGGACTTCATGTACTTGGACACGAAGTTGGTACCTCTGTCAGACACCACCTCTTGAGGGAATCCCACACGTGAGAAAATTCCCATCAGTGCCCGTCCCACCACGGGGGCCGTCACTGTCCTCAGAGGGATGGCTTCAGGGTACCGGGTGGCATGGTCCACCAAGACCAGGATAAACCTGTTGCCCATGGCTGTCTTGGGGTCCAGTGGTCCCACAATGTCAATACCCACCCGTTCAAAGGGGGTGCTGACCACAGGGAATGGCTGGAGAGGAGCCTTGTGCTTCCTCCCACTCTTTCCACTTGCCTGGCAAGTCTGACATGTCCTGCAGTGAGTGGCGGCACTCCTGCGCATCTGGGGCCAATAGAAATGGGTAACAAGCCTGTCAAAGGTCTTGTCCTGCCCCAGATGTCCTGCTAATGGTACATCATGAGCCAACCCCAGTAGGAAGGATCTGAAGCGCTGGGGTACTGTGGTACTGAAAATTCTGGACCTGTGTCATTAACATCATTGTAACATGACGATTTTGGTATCAGCAGACCGGTAATGACAGGTATGCTATATCTGAGTATTTGCGTCATATTCGAGTGACGGGATCACTCTAATATTAACGATTCCCTTGTGAACCCTCGGGTTCCATTTTGTGTACGGCAGCCATTTTGTGGTTGCCCTCACATAAGGCAATGACTAAAGCCAAAACGCGCCTTAGGGGACACGTACACTTTCAGTGACCTGGGCAAGCTGACTCCACTGTCCAGAGCCAGAACCTGTTCGGCCAGTTTTAGTGCCCAGTGGCCGATCGAGATTAGGGGCCCAGGTGCAGCATGCCATAAACCCTTCATTGCACACATCTATATCTAAATCTTATTCACACCTGTCACTGCTCTTTCTTTATGACATGCTTTACGAGGAGGAGGTGCCCGGTTTTATTAGGGGTCCAGATTATATCTGTTGCAGGTGTTGGGCCTCACTGGGTATTTGGTTGTGGGCTGGACAAACTGAAAATGGGCTTGTCATCATGAATCTGTCTTTTCTTTTGTTGTAAGAAATATGTGAATGACCCACTGTAAAAATAAGGAATGTTTGCCTAAAGCATAATATTCTGTATAAAAGAGATAGCTGGTTTCCATGAGAAGGCAGTCTCCTGAGAACATACACATTGTTGTACTTCTAGGATACCTGTTGCAATAAATTGATCTTTGAAGCCACCAAGAAGACTCTGTGTTTCTGTAGTCTGAGACAGGAAGAACTCGAGGTCATTGGGTGTGTTCCCTGGCACCGCTGGGTCCAATAAAACCCAGTACTTCAATTGGCGCCCAACGTGGGGCGATTTCAGCGGTACCGGTCCAAGCCAGAGGTCGTGAGGAGCTTCGTGTAAAATTCTGGAGGAAGGCCAACCACTTCATCGACCCCTGTATGTCGTTCGTGGTCCGAAAGTCTTTGCTGCGAGGTTCCCCGCGTCCCGACGGCTACGAAGGACTGCTGCCCTGACTATCGCCCTGTCTTGGACCCTTTTATGATTTGTAGAGCGAGACAATAGACGAGTCTTCTGGTGACGTCATCGATACCTCAGTTAAGTATAAGTGGAGCGTCTCCCAGTCCTTAGTCTTGGTTCTTAGTTTTGGGTATCCCATGGGATCTTTGATTTGTTAGGATCTTTTGATTTGGAACTTGCAAGTACCAAAGCCGAAGGACTCGTGTATTCACGAGACTGTCGTATTCGATAATCCTTTGAAGTTTGAAGCTAGACTAGTGAGCGAAGATGCCTGGTCTTAGCAGACTTGGAAATTTGTTTTGTCTTGGTTGTAATAGGGATTCCCGATTGGAGGACTCGTGTCCGGTTCCTCCAATTGGAACTCCAACCTATGAGCTCTACGTGAAGCATGGAGTGGGCCCTATCACGTATAATAACGTATGGGTTAGGTACACAAGGAAAGATGGTGTCCTAAAGTGGCCCCAATATGGTAGTTTTGACACCGAAATTCTGGATAATTTAGAGGTTAGACTTTTTAAGAAGAAAGCCCGAGCCGGCGATGTTTGACTCTTTCCGCCTATGGCGAAAAGAAGCCAAACAGAAAGAAATTAAATTAGTAAAGAAGAATAAAAGAGAAAAGGGTATTTCAATAATGCAAGCTGCTATGCAGTATAAGGATGATGAAGAGGAACAAGCGAGTGAACAGCTGCACAGGCAACGTAAATTGGCAATTGATAAATGTTATCCAGTTTTGCCACCTCTTCAGCAAGATACAGTGAAGGAACTTGAGAAGGATCCTTTAATGTCTCATTTGTTGAATACACCACCTCCTTATGCGCAGAGTGCTACAGCACCTCCGCAACCTTTAGTTGTACAACCCCCAGTTGTTGTACCTCCGGTTCTTCCACAACCACCAGCTGTTTTTCAGTTGGCACCTACTACTATGGCGCAGCCCCTCAAGGGCTGCCACCTTTACTACCTGTTCCATCTTTACTTCCTATGACTTTGCCCCCTGCATCTATTTCCCTCCACACTATCCCTTCTGACACAGCCTCTGCATTTGCTTTGTCTCCTCCTGTTTTTCCTCCTGTTCATTTGTCAACTTCTCCTTCTGTCCGACAGAGAATGACAAACACTGTTACTAGTATTTTGTCTCCTTTCTTTGGGTCACCGACTACGACCCCCGTTTTAGAGCGTAAACAATTGCGTAGCCAATTGCCCGATTCTAGAGAGAAGGGAGTATTGGATCATTTGGCGCATAAATGGGTCACTGACCCTACAAGATATGAGTTAGAGTCTGTTATGGATGTCTTCCACCAATGGCAAGCACCGAAACAGAGATATGTTTTTGACAAAATGTGGCGAAGTTCTTCTTGAAAGATTAAAAGATTGTGATATGAGGCCAATCCGCCTGAGTTGTGTCATGTACGGTTTGAGTTTTCCAAAGGCACGATTGTGGGTTCCGATATTGAGAAAGCAGTTGCGACATTATTATCATTTAGGAGTGAGGGTATTTCTCGACTGTTGTTTGAGCCAGAACCCTCTGTTAAAAGGAAGGTCAGACAGTATCCCATGAGAGAAGTTCCCCCAGTTTGGAAAGAAGGAGACCTAAATGCTGTTCCACCTATTCAGCCTCATTTTCAACATGTGTGGGTACATGTTCCATGGAAGCGAACTGAAGTCCTGGCTCTTAAGCAGACTCTACCCGACCCCCGTAAAAACCCTGCAGGTTATTATAAGGAATTATCACAGACTGCAGACTCCTGTGTTATGAATTTAGCTGATATAGACATGTTGTTTGGAAATGTGGTCCCACAGCCGGGTCTGTTGGCTCAGTGGACTAATGCGTCCATTGCAGGGGCCTGTGTTCAACCTCATGGTCACAGGTTCAAATCCCGGCGGGTCCACTCAGCCTTTCATCCATCTGAGGTCGATAAAATGAGTACCATTGAGTTGGGTAACAATGAACATCTGTTATTCAGCGCCAAGAGACCTCTGGGTGAACGTGCGCTTTACAAATACACATGTTATGTTATGTTATGTTTTATGGAGAGTGATCCGTCACACGGATCATGCGCCGGAGTTAGGGGACACATGGATTAATATCAATGCGGCAAATGACAGACAAGTAGGCGGTGCTAAACCAGAGCCTTTAGTAGCAGACCTCCCTGGTAGGATCGTTACTTACATGAAGACTTTGATGCCTGCAATGCGTGTAAATTGGGATAAATTGTCTGCATGCAAGCAGAAGAAGGAGGAAAGTTTATCTGACTTCTTCACTAGGTTTGAAGAGACATTTATCGACCACAGTGGTCAGGATATGAGTACAGAAGGTGGTCAAAGGTTGTTTGTTGACAAGTTTGTGCATAATTTGCTTCCCGAATTGTGTAAAAAATTGAAAGATTCAGAGAGTTCTTGGGCCGTTTCCTCTTCAGCACAGATATTGGCTACTGCACAATACTACGAAAATAGAGATAAAGATGAGAAAGATAGAGCAGACAAGAAAACTAAAGAGTTAAAAACAAAGGTTCTTTTACAACAAGCGTATCCGCCTCGTAGTAATCAGCGTGACTATCAGCAACCTCAACAGTATCAGAGGAATTCGCAAAGGTTTGAGTATCCTCAACAACGTGCTCTGATAGGCCCTAACCAATGTTCATATTGTAAGGAAGAAGGTCATTTTAAATATAATTGCCCTATTTTGTTGCAGCGTATGAATGGTATTTCTGGCGCAAGAGGTCGAGGTGTTCCACAAGCACCTAGAGCTAGAGGACGCGGAAATTTCACCCAGAACGCGCGCCCATTTCCTCCTCAAAATTCAATGAATAGTTTTGATCAGCAGAATAACGCGTCTGGTAGGACGACTCAGTACTATGCTGATGACTACTATGCAGAAGGTGAGAGTATGGAAGGTGATGATTGCTAGGACAGCCATAGACAAAGAGAGGGAGTTGTTTCAGTTCCAGTAGATCAGAGTGGACCTTATATTGAGGTGATCACATCAGGTGTGTCAGAGCCTTTTCTGTTGGATACTGGTGCTACAAAGAGTTCTATTATGCACTCTAAATTTCCTGGCGCACCTTTGTCTGGCGAAACTAATGTTTCAGTAGGTTTTTCTGGCGCCCCGGTTAGGAACCCGATTTCTAGCCCTATGTCTCTTTCTGTTGGACCTTGTGAAATCGAAGCACCACTTATTCTAACGACAGGTTGTGGTGAGAACTTGTTAGGATTGGATCTGCTGAAAAGATTGTATGCGACATTGTATTGTTCTCCTTCGGGAGTACAACTCACATTGGGTAAGACAGTGGTTTCACCAATATATTTGTCAAAGGACAAACTTCCAACAGAATTGTCGTTTCTCCCTGATATTCTTTGGGCTACTGGTCCCAATGATGTAGGTCTTTTGGAAATACCGCCATATGTTGTAACGTTGAAAGCCAATGTTAAAATGCCGCGCATTCCCCAATACAAGATCTCTAATGAAGGTGAAAAAGCGTTGCTAGCGATCATTTATGATTTGATTGAGAAAAATGTAATTGAAGAGACAAGAGGTAATGTTTGCAATAGTCCTGTTTTACCTGTCTTGAAGCGTACTGACTCTTCTCAGCCACCTGTTTACAGGTTTGTGATTGATCTTAGAGAGGTAAACAAGATAGTTGTGCCACAGTTTCCAGTCGTTCCCGATATCACTGCTTTACTGACAATGATTCCAGCCTCAGCCACTTGGTTCTCGGTGATTGACTTGAAGAATGCTTTCTTCAGCATCCCTATTGCCGTAGAGAGCAGGGATATTTTTGGATTCTGTTTAGGAGGCCGAAGCTTCCGATTTCAGAGAGCTCCTCAAGGTTTTTGTGAAAGTCCTTCTATCTATAGTCAGGCTCTGAAGTCTCAGCTTGACACTCTTGTGTTACCTGATGGCGCTACCCTTCTACAGTACGTCGATGATTTGTTAGTTGCTGCAGATACTAAGGAGATTTGTAAAGAAGCCACTCTGTCATTGTTGCGTCATTTGTCTGATTTACACCACAGTGTCTCTTTCCAAGTTACAGTATTGTCGACAAGAAGTGACCTATTTAGGTCACCTCTTATCGAAAGAGGGAAGAAGATTGACCCCAGAAAGAATTCAGGCAATTGCAAAATTAAGTGTGCCAATGACACAGAGAGAAGTGCGTGCTTTCTTAGGTATTACATCCTATTGCAGACAATGGATACCGAATTTTTCATTGATGGCTAAACCTTTGGTAGCATTGACCTATAAAGACACGCCGAATCCCCTTCCTTGGTCCGAAGATTGTCAGAAAAGTTTTTCCGAATTGCGTGATGCATTGTGTTCGGCTCCTGTGTTGGGTACCCCGACTACAGCAAGCCCTTTACGCTGTATGTCCATGAGAGAGAAGGATGTGCATTATCAGTGTTAACACAGTCTTTTGGGGACAAGCAACGTCCATGTGCATATTTCTCGTCGATTTTGGACCCGGTAGCTAGAGCGTTGCCGAGTTGTTTGAGAGCCACAGCGGCAGCAGCTGTTTCTATTCGACAGTCTGCTGGTTTGGTGATGAATAATACGCTGGTCGTGATGGTCCCACATGCAGTGGATATTTTGTTAAACAGGACCAAGACACAGCACTTAACTAGTGCTCGATTGTCAGGTTACGAGTTGACACTTTTAGCGAGCCATGTGCACATAAGAAAATGCAACACGCTGAACCCAGCTACATTGTTGCCAATTATAACAAAGACAGATGTTCCGGAACAGCATGATTGCTTTCTTAGGACAGAAGAAGAAACGAAAGGGAGAGTAGATCTTAGGGACACTCCTCTTGTAAAGTGTGATGGTACCTTATGGGTGGATGGGTCATGCTTCAAGCTTCCGAATGGTGATACGACTGCGGCATATGCTGTCACGACTTTACATACGATTGTTGAAACTGCACGTATCCCACATAATTCAGCTCAAGCAGCAGAGTTGACTGCACTTATGAGAGCGTGTGTATTATCAAAAGGAATGAAAGTGACCATATATACCGATAGCCAGTATGCGTTTGGTGTGGCCCATAGTTTTGGACGCTTGTGGAAGGAACGTGGGTTCCTCACGTCTCACGGTACGAAAATACAGCATGGTCAATTGGTGAATGAGCTCCTGGAGTCACTTACTTTGCCATTGCAAGTCGCGATTGTGAAATGCAGTGCACATAAGAAGATCACTGACGACGTTGGTCGCGGTAATATGTTTGCTGATGAAGTTGCGAAAGAAACAGCAAGAGATGTGATGAGTCGAATGTATGTTGCGGGCCCTGCAAGATGGATTGGTGACGTTGGAATGTGTGAAGATACGATAGAGAGTGTGAAGTCCAGCCAAGCTGAAGCTACGGAGAAGGAATTAAGTACGTGGAGAGAGAGTACGGGTAAATTGGATGCAAATGGTTGTTGGGTTGAATTGTCGGAGCATCAGCGATGGTTGTTACCCGATACATATGTGCTTGCAGTGGTTACAATGGCACATGGGATGGCCCACATCAGTGTGAAAGGAATCTGTAAGTTATTGGCTCCAGCGTGGCAAAATGCTGGAATTCCCAAATGTGCAGAGAATGTGGTCAAAAATTGTATGGTTTGTTTGAAATACAATCCTGGTAAGGGAACCCCAACTCCAGCTGGTCATTTTGCGCCTCCAACGTATCCGTTTGAGGTTTTGCAGCTAGATTTCATCCACATGGAGAGGTGCAACAATTTGAAATACGTACTCATTGTTGTTTGTGCCTTTTCAAGATGGGTAGAGGCATATCCTCTGAAAGATAATACTGCCTTGTCCACAGCGAAAGCCCTTCTCAAAGAGTTCTTCCCTAGGTTTGGTTTGCCGAGAATGGTGTGGAGTGATAATGGGGGTGAATTTGTGGGTCAAGTGATGAAACGAGTGTGTGAAGGTTTAGGAATCCGGCAGAAATTTCACGCTGCAAATCATCCCCAATCAGCTGGATTAGTTGAGTGCTATAATGGCACTCTTAAACTAAAACTGGCCAAGATACAAGCAAGCTCTGGCCTTAAATGGCCTGATGCGTTGCCATTAGCACTGTTGTCAACTAGGATGACCGTACATTCCCGAGTAGGACTTAGTCCTCATGAGATAGTGTTTGGTCGCCCGGCTAACATATGGGGAGTGCCGAGGCCAACGAAATTCAGCGAGATTGAACACCCTGTACTGCTTGATTACTTGCATGATTTGACGGCTAAATTGCGTGTTTTACACCAACAGGTTCATAATACACTGCCTCAGGCTTCTAAAGATCCAGGGCATGCAATCAATCCCGGATCGTGGGTGTTAATCAAGAACTTTCAGCGGACAAAGAACGATCAGCCCCGCTGGATTGGCCCCTATTTGGTGATTTTGTCCACAAGATCTGCAGTGCGAGTACAAGGGAAGAAAAACTGGATCCACGGCGTACACTGTAAGAGGGTCCCTTTGCCTCTACCATATGACCGGTGGGTCCAGGAGGGAATTGCTGACTCGGAAACTGAATCAGTGCCTCGTTTTCTGCCTTTTAGTGACGCACGCGTCACAGGGACAAATTCTGAGCGAGAAAGTGACGATCTTCTCCAAAGAGCAATACCATCACCACTTCGATTGGACACTACTGAGCCTGAACTTTTGTTTTGCGACCAGACATTGCCTGGAAAAAGCCGTTATAACTTGCGACCGAGAGTCATGGACAAATAAAATGAAATTTTGGTCCTCCCATCCGAAAACCTGTTTTTGAACCACCATCCGGGTTCAGCTGTAGGGTCGTGGTGAAAAGACTTGAGTGTGTAGCCTGCGGACACAAGGTCTACGGGTCTGGTTTGTTCTAGGGCGTTCCCTGGGACATTCAGAAACACTCTCAAGTGAAGAAAACCAACCGCCGTGAACAGCACGTTAGAGGATGGAGCCTTTTCAGATGGAGAGACCTGTTGAAAGAATAAGTTTCAAGAGGAAAATATGTGCAACCATGAGCAGAAAATGTTTTCTAATTATGTGTCTTTGTATTTTACTTAGTCTAATGATGTCTTTAGTGGGGTATATCATATTCTCTTTTCAAGTGACATCTGCACCCACTGTACAGCCCATGCCTTCCTCTACTATCTCCTCACATTCTTTTCACCCTCTACCTGAACACGAGTCCGTTAGAAGATTAGAGTTTATGAACAACTCCTTTGTTCAGCTCTTACACCAACACCAGCTAGTAGTGAACAGAACCAACTGTTGGGTGTGTGGCCTTATGCCTCATACTACTGAGAAAGGTATTCCCTACCTAGTGCTGCCATTCAGCTACAATGGTTCTGTGTGGGCATACCGAACGATGTTCATCTATGCTCGCGAAATCCACCCCCTACGTTCCGTCAAAGACAACCCAAAGAATAGTGCTCTAGTTAAGGGGATAGTCGACATGATAAGGGGAACTAGTTCCTACGAAACTATCCCGGAAGATGAGACACTAGCGTATATTGGATGGAACGTGACTGGATATGGAGCGAGTCTGAGCGAGAACCAGCAAGCAAAAAGATCCGCTCCAATTTGGATTGTACCCCATCAGGGTCATCTATGTCTGCAAGGTAATGGCAAGAATCCAAGAGCTCAGTTAGGGAAGAGTATCTGCACTGAAACGTATATTTTTGCGTCTCAGACTTCCCCTTTGTTCTTAGCAGCTAGGGGTACCTACTTTATCTGCCATGATAGGGCCTACACGTGGTTGCCCCCTGACTTCTCGGGCACATGCTTCGTTTCATTCCTGTTGCCTCCCACCTACACAGCTGCGGCAGATTACCATAAGATAAGAAGAATTAGGGGTGTCTTCAGCAAGGAAGACACTGCAGGACAAGAAGCAGGAGACTTCTTTAGGGGTTTTCTGCCGTTCTGGGGACCTATGGTTAACAACAGGAATGTGAGGCAATTGACGCGAGTGGTTGAATCCACCATAGTCGAAACTGTCGGTGCCCTTAATAATTTGACTGCTGAGCTCCAGTCGGACCGCCTTATGACCCTGCAGAACAGGGTCGCGTTAGACATCATACTTGCAGACCGTGGTGGGGTATGTAGAGTGATCCAATCCAGTTGTTGCATTTTCATTCCAGATAACGCTCCAACAGTGTACCAGGCCATCTCCAAACTACATAGGATCTCTGAATCCATCCATATAGATGAAGGAGACTGGTCGTTGATGGGATGGTTCTGGGAACTGTTATCCACCTGGGGATGGAAAGTTCTGATGGTCATTGGGATACTTCTAGCCATCCTTTTCCTGTTTTGTCTGTGCATACAGTGTGTTCCTGCCATATGCGGCCTATGTGTTACATCATGTGTAAGGAAACCTGTATCAAGGGACGAGCTAAGTAATAGGATGATGCTACAGCAACATCTCAATGAATTCATGAACATAGACCTAGACTCAGATTAGCATGAGTGTAAGTAAATTGCCTATGTAAGGGCAAAAGGAGGGTCTGTGGTACTGAAAATTCTGGACCTGTGTCATTAACATCATTGTAACATGACGATTTTGGTATCAGCAGACCGGTAATGACAGGTATGCTATATCTGAGTATTTGCGTCATATTCGAGTGACGGGATCACTCTAATATTAACGATTCCCTTGTGAACCCTCGGGTTCCATTTTGTGTACGGCAGCCATTTTGTGGTTGCCCTCACATAAGGCAATGACTAAAGCCAAAACGCGCCTTAGGGGACACGTACACTTTCAGTGACCTGGGCAAGCTGACTCCACTGTCCAGAGCCAGAACCTGTTCGGCCAGTTTTAGTTCCCAGTGGCCGATCGAGATTAGGGGCCCAGGTGCAGCATGCCATAAACCCTTCATTGCACACATCTATATCTAAATCTTATTCACACCTGTCACTGCTCTTTCTTTATGACCTGCTTTACGAGGAGGAGGTGCCCGGTTTTATTAGGGGTCCAGATTATATCTGTTGCAGGTGTTGGGCCTCACTGGGTATTTGGTTGTGGGCTGGACAAACTGAAAATGGGCTTGTCATCATGAATCTGTCTTTTCTTTTGTTGTAAGAAATATGTGAATGACCCACTGTAAAAATAAGGAATGTTTGCCTAAAGCATAATATTCTGTATAAAAGAGATAGCTGGTTTCCATGAGAAGGCAGTCTCCTGAGAACATACACATTGTTGTACTTCTAGGATACCTGTTGCTGGCTGCAGCCAATAAATTGATCTTTGAAGCCACCAAGAAGACTCTGTGTTTCTGTAGTCTGAGACAGGAAGAACTCGAGGTCATTGGGTGTGTTCCCTGGCACCGCTGGGTCCAATAAAACCCAGTACTTCAGTACCACCAGCACACAGGCTGACCCAGGCTCAGCAACCTTAGGCTCTGAATACAGGAGACCATTCTCCCAGTAAATCCAATGTGATCCAGACTGATCACCTGCTGCCTGGTCTGTGGCCTGTTGCCTCAGACCCATGAGAGAGGGGCATGCGTTCTGCTCCTCGCAGAACTCTTCCCTGGAGGGTCCTCCTTCTTGCTGCCAATGGGTCAGCTCAGGTAGGTCCCCCAGTTCAGCTACCTGTTCCCTGTAGGCTCCAGGGCATCCCCCTCAGGGTCTGCCTCCTCCTGGACCGTGGGAACTTCGGGGGCCGGTTTCCGCGCCCCTGCCTCCTCTCTCTCCGGCAGGCACCTGGGCCTCCCTTTCAGGCTCCAGGTCCTCTTGAACACCTTTCGCTGCCATTGACCGGGTGGTCACACATGCCCAATCAGGCAAGCCCAACATTTCTAAATGCGCACTCCGCTCCACCTTAGCCCAAGGTGAGCTCTCCAAATCATTCCCTAACAAACAGTCAACAGGCATGGCTGGCCTCACAGCTACTTGAAGAGTACCCGAGACCCCCCCATTCAAAGGGAACCTGAGCCACCTTGCAGTGACTCTCTGTGTTGTCAGCGGCAACAACCGGATAGAATGCATCAGGGATAACCTGCTCCTTAGACACCAGGTGACACTTGACAGCTGTCACACTGGCTCCTGTGTCTCTCAGAGCCTCCACCCTATGGCCATTGATGGTCATCCACTGCCTGTATTTCTTAGTGTTCTCAGGCAGCGGGGTCCTAGGGACCATCTCAGAGTCTCCTAATGAGACAAGGGAAAACACTGTGGGATCCCCCCCACCTTGGGCACCCAACTCCTCCCCCAGGGCTACACTAGCCAACTGCTGGGGGACTGCACCAGTGGGTGCTGGTTTTCCATGCAAAGGGCAACGAGGATCGTTTGCCTTGTGGCCAGGGGCGCCACACTTGTAACATACCAGTGGTCCCTGGTGAACAGGGGGGCCTGTTAGGGCCACTGGCTTCTTCTCAGGGGGAGGCTGGGAAACTTTCCCTTGGTTCCCTTGGGGTCTACTTTGGGGCCCTTTATGGAACTCCCTCTGTTTACCCTTGTCCCCCCCATTCTTCTGCTGGGGACCCTGCCCACCCTTGGCGGAGTCTCCCACGTGACCCTTGTGGACCCGGGTACTCACCCAGCGGTCCGCCTCCTCAGCAAGCTGCCTAGGGTTAGTCAGCTTACTATCAATGAGGTGCTGGCGTAGCTCAGGAAAGCAATTACTGGACAAGTGCTCCCATGAAATCAAATCAAAGAGCGCCTGAAAATCAGTCGCTTTGCTACCCTTTACCCAACCATCCAAGGCTCTGCAAAAGAAGGTCACATATTCAACCCAGGTACTGCTTTCAATCTTACTACAGTTCCTGAACCTTTGCCTATAAAGCTCAGGGGTCAAACCATACCTAGTCATTAAGGCATCCTTCATGTGGCTGTACGAATTATAGACCAGAGGGCAAATCCAACAAGGTATCCCGCCCTTCACTGAGGAACCGTCCCCACAACCCCGCTCCCCAATCCTTCTCAGGGACCCGGTGGGAAGACATGGCTACCTCATAGGCTTTGAACCACTGCCCAATGTCATCATTTTTAAAAAACTCCTTCACCACATCTTTGGGAATATACACCCTAGCTTCAACAGGCACAGGCGGTACACTGCCACCAGAGGGAGTAATCGCTAAGCTTTTGGCCTTCAATTCCAACTCCCTCGAAACTTTCTCATGTTCAAACTGCATTTTCTTTTCCTCTAGGGCTAATTTCCTAGTTTGCATTTCGAATTCTAACTGCCCATTCAGCTTAAGCTTGGTCAGCTCCATTTCGTGCATCCTACTCTCTTTCCTGTCCTCCAACTCCTCTGGAGACAGTCCTCTGGCAGAAACACTGCTACCTACTGGGGAAGGTGGTCTTCCAGCCCCTAGACCCAAAAGCCCCTCCAGCTGCCCTTCTGCATTCTCAGCCCCCTCCACAGGGGCACTCCTTGATTCGACCCAGGCCCTCAGCGCCTTTTGGAGGTCCTCCTTCCTAGAGAGCCCGGTCATGGACACTTTAAACTTTTTGCAGAATTGCCTGAGCTGCTTGAGGGTGTAGCATTCTAGCCTCTCTTTTTCCCAATCACACTCAACAGAGGCTACTGATGCTGGTTTCTCCATAGTGATTAAACTTGGCAGGTGCAAAAATAGGAAATCCCAGAAAAAATGCTATAAAAGTATGAGGTTGCGTTTTGGTCTGCACTCACTAAGTAGTGTTCACCAATCACTGTACATGAGTCACAAATGCAAGTCCAGAATCCTCACCGCTGACCACCAATGTTAGATTTGGGGGTCTCTAGTTGGCAGAGGTAGGTACCTTTGTCCAAATAGGGACCCTTGAGTCTAGTCAGGGAAAGTAGGTACACTCCTGAAATAACCCCTGCTCACCCTCTTGGTAGCTTGGCACGAGCAGACAGGCTTAGTTCAGAGGCAGTGTGTAAAGCATTTGTGAACACATACAGTAATCAAGTGACAACACTACAAATGGACACCACACAGGTTATATATTTATAAAAATAGGTATACTTTATATAGATTTATCACAAGACCATAAACGACAAAAATAATCCACAATACTGTCAAGAGTGCTTAGTTCTGATCAAAAGGCTTAATTCAAGGTTCTGTGCGAGTCGGTAGCCTCCTCCGGCTACGGCGATGTCGAGAACAAACCGAGTCTAACAAATCCAGCTGACCGCGTCGAGACGGGCCAACACAGCGTAGACAGACTCGGTCACAGTACCTTTTACTTGAAGTGGCAGGCACGGGCGTGCGAGCCGGATGGCTGTACGTCGCGATCGCGATGCAAGATGGAAGCGTTGCAGGACGCGTTGTCCCTCGATGCGGTGCAGGCAGCGGCTCGTTTACGTCATCAGGACGGAGTCGGTGAGACCAAGGCAGTGCGTTGCAGGGCGAGACGGTGCTTCGAGGCGGTGCTGGCAGGTTGCGGTGCGGCGACGGAGCCGGATTCAGAAGCTGGTGTCGATCAGTCCGGACAGCGGTGCGAGTCGGGCGGTGCGTCGCAAAGCGTGCGAGCGGTGCCCAACTCCGGTGCGGTCACAGGACTCGAACTCAGCAGCAGTGACCGTGTCGGTCGGACCAGTTCGATTTGGCGTAGCGAAGCATTGCAGGATGCGTTGTCCCTCGATGCGGTGCAGGCAGCAGCTCGTTGACAGAGTCGGTGTGACCAGGGCCGTGCGTTGCAGGGCGAGACAGTGCTTCGATGCGGTGCTTACAGGACACTGAGTCGGTCGTGAGAGTCGGTCACAGCTCCCTACCTCTGTAGCCACTGAAACAGAGTTTCCAGCAGCAATTCACAAAGGGGGTGAAGTCCAATGGTCCTGGGACTTCGGTCAGGGGGCAAGCTCTCTTCCAAGCCCTTGGAGATCCTTCACAAGTTGATGAAAGTCACAGCAAAGCAAAAGTTCCTATCCTTTCTTTGGCAGTCAGGCAAACCACTGCAGGCCAATCCCCCAAGCAGCACTTCAGGCTTAGGGATAGTCTCTCCTCAGTTTCTTCTTGGTTCCGCTCCTCAGCAAAGGTGTCTTCTTGTTTCCAAAAGTGATCTAATTTCCTAGGGGTCTGGGTCCCCTTTTTATACACAGTTTCTCTTTGTTCTCTGAAGGCAGAGAGGCCTCTGCCTAGCCCAAAACCAGTTCTGGTCAGTCCTGGAGCACTTTGTTTTTCTGACTCCTTCTTTCCTTTCAGAATGTGGGGCAGAGTGCTCAGCCGCCCGGCAGGAGGTGGAGCCAGCATTGTGGAAGGCAGGCACAGCCCTATTCAGACCCAGGTGAAACTCCTCCCTCCACTCTGGATGCAGATCTTTCTATTCAGCCCTGTGCTGACTCACCCTGTCTCCTGTAGCCACCCCCAGCCCCTGTCACTCAATCTCCAGACAAGGAATACACAACCTAGCAGAGGCAGGCTTGGATAGTTAGGCAAGAAAATACCCACTTTCTAAAAGTGGTATTTTTAAACACAGAATGTTAAAACCAACTTCACTAAAAGATGTATTTTATCATCCTGAGTTCAGGCATACTAAATTCGTTTTTCTACCATGTTCCCTGGGTCAGTTCTGACTATAAGGTGTAATAGTCAGTCTGCCCATTCTGGCCTATGGGGAGCAGGTAGCCTTGCAATAGTGAAAAACGAAAATGGCTGTAATTCACTATTAGGACATGCCACACACACCAGGGCATGTCCTACCTTATACTTACAATGCACCCTGCCCTAGGGCCTACTTTAGGGGTGACCAACATGCAGTAAAGGGAAGGTTTAGGGACTGGTAAGTGGGTGCACTCACTAAGTCGACATGGCAGCCCTAGGCTGCACACAGGCTCTGCAATGGCAGGCCTGAGACACACTTTACAAGCTGCTTCTGTGGGTGGCACAACCCGTGCTGCAAGCCCACCAGCAGCATTGGATTTACAAGCCCTGGGCACACTCAGTGCACGGTACTAGGGACTGACAAGTAAACCAATCATCCAATCATGGAGTCACTAATACATACATCAATTCACGATAGGGAGCACTTGCACTTTGGCACTGATTAGCAGCGGCAAAGTGCCCATGAGCATCTAGTCCAGCAAAAACATATCGGCAACAGTGGAGGCATTACGAAAAAATGGAAGGGAGACCCACGCCAAGGACGCCAGGTCTAACAGAGACCTTAGCAATGCTGCTGTGTGGGACTTACTGGAGGTAATAGGAGGGGTTGTTGCCCCCCAAGGTTGTCCTTGGGGGCCTACTACCCCTCCTGTTACCTCCACTAAGTGAAATTAATAATGTGTGGGTTGGAGGTGCACTCCCTGATACTGTTTCAAAAAGGTAACCTAAGCGATACAGACTGGACATCGGGCATCGCACAATACTGCAGATACATTGACGACATATTTTTAATTTGGACAAAATCACAAGAAAATTTGGAGCAATTGATAAGCCAGTTGAATACTAGGAACCCAAGAATCCAATTCACCCACACCATCAATGAGAAACAGATTAACTATTTGGATGTTCTTGTGATAAAATACGTAACAGCTGGAGGTCTTCAAACACAGGTTTATACAAAACCAACCGACAGAAATAGCACGTTACATTTTACCAGTTTTCATCCAAAAAGCCTTATCAACAATTTACCATTTTCACAATTCATCAGAATAAAAAGAATATGTATACTCGAGTATAAACAAAGATTCATCAATAGAGGTTACCCCGAAGATACCTTACAGGCAAGCATTATTAGACTTGAAGGTAAAGACCAGATGTCACTGTTTTCCAAGCCAACAGTTACCAAGTCTACAACACCGACTTTCGTATCGAAGTATTCGACATGCTCTAACCAAATAAAGCGGATCATCAACAACAGATGGGAACTGCTTCAGAACGAATCAGATTTTAATGGACTCTTCAGCAACAAACCAACATTTGCTTACACCAGAGGCAAGAATCTCCAAGAATTGATTTCAAGCCCGTGCATCCTGACAGATAACACACACCATAAGGGCACGTTGAAATGTTTCAATTGCATCCATTGCAATAACATTGTAGTAGGGGACATTCTAACCCACCCAAGCTCTGGTAAAAGCATAAAATTAAAACATTCTTCTGATTGTAATGCCACAAATGTTATCTATTGTTTAAAATGCCCATGTGGCAAGGCTTATGTAGGAAAAACACAACGTAAGCTCAAAGTAAGACTAACTGAACATAAAAGTACCATACGCACACATAGTAAAACATCTAGGGGTATATTCACAAGGAGCTATCGCCGAATTAATGGCACTTTATCGCAGCCAAAGTCGTGATAAATTTACCTCCCCATTCACAAGCCGGTGTTAACAGCCCACAGCACCAGTTTACCAGTGATAGCAGCCTCAAAAAACATCGCTACAGAGGACCCGCGCAAATATCGCTAATGAGATGCAGAGTGGGCGTTCCCGTGCCAAAAGGCGAGACAACATCACACCTCAACATTCACAATGACCAGCCACATCGGCGATAAAAACACAAAACCAGCCCTGACCTGGTGTAAAGTCCGACCACAGCCTGCACCACAAAAGGGAGCACAGCCCAGAGCCACACATGAAGGACAACAGATGCCCATGAGCAACTGAACATGCAGCACGGACACCCAAGAGGGCCACAACACCCACCCACACCACACCCAGGCCCGCAACACCCCCCCCGGGACCACCCCCAACCCCGGACTAAGAAACTGCACACCAACACCATGAATCCCAAAACAAACATTTTGCCTGATGTCGCACAAGCAGGAAAATAAACATACATGCGTGGCCAGAAAATGGAGAATCAGTCAAATCAAATCAAATCAGCTTTATTCGGTGAAAACAATGACACCATAAAAGCATTCTAATCATAAAAAGCTCTTTAAAATTACAGTTTACAGAGCCTAATTGTACAATCTAATCGCAAAACATCTGTTTAAAATTGAGGTATAACAGTCCATTTAATAATGTACAATCAAAATATGCAATCAACAGTTCATAGGCATAAAGTGCAGTGTGCTTGAAATATATAAGAATCAGTCATACAGCAATGCAATCACCAACACAAAACACCATACAAACAAAAGCAGAAACAACCCTTAGGATGAGTCCTAGCGGCTCCTCACTGGACAATCAGTAGCACGCAGCCAGGAAGACCAAATCCAAGAGAAGAAGGTGTGCCATGCGCCCAACAAAGGAAAGAGAGGGAGAGAGCGAGGGAGAGAGATGGAGTGAGATAGCACAAGCAGCGCAAGGCTGCTCGGGCACCTGGCTCCACATGCCAACATGTGTGTGTGCATCGCCATCCGTACACCATGAGCCCAAGGCTGTGCCCCAATCTCAGCGCCAAAGCCACATCACATTCCGGAAACGCAAGTAGTAGTCAGACAAACATCAGGAATGAAAGCACCATTGTCCCAATGCAGAAGGCGGGAGGACACCTGCACCTCTGACCTTGGTCCAGAACGCGCCTGGAACACCCTGATAGAGATGCAATGGCAGATGGGGACGACTCCCACACCACGCATTCCGCAAATGAACCATCCGACTTATCCACAGCCCACACACAGAAGCCCCTGCCTGTGGTACCCCCGCATGGGATGGCCTTGACACTCACGGAAACAGCAACCCATTACCCACAACGTTGCACACACATTCGAATCATTGCTCAGAGCTGTGGCATATCCGCCACAGAACTGCCGCAGTTCAGAAGAATGCCGGTTCACGAGACGCACAAACGCAATGGCAGGGCATACCGGGCATATGCACAACCCCCGTCACGTGGAACAGTACCATGCACGTATGCTGCAACTACTGGGCGCACTGCCACTGGCAGTGCTGCGGATCAGTTACAGGCTCAGCTTCCGCATTGCCCACGTCACCTGCGTCCAGCCCTGGTTCCACTGCCGAACATGCACATTCGAGTGTCCCATGGATGTCTGCCTATCCAACACAACTGTTGATGAATTGGACTATGACCTGTGTCTGCGCCCCCTGTTGGATCATGAACAGGAGTGTAACCGAGACAGCCGTGCATGGGATGCCTTGACATACTGCGTATGTATTGGTAGTTGTGCATGGGAGATTGCACAATTTCTCATGTGCAGTGACCACATTGAGGCGCTCCCTTATTGGGCTGTGTTGCGGATCGGTGAGACGGCGTGGGCTGAGCACACCTGCCCGGACCACCTAATGGATTGGCTCACCCTGGTGTTCCTTGAACACGACAATGACGTACTATTGGAACACATTGCACATGAAGCTGCACGGGCATTCATGGACGAGTAACTATGTTCCTGCAGCCACATCCGATTGCCACCCACAGCACATGGCCCAACAACTTGTTGCATCGTGGGGATTGCTCACATATCCCACCACAACAGAGGACACGTCTCCCTTTGTTTGGGCTCTGGATGCATGTGCGTGGAACAACGCGTGTGTACACACACCTGTGCAAGGTGACGCAGGTCCATGGTTGGAGAAACACAGAGTCGTTTGGCAACGTTGCCAATTCGGACACACTGCTGGGGGAGAGCACACACATGGCAATGTAGCACGACATGTGAACCTGTCGGACCCTCACACCTGATCACTGTCAGCAGAGCAGACAATCGGCGCACTCCGGAGGCAGAGCACTATGCAGATCCCATGTGCAGTGAGTCGTGCCCCCTCACACGGGGCAATGGGCAGACGCCAAACAACACATGACTCATCCAGCAAGGCAAGGTGGGCTGTGAGCGTTGCCATCCGTGATGAATGTTGTCCATTTTAGCCCCCACATTGTCTGAACCTCGACATGTACCCATGCTGCGTGTAAGTGTCTTAAGCATGTCCCTGCCTGCTGTGGCCGTTGCCTCGTCTGTACTGACACGCACATGCCAATAAAGTCTATGCCACTCCACTGGTGACTAACTGTGAGGTGTGTTGTTTAGATTGTCCACTCGTGTGCCACACTGAGCATCGTCCCTACACAGGGAGGAACTGACTGACGCATGTGCAATGTGGGTGTGTCCCTTTGGCAAGCTACACCTCTGTGAGCCAGACATTGTTTTGGATATGTGCTGAATGACATGTGCACTTACGTGACGTCAGCAATGTGAGTATGGTGTCCAACCACTGATCATGCGGAGCAATGTCATATCTCACTACAGAATGTGTCCACACAGATGTGTGTGAGTAGGTATGCAACGTGAAGTTCTGTTGTCACATGTGGTGTAGGACACCACTCCTGGCCTGCTTTCGTTTGGGTCAGTCCTACACACAGCCCTATTCAACACATGGACGTGTGCCTACGTTGGGGGGTTGTGTGATTGTTGTTGATGTGCAATGGGGACACAGCTAGTACTCACCTTCACAGTCATCCAATTGGCCATGTGTCTGAGGGATACACATGCGCATAGATGTCAGTTACCAGGGTATGTATTCATGTGCAATCACCGTCCCCACATCCAGCCATACTTCCATACGTGAGTGAACATAGTGATGACACATCTGTGTGATTTAGAATGTTTTATTCACATTCAGGTGTTGACTGAGCTGGAGCTGTACATGGCCATCCAAACCCACATCACATGGAAGCCCAGTGGTGGGCCAACCAGAGTCCTTTGGGGATTGCACAGTGATTAGGAAGAGGGAGAGTGCAATCCGCAGCTGGATTGCTGTGTAATTGTCCAGCGGTGAAGAAATGGCAGTCCGTGTCGGTGTCCGGGTGAATGTCGCAGAGTGTTCCGGGGGTCAGTAGGAGGTATTTCCCAGGGCATGATGCATAGGTCATAACCAGGCAGGGACAGGCCATATGGCGGCGATGGATGCTACTGCCTCCTTCCTCACACAGTAGTTCCCATCCCCTTCTCACTCCCCTGATACGGGGTTCTGTGTCCGGTGTGTCCGGTGTGTGTGGCGGGGTGATGGCTGCATCACTGTGTGCCACTGACACATCAGACTGCATAGGTGATGGGGCAGCATCACATTGTGCCACGGACACATCAGGGGTCGGAGCTGTGTGTGTCGATGTTCCCGCTGCAGTCATTGGGGAACGGCTCAGTGGCAGCAATGGCAAGATGAAGTACTGCAGGGCATTGAAGTTCACAGCTACTACTCGCTGGTGTCCAGCCATGGCAGACATACTTCCAGCCTGCATCTGCTCCATGGTCTCCATTGACCTCCGCATCTGGACCAACTCTGTGCTGTCATGGCTGGTGCCTGTCTGACCTGACAGTTCTTGTAATCGAATCATGGCACCAGCGAGGTCAGCCAAGGTCTGTGGCGGAGCATGGTGCGTACAGGGGGTGTCCGATAGGGACTGTACGTGGTCCCTGATGGGACTCAGACACCCACGTATGGCATCGAGTTTGGCTGCCACGAGCTCGAAACTCACCCGCAGCTGATCAGCCAACTCCATCTGGCAACCCAACACACGCCGTAGGAATTCCATGTATTGGTCGGGGGGTCCTGGGAGACAGCCGTGGTGGTGTGTGTTTCCTGCTGTGTGGTCTGTGCAGGTGGTGGGGTCACCTCGAGGCAGCTGGCCTGCCCTGCTCCTGGGGGTGGGGTGTAGAGGCTGCCCATTATCCGTTGGAGGGTGTCTTGACATATGTGCAGGTTGTCTGCTTCATCATCAATGATGGGAAGTGTGGTGTGCTCTGCAGGAGGTGTTGTTTGTCCCTCTGCAATGTAAAGGGGAGATGCAGGTTAACAGAGTTTCACATGTATGTTGATGATTTGCAGATGTTTACATTCAGACTGCATGACAATGTACATTGTGACTGTTTTGGGCGAGCTGGCTATTTGATGGCAGTTAGTGTGTTTTTCGACTACATGACGGATGTGTGGTAGTACCCGTACATTATCATCACACAGTGTCAGGCAATGCCAGATGTGAGTGGACAGTTACTACGCACGAGCGGAACCTGTTGTGAGCTCCGTCCTGTGGTGCTGGTGTTGCACTTTGTACCACATTGCCGTCATTGCTGATGTTCTGTGATTGCTGTGTGTGTGTGCTGCATTGTGGGGGAGTTGCCCCTGCAGCTCTGATTTCGTGTAGCCTTCTCCCTTTGAGGCGGGGTACCTTTGAATTGTTTGCTTTGCGGGGCCTGATTTGCTTTTGACTTGGGTCTTATGTGCTATCGGACAGATTTTGTGGCCTGGTGCATTGTTCGTCTGCTGCGTGTATTGTACGGCATGGGTTGTGGGTGCACGTGGACATGTCGGAGTGTGACCTGCTCCTTTACGGATGTGATCCGCACTGGGCTACCTCCATGTCGATTCGTGGGCCATGTGATTTTTTTTTTGGCTGCTGCCATGCTATCGGACAGGCAGTGTTGCTTGCATAGTCAGTGTGGGTCACAGAGCCGCTGCATTGCTGGATTCAGCATATGTGCATGGGTCGGTTGTGATATTGGTGATAGGGGGGCCCCTCGGTGCACATTGTGGATGGGGGCCTACTTGGCGTTTCCATGTGTGCTGCAGTGTGCCAAGGCAATCAGGGACATGTTCCACGGTCATTGTGGGTGTGCTGTGTGCTACACGTAATTGTGCATGTGTGCCATTGTGCCCATCTCCCCCCGTCCCCCCCGTCCCCCCGTCCCTAGTCGTTACTCACCCTGTTGCTGTTGGGTCAGGTCGTATCGTGCTGTGTCCGGGCCCCCCAATCCTGCCACTGTCTCCTCACTGCTGACTGTGGCCACCATTTGCTCCAGCTCAGCCAGCTCCTCCTGTGTCGCAGGACTCCCACCTCCAGTCGCCGTTGCTGCCTCCCTGTTGGCGGCGAGCTTATGTTTGGTCTGCCTTTTCAGATCATGCCAGCGCCTCTTGACCTCCTCCAGTGACCTCCTCGACACTCCGACTGCATTGACGTTGGTAAAGATGGCCTGCCATATTTCGGTTTGGTTTGCCAGTGCCGCAGTGGAGGTGCCGAACAGTTGTTGATGGTGTTCTATCACCTCCGTGACGATGATCCGTTCTTCCTGCGGACTGAACCCCGTCTTCCTCTTCCTCTTGTCCTTGCCCTTCCCCGAATGCGGGGTTCCTGGCTGGTCCTCAGTGGGGCTTGTGGTGTTCGGCTTGTCCTCTGCACTCGGTCCGGGTGCATCCATGTTGCTACGCAGTTTGAATTGTTTTTGGGCTTTTTTTTCCCTTTCTTTTATGGTGCTTTTTCCCGCCGGACGCGTGGGATTTGCAGGCCTGTGACTGGTGTTCGCTGATTTCTGTACCGCGATTGGCCTCATCGCATGTTTTTTTGCGTTCGCGTTTCGCATTTTTCCGGCGTGACATTTGACGCGTTATCTGGTGACTATCACATGCTACCGCCTTGTTGTGAATTCCACGTTGACACGGGGTTCTTTTCCCGAGATAGCCTGCGATATTGAAAGTTGCGTTACTCTACTCTTGCGGTAGTTATCACACGTTCTTGTGAATATACCCCCTAGTGTAGCTGTCCATTGGCATGAGGCCAAGCACACCATTTCTCAACTACGATGTCAAATCATTGAATCAGTCAAGTTAAGTGAAGGGGTTGACAATCGGAAAAAACTCCTGCAATGTGAAGTTTTTTGGATCAATTTTTTAGAAACTCAAGCTCCGAAAGGACTTAATGACAGGGTGGATATGAGTTGTTTTCTATGAAGGTGTTGTCATCAGTCCTTCAATATGTATTTATGAATAACATGCCTTTCTGCAAAGTGTGTTCACCCAGGATCTACTTATTATGGGGATCACTTCTTGTCTATTTCTTTTTCCTCTTTTTTCTTATTTTGTCTTTCCTTTCACGTTTTTCATTCACTTTTTCATGACAATACTAACACAACCAGCTATTGGTGTTTCGAGTTTCAGCTGGATGCTCCTTTATCCTGTTATTAGTATTCCTCTTCTCTCCATTTTTTCTTTGATTTATCAGCACCACTCTTCATCAGCACTGTTCGACTTGCCCGTTTTCCATTTTTAGTTGCTTTTCCCTGGCATCATATCCTTTCCCTCCCGCCATCTTGTCGTTATGTTTAGTTCACATTATGGTGAATATTTCGCTTTCGCTGGTTTCCGTACTATTTCTTTCGAACATTGTTTAGCACACTTTCTTGCTATTTCGCTCTGCCTCTGGCACCACTTTATTCCCACATTGCATACCATTATGTTAACGTTCTCAGTTCCTCCTAACACCCCCACTCCGCAATAGCTTAACCGGCTATCTCGCAGTCCACTTTCTAGGTGCACTGTTGATCTATAGGCATGTTTATATCCGGCGCCTTCTTACAGCCAGCATTGCTGTTTGGAGTACACCGCGTTTGTTGCTTTCCGGTAAGATTAGGGCATTCCGCCACACGCCGCTTTCGCTTTCCTGATAGGTATTTTGTATGCTCCTAGTAATTGGGGTCTCCATTTACTTTTACTGCGCATATTCTTGATGTTTACGATAATGGCATCCCGCCTTTACATAAGGTGAGCCCCTGGTTACTTTCCTTTAATACACCCGCACCTTCATCTTTGAAGGAACTCGATTTTTCATCCTTTATTATTGTTGTTTTTAGATATTTCAGTTGTTAATCCACTTGACGATCATTCGGGTTACACCATCAGGAATAGAGGTGAGCGTTAGTTTACATTTCACTCTTGTCTATGACGTCCCACCGTCACAGACTCTTAACCCAGTTCTTCCTTTTTTCAGAAACTCTTTTCTCGCAACAGACGGGGTTACTTAGAGTCATTTCAAGGTGAGCCATTATTCTATGAGGTTTCGCCACACCAGACCCCTGGTTCTCTTCACTTCTTTTTGCCCTTTTTTCTTCATCAGATACCACTGTGAACGTTTATCTTCTAACATTAGGCTTTTCAGGCAGCTTTTAGAACCACCAGGTGTTGGGATCTTCTTTTCCCTTTCCTTTATCACTCACTATGTCTTTGCACAATACACATTTGGAGGCTTCTGTCTATTGACATTCATTTTTCTTTCAGCTGCTTTTACTCTTTTCGTAATAGTTTTTACAGCTGGGTTCATCTCACACTATCCTGATTACACACAAGGCATTCGTTGGGGATTGTATATTCTCCATGTAGATATGAACACATTTTACATTGTATACAATTTGCTTGATTACAGACCGGCCCCTGAGGAAGGGACCACAAAGTCCCGAAATGCATTGGGCTTGTCATCAGGGCTTGTCATCAATGGGAAGACAGCAGCAATTCCCATAGAATTCGGAATTAGAAATTTTCTGTTTTGTGTAAACCTTTGTTTGAACTGAAACTGTGCTTTATGTACAACATGTACTATCATTGATATTAAGTTAACATTAAGTGTAATATGTTTATTTAAGTTCACTAATTGATGTTGTAATCAATACAAAAACAAATGCAACGTACATTATGATCTTATGAGTTTATTCATTTTGGATTATTCATCATATTTGGTATAGAAATGTACAAAAAAAATTAGAACTTTAGGTTCGTAGTGAATTGTGCTCACCACAACCAGGACGTGGTTCCTGTTAGATTCTCACCTCCACTAAGTCCCACACAGTGGAATTGCTAAGAGGTCTTCGGAGGCCACATCCCCCCTTTCTCCACCGCTCTGCAAACGTGCCTCCTGGCACAGTACTGGTTGGGGGATGAAGTCCACTTTACTCCTGAGGGACTTTGGCGACAAAGTTGCCCTCCTGGTACCTCCTGTAAGTCCTATGCAGTGGAATTCCTGAGCGCTGGTTGGAGGCCCAGCCCCCTTTCTCCACCACTCTGCAAACGTGACTACCCGTTAAAGAAGCATTTGTACTGTAATAGGTCTCGCATTTGCAAGAGTTAGAGCTATTGGCGTTGTAAATCTAAAAGATTTTTACTAATGTTTTTTGGAGTGGAGTGGATGTACTTTGTGTGTAGTGGATTTATGTGGTATGTTGGGCAGTGAAATTATGTGGATAGAAAGTATGTGGTATTTAGTGTATAGGAATTATGTAGAGTGGGATTATGTGTTATGGAGAGTAATACCTTGGTATGGTAGTCTGTGTTGTGGAGTTGTAACCTCAGGTTTAGTCTGCCTCGTTTCCATAGAAGCTAAATTATGAACTCAATGAGACAAAAAAAAGAAGGAATCACTGAGGAGCACTTCTGGACCTAGTCAGAGGTCTGAGCAGGGCCACTGGAATTATGCAGCTGTTTGGCTGCACCGACTTTCGCACAATTATACATTTTCCGCATTAGCCACATAATCCATCATCTGCTGCCTAACCTGCAGATTTGAACAAAAAAAGCCTTGTTTCTAGCTCAAACGGCTCAAACGTTACCAAAAATGAAGCGACAAGTGTTACAGCGTGGTGGAAGGCCCTTTGAAAACCTAGAATGGTCACCTGTTACTTATTGCTAAATATGGGTGTTAAATTGGTACTAATGGTGTGCAAACCACTCTTGCTTCTTTTTGTGCCTCTCTTGCCACTTTCTGCATTTCTGTTGCTCCTTTCTGCAACTTTCTTTTTTTCTGCACTTCTTTTGCCTCTTTCTGCTAATCTCTTCCACTTTCTGTACCTCTCTTGCTTCTTTCTGCACCTCTCTTGCCTCTTTCTGCACCTCTGTTGCCTCTTTCTGTACCTCACTTGCTTCTTCCTGTACCCCTCTTGCCTTTTTCTGTACCCCTGTTCACTCTTTCTGCACCTCTCCTGCCTGTTTATGCACCTCTCTTGCCTCCTTCTACACTTCTCTTGCCTCTTTCTGCACCTCTGTTGTTTCTTTCTGCACTTATCTTACCTCTTTCTGCACCCCTCTTGCCTCTTTCTGTACCTCTGTTGCTTCCTTCTGCACTTCTCTTGCTTCTTTCTGCACCTCTGTTGATTCTTTCTGCACCCCTCTTGCTACTTTCTGCAACCATCTTCCCTCTGTCTGCACCTCTCTTGCCTCAGTCTGCCCACCTGTTCCCTGTTTCTGCACCCCTTTTGCCTGTTTCTGCAACTCTCTTTCCTCTTTCTGCAGTTCTCTTGCCTCCTTCTGTACCTCACGTGCCTCTTTCTGCAACTCTCTTGCCTCATTCTGCAGTTCTCTTGCCTCCTTCTGCACCTCTCTTGCCTCTTTAACACTTCTCTTGCCTGTTTCTGCACCTCTCTTGCCTCTTTCTGCACCTCTCCTGCCTCTTTCTGCACCTCACTTGCTTCATCTGCACCCCTTTTGCCTGTTTCTGTACCCCTCTTTCCTCTTTGTGCAACTCTCTTGCCTCTTTCTACACCTCTCTTCCCTCTTTCTGCACCACTCTTGCCTCTTTCTGTACCTCTGTTGCTTCTTTCTGCACCTCTATTGTCTCTTTCTGCACCCTTCATGCCTCTTTCAGCACCTCTGTTGCTTCTTTCTGCAGTTCTCTTCCTTCTTTCTGCACCCCTCCTGCCTCTTTCTGTACCCATCTTGCCTCTTTCTGCACCTCCCCTAACCCTTTCTGCACCCCTCTTGCCTCTTTTTGCACCTCTCTTGGTTCTTTCCCCACCTCTTTTGCTTCGTTCTACACTTCACTTACCTCTTTCTGTACCCCTCTTGCCTCTTTCTGCACCTCTGTTGGTTCTTTCTGCACTGCTCTTGCTTCTTTCTGCACCTCTGTTTCGAATTTCTGCATCCCTCTTGCCTTTTTCTGCACCCCTCTTCCCTCTTTCTGCACCTCTCTTGCCTCAGTCTGCCCACCTGTTTCCTCTTTCTGCACCCCTTTTGCCTGTTTCTGCAACTCTCTTGCCTCTTTCTGCAATTCTCTTGCCTCCTTCTGTACCTCACTTGCCTCTTTTTGTACCTCTGTTGGTTCTTTTGCACTGCTCTTGCTTCTTTCAGCGCCTCTCTTGCAAATTTCTGCACCCCTCTTGCCTCTTTCTCCACCCCTCTTACCTGTTTCTGCACCTCTCTTGCCTCTGTCTGCACCCCTGTTCCCTCTTTCTGTGCCTCTTTTGCCTGTTTCTGCAACTCTCTTGCCTCTTTCTGCAATTCTCTTGCCTCCTTCTGCACCTCTGTTGCTTCTTTCTGCACTTCTCTTGCCTGCCTCTTTCTGCACCCCTGTTGCTTCATTCTGCACTTTCCATGCTTCTTTCTGCACCTGTCTTGCTTCTTTCTGCACCCCTGTTGTCTCTTTCTGCACTCGTCTTCCCTCTTTCTGCACCTCTCTTGCCCCTTTCTGCATCTCACTTGCCTCTTTCTGCACTTCTCTTGCTTCTTTCTACACCTCTGTTGCTTCTTTCAGCAATTCTCTTTCCTCGTTCTGCACTTCTCTTGCCTGTTTCTGCACCTCTCTTGCCTCTTTCTGCACCCCTGTTGCCTCTTTCTGCACCCCTCTTCCCTCTTTGTGCAACTCTCTTGCCTCTTTCTACACCTCTCTTTCCTCTTTCTGCACCACTCTTGCCTCTTTCTGTACCTCTGTTGCTTCTTTCTGCACTTCTCTTGCCTGTTTCTGTACCCTTCATGCATCTTTCAGCACCTCTGTTGCTTCTTTCTGCACTTCTCTTCCTTCTTTTTGCACTGCTCTTGCCTCTTTCTGCACCCCTCTTGCCTCCTTCTGTACCTCTGTTGTTTCTTACTGCACTGCTCTTGCTTCTTTCTGCACCTCTCTTGCAAATTTCTGCACCCCTCTTGCCTCTTACGGCACCCCTCTTCTCTCTTTCTGCACCCCTGTTCCCTCTTTCTGCACCTCTTCTGCCTGTTTCTGCACCTCTGCTGCCTCTTTCTGAACTTCTCTTGCCTCTTTCTGCACCTCTTTTACTTCTTTCTGCACTTCTCTTGCCTCTTTCTGCACCCCTCTTGCCTCTTTCTGCCCCTCTTTTACTTCTTTCTGCACTTCTCTTGCCTCTTTCTGCACCCCTCTTGCCTCTTTCTGCACCTCTGTTGGTTCTTCCTGCACTGCTCTAGCTTCTTTCGGCACCTCTGTTGTTTCTTTCTGCACTTTTCTTGCTTCTTTCTACACCTCTCTTGCTTCTTTCTGCACCCCACTTGCCTCTTTCTACACCATTCTTCCCTCTTTGTGCACCTCTCTTGCCTCTTTCTGCACCTCTCTTGCCTCTTTCTGCACCCCTCTTGCCTCCTTCTGCACCTCTGTTGTTTTTTACTGCACTGCTCTTGCTTCTTTCTGCACCTCTCTTGCAAATTTCTGCACCCCTCTTGCCTCTTACGGCACCCCTCGTCTCTCTTTCTGCACCCCTGTTCCCTCTTTCTGCACCTCTTCTGCCTGTTTCTGCACCTCTGCTGCCTCTTTCTGAACTTCTCTTGCCTCTTTCTGCACCTCTTTTATTTCTTTCTGCACTTCTCTTGCCTCTTTCTGCACCCCTCTTGCCTCTTTCTGCACCTCTGTTGGTTCTTCCTGCACTGCTCTTGCTTCTTTCGGCACCTCTGTTGTTTCTTTCTGCAATTCTCTTGCCTCCTTCTGTACCTCACTTGCCTCTTTTTGTACCTCTGTTGGTTCTTTTGCACTGCTCTTGCTTCTTTCAGTGCCTCTCTTGCAAATTTCTGCACCCCTCTTGCCTCTTTCTCCACCCCTCTTACCTGTTTCTGCACCTCTCTTGCCTCTGTCTGCACCCCTGTTCCCTCTTTCTGTACCTCTTTTGCCTGTTTCTGCAACTCTCTTGCCTCTTTCTGCAATTCTCTTGCCTCCTTCTGCACCTCTGTTGCTTCTTTCTGCACTTCTCTTGCCTGCCTCTTTCTGCACCCCTGTTGCTTCATTCTGCACTTCCCATGCTTCTTTCTGCACCTGTCTTGCTTCTTTCTGCACCCCTGTTGTCTCTTTCTGCACTCATCTTCCCTCTTTCTGCACCTCTCTTGCTGCTTTCTGCATCTCACTTGCCTCTTTCTGCACTTCTCTTGCTTCTTTCTACACCTCTGTTGCTTCTTTCAGCAATTCTCTTGCCTCTTTCTGCACTTCTCTTGCCTGTTTCTGCACCTCTCTTGCCTCTTTCTACACCTCTCTTGCCTCTTTCTGTACCTCACTTGCTTCTTTCTGCACCCCTGTTGCCTCTTTCTGCACCCCTCTTCCCTCTTTGTGCAACTCTCTTGCCTCTTTCTACACCTCTCTTTCCTCTTTCTGTACCTCTGTTGCTTCTTTCTGCACTTCTCTTGCCTCTTTCTGCACCCTTCATGCATCTTTCAGCACCTCTGTTGCTTCTTTCTGCACTTCTCTTCCTTCTTTTTGCACTGCTCTTGCCTCTTTCTGCACCCCTCTTGCCTCCTTCTGTACTTCTGTTGTTTCTTACTGCACTGCTCTTGCTTCTTTCTGCACCTCTCTTGCAAATTTCTGCACCCCTCTTGCCTCTTTCGGCACCCCTCTTCTCTCTTTCTGCACCCCTGTTCCCTCTTTCTGCACCTCTTCTGCCTGTTTCTGCACCTCTGCTGCCTCTTTCTGAACTTCTCTTGCCTCTTTCTGCACCTCTTTTATTTCTTTCTGCACTTCTCTTGCCTCTTTCTGCACCCCTCTTGCCTCTTTCTGCACCTCTGTTGGTTCTTCCTGCACTGCTCTTGCTTCTTTCTGCACCTCTGTTGTTTCTTTCTGCACTTTTCTTGCTTCTTTCTACACCTCTCTTGCTTCTTTCTGCACCCCACTTGCCTCTTTCTACACCATTCTTCCCTCTTTGTGCACCTCTCTTGCCTCTTTCTGCACCTCTCTTGCCTCTTTCTGCACCCCTCTTGCCTCTTTCCGCATCTCTTTTGCTTGTTGCTGCTCATCTTTTGCCTCTTTCTATACCCCTCTTGCCTCCTTCTGCACCTCTGTTGTTTTTTACTGCACTGCTCTTGCTTCTTTCTGCACCTCTCTTCAAATTTCTGCACCCCTCTTGCCTCTTACGGCACCCCTCGTCTCTCTTTCTGCACCCCTGTTCCCTCTTTCTGCACCTCTTCTGCCTGTTTCTGCACCTCTGCTGCCTCTTTCTGAACTTCTCTTGTCTCTTTCTGCACCTCTGTTGCTTCTTTCTGCACTTCTCTTGCCTCTTTCTGCAACCCTCTTCCCTCTTGCTGCACCTCTGTTGCTTCTTTCTGTACTTCTCTTGCCTCTTTCTGCACCTCTCTTGCCTCTTTCTGCAGACACAGGGATACTTTTAAACTGACCTCAGGCTCAGCAGTGCACACATGCAAGTGCAGAAAAGGGCTGCTGGCCTCTAAACTGCTATGCCCTATTATTTGCTAGGGACTTAGATGAAATTTTAATCCTCCTGCCCTATTGTGTACTAGGGCCTTACAAGGGAGGTCATGCCAATCACAGGGGTACCCCAACCCATAGTGTACCCTAGTGTATGTAGGTGTTTTCACTGTATTCTAAGTGTCTTTCAGCATAGCACTGGCTCTGGGCCTGGTTAGGCAGAGCCCAGGGTCTGTCAGAGTCAGTTACCACCAGTACCAGTCAGCAAAAAGTTGGGGGGTGCCCAGGGCACAGGATGACTTTGCAACAAGGCCTCTTTCTGCCCCTCTGTTGGTTCTCTCTGCATATCTCTTGCTTCTTTCTGCACCTTTCTTCCTCTTTCTGGACTTCTGTTTCCTCTTTCTGCATTTCTCTTGCTTCTTTCTGTGCCTTTCTTCCTCTTTCTGCACATGTCCTACCTCTGTAGGCATAGTTAGAAATTAGCATTTAAAAAACCTTAGAAATTCACTGAAAAAAACACAGGTTTCAGGGACATTATAGTTAGAAATTTTCATTTAAAAAACCTTAGAAATTCAGTGAAAAAGCCACAGGTTTCAGGGACATTATAGTTAGTTGGACATTTCACTGGTACAAAACCAGAGAAATGCGGCTGTTATAGTTAGTTGA
Source organism: Calotriton arnoldi (assembly GCA_963921515.1). Lineage (NCBI taxonomy): Eukaryota > Metazoa > Chordata > Amphibia > Caudata > Salamandridae > Calotriton > Calotriton arnoldi. Next base: position 1,006,471 of record CAWUFW010004701.1, read on the forward strand.
GCTAACTATAACTCGTGCCCCGCAATACACTGCTGATGACGTCACATATTACATCATTCATGACATGGTCAGTGACATCACTGATGACATCTCAAATGACATGAATTCCTAGACGTCAATCTGTACATCGCCAATGGCTCTTTGCATTCTAAGCTCCATCGGAAGCTTACCGCAGGTAACTCTACACTGCACGCCTCCAGCTTTCACCCTAGGCACCTCATAACCAGCATTCCATATGGGGAAATGTTACGCTTAGCCAGAATTTGAAGCACCCAAGAAGATCGCTTTGAGTGCCAGGGGGAAGCAGCGAAGAGATTCAGGGCACGGGGTTATTCAGCGGCTGTCATACGGAAAGCCATTGACAGAGCCAATGCCATCCCTAGGGAGGAACTGCTAGTGGTCCCATCCACACCAGAGGTTACTAATGCAGCCAACATACTCAGTGAACCTAATAGCCCAGTCACCCCGAGGTTGATCATAACGCACAACACTGAGGACAGAGCCATTAGGGCTGTAATCAACAAGAACTGGGGTATTATTAGATCAGACCCCGTATTAGGACCTGCAGTAGCCCACAAACCTGACATCACTTACAGAAGAGCTTTTTCCATGAGGGATGCACTAGTCAGAAACAGCCCAGAGATCGCAACATATCAGAATTGGCTAGCGGACAGAAAGGGTCTTGTCAAATGCCAGAGTTGCAGGGCATGTAAATTTGGCAAGAACATCACAAAGGTAGACTCAGCCTTTAGACACGCGCCACTCACTATCAAGCACAGACTCACTTGCAGAACTGACTTTGCGGTTTACATGTTAGAATGTAACTGCGGACTGCGCTACATCGGGAGCACCAAATTGCAAGTGCACCCGCGCATTCTCCAGCACCTCAGAGCAATAGTTAACAATGACCCAGCCTACCCCGTAGCTAGGCATTTTAAGGACGTGCATAATAACAATCTAGAGCACCTCCGCTATTCAGTCATTGATTGTGTCCCACCACTCAGACGGGGTGGTAACAGGGAGAAGCTTTTGAGGCAGTTGGAGAGTAGATACATTCTGCAATTCAATACCAAGTCGCCCGCTGGGCTCAACACCATGGAGGATCTGCACCACTTCCTATAGCGTAACATGGCATTCACATCCTTAGTGAGCATACCATCGCTTTACAGCTGTATATCTATGTTATCACCTGTATATATTTCACTTTTTACATCTGCTGTTTATATTCCACTATTAGGCTCTGCCCGTGCACCCACTGTATTTACATGTAGTTGGGATTCCTGTCATTTATGCTATGTGCGACCACAAAGACATTACCCAGTATTCATACTGTCATTTTATTTGTCTAAATTTTGTTTTTCAAACATAGGCACTGCAGGCTTGTAACCTATGCTGAACAGCAACTAACGTACATATAGCATGACTGCGTATGAATATGAATTAGATTGTTACTTTTTCTCAATACGCTGTGTTATACACCCACTGCTGCTTTAGTCATATTTTGTTCAAGCACGGACAGTCTTTGGAATATTTCTTGCGCTTGCGCATACATCTTTTCCTCAGTACATTCTTTGCATTTTTATGTCACTTAAATGCTCTTGAGGAGGCACAAACACCACACTTTAGTAACTTTACTTATTTTTGCACTCACGCTTTCCTCAACATGTATATACACGCCCATGTGCACATTTCACCCTCACTCACACTTAACTTTTTGTTATATTTAGTGGCAGTTTCGAGATACATTGCATTTATGCAGTTATTTCATTTGTATCTTTATTTGCACCAAAGCTTTACTTGGACATTTCCACATTAGCTTTGGTTTTACACACATCGCTAGCATTTAGTGCTGCTTGTGGCGCACCGTGAACATAATACCACTGACACACACATTGTTTGGGCATGACTCAACTTCGTACTATGAGCTGTTGGGAAACTTCAGCATGTTTTCTTAACAGAGACATGCTTCCCGTCTTAATGTGCACCGCGTCTAGACGCGTTAGTTGTTATAGTTAGGACCTATTATCCATAGGAAATCCAGGACATTCTATTTGAAATAACGTTGGCGCCGGTTGACGAATCTTCGCGAAAGCTTCCAACTTGTTGGGGTGCTCCGCTCCGCTCCTACCCTGAAAGTCTTGGGGTGATATGTCAAGCGGGGGCCGAGAAAAAAGGGGGTCCCAAAACGCTTTTTCCCCATTCATTTTCCATAGGAACCTTTAGTCGCAGCTACAGCCCGAACTGCTGAACGGAATTACACCAAATTTGGCAAAGAGGTAGCCCTTGGTTCAGACTGGTGCCTTTTGCTAATATGGTGTAAATCCGTTCAGTAGTTCCTGAGAAATTCAGAAGTAAAATCACATATATATCTATGGCCGCGTCGGATCCGCGTACCGTCAGCGCACCCTGCACGCACCGTCCCGATCACGAGCTGCAATGTAATTGTAGTTGTTCCACAGGCGTTTTTTATTTATCTTTAGAAACGCGCCGAGAGCAGTAATTTACTGACTCGCTTAGTGTAGGGATTTTAACTTGTGTTTAAGATGTATTAGCACACGGTAATTGTTTCTCAAACTGCTCACAATTTGGCATTCTTTCCGCTGCTTTGTGTACTTACACGCTCGGATGATTGCATCTGGGGACGCCATTGGCACCGATTTCAGCTTCCAGGATACATATGCGGGAGGACTGGGGCAATCACTGGCTTTAGCAGACAGGCAGCTAATATATAGTCTGCTTACACTTGCGGTACTCACTGGAGTAAAACATGATGTCACACATGTGCTTTACTGCATTTTGCCCACAGACATACGCTGCAAAACTCCTCAGTCACCACCATGAACATAGTAGAAATACTGCCACTAACACACTTGTATAAATACCACCCTTTAGCAGGTCACCTGGGCCAGAACAAGACTTGGGACAGAATTGTCCCTCACTTTCACTGGCCCCACATGTCTGAAGACACCAAGGAGTTTTGTCGCTCCTGTGTAACCTGCCAAGCCAGTGGCAAGGCAGGTGGCACTACAAAGGCCCCCCTGATACCACTACCTGTGGTGGGGGTTCCCTTTGAAAAGGTGGGGATTGACATTGTTGGTCCCATGGATCCCCAAACAGCATCTGGGCACAGATTTATCCTGGTGGTGGTGGACCATGCCACCAGGTACCCAGAGGCTATTCCCCTTAGGCCCACTACAGCACCAGTGTCGATTGCTGGGGTGTCGGCGACCGGATTGGACCCAACAAGCCTTGGCAACGGCAAGTCACAGGGAAACAGAGGAAGGACGTTGATGCAGACCAGCAAGGTCTGAGGGACTCACCCAGCAAGGGTAAGTCAGGGCCCGTCTGGAGCAAGCAGGAAAGCCCAAGCAGAAGAAGAGTTGCCTTCGGGAGGGCCCACTAGCCAACGGACTAGCGACCGCAAAGGAGCCTCGAGTGGACGCACATGGAGCTGGCACACAGGACACTCGTGGAGTGGAGGCCGGTGATCTTCAGTGCAGTTGGTGCTGGAGGCGGGGGCTACTCGGAGCCCAAAGCACAACTTCGTGGGAGACCAGGAAGAGGATGCACTTGCAAAAGTTCTCGGTGTCCAGGGGTCACGGTTCCACGTTACCCACGACAGCTACGGGCCTCAGCTTCGCTGGGGACTCAGGGCAGCCTCAGGGAAGTCTGGAAATCCACCTCTGGTGTTGCAAAGACTTCGGCGTCCAGCGGTAGCTTCAGCGATGCAGACCGGACAATTGTGTCTTAGGTGCCTGCCAAGCAGGGGAGTCACTCCTTGACCCCAAGGGAGATTCTTCAGTCCTCTAATCTTGAAGTAGAGCGTCGAAGGTCCAGATTTCAGTGTCAGAGTTTCATCCAGGGTAATCTAAAGTCCTAAGGACTGGGGTCCCATACTTATACCAAGTTAGGGGGTTGGACATACTCTGGGGACCCACCTATGGGCGGGTCAGGGCAGAGGGGTGGTTACACCCATTTCCCTTTGTCCAGTTGCGCGCTAGAGCAGGGGCTGGAAGCCCCTGAACCGGTTTGAACTGGGGTATGCACAGGGACACCAAATGTGCCCCCAGTGCAGGACTTCAAAGCACCAGAGAGTGCTCCCGCCCAGCCCCAATACACATTATCCTGCCTGGGGAGGTGGTTACACCTCCCTTGGACAGGAAACCTATTGTCCAGGCCTCCCCTGCCGGAGTTTCAGTCAGCAGCAGGAGGCCAGACCCGTGTCTGTGGCAGTGGCATCCATTTTGTGATGCGAGGGCTCTGTAAAGAAGTTACCGGATAGGCCGTTGTGTACATGTCTTTCCCTCTAGAAGGGTGGAATGCTACCCCCGCTGCCAGAACTGGCGGGGGGGGTAGTATTCCAAGATGTTTGACACCAAACACGACATGTTTCCGTGCAGCCATCCCAAAGTTAGCATTTAATGCGAGGTTATAATGCACTTAAGAGTATATGGTCAGGCTGCACTACAAACAGCATCAGAGAAGGGTCTCCGAACACTGCAGAGGGGCTCTGCTCATGCAGGGGCACCCTCTCACATAAGAACCAAGCACTCTGCCTTCAGGATTGATAAGGCCTGCCATAGGAGTGACTTATAGGTTTATATGTGTGCATATAGGTAGTGATATAGGTAACCCATATCACAGTAAGGGGTGCATGCACCACCTTACCCAGGCTGAAGTAGCAGACCTGTGGTGTCATTTTGGCTGGCCTTCCAGGGGTGGCATAATACATGCTTCCGCCCCTGTTAGGCCTCTGGGGTACCTATGCCCTGGGTACATAGTATACCATATACTAGGGACTTATAAGGGCACTCCAGATTCCAATCAGAGATGTACCTAAGGTACATGGAAACCATTTTAGAGAGGAAGCAGCTAGGCTGGGGTTCTGATTAGCAGGGCCCCAGCCAGACTAAAGTAAAAAAACAGTGAAGCATCAGCAAAAAGTGGGGGTACCCATGTGAAGCAGATCCTACTCTCCTACACACAGCTACAATCCCCTGAGCACTACTGATGTAGTCCAGCCATCTCCTTGGCACTACCCATGCACTCCTCCAATCACCCAGCCAGTTCCATGTCCTTATCTAATCACTGCGCTAAAACACAAGCACTTATAAATTCACCATGCACTCTCCTTGCAGTACTCTAATCATCCAGTCACTACCCATGTACTCATGCAATGACCCAGGCACTACCACATGCACTGCTACAATCCCCTGAGCACTACTGATGCAGTCCAGCCATCTCCTTGTCACTACCCATGCACTCTTCCAATCACCCAGCCAGTTCCATGTCCTTATCTAATCACTGCGCCAAAACACAAGCACTTATAAAATCACCATGAACTCTCCTTGCAGTACTCTAATCATCCAGTCAGTACCCATGTACTCATGCAATGACCCAGGCACTAACACATGCACTGCTACAATCCCCTGAGCACTACTGATGCAGTCCAGCCATCTCCTTGTCACTACCCATGCACTCCTCCAATCAACCAGCCAGTTCCATGTCCTTATCTAATCACTGCGCCAAAACACAAACACTTATAAATTCACCATGCACTCTCCTTGCAGTACTCTAATCATCCAGTCACTACCCATGTACTCATTCAATGACCCAGGTACTAACACATGCACTGCTACAATCCCTTGAGCACTACTGATGCAGTCCAGCCATCTCCCTGTCACTACCCATGCACTCCTCCAATCACCCAGCGAGCACCATGTACTTATCCAATCACTGCCCCAAAACACAAGCACTTATAAATTCACCATGCACTCTCCTTGCAGTACTGTAATCATCCAGTCACTACCCATGTACTTATGCAATGACCCAGGCACTAACACATGCACTGCTATAATCCCCTGAGCACTACTGATGCAGTCCAGCCATCTCCTTGTCACTACCCATGCACTCCTCCAATCACCCAGCCAGTTCCATGTCCTTATCTAATCACTGCGCCAAAACACAAGCACTTATAAATTCACCATGCACTCTCCTTGCAGTACTCTAATCATCCATTCAGTATCCATGTACTCATGCAATGACCCAGGCACTAACACATGCACTGCTACCATCCCCTGAGCACTACTGGTGCAGTCCAGCCATCTCCTTGTCACTACCCATGCACTCCCCCAATCACCCAGCCAGTTCCATGTCCTTATCTAATCACTGCACCAAAACACAAGCACTTATAAATTCACCATGCACTCTCCTTGCAGTTCTCTAATCATCCAGTCACTACCCATGTACTCATGCAATGACCCAGGCACTAACACATGCACTGCTACAATCCCCTGAGTACTACTGATGCAGTCCAGCCATCTCCTTGTCACTACCCATGCACTCCTCCAATAACCCAGCCAGTTCCATGTCCTTATCTAATCACTGCGCCAAAACACAAGCACTTATAAATTCACCATGCACTCTCCTTGCAGTACTCTAATCATCCAGTCACTACCCATGTACTCATGCAATGACCCAGGTACTAACACATGCACTGCTACAATCCCCTGAGCACTACTGATGTAGTCCAGCCATCTCCTTGTCACTACCCATGCACTCCTCCAATCACCCAGCCAGTTCCATGTCCTTATCTAATCACTGCGCTAAAACACAAGCACTTATAAATTCACCATGCACTCTCCTTGCAGTACTCTAATCATCCAGTCAGTACCCATGTACTTATGCAATGACCCAGGCACTAACACATGCACTGCTACAATCCCCTGAGCACTACTGATACAGTCCAGCCATCTCCTTGTCACTACCCATGCACTCCTCCAATCACCCAGCCAGTTCCATGTACTTATCCAATCACTCTGCCAAAACCCAAGCACTTATAAATTCACCATGCACTCTCCTTGCAGTACTCTAATCATCCAGTCACTACCCATGTATTCATGCAATGGCCCAGGCACTAACACATGCACTGCTACAATCCCCTGAGCACTACTGATGCAGTCCAGCCATCGCCCTGTCACTACCCATGCACTCCTCCAATCACCCAGCGAGCACCATGTACTTATCCAATCACTCCGCCAAAACCCAAGCACTTATAAATTCACCATGCACTCTCCTTGCAGTACTCTAATCATCCAGTCAGTACCCATGTACTCATGCAATGACATAGGCACTAACACATGCACTGCTACAATCCCCTGAGCACTACTGATGCAGTCCAGCCATCTCCTTGTCACTACCCATGCACTCCTCCAATCAACCAGCCAGTTCCATGTCCTTATCTAATCACTGCGCCAAAACACAAACACTTATAAATTCACCATGCACTCTCCTTGCAGTACTCTAATCATCCAGTCACTACCCATGTACTCATTCAATGACCCAGGTACTAACACATGCACTGCTACAATCCCTTGAGCACTACTGATGCAGTCCAGCCATCTCCCTGTCACTACCCATGCACTCCTCCAATCACCCAGCGAGCACCATGTACTTATCCAATCACTGCCCCAAAACACAAGCACTTATAAATTCACCATGCACTCTCCTTGCAGTACTGTAATCATCCAGTCACTACCCATGTACTTATGCAATGACCCAGGCACTAACACATGCACTGCTATAATCCCCTGAGCACTACTGATGCAGTCCAGCCATCTCCTTGTCACTACCCATGCACTCCTCCAATCACCCAGCCAGTTCCATGTCCTTATCTAATCACTGCGCCAAAACACAAGCACTTATAAATTCACCATGCACTCTCCTTGCAGTACTCTAATCATCCATTCAGTATCCATGTACTCATGCAATGACCCAGGCACTAACACATGCACTGCTACAATCCCCTGAGCACTACTGATGCAGTCCAGCCATCTCCTTGTCACTACCCATGCACTCCCCCAATCACCCAGCCAGTTCCATGTCCTTATCTAATCACTGCACCAAAACACAAGCACTTATAAATTCACCATGCACTCTCCTTGCAGTTCTCTAATCATCCAGTCACTACCCATGTACTCATGCAATGACCCAGGCACTAACACATGCACTGCTACAATCCCCTGAGTACTACTGATGCAGTCCAGCCATCTCCTTGTCACTACCCATGCACTCCTCCAATAACCCAGCCAGTTCCATGTCCTTATCTAATCACTGCGCCAAAACACAAGCACTTATAAATTCACCATGCACTCTCCTTGCAGTACTCTAATCATCCAGTCACTACCCATGTACTCATGCAATGACCCAGGTACTAACACATGCACTGCTACAATCCCCTGAGCACTACTGATGTAGTCCAGCCATCTCCTTGTCACTACCCATGCACTCCTCCAATCACCCAGCCAGTTCCATGTCCTTATCTAATCACTGCGCTAAAACACAAGCACTTATAAATTCACCATGCACTCTCCTTGCAGTACTCTAATCATCCAGTCAGTACCCATGTACTTATGCAATGACCCAGGCACTAACACATGCACTGCTACAATCCCCTGAGCACTACTGATACAGTCCAGCCATCTCCTTGTCACTACCCATGCACTCCTCCAATCACCCAGCCAGTTCCATGTACTTATCCAATCACTCTGCCAAAACCCAAGCACTTATAAATTCACCATGCACTCTCCTTGCAGTACTCTAATCATCCAGTCACTACCCATGTATTCATGCAATGGCCCAGGCACTAACACATGCACTGCTACAATCCCCTGAGCACTACTGATGCAGTCCAGCCATCGCCCTGTCACTACCCATGCACTCCTCCAATCACCCAGCGAGCACCATGTACTTATCCAATCACTCCGCCAAAACCCAAGCACTTATAAATTCACCATGCACTCTCCTTGCAGTACTCTAATCATCCAGTCAGTACCCATGTACTCATGCAATGACCCAGGCACTAACACATGCACTGCTACAATCACATGAGCACTACTCATGCAGTCCAGCCATCTCCTTGTCACTACCCATGCACTCCTCCAATCACCCAGCCAGTTCCATGCCCTTATCTAATCACTGCGCCAAAACACAAGCACTTATAAATTCACCATGCACTCTCCTTGCAGTACTCTAATCATCCAGTCAGTACCCATGTACTCATGCAATGACCCAGGTACTAACACATGCACTGCTACAATCCCCTGAGCACTACTGATACAGTCCAGCCATCTCCTTGTCACTACCCATGCACTCCTCCAATCACCCAGCCAGTTCCATGTACTTATCCAATCACTCCGCCAAAACACAAGCACTTATAAATTCACCATGCACTCTCCTTGCAGCAGTCTAATCATCCAGTCACTACCCATGTACTCATGCAATGGCCCAGGCACTAACACATGCACTGCTACAATCCCCTGAGCACTACTGATGCAGTCCAGCCATCGCCCTGTCACTACCCATGCACTCCTCCAATCACCCAGCGAGCACCATGTACTTATCCAATCACTCCGCCAAAACCCAAGCACTTATAAATTCACCATGCACTCTCCTTGCAGTACTCTAATCATCCAGTCACTACCCATGTACTCATGCAATGGCCCAGGCACTAACACATGCACTGCTACAATCCCCTGAGCACTACTCATGCAGTCCAGCCATCTCCTTGTCACTACCCATGCACTCCTCCAATCACCCAGCCAGTTCCATGCCCTTAGCTAATCACTGCGCCAAAACACAAGCACTTATAAATTCACCATGCACTCTCCTTGTAGTACTCTAATCATCCAGTCAGTACCCATGTACTCATGCAATGACCCAGGCACTAACACATGCACTGCTACAATCCCCTGAGCACTACTGATGCAGTCCAGCCATCTCCTTGTCACTACCCATGCACTCCTCCAATCACCCAGCCAGTTCCATGTCCTTATCTAATCACTGCGCCAAAACACAAGAACTTATAAATTCACCATGCACTGTCCTTGCAGCACTCTGATCATCCAGTCACTACCCATGTACTCATCCAATGACCCAGGCACTAACACATGCACTGCTGCAATCCCCTGAGCACTACTGATACAGTCCAGCCATCTCCTTGTCACTACCCATGCACTCCTCCAATCACCCAGCCAGCACCATGTACTTATCCAATCACTCCGCCAAAACCCAAGCACTTATAAATTCACCATGCACTCTCCTTGCAGTACTCTAATTATCCAGTCAGTACCCATGTACTCATGCAATGACTGTGAGAAGTTGGCCTGGTATATGCTGTCCACTAATTATAGTGGGCACCTTGCACCAGTCCAAACAACCCCTTATTGGAGATAGGTTAAAGATAACCTTTATTGAAAGCTATCCTAGTGGTAGCTATGGAGAGCAGTCTTCAGGCTAAGTCTTGAAGGAATGTAAAGCAGCTTGTTTTACCAGTCTATTATCTCTTGAGTGACCAAATGAAAGAGGCCCACACCAGGTATATATATAAAATATATGTATTTAGTCTTAAACACACCCCTCTAGTCTCTTTATGAGGCTAGAGTTCGAAGTACATACTTTACAAGTCAAATATCAACAGTAATAGCACAAATACACGTTTGACCCCTAGGGGCGTACCAAACCATATACTAAAATAGTGGTATAAGAACCACGACTGAGCTAGACACAAGGCCTAGAGCCTATAGAAGTGCTTGGACCACAAGGAACCACCCCAAGGTAGTGACACAGGGGACCCACGGGACGCGTGCAGTGTGAGAACACAGCCGCGAATCGCCGTTAACTTCTATGGGGAATGTCGCGGTTTGTATTTTAAAAGGAAAGGACACTTAGAGGAGGACTTGGAGCAAATCCCTTTAGAACTAGGCAGTTCTAGAGTCAATACCCACGGGAGCACCGGAGTACTCGAGTTACCTCACCCAGGGAAGCCGGTGCATAGGTGTCTTTTGTCGTCGGGTTTCGTCGTCGTTTTCAATGGCGATCTGCTGCAGCAGGCTGCTGGCGGCCAAGTCGAAAGTGTCCGGGTGGATCCAAGGGTGGATCAAAGATCTGAAGAACCTGAAAGCAGAGGGGACAGAGTCTGGGTCACTAGCCAGTGACCAGGAAGGCGATGAGCAGATGCCCACCGATGTCGGGTGCTTCAGGTAGGTTGACGGTCGTCTTGACTCTTCAGCCACGAGGTCTAGGAGGTGTCGCCGATGACCAGGAGCTGGATTCGAGCTGCCGCACGACGTCTGTCGATTGCTGAGGTGTTGGCGACTGGATTGGACCCAACAAGCCTTGGCAACGGCAAGTCACAGGGAAACAGAGAAAGGACATTGATGCAGACCAGCAAGGTCTGAGGGACTCACCCAGCAAGGGTAAGTCAGGGAACGTCTTGAGCAACCAGGAAAGCCCAAGCAGAAGAAGATTTGCCTTCGGGAGGGCCCACTAGCCAACGGACTAGCGACTGCAAAGGAGCCTCAAGTGGACACACGTGGAGCTGGCTCACAGGACACTCGTGGAGTGGAGGCCAGTGATCTTCGGTGCAGTCGGTGCTGGAGGCGGGAGCTACTCGGAGCCCAAAGCACAACTTCGTGGGAGACCAGGAAGAGGATGCACTTGCAAAAGTTCTCGGTGTCCAGGGGTCACGGTTGCACGTTACCCACGACAGCTACGGGCCTCAGCTTCACTGGGGACTCAGGGCAGCCTCGGCGAAGTCTGGAAATCTATGTCTGGTGTTGCAAAGACTTCGGCGTCCGGCGGGAGCTTCAGCGATGCAGACCAGACAATTGCTTCTTAGGTGCCTGCCAAGCAGGGGAGTCACTCCTTGACCCCAAGGGAGATTCTTCAGTCCTCTAATCTTAAAGTAGAGCGTCGAAGGTCCAGGATTCGGCTTCAGAGTTTCATCCAGGGTAATCTAAAGTCCTAAGGACTGGGGTCCCATACTTATACCAAGTTAGGGGGTTGGACATACTCTGGGGACCCACCTATGGGAGGGTCAGGGAAGAGAGGTGGTTACACCCATTCCCTTTGTCCAGTTTCACACCAGAGCAGGGGCTGGAAGCCCCTGAACCGGTTTGAACTGGTGTATGCACAGGGACACCAAATGTGCCCCCAGTGCAGGACTTCAAAGCACCAGAGAGTGCTCCCGCCCAGCCCCAATACACATTATCCTGTCTGGGGAGGTGGTTACACCTCCCTTGGACAGGAAACCTATTGTCAAGGCCTCCCCTGCCGGAGTTTCAGTCAGCAGCAGGAGGCCAGACCCGTGTCTGTGGCAGTGGCATCCATTTTGTGATGCCAGGGCTCTGTAAAGAAGTTACCGGGTAGGCCGGTGTGTACATGTCTCTCCCTCTGGAAGGGTGGAATGCTACCCCCACCACAAGAACTGGCGGGGGTAGTATTCCAAGATGTTTGACACCAAACACGACATGTTTCCGTGCAGCCATCCCAAAGTTAGCATTTAACGCAAGGTTATAATGCACTTAAGAGTATATGGTCAGGCTGCACTACAAACAGCATCAGAGAAGGGTCTCCGAACACTGCAGAGGGGCTCTGCTCATGCAGGGGCACCCTCTCACATAAGAACCAAGCACTCTGCCTTCAGGATTGATAAGGCCTGCCATAGGAGTGACTTATAGGTTTATATGTGTGTATATATGTAGTGATATAGGTAACCTATATCACAGTAAGGGGTGCATGCACCACCTTACCCAGGCTGCAGTAGCAGACCTGTGGTGTCATTTTGGATGGCCTTCCAGGGGTGGCATAATACATGCTTCAGCCCCTGGCAGGCCTCTGGGGTACCTATGCCCTGGGTACATAGTATACCATATACTAGGGACTTATAAGGGCACTCCAGATTCCAATCAGAGATGTACCTAAGGTACATGGAAACCATTTTAGAGAGGAAGCAGCTAGGCTGGGGTCCTGATTAGCAGGGCCCCAGCCAGACTAAAGTCGAAAAACAGTGAAGCATCAGCAAAAAGTGGGGGGTACCCATGTGAAGCAGATCCTACTCTCCTACACAACCCCCCCCCCCAAACGTAGGGACATTAAACTAACCTTGTCCAGTTGAGACTTCATGTTCTAAGTGGAAGTACCTAGAGAGTCCATCTGCATTGGCATGGTTACTCCCAGGTCTATGTTCCACTGTAAAGTCCATCCCCTGTAGGGAAATGGACCACCTAAGCAGTTTGGGGTTTTCACCCTTCATTTGTTTTAGCCATAAGAGGGGCTTATGGTCTGTTTGAACAAGAAAGTGAGTACCAAACAAGTATGGCCTCAACTTCTTCAGAGCCCAGACCACAGCAAAGGCCTCCCTCTCAATGGCTGACCAACGTTTCTCTCTAGGGGTCAGCCTTCTGCTAATAAAAGCTACTGGCTGATCCTGACCTTCTTCATTCAATTGTGACAGTACAGCCCCTACCCCCAATTCAGATGCATCTGTTTGGACAATGAACTTCTTGGAGTAATCAGGACTCTGTAGAATGGGAGCAGTGCACATGGCCTGCTTCAGGTCATCAAATGCCTTTTGACAGCTAACTGTCCACTGAACCTTTTTGGGCATTTTCTTGGAAGTTAAGTCATTCAGGGGTGTCACTATTGATCCATACCCCTTGACAAATCTCCTATAGTACCCAGTCAGGCCTAAAAAGGCTCTCACCTGAGTCTGGGTAGTTGAAGCAGTCCAGTCCATGATGGTCTGGATCTTGCTCTGCAATGGTTGAACCTGGCCTCCACCCACAAGGTGGCCCTGGTACACAACCTGACTCTGCCCTATCTGGCACTTTGTGGCCTTGATAGTTAGGACTGCTTTCTGCAGGGCCTGCAAAACATTTCTGAGGTGGACCAGGTGATCCTCCCAGGTGGAGCTAAAGACAGCAATATCATCTAGATATGCTGCACTATAGGCTTCCAGACCTGTAAGGACTGTGTTCACCAACCTCTGAAAAGTGGCAGGTGCATTCTTCAAACCAAAGGGCATTACCACAAATTGATAATGCCCACTAGGGGTTGAGAATGCTGTTTTTGGCTTTGCATCATCAGCTAGCCTGATCTGCCAGTAGCCAGCTGTTAGGTCAAATGTGCTTAGATACTTGGCTGATGCCAAAGTGTCTATTAGCTCATCTGCCCTGGGTATTGGATGGGCATCAGTCCTAGTGACTGCATTGAGACCCCTGTAGTCCACACAAAACCTCATCTCTCTTTTCCCACCACTGGTGTGAGGTTTTGGCACAAGGACCACTGGACTAGCCCAAGGGCTATCTGAGGGTTCAATAACTCCCAAAACCAACATCTTCTGGACTTCTGTCCTGATACAGTCCCTGACATGGTCAGGTTGCCTATAAATCTTATTTTTAATAGGCAGACTGTCCCCAGTGTCCACTTCATGAGTGCACCAGGTGGTCTGACTTGGTGTCAGAGAGAACATATGCCTGAACTGATTGAGCACCTGTCTGCAATCAGTTTGCTGCTGGGCAGTGAGGCTGCCTGCCAAGGCTACACCATCCACTGACCCATCATCAGGGTTCTGTGAGAGCAGGTCAGGGAGTGGGTCACTCTCTTCCTCCTGTCCCTCATCAGTAGCCATGAGCAAGCCCATGTCTGCCCTGTCCACATATGGTTTCAATCTGTTGACATGGAGAACCCTGTGGGGACTCCTGGGTGTTCCTAGGTCTACTAAATAGGTAACCTCACCCTTCTGTTCAACAATGGTGTGGGGTCCACTCCATTTGTCTTGGAGAGCTGCTGGGGCCACTGGCTCCAACACCCACACCTTCTGCCCTGGCTGGTAAACAGTCAGTACAGCCTTTTGGTCATGCCAGGCTTTTTGGAGTTCCTGGCTAGCCTCAAGGTTTTTAGTTGCCTTTTTCATGTACTCAGCCATCCTGGAGCGGAGACCAAGTACATAGTCCACTATGTCCTGCTTTGGGGGCTTGAGAGGTAACTCCCATCCTTCTTTCACCAGGCACAATGGACCCCTGACAAAAGATCAAAAGGGCTGTAGCCAACCCCCTTTTGAGGCACCTCCCTGTATGCAAATAAAAGGCAGGGCAAGAGTATGTCCCATCTTCGCCTAAGCTTCTCTGGGAGCCCTTTAATCATGCCCTTCAAGGTTTTGTTGAATCTCTCAACTAAACCATTGCATTGTGGGTGATAGGGTGTGGTGAACTTGTAAGTCACTCCACACTCCTTCCACATTGCCTTCAAGTATCCAGACATAAAGTTTGCATCCCTGTCTGATACAACCTCCTTAGGGAAGCCCACTCTTGAGAAAATTCCCAGGAGGGCTCTTGCCACTACAGGTGCTGTAGTGGTCCTAAGGGAATAGCCTCTGGGTACCTGGTGGCATGGTCCACCACCACCAGGAGAAACCTGTGCCCAGATGCTGTTTGGGGATCCATGGGACCAACAATGTCAATCCCCACCCTTTCCAAGGGAACCCCCACCACAGGTAGTGGTATCAGGGGGGCCTTTGTAGTGCCACCTGCCTTGCCACTGGCCTGGCAGGTTACACAGGAGCGACAAAACTCCTTGGTGTCTTCAGACATGTGGGGCCAGTGAAAGTGAGGGACAATTCTGTCCCAAGTCTTGTTCTGGCCCAGGTGACCTGCTAAAGGAATGTCATGGGCTAGGGTCAATAGGAAGCCCCTGAACTTCAGAGGTACAACCAACCTCCTGGTGGCACCAGGCTTGGGGTCTTTACACTCTGAGTACCAGAGTCCATCATCCCAATACACTGTATGGGGACCACTAGCCTTCCCAGTTGCCTCAGCAGCAGCTTGCTGTCTGAGGGGTTCAAGAGAGGGGCAGCTCTGCTGCTCCTGGCTCAGATCTGCCCTAGAAGGGCCCCCTGCCCCCAAGAACTCAACCTGATCAGGCTCAAGCTCCTCTGGGACAGTTCTTTCCTCAGGACTGAGATCATCTCCCTGAAGAGACTGATCTTCCTTCTGAGCCAAGGGGGAAGGCACTGCCTTTACCCTACTACTCCTCCTCTTGGATGACATTTGGTCCATTGTTCCAGGATCCAAGGCCTGTTCAGTGTTAGGCATTTTGCTCCGTGACCTGGTCACAGCAAACACATCTGCAGGAATGCCCAGCATTTCTGCATGGGTCCTGAGCTCCACTTCTGCCCAAGCTGAAGTTTCTAGATCATTGCCAAGCAAGCATTCAACTGGTAGGTCTGCACTTACCACAACCTTCTTAAGGCCAGTTACCCCTCCCCAGGAGAAGTTAACAACTGCCAGAGTATGGTCTGTTCTGACATTGCTAGCATTGGTCACTTGGTACATTTCACCAAGTATAATCTGCCCAGGATCCACAAACTCTTGTGTCACCATGGTGACACTTGCTCCTGTGTCCCTAAATGCCAAAGTCTCTTTACCATTTATTAATGGCTGTTGCCTGTACTTGCCCAGATTACTGGGACTCACAGAGGAGGTCACATCCATGCCTCCATCACAGACTAGGACAGCCTGAGTGAGTTCTCTGACTAGGTCAGAGTTCATCTCCTTACCCAGGGTCAACCCTACTAAACCCTTGGCTTGTGTATTCCCACCACCAATTGTAACTGCACTAGGGGGAACAGGTGCCTTAGGGGCATTGGTGGGGGCTGGAACAGAGTCTTTGGACTTGGTGCAATCACTGGTCCAGTGTGTCTTTTGCTTACAGACTTTGCACCATGGTTTCTTTTGGCCTTTCCCTTTGTTAGACTGTGAATCCCCACCTGAAGAAGATTTTTGGGGGCCTTGTGAAGACTTCTGGTCTTTACCCTTCTCCCCACCCTTGTCAGAGTTCTTAGAATCTTGCTTCTTTGGGTCACCACCTTGGTTCTGTACCTTCTGCCTCACCCTGGTTCTGACCCATTTGTCTGCCTTCTTTCCCAATTCTTGGGGAGAGGTCAGATCAGAGTCCACCAGGTACTGATGCAACAGCTGATTTTGACAGTTATTAAGAATCTGCTCCCTCATGATAAGATTGTACAATCCTTTGAAGTCACATACCTTACTGCCCACTAACCAACTTTCCAGAGCCTTAGCAGAACAATCAACAAAGTCCACCCAGTCTTGATTCTGTGCCTTTTGGGTATCTCTGAACTTCAACCTGTATTGTTCAGTTGTTAGGCCAAACCCATCAATCAATGCACTTTTTAAGACTGGATAATTATCAGCATCCTCTTCTCTAACAGAGAGGAGCTTGTCTCTACCTTTGTCTGCAAAGGAGAGCCACAAGATTGCTGCCCACTGCTCCTGAGGGACCCTCTGTACTTTACAGGCCCTCTCCAGTGCAGAAATCCATTTGTGGATGTCATCCCCACTCTGGTAGGGAGGGACAATCTTGCTCAGGTTTCTATGGTCATTAGACCTTTCCCTACCACTAGGGAAGTTGCTGCCACCATGGGACTCTAGTCCCAATTTTTCTTTGCCTTTCAAGCTCTAGGGACTCCCTGTCTATAGCCAACTGCTCTCTTCTGAGTCTCAACTGAGCTTCTCCATACTTGAGCAGTCTCTCTTTCCTCTCACTGGAGGATTCCCTCCTATGAGAGGAAACAGAGGTCCCTACTGAGGTGTCAGAGTGGTTAGACTCCTGAGAAGGAGATCTAGGCCTTCTGGGCACACTCACAACTCTTCCTGGGGGACAAAGGGGAGGTCAGTCTGATCCTCCTCCTCATCCTCAGGAATAGCTGCTTCTTCCAGGTCAGGATCATTGTCATCCTCCTGGCCAGTTTCAGAGGGCAGGTCCTGGGATGGTTCACCCCTGGCCCCTTCCTCATCTTCTGCCCCACCCTCTCTGCCTACCCCTTCAGGCCCAAAGGGTCTTCTGAGATCATCCAGCAGTAGCATCTCCATGAGACGTTGGGTGTTGGCACTTTTGCCTGTCTTCAGCTTCCTAATCTTGCATAACTCTCTCAATTCCAAGAATGGGAGATTATCATACTTGGAGGGAAGAAGCCCATTGGCTTCTGGCAGGGACCCACTGGTTCCTGGCCTTGAAGACATTACTAGTGTGGTGTGGTGTATGCACTACCTACTCTAGTGTGGCCTACTAAACTCTCTTGAGTTGTAGAAAGGGTGTGCTAGCCCTTAACACACAACTCTAAGTTCAGTAGAACTTACTGTATACTAAGCTTGTATTTATATGTACCTAATGTACCTTTAGTGGTTTTCAGTTGATCAGTCCAATTGAGATTATCTGGTAAAACAATAGCAAGCTGGAATCCCACACGCTGCACACCAATGTGAGAAGTTGGCCTGGTATATGCTGTCCACTAATTATAGTGGGCACCTTGCACCAGTCCAAACAACCCCTTATTGGAGATAGGTTAAAGACAACCTTTATTGAAAGCTATCCTAGTGGTAGCTATGGAGAGCAGCCTTCAGGCTAAGTCTTGAAGGAATGTAAAGCAGCTTGTGTTACCAGTCTATAATCTCTTGAGTGACCAAATGAAAGAGGACCACACCAGGTATATATATAAAATATATGTATTTAGTCTTAAACACACCCCTCTAGTCTCTTTATGAGGCTAGAGTTCGAAGTACATACTTTACAAGTCAAATATCAACAGTAATAGCACAAATACACGTTTGAGCCCTAGGGGCGTACCAAACCATATACTAAAATAGTGGTATAAGAACCACGACTGAGCTAGACACAAGGCCTAGAGCCTGTAGAAGTGCTTGGACCACAAGGAACCACCCCAAGGTAGTGACACAGGGGACCCACGGGGACGCGTGCAGTGTGAGAACACAGCCGCGAATCGCCGTTAACTTCTATGGGGAATGTCGCGGTTCGTATTTTAAAAGGAAAGGACACTTAGAGGAGGACTTGGAGCAAATCCCTTTAGAACTAGGCAGTTCTAGAGTCAATACCCACGGGAGCACCGGAGTACTCGAGTTACCTCACCCAGGGAAGCCAGGTGCATAGGTGTCTTTTGTCGTCGGGTTTCGTCGTCGTTTTCAATGGCGATCTGCTGCAGCAGGCTGCTGGCGGCCAAGTCGAAAGTGTCCGGGTGGATCCAAGGGTGGATCAAAGATCTGAAGAACCTGAAAGCAGAGGGGACAGAGTCTGGGTCACTAGCCAGTGACCAGGAAGGCGATGAGCAGATGCCCACCGATGTCGGGTGCTTCAGGTAGGTTAACAGTCATCTTGACTCTTCAGCCACGAGGTCCAGGAGGCGTCGACGATGACCAGGAGCTGGATTTAAGCTGTCCCACGACGTTTGTCGATTGCTGAGGTGTCGGAGACCGGATTGGACCCAACAAGCCTTGGCAACGGCAAGTCATGGGGAAACAGAGAAAGGATGTTGATGCAGACCAGCAAGGTCTGAGGGACTCACCCAGCGAGGGTAAGTCAGGGCACATCTGGAGCAACCAGGAAAGCCCAAGCAGAAGAAGAGTTGCCTTCGGGAGGGCCCACTAGCCAATGGACTAGTGACCGCGAAGGAGCCTCAAGTGGACGCACATGGAGCTGGCTCACAGGACACTCGTGGAGTGAAGGCCAGTGATCTTCAGTGCAGTTGGTGCTGGAGGCGGGGGCTACTCGAAGCCCAAAGCACAACTTCGTGGGAGACCAGGAAGAGGATGCACTTGCAAAAGTTCTTGGTGTCCAGGGTCAAGGTTCCACGTTACCCACAACAGCTACGGACCTCAGCTTCGCTGGGGACTCAGGGCAGCCTCGTGGAAGTCTGGAAATCCACCTCTGGTGTTGCAAAGACTTCGGCGTCCGGCGGGAGCTTCAGCGATGCATACTGGACAATTGCTTCTTAGGTGCCTGCCAAGCAGGGGAGTCACTCCTTGACCCCAAGGGAGATTCTTCAGTCCTCTAATCTTAAAGTAGAGCGTCGAAGGTCCAGGATTCAGCTTCAGAGTTTCGTCCAGGGTAATCTAAAGTCCTAAGGACTGGGGTCCCATACTTATACCAAGTTAGGGGGTTGGACATACTCTGGGGACCCACCTATGGGAGGGTCAGGGAAGAGGGGTGGTTACACCCATTCCCTTTGTCCAGTTTCGCACCAGAGCAGGGGCTGGAAGCCCCTGAACCGGTTTGAACTGGGGTATGCACAGGGACACCAAATGTGCCCCCAGAGCAGGACTTCAAAGCACCAGAGAGTGCTCCCGCCCAGCCCCAATACACATTATCCTGTCTGGGGAGGTGGTTACACCTCCCTTTCGACAGGAAACCTATTGTCCAGGCCTCCCCTGCCGGAGTTTCAGGCAGCAGCAGGAGGCCAGACCCGTGTCTGTGGCAGTGGCATCCATTTTGTGATGCCAGGGCTCTGTAAAGAAGTTACTGGGTAGGCCGGTGTGTACATGTCTCTCCCTCTGGAAGGGTGGAATGCTACCCCCGCCGCCAGAACTGGCGGGGGGGGTAGTATTCCAAGATGTTTGACACCAAACATGACATGTTTCCGTGCAGACATCCCAAAGTTAGCATTTAACGCAAGGTTATAATGCACTTAAGAGTATATGGTCAGGCTGCACTACAAACAGCATCAGAGAAGGGTCTCTGGACGCTGCAGAGGGGCTCTGCTCATGCAGGGGCACCCTCTCACATAAGAACCAAGCACTCTGCCTTCAGGATTGATAAGGCCTGCCATAGGAGTGACTTATAGGTTTATATGTGTGTATATATGTAGTGATATAGGTAACCTATATCACAGTAAGGGGTGCATGCACCACCTTACCCAGGCTGCAGTAGCAGAACTGTGGTGTCATTTTGGCTGGCCTTCCAGGGGTGGCATAATACATGCTTCAGCCCCTGGCAGGCCTCTGGGGTACCTATGCCCTGGGTACATAGTATACCATATACTAGGGACTTATAAGGGCACTCCAGATTCCAATCAGAGATGTACCTAAGGTACATGGAAACCATTTTAGAGAGGAAGCAGCTAGGCTGGGGTCCCGATTAGCAGGGCCCCAGCCAGACTAAAGTCGAAAAACAGTGAAGCATCAGCAAAAAGTGGGGGTACCCATGTGAAGCAGATCCTACTCTCCTACAATGACCCAGGCACTAACTCATGGCAAATACAGAGGAGGTCATGCTAATCACACTGGTACCCCAACGCATAGTGTTCCCTAGTGTATGTACGTGTTTTCACTGTATTCTAAGTGTCTTTTAGCATAGCACTGGCTCTAGGCCTGGTTAGTCAGAGTCAGGTACCACCAGTACCTGTCAGCAAAAGGTGGGGGCACAGGAGGACTTTCTGCTCCTCTGTTGGTTCTTTCTGCACATCTCTTGCTTCTTCCTGCACTTTCCTTCGTCTTTCCGGACGTCTGTTGCTTCTTTCTGCATTTTTCTTGCCTCTTTCTGCGCTTTTCTTCCTCTTTCTTCACATGTCCTACCTTTGTAGGCACAGTTAGAAATTAGCATTTAAAAAACCTTTGAAATTCACTGAAAAATCCATAGGTTTCAGGGACGTTATAGTTAGAGATTAGCATTTAAAAACCTTTGAAATTCACTGAAAAACCATAGTTTTCAGGGACGTTATAGTTAGAAATTAGCATTTAAAAAATCTTAGAAATTCACTGAAAAAACCACAGGTTTCAGGGACGTTATAGTTAGTTGGACAATTCACTCGTACAAAACCAGAGAAATTCGGCCGTTATAGTTAGTTCAGCTAACTATATCTCGCGCCCCCGCAATGCACTGCTGATGACGTCACATATTACATCATTCATGACATGGTCAGTGACATCACTGATGACATCTCAAATGACATCACTGATGACATCATCAACGTGATAATCTGATGCATAGACACACCATACCAGTTAGTACATACCCACTCACTAATTCCTAAACATACCAATACCAGTTAGTACATACCCACTCACTAATTCCTAGGTCTACACACACATCCACTCATTCACCCATACAGTCACTCATACATGCAGTCAACCATCAATACGGCATTATCATATGCACTCACATATCTATACAGACACTCACACACCGCGACTCATCCATAGAGTTACTCACACACCTAGTCAGTCATGCAAATAATGAATCACACTCCCATTTACTCACCTATACAGTTATACACACACCACCTCACTTATTCAAACATATACTAACACATACTTACACTCTTATACAATAACTAATACAAGCACACACTGATCCATACAGCCACTCTCACAATCACTCACTCTCACATATAGTCATTTATACACTCCAACACTCACATATACTGCCTTTCATATATGCAGTTACTCACACATGTACCACTGAGGCATCCATTCACTCACCAACACACCCATACACACACTCACCCACCCATACAGCCCTTCACAGATGTACTCTTGAAACCATACACCCAGTGAATCATCCACTCACACATCTATGCACAGAGTCACACCCTCCCACCCACCCACACAGACACTCAGGCACCCATACAGATACTCAGACAACCAATCAATAACCCATATAGATCCTCATTTAGCTACTCACCAACCCATGCAACCGCTTACACACCAACTGACAAACTAAACTGTGTGAATGTCTGTATCAGTCACTAACCCATGCATTCAGTAAGACACATTTAATCACTCACTTATACAGTCAGTCACGCACCTACTAAATCATCCATCCAGACACTTATACACCCACTCATTCTTCAATACACCTTGGCATATAAATAAAACATATTTAAACTTTATAGAAACACACAGTCACTGGATGATGTCATCAGTGATGTCATCAGTGATATCATTTGAGATGTCATCAGTGATGTCACTGACCATGTCATGAATAATGAAATATGTGACGTCATCTGCAGTGCATTGCGGGGGCGCGAGTTATAGTTAGCTGAACTAACTATAACGGCCGAATTTCTCTGGTTTTGTTCGAGTGAATTGTCGCCTCAAGTTTGGAGCATTGGCATATGGAATATGTAGCGGCCCTGCTCGGGTCGCGAGGTGCCCCGCTGCGGACGAGCGGCTCCGGTGCGCTGTGAAGATTGCAGCGTCGAGTGAACGGCGTGACCAGATTGGTGAGGGATCACGAGCAGGTATCCAGTTGTGCCCCTAACAGCTACCTACTAAAGGACTTTAAAAAATTTTGAGGCACAATCTGCATTCTACTACAGATTGTAGAAACTACTAAAACCACAATGCAACTGCACTATACGCCCACTGGGCGGGACTATAAATCTAACGCTGTGAGTACGGCGAGAACTTTTGCAGCTGTGCCTCATTCCAGATACCAGTGAGCAAGTGCTGGGAAGCCTGAAACGCATTTGGTCTACTATTGCTGTTGAGGTGCTGCTGGTCCTCCTGCAACTTACCAATAAAAGGTTTTCAACACGCTTGTGTGTGGCACCTCAAGTTTGGAGCGTTGGCATATGGAATATGTAGCGGCCCTGCTCGGGTCGCAAGGTGCCCCGCCACGGACGAGCGGCTCCGGTGCGCTGTGAAGATTGCGGCGTCGAGTGAACGGCGTGACCAGATTGGTGAGGGATCACGAGCAGGTATCCAGTTGTGCCCCTAACAGCTACCTACTAAAGGACTTTAAAACATTTTGAGGCACAATCTGCATTCGACTACAGATTGTAGAAACTACTAAAACCACAATGCAACTGCACTATACGCCCACTGGGCGGGACTATAAATCTAACGCTGTGAGTACGGCGAGAACATTTGCAGCTGTGCCTCATTCCAGATACCAGTGAGCAAGGGCTGGGAAGCCTGAAATGCGTTTGGTCTACTATTGCTGTTGAGGTGCTGCTGGTCCTCCTGCAACTTACCAATAAAAGGTTTTCAACACGCTTGTGTGTGGCGCCTCAAGTTTGGAGCGTTGGCATATGGAATATATATATATATATATATATATATATATATATATATATATATATATCTCACGCTCAAAGAAAAACACCAGCACTCGCAGAAGGTAAAACCTCCCTCCGGATTTAATGGCACAAATCAAAACAACAAACGCGTTTCAGCGGTACGCCTTCCTCAGTGTGGGAAGGCGTACCGCTGAAACGCGTTTGTTGTTTTGATTTGTGCCATTAAATCCGGAGAGATGATTTACCCCCTGCGAGTGCTGGTGTTTTTCTTTTGAGCGTGGAGATTGTACGCGAGTCTGCCATCGCGTACCGAGCACCTGCTACTGAGTGCGTGAGCAACCGGCAGAAGTTGGAGCATTTATATATATATATATTGCGGAGACGCAGGCGAAACGCGTAATGCTGGGCACTTGCCATAAGAAAGATTGTTATGGAATGAATCAATCACCGAAATAAAGCACTTATTGGAATTTCTCCGTGTGGTCCGTACCTGCTAAGTTGCTGCTAAGTGGGCGCTTTAAGGACTTTTGGTTTCTCCATCTACTTTGGCGAGATTACGGCTGTTTTTCGCCTATACGGACCCCCTCTCCAGTTGTGTGGCTGACTCGTATGCAGTCGATATCGCGGACGCGATGATTTGGTGACTCGGAAGGAGTTTGTTTTGGAGCCAGCCCCCCGCAGTCGATAGTCGAGTACAAGGAGTAGACCGGCGTTTCCCTAGCAAGCTCGGTGGATCGGAGGAGTCGGAGGACGCCAACGAACCAGCAGGTTTGTTTTGTGGTGAGCTGGATCTGCGTTTGTCTCGTGTACTACAAGCGGGTGAGAGGATGAGACAGTACTGAGAGAAGTGTGTGCTTATATACACCGTAGTGTATATTTATATCGGTAACCGGTGATCCGTTCAAATATGACAACATCAGCTGACGCGCTACGGGACCGGGATCGGGAGGCCATAGCAGATGCACTGTTTTTGAATATACCAGATTTTAATGATGGGAATAAAAATGGGAAACCCAACACCAATACAACCCACAATGATGTAAAGAAGTTGCTTAAGGAACTTGAAAAGTTACTCAAAACTGAAATGACAAAATGGTGGTAGAAAAAGTCTCTTGAGAAATACAAAGAGGCAGGCAGGATACCACGGGGGCTACGAGTGATGATAGCTCCATCCTTCGAAAATCCGAACCCTCTTATGCTTCAAGAATGGGCAGCAAACAACTTAGAAGCCTCTATGAATATGGTGTGTATTCTTATTAAATATGCCGAGATTGACAGAACTAAAATATTGAAAGATATAGGAGAACTGAATCAACAACTTGAACAACATGAGCAAAAGGAACAAATTAAAAAAGGCAGGGATGAAATTGATAAGCGTTTAAAGAGACATGAGGAAATTATAAAGGAACGAAAGATCTACAAATTTGCTCGTAACAAACGAGACTACGAATTGGGAAGAATCTTTACATTCTCAAAGAGATTTGACTCTGATAAACGCCAAGCACTTGCCTCTAAAGCGTCGAGCAAAGATACACCTATTCAAACGAACAATGAAGCCTCTGACTCTGAAGTTAGTTCAGCAGCAACCAGTTCTGACTCGGAAGATGGAGGAAGAGTATACGACCCTAATCAAATACCTACCAATCGTTCACCATCTGAAGAACTAGGTTTTTAGTCGAGGATCGCCGTCAAACATTACGGCCCAGAAATCCTGCGAAGAAAATCGGAGAAGGCGGAATAAACGAAGGAAACAAAGGCGGAAAGTCAGGCAGCGGCAACAGAGGGAGAGGTTGGAGAGCGAGGAAATGGCCTCAACAGCAGTAAAATCAGGCATTTCTGACAATATGGTGATAAATTTGTCCAATATTGAACTGACAATAGCTGAATTACAACTGTTATCTTTAGGACTTTCTTATTGCCCCACCAATTGTTTTAAATATGTCCAGACAAGAATTGATATCTTCAAATTTATTCGGAAACTTAAACTGAGGAAACATTTTAAACTCAATAAAGCTGCTGAAAAAGCCACCCTTATTTCTCAACAAGGCACAGTTACTAATATTCTCAAGGTGTCAGATATTGATGCGCTTAGATCTTTGCATTCTTTGGCACATGAAGACGAAGGAGCCATCACCTCGACACAGGATGAACTTACAGAGATGGGCATATGCAGTAATATTCATCCCACCAGTCCGTTTCGACCGCCGTCAACCTTTATCCCCATGATGCCGAAGGACGCTATCGACATATTTAGTGATTGTGTCATTGAAGAGCTCAAAACTTTAAATCGTAAGACTCTAAATAAACAGCGTCAAAGAAAATACACGGAAATTCAATATACAAACCTCATGCGGAAATTAAAGGATAATAATGAGATTATTATTAATAAGGCAGACAAAGGTGGCAATATTGTCATATGGCCCAGATCGCAATATATGGAGGAGGCACAACGCCATCTTAATGACACAGCGTGTTATAGGAAAGCGTCATACAACGACCTTAGACTATTTAAAGAGACTATTTTTAAGGAATTGGCCCAATGGAAACGGGAAGGACTGATAAGTAAAAACGAATTCAGTTTCTTGAAAAATGATCATCCGATTACTCCTGTTCTATATCTCATTCCGAAGGTGCACAAGCAAATAATACCTACTCCTGGAAGGCCGATTATTTCGGCGCAAAAAAGCCTCTTGGAAGCTATGTCTAAATATGTGGACTTCTTCCTACGTGCATTTGTTGAGGACCTACCGTCGTATATCAAAGATACAGGCCATTTTTTATCAAAAGTGCAAACCTGTGCCTGGGATGAAAACTGCTTCTTCATTGTAATGGACATATGTTCACTTTACACAAGCATCAAACATTCAGATGGACTGAAAGCAGTGAATTATTATTTGAGTAAGCGGGATATTGAAATGTATCAACATAACAACATGCTTCTGAAGATGATTGACTTGTGCCTCAATAACAATTACTTCCTTTTTAACAAAGAGGTTCATCAACAGCTGCGGGGGTGGCCATGGGGGCATGTTTCTCTCCCAGTTATGCGTGTTTGCACGTTGGGTGGTGGGAGGAGCATGTCCTCAGGGGCACCCACAAAGCGCTGTATGATACCCAT
The DNA here is from genome assembly GCA_963921515.1 of Calotriton arnoldi. Lineage (NCBI taxonomy): Eukaryota > Metazoa > Chordata > Amphibia > Caudata > Salamandridae > Calotriton > Calotriton arnoldi. The sequence continues at coordinate 1,033,257 of CAWUFW010004701.1, forward strand.
GTTCTATATTGGTGGCGCTTTATAGATGATGTGTGTGTGATCTGGCAGGGTTCGGCTGAATCTGCCAGGAGTTTTGTGAACATCATTAATAATAACAATCTCAATTTAGAGTTTACCGCACACATAAGCAATGAAGTTGCACAGTTCCTTGATGTAGAGCTCTATGTAAAGAATGGGGCTATACACACAAAATTGTTTAGGAAAAATACAGCTGGTAATTCAGTTCTTCATGCTACAAGCTCGCACCCAAGACACCTAATTAAGAGCATACCATACGGAGAGTTTCTTCGTATAAAAAGGATATGTAGCTCGGAGTCTGACCGTGAAACATGTCAGGATGAAGCCTTTAATAGATTTCGAGCTCGAGGTTACAACTTAGCCGATCTAAAGGGAGCAATGTCAAAAGCTAACAAGCATGTTAATAAAACCTGCATACTCAATCAAGAAAGTACATGCACTGAGATTCCTTTAGAAATATTAGCAGATCCTCTCACAGTGCCAGAACCTATACGGTTAATAACTACATACAGCAGTCAAGAACGACAGATAAGACGCATTATATATAAAAACTGGGCAATAATTAAAACGGATTTAACATTGTCTCAAATTGTACCAGACACTCCATCGATAACATTTAGAAGAGCACCGGCTATGAGAGATGTGTTGGTTAAATCTAGTCCAGATGTTAGCACGTCTAGTAACTGGTTGTCTAAAAGAACTGGTTTCTTCAAATGCTCGTCATGTAGGGCTTGTAAATTCGGTATTAATACTATCGCATATACCAACGCGTTTGAATCTAAAACTACTAGAATCAAAGGGCCTTTTACATGTCGCACTGATCATGCTGTTTATATATTACAATGTTCATGTCAGCTTAAATATGTAGGCAGCACCAAGCTGCAAGTATACGTCCGTATACTTCAGCATTTACGAGCAATAGTGAACTCAGAGCCTGGTTACCCTGTTGCCCGGCATTTCAAACTTGTGCATGATAACAATTTAAATGATTTGAAGTATTATGTTATTGATGCTGTACCAAAATTACCTAGGGGTGGTAATCGTGAAAGGAAACTGCGCCAGTTAGAATCTCAGTACATTTTAATTCTCGACACTAAGATGCCAAATGGTTTAAATACAGGAGAAGATTTGTATAATTTTTTATAATTTTCTGTAAAGTACATTTCTCATTAATAGGCTGCGGTATTTATTGTTATATATATATTTTTTAGCCTTAGTGTTGAGTTTATGTTATTGAATTTTTGTTGTTGGAGATGTGGTTACTAGGCCTGTTTTTGGACTTGGTAGTGGGACTCGTTCGGCCTAGTATACTTGGTTTTTCCTGGTTTTTATCCATTTTATGGGTTTTAGCTAGGTTTTACTTCGTTTTACTGGGTTTTACGTAGTCTTATGCCGGTTTTGAGATGGGTTTTAATTACATTCTAACTACTCCATTGTTCTCCATTTATCTTTTACTGGCTCAATAGTTAGATTGTTGACACATGTGTGGTAATTCATGATACATTTCTTATTTTTATTTTATCTTTTCTTAGTATTGGACATAATACTACTATTCTGTACTGTATGTTTCTAATGAAGGTGAGATATATAGAATATTTGTTATCCCTATCATTCCCATTTTAATATTTAATATCTAGTTCTTATAAGTGCACTGGCACTTTATTCTGATTACTTTATTAGTGGTCACATTTGATGAAGAACTATATTGTTGGAAATTGTTTATATTTCTGGATTGTTTATTTTGCACTTGCACTTTAGGTACATTAAAACAGTCATTGCTCGTTCTCTTTGACCCACAAGTATGTAGTTGACTATGGTTTTTAATAGTCGGTATTATACTGTGTAAGAATAATTATTAACTTTTAACTTTTAAACTTTTAGCACTTGCACTTTAGAATTCAATTTTCTCTTCTCCAGCCTAATCTGTTACGTACTTTTATATGTGTTCAGGTATGCGGGATCTTACCTTATCTTTTATATGTATTATTGTGTACCATTTTAAGGTTCATTCAACACTGGTTGAACATTTAGTTACCTATGATAGAAGGTATTGTTTCCTGCTACATTGTTTCTATTGGTCTACTATGTCTTAAATAACTTATAGTATGTCTTCTGTTTTTATTGGGAGGGAGGAGTTGTTTTTGCACTGTGTCACTTTAAATACTTTGTACTTGGTCCAGCGCGTCGTGTGATCAAGCTTGCGGAGACGCAGGCGAAACGCGTAATGCTGGGCACTTGCCATAAGAAAGATTGTTATGGAATGAATCAATCACCGAAATAAAGCACTTATTGGAATTTCTCCGTGTGGTCCGTACCTGCTAAGTTGCTGCTAAGTGGGCGCTTTAAGGACTTTTGGTTTCTCTCTATATATATATATATATATATATATATATATATATATATATATATATATATATATATATATATATATATATATATATATATAATAAATAATATATATATATATATATATATATATATATATGATTAAGAGTTCATGTGTCGGTAGAGATATAGGGAGGTATGCGTGATTTTATGGTGAAGAGCACGTAGAGGTAAAAGGAGGTAAGGGTGAATTCACAATTTAAGAGTAGATGGGGTAAGGGGTATGCTTGGGAGAAATTTTAAATACGCCGGATTAATCAGAGCAATTTCAGAAATTACGCATTAGTCTTGTGATGTGAAATTAACAAAATTTAGCAACTAAGCCAAATTGAGTAATTAAGAGTAATCTGGAGTAAACATCCTATCACGGGAGCTCAGAAATAATGAGCTAAGAGAGAACGAGCTACTGCTGGTTACTGCTATTTGTGTCCTGTAGCCTTTAGCACTATTTCCTAAGCGCAAACTGTATCCTTTGGGCTATTTTAGACATGAGGGTCCATTTTGCAATAAGAAAATAGCACTTAATGATGGATTGCACTTCTCATGCAATTACACATAATCACGAGCAATTTGCGGTAATTACAAATAATTATGCTAGAGAGAATTATGCCATTTACGCCCACCCCTAGTAAAAGCATGGAAGATAATTTTAGGATTTAAGGGTGGGTAGAGGTAAAGGGTGGCAAGGACAATTTTAAGGTTTATGAGTGGGTAGAGGTAAAGAGTGGGAAGGGTAATTTTAGGATTTAGGGCTGGGTAGAGGTAAAGAGAAGTAAGGGCATTTTTAGAGTTAAGTGGTCAGTAGTGATAAAGGGTGAGAGGGATATTTAGGGTTTATTAGAGGGAAGAGGTAAAGTGAGGTAAGGAAAATTTTAAGGTTAAGGGGTGGATAGAGGTAAAGGGTGGTAGGGATTTTTAGGATTCAGGGAAGGGACGAGTTAATGGGAAGTCACGAGTAAATAAACAAATAAATACCTATATAGCTATATATATATATATATATATATACACACACACACTGCTCACATATTCTGCAATGGCAGTCACTACCATAGAAAATTGATTTTTTTGTTTTTTAATAACTGTGACGACGTTTGACAAATCTTTACAAACCTTTCTAAAAAAAGGTTCATCCACCTCAGCTCCTTCCTGAAAAGTTTTGCAGTGATCTGTTAAGTAGGGGCCGAGCAAAACTGTGTCGTAAATGTATATATTGCTAGTACAGAATGTGACCTGAAAGAAGAAATAGAAAGTAAAAACTCTTCATCTTGAATGGAGGATTTCAATATCCTAGATGAATTGTGTGCAAAATTTGAAAAGTGTGACGCAATCATTTTCTTAATAAAAAATGGAGAACAAATAAATTTGACCTATGATGTTGCAGAGACACTTTAGATCTGACGTGAATATGTTATTTGCATCTGATGTTTCAGAGATGCCACATGGAGAAACAGGCTCACCTCAGAATGCCCTGTGTTAAAAATTGGGTTTCTGGTTGGCAGAGGTATGCACCCTGTCCGAGCAGGAACCACAATCCTCGTCAGGGTAAGTCAGATACACACCATAAATTAACTTGTGTTCACCCTCTGGTAGCTTGGCACAGAGCAGGCAGGTTTAACTTAAGATGCAATGTGTAAAGTATTTGTGCAATAAAACACACAGTAACAAAATAAAAACACCACAAAAAGACTTCACACCAGGTTAGACACATAGATAATATTTTTTATAAATAAATCAAGACCAAAATGACAAAAACCTAATAAGTAGAAGTCGAGATATGAATTTTTAAAGAATAACAGTGTTTCTAGCTCTTATAAGCAATAAGCGCCTATGGGAGGGTTATCTAGTCACGCTGGAGCGGGCAAAGTCAAAAGTTCAGGCTGGCCACAATGGAGCAGAGGCCAGACACAGGTGCCATGCAGGCCCACTGAACAAAGTACCTTGATCCTGGTTGCAACAGCGAGATGCGGGGGGCAGCTGAGTGATGCATCTGTGTTGATCCCGCAGTTGAGGTGTTGCGTCAATTTTCTTCATGCATTGTGATGATGTGTTGATTCTAAAGACGATGCGCTGAGAAGCATTGGTTCTATAGATGATTCGTGGGTTTCTCCACACAGTTGAGGGGATGCATCGGTCTTCCCACACTGCAGCGTTGGCGATGCGGCGGTTCCATTGCGTTGGTTCTTTAAAGCGATACACTGGTTCCGAGTGTGATGCTCCGATTCTGCTCCCTCAACAGTGTCAATGCGTCGGTTCTGCTACATGCAGACAGGAGATGCATTGGTTCGACTGAAGCAAGCACCTGGATCCACATCCTATCAACCAGGCACAAAAGCAGGTGGTGAGATTTTTATATCCCTGATTCTCAGAAACAGGAGGCAAGCCAATAAGCCCTTTGAGATCACTTTGGGCTCAAGGTAGAGTCTAGCTCTCCCTCAGCAGGGTCAAAAAGCAGCAGAGCAGCACATCAGAAAAGCAGTTCTTCCAGAGCAGCAGTCCAGCAGAGCGACAGTTCTTGTAGCAGCACAGCAGTTCTTCTGATTCTTTACAGGTCCAGAAGTGTCTGATTTGGTGGCGTCAGAGACCCAGCACTTATACCCAGTTGTACCTTTCAAGTGGGGGTTACTTCAAAGAAGGGTATTTGAAATGCACAGAGGTCCTTTCTTCCTAGCCCTGTCTCCAGACTATCTACAGGGGGTAATCAACCCTTTGTGTGGGGACACAACACTGCCTATTCAGGTGTAATTGTCATAATTTCCTTCCCATCCTGCCCAGGATGACCCATCAGGATGGTGATGGGCACTCAGACACACCTAACCTTCCTTTGCGTGCGGCTGTCTAGAGGGAATGCACAAAGGCAAGCTGTCACCCACCCCAAATGTGTATTGGAGACAGATTACAAGGACACAGAGCTTTTAAAGCAGAGACAAGCCAACTTTCTAAAAGTGGAATTTCTAAAATAGTAATGTTAAATCCAAGTTTACCAGTAAAGAGATTTCATCATTACCATTCATATGATATAAAACATGGCAGACTTACTCCTTCTCAATCAGGAATTACAGCATAAAACGGTATTAAGGAAATCCCAATGTTAACCTATCAGAGGAGTAGGCCTCACAGTAGTGAACAACGAATTTAGGAGTTTTTCACTACCAGGACATGCAAAACTTAAAAGTACATGCACTACCTTTTACTTAAATAGCACCATGCCCTATGGGTTACGTAGTTCCTACCTTAGGGGTGACTTATGTGTAATATAAGGGGAGTTTAAGGCTTGGCAAGGGGGTAAATGCCTAGTCGACATGGCAGTAAATCTGCACACACAGGCTCTGCAGTCCCAAGCATGATACATGTTTAAAGAGCTACTAGTGTGGGTGGCACAATCAGTGCTGAAGGCCCACTAGTAGCATTTAATTTACCAGCCCTGGGCACAGGTAGTGCACTCTACTAGGGACTTACAGATAAATAAAATATCCCAATTGTGGATAAGTCAATGGAACCATGTTTATAGGAAAGAGCACATGCACTTTATCACTGGTTAGCAGTGGTAAAGTGCTCAGAGTACTAAGGTCAACAAAACAAGGTCAGAAAAAGACGAAAAGGAAGGCAAAACATTTGGGGTGACTCTTCAGAGAGGGCCATTTTCTAACACCCTGTGTGTGCTTGGCAGAGATGCTGAGTCGCAAGGGATAAATATATCAGGCTCGGCCCAGAAGGCAGCATGCCGAGCTGTGCAGGGGAAACAGGAGCTTGGAAAAGGAATTATCACGGATGGGGCTTCAGCCGTCCAGTCGATACAGCTGTAAACCCTGAGCAGGTAAAGAGAGATTCGTTACAATGTCAGGCTGAGAGTTAAGAGGAAGGAGTATGTATTATAAAGTATTAGAGACACCAGATAACTCAAGGGCACAATTTTGGCATTTTATCTCTCATCTTGGACCATTAATACAAGAAGAATGCCATTTTTCTGTGACTCTGGGTGTGGTTAGGCTTATTTATTCCAAGCCAAAATGGTAGTTTTGACTGTTTGTGCTGCCAGAGCTTACCTGTCCAAGATGGCGTTCATTCATTTCCTATGAAGTAATTTCCTGTTCTACTTATATAGAAGAGAGCTTGGCTCTGAGACGGATATGTCGCAACACTATCTAAACCTCTATTTATTATTGCATTCATTGTTTTGTCCCTGATTTCTGCTCCTTTTATGCAGTTGATTTTCCCTGTGGCATTCTTCAGCCTGAAAGGTTATGCTGGACTCTTTTTTTCTGTGACTCAGAATAACTTTGGTTTCTTGCTTTCCAACTCTTGTAAAACTCGTCATCTTCATTCAAGAAATGTCCATATTGCCAACAAGGTTATTCTCCCCATGGCGTTTTTTCCTCCTAACTGGGACCCCTTAAAGAGACTCGTGACACTTTTTGCATGTCTGAAATGCAGGGTGACACAATGATTACTGGGAAGAGTCATCCTTTCTTAGGACAATCATGAAGAAAACTGAGGGCCCGATTCACAAAGGTAAACGGAGACGTTTGGTCTAAACTTAGACCAAACGTCTAAGTTTGCGACTTTGGGAATTCACAAATGGCATTTACGAATACTATCTTTATGCCCGCTAGCTGTGGACGGTCCATTTGGGGTGAGAGGCCATGCCCCCTCACCTTCTGCCCCTAAGAACAGTGTCTGTCAGGCTGAGCAAAGGTCAGCCTGACGGACACTGTTCATTTTCAGATCATGCAGCCAGGAGCTAGACATGCGCTAAAAGCGCAGGCTCGTGGCTGCCTGAGCTGAACTTTGCTTGGCTGAGGATGTCACAGCTCCTGTGGGCGTGAACTCCTCAGCTCAGCAAAGGACCTAGCGGCCCTCCCTCTCATGACAAGGGGAAGCGTCACTCATTGCCTCGCACCTGGGCGCTTCAGTTTTGAGCCCTGAAGCGCCCAGGTTCGAGTGTCAAACAGTGACACTTCATCACCGACCCCATCCCACTCTGTGATGACGTTGGGACTGCTGCCTTCCCTCATTGGCTGAGGGAAGGCAGCAGTCCCAAGCCTCCTGGGAACTCTGAGGCAGAGCTGCAGGTAAGTGTCATTTTTATTTTTTAAATTAATATTTAGTGTGTGCGTGCGTGCATGTATGAATATTTGGTAATGAGTGTTGTGAATCATGGTGTGTGCGTGTATGTGCGCGTGTGAGAATGCATGGCTGTGAGTGTGTATATGTGTGCGTGCATGTGTGTCCCGTCCGCCCCCCTCCCTCCTACAACTACCTGACGCCACTGATGTCCACACTCGGGGAGGAGATCCGGCGCGAGTGCGGATATAAAGATAGTCCTCGTAAATGACCTTTGTGGATTCCCAAAGGTGTAAACTTAGGGGCTTATTTACAAGCCCCTTGCGCCGCCAGTGTGTCACTTTTAACATGGGAAAAAGTGGCGCACCAGCAGCGCAAGGGGCTTGTAAATAAGCCCCTTAGACTTTTAGTCTAAGTTTAGGACAAACGTCTAAGTTTACCTTTTTGAATCGGGCCCAGAGCGCTACACTGTGTTCAGTCCTTGGCAGCAATTGGTAATCGGGGAGGGCATGAGGAGTCCATATTGATCCTGCAGAACAGAAATTTAAGGTGACTTCCACTGTTGACTTTCCATGGATAATGGAAATCAAAAAACACAGTGCGCTTTATTTCTGAGCAGTAAGCTTTTTTCTCAAATATTTGGGGACTAAAATGTGATTTACAACAAATTCCATTTGCATTCAATAAAGTGTTCAGGCCTTGTGATTCTCAATCAAACTCATTTGATTTGTTAATCTGGAAGCCATATTTCAGTGGTAATATTGGGCACGAAGTGGTCTACTCAGTCCTGGCTGGTCATGGAATGCGTCCCTATACATGAACAGTCCATTGCAGAGGAAGATACTCTTCGTCTGATTCCTCGCATGGATATGTATGCCAGTTGGAGTTACATGGCTGGGCAGTAGCCCTCTTCTCACCGATTCTCATCACCTGCATGGTCCATGGCCTTCCTCTCTATAGGCACATTTGAGTGTGGGGTGGTGATCCTGGTTCCTGTGCTTTTATGAGGCCTATCATTTGAATACATTTGTCACTAAGACTGTGACTTAGTGACAGTTGTGATGCTGCAGGTGTATCAATATAGGGGCATTCTAATCGTTTCGATTTTGAACTCCATTTTTTGCAATGTTCATTTATATATTATAATGTTTTTCCCGCGTCTTTTTTGTGAGTTGCACTTTTGAAGCGCCAGAATATATGTGTTGTTATGAACAGAATGTTTATTTGCTTCGCTTTGCTTACCTTTTCTTGGTGGCATGTTCATGAAAATGTGTTTATTTGTAAAGGACATAGGCTACCATTGTAATTGGTAATGACAGTCAATTCGGCAATATCTTCCCTGCTACCTGAATGTAGTGTTCACTTTAAGGTTACTGCTACTGTTCATTTCTATACCTATCCAGACGGTGATTGTCTAATTGCAATTGTTGGCAAACACATGCTTTTTCCTTAGTATGATCCAAATACTTAACCACTTTAGGGGTTTTCTGCTTTTACTACACTTAGTCATGAGAACAAAAATGTATTTGAGAGGTAAAACATTACATTACAGGTGCTGAACTTTCTAATGGAAGAAATGTTGTGGTACGTGGGAAAAGGGGTTCAGGCTGTGATGCCTTTGTTTCATAGAGTGTATTTAAAAAGCTTCTTTCCACAAGACAGGTTCATTTTTTATGACCTTTTAAACTGATTTGGCCTAGAACCCATTCACGTCGTTTTAAAAGATTACATTTTAAAATCGTTTTAGCTTGGGATCGCTGGGCATCTTGAGAGCTTTCATTTGAAGAGAATTCTAAAAAATCCATAGAGAAATTCTGTTTGTGACAATTATTGAGAAGGTAATGATTAGCTAACATGGCACTTTCAGATTTAGTTCCTCTGTCTCTACAATGGTAATCTAATAGGGCTCACTTTTCCTAATGTAAAAGTTTCTTGCAGCATTCCTCGTTACCAGTTGTTTTTGCACGCATTTGCAAATTCTTAGAGGGGATAAATGAATTGTCACTGATGTCATCTTTCACACAACAAGCGAATGATCTGCCAAACAAAACCTCTCCCTGTTATTCACTCATACTTCACTTTGGCAACCACCAGATCTAAAACAAGCATTTGCAATGCAATAGGTCTCGCATTTGCGAGAGTTTAAGCTGTTGGCATTGTAAATGACAATGCCTTTTATTTATCTGTTTAAAAACCAAAATATAAATAAAAGGCATTGTAATTTACAATGCCAATAGCTCAAACTCGCATAAATGCGAGAACTATTGCATTGCAAATGTTTGTTTTGTTTTGTTTGGGGTGGATGTATGTGGGTTGGATTGGGATGGCACCTCTCTAGGAAAACGAAAGGGATGGATGCACACTAATAGCTCCCGAGAAGGATGGACAACCATAATTATAGGGGTTCTGCAACACACCCGAGCCCACTAGCGCCAAACGGCCCAGGTGAAAGAGCACTACTTGAAAAGGGAAGAAGCAACTCTAAGGAGGGATGATAGGTGAAACCGGCAAACAAGAAGTGTTGAAAGTTCACAGCGGAAAAGGGTTGTGGAAAACATTAGAAAGAAGCAGCACAGAAGAAACTTGATGAAGGCGTGCCGAGTAGGGGGAACGGAAAGGCAAGAACTAACCTGCCTCTGAAGTTCGACTGCAGGTATGGGAACAGGAGTTTGTTCCACACTTGAAGCTGCATGCCGAAAGGACATCGTTAATAAATGTTAATGAGGCGCCAACAGATGCGGAACAAATTGATTTACTCCGATCTGGTCAAACAACCATTTAAAGAGGGGGAGCAGAAGTGTTTAACGCCAAAGTAAACAACTGAGGGGCATATTAGCAAGGGCACTATCGCCGCTTTAGCGGCACTTTTTGCCGCTAAAGCGGCGATATTTATATCGCCCTATCAGCAAACTGTCTCTAACAGCAGTTAGCGACAGTTTGCGGGCATTAGCGCCCATATTTTTACCGCTTTGCATGTCAGCGATATTTATCGCTAATGACATGCAAAGTGGGCGTTCCGACGAACAAACCTGGGAAACACTCGCTAACAGGCCTATCGCCTATTAGCAAGGTGGCCATGGCCCCAGTTAGCGACGTGAAAAGTCGCGCTAACCGGGGTCATCGCCATTTATTTAACACCTGCAATTAGCAGGTGTTAGCCATACCTAACATGGGGGGTGGATTATGCTGATACGACCACAGGGTCGTATCAGCAAGGTGTTCTCCCTTCTCCATGCAACATCGCTGGTTTTTCAGCGATGTTGGCCCATTTCCCCCGCTATCACTGGAATATTCATCGCCATAGCGCTAATCGTTGCTAATACAGCGTTAGCGTGGCGATATATTCCAGCGATAGCCGGCGATAAAAAAAACACGCTAAGCAGGGTTAGCGATGATTATCGCCTCTTCTTGCTAATATGCCCCTGAATCTGTACAAACATCTCTGCAATTATTTAAAGCATTTTTTCTCTCGCCTTGCTACCCCAACTTTTAAAATGTGGATCAGGCAGATGTTTCCAAAACATTTACAACGCTTTCAAAAAACGTTTGTCAACAACTTTGTTATCACGGGCAGAACATTTAAAACCTGAAAATCCTAATTCAAAGGGCTACAGGGTAGGTGGACCAGAGGAAAACAGCTTGCTAGTAACTTCCTAAGTTGGCTCAACTGCACTGTAACAAATGCTATTTTGTCGATCTCTGCCTTAAACATAAAAATATGTTCAAGGCAATATTTATAGATCGGAAACGCCAAAAAGCGATACACGATCACAAGTTTCTGGACATTAGATGCATTGTTCGTAAAGGCAGTTTTCAAACGATTGTTGCTACATTTACAAAAGAAAGTCAGACCGTCCTTGCCTTGCATTCTTAGATATTTATTGTTCCTTATTTATGTAACATTTGAGTGTGGTTAATGCTACTTACATAGTGCAGGCGGATTTGTGCCCTGGCGGAGCGGGGAGACCCCCGGGGCGGAGGGAGGCGGTCAGCCAGAGCAGCAAATGCAGCAGAGGAGGAGTGAGTACTGAAGAGGTGTTGCGGCCTCATTAAGGGGAAGGTTGCATGTGTGCTAAGTGGGGGGAGAGCGAAGCAGGAGGGGTAAAGCAAACAGTGCTTTAAGGAACACGCCACCTGCCTGCAAAACTAAAGAAAGGCGTTCCAGTAAGGAGAGCGGCACAGGAGGAGGTTGGCAATCCGGCGGTAAAGAGAAAAACAAGAGCTTCGTTTAACAGACCACAAATATCACACATTCGAAAGGAAGCAATCACATTTCTGTGCCATAATGGGTTAGTTTTCCACTTAGCACGTGTTCCACTGAGCCATGAAAGTACTGCAGGAATGGAAGGCAGTCCGTAAAAGAGAACGTGAATGGAAAAGGCAGAGCTGCTCTTGGGAAGGGGAGAGCCCGCTGCTGCTACATCTCAGACCCAAAGGAAGAGAGCAAGGTTTAACAAGCTGAGAGCTGGAGAAGCGGGAGACGCAGGAGGTGGTGGGAGATGGCATGGGAAGATGAGGTGATTTACCACAAACGTGCGTTCGGCGGCCGGGATACTTTTGGCGCATGCGTATAATGTAAGGTAGCACGCGCATGTTAATGCGCACTATTTTTTTTAAAAAACAATTACGCTGTGTAAGCGTAACGAGACTGCAGTTAGGGGATGCTGCTTCCGGAATAAACGGAAGTTACGTATCGGATGAAAAGCCAATAATAAGCCCGCTAACAAAAAAAATGCCAAAGTTAACTAATGGCAAGCGGCGAGAAATTACCCAGCAATAGGTGGACTTTCACCACGCATATAGATTACTAGATGTCTCGGAGAGACAGCGCATGCGTGCTGCCTAGGCGAGACCTAAAAACATAATGGAAGGAAAAAAATAATATATTGCCAGGTGCTCAAAAGTCCATCATCTTTGGGTGGCGTGTAACACAGAGGTGCAAATGAACAGCCACAGCTATAAGCGCAATGAGGTTATAGTTTTTAATCTTCCAAGGTGGCACGGCAGTGGCGTAAAACAGCCCCCTGCAGTTCTTGAGGCGCAGGAGGCATCGCATTGGGAGGGCCACACTTCAGGAGCCACTTTTTACTTTAAACCCTGGGAATATCACAGAGATATAGAAGCTTTGTGACCCTTTCTCTACATAGCAAGTTTTTGGGCACTTGGCAAGAGCTCAGTGGCCCAGTGAAGGACAAGCAACCAAGAGTAGCAGGTTAAAGGGCGATAATGGTGACAATGTGTAAGTTAAGTGGTGTGTGTGCTGGCTTCCCTACTGTGCTGTTGGATGTGTGTGAAATTCATTTTCCTCATCTTGGAGCTTTGGACCATAAAGTGGAAAAGGGCACTAACAAAGGTGTAAATAAAATCAATCTTATGAATGCACGGGGATGTGGCTTTGCCGGCTGCAAGAACGCCACACTTTGAGTGGGCTCTGCCGGCCAAGCCTAATATCCGACAGAATCCTGCGGTATAGGGGCAACTTCCAGCTCCTCAATGACTCGCTATTGTGCCCTAACCCCGGGGGTGTGAGAAATCGTGAATATTGGCTCTACAGAGGGCTGGGGTGGCGAAAAACCTGCACCGGTGGAATGCGGACTGAGTGAGGACTGGTGTCAGGGCTGCGAGGCCTGCTGCCGCTGACACTGATGCAAAGTCAGGGCCGGAGGTGAGAGGATCCTGACATAGGAGGGGGCTGCCAGCTGACCCTGGCTTGTGAAGAAACTGCTTGTTTCCATGCCCCCGCTGATGCCGTGGGTGAGTGGCAGAGATGCCCGAGCCGGCTAAGAAGGGACCTGGAGCTGACGCCGTGATGGTGACCGTCATGTTTCACTGAGCCGAGTGGAAAGCTGAGCTGTAACTGAGGGCAACCGTCGCTGATCCGGCTGAAGGACGACCACGGGACCTCCCCCCCCCCAAGTAAGCGGGTCGGGTATGCTGGAGGAGGGTGGGGGCGTCGCTCGAGCGTCAGCCGCTATACCCCTAGAGGCCTGGGGGTGAGCTGGGTCCAGGCTCGGCACAAGCGTGCCTCGGCGGAGTGATCCGAGTAGGGCCTCTGTCAAACCAGGAATACCTTGGAGTTGATTTGATGTTCAAACATGGGTCCACCTCTTGATTGTCTCAATTCTGATAGTATAACAACACAGAATGTTGATCTGATCAAGCAAGGGAAGGAAGGGAAGAGAAGGGAACAGCTGGGAATGAGACCTAAAGAATTGAGGTCAACAATTTAGATGCAAAGTTAACATCTTCACACATATGCTAACAATACTAAAAAATAAGAAGGACTAGATTCAAAGACTTCTTCGGGAGATTCTGGATTAGTGTACAAGATTGAATTGTTTGTTCCTGCGAAAAGATAATGCAAAAGGAACATCACAGAGTCACTTAAAAGGAGTTATAATATCACAGCACCCACCCTAGATTTCATTAAGATCTAACAGTACCTACCAATTGTATATATACTGCCCAGCGTCACAGCGTCACAGGGGAAGAGAAGGATTCCTCTTGTAACAGATTCCCCCCTGTTAAGGGCACAATGAAATAACAAAAGGTTAATCACCACCTAAAGCCTTGTATCCTCTTTAAGAACAGAGAATAATCGGGATTCAACACAAGAGAAAGTCTTTACCAAGAAAGCACACAATGCTGTAGCACGGAAACAATGGTAAATAGCACTAATACACAGTGGGTCCAGGGGGAGACCAAACCATAAACTAAAATAATGGTATAAAAACCAAGACTCAAGTCAAGACAGTGTCTAGAGGATGTTGAATCGCTGGGACCCCAAGGAACCACCCAAGGTGAGTAAGTAGGTATCCCACGGAGGACGGGTGCAGTGTGGGAACACGACCGCGTGCTCCGTACAATTCTATGAGAGAGTCGCGGTTGAAGTATTAAAGTTTAAGGACCCTTCCCAGTGGACTTCGAAGGAACCCCGTGGAATTTAGGAGGTTGGAGAGCCACCCCACCCGTGGATACCGTAGTATCAGAGTTACCTATCCCAGGGAAGCCGGGTGCATTGGTCTGAAGTGGCGTCGGAAACCGCCGTCGAACTCAATGGAGGACTTTGAAGAAGAACCGCTGCTAGAAGGAAGAAAAGTGTCCGTCGGAATCCAAAGGTGGATTATTGGTGAAGAGTACCTGAAAGCAGAGGGGACAGATTCTGTGTCACTCAGGAGTGACCAGGGGCTCAGTAGATGAATGCCCACCGAGGGACCTGGAAACCCACCTCCTGTGTTGCTGGAGCCTTCGGAGTCCATAGGAGCTCAGGAGCAGCAGACCGGTTAATGTGGTGCCTGCGGTTGCAGGGGAGTGACTCCTTCACTCCAAGGGAGATATCTTCAGTTGTCCTTGATGCTCCACAGGTCCTGCATGGAGCCTGTATGGTGCACGGGCACAAACGATGCTTCGGACTGAAAGGGAGACGAAGTTGGGCCCAAACAAAGTCCAGAGAAGTCCAGAGTGTCCAGATGGTTGAAGTTCAGTGGTTTCTCGTTCAGAATCTTGTCCACGTCGAAGCTAGGGTCCTACAGCCAGGTAAGCCCTTTTGTACCCACGGGAGAGGGTTGGACAGATTCAGGGGAGCCTCCCAGGGGAGGGTCTGTACAGTGTGGAGGTTACTCCCATGTCCTTTTTCCAGTTTCGCGCCAGAGCAGGAGCCAACGGCTCCCAGGACTGGTTTGAACTGGACTATGAACAGGGACACCAAATGTGCCCCTCATGCAGACTTTCGGTCGCTGGCAAGCGCAGCCACCCAGGCCTAGTACACTAAGTCTTGTCTAGGAGGTGGTCACACCTCCCTGTGACAGGATGCCTATTGTTCTGCCTTCCCCTGCTCGAGCTTGGCTCAGCAACAGGAGGGCAGAAATGTGTCTCTGGTCGGCAGCAATCATTTTGGGTTGCCCGGGACTAGAAGGCTGGTACCGGGAACATCAGGGACCTCACAAAGCTCGTTTCTGAGGGGTGGAATCATACCTCCCACACTGGTTACTGGTGTGGGGGTATGATTCAACAATGTTTCACATGAAACACAATAGGGTTACTTTCAGCCGTTTTAGAGTTGGTCATCACGGGGTCGCATAATGCCACTCTATATGTCGTAAATGGCTACAGTACTAACAACCCAGGAGAATGGACTCCGTAGGCTGCAGGAGTGTCCTGCTCATGCAGGGGCAGCCTCTCACTTAGAACCAAGCACCCTGCCTTCAGGATTGTCAAGGCCTGCTATAGGGGTGACTTATAGGTTTTAAGTGTAGTGACCTTTAGATATAGTAAACCTATATCTAAAGTAAGTGGTGCATGCACCATCTTACACAGGCTGCAATGGCAGGCCTGTAGTTCCATTTTGCATGGCCTCTCATGGGTGGCATAATACATGCTTCAGCCCATGGGAGGCCTCTGGGGTACCTATGACCTGGGTACATGGGTACCATTTATTAGGGACTGACAAGGGTACCCCAGTATCCAATCTGGAGTGTACCTAAGTACATGGCATAACAGTTTAAGGAGAAAGCAGATAGACTGGGGTCCTGATTAGCAGGATCCCAGTCAAATGAAGCAAAAAGTGGGGGTAACCATAAGAAGCAGATCCTACTTTCCTACAAGGGGGCATTAAAATAGAATAGTAGCAGACCGCACCTACTCGGACTTGCTGGCTGGTGCAACTTGCTTACCCCACCCTCTGCAATTTGCGGTCGGGGGTAGTAGAAGAGACAGGAGACGCACTGCTGAGAGTTGAGGCCCACGTAAACGGACATCAAAGCCTGGTACGTGCTACGGCTTGCTGAGCCTGGCCCCAAGACAAGGGGTGGGGGGTGCATACACACTCGCAGGTCCCCCACCGGGATGCACCATGGGCAAAACAGATGCAAAGCAGGCCAGACTCACATTTGAAAGCAAGAGACATACCCAAAAAGAGGGACCTCCCCAGGATGCCCGGGAACAAGCCACGCAAACGGACTACACTGCTACCCGGGATGACGACTTGAGAAAACTGCTTTGGAAGTAAAATCTAGCCTGAACACTATCAATGCCAAGTTCACCAACTGTCGACCCTCCTCGATCATGTTAAAAAGAGGGTGGACACCCACAACGCTAAAATTGCGCAATTAGAAGCAAGAGTGTCGGACAATGACAATGCCCTGGCGGGCGACAAACAGAAATTGTTAAAAATTGATAAAGTGCTGGAGCTGATCAAGGCAAAAAACGAGGACCTCGAATCGTTATCCAGGAGGAACAACCTGCGCATCACAGGGATACCGGAGTCAACGAACATTAACTGGATGGAAGACTACATTGAAGCTCTCCTGCGTGAACTCATTGTCGCTGTGCTATCCGCGGTGTTCATCGTGGAACGCGCACACAGATCGCCGGGTCCCCGACCCTGCCGGGCACGCCAGTTCGCCCAATTGTGGTTAAACTATTAAATTATCGCGACCTAGACACTGTGCTATGTGCAGTGCGTGAAATGGGAGAGGTGAAGCATCAGGGCAATACATTGTCCTTCTATCCGGACTTCACACTCGCAGTTCAGGCTGCCCGGCGTGAGTTTCTCCCTGCCAAGAAGATTCTCCTGAAGCAGGAAATACCTTATGCTGTAGTCTATCCTGCTAAACTGCGAATTAAACATGGGTCCCAGACGCAGTTCTTCACAGATCCCAAGGCTGCGCTGGCATTTGCCAAAAAGTTGGAAAAACAGCAGTTTTATCCCTCCCAGACCTCTGAGCGCAATGAGATTGGCACTATCAGTGACAATGACTGAAGCGGCCTTGCACTATACCGAACGTGATCCAGTAAGTGTCTGTGCCCACGTGGACTCTGCTTTGTACTGTTGCACTCTGTACATCCCAGGGAGTGGGCCATCTATTATCCTGGACGTTATCTGCAAAAGACATGTTCGCAAACAATAATTGGCTTGGCCACCCTGTCCTTGCTGGCAGGGGCGACCGCCAGAAGTAGCCAGGCCCCCACACGATAATTCCCTATGATTTTAGAAAGCCTGACTCTACGGGTTGTTGGGAGGAGGGTGGTTGGTTTAATTCAACCTGATTGGGAGGTTGGAGTGGATGGGAAGGGAGGGAGGGATTTATTCGGAAGTTCTGGGTTTCATAACCATTTTTCTTTCAGTTGGACAATGGGTTGGAAGTTGTAGTAAGTTCGCAGGGTGGGACACAGGGCTTGCAGATTGAAGGTCACAGAGACGCATCAGGGATTGCATCGAGAACAAGGGAGATGATTAATGGTGTGCTGGTCCCCCCATTCCCTCCTATCTATCAACACCATGCCTACTCCCCCTATACAGCACTATAAGCCCAAGTAGGATGAGTCTGAAATGGCTAAAATAACTTGCTTGACATGGAATGTCCGTGGTTTAAACAACCACTGGAAATCCAGACTGGTGCACGCATACCTAGCGGGACAAGGGGTGGATGTATGCTTCATGCAGGAGACACATTTGACAGGGCACACTGAGCCTAGGTTACAAGCCCGTTGGTGCGGTGAGACATACTCCCCAGTCTAGTCCAACTACGGCAAGGTGGTCCCCATCCTGCTTAGGAAAGGTCTGTTATGGACCACTACCTGTATATTACTGGATAAGGAGGGGAGATACGTGATTGCAGTGGGACGATTGTACCAGCGAGCGCTGACACTGGTGGCGGTATATGGCCCAAACCATAATGACCCGACCTTTTTCCCGCATGTCTGGAGGCTGGAGGCAGGCGTGTCCTCTGGGGCCGTCATGTGGGGAGGCGACTTTAACGTTGTCCTGGACAGCCAACTGGACCAGTCAGGGGCCTGGCAGTACCACCCGCAAGCAGCAAACACTTAAGACCCTAGTAGAAGACAACTTGCTAGTAGACATATGGAGACACACACACGGGGGACAGAAGAGTGGGACCTGTAGCTTGAGGCATCACGGCTCTTGGTCGCGTATTGAATACTGGCTGACGACCAGAGACATGGCTGCTTGGGAGGAGGCGGTGGACCACCTCCCCGGACACTCTCTGACCACTCCCCAGTACACCAAACATTGACAATCCCGCAGACACCGCTACATGCGTTTTCCTGGCGCCTTCCCCCACATGCGCTCCGCAATGCTGCGTTTCGTGAAGAAATCCGGACCGCTATTACTGACTATTTCGCAAACAATGCTGGATCAGTGGCGTCATCATCCACACTCTGGGAGGCCTTTAAGGTTGTGATAGGGGGGGAGTGCATAGCGAAACAGGCCGGGGTGCTGAAGTCAATCAGAGGCATGCTGAGCAGATTAGAGGCTGACATTGGGAAATTGGAACTGGCGCACGCTGACAGCCCTAGTCCAGATACACTGGCAAACATAAGGGGGAAGATAACAGAATACACAGAGGAGGCAGAGAGGGAGGTAAGATACTTGGGAAAGGAAACTAGGGCAAGGCGTTACGGGGAGGGTGATAGACCGGACAGGACCCTGGCAGGGCTCCTGCGCAAACCGCATGCGGCGACGTACTTTGTGCAACTACATGACTGCAATGGCCTATTGGTCACTTACCCGGACACTCTGCCTTAGGTGATGTCTTCCTTCTACACCAAATTGTACACGGCGGGTATGACTGCTGGCGAAACTGAATTGCAGGCATACCTTGACACAATAGAGTTATTGTGGCTGGATGCGGGACACAGAGAATACCTAGACGCTCCCATATTGCCTGAGGAGGTGGCTCGTGTTGTCGCCACACTGCTGGCTGGCAAGGCCCCGGGTCTAGATGGGCTTACCCCTGCCTTTTATAAAGAATACGCGGATTTACTCATCCCACACCTGATCGAGATGTACCACGAATCAACTGTGTGAGGCCCTAATCGTAAAAATCCTAAAACCGGGCAAATCCCCTCTGGTGGCGCGCCCGGACCAATTTGCGCACCATTTTCTCAATCATGCATTACCTTCACCCCACTACGAAGGTGGAGGCAACTCTCCTTGATGCCACGAAGTCGTTTGACATGCTGGAATGGACGTTCCTTTTTGGCCTCTTGAACAGACTGGGACTCAGCACGGTTTTATACAGAAGATTCGCCTCCTTTGCACTCAGCCCGCTGTGCAGGTAAGCCTCAATGGACAAATATCAGAGCAGTTCGAGATCACTAGAGGCACTAAACAGGGCTGCCCCCTTTCCCCCCTTTTATTCACTGCTGCAATGGAGCCTCTGGCCACCAGGCTGCGACAGCACTATGCGGAGCACAGCATCGGGTTCACTACTCGGGGACTGGTGGTATCACTGTATGCCGATGATATAACACTTTACATTAGCGACCCCAGTACCAATATTTCTCCCCTTACGCGGGAGGTCATACGTTCCAGTGAGCACTCAGGCATACAAATTAACTTGAGCAAATCGATACTCATCCCACTCACTGAATCGACCACCCCTTGTGCTACAGAATATCCTTATAGGTAGGCTACGGAACCAGTCAAATACCTGTGCATTTGGCTGAGCCTTGACGTGGAGGAGATTTGGAAGATGAACTTTGGTTGTGCGGCTGAGTGGCTAGAGTCACGCATACAGACCTTGACCAGACTGGCCGCATCGCGATAGCGAAAATGGTGGTCCTCCCCAAATTTCTTTACCTTTTTACAAACATCCGGATCCCTCTTACGGCGCGGTTCTTCAAAAGACTATGGTCCAACTTGGTGACACTAGCGTGGGCGGGGTGCCAGCCCAGGGTTCGATACGAGGTATTGACCCAGCCATTGGCAAAGGGCGGGATGGGAGCACCGGACCTGCAGGCGTATGCGCTTAGCGCACAGGCGAGTTACCTACATCAATGGGTATACCAAGTTCCTTTCCAGCCCCACGTGGCAGTGGAAACAGACCGGGCAGCACCACTACCATTAAAGACGGCTGTGTTTGGCAAATACAGGGCGGCGCAGGGTGAAGTTGACTCAGTGGAATTCGTGAGGTGGGCGTGGGACGGAATCAGGTGTTGTGCTGACCTACTGACACTGCATGCCCCATCGGCTCAGATATCTGACAACCCGCTGATCCCCCCCCTGCGGGATAAGAGGCGGCGTGCAGGGCTGAGGGGTTGGGACTTAAAACTGTGGCAGACTTGTTCCCTCAGGGGAAAGTTTCTTGTCTCGGTGCCTCACCCGAGCACACGAGAGACCACGGCATTAGATATATTGCTTTATTACCAATTGCGGGCGTCATGTAGGGCAACACATGACACTTTCCCGGAACCTCCTCCAACTCTGGAAGTGTTGGAGCATGTGTATACCACTGCGTCCCCGAGGAAGCTGGTTACCAGACTCTATTTGATTATAACACACCCCCCACAGCAAGATGCATCCCGTGCATGGGTGGCCTGGGAGCGGGAGCTGGGTGAGGAACTCCCAGAGGAATGATGGGCATACTGCTGTGCACAGACAGAAAGGCTGTCCCCAAACTATAGGTTGAGGTTGATTCATTTTAAATATCTTAATAAGCTAAACCGTACACCACTGCAATTGCACAGAATTGGACAGCGCAACACCTCGCGCTGCATCTGCTACGCAGAGGACGAGGCTTCCTTTCTCCATCTAGCCTGACGGTGTCTCAGAGTGGTGCAATTTTGGATGAAGGTGGGGGAAACAATTGGGGGCATCACCGGGACTTCCCTGGGACTGCACCCTATGACTTTCCTGCTGGGATATGTCGCAACACTGCCTGCTACGTGCCACCGTCTGGTGGCAATATTACTGCTACTAGCAAAACGCAGAGTGGCAATGCATTGGGGCCGGTGCCCAGCAAAGGCACACGCTGCATGGTCGAAGGATGCCGCGTACTGCCAGGAACAGCTCAACGAATACTGGGGGCTTATGCCAGAGCGCTCTAGACCAGTGAACATATGGGAACCCTTTACCACTTACCTTAGAACTGTAGCCAAAGATGCATAGGCCCTCCCCTGGAGTACTGAGAGGATGTGCACATAATGGGCACACTAGATGGTGCAGGGAGCTCAGGACTGTTGCAGAAGCATGACACCCTCTGGACATGTATGCTGGCTGGTGCTGGGTGGGGGGGTTGGGTGTGAGGCGGGAATGCTATTGTTTCTTTGCACCGTTGTATAGACTGAACCAAAATCCTGTGCTTATTGTCTTTTTAAGAACACTCTTGTGCCTGTAATGCAAGCCTGTGGAGTTATCACAAAAAAGTTAATAAATGAAACTTAAAAAAAAAAAAAAATCTTATCAATGCACGATATTTTAGGACTGTACCTCTAGACCATTTAAGAACCATGAAAAAAAACCACTTGTTTATTTGAATACCCCCGAAAAGAAAGGTTAGAGTGAGGAAATAACCAAATGGCGTAACGACAAATAATGACACCCCTGCAGAATGTGAAGAGGGCCCCCTGAGCCTCTCATATCTCACAGATATTCATTGGCCTTGGGTTGAATGGGGCCCCTTCAATGGCCGAGGGGCACCTGAGGGGTCAGGGACCCACCTGTACTGCATGGGCTGCAGGGCCTTACATCACACCCCAGGCATAACCATCTACAGAGAAACAGTATAGCCCAATGAATTCACACCTAATCTGGGGTATGCTGATTATTTCCTGTGTGGATGATCAAGATCATAGGGCTTGTGGACCCTCCTGTGGGAGGAAGTGCCAGGAAGGATGCACAGTAGTTGCTGGAGAAGGTGAAGCAGCCTGGGCCCAAAACCTGAAAGTATTTGCCAACTGGAGTGTTGAGGAGTCAGAGATGCCCAAGTCAAGAAAAAAGATACTCCTGGACTCATTCTGAAGTCATTTTGATTATTTTGAATTTAAATGAGATGACTCTAGAGTCATCATAAAAACTACTCTGGGGTGGCTCTCTGATGACTTCAATGCAAATCATGTGATGATCATAGACTACAGTAGGATGATTCTGTGATGACTTCAGGATGGGTTTATATTATGCTAGGATGTTTCCATGATGATTTAATGATGAAATAGGGATACGCCTGGATAACTCCAGGATGATTTGTGATTTAAAAATGGACCCGGATTACTCCAGTACGATTAAAGAATTATTTACAAATGGATCTGGTTTACTCCGGGGAGATTCTTAGAGGATTTGAGTATGGGGCTATGCTACTCCTGGATGATCCCATGATTTCAGGGCAGGCTGTATTACTCAAGGATGAGTTTGTTCCTGCAGACTGATTTCACAATGACTACATTACAAAGATTACTGTATTTCCGTGCTTCAACATCATATCAATAATGCATTGTTATGCTAATACACAGGAAGGACTACTCCTATCTCGCAACCCTGTTATTGTACTCTTGTTAATTATGACTCTTGAGGCTCTACACTCTCATGTCTGCTTATTAACAGTGTTGAGGGGGGATGTTAATGAGTGACGGTATGTGAAGGTGTTACTAATAGCAGTGTAGCATTGCTGCTGTTTGAGTTATGGTTGACTGCCTGCAAGTCAGCCTCTAAGGCCCTGAATATGAGTTGGCCAGAGCAGTATCATTACGGAGTAAGGCGTAAATTGGGGTAATAAGAGTAATAGAGCTCCAGGCAATTCTAATGTGCCCAGTATTCAGATTTCTCACTGAAGCCACTCTTGATGTCACTCACATCACTCTAGCAAACTGTGACCTTAAGACCACATACCCATAGCTACTCAAATAAAACAAAGCAACTACAAACACTACTTTCTGGGCTCTCAATTTGAAAAGCTTCATGTAGCATCCTTTGCTCACATTACTGTTTCAGCTACTTGGGCCACAAATCATTACAACAGTAATCTGCCTCTACACTGGACCATAGACTCTTACAACATCAATCACATAATCTCTCAACTGCAGGACCCGGCTTACTACAGCACAGAGAATATGACTTGTCCACTTACAACACAAATTAGGTCCTTATAATGGCATGGCTGGAAACCACGTGGGGTAGATACCAGCACCAGAATGAATAATTCCAGCTGATATGTCTGCACTAGTTTCTAGGGATTACAAGTTGCAGACCCTAGAATGGGGAATAACCTACTGGACCTAGAATTACTGGGTGAAACATTGCAAAGTTTTCCTGATTCCGGGGCCTTTTCCACAGATAGCTGCACTGAGCAAGTGACAACTGTCCACAGCAACCCCTGGTTTTACTGGGTACATTTTCACAGCTGGTAAACTGGACCCTGTATTCTTGCATTCCATAATTCCAAGTGTGGAAATACTAGGCACACCAGAATTGCATGGAGCTCTATTACTCCTATTCCCCCAATTTACCCCTTACACCACAAGGATACTGCTCTGGCCAACTCAGAATTAGGGCTTTAGAGGCTGGCTTGTAGGCAGTCAACCATGACTCAAACAACACCTGTACTTACAGTCACTCATTAACATCCACCCTCAATTGTTTCAAGGTCTGTAGCTTTCCCACTTTGGCATATTTAGTAAGTAGTTTATTAGACTGAGTGCTGTCTTTCTGGGGGTAATACCCAATTTTTGTTGGGTTCCATTCTAGTTTTCTTATCATCCACATGCTATGAGCGATTGGCCAGAGTAGTTCCAATCTTTGCCACAAAAAAAAAACACTGGAGCAGAGGAATAATTAGAAAATGTGATTAGCAAAAGTGGAATTATTATTATAAGGTAGAGGTGGCTGCGATGGTGAGGCCCAGGGAATGCTCTTTCTGTGGCCAGGCCCTGCAGCAACCCTCCTTATGCAGCCAATCCCATGTACATAGGGAGGGAGGCATGCAGCCTCCCTCCCTGAGCCGATTTATGTACCCAAGGACCCCAACTCTCGCAGTTTAGCCATATTAAGAAGGGGGAGGGGGTCAGGCAGCCCCCTTCCCCATGTCAAAATTGGCCAGTGAACCCCAACCCCCGGGGTCTAGTCAATTAATAATTGGGTAAGGAGGGCTGCATTGCACCCCGTGCTGATTTAGGCCCCGGGGACCCCTTGTTCCGGGGCCTGGTGTTATTATGAAGAGGCGAATGCAGCCCCCTCCTCGGACCAATATTGGCCCATGGACCCCATCCCCCAGGGCCGGCCCAGTTAGTGGTGGGTACACTGGAGCCCACCCAGGGCACCCACTGCATATTAAAAAGGAGGGCACACAGCCCCCTCCTCGGGCCAATATTGGCCCTGGGGACCCTGAGGCCTATTTATTTAATAATTGGGAAGGGAGACCACACAGCCCCCCTTCCTGGGCCAATTTTGGCCCTGGGGACCCCATCTCCCGGGGCCTGGTCTTACTATTAAGGGGGAGGGGTACACAGCTCCCCTCTCCTGGCCCAAATTTGTCCCTGGGGACCCCATTACCCTGGGCCCACCTAGTATATGGTGGTTTCCTCAGAGCCCACCCAGGCCACCCACTGCATATTAAAAAGGGGAAGGGAACGTGCACCCCACCTCCCCGGGCTGATTTCGGCCCAAGGGACATCAACTCCCGGGATCAGGCCTTATTATCAAGGAGACATGCAGCCCCCCTCCAAAGGCCAATATTGGCCTTGGGACCCCAATCCCCCGGGGCCTAGCCAGTAAATGGTGGGTGCCCTGTAGCCCATTCAGGGCACCCACTGCATGTTTGTTGGGGGCCCTGCGGGAGGGAGCAATTATTTCATCTGTTTGCTTGCCTGCTTCACAGTGGGCAGGGAAACAGATGCAGGCACGAGCATTTTTCATGCACCTGATAGCTAGGAGCAGACTTAGGGCCTGATTTAGATCTTGGAGGATGGGATACTCCGTCACAAACGTGACAGATATCCTGTGTGCTGTATTACAAGTGCCATAGGATATAATGCACTTGTAATACGGCAGATGGGATATCCGTCACATTTGTGACAGTATATCCCATTTGCCAAGATCTAAAGCAGGCCCTTAGTGTTTGCTCTTGCTTGGGCGGGTGATTTGAAATTGATCTCACCAAGCGAGAGCAAACACAGGGTTCCCTGTGCACAGCTATGTCCTGGGGTGGGCATCCCAGGACCTAGCTCAAGCTGGCCCTGGAGTATGGGGTCCCCAGGCCCATAAATGGCACCAGGAGAGGGGCTGCACAGCCCCCCTCCTTTTTGTGTGCATGGCCAGGGTGTAGCAGTCGCCTGGGCTGTATTTGACCCAGAAGGGGAACTGGGCATCCCCCTTTTCAAATTCGGCCGGGCCCTGGAGATGGTGTCCCAAGGGCCGAAATAGGCAAGGGAGGCGGGCCGCATGGCCCCATGCCCATTTTAATATACAGCCAGGCCCTGACAGATGAGGTCCCTGGGGCTGTATTTTGCCTGGGGAAGGGGCCACATGTACCCTTTTCCCTTAATATATAAATGAATTGCCCTTCCAGGCCCTGGCCCACCCAGAGGGCAAAAAAAAGCAAGGTGGGTAAAGGCGCTTATTTGTTTTTAACATATTCCCACAAATCCGCCATTCCTCCGTGAATTCATGGGTGTTTAAAAAAAACATTGTTGGCCCCTATGGGACCCCACCACCAGATCTACCAGTCAGGGTATTCCTATCCTGTCCCCTTCTGTTTTGTTCCTTTTTTGATTGGGACTTGGCTGAGTCTGAGTGCCAAGATGGCTGCCACCACCGCCTCGTTGAATTTGTGGCAGCCAATCAGATCTCATTTTGAGATATCTGAGATCCACGGACCCACTGAGTCCCTAAATATACATACATCTTTTTCCTTTAATAACTCAAAAACTACTGAATTGATTGGCACCAAATACCAAAAAGAGACCTTTCAGGACACGATTTAGCTTTCTGCCGAATTTGGTGTTATTCCATTCAGTGGTTTGGGCCACAGTCATGTTCAAAATCCCTATGGGAAATTGCATGGGGAAAACGTGTTTTGGGACCATCTTTTTTTCTCAGCACCGCTTGATAAATCACCAAGAAACTTTCAAGACAGCACCTGAAGTGAGTGGCAAACTATTTTCATGAAAGTTCGTCAAAGGGCGCCAAAGTTATAGGCAAAACAAAAAAACGCTTTTCCTATGGTAAGAAGGTCCTAACTATAACTACCTACTGACAACCACCAGTAGGTAATTTTTAGATATATATAGATATATAGACCTAGTTCCTCTCATATCCAAGAAGAGATCTGCACTCGAGGCGCAAGTTGTCATCAGCTTTATTGTTTAAAATTCAGCAACTTGACATAGGAACGCGTTTTAGCCGTCTTGTGCAGCCTTTGTCAACCTCTGAATGCGCCGGTTTAATCCTATTTAATTAGTTATATAGATATATATATACATAGCCCCACCCTCCCTTGAGTGACAGGACTCTTTTTTATGGTAAAAGGAGGTTTTTTGGGACATATATATATATATATATATATATATATATATATATATATATCCAACGAAATCCTCCCTGAGAGAATAAAAGGATCGCACTCCAGCAGTCTTACTCCAGTGTAGTTTATTCCTTAAGCAAGCACAGACCAAACCAACGCGTTTCAGTATCGCAGTATCAGTGATGTCATCAGTGATGTCATTTGAGATGTCATCAGTGATGTCATCAGTGATGTCACTGACCATGTCATGAGTGATGTAATATGTGACGTCATCAGCAGTGCATTGCGGGGGCGCGAGTTATAGTTACCTGAACTAACTATAACGGGGGAATTTCATGGGTTTTGTACGAGTGCAATGTCCAACTAACTATAACTGTCCCTAAAACCTTATGGTTTTTTCAGTGATTTTTTAAATGCAAATTTCTAACTATAACGTGCCTGAAACCTATGGTTTTTTCAGTGAATATATATATATATTGCAACTTCTTTCTGTAGCCGAATCCCGGGCCTCTTAATCATGGTGAGCTGCGCGGTGGGATAGCGAACCCCTGAACATCACCACAAAGTTGTGTTTTTATCCGGTTTGGTACTACTAGCCAGAAACTGAATAAAAATACTACCGCGGCTCCAATGCATTCAAGCGTGATTTATTCCATTTAGTGCAGCAACGATATCCCAATGCGTTTCAGAGCTTCCTGCTCCTTGATCACGGGTTAGCTTACACACCACTCCCGAATCTTTTTAAAGAAACTCCACATGTGATACAAAAGTGTAATAGACATGGATAACAGACTTTGCAGATTTGTGACCGTATTTTGCATGACGATGTTGTCGCAGGATAATACCAAAAAATATTACAGTATCACAAAGTAATATTCACTTCTTAGTTATTTGAATCAACTGTTACACACTGTTCACACTTGCCTGCCTGCATATGCGATAGGCCCATTAAACCATAGTGTTAATTACATATCGCCCTGGTGGGCCTATAACTATTTCATATGGTCTAAATACAACACAACAATTCAGCCCCAGTGGGCGTTTATCAAGTCATACACCATTATATTCAATAACATTTAGTGTGTAGCATGAAAAGTGCTGATAGATATAGTTAGCGCTCCTGTGTCCAAATTTTCAGACATTCTGGTATTCTGAAACAAATCAAAAAGAGAAAGACTTATTAAAAACAGATCACATAAAAAACATTTTCCATTGTTAAAATGCTAACCTAAACTGATTTTCCTTGTAAGGGAGGGCCTATGAACAGAGCCTTACATCAAAATTCAAATCTTGAACCAAATGTACTGCTAATTCTTCATCAAGATTCAAACCAACAGGGTGAAGAGTATTTTACTTGATTATTAGCTTGGACTCCCAAATCTTAACTCTTGTACTCTAAACTGTCCGGAACTAAGTTTCGGAGGGCCCACTGGCCGCATTACGATGCGACTGCCTTCACGGCGGTCACAATGTGTATATTTTGCATTGCCGCGTGTGCTGCGGTCTGCAGCACATGCCGCAATACAAAAAAAACACATTTGAAACATCCCTGCACTATGTGGCAGGCACCATGCAGTGCCTGCCACATGGTGCAGGAATATTTAGGGGGACACCTATGGTGCCCCCCAGGGCCCATAGCGGAGGGCCAGGGGGAAGGGGGAGCTCTCTAGGGGCCCCCAAAGTTACTCTTTGCCTGCCTTTTAATGGCAGTTTAACTGCCATGAAACGGCCGACGGAAAGGAACATTGTAATCCCTACCGCGGTGCCTGAGCAGGCACCGCCACTATTGTAGGGTTTGTACTCCCTCTGACGGTCCGATGGGCTCCTTGAGCCCGTCGGATGCATGGTGGTCTGTCTCTCTGCCAGCCCACCATCCGCCAACCATCGTAATGCAGTAGGTGGACCTGCTGGGGCAGATGGCGGTGGGACAGCCACCGATGGCCTGATGGTGGCGGTCCCACCACCATCGTAAATGGCCCTATATTTTTTTAAAGATAGCCTGATGGTGTATATCTATTGTGAAATCACATATATGTTTACATGGTGATCTATGTTCTTTAAGGCTGTTGAAAATTTTGTGTAAATGGTGAGGAGGGTGCATTTCTTTAAACATGCTCTGTTTAAAATTGAGGAGGTTAATAGTGCAGAATATCTATTGGCAGTTCTTGTGCTAGCTTCACTTGGTGTGTAACTTTTCTTTGAGAAATGCTCAATATATGTTTTAAAGACACAAGAAATATTGGAGAAATGATGTAGGTATGCCATTAGGAAAAGGTTTTGTGCTTTGAAAAAGTGAGAATTGTTGTTTTCAGTTTTAGAAACTTACTGATGCATGTGCATGCTGAGTAAAAGAGTGATGTATGCTCCTAAAGAGCCATGTATCCAATTATATATGTGTAATATCTAGACTTCACTCACACATAGCTGAGTAGAAAAGGATAGATACACTTAAACAGCTAGTTTTATACTGACAGGAGGACTTAAACATTGATATAGTCACAACTGTTATGGATCTAAGAGCAATGGCGGTACTTTCACAGTAAGCCAGGCACTACTCAGGCATTCATCCGGTCAGTCATCTCTACTAAGGCATTCATTAAATCACTCACACACTGTCTACGCACTTATTCAATTACCCAGACGCTACATATGCACTCTTGCAATCGCGCAGGCACTAATTATGTAGTCATTGAACTATGCAGGCACTACCCATGCATTCATCCAATCACTGAGGCACTAACCATTCACTTATACAATCACCAAAGCTGCAGTCATTCACCCAGGTGCAACCCATGCTCTCATCCAAACGCCCACTTACAACCTATGCACTCATCGAAAAACTGAGGCAGAACCCATGCACTCATCCAAATACACAGGCAGTACCATTGCAGTGAATCTATCACCCATCCAGTGCCTATGCACTCATTAAATTACTGAGGCAATATTGTTGCACTAATACAATCACTCCAGTAGTACACTTGCTTTTATCCAATCCCTCAAACTTTAACAATGGACTCATGCAGTCATTCAAACACTAGTCATGCACTCATCTTCTCAGCCAGACACTACTGATGCACTCATTCAATCATCCAGTCACTACCCATGTACTTATCTAAACACCCAGGCATTACCTGTTCACTCAACCAAACACACATGGGCAGCAGCCATGTGCTCATCCAATCAGTGAAACACTACTCATGCACTCATCCAACCTGCTAGGTGCTCTGTATGCACTTAAAGAATGATGTATGCACTATCCATGCTCTCTATAAATCACCTATATACTATGTATGCACTCCTGCAATCATCCAGACACTAGAGTTGCACTTATTTCATCATCCAATCAGTATCTATGCATGTATTGAATACATTTTTTTTGTTTGAAAATCTTTTTATTAACGTTTGCTCAATTGACCATACTTATCCATAGTTACAGTAGTTTGTACATGGTTGACTGCCCAACATTACCACATTTGGCTCCCGGGGGGGAGATACAGGGACACTGGTCATATTCATGACAGAAGACACAAATCATGGCAGTTTGGACATACAATCGGCAAATTAACTCATTTCAGTAAATCAGGGCCTCACATCCACCTAGCCCCGCCTCTCTGGTTGTTATTCCTCCCCTCCCAATCCCCCCCTATATTTACGCCATGGTGTCCATATTCTCTCCCACTTTTTGACACACACCCTACTTTTGTATATTGTTTCTTCCGCCCGTTGGCACCAATCGAGGTCACGTTTCCATTCACCCAAGGAAGGCAGCGAGGGCACCCCCCATCTCCTTGCAATATTCCTTTTGGCAATTCTGGCAGCTAGAGCAAGCCAAAGTCCCGTGTACCTGGGCCAGTCCGAATCACCTTTGACCATCAGGAGGAGCCATTTGGCATCCATAGGGGCCCCCACTCCTGCAACTCTTGCCATTATAGCCGTTACATCCTGCCAGTAACTGGCTATCTCCGGACACTCCCACAGAATGTGAAAAAAGGTGCCCTCTTGTTGACACCCCCTAACGCAGAGGGCTGTGTGTGCTTTACCCCAGGTGTGTAGGAGCGTGCACGGGTAGTACGTACGATGTAGAATCTTGAGTTGCACCAGTCTGAACCATGTCCGGATTGTAATTTCCCTTGGACTCTGTCCTGCCTCTTGCCAATCTGCATCGTCCATGTGACCTAAGTCATCTGTCCATGCCATTCTCAGGGTCACCAAGGGGTCTGGTATATTATTCACAAGCTTACGGTATATTGTGGAAGTAGGTTTTTCTATTAAAGGGTCCAGGAGCAGCCTGTCCTCCAGGGGTGAGTAGTGTGGTATGGGGGTCCCATGCTGGATGTGTGCTGCAGGGCATGCTTTAGTCTAAGATAGTGATATTTTTGCGTGTCATGTAGAGTGTATTCCTGTTGCAAGTCTTCGAAAGCAATTGGTGCTTCTCCTCTCCACACATCGCCTAGATATTCTATCCCTATTAGTTTCCACTTACCGAAGCCCACTAGTGTAGCTACCTCTCTCAGGAGATCCCCCTCCCAAAATGGGGTCCGGCCAGTTAACTTCCCGGACCAGCCTAGCAGTTTGTTTGCTTCCCTCCAACATTCTACAACTACCCTTGTATGCGATGGACTCTCCAAGCACCTCTTTTTTGAGTACAAGAGCGAGGCACAATGGCCTCCGGGCATACTAGCTTTATCGACCCTGTATGCCAGTTCACTCGGGTCTGTGTACATCCAGTCATTTATAACCAGAAGCTGGGAGGCCCAATAATACAGTTTGATGTCAGGGACGGCTAACCCCCCATCATATACCCCTCTTTGTAACTTGGGAAGCGCTATCCTAGGCGTGCCTCCTTGCCACAGCAACAGTCTAACTTCCTGGGATATTCTTTTAAAAATTGCTGGGGGGACTCGGTAAGGGGTGTTCTGGAGAACATAGAGAAGGCGAGGTAGGGCCATCATTTTGAACAGGGCCGCCCTGCCCATTAATGACAACGGGAGGGTAAGCCAATGACGTACATCAGCACTGAGGCGCTCCATCTGGGGCTCAAGATTTTTCCGTATAAATGCTTTGTGGTCTCTCACAATGTGTATACCCAGGTATTTAAACCCCTCCTCTACCACTAGGGCTGCACATTTAGCTGGTATCCTGGGCAGGGGGCCCGATAGTGGGAATATCACCAACTTAGCCCAATTTATGCTGTAGCCAGAATAGCTGCCAAAGAGCTAAAAAATGTGGAGCACTCTCGCCATCGAGTGATACGGTCTTGCTAAATACAGGAGAATATCATCCGCATATAGCGCGATGCGTTCCTCCCACCCTCCTGGTGTACCTATCCCCCAAATCATCGGATCTCTCCGAACCCAGTGTGCTAGTGGCTCCAAAGCAAGGGCAAAGAGTAGTGGGGACAGGGGGCAGCCCTGCCTGGTGCCCCTCTCCAGCTGGAAGGATCTGGAAAGTGCCCCATTAACTCGTATCTGGGTGCTGGGACTCTCGTACAGTAGTCTCACCCACCCACAGAAATTGGGACCAAAACCCAGTTTGCGCAGCACCATGAATAGGTAGGGCCACTCTATACTGTCAAACGCCATCGATGCGTCTAGCGACATCACTGCTGTCTGCTGAGCCTCTGGACCCTCTGTCAGATGGAGCACTCCATAGAGTCTCCGCAGATTATGACGGGTGCTTCTATTGGGCATGAATCCCGATTGGTCTAGGTGCACCACCTCTGAGAGAACGGGTATTAATCTGTTTGTCAACGCCTTGGCTAGGACCTTCGCCTCAACATTAATCAAGGAGATTGGGCGGTGGGAAGCACACTGATCTGGTGGCTTCCCAGCCTTGTACACTACCGCTATTGTGGCCGCACATTGGTCTGGCGGAAGTTGCCCCCTTTCCCGGGCTTCTACTAGCATTTTTAGCAACGGCGGAAGTATTATTGAGGCCTGACATTTATAGATCTCTACCGGGAGTCCATTGGGACCAGCAGCTTTCCCAGAGTTGAGGTCACCCAGAGCTACGCCTAATTCTTCCTCCGTGAGATCTCCATCTAGTGTGGCCCGCGTCTCGTCAGACAGCGCGGGAAGAGAGAAGTCTCTTAAGAATTCCTCACAGTCTTCCTCAGTTCTAGTGCTAACCGGCATGTATATCTCCTCGAAGTGTACTGCAAAGACCTCTGCTATGTCTGTGTTGGTTGTCCGTAGGACCACTGTCTTGTCTATCACGCCCATCACCCAAGAGCGCTCTCTGTCTCGTTTCTCTAGCCACGCTAGGAGCCTCGAGGCTTTATCACCTACATCATATAGCCTATGTTGGGTCGCGAGAGCATATGCTCTCGCTTCACTGTCTGCCAGTGCTCGCAAGTCGCGTTGTTTCAGCGCAAGTGTATGTCTCAGTTCCCTAGAGGTACCCTCTATTGCCTCCTGCTCCATCTCTAGTATCTCAAGCTCCAGGGATCTAACTTGGAGCGCCTCATCCTTTTTCCTCCCCCTGTCAGAGCTTGTGTCTGTCCCCTTAGAACTGTCTTATAGGCCTCCCAGAGTGTTACGTGTGATGCCACTGATCCTGCGTTTTCTTGAAAATACAACTTCGAGCCCTCTCGGAGCTGATCTCAAAGTTGCGGATCTCGCAGGCGCCAGGGATCAATTCTCGGGATGGCTGCTCTATTTAGAGGGGGACCCTTAATGGCCACTCCCACCGGAGAGTGGTCCGAGATTCCTCATGCCAACTGCCCTGGGCCCATAAACTCATCTGCCCTGTCGTTCCTCGTGAAGAGGTAGTCAATCCTGGAAAAGGAGTTGTGTCGCGCCGAATAGTACGTGTATTGCCTAAGTGAGGGGTTGTGCGCTCGCCATAGGTCAATCATACCTTGGGCCATCATGAAATCTGCCAAGTCGCGCTCTACCCTTCCACCTACTCGGGAGCTAGACCGATCCAGCTCCAGGTCCATGATGGCGTTAGTGTCCCCACCCACCAGGAGAGTGCCCAGGGGCAACTCGAGCAGGAATGAACTAATCTTAGGTAGGGTAACTTTGTGCAGCCCCGGAGGTATGTAAATTGAGCAGTGTATTACAGAACGCCCCTCCCATTTCCCTATTGCTGCCACCATACAGCCAGCCTCATCTGCCCGCACATTGGTGATGGTTAGAGGTAGCGCATTACGAATCAGGATTCCCACACCTCATGCCCCCGTGGAGAAGCCAGAGTGAGCCGCTATCCTATACCCAAATCGATCCAGCGCTTTACATTTACTGCCTTTCAAGTGCGTCTCCTGGAGCAATACAACATCTGGGGAGTGTCTCTTAATGTACTGAAGGACCAGGGTGCGCTTGATTATGTTACCAAGTCCGTTAACATTCCAGGTCCACAACCGCATGTTAGATGGTTCCCCCATGACGATAGTTTTGGAGCTTACCCCCATTGGACCCCTCCCCCCACAATAACCATCTTTTGCCAACCCGGTGTATGTGTTCGACTATTTTGGTCGTGAGCAGAAGTGCAAACCAATTAGACAACATTAAACAATACACCCAATACCCCCCTCCTGCAACCCTGCTGGGTGAGTAAGAACCTCCCACCACCCAAACACACAGAGTGCCTGTCGCCCGAACTGTGTTATAGTAAACAATAGGGAAGGGGCAGCATGCCAGCCGCCAGAGCGAAGCACCCTATTACTTCCGTAGGATACTTCTAAACCCCGTAAATAAGTCTTGGTCGCAACCTAGTTCATTTTCCCACTTGTCACTTGGTCTCAGGATTTTCCAATGTAGTGTGAGGCTATGAGTGTCTCTACAACTTTCCGCCTCAGCGGTGGGTCCCACTCCTCCTGCATAATCATAAGTCCCACCCCTTCCCCACATCCCCAAGCCCAGCGAAAATCAGCATTCAACAGTAATAATTGCGGGGGGAGAGGCTTCTCCTGTATCAATTATTGTTCATTTGTGTTTCCCAGGGCTTTCTATTCCACACTCCACCTTGTGCCCTTCAGCTATGTTACCAGTCTCAGGAGGCCCTCGGGACTTCCCTCCTCTTCGTTCCACCTTGCGCCAGCCTTCAACCCAATCGCTTGCCTCCGCTGGTGAGTCAAAAAAGTACGATTTACCTTCATCTATGATTTTAAGTTTCGCCGGAAAGAGCATCATGTACTTAACATTGGCTTCACGTAGGGCCCTCTTGACTGCGTCAAACGTGCGTCGCTGGCATTGGACGTGTAGAGTGAAGTCCGGGAAAAAGCGGATGACTGCACTTTCGTGGTGTAAGTCTCCAAGTTGACGCGCTGCTTGCAGAATGGCATCTCGATCTCTAAAATTTAGTATCCGAGCTATGATCGTGCGCGGAGGCACCCCCGGTCGCGGCCGGCCCCCCAGCGCCCGGTGGGCACGTTCAATGGAAAAGAATGAGGACATTCGCTTGGGTTTCAGTTTGTTCAGGATTAAGTCCTCCAGGAAAATATCCATCGACGGGCCTTCCATTCCCTCCGGGACTCCAACTATCCGGATATTGTTGCGCCGGGTTCTCCCTTCTTGGTCTTCCAGTCGGGCAAAGATCTCAGAGTGATCCTTAGTGAGACGTGACACTTGCTCCTCCAACCGTTTGGTTTTAGACTGCAGTCCCCCAATGCCCGCCTCCGCCGCAGACAGCTTCTCTGACGTTTTCCGGAAGTCAGCTCTGAGCAAGGTCACTTCCTCGGTAACGGAGTCTAGCTTGGGTTCCAGCGTCCCTCTTAGATCTGTGATAGCCCTCATAATGTCCTTAAAGGAGGGGTCCGGGTGCTGATCCTCCTGCTCTAACATCGGATCTCCTCCTGCAGCTCCATTCTCCCGGTTCCTGACGACCGTATACTTGTCTATTTGGTTTGCCTGCCCCGGCCCTATAGCCTTGTTGCGGCCCATAGTCACCGTCCGTGTGGCGCAGATGTTTGTCCTGTATAGGGGGATTCTCACAGTTGCCTGTGCCTGAACCAGTCAGTGTAGACTTATCGCCCCTACTGCTCGCCTTTTCTGGCACTTTTTTGAGGGTCTTACGCCTGGAGGACTGCGCAGTTAGTCTGTCCTCTGACTACCTTCCACTGAGGGGGGGTTTTCCACCCACGAATGAGGGTCAGCGTCGGTGCACGACTAATTTAGGCCAACCTGAGGTTCCAGCTGCCCTTGCAGTCCCAAGGATATGGCTTTGCACCCCCCTATTACACAGTGGCACCCCCAGGCAGCCTCGATCCAGGAGAGGGGGGAAGAGGACACGCTGCACCAACCTTCTGTGCGCTCCACAGCAATTTAGAATGGGTCTGGTGTAACCGTGTTCACCGGCGGCTCCTCACTCCCGCTCTGCCGATCAACCGGGGGGCGCTGCGTGCTGTTTATGGGACCGCGCGCGTCTCTTCTTGCAGCGCCTCAGTCTCCAATTAGAATGCCGCCGTGGATCCCGTCTCTCCCGCATGCACTGGCGATTCCTTGCTGCACTCCGATCTGGAGCCTCGATCATGCGCCCACACTGCTCTGCGAATTTTGGGAAGCCCTCCGCTCCTAAGCCGCTCCGAGCCTCGAGGGCGGTGCCATCTTGCCGCCCAGCGTCGGCCCACCTCACAGCCTCATAGCCGGTTTCCACCGTACCGTCAGAGGCTGATTTTTCGACACAGCTGGTCAGTCGCTGTTCCAATGGCTCATTCTTTGCAGGTTGTGACCTTTGTAGCGGATTTTGACGGATTTGCTTGGGTGTTTGCGCTGTGTGCTAGCGCAGCTCTCCTAAATGGCAGCCATCTTCTGCGGCTGCTGGCCACGCCCCCTGCATGTATTGAATTATTGAACATTAATTATACACTTATCTAATCATTCAGGCACTACTCATGTACTCATCCAAACACACAGATAGTAGTGATATACTCGTGCAAACACACAGGCAGTAACTATACGGCTATGGGACGACCCTTGGAATTCTCATATACTCAGGGAATCATGCAGGCACTACCTGTATCTTCAGGGAATCACCTATGCACTACCTATGCACTCATTCAATCATCTAGGGAGTATTGATGTATTCAACCACAAACAAATGCATTTACAAGTTTTAGTGAGGAATATGTAGTCTTTTAGATTCATCTGGTGAATTATATATGCAACGTGTCAAACACTCTCTGTATGTACTCGGAAACGTTAGTGAGCTAATGCTCTGATAGAGATTAATTTGCAGATTTTGAAATGCACTGCGTCCCAAATTAGAAATGCGATACATTTAAGTAGAAATGCACTGAGATACTAATTACACCAGTGACACAGTGGTAGAGAGGCACACAAATAGCTGTTATGTTGTGTTTTCGGATTTACAGTGTTGAGACACTGTACGTACTTGTACACTTTGGTTGATGTTAATTTTCAAATTCACTACAGAAGGGATAAACTGGTCTTTACCAGTCCTTCACTGTTTGCGTCATACAGGGTGAGGACCTACATCATCGTCACTCCACGACTTATTATGAACGGCTTGGCCTGGGGAGATACAACGTATCTCACAGCATTGTTCACGGGTAAGGGAGAGTCTATAGGACCCACACTAGTCATTGCAAGTGAGGCTAACTTTTACACGATTTTTCAACGCATCTTTATACCGTTTTAAACATCCACAGATTCTACTGGAGGCAGCCCTTTGGCTGTTACAAATTGGTAGACTGTGTTGACGAGCCATTCTGTAAGTGGCCTTTGATCTCGAGAATGTTGGTGATGGGTTTAACTGTCCTTGGCATATTATTGCATGACAACTAGACTTACATCTGTCTCTATGGCTGGGCACTTTATTCTGTTGTTTCATGACATCTTGAGGGTTAAGGTTTCTGTCTTATTTTGCAATATTGGTGTTTTCGGGTCTGGCGGTTCTCGTTTTCTAGATTTGCACACTGTGGTATATATTGGGAGTACGATTGCCATGTTTATGTGTTTCTGGGGTGCTTCTTTTGACACCCCTGTATGTTGGATTATATTTGTTAAAGGTAATTGTCATTTATTATTATCTTTTCAGAGGCCCCTGAAGAAGGGATGACATAATCCCGAAATGCATTGGGCGAAGTTCAATTGCTGTTAGAATGGTTGCTTCTGATTTACATCACAGGGATAATGTGATTTTTTCATTGTATTCATGTACTACGATGTTAATATGCAAAAAAGTTTACTCATAATAGTTGCTTGAAAATTAAACCATATACAGACAAAAACATTTTGTGAAGAAAGGTACATTTTTGAAGTAATTTGTATTTACTGTTTGTTTATTGGATTATGTGAACAAGTTGAATTAACGCAGTGCATCCAGCTACCGAGTGAAGACTCACTCGTTTATTACTACATTTTAAAAGGGTTGGCAAACTCATAACTGGTGTGCACGCAAACAAGATTAGAAAGTTTATTATTTTTTAGTGTACAACACAAACAAGGTGTGCGCTTACCTTTAATTCAGTCTAATATCACTTGCCACTTGCTAGTGAGCAGCACCCCTTTTACTTTGAGAAAATGTCTTTTGAAGCTATTTCAAATATCACTGACAACAGAGCAGACACACGCACATATACAGATGCTCAAGCTACTGATATATATGCATTAATTCGAGAAACATCTACATTCAACATACAGGGAGGTTCAATATCCCAACAATTGAGACAATTGGAATTCATTACGAGAAGAGCACTCAGCCAACGTTTACACGCATCAACTCTTGTGCAGTACCACAAAGTACAAAGGATACCATGCGGACTAAGATTACCAATCAAACCCTTGTTGTACAAATTTCAATTTAACAAATTCTTCATGGAAAAATGGCAAGACGTGTTGAATAAGTGTTCCCTCGATTTGATTCTATTTTTGATAGAAGAACTATCACGTACCATTAAAGACTTAGAGGCAGTAACTATCAAAGCTGATTTGTCATCTAGATGCGAACCAGAATACTGGAGAATTACTTTAAAAGATTTGAACAATAAACTGGAAGCGTACGGTAAAGATATTCAGGAACGGAAGTTAAGGAAATTTCACAGAGACACGATAGATTATAAATTGAACGAGGTGTACACCTGGGCAGAGGTGTACGCCCGGAGAAGAATGACACAGAAACCGGCATCATCCTCTCAGGAAAGCGTGGTGTCGGACCAGGAGATGGAAACAACTAGAACTCCTTTGAGTACAAGTCAACAACAATCGGTAACCAGTCTACAAACATCGGCAGCACCCATTAGCGAAATTCCTACACCATCGTCTTCTTCGGTTTCTTTTTATCCAACAGTCAAGCGGCCGGACATCCACCGGATCAAAGCGTACAAAAAATACCAGGAGAGGCAAAAGAAAAGGAACAAGACAGCCGCAATCTACGGAGCAAGACCAGGATTTGATTATCAACCTTTCTTCCGTGGAAATAACATCGGTACAAAGACTTATTTTAAATAAAGGTACATCTTTCGTCCCAACATATCAAACGAATGCTTTGGAATTGGAAATATCACTATACAAATTCATGAGGAAACTGAGATTACGCCACTTTTTTAGCAACGTGTCACCAGCGTCTGAGCTAACTTCAACAGATGTAGAGGGAGACATGGTGAGTCAATACAAGGAGTTTAAACCGCGAAGTACATTCATGGCACCGATGTCTCATAAGCTGTTGGATACATTTGAGACGATGATCAAACAGGACATCACCAAACTCAATTTTCAAACTAAAACTCATCGTAATTTGACCAAATTTGAGGAACGGACCATTCAACAACTAGCCAATGAACAGCGACTCACATTTCAAACAGCTGATAAGGGTGGTGCGTTAGTGGTAATGGACACTTGTTTCTATGAAACCAAAGTTTTTGAGCATTTACAAGATACCAGCACATATGTCAAATTAGACCGGGACCCAACCATTGACATCATGGCAACATTTGATCATATCTTAGACAAAGCACTAGAGATAAAGTGGATTTCCATCAACACTCAGAAATTCTTGAAAGTTCAACATCCCAGAAGACCTCGACTATACATGCTGCCTAAAGTGCACAAAAACTTATACAACCCACCTTTCAGACCCATTGTGTCTGGGTGCGGGTCCATTTTTGAACCCGCCGGTCAATATGTTGACTTTTTCTTACAACCCTTTGTCCAAAATTGGAAGAGTTACATCAAGGACACCACTCATTTTTTACAATTGATAAGCAGCATTGAAATTCAAGAGTACGATCAATGGTTGATTTGTTCTATCGATGTCACAGCTTTATATACCTCAATTCCATTGGCTGAAGGTCTGGAGGCATGTGAGTGGGCCTTACTTCAACTACCAGAGATAGGAGCTAACAAAGTTTTTGTTCTCGAGGTTTCACAATTTTGTCTAGAACAGTTATCTAGAGTGGAAGGACCTATTTTACTTGCAAATAAGCAGCACGTCTATGGGCTTTTCGGGGGCACCAGCGTACGCTAACATTTTTATGTCAAAATTCGAACATGATCATATTTTCTCAGATGATGAATGGCAAACCAACCTAGTGTTCTATGGCAGGTTTATCAATGATAT
Source organism: Calotriton arnoldi (assembly GCA_963921515.1). Classification (NCBI taxonomy): domain Eukaryota; kingdom Metazoa; phylum Chordata; class Amphibia; order Caudata; family Salamandridae; genus Calotriton; species Calotriton arnoldi. The sequence continues at coordinate 1,073,495 of CAWUFW010004701.1, forward strand.
CTTTTTAATATGGAACAAATCCCAACACCAATTAGAACATAAGTTTGAGGAGTTGAATCAAAAGAATCCTCGTATTCAATTCATCCACAACATAAACAAGACATGTTTACCATTCCTAGATGTATTGGTCACAAAAGGACTCTACAATTTGGAGACCACTGCGTTTAAGAAACCAACAGATAGGAACAATTTACTGTTATTTTCGAGCTTTCATCCTCCCAATCTTCTCAAAAATTTACCATTCTCACAACTGCTGAGAATGAAGCGCATCGCATCCACAGAAGAAGCCTTGACTAAGGTAATTGAAAACCAGATTATGGAGTTTAGAAACAGAGGCTATCCACCATCGATTTTGTCACACGCTGAATCTAGGATTTTGAGCCTTGGCAGAAAGGATTTACTTACATCGCACATCAAAAAGTCGCAAAACCATATGGTCTTCGTTTCAAAATTTTCCACCAAATCTGTGGCCATAAAAAATATCATCAAGTCTAGATGGGAGTTCTTGATGTCTGAACCAGATTTTAATGGGTTATTTACATCACAACCTCTGTTTGCGTACACTAGCAGTCGGAACTTGAAGGAAATGCTTACTCAACTGAAAGTATCTGCTTCCACAACAGGACTAGGCATGCGCAGATGCTGCAACTGTGTTAACTGCAACAACGTCATACCTGGTAACATTATCAATCACCCGCATTTGGGCAAGCCAATCAAGTTGAGATATACAGGTGATTGCAATTCTGCATCTGTTATCTACTGTATAAAATGCCCCTGCGGGTTATTATATGTAGGGAAAACTGAGTGCAAAGTGAAAATCAGAATTACAGAGCACAAAGGCACTCTCAGAACGAAGTCCATCAAATCCAACCTTGCGTTACATTGGTCAGAACACCACCATACAATAGCACAACTCAGATACACCATCTTGGAACTGGTTCAAACTAGAGTAGGCCGAGATAATGCAAAAATGTTATCACAACGTGAAATTTGGTGGATCAAAATGTTTAACACGATGACCCCGTTTGGTCTCAATCACAAGATAGACATGATATGTTTCTTATAATTAAGTGCTTGATGTTGTTCATCGTAGACTGTATTGATTACCACTCAGCATTGAGGCTGCAGTGAGTTACAGCTTCGTATTTATTTTATTAGTTGTTTCTTTATAACATACTATGAGCATTGTCTTTATTGATTATGAGAAATTCCTTACTGTATCAGCACCAATTCATGGCAATCACAACGTATGGTGACACTACTAAAATTCACTTCTTTTCGTTCATTTTTTCCTTGTCTTTTCCCTGCATATCTCGGGAGTAATTTTCTTGCTTCTGTTTCATTTTTTCCACCTATGCTTACGTGTTTTTTCGTAAGCGCAATCTTTAATCGAAATTGTCGCACTTTTTCACTTCTCTATAGGGATATCCCGATTAGGCCTGGGCGGTGAACTTCGCTCCGTTCGCGGAGGTTGCAGAGTTGTCTGCACTCTGCACTCCGCGGAGCTCGCGGACTGCAGAAAACGCCGCTTCGCGATGTGCAGCGGAGTTTTTTCCCCGCTCGCGATCGCAAACGGTAAGTTCACGATCGCGAGCGCGAGCTGCCGCTCAGGTAGAATTTCTACCCGAGCGGCAGGAATACCAGCACAAACTGCAGTTCGCACTGCACTCCGCTACGCGCGGAACTTCGCTGAGTTTTTTTGTAACTTCGCGAAGTTCCGCGTAGCAAAACTCCGCGAACTACGCCCAGGGTTAATCTCGATATTAAATTGAATATTGACATGCTCACTCTGGTGGGCTCCTGACAGTGAGAGCAGTGTTGCATAATTTGCTTATTATCCAGCTACTCCTGCTCATGCTAAATTCAGAGAAGAGGTTTCTTTTTGTAGAGGCTTGCTTTTCTTAGACAGTTCCCTTTAATTACAATTCACATTTAAATTAGCAGCTACACACACTAGTATCATTCAAACATGGCGCAGATTTGGCCACACACGCGGAGTCTTCTTTCTTTGTTTAGCATTCTTTTAAACTTCCCGGTGCACTAGTTCCGGTTCGTCCAGCGATTTTCCATTATGATAGTTAGACGTGGGACAATCAGGTGTTTTTAGGTAAGAAGGCCGTTTATGTAATCGGGTTGATAGGGGTCATTATGTCTAAGTTAATGTTTGCGTTAACAGTGGGCTTGTTGCTACGTTCTACAGCGATCTTTTTCACCAAAGTCTCCGTGCAGTCCACTTTCACTGCATTAACGTGGATACATAGTGGTTGGTGACATCTTTCCTGCAACGCTGGCATCTTGTTTTAAGAGGTAACTTTTTGATCTCTTTGAGTATTCATGAAGCAGAACGTTACGAACAAGGGTTTACCAGTCCTTCACTGTTTGTCGTCATACAGGGTGAGGACCTACATCAGCGTCACTCCATGACTTATTCTGAACGGCTTGGCCTGGGGAGATACAACGTATCTCACAGCATTGTTCACGGGTAAGGGAGAGTCTATAGGACCCACACTAGTCATTGCAAGTGAGGCTAACTTTTACACAATTTTTCAACGCATCTTTTTTACGTTTTAAACATCCACAGATTCTACTGGAGGCAGCCCTTTGGCTGTTACAAATTGGTAGACTGTGTTGACGAGCCATTCTGTAAGTGGCCTTTGATCTCGAGAATGTTGGTGATGGGTTTAACTGTCCTTGGCATATTATTGCATGACAACTAGACGTACATCTGTCTCTATGGCTGGGCACTTTATTCTGTTGTTTCATGACATCTTGAGGGTTAAGGTTTCTGTCTTATTTTGCAATATTGGTGTTTTCAGGTCTGGCGGTTCTCGTTTTCTAGATTTGTACACTGTGGTATATATTGGGAGTACGATTGCCATGTTTATGTGTTTCTTGGGTGCTTCTTTTGACACCCCTGTATGTTGGATTATATTTGTTAAAGGTAATTGGCATTTATTATTATCTTTTCAGAGGCCCCTGAAGGAGGGATGGCATAATCCCGAAATGCATTGGGCGAAGTTCAATTTCTGTTAGAATAGTTGCTTCTGATTTACATCACAAGGATAATGTGATTTTTTCATTGTATTCATGTACTACGATGTTAATATGCAAAAAAGTTTACTCATAATATTTGCTTGAATATTAAACCATATACAGGCAAAAAAAATGTGTGAAGAAAGGTACATTTTTGAAGTAATTTGTATTTACTGTTTGTTTATTGGATTATGTGAACAAGTTGAATTCACGCAGTGCATCCAGCTACCGAGTGAAGATTACTACATGTTAAAAGGGTTGGCAAACTCATAACTGGTGTGCACGCAAACGAGATTAGAAAGTTTATTATTTTTTAGTGTACAACACAAACAAGGTGTGCGCTTATACTTTAATTCAGTCTAATAAACTGGTCTTTCACCATTTATAAGTGATGATGCAGCTGTGTTGTAGGAGAGGGTGATATAATGTTAAAAGGTAACTCATAAATAAAGTTTTGTGTTTTGCTTTGGATTTCGTATATTGAAGTAAGTGCACGTAGTTATATAGCTAGGTGCATCTGTAGATTTAAAACTGCAACATAACATAAAAACTGTTTTTGTACTATGTGTAAGTCAGTAGTAAAGTAGTTGGTTCATTGGCTAGAGTAAAATATACTTTTTTTACAGAACAATATATACATAACTACACACAGTTAAAATGCCTACAAAAGTTTGGAGGAAAAAGCAACAGAAGCAACTACAGTATCTGTGGTGAAAGAAAAAAGAGCTACTGGTAAGAGGACAAAGTCATTTCCTAAAAATGTATCTGGACACCTGTAAAGATGACAAAATAATGTAAATAAAATCTAATCTATAGAAACAATAATAGTGGACAAAATCTATATTACAAGAACAGGAAAGAATGTACGCACCTTAACCAGGAGACAGAAGGATTTTAAGGAAATGAGAGCCAATATGTTTCATAGTAGAGTGGTTGTAAATCTATTGAGAAATATGAAGAAGTATAGAAGAAAGAGAGATGCACTGAAACAGAAAGAACAAGCTGAGGGAGTAGTTGATAAGGCATTTGATTTAAAGAGGAAGCTTTTCATTTTGATTATAAATAGAACACAGACTCTTGACAAAATAGTGTTATATATGAGGAGACAAAACCAGCAGAAAAGATTAGTCAATAGAAGTAACTTTTGTACAGTTTTTAGTGGAGAATAGATACATACTTCTACTACAGAGCCTTTCTTTAATGAAGAAAGCTATCTGCAGGATAACACATTAGTTCATGCTATTGATGAAAGAGGTCAATGTTATGAAATGAAGAACTGCACTCCTTTAGCAAAAGAGGTGATGGTGTCTAGAAATGTAGAACAAGTTATTGCAGAAGAGCTACTGGGAAGGCTTAGCCAGGCCCTGTATACAAATGGTATTGTAGTAGTATTTGCAGTATTTGACAGCAGTCCATTGAAATACTAAGAATATTTCTACATATCTTTACAAGGCGAAGTTTAAAACACAAAATAAGTACTTTACAAGGATTGGATCCTTGCAAGGTTAGAAAGCATGCAAATTTGGAGGAACACTCAGTACCTTGTTTATCAAAGATAGTGTGGCGAAGCATTTTTCATCATTTCAGGATGTAAGCTGTACACCTCTCAACAAAGCAAACTTTAGTTAGGAGGTTGTACTATGTGAAAATTCCTGCTTTATGTTTAGGAGAAATGAATAGAGCACTTTTGTATGGTACTGTGGCAGAGGTAGAAAAGGTTTGTGATGATGTGCAGTTTCATTTTTTTTGTCCAGAACAGGAGTCTACGGAAAATGAAGAGTTGATAATAGGAGGAGTAGCAGAACAAGATAACAGGTATTATAGTTGATAGTTTTGTAGAATAGATTACAAATTTTAACGCTGTGTGCTCTGAAAAACCAGAGTATGTTTGTATATGGTGTTGACATACTCACTAAAAGATTCAAACACAGACTGTTGACTTGAATTTAAAAAGTGAAAAAGAAAATAATGATAACTCGCAACAGTTTTCTGTTTACATATTTGTAGAGGAACGCTTTGTCCTGTCCACACAGCAAGTTATATGTAAGTACTGTTACAAGATATTAGAGGATAATAAAATGCCAGCTAGAGCTGTGCATAACAAGTCAGTACTGGTTCCTATTTCAGAACTACTTCAAGGTTTTAAATTATTATGAGTCAATTCATATACAAAGTATACATCCATTTTAGGCTATAGTCTGTATGAAGCCAAAGACAGGCAAGTTAACACCAACAGAGCAGCAGAAAGGTCTAAAAGGTAGAGTACTGTACTGAATTAATAGTGTTTTCTCAAAATGTTCAATAGGATGCTCAAAAATCTTTAATGGTAATGATAGGACTATTAGAGGAAGAGGATGTGAATATCAATGAATTATTTGGTTTAAGTTATTAATGGAACAATAATTGTGAACATTGTGAATTCACCTGTAGCACTGAAATTAATTCAGAACGATTCCTCTATTTGACGTTACCAGATTGTAAAGCTGTGGCCTTTGAAAATGTAACCAAAAATGCCCATTAAGATGTGACCTGTACAAACTGCAGATTAGAATTTAGTTGTATGTTAATAGTACAAACATATGGCAAATATGTCATAGTCATGCTACAGTGATGCAGAGTGGATGGTAGTAAATTAGAAACTGAAATTACAAACTTTGTGGCTGGACAAATTTCCATTTCAATAAGAAGTTTCACAACTATAGCAAACATAGTTCATGAAGGAGTTAATATAACCTCTACACACTACACAATATATTAAAGATGTCAAAGAGGATGGACTGAGTGCAATGACATAGAGATGTCATTCAAATCAAGACTATGTAAAAAGCTAACAAACTTATATGTGCTATTTCTAGAGCTAAAGTTCTAATGACAATTTAGCATAACACAATGTGGTATTGTATTGAAATGTATATGAATTATGAGTTTCTGAGATATTATTCAGCACATTAGGGGTATTGTCTACAGCAATTGTTAGAAATTAAAGACTGTTTTTAACTAAAGAAAATGAAGTTATAAAACATTACAGGACTACATTCTGTTACTACAGATAAAAACTAAACAGAGGTACTGTCATACCAGCAGCCTTAAGTTGGCTCTAAGAAGTCTCTTTTCCACTTCACCATTGTATCTTGTTTTGGTTGCCTAATGTTCAAAATTAAATCCTAATACATTTTTCTTTGTTTGCATTTTTTCACAATGCTTGAACTGCTGCAATAAAAGAAGAATACAATTTAACAACTATGGTTTTTCACATTCTGGATAATTAGATCCACAGACTGCTTCCCAACTGTTACGATGGTGTTATAGTTCATGCAGAAGGTAGCTAAATGCTTTAGCTCTGGTGACATTTCACTGCATCTTCTCTGCACTTCAGTTGGAACTTTGTTTTTAGGAGCAGGGGCTGGAGGTCTGGAGACTGATGATCCCTCTCCTTTTTTTCTCTTTGTAATTTTAAGTTGCTTCTTCTCGCATGTCTTCAAGTGGTAAAACATGCTTGTTGTACCACATGAATATTTTTTTGCTGTTCCCTGAAATGATGTCTTCTCACATATGCTGCACCTCACCAATTTAGTTGTGGTCTTTGATTTACCAAATGGAATCGTGAAAAAATCTCAAGCTATGTTTTGTTTTTTCATTGGTGGTTCTTCATGACAAGACTGTTCATGTGCAGCTGAGTCTTGCTGCTGTTTAATAACTTCAACCATTTGCAGGTCTTCATTTGGCTCTTCTGATTCCATTTTATTTTTGTAGAATTAGTGAAAAAAGGTTAAAAACCAGCACAATTTTCAAAATGAGTTTGGGTGACAATGGGTTGTTTGATAGGTGAATAAAAGTTCTTTGTTTGGTAGTTATGTTGTTTTCGTGAGTGCCGATGTTGAATGTTATTTTTGAAACTGCTGTTTATGTCAAATGTGTTGTTAAAATAAAGTTAAACCATTATGTTACTAAACGGCTAGACTCAAACTTTCTGTAAAATATGTCTATATATCTGTTTTACAGTTTGTCATTTGTATTCATGACTACTGATGTCATTGTGACCTCCGGTGTTGCTGAGAAGAAGGAAAATGCATTTTTGATGCAGTTATTTTGACAAATAAATTCAAAGGAGAAAGTTACATTAGTATCTTACTAAATAGCTACAATAAAACCTTTATGTAAAATATGTCGATATATGTGTTTTACACTTGTCAAAAACAAGCGGTATTCACGGTGTGTCCTTAGAAATTACAACATCAATCAAAAATATCTTAAAATAAGATGATTAATGTACTTTGGTGCACCATGCAGATGTAATGTTTAATGTCCAATTTTAGAAAAAAAATACAGGGAGGTTATAGTTATGAAATAGAATTTAAAAAAATGTTAAAAATTCACTGGAAAAACCAAAGGTTACAGGGACATTATAGTTAGGAATTAGCATTTTAAAAACTTTAGAAATTCACTGAAAAAACCAAAGGTTACAGGGGTGTTATAATTACTGAATAGAATTTAAAAAAACCTTAGAAATTCACTAAAACAACAAATGTTACAGGTACGTTATAGTTAGGTTAGGCTGACATTTTACTTGTACAAAACCAAAGAAATTCAACAGTTATAGTTATATGATATCACTGACCATGTCATGAGTGATGTAATATGTGAGGTCATAAGCAGTGCATTGCGGGGGCATGAGTTATAGTTAGCTTAGCTAACTATAACTGCTGAATTTCTCTGGTTTTGTATGAGTGAAATGTCAGCCTATGACATCCCTATCACCTTTGGTTTTTTCAGTGAATATTATATACACATATATGTATAGATAGATATATTCACTCAAAAAAATAAATGTTAAAGTAATGTTAAAGTTAGGTATAATAAAGATTTGTGTTTTCAGTTTAAAAAAGCCTTCAAATTCACTGAAAGAACCAAAGGTTAAAGTAACATTATAGCTAGGTATAACGAAAATTTATGTTTTTGATAAAAAAATAAACGTCGAAATTCATGAACAAAGGTTAAAAGTAACGTTATAGGTAGGTGAATTTCTCAGTGACAATGTTAACGTTTTAAAATTTAAAAAACTCAGAAATTCACCAGTTATAGTTAGCAGCACTAACTATAACTTGTGCCACCGCCATGCACTGCTTATGACCTCCCATATAACATCATTCATGATATGTTCTATGACGTCATTTATGACATCACCGATGACATTTCAAATGAAATTATTGATGCCATCACTGACAATTATTGATGAGAAAACTGTGCATGGTGAGGGTGTGAGTTAAAAGTTAACTTAGGGCACGAGCTATAGTTACTTGAGATAATTATAACTATAACTGCTGAATTTCTATGGTTTTGTGTGTGTAAAATCAGAACCTAACTATAACGTCCCTGTAACCTTTATTTTTTTCCAGTGAATTTCCAAGGTTTTTTCAAATTCTATTTCCTAACGATAACTTCCCTCTAACCTTTGTTTTTTCAGTGAATTTGTACTAATTTTAATGATGTTTCCTAACTTTGATGCCCCTGTGACATTTTGTTTTTAGAGAATTTCGCCATTTTTAAAATATAAATTGTACTACAATTTGACCCATAAGTTCAGTTTACCAATTTATTCCCATATTCTTGCCCTAACCATTTGGCGCCTGTTGCTTCTGTCCTGGGTCACATGACTGTAAATGACTCTGCTGATGGGGTTTGTGTATTCCTGACAGACAGTGAGACAAGGGGGACTGGGTGTAGGTAGGTCCTTCCAGGGTGGCTGGGGCAGAGCTGTTCCCTGCCTCACTTACACTTCACAGGGCTTGCCTCCGGTACAGTAAAGGAACCTGAAACCAGCCTTTTGTCATCCCAGACTTCTTGGAGCCTTGGCAGGGGAAGGGAAGAGCTTTCCAGAATCAGATGTGAGGTAGTATAGGGAATCCTCCTACTTCAAAAGCTGGAACCAGGTATAAATATTGGCTCTCCAGAGCCACTCTTCAGTACACTCCTGGACCTGTGGAAAACTTGAGAAGGACTGTCTGGACCCCCAGAAGACTACCCTGCTGCTATTAGGGGACTGCCTTATGCTTGAACGCCTGCCTTGCTGCTTGGAGGAGAACTGGACCATCTCCTTGAATCCACAGCCACCAGAAGTGACTCTAAGAGCTTGTTGGCTGACCTCCTGTGTGAGCTACAGGGATATAACAAGCTACAGAGACCTTGAACCCTGTGCCTGGCCTCTGCTGGAGAGAGTCCTAACCCCCAAGTGGTGCCCCCCAGGTCTTGGACCCTTGGAAGTGGTGTTAGAGGTGCTGCTTCTGCATAGCCATAAAACGTGCGAAGAACCAACAGAAGACATCAACTTCCATGCCATCCAATCCACCCAAGGTACATTGCCGGTTGGCCTGATTTTGCTGTAGCTCCTGCTATGTGCTTCTCTGTAGCAGCAAATCCTGCTCAGCGGGACCTCTAAGTGAAGCTATCCAGCCTTGTGGAACCCTCTTCAGCTAAAGCCTACAGCTTTGACCTGCTGGAGATTTTCAACTCCCAAAAAATGGACTAAGTCCCAAGGTAAAAATCTTCACCTCGACTTCATCTATTGGCTCCCTGATGACGATGACGCCTCCTCCTCGGATAACATCTTCTACCTTGCCGTGCTAAACTCTACCTTCAAATTAATTTTTCTTCAAAATGTCTTCAAAATCTGAAGGTTAGCTGAGACCGGGCCAAATCCACCTTGTGTATCCGACCTGAGCACCATCACAGTCGGCCGCAACTTTTGACTTTACCCTCGTGTCTCATGACCAGATACCTGTGGTTGGTGCTATGATCTGTTAGGTGCTATTTTGCACTAACATCTTCAAAAATCATAACTCTGGTTCTACTGCTTGGATTTATACATTTTTGTGTAATTTTATTCATTAAAAATGTACTCTATTTTTCTAAATTGATTTGGTATTTTTCTTGTGTTGTGTTTTCACTTTATTACTGTTTGTGCACTACATAAGTAACTTACACATTGCCTCTAAGTTAAGCTGACTGCTTTTCTGCCAAGCTAACAGAGGGTTAAGCACATGTTAATTCTTCTGTGGTTCTCCCTGACAAGGACTGTGGTTATTCCCAGAGTGGTGCTTCCATCCCCGTCAACCAACAACCCAATTTCTTGCATTCGTGTATCAAATTAATCTTTTTTTCTAAATTGTCCTTAGTTTTTGATTTGGCTATTTCTTCATTTTTCCTAATTTACATCTTGTCTCACATCCTTTGTGCTGCAGTGGAGTTGTATCTGAGCAACATTGACAGCCTCAGCAAGATGGAGCTGCAGAGGCTCTGCAAGGAGAGGGTGCTAAATGTGGAGAGTAAAGCCATCTGAGTGGATCTCCAGATTGCACTCAGAGCCTTTGAGGAGGTCAGGAGGATGCACACCACACCAGAGGAGTAAGAGGAGGAGAACCCTGAGGAGGAGGAATTAAAGAGGAAGAGGAAGAACATGGACTGGCACAAGTCCTGAGCTGCAACAACAAGAAGAGGAGGCCACTTTCCCACAGGAGTGAGGTTCCCTTTTAGGGCACAGAGCAGTGTGTCCTCCTACAACCTGTCCCCTGAGGAGCTGGAGGACTGGAAGGCTGAGAGAGAGAGTTTCAGCTGGAGCTAGACAATCTGAAATTGGCTGTAGAGGAGATTGCTGCACACAGAGCTGCAGAGAAGGCTGCTGCAATCAGGGCATTGGAATAGAATAAACTTTTGTTGGCTCACAACGTGAGTCTGAAGGAGCTGGACATCATAGTGAAGCAATGTGCAGGGTCCAACATCAGTGGCGGCTGAGATACTCCATTGTCCAGTGGTGACAGGAGGGTCCACATAACCAAATATCTGGTACTTAACTTTGTTGTAGGGGATAGCATTGGCAAGTGGTTTGAGGCTTATGAGGTTGCCTTAGAGATGCTCAGGGTCCCTGAGGAGGACTGGAGAGTCAGTATCTAGAGGCACATTCGCAAAAAATGGAGGGGTTCGCTACTGGTCCTAGGGAAGAGAGATAGGATGAGGTATCCCCTCATGAAGGAAAGATTTGTCAGAAAGTATGGCCTCACCCCTGTTAAGTATAGGCAGATGTATAGGTGCAGCCAGAAGCTGTCCCACTAGTCCTGGCGGGATCATGTGGATTACTTTTGCAAGGCATTGGATGGTTGGGCAAAGGGCAGTGATTACAAAAGGCTGTACAACCTGATTGCCAGAGAGCACATGTTCATTTATTGTTTTGCAGAGCTGTACCAACACCTAGAGGATAGTAAGCTCACTGACTCCTGGGAACTTGCTAAGAGAAGGACTGCTGGCTCCGCATCAGGGTTCATGAGAAGGTATCTGGGAGGAAGCCCAAGAAGGGTGGATAGGGTCCCCACCAGAAAAAAGAGGGAGGAAACTAAAAAAAAAGTGAAGAGTTTTCTAAAGGCCCTCAAAACAGTTCTCAGGGTAAAGACTCCCAGTCCCAACCTGACAAAAAGAAGCCCCGGATCCCTAAAAACAATGTTCTCAGGGAAGTTGTCCCCCAAATGCAATGATTGCTATAGGTACGGGAACACAAAGAGAGATGCCAAATGCCCCAAGAGGGCACAGCCCCCACTGGTGGGCAGACATCAGGGATGGCTTGTGTAGCACCTGGGGAGGAGGATATCCCAGTTAGCATGGGTGGTAAAGCAGTGGTTTCCCTAGTGTCCCTGGGTGATAAGAGATGATGCCAAAAGGCCACATGCTGCAAGTACTACTAAATATAAGCAGTGGCTAATCATTAATAGGCAGCGGGTGGAGGCTCTGAGAGACACAGGAGCCAGTATGACTACTGTCAGTTGCAATCTGGTGTCCACAGAGCAGATATTCCCTGTTAGAAATGGGGGTCTCTAGTTGGCAATGGCTGGCCACTGTCCAAGTAGGGACCCTTCTTCCTAAGTCAGAGTAAGAGGGCTACCCTCCTTGATACCCCTGCTCAACCCTGTGAGTAGCATAGCACGAGCAGATAGGCTTATCTCAGAGGCAGTGTGTGAAGCATTTATGACCATACACAGTAACACAGTGAGGAACACTACAAAGGGACACCACACAAGTAGTTATAAAAAAATAAGTATCTTTATATAAAGGCAGATTTATCACAAGACCAATAACTGTAAAAGCCACAATACTGTCAAAAATAGGATAGCTGTTGAAGGACTGTCAAAGATAGTTCAAAGGTTGCAAGAGTAAGGTTCAAATTCAAAGCAGGGGTCTCTGCGCCCCTTTCTCGTTCAAAGGTTGCAACAATAAGGTTCAAATCCAAAGCAGTGGTCTCTGCGACCCTTTCTCTCACAAAGTACCTGTATTCAGTAGCAAAACCAACAAAATGTCGCACAAAAGTGTTAGCGATGAATTTCCTCACGCGAGGCCGGCGATGCGTTAAAATCCTTGCCGCAAGGGAGGATGATGCGCCCGATCTGCTGATGCGTGCGGAGCGATGCGACAAACTTCTTCACGCTAGGCCGCCGATGCGCTGAGGCCTTGCCGCGAGAGCGAAGACGATGCGGCGATCCTGTTGCGTGTGCGATTGTGTTGCGATGCGAAGAAATGGCGCTCCGCGAGAGCGACAAAATCCGGTGCGATGCGATCAAAATGGCGGACGCACGGCGTCCGCAAGCGATGTCTTGAAGCAATGATTTCTTTGGGGGTTGCGGCGCTCGGCGACAACAGCGCGATGATTCTTCCAGCACGTCTCAGCTGCAGCGGCTCGCAAAGGGGCGTTAGCGATGGTTTCGTGTTGCGAGCACCCAGCGGCAGCAGCGCGATGATTTTCCAGCGCTCTCGGCTGCAGCGGCTCGCAAGCGTGCGTTAGCGACGATTTCCAGCACTCTTTTCTCTGAAGCAAACTAGAGGCCCTGGAACTCACATGAGCCTCATCAGCAGATAGCAATCCTCGCAGGGAGGAAGCAGGAGGTTGGTGGTGGAGTCTGATGTGCCTGAGACTCCAGCAGGAGGCTAGCTCTTTTCCTAGCCCTTGGGTAATTGCTGTAACAAAAATAAAAGTTCTCTCAAAAGTTCCTTTTCCTCTTCTTCAAGGTCCAGTGGTCACTGCTGCAGGCCAGTGCAAGAAACAACACACAAGCACAGGGACAGTCACTTCCTGCAGATTCCTCCAGTGGCACAGACAGAGTTTCCTCTCCAGATCCAAAAGCAATACAAATTGTAGGGGTTTGAGCACAGATATTTATACCCCAAAGTCTTTGTTCTCAGAAGCTACAAGTCACTGAACCTAGCCAGAACCAGTTCTGCTCAGGCCTGGAGCACTTTGTTTACCAGGCTGCATTCTTCCTTTCAGAAAGAGGGGTCTGCTAGCAGACACACAGTAGGAGGGTGGAGCCAGCATTCACCTTGCCAGGCACAGCCCTATTCAGGTCAAGGAGCCACCCCTCCCCACACTCTAAATACAGATCTCTCTATTCAACCCAGGTCTGACTCAGCCTGCCCTGCCCCTCTAAAACCAGACAGCCAATACACATAACAGCAGAGCACACTGGAAGGCTTAGGCAAGAAAATACCTACTTTCTAAAAGTGGTATTTTCAAACACAGAATATAAAAATAAACTTCACTAAAGATGTATTTTAATATTCTGAGCTCAGGCATACTAAATTCGTTTTTCTACCATGTTCCTGGGGTCAGTTAGGACTATAGAATGTAATAGTCAAACTGCCCATTCTAGCCTATGAGGAACAGGTAGCCTTACAGTAGTGAAAAACAGAAATGGGGCATAATTCACTACCAGGACATGCTACACACAGCAAGGCGTGTCCTACCTTACACATACAATGCACCCTACCATAGGGGTGACTTACAAGATGCCAAGGGAAGGTTCAGGGGCTGGGAAGTGGGTGCACTTCACAGCCAAGATGGCAGTTCTGGACTGCACACAGATACTGCAGTGGCAGGTCTGAGACACACTTTACAAGCTGCTTCTGTGGGTGGCACACATCAGTGCTGCTGGCCCACCAGCAGCATTTGGTTTCACCAGCCCTGGGCACACACAGGCCACACTACTAGGGACTAACAGGTAAACCAAATAAGCCAATCAGGGATATACCAATTCACATAGTCATATTTACAAAGGGAGAGCATATGCACTTTAGCACTGAACAGCAGTGGTAAAGTGCCCAGAGTCATAAAACCAACAGAAACAGGTCAGCAAAAATACAGGAGGCAGGCAAAAGGTTTAGGGGTGACCCTGCAAAAAGGGCCATTTCCAACAATCCCCAATGTGTTCCACCAGGTTATTATTATAGCGATTAGCGACAACCGTGAGAGTCACTAACCTGTGGCTCTGGTTCCCTTTGAGTGTGGCAGGGGACTCAGGTTTTTGAGGGTCGCTGTGAGACCTGCCCTGCCCGTGGATCATCTGCATGGTAATGAATTAGAGACCACAATCTGGAAGGAGGTGGAGCTCAGATCTCACCTGGAGATGTTAGAGTTGCCTGGGTGGGTGTGCCTGACCAGAAGGTCCATGGCACCCCAAGAGGGTAGTCAAGAGGCCCTGGAAGAATGACCCAGGTGTCTGCCAAAAAGTGAAAGGGCAAGGGGCATGAGACACCTATCCGGGAAAAGACTGAGCTTAAGGGCTATGCCCCAGACACTACAGGGGAGGACATTGTTGCCCTGGGGGACATACCTGAGCTGGCTGGTTGGCAAGCTGAGGGAGGGGCCAACAGGGAGGAATTCGGCAAAGCTCAGAAGGAGTGCCCTACTCTTGAGTAGGCAGCTAGTGACACCTCTGGAAATCAACTGATCCGCTGGTAGAATGACCTACTTTATAGTGAGCCTAAGATTTCTGAGCCTGGGATAACGTGTATGTTAGTGGTCCCCCTGTGCTACAGGGTCTTTCTACTGGGTTTGGCTTATGATATACCCCTGATAGGACATCTGGGACAAGAGAAGACCTTTGCCAGGCTTGTCACCCACTTTTACTGGCATGGATGAGAGTGACCTCAGATGCATTCTGCAGGTCTGTTCCTACTTGCCAGACAAGTGGGTAGTCCGGGGGAAAGAGAAAGGCTCCTATACTTCCCCTACCTGTCTTTGGTATCCCCTTTGAAAGGGTGGACATTGAAATTGTTCAGTCCCTGGACCCCAAGACTGACCTAGGCAACAGATTCATCCTGGTCTTTCAAGACCATGCCATTAGGTAACCAGAGGCCATATGCTTGAGGACGGTGGCTGCACCTGCAGTGCAAGGGCCCTGATAGGGTTTTTACCTGGGTGTGGTTACCCAGAGAAGGTAACCACAAAGTGTCCGAAAGGGTCACCAATTTCATGTCAGCCTGCATGAAGTCTATGTGGGCTGAGTATAGAGTAACTTACACGTTTTCCACACCCTATCACCCCAGACCAATGGGCTTGTTGAGAGGTTCAACAAGACCCTTAAGGGTAGGATTATGGGCATGCCAAAACCCCTGGGGTGGTGCAATATCCTCTTGCCAGGCCGTCTCTTTGCTTACAGGGAGGGACCACAGAAAGGAATGGGGTTCAGTCACTTTGAACTCCTGTATGGCCAATGTAAGAAGCTGGCTCTCTATATAGTGTACTAAAATAAAGTACACTGTGCAGAGAAGTTCAGTGAATCCCCAAATGGTATACAGAGGTAAAAGCAGATAATTCGAATGCTCGTTTTGTGTTAGTGTGGGCGAGCAGTTAGGCTTATCAGAGTGTAGTGCTAAGCATTTGTTGTACTCACAGAGGCAATAAATGAGAAACACAGTCAAGAATAAATCAGAGACCAACTTATAAAAATAATATTGATTTTGTATGTAATTGTTAAGACCAAGAACACAGTTCTAAGGTAAGTTCTTTCAGAGTTACGATTTTGCAAACTTAAAAAATATATCACTTTTGTGTGCAATTACGCTCGATTAGAAACAATGGGGAAAAAGCAGAAAAATGCATGCAAATCAGGCAACACATTCAAGGAGTTCACCTTCCCGTTTTAGGTCGATGTTGGGACCAGGTCCAAAGTTCCAGCAGGAGAAGTTCGGGAGCAATTTGGATCGGCTGGGTGCAGAGTGCTGAGGGTCTTGAAAGCTAGTGCGCAAAGACGAAGGAGGCCACTTGAAAGTACACTGCACAGGAGGACTTACAGGTAAGTCCACTGGAGCTCCTTCGAGGGAAGAGGTCACAAGGGCTTGGGGACCACTGGAGCACAGATGGTTGGTTGGTAACAGAGCCGGTGGGGCTGGGTGCAGAGCAAATAGGTCAGCCAAGCATCATGCCTCTTGAGGTCCTCGCAGTCAGGGGCAGGCAACTTTAAGAGGATATCTTGGGACAGCTGGGCCCCTCAGGAAGTAGGCCTCAGGTGTCTCGATATCCATCAACAGGTGCTTGCTTCAGGTGTTTTGGGAGTCTGATGTGGACTCTTCCTCTTAGTGTTTGCCATTGGGGGTCCGGTACCCCAGGTATTGGTACGCCGCAGCTCCGGAATGTCCTGATGTCTCCAAACCTGGTGTGGAGATAGACCTGACCATCTGGTTGTACCTTTTCTTGCTATGGTGCTGTGTCGAGGTTATCGGGGAGCAGCAAGTTGACAAACTGGACTTCATGGGATCAGTGCCTTGGTGTGCAGGGGAGTGACACCTTCACTCCAAGGGAGCTTCTCAGTGATTTCTTGAAGGCTGGAGGTGCTCTGGGGTTCTTGGAGTCCTTTCAGGTTCAGGACGACACAGCAGGCAGCGATTGTCCTGTCCTTGAGGCAGCAGGCAGGGTTTTGCGCCTTTCTCTTCTGCAGCAGGGCTTCAGTTCTCATGCAGCAGGTCATCTTTGTCCTGGTCTTCTCTTGTCCATCGAATCTGATGTTCAGGTCTTGGGGTGCCACCTTAATACTGAATTTAGGGGTGTTACAAGGGGGGACAGGTAGCAGTCAATGGGCTACTTACCTTTAGGGTGTCTACTGTGGGAAGGGGCATTACCCTAGCCCTGATCGGTTGTTTCTCCACCATCTCAAGATGGTGGAATTTCAGGAGAGAAGTTCACATCACCTGCCCTAGGGCTGATGTAGGCTAAGTGGGGACCCTCCTCCTAATCTAACTAATTTTCCTGCCTTTCCTCCTGCCAACAGTGGAGCAGGAAAGGGGGCTTAACTTCTCCCACTATCTGGAGGTTCCTTGGTTGGATGTCAAAGGCGGAATCGACTTTGAAGCTTCCCGCCCAAGAAGAACATCCTGTCCTGCTGGAGGTGTGAAGCATCTCCTTGAACCCAGGACCACCAGACGTGACTCCTAGGGATAGTTGGCTGGCCTCCTGTGTGAGCTACAGGGACAGAACAAGCTCCAGAGACCTTGAACACTGCATCCGGCTTCTGCTGGAGTGAATCCTAACCCCCGAGAGGTGCCCTCCAGATCCTGGACCCTTGGAAGTGTTGTTAGAGGTGATGTTCCTTCCTAACCCTAAAACCTGGAACTTATACAAATTTCACCAAAAGGTGGCCTGAGAACCGACAGAAGACCTGGATTTACCTGCCAGCCAATCCGCCCCAGGTGCATCACCGGTCAGTCTGACTTACCGGTAGCTTCTGCTACGTTCTTCTCCGCAGCAGCAAATCCTGTTCAGTGGGACCTCTTGGTGAAGATATGAGCCTCATGAGCTTTCGTCAGCTCTAGCCTGCAGCTTTATCCTGCTGGAGTTTTTTGAATTCCCAAAAAGTGACTAAGTCTGAAGGTAAAAAACTTCTCCTTGACTCTATCCAGCAGTACCCCGACGACTATGCCACCTTCTTGGACACAGTCTGCTGTCTTGTCCCACTCAATTGTACCTTCTCAGGAACTTTCCTTTACAATTTCTTCTACGTTCAAGGGTAAGCTGAGACCGGGCCCAATCTACCACGAGGATCCGACCCGCGCTCCATTGGGGCTGTCCTTAACTTTTTACTTGTGCAACCAGATACCTACAGTTGGGACTTTGATCTTTTTTTTTGCACGAAAGACTTTAAAAATTCATACCTCTGGTTCTACTGATTGTAGTAGTAATAAATCTGTATTTGATTAAATTAAAAAAGCATAACCATGGGCATGGCCTAGCAGTCCAACATGGCGGATGCGCTATAGGCGAGCTCCGGAGGCCCCGATTAACATCCTGTAAATAACCTAGTTCATCAGACCCAAAACTATCCCCTTGGCTCCCTGGATTACGGCAAACACACCAACACCGCCAGCCTCCGTGGGAATAGCACCGAATCGGGGCTGTGATGGCCGGATGGGGATAGTGCCTGTGGGCTGAGGCGAGCGAGCCGGAGCCCGCACTGCAGAGGAGCGACCTTGGCCCCTGCAATACCCGTGAAAACAGCATCACTGCAAGCCGGAGGGCCAGTCTTTGGGGAGTGGCGCCGGATCGGCGGTGACCGGGCCTGTGTGGCAATTATTGGGCCTGGGCTTGGCTGGGCTGGGACGGGCGGACACCGGAGCCTGCTCGGCGGGATGCCGGGGCTGACGCGGGACACGGCCTGTCCCTTAAGGAGCTGGGAGAAAGTGTGGCGAGCCCTGGGCCATGGGCCCGGACCTGTGTGCTGGCTATGCTGCTCTGGCCTTACCTGCCTGGATGTCTCTTTTGCAGCAGCAGACCCAGGAGGTGGTGGGCATGGCCCGGAGGTGAGCCATGGGTGGAACGGGGCCGCGCTATGTACTGCTGGGCTGGGATGGGCTGAAGCGACGCCACGGCCTGCTAGGGCGGGAGCCGAGGATCTCAGCGGATCGGTTGCTGCGACCACCTGGGGAAGACGCGACCTCTCCCGCACCAAGAGGTGGAACACGTGGTGCCCGGACTGTGCCTCGCAGACAGTTGATGGGCGTTCTGGGCAGCCACAAGCCGTTGCTTACAGTCCTCTGGCGCGAACTGAGACGCGGCATCCCTGGTGCTCTGTCAGGCTGGTACGCCCTCATCAAGGAACTGCGCCCGCTGCGGGACTTGCCCAGGCTCCCTGCTGGTCCTCACTGAACATCCCATACGCACAAGAGCACGTGTTGAGGAGGTGCGCTGGGCCGGAATATTTTTAAAAGAAACCAAGCTGCCCTGCAAGTAAGAACCTGGTGGCTGAGGCGCACTCCAAGGCCTGAAGTTGGCATTGGCAGTTTTGATGGAGAGGGAGATCGGAACACCGGAGTAGGCCTCCCTGGATGGCGCAGCAGGTGCACCGGACTCATATATTCACCAGTAAGGGGCAGTCTCACCTGGGCACCAGGGGTGCTGCGGTATGTGAACGCAAAAAAGAGGTACTCAGTTCCTCAGTATGCAGGTAGTGTCAACTCTACTCCTTGATGGTCGACATGTTTCACGCCAGTGGCGTTTCTTCAGGACCGTGAGAAGTGACTATCTACAGTGAATGGGGTGTGCAGCATGCCCCATAGCTAAAATAAAAATAATAGTGTGAGGATGTTGCCTACTACTATAAGGATGAACAGGATACTACCTGTTATTACTGGGACGAACCTGCATATAAGGATAATGGAAAACAACACTTGGTTATATATCTAAAAGTAGATTGCCCAACAAGGTGCAAGCCGCATTGTGAAACAAGAAAAAAGGGGGGGGAGCCCCTTGTAATTGTTCAGTAAAGACACAATGTGAGCGGTAAGGAGAATGATTATTCATAAACCATGAGTTAAAAGTACATATTACTTGAGTAGCAACATACAGATGGAAATAGATTGAGACAGCAATGAACAAGTATCCTGGTAATGAAGTGATATCTGGTGTATATCATCGTTGAGTGCTTAAGTGAGGAGTGGTGAAGTAAGCAATCTCAAACTCACCTAATAAGTATCAGAATGACGCCCCATCTGTTACAGCATTAAATAAAGACATCTGTAGTAGGATGTCTGGTCACGGTGGAAAAAACACAACAAAAACAGATGGAGGGGTTAAACCTCAAGAAAGGTTTATATATATATATATTGTATTGACCAAACACACATAGTCAGCCCATCTCGATGCAACATTCACTGTAGATAGTCACTTCTCACGGTCCTGAAGAAACGCCACTGGCGTGAAACATGTCGACCATCAAGGAGTAGAGCGCCTCTTGAACCCTGGTAGCTTGTTAGTCGCCTCTCCTCACTAATTTTAATCAAGTAGGGATCCATTTAGAATAAAATTTGCTCTCATAGGAATCCCCACTTGTTTTATATTCACTTTCAGCACATCTACACTCACACTAGGTCCCTTACACCCACGGCACCCTTACGGCAGGAACAAAAGATCTCCGGCAAAGAGCCCCTTTATGGGTGCCCGTCGGGTATTGCAGCGCCGACCCGACGAGGAGCAGACCCATATGATGAAGCATGACACCTAGATTGCTGGGTGTGTGAGGGCCTTAGTTCCAAAAGGAGGATTTCCCCTGCTTTCTGGGTGCCTGGGACACTACCTGCATACTGAGGAACTGCGTACCTCTTTTTTGCGTTCACTCTGATAGGGCAAGTACGCTGGACCTCTTGATTAAGCCCTCTGTCCCCTTTTTTGGTAACATGCTGCGGTATGTGACCTGGGAGTGGCATCCATTAGGGGGGTGGGGAGGTGCCTGCTCACAGAAGCAGCCAGGCTAGGTCCTGGTGCAGCTTGTGTGTGTGTGTCGCCTTCTCACCGGCCTCGAAGTGGGACGGAATTTACATCAAGACCAGCCGACACCCCCCCATTTGTCGACACTACTGTGACCGCTGGCCCCTGTTGGATCATACTGCTCGCTGGCTTGGTGGCCCTCTCGGCAAAGCACCAACGCAAAGAGGCCTGGCTCAAGGGGTCCTAATACTCCCACCGAAGATGACTCGAGATAAGCCGCAGAGCACCAAACAAAGCACGACGGATCAGTATACGGGCGCGGGACCAGGCGGGCCATGCCTCTGCTACTCCAGATAATGCTGCATTGCTCGCGGCAATAACACAATCTCGGGATGCATTGGAAGCCAAGATAGGAGTCGTAGGGTCGGATGTTATGATTATCTGCCAGGACCTGCGTAAGGCGGTCAATAGAATAACTGAAGCAGAAACCAGAATCTCGACCACGGAAGACACTGTTGCAACCCT
Source organism: Calotriton arnoldi (assembly GCA_963921515.1). Classification (NCBI taxonomy): domain Eukaryota; kingdom Metazoa; phylum Chordata; class Amphibia; order Caudata; family Salamandridae; genus Calotriton; species Calotriton arnoldi. The sequence continues at coordinate 1,094,562 of CAWUFW010004701.1, forward strand.
CCAAAAAAAAAATACCCCTCTAGAATCCATTACAAAGGGCCTTGCGACCAGGGTAGAAGATGCTGAAGGAAGAGCCCGCAGGAATAATCTTCGGCTTGTGTGCTTCCCGGAGGACTGCGAAGGCAGCAGCATGGAACAGTTCCTTACGACATTGCTAACAGGGTGGCTTCCCCTGAATTCTCTTTCTCAGTGTTTCATCATTGAACGCGTGCATCGTGCTTTGATACAGAAGCCTCTGCCGGGGGCCAGGCCGTGACCGATAATCGCCAGGCTCCTGAATTTCCATGATCGGGATACCATCTTAACACAGGCCAGGTTAGCGGGCAAGCTCCAATATGACTCACGACATATACTAATTTTCCCGGATTATACTAAATTAGTGCAGCAGCGCCGAGAGTCCTTCACGGCCGCTAAGGCCCGGCTTCTGGACCTAAAAATCCAATATGCTCTGCTGTTCCCGGCCCAGTTGAGGGTTTGATATCAGTCACGCTCACTATTCTTCGACACTCCTGAAGAAGTATTCGCCTGAACCGATGAAAGGGTGCAGCTCATGCCACACACCCTACCGCGATTTGACTCAGAGTCATCTTCTGGAGAAACCACACACAAACTCGTCAAACCTAAGGGGAAACCAAATCTCAGATCGCGCTCGAGACGTGCTCCAAAACACGAGGTGCATCCAGCTCCCGAGCAAACGAGAATTGACACAACTCACCCCATCACAACATGGAGTCTGAAGGCCATAACTGACACTAGCTATGTACTGCTGATGACAAAGTTCGGGGGCCCCCAAAGCAATTTCCCCCCTCAAATACTCTTCTCAGTATCTGAGAGCTTTACTTGTTGGGAACAGTTCAATGGGGATCCATTGGTGTGGGGTTGTATCCCACCCCCATTGTAGTAGGAGTGCAACCCCAACCGCGACAGATGCTTCAGCCGTTTTGAGCTATAGGGTGGGGAAGGAGGGGCCGGGAATGGGATCGTTAAGTTTTGTTGAATGTGCTAGGTCATACTCTTCTCTACATTATATCACCATAGACACCATCGAGTCACAATCTAACATACATTTCTGGACCCAGCATTATGGCAGGATTGGGCAATAGGCTAAAAATAGTTAGCTGGAATGTGAGGGGTGCTCTGGATAAGAAAAAGAGAGGTGCCATACTCTGCCAAACCAAGCGTACCTCAGCAGATGTCCTGTTACTGCAGGAAACCCCCCTTTTCGGTACCAAAGCGCCATGTCTTTCCCATTTTGGATATGTACAGGTCTTCCATGCAGGTTTTACCAGGGGCTCGCGTGGGGTAGCAGTCTTGATCCACCGGAGGGTCCCGTATACTCATATTAAATCATGGACGGCGATATATCCTTATCACTGCCTCAATATATGGAGAACAAGTTATAATAGGCAGCATCTGCGCACCCCCACATTGTCTGGGTCATTTGTAGAACGTTTGACGGGGATCATGCTAGAGATACCTAAAGGCCTCGCCATAATAGGAGGCGACTGGAACGATGTCCTAAATCAGGCCCAAGATAGGTGGAGACCGCATGGAGGGTTCGGGTGGTACGAGAAACGCGGTTATAGGCATTGGTAGACGATATGAGTTGGATAGATACATGGAAGCATCTCCACCCGACTCCACCCGAATAGATGCTCCCTTGATGGTTGAGGAACTGGGTGCAGCCCTTGCAGATTTGCATACAGGTAAAGCACCAGGCCCCAACGGCTTCCCGTGCAAATTTTACAAGATTTTCCAGTCCCAGCTCGTTACCCACTACCTTGCGGTAGTAAACGTGGCCCTCAAGGAGGGAAGCCTACCACCAGACTGGCGACACGCCAAAATTACGGTGTTTCCCAAACCCGGCAGGGCCCCTGATGAACATACATCATATTGCCCTATATGGCTGCTGAACGTTTAGGCCAAGTTATTGGCTAAAGTCCTGGCAAATCGTATTCTACCGCAAATGGCGGATTTCGTGCATCCGGATCAGGCAGGATTTATGCCCCATCGTGCCACTCGTCATAACATTTGGAGTGCTCACAATGCTATTTCAGCGATTGAACATTTAGATGACCCGGCAGCACTGTTACTGGCCCACATAGACAGGGCATTTGATTCACTGAGCTGGACGTATTTATTTGCCCTCCTGCAACGCTTAAAAATTGGGCCCTGTATATTTCATATATTTGTTTGTTATGTACAGGCCTCACTGCCTCAGTTAGGGTGGCGGGTGCTGTCTCTGACCCCTTCTCCATTGGGCGTGGTACCCGCCAGGTATGTCCCTTGTCCCCTTATCTATTTGCATTTGCCATGGAACCAATGGCCTCGTGGGTCCGAATTGATGCACAGGTCAGGGGGTTTGAGTGGCCAGGAGGGGAGTCCGACCGTATTGCCCTATACGCGGACGATGTCCTCTTTTCCCTCTTGGAGCCGCATCAGACGGGGCCTCTGCTGCTTTGCATAATGCACGTATTCGGGGACACCTCGGCCTATATATGAATACCCGCAAGTCTATACTTTGGCCACTCCGGGGAGCATCTGAAATGGGAACCTGGTCAGGGGAAGTAATGCTAGCCACAACTGGGTTTAAATACCTTGGGATCTATTTGTCATCATGTCAATCTATATCCTGGGAGAAAAACATTAGCCCCATTTGGATGCGAACACGGGCCGTGATGAGGTCGTGGGCGTGTCTGCCTCTTTCTATTCTTGGGAGATTGGCAATCTTTAAGATGTTGTCACTCCCTCGCCTCCTTTATCAGTTGCAAAATCATCCCTTTACGATCCCACCTGCCTGGTTTTGTCAGGTCAATTCAGGGCTGAGTCGCTTCCGCTGGGCTGACCAAACCGCTAGAGTTGCTCTGAAAACCTACTTTCTGTCCACATACTATAGGGGGATAGCAACCTCCGATATTCAATTGTTCAATGCAGCTTCCCATCTCCTGATTCTGAATGAATGGTGGTATGGGAGTAGAAGTGACCCGGCATATCGCTTGGAACAGTGGCTGATGGGCGCGCTCTACCTCACTTACTCCTATACAAACCAAGGGAGCTTCGACTCCTCCCGCCCTCCACACATATAGTAGTTGGGGTATGGAAACACTCATTGCACAGAATGGGGTGGTGGGACCGGCTGATGGGAGAGACGCCCCTGTGGCAGAGTGACCTTTTGCCTCAGTTGTCCACCTTGTTGGGGTTCCGAGGCTGGGATGCCATTGGTATTTCCACTCTGGGAATTGTTATGCTAGGAACCACCCTGGAATCCTTTCAGGAGCTCAGGAAGGAATTTGATATGCCACACTCACAATTTTATAAATATTTGCAATTTCGTCACGCTCTATCTCCATATATCATGCACTTGGAGTCCCTACCCGATAGAGGCCAAGGTATTCATGGGTGACCTGGGAGACCATAAGATTACGAAGATATACCAATCCCTGGTGACAAATCTTTCCACCACATTAGACTCACTCCGGGAGAAATGGCAGGCAGATCTCGGCCCCCTTGACAATGACGATTGGACGGGGGCATTAGAATCCCCGTGGGGTGCTGCAATAGCTTCTCGCCTACGACTTATCGAATTCAAATATTTGCACCATGCTTATTTTACCAGGCATAGGCTGAGGAGGGCGGGGCTGATTCCTTCCCCTACCTGCCTGCACTGTGGTAGTGCGGAAAGCACTTTCATACACACAATTTGGCAATGCTTGGCAGTCAATAAGTTCTGGAGGGGAGTCACGTCCTTCCTTTCTGAGTTGTTGGGGTGGGATATACCCCTATCGCCAAAGCTTATTCTACTGCACATCACAGAAGAAATAGACGGCAATCATTATAAAAGGCATTTATTGTTCCTAGGCTTCACATTGGCAAAAAAGGACTTAGCTAAAGCATGGAAGGTCCAGGTTCCACCCAGGCTGGGAGCCTGGAAGGCGGGTCTTGATTTTTGCATGGGCCAGGAGCAATCTATATTCAAGGCATGGGGTTGCCCACAGAAGCACCCAAAAAGTTGGAAACAATGGGCAGACTATAAAGGTCTTTATTTGGAACCCCCCGCCCCCACTGACTGCAGATGTGGAGGCTCTGTAATAACGGAATCCGGGGCAGGATATTTTTACATTGGACTAAGTCATTTATGAACTAGCTCAATGGTAATGGTATGTGGATCATTATAACGTACATAGCACAAAAGGTTATAATGTCGCAAGCTGTCGTTTATAGGCTCGCTATGTTTGTGTTACTTTATTGTAAATGTTACTCAGCTGTAATAGAAGTCGACAGATTTGATGTTACAATGCTGAATACATACTACCACAAATATCATGTAAGTAATGTAGTAACTCTGCCGGCTGATTCAATAAAAATTTGTTTTGAAGAAAAAAAGCATAACCATAAAACATATACATAGACCAAAAACATTAAAAACATACCATAACATCTAATCCATGGCACATAACCTACATACTAAACAGATTAAAGGTTTGGGCCACACAAAATCTTATTGAACTCCAGATAACTCTTCCTCCCGTCCAGATGACGGCTCAGATTCTTGCCAATGTACTGATTGAATTTAATTAGTTTTGGTGTTTTTTTATTCGTTAAACAATTTGTCTTTTTCTTGTGTAATGTTTTCACTCTATTACTGTTTGAGAAAAATACTTTACACATTGCTTCTAAGTTAAGCCTGACTGCTTTTGTGTTAAGCTATCAGAGGATTCAGCACAGGTTAATTTAATGAGTTTTGTGGTTCATCTGGACAAGGATTGCCATTGTTGCCTGAGTGGGGCTTCCACCGCCTCTTAACCAAGAACCCAATTTCTTACATCTCTCATAACGGATATCCTTTCCTCATGCTGGGTTTCATTTGAGCCCTCCATAAAGAAACATATTATGCTTGGAAACTTTTTATGGTGTCTGGATTAACTACAACTATGCACAGTGCCACACTCTGAGCCAGAAAGCCAGTGCACTGTAAGATTGCCAGCTAACGGGGAGGCATTGGCAGTCATCATGCAGCAATCCAAAGGGGGTATGATCCTCTCCGGAAACACATCTAGATTTTTTGCTAGCAGGACAAGTTAGGCTAAGAGGATTACAAAAGAGAATCAAAGAATCACTGTCTCCACTTTGGAACAATACCATGAAGTGCATGCTGAGCCCCTGCCTAAATGGCTAAATAAGCCCCTCTGTGCCACAGATGACTACCAGAGGTGGCAGAAAATCCACAGGGAAGATGGGCTGCTCATACTATTGCCCATCTAGCTCACCTAAGGAGCTTCCCCACATGTAATGTTCTGAATTCTTCGGGTAATGTCAGTGGGGCATATAACATCAGGAGATGAATAGAACTTGAGGCCAGATGGTTGAAGCTGTTTTGGGTTAGCAAAATGTCCGATTTGCAGATGGCTTTTTGCTATGTATGAAACCCAAAGTGTGATGCGGTAACATGTTATGGAATAAAAATGTGGGTTTATGACCAAACACTGAAACGGTATTGGTTAGGGGTGTCTTTAGGGCATCTCATCCAAATACCAATTGAAAATGGGATGTTTTAATGTTTTGCGACCAAATTCCAGTCGCAAAACATTAATATTTTATCAATTACACAAATATAGTGGTAACCCATTTGCAAATGGGACTCATGCCCCTTTGTGAATGTTAACATAACAATTTTTAAGAGTAGGCAGTGGTCCTATGGACTGCTGTCTACTCTTAAAAAATGTTACTTAAGCTTTTAATACTTTTTTTTTAATGCATCCCGTTTTTCTTTAGGGAAAACGGGTAGCATTCAAAAAGTTGCATTATTTAAAAGCAATCATAGACATGGTGGGCTGGTGACCTCAGCAGGTCACAATCCCTGTGATGACTGAAATTTATAGTCTGTCGCAATTTGAGACTTACATCATTAATATCTAAAATCAAAAGGAGTGGAATAGCTGTGTTGAGACGGGGGGAGTGCAACACCAAAACTGTTGTGAGACCCTCAACAGTGTTGTTCCGCCAAAAGCATGTCTCCAGTTGGCGTACCCAGCCCTCTGATCATTACATCATTGGGTCTTTTCCTCCACCAGTAGGGATTGGCTCTTGAATCTGAGACCATATGGGACCCACCATGTGAGGAAATAAGGTTTAAAAGTACCTCCTACCTTTAGAAAGGACACATTTTATTAAAAAGATCAAAGGTAGTGGTATGATTAAGAAATGCGAGATGTGAAAAGAGAGGTATTAGGTGTCTCTCACATCTATCTCTGGAAGAACAAAGGTCAACATGTTTCAGCCAACTTTCATCAGGACCGAAATGTTGTTTTTTAGGATCCCTTCATGAAGTCAAATTAATACAAATGGGACACTTTCCCTCCAATATTTGAAGTATTTTTCTTCATTTTTGGTCATGTTTCTCCTTTCAGTGTCCATAGCCTGACCAATGCCTAAAGTAGAATTGTTACTCGCTCATCACGCTACCCCAGAGGAAGACTTGGTCCCTCCCTCATGATGGTGATTAGAGCAGGAAGGCGGGTAGACGGTGACAGAGTGGATGTAATAGGGACTATCTCAGGCCCAAAAGGCCTTCATGTAAGGAGCACCATACCGATCTTGATTACATCAAGTAAAAATCAAGCCCTTAAAAGTACATAACTAAACTTTCTTTTTTAGAGCCGAGAGCCATAAAGTTTAAAGATGTATTTCATTGCTAGAAAACTGGCCTGTTTTTTTTAACTGAAACTAAACGAATGCACAGTGCAATCCATTACTATTATAATGTATAAAATCTTTCAGCGTCTTACATTTTGGGAAGCACTACAAAACTCCAGATTTTATTTCTGATAAAGGAGCAGAATATTCTCCAGGTCCTAGAAATTTGGGAGCGTATTTATTGAGATATCAAACAAGGCAGCACAGCAAGTCACTTTGCTGCACTGCATGATACAGCACAATCCTGTCTTTTCCCTGCGCTGGCACACAATGTGCTGCCTAGCGCCAGCAGAGGCACCCTTGCATCATAGTGCAAGGTGCCTGCATTGTAAGCAGGATTGTTTTTGTGCAGGAAGGGACACCTTCTCACACAAAAACAATTATGTGGGGCATTTTCCACTTTCTAGGTGTGCTACAGAATGAAGCACGCATAGAAAGAGAAAGTAACGAGAAGCAATAAAGATATTTCTCCTTATTGCACCTCACCTGGGGAGGCCTAGCCTTTTGGTGCATTTGCAGGTCTACCACTAATGTTAAATCTGTGAATGCGTCAAAATCCATGGGTGGATGCGTGGGAACACTCACGCACCACTCATGGAACGCATGGGCGGCTTCTCAGCAATGGCGGAGGAGCATCGCCCCACTGGCTCAGAGCCAGCACCTGAAAAATAAAACAATATACTTCATTGTTTTATTTTTTAGTTGTTTACTAAGCCAGCATGCAGCAGGGAGGGGCGGAGCCAGGACCATGGCAGGGGGGAGAAGGAGTGCTATGTGCACTCTCTAAGTGGGCATGTGTGTTTGGCCGGCAGTCTCAGGCCGGTCAAACACACATGCGTACTGAGGTTTCTCCAGCCCGGCTGCATTGAATAGCCAGGCTGGAGAAACTGCACAGCATCCCTATCCTGAGAGGAGCATCTTTTCAGCCCGCTCAGGCCAATCCCCGCACTGCTCTCAATGTATGAGAGCAGCGCAGGGATTGCACAGGGAGACTGTGACGTAGTCCCAGTGTCTGCTAGGACAAGGAAGACAGAGGCGCGCCGCTGGAGGCGGCCAGCAGCTGGACGTAAGTTTTCCTTAATTTTTTTTATTAAACTGTCTCCCCCCACGCTCCCCCTCCCGTGCTCCCGTGCCCCCTCCCCTGCCGCACCACTTTTAGTTTGTGGCAGCCACCACTGATTGAACGCTTCCCTGGTGCAGAGTAACCCAATGCAGTCATTTTTGCTGCGTTGCGTTACTCTTGATTTATCAAAGCCACTCAGGGCCACGCAAGGTGGCCTTACGAGGCTTGATAAATCTGACTGAGGAATTGCATAACCCTTGTGCCCCCTTGCATGGTGCAAACATGACATGTTCATGGGTATCAAAGACTGCAGAGTAGTCCAGGAGGACCAGTAGCTTGTGGTTTCTCTTTTCATTTATGTCTACTGGGTTTTCTCAGATTTTATATCAGCCATTTTGCTGTATTGTTGCTATGGAAAGAAAGGAAGACAGTTCGAAGTTTTCTAGATTACTTGTTCACGTGGGAATTATTGGGCTGCCATGTTACCCATCCCTGCATGTGTGCATGAACAGATGAGCAAGTACATGAGTTAGTGAGTGATCTGCAAATGTGGAAGGAGGCTGTAGCCTTTTACCACCAATGGAACCCTGCCACTCCCAGCGCCCTGCCATTTACCATTGAATAAAGCACTCATGCTGCTACCTATTCACCCATTCATGCACTGATTCTCTTATCTTTCTATCGTCCTTCTATACACTCACCTACCTATTCATCCACCTATGCGCTTTGTCACTCATCCATTCATTTATCCATGCCCCCACTCATTCATCCCTTCATCGATCCTTTGACTCATTCTTGCATTCAGTCAACAATAAGAACAGCCTCACCATCAAAATTGCTAAACAATGAAGAACTTTCATTTAAAAATAAAAGCCAGTCCTATTGGCTTTGACAGTGCTTGTTCTATTCAAGACTATGCAGACAAGGCCTAGCAAGGGCCCCAAGACTCTTATTACATGAATATGATATTAATAGTTATATAACCATATTTATTTTCTTCTCCTTACTTCTTGTTTTATAGATCTCCTTTGTAACTGCCTAATGCAGTGGTTCCCAACCTGTGGACCGGGGACCCCTGGGGGTCTATTAAACCGCCTCAGGGGGTCAGCCACTACTTTGAAAATTAAATAATATTAACAGATTAATGAAGTGCACATAAATAAAGAAACTAAAACAGTGAAATGTACAACTGAAAATTTTAAAATGCACTGTAAATGTGTAGGAATTTGAAATTGGAGACTAAAAATGTAATTAGTTTCCTCAGATTGATTTGTGGGAGCAGTGCAAGTGCATCAAACAGAATATAGGGGCTCATTTACAAGCCCCTTGTGCCGCCGGTGCGTCACTTATTGTGACGCACCAGCGGCGCAACCTGCTGCCCCATATTTACAAGGACACGTAAAGCCACCCTGTGTGGCTTTTTGTGTCCTTGTAAATTTGGCCCCTTTACACGCAACACTTTGCGTGGAAGGGGCGTGCCATGGATGTTGCTGTGGGTGATCCCACGCAACACCCATGGCTTCTGCCACATTTCCAGATTTACGAGAAATAGTAAACCTCGAAATTAGTCAGAATGCTACGCCTCCTCAGGGGAGGTGTAGGGAGGCGCAATGTGTTATGTGATTGTTTATGTGCAGGAACGTGTCCCTTCCTGCACATAAACCATCATTGAAAAAATGCTGTTTTTCAACTTCTATGTGTGCTGCATTAAGCAGCACACATAGAAGTTTAAAAACGCCATTTCAGATTGTTTATGTGCAGGAAAGGACACCTTCCTGCACAGAAACAATCATTCTCCTCAATGCAGGCACCCTTGCACTATGATGCAAGGGTGCCTGCATCGGTGCATGGCTGCAAATTGTGTGCCAGCGCAGGGGAGAGCAAAGGGATCCGTTATATCGTTGTAGATATGACGCATCCCTGTGCTTCGGAATTAACGGCACAGCGGTGTGTTAATTGCTTGGAAATGAGGCCCATAGTATGGATGATGAGTGGCCTCAATTGAATTTAGAAAAGCTCCAACCTTCATATTAAAATTAAACTGTTCATTTTGTTTTCCTTTATATGTGTTTGCGAATTCAATAAAATGTGTCATCATTTGAGTATTTGTTTGAATTTTTTTCTGTATTTTTTGTGTATTGGGGCACTCGGTTAACAGTCATGACTCATTTGTGGGTGACCGGATTCCAATAAAGATTCAGGGGTGGTGGTCCCCAGGTTCCAGTACTGATTAATTGGGGGTCCCCAGAAGTCAAACGGTTGAGAGCCACTGGCCTAATGGGTTTTGGTTTACCAAGTTTATTGAGTTTTCACTGTTAGGCATTATTCTGTCTTTATGCACCAACCCCATTACAATGACATAAGAAGAGTGCTGTGACGCTTGCTAGGGCATAGTTCGCGCCCTACAAAATATTGAAAGTAAATAAATAAAAACTGTTATATTGTTTTATTCTTCTTTAGAAAATGCTCCTCAGAGCGAGAAAAGAAATCAGAGTGACATCTCTCGCCTTGTCATGCCCCGCGCTGGAAGAAAATGGCGCTATTGATCACAACAATTCCTGATTTGATGGAGGTTGTCGCCTGGGTGCCCTCTGCCATTTTCTTTAGATCTTGCTAATGGCACCATCTCCATGTGAAGGGGAAAAATGGTAACGGGGGAAAGAAATGTTACTGGGAAACTTTTCTGTAGCAGCACATGAAACGTTTGAAGATCATTATTTACTGGAAATAAAAGAACAGGACAGAAATCGATTACCCCGACAGTTGATTTATGACTCCGTTGCACTTCATGCATCTCTATTTGAACAGACTTCTGGGGAGATATTAAATACATAATTGAAAGTGACTTACACTGTTGCCTTCACATTCCACAGAGATGTTCTGGAGATCTTTGTTTTGCGCTCTATCACTGCTTATGCAAGGCTCTATGTAAGTACCCATTTATCAGCCAGAGTCAAGCAATATAATGCTATCAACGGCAAATATTAGTTGCATGGTTATATGTATTGATTACAAAATCAAGGTCGCTGTCTCTGAATGCAAGCCGCTTTTCCTGCAGATATTCATCATAAAATCCATTAGTAAGGCAAGTTATTGCAGGTTTGACACAGCATTGCAGGTAATGCTGCAATACGGACCTGACCTTAAATAGAGGGTGGTCTAGTTCTATAAGGAAACTACGATCGATTCTGATGTGTGGGATTATGAGGGTTGCTTGCATAAGGGTTGCTTTTTAGCAAAGACCCATTGAGGTTCGTAATGTGGCTGCCTTACCTGTGGCATCCTGTACTGTTCTCTATCATTGGGGTGTCATGATATGTATGGCTTAGTGGATGCTGGTGTTGTGACTGTACTGAAGATGGGTCAGTGCACTCTCCAGTGCTGCTGTGGTCCCAAAGGAGACTGGATCATCACACGTGAACTCTTGAAAAGAACCCATGTGGCTGACCTCTCTGGCACCAGTTATGCATTTTTCGAGGGAGAGGGAGGGACCAGAGTCTCTTGGGGTGGTTCTATGGGACCTTGACCCAAAATACCAGTAGTTTGAGGGTGGTATGGGCATTTGTGCACAACTATATAATTATCTTAGCATGCGAGAAGGAAGATCAGGTCTGGTAGTTACTCCTGGCAAGTGGGATAGGGTTTCAGGATGCTGACCTTTATTAATTAAATTATATAAAAATGTGATCCACTGTGATTATGACAATTTATTGTACTTTCTATTTTTTCAAATTCTATATCAAATGTTAGAAAGTCTACGGAAGGCCACTAGAATGAAGTGTCTACCAATAATGTCACCTGTTATACTCAATAAAATAAAACCAGTGCAATGAGTTCATACCAGCACTGGGACTGGCCCTAATAGCCAGCTAAATACCCATTTTTAAAGTGATAGAAGTAATAGAATGCATCGACAGTTTTCAAGATATAAATCCACTCTAATAATTTGTGTAATCTTCAAAAGTAGTGAGGTCGACAACCACAGTAGATATGAGAAGATGCCACACGTACCAAAAGGCAGAATTACAGAATTATATTCACAAACCTGACGGAAGAACTTGTATTTAATCTAATGTTTATGGATGACTTGATGCATGTGCCTTGAAAAATCCAAAGGCTTCATTACCACAGTGGTGAACCACGTATTGACTATACACCTCAAACCCTACATCTTGTAAAATCATGGAGTACATTTCGAATCACATATAAATAATACCTGCTGCAACTGCTGACAAAGACATTGAATGCTTATATCACTAAGAGCAAAATCCACAGATGCATATTCTATAATACAAACTAATGGTGTAATCTACTCTCCTTTCCCTTTCAAAGAACTACATTAAGAGTATTTGCTAAAAATGGAATGGTTCATGTGTATTAAAAATAGTCTAGGTTTTTCCAAGAATTTTCAGGGCATGCTTATTCCTTAAGGTGGAGACAGTCCATAGTTTGTCCAAGTCCACAGTCTATCATTTCAGGGGCGCCCTTTGCAAAAATTAAAGCCTCACTCATATAGGGTTAATAGGATATATTGTTACAATATTTAATATTGATATTGTGCATTTACATAGTGAGTAAGGCAAACAGAAATTTGGCTTATGTTAACACTTTGAAGACTATTAGAGGAAGGGAAAAAAACGTTTCAGAGATCGTTATTTTAATAAATGTCACTCAATTTATGTAATGTTTTGTTAGTAATATTAACAGAAACTTTCATGGTGCTGGGATGCCACTCATAGGAAGAGACTAGCATAGCAAAATAGCAAGCATATACACATTTCTGTATGGTCAAAAGACAAATATGTGAAAGAGACATACAACCATCTTCAAAATATACTAAGGCTGACATTAGTTACCATAAAAATCTAATCAGGAGATACCAGTACCAATACTAGTTCTTGAAAACTAACAAACCAAAAATACCCATTCTCTATCTATTATTCAGAGTCCTCGAAGATATAATAACCCCTCCGGAAAGACCTCCTCAATAGGGAGTCTTTTGGAACTTCCATATGCGTGGACCAATTTCTGTTCCCGTTTGCAGAAACACAATCCACTTACCCATGAGATAGCACTGGACGTGACGTAATATATGGTATCACTAGATGTTCAGACCCTATACACAAATATCAATCATGCAATTGGGAAGTACTCAAAAATAATAAAATCATCACCGAATATTTGAGAAACATACCCAGTTTGACTTTCAGGAGAAGTAAGAGTATAAGAGACCTGTTTGTCAGAAGCCATTTCTCACAACATAAACTTAAAACATGGTTATGGAGTGAACCAATAGGTTTCTATGCTTGTAGCCAGTGTAAAGCTTATAAGACCAGGTTCAACATAGGAGACTATGATATTCTGTATGAAAATAGATCACATAAATTCATGAAATATATAGACTGCCAGTCAAACTACACTGTGTACTGCATAGTGTGTTTATGTAACGAAAAAAAGTACCTGATTCACAAAGGTAAATTTACACTTTTGTGTAAGTTTACAATTGTTTGCTATTCACTAAGGGACTTACAAGTAATATCTTTACGAGTGTGAAGTCTTTGCACATAAAAGATAGGACAATCCTAAGGTGGAGTATTGGCATTGCAAACTTCTCAGAGAAAGTAATCATGAGAGTGAACAAAGGGACTAGAGTCATGATATATTGTGAGTCTTGAGATATGTGAAACGGACAGTTTCAAAATTAATGAGGAGCTAGTGGTACATTTACCAATACAGAAGCTACACGTTGAGAGTTGTTTTGATAAGCTGCACTCATTTGAAGATTGTTGTTTTCATATGCCTTCGTTTTCATTTTAACTTTTAGCATTGTGAAGGCTGAATTGTCCCAACATAATGCTCTAAGTATTCACTCAATTTAGAAAAGAAATAGAGCTGATTTCAGGCTATTGCGTTTATTGCTATAATGAACTCCATACATACTTGTAATTTTCTTGAAGAACATATGAAGTGTTATTACCAGGAAAATAGAAGTATGTTTTAGGTTGAGTCCATTTGGCTGTGATGTTGTATGAGTTAATGGTCTTGGTTTAATGCATTACTTCCAGATGACAGGTCTAGAGATCAATATGATCTGCCTGTTAAACTTCCAGAAATTAATTTTCTAACCAGGTAAACTGATTTGAAATATATATAGGTCTACTTTGGGGTTACATGCACCTTGCACTTTGCGTTGAACTGCAGAAAAAAACAATGAAAGCAGTTGAAGTTTGAAAATAAACCCCGAAGGATGTCATGCTTCATCATTGGGCTTTTGCTCCTCGTCAGGCCGGCGCTGCAATGCCCTACGGGTCCCCCGAATGGTCTCTTTTTCAGAGATCTTTTGATGAAGCTGTATGGGTGCGTAGGTGTAAGTGGCAGTGAAATCCTAGAAAGTGCATTAAAAAATGGCTGGAGGGAGAGTGATTCATTTTTAATAAAGTGATCCCTCTGTCATTATTAAAACAAAGTGTATGGAGCTGCTTTAAGGGGTATTATGTCCCTTGGTAGCTGGGTGATTATATGTCCCTAGTGGGCATATGTTATAGTCAACATGTTTCGCGCTTCAGTGGTCTCAGGGGAGATCCAGGGCGCTCGTCAGGACCGAATAAGAAAGTTATATCTACAGTGGCCCGAGAATTTCGGTGCCCCCGGATAAATGAAAGGAGTAGAGATTCTGAAACGACAAGAGTCAAAAAACAAAGATACAATTTGCCATTAGGGTATTAATACCAATGGAAGTTATGCTCAGGTCTGGGTTATCCATTGGAGGGCCAGGTGCTTGTAGTTCGTAGTGTGATCATTGCTGTTAATGGTCGCGGTATGTATACGTGAGCTAAAAAGTGCTGTGATCTTTCTAAAAATTTTTAAAAAGGAGGTTATAACTAGGTGACAGAGAGACGTATAAGATCAATGATTAGTGCTCAGAGAATGGTGTCAGGGTTGTTCTCTGTATCAGTATTTTTATTTTTATTTGTGAACATACCCTGGTTTTATCGAGTAGGCGTGAATCGTATAAATAGAGTCAACAATTCAAAAGTGAAAAGGTTCTATTATCCAGTAAGCTTGTGAACCTTTTAAATCTAGGTAAGTAATACCGTTAGGCCCTACCATTGATGGCAAACCTCGAGATGCTGTGTTTTTATGCGTAAGTACTTAGATAATATATCTCACCCCTTAGTAGGTAGGGTAAGATCCCATGAGATCAGTGAGGGTCACTTGAGAGCTATAATGGGAAGGAAGAAAAAAACAGAAAACCACATGTGTCATTTTTACAGGGCCTCCTAAGGCTCTAAGTTATAACTCACAGTTGTTTTTTAGAAATTGAAGGAAGAGGATGCCGCCATGTGCAGGATCTGTCCTGGACTGATCTTGCCTCTTAGTTACTCACGGTGCATCTGGGCTGTGTCACCTGTGTGCCTCTCGCTGTCTCCGCCGGTAGGGAAGTGAAAATTCTGTCTCCTTTTATAGGAGTGGCGTGCTTCCGGGTGGGGCGTTAATTGTTTAATCACTGTATTGATTGGCAAGTTTTGGTTGTTACTATGGGTGCCATTTTGGAGTGGTGTTTTCTATGATAAGTTCATATGGGAAGGTTTTGGTTGTTACTATGGGTGCCATCTTGTAGTGGTATCTACTATGACAAGCTCGTATGAGGAAGTTTTGGTTGTTACTATGGGTGCCATCTTGGAGTGATATCTTCTATGAAATGCTCATATGAGAGATATTCACGGGCTGTTGAATCTCTGTGTGCTGATAATTGTTATGTGTCGCTGGTACAGTGATCTTACTTAAAGGGGAGCGATGCATGTCTTGTGTATGAAGTTATATATCTAATGTATTGGTGAGGCGCGCAATAGGCAGAATCTCTGTCGCCATCTTGTAGTGGGTTCTTGTGATAGATGTGATAAATGAAGTATCCCTAGTGGGCTGATGAATCACAATAAGGGGTCACCGTATTTGTTGGTGTTATTTGTGGTGCACTAGTGTCCTCTTTGTCAGTTTTTATAGTTGGTGTATCATTTTGCGGTGGGTGGTGCATCTCGGAGGTCTGCTGACAGTCTTCACTATAGTGTTTATGAATGTCACACTGGTGAGATCGATGTCAAGGGTTGAATTCCTATAGTACCTCAATCCAAGGTATTTCATCGTTAAGACCCTGGGTGTTCGTTTGGAGCGGTGCACCCATCTTTGCTCTTTTGGAAGAGGGTTTTTGTTGTCCAGAGAGGATTGGACTCAATGATGGTCCAATTGACTTGGTCTGGTGTATGTCCCTTTTCGATGTAATGCCTGCTCATTTTGGTGGTGTTCCTACCGCACCGGATGTTGCTCCTGTGCTCATTCACCCTTGTTTTTACAACTCTAGAGGTCATCCCTAAGTATAGTAGGTTGCAAGGACATTTCACCATGTAGACGCAATTTTTTGTGTTGCAATTTGTGTGTCTCTTTTGTGTCCAGTCTTGGTTCTTTAATTGGAGCATTTTGGTATGTGCTGTGAGCGAGCAGACATTGCAAGTCCCGCATGGGTAGTGTCCCTTGAGCGTCGGCAGGTCCCATAATGTCCTCTGGCTGTCCCCTTGTTTTTTCTGTGGTCTCGTGTGGACAACGATGTCTTTTATGTTTTGTGTACGTCTGAATGTGAATCTTGGGTGATGTAGTTGCATTTCGCCTGTGTACAAGATGTTCCAATGTTATAATAGGACCTTTTTGACTTGATTGGATTGAGGTGTGTAAGTTGTGACACATGTAATTGTTTCATCTTTTCGTTTTTCTTGTGTTTCCAGAAGCGCTCCTCGATGGTTGTTCCGTGCGCGTTTCTTGGCAGACTTTATGATTTTTTGTGGGTAGTTTCTTTTTTCCATATTTTTGCTAAGTTCTACTGCCTGTATTTCATAATCCTGGGTAGTGCTGCAATTTCTCCTCAGCCTGAGGAATTGGCCGAAGGGGAGATTTTGTCTCAAGGCTTTGGTATGGTGGCTGTCGTAGGGCAATAAGCTGTTGCAATCTGTGGGCTTCCTTTATGTTGTGGTCGACAGTTTTCCATCTTTGAAGAGAATTAGTAAGTGCAGGAATGGTATTTCTTCACTTGAGGTTGATAGTGTGAATTTGAGGAATGGGTCCTGTTGGTTGATCCATGAGTGGAATTCTTTACATCGATCCTCTGTCCCCGTCCATAGCATAAGTACATTGTCTAGTACTGTTTCCACTCTTTTATTTCCGATTTGAAAGGATTAGTTTCTGGTAGGATATGTTAGGCCTCAAAATGGGCCATGTATAGACATGCTAGGCTTGGCGCAAATGTACTGCCCATACAAGTTCCATGGATTTGTTGATAGTGTTGGTCGTGGAACTTGAAGAAGCTGTTCTTCATGGCGAGTTCTGCGCATTCCAGGATGAAGTTAATGGGTTGTTGTGTGGGAGGATCACTGTTTCTCAGGGTTTCTTCAAATGCTCTTAGTGTGGCTTCTTGTGGAATGTTTGTATATAGTGCCTCCACGTCGAGTGTTACTAGTAAAGTGATTTCCTCAGGTCCTCTGATGTTTTCGATGAAGTTGATGGTCTCCTTGGTGTCCTTGAGGTATGACGGTGTTGCTTGCACTAGTGGCCATAGAAAATTATCACAGTATTGACTCAGTGGATCGAGGATGGAGTTGATCCCCGACACTATTGGTCTGCCGGGTGGGGGCATGATGTTTTTGTGGATCTTTGGTAAGATGTAGAAATATGGCATCGTTGGTTTAGTGTTCACTAGGTACTCCGCTTCGTTCTTGGTGATCCAACCATTCGATAGTGCTTCCGTCACAGAGATGTTGATTCTTCTTGTGAGGGAATCCGTAGGGTCTGTGTCTATTTTGTGGTAGTATTTCGTGTCAGCTAGTTGTCTAAGACATTCATTATTATAGTCGTCTGTGTTAAGGATGACAATAGCTCCGCCTTTGTCTGCAGGTTTTATGGTGATTGCCGGATCGTCGTTGAGGTTTTGAAGGGCTTTCCTTTCTTTTGCAGTTAAGTTATCATAGGTTTTCTTGGGTTGTAGTTTGTTAATGTCTTCTAGGACTGCTTTTTCATAGGTCAGTATCTCACTGGCAGTCATCGCTGCGGTGGGCGTGAATCTGGAGGGATTGCGTAGGCCTGTGTCTGTAGTAACCGTGTCCCTCCTACTGGTATCCTGTGTTTGAAAAAATGATTTCAAGCGTAGCTTTCGAAAGAACGTGTGTAGTTCACCAGTGAGTCTGAACGAGTCTTCTTTTGGTGTTGGGACAAAACCCAATCCTCTCTGTAGGACGGATTCTTCTGTTGTTGTCAGGGTCCTTGTAGATACGTTCACCACTAGCTATAGCTCCTAGAGTCCCCCTCTTTTGATAAATAGGATTATTTAGCACGGCGGATCAGCCGAGGGACTTACTCTTTACTCTTTCCTATAACTATCCAATTCCACTATGGCAGAACAGACAGGTCTAAGCTTTGATGATGACATAGTATAAGAAATTTTGAGGACACCGAGCCTATTAGGAATGGAAGGCTCAGCCTCAACGAGTACCGCGCAAGGTGACTGGAACAACTTAGCCGCCCTCAAAAAACAACAGGTCAAAATAGCGACGCATGGAGCGATTATGACGGAATATCTGCGGGCCAATGTAGCTCCAAATGGCCTTATTGTGACAGTAGCACCACGGATATTCCTAGAAGACATAATATTCAGGAAGGATTGGAGCTAAATAGCCTGGCGATGCACTTGCGACGGGCTTGTACTTATAATTAGTACAGCAAAACGCCTATCAGATGTTCTAATAATAAAAATAACCATTGCAGAGAATGCACTAAAAACAACCATTACATTCTCTACCTGGAAGACACGCTTGGCTGAAATAAATACCGAGATGAATGACCATAAAGACTACCTCCTGCAGAGGAAAATCACCAAATTGCAAAAAGATATTAAAAATTTTGAGAGGGAAAAAGTATACCCTTACACTAAGGAAGATTATGTGACAAATAACCAAGACACCTCATCCGACGATGAATCAACATCCTCAACAAGATCAAAAAGATCTAGCAGTAATTCCAGTAACGGAAGTCGGAGGAATTTCCAAGGAGGTCAGGGACTACTACCAACTCCCCAAATGTTCAACTACCCAATGCCAGGCTATCCAGAAGCACCACCACCATGGCATTCGGGCTACCATGGACCACCACCTCCTCACCCATTCTATCAACAACAACAACAACGCCCTCCTTTTTGGAACTGAGGCAGGGGCAGAGGAAGAGGCAGGTGAAAAAACGACCAAAGACAGGTGCAGTGGACGAAGGACGAGGATCAACGCAGGACACGGAGTCAAACGAAGAAAAACTAGTGGTGAACCTATCTACAAGGACCCTGACGACAACAGAAGAATCCATCCTACAGAGAGGATTGGGTTTTGTCCCAACACCAAAAGAAGACTCGTTCAGACTCACTGGTGAACTACACGCGTTCTTTTGAAAGCTACGCTTGAAATCATTTTTTCAAACACAGGATACCAGTAGGAGGGACACGGTTACTACAGACACAGGCCTACGCAATCCCTCCAGATTCACGCCCACCGCAGCGATGACTGCCAGTGAGATACTGACCTATGAAAAAGTAGTCCTACAAGACATAAACAAACTACAATCCAAGAAAACCTATGATAACTTACCTGCAAAAGAAAGGAAAGCCCTTCAAAACCTCAACGACGATCCTGCAATCACCATAAAACCTGCAGACAAAGGCGGAGCTATTGTCATCCTTAACACAGACGACTATAATAATGAATGTCTTAGACAACTAGCTGACACGAAATACTACCACAAAATAGACACAGACCCTACGGATTCCCTCACAAGAAGAATCAACATCTCTGTGACGGAAGCACTATCGAATGGTTGGATCACCAAGAACAAAGCGGAGTACCTAGTGAACACTAAACCAACGACGCCATATTTCTACGTCTTACCAAAGATCCACAAAAAACATCATGCCCCCACCCGGCAGACCAATAGTGTCAGGGATCAACTCCATCCTCGAGCCATTGAGTCAATACTGTGATCATTTTCTACGGCCACTAGTTCAAGCAACACCGTCATACCTCAAGGACACCAAGGAGAGCATCAACCTCATCGAAAACATCAGAGGACCTGCGGAAATCACTTTACTAGTAATACTCGACGTGGAGGCACTATATACAAACATTCCACAAGAAGCCACACTAAGAGTAGTTGAAGAAACCCTGAGAAACAGTGATCCTCCCACACAACAACCCATTAACTTCATCCTGGAATGCGCAGAACTCGCCATGAAGAACAACTTCTTCAAGTTCCACGACCAACACTATCAACAAATCCATGGAACTTGTATGGGCAGTACATTTGCGCCAAGCCTAGTATGTCTATACATGGCCCATTTTGAGGCCCAACATATCCTACCAGAAACTAATCCTTTCAAATCGGAAATAAAAGAGTGGAAACGGTACATAAACGATGTACTTATGCTATGGACGGGGACAGAGGATCGATGTAAAGAATTCCACTCCTTGATCAACCAACAGGACCCCTTCCTCAAATTCACACTATCAACCTCAAGTGAAGAAATACCATTCCTGGACTTACTAATTCTCTTCAAAGATGGAAAACTGTCGACCACGACATAAAGGAAGCCCACAGATCGCAACAGCTTATTGCCCTACGACAGCCACCATACCAAAGCCTTGAGACAAAATCTCCCCTTCGGCCAATTCCTCAGGCTGAGGAGAAATTGCAGCACTACCCAGGATTATGAAATACAGGCAGCAGAACTTAGCAAAAATCTGGAAAAAAGAAACTACCCACAAAAAATCATAAAGTCTGCCAAGAAACGCGCACGGAACAACCATCGAGGAGCGCTTCTGGAAACACAAGAAAAGCGAAAAGATGAAACAATTACATGTGTCACAACTTACACACCTCAATCCAATCAAGTCAAAAAGGTCCTATTAAAACATTGGAACATCTTCAACACAGGCAAAATGCAACTACAACACCCAAGATTCGCATTCAGACGTACACAAAACATAAAAGACATCGTTGTCCACACGAAACCACAGAAAAAACAAGGGGACAGCCAGAGGACATTATGGGACCTGCCGACGCTCAAGGGACACTACCCATGCGGGACTTGCAATGTCTGCCCGCTCACAGCACATACCAAAACGCTCCAATTAAAGAACCAAGAATGGACACAAAAGAGACACACCAATTGCAACACAAAAAATTGTGTCTACATGGTGAAATGTCCTTGCAACCTACTATACATAGGGATGACCTCTAGAGTTGTAAAAACAAGGGTGAATGAGCACAGGAGCAACATCCGGTGCGGTAGGAACACCACCAAAATGAGCAGGCATTACATCGAAAAGGGACATACACCAGACCAAGTCAATTGGACCATCATTGAGTCCAATCCTCTCTGGACAACAAAAACCCTCTTCCAAAAAGAGCAAAGATGGGTGCACCACCTCCAAACGAACACCCAGGGTCTAAACGATGAAATACCTTGGATTGAGGTACTATAGGAATTCAACCCTTGACATCGATCTCAACAGTGTGACATTCATAAACACTATAGTGAAGACTATGTCAGCAGACCTCCGAGATGCACCACCCACTGCAAAATGATACACCAACTATAAAAACTGACAAAGAGGACACTAGTGCACCGCAAATAACACCAACAAATACGGTGACCCCTTATTGCGATTCATCAGCCCACTAGGGATACTTCATTTATCACATCTATCACAAGAACCCACTACAAGATGGCGACCGAGATTCTGCCTATTGCGCGCCGCACCAATACATTAGATATATAACTTCATACACAAGACATTCATCTCCCCCCTTTAAGTAAGATCACCGTACCAGCGACACATAACAATTATCAGCACACAGAGATTCAACAGCCCGTGAATATCTCTCATATGAGCATTTCATAGAAGATATCACTCCAAGATGGCACCCATAGTAACAACCAAAATTTCCTCATACGAGCTTGTCATAGTAGATACCACTCCAAGATGGCACCCATAGTAACAACCAAAACCTTCCCATATGAACTTATCATAGAAAACACTACTCCAAAATGGCACCCATAGTAACAACCAAAACTTGCCAATCAATGCAGTGATTAAACAATTAACGCCCCACCCGGAAGCAGGCCACTCCTATAAAAGGAGACAGAATTTTCACTTCCCCACCGGCGGAGATAGCGAGAGGCACACAGGTGACACAGCCCAGATGCACCGAGAGAACCGTGAGTAACTAAGAGGCAAGATAAGTGCAGGACAGATCCTGCACATGGTGGCATCCTCTCCCTTCAATTTCTAAAAACCAACTGTGAGTTATAACTTAGAGCCTTAGGAAGCCCTGTAAAAATGGCACATGTGGTTTTCTGTTGTTTTCTTCCTTCCCATTATAGCTCTCAAGTGACCCTCACTGATCTCATGGGATCTTACCCTACCTACTAAGGGATGAGATATATTATCTAAGTACTTACGCATAAAAACACAGCGTCTCGAGGTTTGCCATCAATGGTAGAGCCTAACGGTATTACTTACCTAGATTTAAAAGGTTCACAAGCTTACTGGATAATAGAACCTTTTCACTTTTGAATTTTTGACTCTATTTATACGATTCACACCTACTTGATAAAACCAGGGTATGTTCACAAATAAAAAATAAAAATACTGATACAGAGAACAACCCTGACACCATTCTCTGAGCACTAATCATTGATCTTATACGTCTGTCTGTCTGTCACCTAGTTATAACCTCCTTTTTAACAATTTTTAGAAAGATCACAGCACCTTTTAGCTCACGTATACATACCGCGACCATTAAAAGCAATGATCACGCTACGAACTACAAGCACCTGGCCCTCCAATGGAGAACCCAGACCTGAGCATAACTTCCATTGTTATTAATACCCTAATGGCAAATTGTATCTTTGTTTTTTGACTCTTGTCGTTTCAGAATCTCTACTCCTTTCATTTATCCGGGGGCACCAAAATTTTCGGGCCACTGTAGATATAGCTTTCTTATTTGGTCCTGACGAAGCGCCCTGGATCTCCCCCTGAGACCACTGAAGCGCGAAACTTGTTGACCATAACATATGCCCACTAGGGACATATAATTATCCAGCTACCAAGGGACATAATACCCCTTAAAGCAGCTCCATACACTTTGTTTTAATAATGACAGAGGGATCACTTTATTAAAAATTAATCACTCTCCCTCCAGCCATTTTTTAATACACTTTCTAGGACTTCACTGCCACTTACACCCTCGCACCCATACGGCTTCATCAAAAGATCTCCGAAAAAGAGACCCTTCAGGGGACCCGTAGGGCATTGCAGCGCCGGCCCGACGAGGAACAAAAGCCCAATGATGAAGCATGACATCCTTCGGGGTGTGTGAGGGGATCAAGATGAGGACACCCTGCCTCCCACAAGCAGAGTAGCACACAACAAGAGTACCCCCTACTTCCCTTCTCTCCATCTCCACTCAGGAACGGTGACTCCCTTTGGTATAAGTTTAATTTTGGGAGCACGGGTCACCGGACCTTTTAGAATAGCTCCTTAGAGTCCCCCTCTTTTGATAAATAGGGTTTGAAAATAAACTGCTTCTCCAAGGATTCCTGTGTGCCGTCCTTCTGTTTCGCCTTGGATCACAGCATTTTGTATAAGCAGGGCGTCTTCCAGGAGTTCTGCCGATATATATTTATATATATATATATATATATATATATATATATATATTCAGTGAAAGCGAAAATAAGGTGCTCACACAGGGCATATTCCTTTAGGCAGTTGTTTATTCCAGTGGAATTTTGCTTTCACTGAATCACTATGTCCGGTGCGCTCCGCCGGCTGTAGCGAACCAACCACCGTGGGGTGAGGGAGAACGGAAGGAGCAAAACGGTGGATGGGATATATACATATTATCTACTGGCGGTCGCCAGTAGATAGTTATAGTTAGGACCTATTTTCCATAGGAAATCTGCGACATTCTATTTGAAATAACTCTCTTGCCGGTTGACGTATCTTCGCGAAATTTTCAAACTTTGTGGGGCGCTCCGGTCCGCTCCTACCCTGAAAGTCTCGGGGTGATTCGTTAAGCGGTGGCCGAGAAAAAGGGGGTCCCAAAGCGCGTTTTCCCCATTCATTTTTCCATAGGAAACTTTAGACACGGCTACAGCCCGAACTGCTGAACGGAATTACACCAAATTTGGCAAAGAGGTAGTTCTTGGTTCAGAAAGAACCCTTTTTGTTAAATGGTGTAAATCCGTTCAGTAGTTGCTGAGAAAATCAAAAGTAAAAGTACATATATCTATGGGCACGGAGGATCCGCGCACCCTCCCGATCATGAGCTGTCTGCTAATTGGCTGTCAACACTCCAAACCAGGAAGTGTTGGCAGCCATCTTGTTCCTCGGTAGAACCGAGGAACAAGAAAGCAGTAAAAAAGTGCGCAAAACGCACAAAGGGGGCAGGGTAGAAACACCCTGACCCCCTAGGTCTGCTCAGGGGTCCCACAAGGACCCCTGGGCAAAAGCATTTTTTTTTTTAAATCGGCAGGATGCGCTCAGGATGCGCGGATCCTGCCGATAAAAAATCGAGCGCGGTCTCCGCGCTTCGATGACACTTGCCCCGGGTGGGCCAAGTCCCGGGGGCATGCTGAGGGGTTTATTTTATGTATGGGGGCCTCTAAGGGCCCCAAGCCCCGAGGACCGCCACCCACGGGGCTTTATTTGAAAAAGTAGCGGGAGGGCTCTGAGGCCCTCCCGCAGCCCGGGGACCACCACCTCCCGGGGCTTCTTTATTTTTAAATTAACATGTGTGGGGGCTCCAGCCCCCACACGCCCGAGACCACCACCTCCCGGGGCACTAACAGAAGTGAAAATGGGGGTCCGTTAAGGACTCCGAGCCCCGGGACCACCACCTCCCGGGGCTGTGCATTTGGATGGGAGGGGGCCGCGCGGCCCCTCCTGGAGCCTGTGGTGGCCCTGGGGACCGCCACCCCCAGGGCCGGCTCCTGCAGTGTCCCGGGTGCCTACCCCGGGACACTGCTGTTTGCAATGACAGGACGGGAGCCTCGCGGCTCCCGTCCTGTCATTGCAAACTGCTTGGATATTGGAAGAGAGAGCAGGAAACCTGCTCTCGCTCTAATATCCAAAGACAATTGCTTTTCCACACGGGGAGCAGCATGTTAGCTGCTCCCCATGTGGAAAAGCAATGCCAGCTCCCGTAGGACACGGGGAGCCGGCGGGACTGTGGGGGTTTGGGGACCCCCACAGTCCCCAACCAGAGGCCAGGCCCTGGGGGATGGGGTCCCCGGGGCAAGTAGTGGCCCGGGAGGGGGCCACGCGGCCCCCTCCCCAGAAATAATTTTAAAATTAAAAAAGGCCTGCCCCGGGGATGGGGTCCCCGGGGCAAAGGAGGCCTGAGGAGGGGGCCACGCAGCCCCCTCCTTAAAAATTAATGTAAAAGTGTGGCCATGCCCCGGGGATGGGGTCCCGGGGTAGGATTCGACCAGGGGGAGGGGCCACGCGGCCCCTTCCCGTTTAATTTAAAACAAAAAAAAAAGGGGATAAGGCCCTGGGGGATGGGGTCCCCAGGGCCCAAAAATAGGAAAAAGGAAGGGGCCACACAGCCCCCTTCAGGAAAAACAAAACAAAAAACGATCGGGCCGCAGGCCCGCCCCCTTCCTTCACCACTCTGCAAACGCGCCCCCTGGTGCGTTTGCAGATGAAGTAATTCCCCTTCAATACTGGGGGTCCTGAGAGCCAACTAGCGCACCAGGAACCTCCAGTATGTGCCAGGAAGCTGCGTTGCAGAGAGGTGTACAGAGGCCACGCCCCTTTTACACCTCTCTGCAACGCAGCTCTGTGGCGCTTTTGGATATACCTGTTGGGCTAGTTGGCCCCCAGGGACCCTCAGGATTCAAGGGAGTTAATCCCCGACTTAAAACGCGCCACGGGTGCGTTTGCACAGTGGTGAAGGGAGGGGGCGGGGCTTCAGGTGACATGTGTGCAAACAGGCCCCGTGGCGTGTTTTAAGATGGGGATTAAGTCCCCTTGAATCCTGAGGGTCCCTGGAGTCCAACTAGCCCACCATGTACTTCCAAAAGCGCCACAGAGCTGCCTTGCAGAGAGGTGTACAAAGGGGTGTGGCCTCTGTACACGTCTCTGCAACGCAGCCCCTGGCGCATACTGGAGGTTCCTGGTGGGCTAGTTGGCCCTCAGGGACCCTCATGATTAAAGGGGACTTAATCCCCCAACTTAAAACGCGCCACGGGGCGCATTTGCACAGATGTCACCTCAGGCCCCGCCCCCTCCCTTCACCATTGTGCAAATATTCCTCTAAAATCAGCCGAAATACGAATTCCGATTTACTCACCTGTTATCAGGAGAGACCTCAGTGCTGCATCTTTCAGCCCAGTACTGATCCTGAAAAGTAATTTTAACCGTACTTACCAGTAACTTGAATTTCCTTCCATAGGATATCATTGCCTGCTTTTTGCTGAAAAAGTTTCTAAGTGTCGATTTTTGAAACATACAAATATTCCTCTAAAATCAGCCGAAATACGAATTCCGATTTACTCACCTGTTATCAGGAGAGAACCCAGTGCTGCATCTTTTAGCCCAGCACTGACCCTAAAAGTAATTTTAACCGTACTTACCAGTAACTTGTATTTCCTTCCATAGGAATCCATTGTCTGGTTTTCAGCAGAAAAGTTTCAAAGTGTCGATTTTCACAAACTACAAATATTCCTTAAAAATCGCCTGTATGACTTAAACGCATTCTTTCAACTGTTTACAGGAGATGCACCAGTGCTGGATCCAGGATCCACCACTGAGTGAGAAAAAGTCACGATAACACTACTTACCTGCTAAGTGAATTTCCTCCCATAGGATAACATTGGTGATTCTATGTGAAAAAGTTTCTAAGTGTCAACTTTTAAAATACAATAATATTCCTCAAAAATCACTACTGTAACCAAAACGCTTTTACTCAACTGTTTACAGGAGATGTCCCAGGACTGAATCTAGGATTCAGTCCTGTGGTTAGAAAAGTAATCCATAAAGTAACTAATTGCATTTAGCTAGAAATTCACATTGAGCTCAATGTTGCATTGTGTTTGAAATTGTGTTGCCCATTGCAACAACTGTAACTACTGTACTTAAAAGTCTATTGCCTATTTGCAAAGTATTTAAAGTAAATTAATTCATTCTGAGAAAGTATATTTTGTAATGTAATGTATAATGTAATTACAATGTAATTTAAAAAATAAAATATCTAAAAATAAATAGTTTAAAAAAATGTAGTAAATCAGTATGAAAAAATAAAAATAACAATTAATACATTTAAAAATTGGCATTTACAAAACCTTTGAAATTCACTGAAAAAAACCATAGGTTTCAGACATGTTATAGTTAGGAATTAGCATTTAAAAAACCTTTGAAATTCACTGAAAAAACCATAGGTTTCAGACATGTTATAGTTAGAAATTAGCATTTAAAAAACCTTTGAAATTCACTGAAAAAACCATAGGTTTCAGGCACGTTATAGTTAGAAATTAGCATTTAAAAAACCTTACAAATTCACTGAAAAAACCATAGGTTTTAGGGACAGTTATAGTTACTTGGACATTGCACTCGTACAAAACCCATGAAATTCCCCGTTATAGTTAGTTCAGCTAACTATAACTCGCGCCCGCAATGCACTGCTGATGACGTCACATATTACATCACTCATGACATGGTCAGTGACATCACTGATGACATCACTGATGACATCTCAAATGACATGACTGATGACATCATCCATGTGATAATTTCATGCATCTTCTCACACCCTAATATAACTTTTGATACACCCACTCTAAATTACAGACTGCCATTCTCAAAACCATAGACACTCCAATACCAATAACTACATACCAACTCACTGATTCTTAGGTCTACACACACATCCACTCACTCACCCGTACAGTCACTCATACTTACAGTCACTCAGTACAGGACTATCATATGCACTCATACACCTATATAAACACTGACACACCGCCACTCATCCATAGAGGTACTGACACACCTAGTCAGTCATGCAAAAATTAATCACACACCCATTTACTCACCTATAGAGTTATACACACACCAGCTCAATAACTCATACAAATACTAGCACATTCTTACGCTCTTATACAATAACTGATACAAGCACACATGCATCCATACAGCCACTCTCACAATCACACACTCTCACGTATAGCCTTTTAAATACTCTACACACATATATACTTCCTTTTACATATGTACTTACTCGCACATGTACCACTGAGATATACATTCACTCACTAACACACCCATACACACACTCACCCACCCAAGCAGTCCATCACAGACGCACTCTTCAAATCATGCACCCAGTGAATCACCCACTCACACATCTATGTACAGAGTCGCACACACCCCACCCACACAAACACTCAGGCACCCATACAGATACTCAGACAACCAATCAATAACTCATATAGACACTCATGTAGCTATTCACAAACCCATGCAGCCACTTACACAGCAACAGACAGACGGATACAGACATTCACCCAGTTTAGTCACTAACCCATGCATTCAGTAAGATACGTTTAATCACTCACTTATACAGTTAGTCACGCACCTACTAAATCATCCATTCAGACACTTATACACCCACTCACTCTTCAATACGCCTTTCCCTATATATATTAAACATATTTAAACTTTACAGAATCACCCACTCACACATCTATGTACAGAGTCGCACACACCCCACCCACACAAACACTCAGGCACCCATACAGATACTCAGACAATCAATCAATAACCCATGTAGACACTCATGTAGCTATTCAGAAAGCCATGCAGCTGCTTACAAACCAACAGACAGACGGATACAGACATTCACACAGTTTAGTCACTAACCCATGCATTCAGTAAGATACATTTAATCACTCACTTGTAGAGTCAGTCACTCACGTACTAAATCATCCATTCAGACACTTATACACCCACTCATTCTTCAATACGCCTTTCCCTATATATATTAAACATATTTAAACTTTACAGAAACACACAGTCACTGGATGATGTCATCAGTGATGTCATTTGAGATGTCATCAGTGATGTCATCAGTGATGTCACTGACCATGTCATGAGTGATGTAATATGTGGCGTCATCAGCAGTGCATTGCGGGGCGTGAGTTATAGTTAGCTGAACTAACTATAACGGGGGAATTTCACGGGTTTTGTACGAGTGCAATGTCCAAGTAACTATAACTGTCCCTAAAACCTATGGTTTTTTCAGTGAATATATATATATATACGTATATATATATATATACATATCTATATATTCACTGACAAAAACAAAGGTTAAAGTAATGCAATAGTTAGGTGTGATAAAATGATATTTTTTGTTTAAAAAGACCAGAAATTCACTGAAAAACAAAGGTTAAAGAGTGACGTTATAGTTAGGTGAATATGCCAGTGATAACATTAACGTTTTGCGATAAACAAAACAGAGACATTCACCAGTTTTAGTTAGCAGAACATGTCATAAGTGATGTAATATGTGAGGTCATAAGCAGTGCAAGGTGGGGGCGCAAAGTATAGTTAGGTTTGCTAACTATAGCTGGTGAATTTCTGTGGGTTTTGAGTTCAAAATGTTCGGCCGTGCACAGTGGAGGATTGGCCACAGGACTTGGCCGGCCTCCAGGCCTCATGGCCAAGCCCACAGCTGGCAGCCAATGCTATGCTGTACACAGCCTTTGGACGTGTACAGCCGGGGATTGGACACAGGGCTTGGCCTGCTGCCAGGCTCTGTGGCCAAACCCCCAGCTGGCTGCTAACCGCACACTGCACACAGCCTTTGGAGTGTGCGGCATAGGATCAGCCTTCAGGCCAGGATGCCCCATCCCTGAGACCAAAACATATTTATCAATGGGAATGGGGCACACAGCCCCCCTCCTTGAGCCTTAATTGGCCTTAGGGACCCCACCCCTCAGGGCCAGTTCCAATAAACAGGGGAGTGGCAGCATGGCTCCTCTCTCCAAGCCTTAAAAGGAGCCAGGGACCCAATCGCAGGTGCCAAATACAATTAGACAAAGTAAGGGGGACATGCTTCCCCCTCCCTGGGCCATAATTGGCCCTGGGGACCCCATTCCCCGGGGCTAAATTCAATAAAATAGGGGAGGGGTGGCTGGCCCCCTTCCCTGAGCCTTAGTAGACCCCAAGGACCCCATTCCCTGGGGCTGCATTACATTATAAAGGGGGGCATGTGGCCCCCCTTCCCGAGCCTCATTGGGCCTCGGGGATGCTATCCTTGGTGCCACACTACATTACATTATAAAGGGGAGGGGGACTGCGTGGTCTCTCTCCCTGAGCCTTCTCAGGTCCCAGGGGCTCTGGGCATTTTTTTTAAAAGGGGAGGGGGCTGCATGACACCTCAAGCCTATTTAGGTCCAGGAGACCCCATGTCCCGTATTACAAATAAGTGGGTGCCCCATGCCCACCCAGAGCCTCCACCAAGCACATGTTTGGGGATGCGAGGGGAGCCCCAAGGTCCTTGGGGCCCCAGCCAGCTCCCTGAATGGTGCACAGGACAGAATTGCTCCCACCCTGTGGGAGTAGCTATTTATGCTGCTGCCTCCAGGTGGAAGCAATATGTGTTCTGTTTCCCTGCCCGCATCAGTGCAGGAAGGAAAACAGAATGCAAGCTAGATCCCAGCTGGCAGGAGCATTTTTAATTCTCCCACCCTCTGACAGTGTTTGCTCCCATTTGGTGGAAGGTTTAAAAATGCTCCTGCCAGATGGGAGCAAAACATTTCCCTGCCCATGCAGGTGGGGAAACTGCTGTGTCCAGGGGGTGGGCTCCCCGGGACACAGTAAGTGAGCTGACCATTGGGGATCACTAAAGGCTCAGGGAGGGGGACTGGCCTCCCCCCATTTCAATAAAGTGCCATTTTATGGCTCAGGATGGGGGCCACATGGACTTTTTCCTCTGAATAAATACATTGGGCCCTGGGGAATGGGGTCCATTGGGCCAAAAATGGTTCAAGGAGGGGTTCCGCACACCCTCTCCACTTCTTTAACATGCAGGTTTGGGGATGGAGTCCCAAGGGCCCAAAATGGGCTCAGAAATTGGAAATCCGCTCCCAATACATGAATAAAAAAATGAAAGCTGTAAAAAAAAATTCTGTAATACCCCTGGACTCCTGCTGGATCACATCAAAAACTGCTAATCTTTTTGTATTTTTGTCCCAGTGGGTTCCTCTAGGCCCCCCTTACAGGGCCAGGGGCAGAATATCCCTACCCTGCCCCATCATGTTATCTTTTTTTAAACTTCAGTACAGAAGACTAAATCCCTGAGTCCTGTAATGGCTGGCAACTACATTTTTCTCATGCTGCTGGCAGCCAATCAGAGCACTCACTCCTGTGGGATCATGTCTCCCATGTGAGAAAAGTGGCCCAAGGGGAAAAAAGCTCCATGGTACAATCAGAAAGCTCTCTTTTCTAAAAATCGGGTTTGAGAGACTCTCATGAGAGTCCCTCGAATCCAACCATCCAGATATAGAAAAATATGTGGTGCCTAATTTCTCAAAAACTACTTAACAGATTTACAAAAAGCACATTCTGCGAACCAAGAACTAGCTTCCTCCCAAATTTGGTGTAACTCCTTTCAACAGATTTAGCAGTAGTGCTTCTTAAACAATTCATGGGGATTTTGCATTTTGGACCCCCCCCTTTTTCTTGCCCCCCACTTGATGGATCACCCCAATACTTTCCATGCACAAATTAGACAAAAAAGACAACCTGTGGGCATTGTGAATGCCCACGGGGTCTCTACTAGCTCCCCACCTACTGTGGTAGCTGGCATTGCTACTGCATGGGGGAGCTGCTGGAAAGGCAGCTTCCTCCATGCAGGAGCAATCATTTAATCTCTTTCCCTGCCACATACCTTCGGGCTGGGAAAGAGATGAAACCTCAGCTTGCAGCGGGCAAGGGCATTTTGACAGCTCCCACCCAGTGGAACCACATTGTTTGCTTTTGATGGTGGGAGCAGTCAAAGCTCCCACCAAGCAAAAGCAAACATCTATGTCCATTTATCCAACTATGTAGCTCTTATTTAACCAGTAAACTCTTCTCCAGTTGGGTAGACTTTTTGTGCAAAACTTTGGACTCTTGTTGGATGAACAGGCATGTGAGGTTCTGTTCTGGCCGTGATGCTCATTTCACAGAATTTAAACCTCAATGGGAAGCACTTACACATCTAAACATAGCAGGTGCCATAGTTGAAGCTCCATTACTGTAAAAACAAATTATCTTAACGTCCTGGGTTGGCGAAGGTAAAGCAAGTGTGTTTTCTCTGCAATTACCCCTTGAAAAACTATTTGAAATCCTTTGTAAAGGTGAATGCATTGTTGATCTATCGGAGGCATGTTTAGTGTTTGTAACGAGTGGGCCCCTTCTTGGCCTCTCCTGATGAGAGTAGAGTCCATGGTTCTCCCTTTGCATTACAAGGAGTGCGCAAATGTGCAAATCACTTGGAAGCTTCACCTGTTTAGCCCTGCCCACCTTAGTAGTAGACAAAGGTCTTCCCGCTTTTTGCCAGGATGATGAAAATCTTAACAAAGGGGCCCCTGGCATGTTTCCTGCCAATTTTGGAGAGGTGTTCTTGATGCCTAGGAATATGAGGACATCTCCAGCAAACAAAGAAGCACTTGCATATAGTTAAGATGAAGTACCCTTGTTTGATGGAGATTTACCTCTTTGTAGTCTTGTCGTGTTCTGTATAAGAGGATTCATGTTATCACAGATTTCTGGATGAAGATGCATGAGAAACAATCACATTGCCAAAATGCACACAAGGTCACTGGAGACATTTCCTCATGGTCCATTACGCAGCTATAGTGTAGAGTATGCACTAGACATTCACCCCACGAGGTAGCACTTACTAATTAACCAGTAGAAAGTACTCCAGTTTGGTAGACAGTTTGTGCAAAGCTGTGGACTCTTCTTGGGTGGAGGGACAGGTGAGGTTCTGTTCTGGAGCAGTCAATCACACAGCTACTGATACACCCACACAGACACTCAGACACCCCCTCACACACTCAATCTGCCACTCTCACATCTTTTTGCAGACTAAAACAGTCACTCACACACTTACTCACCGACTCATACATCCACCCACATACGCACTCACATACCCACAAAACCACTCACATACCCACTTACCGACCCATACAGCCAGTCACACACCCATATTCAGACCCATAAAGCCACTCACACACCCACTTTTAGAGGTTACAGGTTACAGTTAGAAAGTAAAATTAAAAAACCTTAGAAATTCACTGAATAATCCAAAGATTTCATGGTTTTGTTATAGTTAGGAAATAACACTTAAAAAATGTAGAAATTCGCCCAAAAAAACAAAGGTTACAGGGACGTTATAGTTAGGCTCAGATTTCCCTCAAACAAAACCAATGAAATTCAGCAGTTATAGTTACCTGAGCTAACTATAACTTACGCCCCGCAGTGCACTACTTATGACCTCATATATTACATCACTCATGACATGGTCATTGTCATCACTGATGACATCTCAAATGACATTACTGATGACACCATTCAGTGATGGTGAGTGTTTTCTAAACGTTTAAGCTACTACAAAAGTTAAATTAGTATACTTTGTGTTCTACTAATTAGTGATACTATTTCTAACATATATTATGTGACTGGCTGTGTAACTGTGTGAATCCGTGTTTAAGTGGGTGTGTGAGTGACTGTATGGGTGTCTGAGTGGGTTTGTGAGTGAGTGTATGGGTGTATAAGTGGGTATGAGTACCTGTGTGGGTGAGTGTGTGGCTGTTTGAGTAGCTTTATTGGTGAGTGTATGGGTATATGTGTGGTTGTATGGGTGAAAAAGTAGCTGTATGGTTGGGTGAGTGGGTGCGTGAGTCAATGCATGGGTGACTGAGTGGCAGTGTGAGTGGCTGTAAGAGTCAGTGACTGGGTATTAAGTGGATGTATGCAGGACAGAGTGGCTGTTTGAGAGGGTGTTTGGTTAAGTGAATTGGTGTGCAAGTGGCTGTACTGGAGAGTGAGTGTCTGTGTGAGTGGCTGTATGGGTGAGTGAGTGGCTGTGCAACTGGTTGTATGTTTGTGTGAATGGGTATGTAAGTGATTATGTGGGTATGAGTGGATTTCCCTATAGGTTCTCCCCATGTTGCCTAGGGGGTCAGGGTATCCCTACTCTGGTCAATATACCTTTTTTTACTACTTCAGGACAAGGGATTAAGTCCCAGAGTCCTGTAATGGCTGCCAGCAACATTTTTCTCATGTGGCTAGCAGCCACTAAGAGCTCTTGTGGGAGTCTGACTCCTGTGGGAGCAAGATGGCCCAAGAGAAATAAAGCTCCCTGGGCCAATCAGAATGCTCTTTTTTTAAATTGATACTCCATTGAGAGTTTCGGAGACTCTTGCGAGATCAACTGCCAAAATATGCAATTATTTTTTACCCTTAATTCTCAAAAACAACTGAACAGATTTACACCAGATTGCAAAAAGTACATTCTGTGGACCAAAATCTAGCTTCCTACAGAATTTGGTGTAATTTTGTCTTGCAGATTTTGCTATAACCTGTCTCAAAGAAGTCTATAGAAAATGCATGGGGATTTTATGTTTTTGCACCCGCCCCTTTTTTTCTTGGTGCCCCCTTGATGGATCACCTCAATAGCTTTCCAGGAAGGAGCTGAGGTAGATGAACTTTTGGTTTGGAAAGGTTTGTTAAGTTTCATCAAATGAGGCCAAAGACATTATCAAACCAAAATTGCTGCCAGTAGGTTACATATATATGCATTAGATGTATTTAGTGATATCCTTATGAAAAAAATCAAACTAATGGGCATCAGGAGTAATAAAAGACACAAGAAATTGAATTTACAACAGCATGAAAACCATGCACCAATTAAAAAGTTTAAAAGTCAACAAAACATTGTCATAATCAACTCAGACAAGGGAGGAAATATTATTCCCTGGTCGGTCGAGACATAAAAAGAGGAAGTCCAATTTCAGTTACAGGACAATGATTGCTACATCAGGGCCAAAAAGGAGGAATGGGTCCAAGTTAAAATCCATATGAAAGAACAACTAACTCAATGACTCAATGCTGGACTAATAACTCAAGAGGAATACAGTTTCCTGTGCAATGATCATCCTAGGATGCCTGTATTATATGTGATTCCTAAAATCCACAAGGACCCTATAAAACCACCAGGATGACCCATCATATCTGCCATTGGAGGGCTTCATGAAAATATGTCTAAACACATTTGACTATTTTTTACAGCCATATGTTGAAAGTCTACCATTGTTTATCAAAGACACTGGAGAATTCCTCAAAATTATCTATGACATGCCATGGGAGGACAACTTTATCCTACTGTCCCTAAATGTTTCATCTTTATATACAAGTGTTCATCATTCTGACAGATTGAGAGCCATTGAACACTACTTAAGCAACAGACCACTTTCACTACACAAACATACCCAAATGCTTATTAGCATGATTAAGGAATGCTTATTTAACAACTGTTTTCTATTTGATGATTGCATGTACCGTCAGATACGGGGACCATGATGGGCGCCTGCTTCTCCCCCAGCTACGCATATTTACACATGAGCTGGTAGGAGGATTGGGTGCTCAAACAGGATTACTCCACCGTATGGGATGAAAATGTGGTGGTCTGGTTGCATCAGAGTAATGTCTCACAGATGACGTATTTTGTCATTGACACCTTGCCATACTACAAAAGGGGTGGTGACCGGGTGAAAGCTTTGAGAAAGTTGGAAATCATGTACATATTAATTCTCGATTCCAAATTCCCAAACGGACTCAACAGAAAAATAGATTTGCATAATTTTCTGTAATGGTTTACGATTTTTTCCTTGAATACAAAGCAATGGGTTTTGTCCTGCCAGAATTGTATATGTACAACAGTATTATTTTGCAGTTAGCAACTGCTGTACAGGCATGTATAAATGTAACATTATTGTATTGGTCTAACATTTTTCATGGAAATAATAAGGGTTAGCAAAAGAGCAGTCACTCAATATGAGTTTCATAAGTTGTATAATGAAATGAAATGAAATGAAATTTGTACTTGTAAAGCGCACTGTTACCCTAGGGTGTCCTGGCGCTGTACGCATACCGCTGTGGAACCCTTCCTGTCTTTTCCCTGTGAAATGTCCACTCCTGGGCACCCCCAAGGTGAAGCCAGGCATCCCAGCGCTGGTGGGGCCGTTGTGGAGATTAAGCAACCTATTGCCCAGAGTTGCAGAGTGGGACCCATGATTAGAATAGGCACCGAGGCGAGAATTATCAGGTCCGAGGAAATTGAGCCCAAGACCCGCCGAGGCGGGAATTGAACCCTGGTCCCGGGCCAGATCTCTGCATCAGGGTCTGCCGCTCTAACCATTGAGCCACACTTCTCCATGTATACCACATATACATGGAGTTATCACTAGATCATTATCCCCAATAGCACTAAATGCAAAGAAAATTACACATGGTTGTACAACAAATATTGGTTTGAAAAAACCATAGCAATAATTGAATTTAGATATCTGAATGGGCTTTCAGTGTGCAATTAAGATGTGGTAACAGTATTTTGTTTATGTTTGTGCCGACTTTGAATATATGATCCCAAAAAATGGCGCTGCCGCGTTCATGTGATCAAGGCTGCGGCTGTGGCCGAAATGGGTAATGGTGAACCTGAAAATGTAATAAAAGTCTGTGGAGCATCATTGTTGGTCTGTGCTCAATTCTGGGCAGGGAAGCGCATCGCAATGGATTGATGTATTTAATATATATATATATATATATATATATATATATATATATATATATATATATATATATATATATATATATCATGTGAACAAGGCTCGTGGGAGCCGAAACGGGTTATGGCGACTAAAGAATAAAAAATACTCTGCACTTACCCTGGGTCCGTGTCCGTATTTGGAGAAATCCGATTGAAGACGGAAGAAAGTAATATATATATATATATATACATATAAATGAATATATATATATGTATATATATGTATATGTAAATATATATAT
The DNA here is from genome assembly GCA_963921515.1 of Calotriton arnoldi. NCBI lineage: Eukaryota > Metazoa > Chordata > Amphibia > Caudata > Salamandridae > Calotriton > Calotriton arnoldi. The sequence continues at coordinate 1,131,528 of CAWUFW010004701.1, forward strand.
ATTTTTTTTCCTACAGGAGGTTGGCAGTAGGTAGTTATAGTTAGGACCATGTTTCCATAGTATAAGCATTTTTTGAATTGCCTATTTAGCGCCATTTGATGAATCTTCAAGAAAATTTCTAAAAAAAAGTGTGCTGGTGATTTGTATTGCTCATGGAATGTTTTGGGCCGATCTGTCGAGCGGGGCCTGAAAAAAGGGGGGCAAAAAAAGTGTTTTTCCAATGTTAACTTACATGGAGATTTTAGACACGACTACATCCTGAACCGCTGGATGGAATTCCAACAAATTTGGCAGAAAGATAGCTATTGGTCCAAAAGAACCCTTTTTGTTATTTGGGGTAAATCCATTTAGTAATTTTGAACTTATTAAAAGAAATCCAAATTTGTATATATAGGGACTGGGATATTGCGAGGATCCGACAGTCCCCGTGCTCAAATCTGATTGGCTGCCAGCACTTCAAAGTGTTGGCAGCCATATAGGACTTGGCTTCAGCAGAGTCCCACAAAAAAGTTTAAAAAAAGAAAAGAGGGCAGGGTAGGAATACCCTGACCCGCCAAGGCAAAAAAGCATATATTTTTAAAATTTTTGCTGCCAAAACACATCAGCGCCACAAATCTGCAGCAATATTTTTTTTTAAAAACAAGCTTGGCCTCCTGAGCTTGTTTTGAACTGAGCCCCTGAGTGGGCCAGGTCCCAGGGTCATTTTTTTTTAAAAAAGGAGGGAGGCGCATGGTGGCCCCTTCCTAAGGCTTATTGAGCCCCAGGGACCACAACTGCCCCAGTGTCTTTATTTAAAGAAAAGGAGGGGCCACGTGGCCCCATCCTTAGTGGTAACCAAACATTGTTGGGGGGGCATGCAGACCCCCTTGAACCCTGGGTACCACCACCTCCCCAGAGCTCAATTACACAAAATTGGAGGCCATGTGAACCCCCCCAGCCCGGGGCCAAATATTTTGTGAAAGAATGGGAGAGGGGCTGCGTAGCTCACATCCCTGATGACATAGGGCCCCTCAGTCCACTACCTCCCTGGGGCTGGCTCTGAAAAGTAAAGGAGGGGGGCCACATGGCCCCCTCCTGCAGCAAATAATGGCTCTGGGGACTGCCACACCCCAGGACCAGATCCTGCTTCATCCCAGAGTGCCCACCCCTGGGACATAGCTTTTTGCTTTGCTTGGCGAGCAAAAGCATACACTCTGGTTCCAGCAGGCGGAAACTGTCAAAGTGTTCCCACCCGCTGGAAGCGGAGGTTTCATCTCTTTTCCTGAAAGAGATGAAATGATTGTTCCTGCACGGAGGGATCTGCCTTTTCAGCAGCTCTATCCCAGGTGCACCCAGGTGACATAGCCGAGCCCTGGGGGATGGGGATGGGGCCCAGGGGCAAAATCGGCATGAGGAGGGGGAATAGCCACTCAGAAACTCTCATACCTACTCACAGACCCACTCAGAGACTCATGCACCCACTCACAGACCCACTGAAACACTCATACACCCACTCACAGACCCACTTAAACACTCACACACCCACAAACCCACTCAGAGACTCACATGTCCACTCACAGACACACTCAGACACCCACTCACACACCCACTTAGATACTCATGTACCTACTCAGAGACTCACATGCCCACTCACAGACCCACTCAAAGACTCACACACTCACCCACATACCCACTCAGACACAAATGTACTCACTTACAGACCCACTCATAGACTCACACACCCACTCACTGACTCACACACACTTACATACACACTCAGACATTCATGCACTCACTCGCAGACTGACTCATACACTCACCCACCAACTCACAGACATACTCAGACTCATGCACAAATTCACAGACCCACTCAGAGACTCACACCCAGTGAGACACTTATACAGCTACTCCCAGACTGATTCAGACACTTACACACCCACTCAGACACTCTCACACCCACTCACAGGCCTACTAAGTAAATCCAGTATTTGTAAAGTGCGAACAGCTACCCGAAGGCATCCCGGTGCTGGGGGCCATCGGAAAGATTAAGCAAGCTATTGCCCAGAGTCACATGGTGCTGGGCTGACCTGCCGCCGGTGCCGGGGATCGAACCGTGAGCCCCAGATTCCAGCGTCAGTCGCCCTGGCCGTGGCGCCACACCTCTTCCCTAAGATACTCATTCACTCATCCACACACTCACTCTCAAAAGTTACTTGTTACAGTTAGGAAATAAAAAAAATTAAAAACGTAGAAATGTACTTAAAAAAAGTAAAGGTTACAGGGACATTATAGTTAGGAAATATAACTAAGAAAACCTTAGATATTCACTGAAAAAACAAAGGTTACAGGGACGTTAAAGTTAGGCTCAGATTTCACTGCTACAAAACCAGAGAAATTCAGCCGTTACCTGAGTTAACTATAACTCGCGCCCCCGCAATGCACTACGTATGTCCTCACATACTACATCACTCATGACATGGTCAGTGACATCACTGATGACATCAATGATGGCATCTCAAATGACATCACTGATGACATAACCCACAGCTTCTCTGACGCACTTACTCACACCCCTATAGAATCTTTTATACACCCACTCCACTCCCACACAACCATTCATAAACACATACGCAGAGCCATACCAGTGCTTCCACACCCACTCACTGATTCATAGATCTACACACACATCCACTCGATCACCCATACTGCCACTCATACACCCACTCACTCACTGATACAGCCATTAACATATCCACTCACACACCCATACAGGCACTGACACACTGAGTGAGTCAGCCATAGAAATACTCGCACACCTAGACACTCACCGTTAATCACACAGCCACTTACCCAAACAGTTATACACACAGACACTTACTTACTCATACAAATAGTAACCTGTACTCACTCACCTACACAGTTAGTGACAGAAGCATGCACTCATCCATATAGCCACTCTTATATTCACTCACTCACACATACAGTCACTCATATACCCCATCACTCACCTATACTGCCTTTCACATACCCAGCTGCTCACCCATTCTGACACATGCACTCAATCACCGACACAGCCATACAGACACTCACTCATCCATACAGCTTCTCAGACACGCACATAGTATCCCATACAGCCACTGACTCACCTCCTCACTCATCCACACAGGCAGTCACACACCTACTCACCCACACACACAGACACCTATACAACCATAGAGGTAGTCAGACAACCAATCAATCACCCATATAGCAATTCATGTACCCACTAACACACTCATACACCCACTTAGACATCAACTGACAGTCAGATACACTCATTTACACAACCAGTCACTCACCTATACATTCACTGAGACACCTAGTCACTCACTTATACAGTCAGTCATGCACCTACTGAGTCAAGTCAAGTCAAGACGACTTTATTCCGTTTCAAATGAAAACCATAAAAGTTCATAAAAACATTCACAACAAAAAAGTAATTCAGAAGTCTATATATAAAGCAGCAAAATTAACAGTTCATACCAATCTCATCAATCAAGTTAAGATAAACTTATTTGATTTTAATCAAAGACCATAAAAATTCATAAAATCGTCATAATGGATTACTATTTCAAACAACTATATACAAAGCAGCCAAATAAACAGTTCATACACATCAATTCATTATATAAAAGGCGGGAGAAATATAGACCTTAAAACATTCCTCTAATAAAATTTACAGTCTATATTACAGGGCACTCATCATAATTTCATTATACCGCTCCCTCCATAAAGGTACATCAGTGCTTTGGGTTATATATTAAAAATTTACTCTAATCGGGTTGAGTAGCAAGGCCTAATACCATTTCCTAATCGCCAAAGCTACTTTAATAAACTTGGAAACCCTAATACATATATCATAAGTGGCCAAAGAGGATAGATAATAAAACCCTTCTATACAAGAGCACAGCCTAATTTCTTTTAAAATCGGAACTAAAAACCTTCCTCTTGGTACCGTATAGAGGGAACAAAATAGCATAAAGTGCACAGTGCTCTGGGCTGCCACGTTATCACATGGGCAAGGCACCAGTTTGTCCTCCCACCCCGATTGTTTTGGGAAAGCCACCAAAGAATGAAGAGTAAGTAAACGTAATCTAGTTAAATAAAAGCGAGTCTGTACATTTGTCGTAAAAGTTAGATAAAATTGCTGTTGATTCGGGGATAAACAAAGGCGCCCTGTTACGTCCATGGTTAGCACGTGATGTCTTCACCCCTGTAGAGTGTACCTCTTTATGATGTTTTTAGCATTTTCAGGGATGCTATTCAGACAATCAAAGTAATGCCCCAAACCTAGCTTACAAAAGCTGTCCCTTACAAATCGAAACCAAGGAATAGAAAGTGCTCCATCTAGGTTAATACAGTCCTTAATAACCCCTCTGGAGAATACTAGTTCTTCGGGCAACCAGATTTTGGCCCATAATAACAGAGGGGCAATTCTAATGCGATCCTCTATGAAATCAAGCCCCAACTCTTGATGACAGAAGATCGTGGGGCCACTATTGGGAGTCATCAATAATCTTTTAATAAATTTGTTTTCCATAACTTGAAGCTGTCGGTTGTTATGGTATCCCCATACTCCTGCCCCATATGTTACAACGGGCACACATTTGTATTTATACAGACAAACCAACTCAGACACCGGCTTAGGGCCTAGCTTTCTGGCAAAGCGAAAAAGCCCCTCAACTACCCTGCCTGCCTGTTGCACCCTTGCCGTAACTAACGGGTCCCAACTCAGCCTATTATTAAAAACATTCCCTAAATAGTTAAAATTATTCAGTTTATCAATATTCTTATCTCCCACCGTGTATTTCCTTGTTTTTGTCATTTTAGGGCCACACACCATAATATACGATTTTATAAAATTCACTTTAGGTCAAGAGCCAGCATAAAATCTGTAAAAGCATTAAGCAATTTTTGGAGGCCAAGTGCTGTTAGTGCCATTAACACTGTGTCATCCGCATAAGAAAGTAGCGGGACCCGTGTGCCTCCAATTCGTGGACAATCAGTTTCTTTGTCTATTAAGAGGGCCTCCAAACCATTGGTGTAGATTAGAAAACGAAAGGGGGCCAGAATACATCCCTGCCTTACACCTTCCGTGGAGGCTATGGGCCTAGTTTTCTCACCTTGGGGGCCATATCTTATAGAAACGGAGGTCGATGCATGGAGCCTGCGAAGGAGGGAAATCAAAGCCTCCTCCACACCCATGTTTCCCATCATTACCCGCAACTTCCCCCGGTTTACAGTGTCAAAAGCACTGGACAAGTCCATGCAGGCCAGGTGGATGGAACCCTTCCTGGCCCTCATGTACTTGCCCATCACCAGTGACACTTTAAGGCACTGCTCGGTGGTGCCCATCCCTCTTCTGTTATGTTATGTTATGTTAGCCACATTTATAAAGCGCGCAGCTGCCCCAGCAAAGAGGCGTCCCGGCGCTGCCAGCAGCAGAGAGTAGCAGAGTCGAAGAGAGACTGGTAGGCAACAGAGAAGAGGGTAGGCGGCCTAAGCTTGTGGAAAGAGAAAGGTTTTAATAGCTTTCCTGAAAGCTAGTAACTCATTTAGGCAGCGGATCTGAGGGGGCAGAGAATTCCATAGTTTAGCGGCCGTGTGTTGGAAAGAGCGACCAACGGCCCGTGCACGCTTCACCCGGGGGACAGTGACTAAGTGCTGCCCCGAGGAACGCACTCAAGCGCAAGGGTTTGTAGGGGGTTAGCATATTAGCAAGAAGGCAGGGTGAAGCAAGTTTCAGGATCTTAAAGGATAGGCAGAGTGCCTTAAATTGGATCCGTTTGGCCACCGGGAGCCAGTGAAGCCGCCGAACGGCGTCAGTGGCGGAACAGTGACGTGAGAGCCCTAAAGGGCTCTAGCAGCCGCGTTCTGCACACGCTGTAGTCGCATTACCTCAGCCTGATTGGCTCCTAAGAGGAGCGAGTCAGCGTAGTCCAGTCTGGATAAAATAGCCGATTGGACGATCAGCTGGCGGGTGAGCGGATTGAAAACTTCAGCAGCGGCTTAAGACCCCGCAAGAGACCAAAGCAGGTGCCAGCGACTTTTTGTGTGTTCTTGGAAGCTAAGGGAGGAATCCATCCAGACCCCTAAGTTCTTAACCACCAACTTAGGGGTGGGGGTGTCTCCAAGCACAATAGGCCACCACTGCTCATTCCAGAGGTTCCTGTCCTTCCCCACCAACAATACCTCCGTTTTAGTGGCGTTCAACTGAAGGCAGTTAGAGTTCATCCATTCTGCTACGGCGGCCAGGCCACTCCTAAATCTGAGGGCGTCCAGTGGAGAGCCATCAGATAGGGCCACCACTAGCTGCGTATCATCTAAAGCCATATTGCGATCTTGCCAATACCCTATTTTCAGTTGCCCATGTTTCAAGCCTGGCAAGGACAACCCTCCCTAGCAGCTTTGCCGTAGCGTCAATAAGTGAGATTGGCCTATAGCAGGTGGGGTCACTTTGGTTACCTTTCTTAAATACGGGGGCAACGACGGCCTCTCTCCAGGATACTGGAATTGGGCCGATAATCACTGCCCTAAAAACGTTGGTCAGCACTGGAGCCCATAACTGGGGATTACTTTTAAAAAGTTCTAAAGGGACCCCATCAGGACCTGCCGCTTTCATAAAGACTCCTTTTGCTATGGCTTCCTCAACCTCCGCCACTGAGATAGATAAACTTAACTCAGTAGCCAAGGTTAACTTTAAAGGCAAATCCCCACTGGGAGCATCTAGTTGACGGCCATGAGGGTTTAAAATGGCAGAAAAATGAGTTTCACAAGCCTCCCCTGTGATCAGGGAATCTATCCTCCTCACCTCTTCTGTGAAAAAAGGATGATTTATAACCTCCCAAAAACATTTGGAATCTTTGAGGGAGCTAGCTCTCTCCAGGTCATCCCAAGCTAATGACCTTAGTTCTGCCTTCCTCTGCTTAACTGTGGTTTTATAGAGCTTCCTGGCATTTTTAATTTGTGTCCAATCACGAGGATTAGCATGGAGGGCAGATTTTAATATTTTTTGAGCGTTAGAGCAAGCAGCATTAAACCACCTTGTCTCTGGGAGATTCCTGACCTTAACTGATTTGGTCAGGTTTTTTGCTATATCTGCGCATATCAGTTCGAAATCACGAATGATCTCGGATGGGGACACACCATTGTGGAGACACCTCTTGATTGAGTCATAATTATCTCTAACAATTTTTGACTCAAAATCAGATGGGTTTACTTTGTTCCAGTTGAATCTTACCCCTTTATTTGGATTAAAAAGTATAGGGTGATCATCAACTTTCCCAGGCTGGGCTGTTATGCTCAAAGTAGCTGTTTAGGGGGTTGTGATCACTGGCAATTTTTGGCTCCACCTCGAAATACTCAACAAGTACTAAAATCTTCTGTGAAATAAACATAAAATCAATATAACTTTCCTTGCCCCCTCCAACAAAAGTGGGACACTGTATTAGGCGATTGCTGACCAAATCATTAATGAGGGCCAAATCATTTTCCACGATGATAGAATTTAGGGCCTCGCCCTGGGGAGTATGAACAAAATGCGGGAGGGGTTGCCCCTCAGTGTTTAGCAAACCGCAAGCATAGTCAGAACTATGTGGGCAGGAAGAACAGTTAAAATCCCCTACCCAAAGGATGCATAGAGGTTGACATTTATCAGCAGTTTTGCTAATTTCATCCCGCAGGGCCTCTATAACCTGACAGTTGTTTTGGTTAAAAATATTGTAGTACCAACTCACAATTCAGAGCTTGACCTGTAACATATTAACAATTAATATTAGTTGGTACCAGGAAGTTGTAAAAACAGGGGTAATTTTTATGGCCTTGTATTTTACTGCAATCATAATAACCAACCCTCCTTTAGCTCTTCCTGCTGGAGAAGGTATTGCGTGGGCCGTGTAAGAGCAATAGCCATTCAGCACTATGTCTTCCTTATACGACATCTCCTGTAGGCAAATAACATCAAAACCTTTAATATAATTTAGCCACACCTCATCAGTCATTTTGGATCAAATTCCTGCTATGTTCCATGAGCTACATTTTAGTGAGACCTTAGTATGAGCCTGATTGATTAATTCCACTGGTTTGTTAACTACGGTTTGTTCACCTACTGTATCACCCAATTGTGGCACTTGACTAGTGATGGTCTCACTGGTCTCAATTTGAGTCATTATATGGCCTTGTTTTGGTACTCCCGCTAGTTTGTCGCCCGCAGATTGCTCAACTGCGGTAGGAGACAGGTATGACTCCTGACTAGAAGTAGTAGCATTTAGAGTCAAGGTATTGTATGGTGGGTCGACTACATATTTATCTCTGCTCTCCCTACTAGATTTTCTTCTAAAAGAGGGGGATTCTAATGATTCCCCCGCACCCCTATTATTATGCTCATCTAAGAGAATACCTCTCCCTTGCGGATTACAGTGCGTACCCGGTCCAGCTACTGGAACTGAGTGACTAAGACATCCAAATAGTCAGTCAATTTCAGACAGCCCTGAGAGAACGTCAAACCGATTAGGGTGAACAAATGAGGGACGATGTATAGGAGGATGTAGATTTGATTCCATCCATACTGGCATTTTCCTTGCAATAACATTATGATATGGGGGATAAAAAAAACCCAAAGGGTGAATCTCTATCGAGTCATCAGACCAATCACTAAAATGCAATAGGGCAAAACGAGCACACCATGCGTTATTAAAGTTCAACACCACCCAGTCCCCTACCCCATGTTTAATCGGGTAACCTAGCCAGCTCATTCGCCTAGCCATTATGATTTTTTCTGACCAATTCAATTTCTGTGATATTTTCTTATAATACCAGTGAGCCGATTTATTAATAAGGCTTTGGCAAGTTTCTTGCTGGCCAGGTGCCAGACAGGGCACACCTTTCAGAATCACAATATACGATGTACATTCCGGGGGTAAGTTTAAAACATCTTCTGGACACCACAAGGTCTTTAGATTTGAAACCCCATGTGAGGATTTGCCCCTGTCTTTCATGATCGGTCTTGACTGGTTTATAATCCCCTGACCCGGGTTTTCAGTATTCCTATTGGGATTCACAATCAGGATCAGATCTTGTGTTATGGAAGCCATTGAATTAATATTGGCACTATTCTGAAGGGGCTCTGTACCCGTAATTTTCCCGTTTACACATGATGGTATGCTCAAAGGGGTTGTGCAACTCGTTATAACACTAGGGATTACCTCATTTAAGTTTAAGTTTCTAGAACATGAATCATTATCAGATTGTTTGGTTGCCATCTTGGTACCTTGACCCAACACCACTTGGGCAAGGTAGCCTTCGAAACAATCTAATCTAGAAAGAATGGGTGTCAGGGCCTCCTGTATAATTCTACTAAATTTATCAATGATGTTATCTGATTCATTTGGTGTAAAACTTTTCCCCCCTCTTGTTCGAGTCTTAGCAATATTTCCAACCAAGTGAGTTTGCTTAGTTCTGTTGACTCTCGGGGAGAGACCTTCTACTTTACTGTCACCCCCAGCCAGATCTGGTCGTTTTCTTTTCCCTCCGGGAGCATTTGGCGGCCCAGTGGCTTTCATTTCCAGACAGATAGTTAGCTCAGCTCCTTCATTGGGGATACGTATATCGTCCTGGCTTGAAATGATTACAGTTGGAAGTAACAGGGGAGGAGGACTCTGATCCGTTACGAGATCCGGGTTAGTTGCTTGGGAAATGGTGAGGACTGCTATAACCGAACAAGGAGCTAGTGAGAGTCTTCGCTCCGCAATTTCTATTTCTTTATTTAGCGCCCCTACTGCCTTTTGGAGATATCCATCCAAAGTTGTATCCGCTGTCTTAGGAGTAGGTGTAACTTTTCGTTTTCCCATGGTACAAAATACGTAGACAATTCAGGCAAGAGACAGAACAAGAGTATTTTACCTTCTTGATGCTTTTGTGGGACTAGGACCGAAAGAGGCAGTTCAAAAAACCAGGAAACCAAGGGGATAGGCCCAGCCCAGCCTTGTCCTGGCGCGGACGGGCGCAGATGGGCTCGCCCTTGGCCCGGGCTTTGCTTGGGCGCGGTCCGGGAATGCCCACGGGTGTCCCGCGCTGCGGGAGCCCTTGCCGGTTGATAAGGGCCTCCTGGCGCGAGCTGGATGCGGCATCGGCATCCTCGCCGCTAGGGAGGCTGGGGCTTGTAGTTCGTGCCCCCCTCGCAGACTTACAGGCTGCGGCAGGAAAGGAGTATGAGGTGGGCTTCCCCTGTGGCCCCCTGCAGGCTCAACAATGAAGGTGGTGGTCTGTAACGGGCTTTCAGAAGTCAATCATCCCCTTAAGAAGTATTAATGTGGTAAATAGGCGTAATGGTAACGTCAAACAGTCATCCATACAGACACTCATACACCCACTCATTCACCAATACACCTTAGTATATATATTTAACACTCATAAACTTTTTAAAACAGTCATTGGATGATCTCATCAGTGATGTCATTTGAGATGTCATCAGTGATGTCACTGACCATGTCATGAGTGACGTAATATATGAGGTCATAAGCAGTGCATTGGGGGCACAAGTTCTAGTTAACTCAGGTAACTATACCGGCTGAATTTCTCTGGTTTTGTATGAGTAAAATCTGACCCTAACTATAACATCCCGTTTTTTTTGTGAATTTCTAAGGTTTTAAAAAAATTCTATTTGCTAAGTATAACATCCCTGTAACCTTTGTTTTTTCAGTGAATTTCTAAGGTTTTTTAAATGCTAATTCCTAACCATATTGTCCCTGTAAACTTTGTTTTTTAGTGAATATATATGCACATATACATGTGTATATATGTATGTATAAATATATTTATAGATATATATATATATATATATATATATATAAACACATATATATGCAATGACCTTCTTATGACCTCGCATATTACATCGCTCATAACATGGTCAGTGACATCAATGATGACATCTCAAAATACATCACTGATGACAATATCCACAAAATAAATCACTAACACACCCACTCACACCCTCATAGAACCTTTCATACACCTGCTCCCACTCCCACACAACCGTTCACAAACCCATTCACAGACCCATACCAGTACTTACACACCCACTAACTTATTCATAGATCTACACAAACTTCCACTCACTCACCCATACTGCCACTCATACACCCACTCATTCACTAATACAGCCACTAACATATCCATGCATAGACCCATACAGCCACTCACACACTGAGTCAGTCACCCATAGAGCTACTCACACACCTAATCACTCACCCATATAGTCAATTACACAGTCACTTACTCACCCATACAGATACATACACACCCATTCACTTACTTATACAGATACTAGCACATACTCACCCACCTATACAGTTACTGACTCAAACACACACTCACCCTTAAAGCCACTCTCACATTCAATCACTCACCAATACAGTCACTTATATACCTCATCACTCACCTATACTACCTTTCACATATGCAGTTACTCACCCATATCACAGTGACACATCCACTCACTCAACCACACAGCCATACACACACACACTCACCCATACAGCCCCTCACACATGCACTCCCTAACCCATACAGCCACTGACTCACCCACTCACTCATCCATACAGGCAGTCTCACACACCCTCACCCACCCACACAGACACTCAGACAACCATACAGTTATGCAGACAACCAATCACACACCCATATAGCCAGTCATGTACCTACTCACACACCTATTCAGCCACTTAGACACCAACTGATGAACTGATACAGACAATCACACAACCAGCCACTCACCCATACATTTACTGAGACACCTAATAATTCACTTATACAGTCAGTCACGCACCCACTGAATCATCCATACAGAACCTGATGCACCCACTGATTCACCAATGCACCTTGGTATACATATTTTACACTTATACACTTTTTAAAAATACTTACAGTCACTGGATGATGTAATCAGTGATGTCATTTGAGATGTAATCAGTGATGTCATCAGTGATGTCACTGACCATGTCATGAGTGATGGTTATATGTGAAGCCATTACAACTGATGTAGGAATGCCTTTGTGCTTTTAAAATATACTCGCTTTAGCCACTTTTTAATTTTTGTAACTTGCTCCTAACTTCTGCTCTATCTGTTCTCAAACTGCTTGCTTCGTGTTGCTTTTAAAAATACTGCTGTACCTGTTCTTAAATTAGTTGCTTTTCGTGGTGCTCTTTTTAAGAAGTTGCTTTTAAAAATACTGCTGTACCTGTTCTTAAATTAGTTGCTTTTCGTGGTGCTCTTTAAGAAAAACCACTGCTGTTTCACTCGCCCAGACTTTAGACTTTTAGTGTGTGTTAGAATTTCTCACCTGCTTGTGCTCCACGATCCCCGGTCCGCCACGGTGATTACCGATTGAGCGGAGGGACGTGACTCCTCCCCCTGACTCTCCCGGCCTGTGTGATCAGCTGACACAGCCACATTACTTAAGTGGCATGTGTGAGCGAACGCGCAGCGGACGCGCGCAGCGGGCGCGCTGCTGGCGCGCCAAAGGCGCACCAAAGGCAAGCCTGTCTGCGCCCATCCGCGGCCGACCGGGGCCTGGGCCCAACCACTTTGCCTGTATGAAATCGGCCCAGCATCTGCGTTACTCGAGCACCGCCTTACGGTCTCTGGATAAGCAACTGGCTGAAGACTGCCTCCACCAATTACAGGCAGGGGAAGGGACCACTCGCTGCTCCAGCTGCCCTTTCAGTCTTAAAACATGTAATACTGCACCCCAGCAAGCTCATATGGAACTCACCCTTATTAACTGCAGATCCCTGGTCAAACACAAAACAGAAATTCATGATTTCCTCACTGACCACCAACCTGAGGCTATGTTCCTCACAGAAACCTTGCTCAGTGATGCCTCTGCCCCCGACATACTTGAAGCACTCCCTAACAACTACGGTATGCTTAGACAAGACCGTACAAAAAAACGTGGAGGTGGAATAGCTATAATCTTCCACCTATCCTCAACTGAACGCTCGAAAAGCGCAAATTGGTAACTCAGAGGCAGCTTTTAGCCTAAGAAGAGGTAATAAGACCGCAATCCATGGTCTCTTAATCTACCGCCCACCTGAGCCACTCAATGACTTCATAGTCAATTTGACGGATCTGGCGACCCAGCTGGCTCTTAAATACAACAACCTCATAGTTCTGGGAGATCTTAATCTCCACATGGAAGATCACCTCAAGACTGAGGCACAATATCTATGTAAAGAACTCGCCAGCATACAGCTCGAACTAAAATCCCTGGCACCAACACACTGCGCAGGCCACCTGTTAGACCCCATTTTTCCAATCACCCGGGCTGGTGGTGGAACAACCTAGTCCTGTCCCGTGGTCTGACCACCACCTCATAAAATTCTGTATACCCCCCAAACAACTACCTGTGGAAAACATTGATCCGACTCGCCCACGCAGAAACTGGTCCAAGTTTACCCATGAGAGTTTTTCCAAGGCGCTTCAAAAACTCCACCCCTGTTGAACAACAATGTCAATCTAGCGAACATGTCAATTAATAAGTGGATAACAGAGGCACTTGACGAAGCAGCCCCTGGACCACAAAGCCCCTAAGCGTGGGTCAAAATCGGCACCCTGGTTTAATGATGAGCTCAGAATAGCCAAACAGGGATGTAAACGCCTAGAACGAAAATGGAAGATAGCTTTCAAAAGACTCGAAAGAAGCTTACAAAGCAGCACAGAATAAATACCATTCCCTCCTCAAAAAGAGGCGCTCCATGTACTATAAAGAGAGAATCGACATGGCCGAGAACTCCTCTAAGGAACTGTACGCCACTCTAAAAGAGCTCTCGTCCCTGGAAAGAACACTCGCGACACCTAGCAGCTCTGAAGAGCGCTGCGACGTAATCGCAGACTACTTTCTACAAAAAGTATCCACTATATATGACTCCTTCCCTGAGGAAGCCTGCAATTGCCTCAATGGTCCTAATGAGGAACTTAATGAGATTTGCCCGACATCCTTGTGCGAGTTCCTCACCCCACCAGTATTGGTGCTCAAGGAAATGGCTCTACAAATCAAATCGGGCTCCCCAGACGACCCAGCGGTACCGAACAGATTAAAGGAGGGCATTGAACTTATAATACCCAAAATACATGAACTAATGAATACATCCTTCAGTTGTGGAGAGGTTCCGCTGGCATGGAAACACGCGATTGTTATACCTCCAAAGAAAAAGCCCTCAGCCAATCCTGAGCTATTGGAGAACCTACGCCCCATCTCCTTGCTCCCCTACATATCTAAACTCACTGAAAAGGTTGTGAACAAGCAATTGGTGGAGCATATCAATACACACAACCTCCTTCATCCGACGCAGTCTGGCTTTAGAGCATCCTTTCTACTGAATCCGCTCTCTCTTCGCAACAGAGACCCTATGGAGGTGAGCGGATGCTGGTCAGACGGTGGCCTTGGTCCTGCTGGACCTAAGCGCCGCCTTCGACACGGTATCCCACAGGCTCCTCATCCAACGCATAAAGGTGTGTGGTCTTAATGGGGTAGCGCCACAGTGGATACGGTCTTACCTGGAAGATCGCAGCTTCCAAATTGTACAAAACCCCCATCGCTCCAAACCCCTTCCACTCCGCCAAGGGGTCCCACAGGGATCTATTCTGAGTCCCACCCTTTAACCTATACATTGGACCGTTGGCCAAGATTATGGACAACTACAAGATCTCCATGGTGTCGTATGCTGACGACACTCAGCTTGTGGTGACCCTGGCACAAGACTCTGGCGAATCTGCGCTACAATTCTCCTCATGTCTCAATGATCTGGCCTCCTGGATGTCCAACCACTGCCTTAAACTGAATGGTAGTAAGACGGAGGTCATGATCATTGGGAAATCACCCTCCATCTGGGATACAGCCTGGTGGCCTCAAACACTGGGGTCTATCCCGGAGCCCAAAACCGAGGTTAAAAACCCAGGAGTATGGCTCGACACCAAACTTTCTTTGAGTCCCAAACCAGGAAAGTGGCAGGGAGATGCTTCAGCACCTTGAGGATGCTGAAAAACCCTTGACGTCCTCCCTGTATCAGCCAGAAAAACCTTAGTTCACACTCTGGTGACCTCACAACCTCGATTATGGGAACGCCCTCTATTTAGGGGCGCCAAAAGACTGCATGATGCGTATCCAACGTATTCAAAAAGCAGCGGCACGCCTTGTTCTCAATCTTTCTAGCCGTGCTTCCACGACTAAAGCTCTAGACTCCCTACACTGGCTGCCTATCGAGAAAAGAGTTATTTTTAAGGCCATGTGTTTTTGTCACAGGAGCCTACAAGGGAAAGGCCCCAGCTACTTACATGACTTTCTCACTCCATACAATCCCAGCTGTCAACTAAGATCGAAAGGAGCACACCTGCTCAAGGTCCCCAGGATAAGGAAAGCTAGGATGGGCGCCCGATCTTTTGGCTACCTAGCGGCCAAGAACTGGAATACACTACCTCTATGGCTACGCGCAGAGAAATCTGAACCTACCTTCCGCAGAGGACTGAAAACCTGGTTGTATAAACATTAGCCCAGCAGGCTTTCATGCAGTTTTTGCTTCTAGCGCAGGGACACACCTTTTGGGGTAGCCAGGCGCTCTACAAATGAACTATTATTATTATTATAAGCAGTGCATTGCGGGGGCGTGAGTTATTGTTAGCTCAGCTAACTGTAACTGCCAAATTTCACTGGTTTTGTACGAGTGAAATCTGAGCCTAACTATAACGACCCTGTAACCTTTGATTTTTTCTGTGAATTTCGTAAGTTTTTTATTCTATTTCCTAACTATAGCAGCCCTGTAACCTTTGTTTTTTTCAGTGAAGCAAAATTAAAAAAAAATATATATATATATATATATATATATATATATATATATATATATATATATATCTTGCAATAAAGAAAATTGGCACTGATATGTCTGTGTCCCGGGTTTGATGTAACTGTCTACGGAAAGGGATTGGTGTATATAGTATTAGGACGATGGCTGCCTTTGTCTTCGCAGACCCCCTCTCTGATTGTTGCCGAGTGGTAAGCAGCTCAATCGATGGAAGTTGAGTTTGGTGTTTGGATCTTTGCAGGAAATAGAGCCGCGGTAGCCCCCTGCCACTGCAAGAAACCAGCAGTGCAGCTTTGGAGTTCGGGTTGGAGGATGCGAACAACAGAGCAAGACATGCTGTGGTAAGCATTGAAATTGGCAGGTTGAAGGGTGGATTATTCTACTTGCATTAAAGAAAATTGGCACTAATATGTTGGAGTCTGTGTCTCAGGTTTGATGTAACTGTCTATGGAACGGGATTGGAATATATATATATATATATATATATATAGATTCACTAAAAAAAATATAGGTTTCAGGGACGTTATAGTTCGAAATTAGCATTTAAAAACCATAGAAATTCACTGAAAAACCACAGGTTTCAGGGTCGTTATAGTTAGTTGGACATTTCACTCGTACAAAACCAGAGAAATTTGGTCGTTATAGTTAGTTGAGCTGAGTATAACTTGCGCCCGCAATGCACTACTGATAACATCACATATTACATCACTCATGACATGAGTCAGTGACATCACTGATGACATCACTGATGACATCTTGAATGACATCACTGATGACATCACTGATGATATCATCCAGAGTCTGTGTGTTTCTGTAAAGTTTAAATATGTTTTATATATATATAGGCCAAGGTGTATTGAAGAATGAATGGGTGTATGACTGTCTGAATGGATGATTTAGTAGGTGTGTGACCGACTGTATAAGTGAGTGATTAAACATGTCTTACTGAATGCATGGGTTAGTGACTAAACTGTGTGAATGCCTGTATCAGTCTGTCTGTTGGTGTGTAAGCGGCTGCATGGGTTGGTGAGTAGCTATATGAGTGTCTATATGGGTTATTGATTGCTTGCCTGAGTATCTGTATGGGTGCCTGAGTGTCTGTGTGGGTGGGTGTGGTGTGTGTGACTCACTGCATGGATGTGTGAGTGGGTGATTCACTGGGTGTATGGGTTCAAGAGTGCGTCTGTGAGGGGCTGTATGGGGGGTGAGTATGTGTATGGCTGTGTTGGTGAGTGAATGTATGTCTCAGTGGTACATGTGTGAGTAACTACATATGTGAAAGGCAGTATATGTGAGTGTTGGAGTATATAAGTAACTATATGTGAGAGTGAGTGATTGTGAGAGTGGCTGTGTGTATGAGTGTGTGCTTGTGTCAGTGATTGTATAAGAGAGTAAGTATGTGTTAGTATCTGTGTGAATAAGTGAGGTGGTATGTGTATAACTGTATAGGTGAGTAAATGGGAGTGTGATTGATTCTTTGCATGACTAACTAGCTGTGTAAGTAACTCTATGGGTGAGTGGTGATGTGTGAGTGTCTGTAAAGGTATATGAGTTCTTATGATAGTGGCTGTATTGATGAGTGACTGCATGTATGAGTGACTGTATGGGTGAGTGAGTGGATGTGTGTAGAACTAGGAAACAGTGAGTGGGTAGGTAGTAACTGGTATTGGTGTGTCTATGGTTTTGAGAATGTCAGTCTGTATTTTAGAGTGGGTGTATCAAAAGGTTATATTAGGCTGTGAGGAGGTGCATCAGAGGATCACGCAGATGATGTCATCAGTGATGTCATCAGTGATGTCATTTGAGATGTCCTCAGTAATGCCTCAGTGATGTCACTGACCATGTCATGAGTGATGTAATATGTGATGTCATCAGTAGTGCATTGCGGGGCGCGAGTTATACTTAGCTCAACTAACTATAACAGCCAAATTTCTCTGGTTTTCTACGGGTGAAATGTCCAACTAACTATAACGTCCCTGAAACCTGTGGTTTTTTCAGTGAATTTTTATGGTTTTTTAAATGCTAATTTCTAACTATAATGTCCCTGAAACCTATGGTTTTTTTCAGTGAATTTCTAAGGTTTTTTAAATGTTAATTTCTAACTATAATGTCCCTGAAACCTATGGTTTTTTCAGTGACTTTCAAAGGTTTTATAAATGCTAATTTCTAACTATAACGTCCCTGAAACCTATGGTTTTTTCAGTGAATTTCAAAGGTTTTTTAAATGCTAATTTCTAACTATGCCTAGAGAGGTAGGACATGTGCAGAAAGAGGAAGAAAGGCGCGGGAAGGAGCAAGAGAAATGCAGAAAGAAGCAACAGAAGTCCAGAAAGACAAAGAAAAGTGCAGAAAGAAGCAAGAGATATGCAGAAAGAACCAACAGAGGTGCAGAAAGAGGCCTTGTTGCAAAGTTATCCTGTGCCCCCAACTTTTTGCTGACTGGTACTGGTGCTAACTGACTCTGACTAACCAGGCCCGGAGCCAGTGCTATGCTGAAAGACACTTAGAATACAGTGAAAACACCTACATACACTAGGGTACACTATGGGTTGGGGTACCCCTGTGATTCGCATGACCTCCCATGTAAGGCCCTAGTACATAATAGGGCAGGGGGATTAAAACTACATCTAACTCAGAGGTGCAGAAAGAGGCAAGAGAAGTGCCGAAAGAGGCAAGAGAGGTGCAGAAAGAAGCAAGTGAAGTGCAAAAAGAGGTAAGAGAGGTGCACAAAGAGGCAAGAGAGGTACAGAAAGAGGCAGGAGGGGTGCAGAAAGAAGGAAGAGAAGTGCAGAAAGAGGCAAGAGAATTGCTGAAAGAAGCAACAGAGGTGTAGAAAGAAGCAAGAGAAGTGCAGAAAGAGGCAAGTGAGGTGCAGAAAGAAGCAAGAGCAGTGCAGAAAGAACCAACAGAGGTGCAAAAAGAGGCAAGAGGGGTGCAGAAAAAGGTAGGAGAGGTGCACAAAGACGCAAGAGAGGTACAGAAAGAGGCAGGAGGGGTACAGAAAGAAGGAAGAGAAGTGCTGAAAGAAGCAACAGAGGTGCTGAAAGAGGCGCGAACGGTGCAGAAAGAGCAAGAGAAGTGCAGAAAAAAGCAACAGAGGTACAGAAAGAGGCAAGAGAGGTGCAGAAACAGGCAGGAAAAGTGCAGAAAGAGGGAACAGGGGTGCAGAAAGAGGCAAGAGAGGTGCAGAAAGAGAAAAGAGGGATGCAGAAAGAGGCAAAAGGGATGCAGAAAGAAGCAAGAGCAGTGCAGAATGAACCAACAGAGGTGCAAAAAGAGGCAAGAGGAGTGCAGAAAGAGGTAGGAGAGAGGTGCACAAAGAGGCAAGAGAGGTACAGAAAAAGGCAGGAGGGGTGCGGAAAGAAGGAAGAGAAGTGCAGAAAGAAGCAACAGAGGTGCTGAAAGAGGCGCGAACGGTGCAGAAAGAGCAACAGAAGTGCAGAAAAAAGCAACAGAGGTACAGCAAGAGGCAAGAGAGGTGCATAAACAGGCAGGAAAGGTGCAGAAAGAGGGAACAGGGGTGCAGAAAGTGAAAAGAGGGGTGCAGAAAGAGGCAAGAGGGATGCAGAAAGAAGCAAGAGCAGTGCAGAATGAACCAACAGAGGTGCAAAAAGAGGCAAGAGGAGTGCAGAAAGAGGTAGGAGAGGTACACAAAGAGGCAAGAGAGGTACAGAAAGAGGCAGGAGGGGTGCAGAAAGAAGAAAGAGAAGAGCAGAAAGAGGCAAGAGAATTGCTGAAAGAAGCAACAGAGGTGTAGAAAGAAGCAAGAGAAGTGCAGAAAGAGGGAAGTGAGGTGTAGAAAGAAGCAAGAGCAGTGCAGAAAGAACCAACAAAGGTGCAAAAAGAAGCAAGAGGGGTGCAGAAAAAGGTAGGAGGGGTGTGCAAAGAGGCAAGAGAGGTACAGAAAGAGGCAGGAGGGGTGCAGAAAGATAGAAGAGAAGTGCAGAAAGAAGCAATTGAGGTGCTGAAAGAGGCGTGAAGGGTGCTGAAAGAGCAAGAGAAGTACAGAAAGAACCAACAGAGGTACAGAAAGAGGCAAGAGAAGTGCAGAAACAGACAGGAAAGGTGCAGAAAGGGGGAACAGGGGTGCAGAAAGAGGCAAGAGAGGTACAGAAAGAGAAAAGAGGGGTGCAGAAAGAGGCAAGAGGGGTGCATAAAGAAGCAAGTGAGGTGTAGAAAGAGGCAACAGAGGTGTAGAAAGACGCAAGAGAGGTGCAGAAACAAGCAAAAGAAGTGCAGAAAGAGGCAAGAGAATTCCTGAAAGAAGCAACAGAGGTGCGGAAAGAAGCAAGAGAAGTGCAGAAAGAGGCAAGAGAGGTGCAGAAAATGGCAAGAGAACAGCAGAAAGAGGCAAGAGGGGTGCAGAAAGAAGAAAGAGAAGTGCAGAAAGAAGCAAGAGAAGTGCAGAAAGAAGCAACAGAGGTGCAGAAAGAGGCAAGAGGGGTGCAGAAAGAGGAAGAGAAGTGCAAAAAAGAAGCAACAGAGGTGCAGAAGGAGGCAAGAGATGTGCAGAAAGAAGCAAGAGAGTTCCAGAAACAGGCAAAAGAGGTGCAGTAAGAAGCAAGAGCAGTGCAGAAAGAGGCAAGAGGGTGCAGAAATGTGCAAAAACTACCTCTAACTCAGAGGTGCAGAAAGAGGCAAGAGAAGTGCAGAAGGAATCAATAGAGGTGCCGAAAGAGGCAAGAGAGGTGCAGAGAGAGGCTCGAGAAGTACAGAAAGTGAGGTGCAGAAAGAGGCAAGTGAGGTGCAGAAATTTGCAAGAGAGGTGCAGAAAGAGGCAAAAGCAATGCAGTAAGACACAACAGAGGTACAGAAGGAGGCAAGAGGGGTACAGAAAGAGGCAAGGGCAGCGCAGAAAGAACCAAGCGACGTGCAGTAAAAGGGAAGAAGGGTGCAAAAAGAGGCACGAGGGGTGCAGAAAGAAGGAAGAGAAGTACAGAAAAAAGCAACAGAGGTACAGAAAGAGGCAAGAGAGGTGCAGAAAGAGCAAGAGAAGTACAGAAAAAAGCAACAGAGGTACAGAAAGAGGCAAGAGAGGTGCAGAAACAGGCAGGAAAGGTGCAGAAAGAGGGAACAGGGGTGCAGAAAGAGGCAAGAGAGGTGCAGAAAGAGAAAAGTGGGGTGCAAAAAGAGGCAAGAGGGGTGCAGAAAGAAGCAAGAGCAGTGCAGAATGAACCAACAGAGGTGCAAAAAGAGGCAAGAGGAGTGCAGAAAGATGTAGGAGAGGTGCACAAAGAGGCAAGAGAGGTACAGAAAGAGGCAGGAGGGGTGCAGAAAGAAGGAAGAGAAGAGCAGAAAGAGGCAGGAGAATTGCTGAAAGAAGCAACAGAGGTGCTGAAAGAGGCACAAAGGGTGCAGAAAGAGACAAGAGAGGTGCAGAAAGAAGCCACAGAGGTACAGAAAGAGGCAAGAGTCGAGCAGAAAGAGGGAAGAGAGGTGTAGAAAGAGGCAAGAGAGTTGCACAAAGACAGAAGAGGGGTACAGAAACAGGCAAAACGGGTGCAGAAAGAAGCAAGTGAGGTGCAGAAAGAGGCAAGAGAGGTGCAGAAAGAGACAAGAGAAATGCAGAAACAGGCAAGAGAAGTGTTGAAAAAGGCAACAGAGGTGCAGAAGGAGGCAAGAGAACTGCAGAAAGAGGCAAGAGAGTTGCAGAAAAAGGCAAGTGAGGTGCAGAAGGAGGCAAGAGAATGGCAGAAAGAGGCAAGAGAGGTGCAGAAAGAGGCAAGTGAGGTGCAGAAAGAAGCAAGATAAGTGCAGAAAGAAGAACAGAAGTGCAGAAAGAGGACAGAGGGGTAGGGAAAGAGGCAAGAGGAGTGCAGAAAGAAGCAACAGACATGCAGGAAGGGGGAAGAGGGGTAGAGAAAGAGACAAGAGGGGTGCAGAAAGAAGCAAGAGAGGTGCAGAAAGAAACAAAAGAAGTGCAGAAAGAAGGAACAGAGGTACAGGAAGAGGCAAAAGGGGTGCAGAAAGAGGTAAGAGGGGTGCAGAAAGAGGCAAGAGAGGTGTAGAAAAAGGGAGGAAGGGTGCAGAAGGAGGCAAGAGGGCTACAGAAAGAAGCAAGTGAGGTGCAGAAAGAGGCAAGAGAGGTGCAGAAAATAGAAGAGCTGTGCAGAAAGAGGCAAGAGAAGTGCAGAAAGAAGCAATAGAAATGCAGAAAGATGCAAGAGAGGCGCAGAAAGAAGCAAGTGTGGCTTGCACACCATTAGTACCAATTTAACACCCACATTTAGCAATAGGTAACAGGTGACCATTCTAGGTTTGCAAAGGACCTTCCACCACGCTGTAACACTTGTCGCTGCATTTTTGGTAATGTTTGAGCCGTTTGAGCTAGAAACAAGGCTTTGTTTGTTCAAATCTGCAGATTAGGGAGCAGATGATGGATTATGTGGCTAATGCGGAAAATGTATAATTGTGCGAAAGTCAGTGCAGCCAAACAGTCACATAATTCCAGTGGCCCTGCTCATACCTCTGACTAGGTCCACAAGTGCTCCTCAGTGATTCCTTCTTTTTTTTGTCTCACTGAGTTCATAGTTTAGCTTCTATGGAAACGAGGAAGACTAAACCTGAGGATACCACTCCACAACACAGACTACCATACCACATAATTACTCTCCATAACACATAATCCCACTCTACATAGTTCCTATACACTAAATACCACATACTTTCTATCCACATAATTTCACTGCACAACATACCACATAAATCCACTACACAACATACATCCACTCTACTCCAAAAAACATTAGTAAAAAACCTTTACATTTACAACGCCAATTGCTCTAACTCTCGCAAATTTGAAACCTATTACATTGCAAATGCTTCTTTAACTAGTAGTTGCGTTTGCAGAGTGGTGGAGAAAGAGTGCTGGGCCTCCGACCAGGGCTCAGGAATTCTGCTGCGAAGGACTTACAGGAGGTACCAGGAGGGCTTCTTGGCCCCCAAAGTCCCTCAGGAGTAAAGTGGACTTCATCCCCCATCCCGTACTCTGCCAGGAGGCACGTTTGCAGAGTGGTGGAGAAAGGGGGGCATGGCCTTTAAAGACATCTTAGCAATTCCACAAGAGGGGTAGTTGGCCCCCAAGGACATCCTTGGGGGCCAACTACCTCTCCTATTACCTCCAGTAAGTCCCACACAGCAGGATTGCTATGTTCTCATAGCAAGCCAGGCCCCCTTTGCCCACCACTCTGCAAACGCGCTCCCTGGCGTGCTTTTGGATGGGGATTGAAGTCCCCTTCTCCGCTGGGGGTCCTTAGGGGCCAACTAGCCTACCTCTTACCTCCAGTAAGCCCCACACAGTGGGATTGCTGAGAGGTGGACACAGACCACTCCCCCTTTCTCCACCACTCTGCAAATGCACATCCTGGTGCGCTCTTGGTTGGGGGATGATGTCCCCTTACCTCCTGAGGGTCCCTGGGGGCCAACTAGCCCTCCTGTTATCTCTAGTAAGCCCCACACAGCTGGATTGCTGAGAGGTGGTCCAAGGCCATGCCCCCTTTTTACACCACTCTGCAAACACACCTCCTGGCGCACTGCTGCTCGGGGGCTGAAGTCCACTTTAGTCCTGAGGTTCTCAGGACACAAGAGGACCTCATTGCCCCACCAGCAGTGCGCCAAGAGGCGCGTTTGCAGAGTGGTGCAAAAAGGGGCGTGACCTTGGACCACCTCTCAGCAATCCAGCTTTGTGGGGATTACTGGAGGTACCTGGTGGGCTAGTTGGCCCTAAGGACCCTGAAGGATCTAGGTGACTTCATCCCCCAACTTAGGGACTTATTAGGATGGCGGGCGGATCACCCCCGCCGGCCCGGCGGTAGCCACCGCTGGCCCGGCGGGGGCGATCTGCCCACCATCCATGCCTCAGTGAACCCAGCCATATTAGGATGGCTGGGGTCTCGCGGCGGACGGGAAGACCGTCCGCCGCGCCCTACGCCGGTCGACTCGCCGACCGGGCGGAAAGCGTGCACAATATGGTGGTGGTGTCTGCAAGACACCGCCATCCATATTGTGATGCAGGTGGAGATGTGCCTTTCCATGGCGGCGTTGCCGCCATGGAAAGGCATACAGTCTTTGGTAATGGGGGCCCGTTGTGGGCCCCCGGGGGGTGGGGGGGTGCACATTGGCATGCACAGGGTGGCAGGCACCGTGCGGTGCCTGTCATGTTGTGCATGCCAATGCGCAACATGCTTTATTTACATTGCGGCGGGTGCTGCTCACAGCACCGCCCGCCGCAATGTAAATGATGCGGGATGCCACCACCACCGTGGCGGTGGCATCCTGATTGACATGGCGGGACCGCCGCATCTCTTGTGGGCGGTCCCATTTGCCCTTGCGGTGGCAGGCGGACAAAGTCCATCGTAATGATGCCCTTAGAACGCTCCAGTAGGTGCGTTTGCAGAGTGGTGCAGGGAGGGGCGGGGCCTCTGGCCAGATGCTGGCTTTTCTTTTCTTTTTATATTTTTAGAAGGGGGACTGTGTGGCCCCCCTTCTTTTAGTATTTGTTGGGCCCTTGGGGCCCCATCCCCCAGGGCTTGAGCCATTTTTGTAACTTTAAAAAAAAAAATGAGGAAGGGGTCGCACGGCCCCCCTCCCGAGGCCGATTTCGGCCCCGGGGACCCCATCTTCCGGGGCATGGCCTCTTTTTTAATTTTTAATTTTATTTATGTTACGGGAGGGGGCCGTGTGGCCCCCCTTCCCTGGGCCACTTCTGGCCCCGGGGCCTCCATCCCCCGGGGCCTGGCCTCGTTATTTATTTATTTATTTTTAAATTGTAAGTACAGGAGGGGCCACGTGGCCCCCCCTTCCCTTGGCCACTACTGGCCCCGGGGACCCCATCCCCCGGGGCCCGGCCTTATTTAAAAAAAAAAAATATCATGAAAAAGGGGAGGGGGGCCTTGTGGCCCCCTTCCGGGCCACTTCTGGACCTGGGGACCCCATCCCCCGGGCCTGGCCAGCTTTGTTTTTATTTTTTTATTTTGGGAGGGGGCTGTGTGAACCCCCCTCCTGAGGCCAATTATGGCCACGGGGACCCCATCCCCCGTGGCCGGCCTCGTTATTTTTTTTATTTTTTTAAAATTGTAAGTAGGGGAAGGGGGCCACGTGGCCACCCCCTTCCCTTGGCCACTACTGGCCCCGGGGACCCCATCCCCCGTGGCCCGGCCTTATTTAAAAAATATATATATATCATGTAAAATGGGAGGGGGCCTCGTGGCCCCCCTCCCGGGCCACTTCTGTACCCGGGGACCCCATCCCCCCGGGCCTGGGTAGCTTTGTTTTTACTTTTTTATTTTTTGGGAGGGGCCACGTGAACCCCCTCCTGAGGCCAATTATGGCCCCGGGTACCCCATCCCCTGTGGCCGGCCTTCTGTTTCTTTTATAAATAAATTAAAGGGGAGGGGGGCCGAGTGGCCCCCCTCCCGGGCCACTTCTGGCCCCGGGGACACCATCCCCCGGGGCCAGCCCTCACATTGGGGACCTCGGGGGAGCCCCAATGCCCCCACGGTCCCATCCAGCTCCCCGCCTCCTGCGGGAGCCGGCATAGCTTGGGCAAGGGAGCTGCTAACATGCAGCTCCCCTTGCCTGTGCAACTTCTGCTTTAGCTTCATGGAAGCGAGAGCAGGTTTCTGCTCTCGCTTCCATGAAGCAAAGCAGAAGCTTGCTATGACAGGGCGGGATCCGTGTTCCCGCCCTGCCATAGCAAACGGCAATGTCCCAGAGGTGGGCACCCCGGGACATTGCAGGAGCCGGCCCTGGGATATATATATATATCCACAAACAAAAGTCTCCAAGCAAAGGAGCCCCCGACCCTAGGGCGGCCTCTTTATCACTGGGCATGGAGCAGCCCATCATTAGTCAGCACGACAAGAAACACAGAGAGGCCCATTTCAGGATACACAGCATTTATTCCGAAGGCGAAGCAGCACATGTTTCCAAGTCCTTACGCGTTTTGATCTAATGGGTCTTTTTCACAGAGTCGACAAACAGAAAGTACTGAAATTCCTTTAAAGACAACCGATAATAGACATAGAATAAACATATACATATTGAAAATGGCCTGTTTACTTGCGCAAAAGAGACTGCTTCAATGATGGTTTTCCTAGTTGTGGCAGGGGTTCCGCCCTAAAAGATTGTTTTAGACTTGGGCAGCATGGAATGCCATTGTGTTCCATTATGTGAAAGATGGATTCGGACATTCTGAAAACTGATTTGTTGACAATCAGCATCATGAGCGAAGCACTACAGAAAAGGCTTGATGTTTATTTGATGAAACCGAAGAGGGCAACCCACTCAATTTAGATTATAATGCGACCAATAGCACAGACTCGGCAAGAACTTCAAAACAAACTTTGTTCTATTATGTGAAGCTATGCAGAAAGGAAATTAACAGATGCTGGGAAGTCATCTCTCTTAACTATATTGAAGTATGCAGGTTCCCATGGGGACTTAGGATTCTCATAACACCTACATACCAAACCCTGATCCTAAATTATTGGAGGAATCATCCTAATTGATGATGTCAACCTGCAAGGAATGCTGGGTTTACTACCAAAATATGCAGCAATCGAATTGGATCAAGTAAGCGATGAAATCAAGAAACTTACAGACTTTTTAGACAAACATGCCTCGCAGGAAGAAATTCTTAAATTCATGCAAGAAATGGATTCTAGATTGAACAAATATGAGGATGAAATTAAAAACAAAAAGAAACGGAAATTTCTCGATGACAAAATTAACTATTCTACAGAAAGAATCCTGACCTTTGATTGCAGATGAGATGTAGCTCGCAAAGAGTTCAGGCAAACCAATTCACTAATACAGCAGGAATTAGTAACTTTGGAATTCAGTTCTGATAACTACTCTGATATTGAAGACCAGCAGGGCACTCTGAATCCCAATGCAGTGCCTTTCACAATCTTGGAAAAATACAGTTTTTACAGTCAAATCAGTGCCCCCGCCGCAACCCGCCAAAAGGAAGAGGAGGAGACAACGACGGAGAATCAAGATCAGAAGGGATGGCCACAATGAAAACAGGCAACTTGCCATATGGGAGAAACCCATGGCAAAACATAAGGAAGAAATGATGGGTGAGGACAAAGTTACGGTCATTAATCTATCTACCCACTTTTCGAGACCTGATGAACAGTCACTATTGGAACTAGGCTTGTCCTTTTGCCCAATAGCAGACTTTGACTATGCTGCTACTCGTATTGACTCATTTCTGTTTGTAAGAAAATCGAAACTTTTGAAGATGTTTACAGAACATAAGAATAAGCGAAATCAGGGTGGTATTATCAAGTCTACAGATAGTGATGCCAGTGACAGTTTGTGCATTGGTGACATTGAGGGTTTGGCATCACTCAGGGAACTAGAATATGATGGCAGAGACTGGAATTCTGAGAGTGAATTGGTATGTAATCTGGGTTTGGAAATTTATACGACCAGTAGAAATAATTTCAGGCCCAAATCCAGGTGCAATCCTGTTACTCCTCATGATAGGATAGATAGTTTCCATGATGTGGTCATTATTGAGTTCATGAAAATGTGGCAGAATAGTTATAACAAGTTTGCTAAAAACTTGACTGAGGGACATAGAAAGGCATTGGATGCCTGAACCAAGGATACTTCTTTTGTGATTAAGCCTGCTGATAAAGGGAGTAACGTTGTGTTATGGGATGTGTTTAAATACCAGCAAGAGGCCAGGAGACAGTTGGAGTTGTCAGAGTGTTATGAAAAATCTTCTTTGGCTCAGTACAAACGTACCATTATGTAGTATCAAACACTTTTAGTTGATTGGCAGGATAAAGGTATTTTGGATGTTGACATCAGTTTTTAATTGTGAGTAAATCCACGAAACCCTGTTTTTATATGTTGCCAAAGTTCCATAAAGACCCTATCAATCCTTCTGGCTGACCTATCATCTCTGCAAACAATAGCCTCTTGGAAAATACTTCAATTTATCTAGACTATTTCCTTTGCCCTGTTTCCTGACCCTACCAGCGTATGTATTTCATTACCAAAATTGGGGTATTCTCTGGCAATCTGCCTATATGTTGGTCAGCATTGATGTTGTATACACCTGCATAGAACACAACTTGTGTATAGAGGCTTGCAGATATTTCTTCAGGGACAGACCACTGTCTTTATATGACCACTCTATAATGCTTGTGAGCATGTTACGTTTCTGCCTTGTCAATAACTTTTTCTGTTAGGTGAACAATGGTTCAGGAAACTCTCTGGGATGACTATGGGAAGTTGCTTGGCACCCTGTTATGCCAGAATATTCATGGGGTGGTGGGAGGCTTAGTATGTTTGGACGGAGGCTGATGAGTGCTAGACCAAACCCCTGACCTTTTGGATGCAGTACATATATGATTTATTCATCATCTGGGATAAGTACTGAATGATTTTCTGTTCTTTATTGCGAACAACGACCTCAACCTTACGTAAACACACAGACCCATACCACTGAAATGGAGTTACTAGATGTGTTAGTCAAGATGGAGGAAGGTAAGCTACAACTGAGTCTGTTTAGAAAAAGCACGGCAGGTAATAGTATTCTGCATGCCCATAGCCACCATCCTTCTAACCTGAAATAGAGTATTCCTTTTGGAGAATTGATAAGGGCAAAAAAAAATAGCAGCACCCCTCAGGCATTTGTAACAGAGCAGCAGAAAATGATTGGTAGGTTCCTAACCAGAGGTTACCCCAGGAAATTATTTAGATCGACATGTAACAAGGTGGCTAAATTACCCAGAGATGGTTTGTTGATTACCAAAAAGAGAGAAAAGGGTCAAAACCAAATCAGATTCATCACGACATACAACTGTGAATCGAATAACATATGTGGAGTGATAGGCAAACATTGGCATCAAGTCAGATCAGATACAATGATTGGCAAATTGACCAGCTCTCAACCCATCATCACCTACAAAAAGGGCAGATTCTTGAAAGATATGTTAGTACACAGCTACCCCAACCACAGGTTGCAGCAGGATTATATTTAAGAGAACAAGAAGGTTTTTTTTAAATGCGAGAAGTGTAAAGCATGTACCAATTCCACCAACCTATTCCTTGCCAATGGGTAGAACAGTAACAATAAGCAAATTTATCAAGTTATCTCTGTTCTTGTTTGCCCTTGTGGGTTCCTGTACGTGGGATTACTTTCTTTCCGGTAAAGAAGAGAATCTTTGAGCACCTCAGGGGCATCAGACATGGGAATGCCAATTACCCAATAGCAACTCACTGGCAATGAGATAAGATCTATTATTTAAAAACTGAAAACCACTGCCACTCACCAGTTATAGTTCGGTAATGTAACAATAACTTGTGCCCCCTTCTCTTCTCTCAAGAAAGTATTTGAATTTGAATTTGAACTTTCAGAGAAGCACTTATATTTTAACCATCTTTTTATCTTTTTGTGACAGTCAATGTAGATTTGTTCTTTGCTCTTTTATACAGATTATTTCTATTTGTGCTCATCTCTTCTAAAATTATTTATAAGACGGTTAATTAATTTTTGGTATTAATACTGCATAGAAAAACCAGTTTAAACTGTATTAACATGAAGATTTGTTATCAGTTTGTATCTGTCTTTTTAGACTAAGGCCCTGATTTGATTTTGGCGGACAGGTTACTGCATCACAACAGTGATGGATATCCCGTCGGCTGAAATATAAATCCCATTATATCCTATCCGTTGTGATGGAGTAACCCGTCCACCAACATCTACATCAGGCCAAATTTTCTAAGGGTTTTAATTGAGCATGCAATAAAGAATTTGACAGCACTTCTTATCACCTCACGTATTGCATCATTCATGACATGTTAAATGACATCATTGATGACATCTCATATGAGTGTCTGACGTCACTTTAACCTTTCTCTATAGATGGATAGATAGATAGATAGATAGATAGATAGATAGATAGATAGATAGATAGATAGATAGATAGATAGATAGATAGATATATAGATAGATAGGCAGGAAATATTTATGACAGCATATTTATTTTTTTGCACACTAAATGCTATTAGAGGAACAATACAATCTATCTGCCTTTTAACATTTTCAGAGCACTTTTTTAATCTGACTTTCAATAAACTTGATTGGAATATCTTTTTGCAACAAAGTACTAACTGCTTTTGGGGTACTTCAGACTAGAATCCACATTTATTTTTAATGTTTGCACCCATACAGCAACAAGAATTTGAGAGGTTTGCAGGAAGGGTAATGGTGTACTCATGTTTTATAAAGAATAACATACCATATGCCGTAGGTTTTAAGGATATTGAAAGTTATCTCGGAGTTCTATGAACTTATAAAGGAGCTCAGCTTTTGACCTCACTCCTCTGTATGAGCACAAATCTCCTGGGTGACTTGCAATATCTTTATAAAGTACAGCAGGGAGTATTCTATATCATATATATTAAAGCCACAAAAGCTGCTCAAATGATTTAATTGCCTGCTTTCACATACATTTATGTATTCTTCTTTTTAGCCCTTATATCATTTTCGCTATTTAAATTAAAGTCTCATGCACCTGAATCAGCACAGCATACATCTGATTGATTGTTGTTGATATCTATTATAGACAGTCATACCCATGTAATCCAACATCATACAAGTGTGTAACCATAATACTTTTGTAAGATACTAGATTCCTTTTTTCCAACTATACCTCATAAGCTTGCCAAAAACCTGCTGATTTAGTTAAGGAAAGTGCTTTATCAAGCATATAAGTTTTACCACTTTTAACCATTCAGTTATTAAGGGTAGACCTTGTGTCCACTATTATTTGCAGATCTCAAACCTCACCAAAAGTATTAAATAAAAAGCAGTTTTTGTTGCATATGGATGCACGCAGTAGTTTCATCAATCTCAAAGAGGATAAGAATCAGTCTTATATCAAATGATCAGAGAATTATAGAAGTTAAGTTTTTACTCCCTTTGTTCCAAAAGAACACCAAGTTGGCAAACTTACAAACATATGTGTGTTGATTGCTTCTAGTATTTCACATTTCTTACATTGGATCACAGAACGGTTTGCCAACTTTGGAAATTTCTGTGTGGTCCTGTAGACCCAACGTACACTGAAAAAGTTTTTTTTTCTGCAAGGCAGTGGAATAGATTATATCAATCAATCAGTGTTCTTGTAAGGGTCTCAAGGCACTGAGGAGGAGGGGATCTGCTGTTCAGTCGAAGAGCCAGGTCTTGAGGTCCTTCTTAAATTGAGGCAGAGATGAAGATTGCCTGAGATGCAGAGGTATGGCGTTTCAGGTCTTTGCAGTGAGGTAGGAGAAAGATCTTCCTCCAGCAGTAGTCCTGCGGATCTGTGGGATGGTGGCCAGGGCCTGATTGGCGGAGAAGAGATGTCTGGTGGGAGTGTGGAAGGGGAGGATGTCGTTGAGGTATGTGGGTCCAGCGTTGTGAAGGGCCTTGTAGGCATGTGTGAGGATTTTGTAGGTGCTCCTTTTGTTGACCAGGAGCCAGTGGAGGTCTCTCAGGTGGCATATGATGTGGCTGTAGTGGGGGATGTTCAGGAGGAGTCTGATGGAGGCGTTTTGGATTTTTGCAGCTTCATTTTGAGTTTTGCTTGGTGCTGGCATAGAGTGGTTTCCGTAGTCAAGTCTACTGCTGATGAGTGCGTGGGTGACCGTTTTCCTGGACTTAGTGGGGATCCACTTGAAGATTTTCCAAAGCAGGTGGAGTGTTTGGAAGCAGGAGGACAAGACGGCGTTGATCTGGAAGTTCATTGAGTACAAGGAGTCCAGGATGATGCTGAGGTTTCGTGCGTGGTCGGTGGGTGTGGGGGGTTCCGGGCACTGCAGGCCACCAGGACTCGTCCCAGGCGGAGGGGTGGGGTCCAGGATGAGGACTTCCGTCTTGATATAATAATACAAAGTGTTTAAAGATATTTATTTGCCATAAATTCTTTAACTCCTGCATTGGCAAATATCCTTCCCAGATCAAATGTGGAGGTCTTAAGTTCTTGTCATCTGTGGTGCACAGGACCTAATATTATTTTCACATTTCCTTATCTCTGGCATTTATATTTTGCAAGTCTTTTTCCAGCTCACATTTTTAGCACCTTCTATTTTTACATTGAAAACCGATTTGATAACTGTGTATGTTTAAATCTGGAGGGTGTACCTAATGGTTTCTCTCCCAAATAATTCCAAGAATGTAGTTTTGTATCTCATAGGGCCATCTCTAATTAATATTTCCCTGCCTGTTTCAAAGGATCATGCGCAACTGATCTTTCATACTCTCATGACTATCTGGGAACCCCACATAGAGGCCATTTTGCTGTAGTATGAATCCTTTTTATGTCATTTTTTGCCTGATGTTAAACCATGAGTTAGCACACACTCAAAGTAGCTTCAGGTTAATTATCTTAGAAAACTCTTGGTACTCCAAACCTATATGGGAAATTCACCTGATGGGCATTTCTCAGCAGGGCATGGAACATTACACCCTTGCTAGGATGGTCGTGATGGAAAATTTGCATTTTGCTATTTTTAAATTGAAAATTGCAGCAATATAATTGAAAGTCTGGCAGTTGTAATTCTCATTTTGTTTCTCCATCTTTTCTACTTTTTTCTAGATGAGCCTAACAAACTTGAATGCCCAAATAAAGCTACTGATATTACTTGTGCTTGGGACATACGCTTTTCATCAAACGTTGATGGGATTCTAAAAAGAAGGAAGGTTGATTTAAGTAGGATGGACACTTTAATCAGGTTAATTTAACCATATATAGTTAGGAAGAAGTATTGCATTTCTAAAGCATAATTAAATAGCTTTAATTATGTTTCTAGCTGGGTTTTTTTAACTATCCTCTGTGATCATTATGACTCAAAACCTTATTGTTTGCAAACATTCCGATCTTCCAAGTCCAAATTCCATGTCATGACCTCTGATTTAGTGTTAATCTGATTTCTAGATAATGAACCAACATTACAAACCACTTCTTCGACATAAGGAATAGTCTTAATGGGGTCTGATGTAAAAACAATTAGATCATCCACATACAATCCAATTTTTCTCTGAAAGGCTTAACAAAGGAAAAGAGTGACGATGCCATCTATTTTAATTAACTGAGCCAGAGGTTCTATATACAAACTGTAATGAGAATGCAAGCATCCCCGTCTACTTCCAATTTTAATATTAAATGTATCGGTCAAGTTCCTATTAAAAAATACTCTAGCATTAGGGGTCTTATATAAAGCATGCATTGCTCTTATAAACTTGTGACTCCCAAAATTTGTTAGAGTCTCTCAGAAGTACACTGAGTATGTCCTCTGTCAAACTCCTTAGCCACATCCAAGATTTTTGCGAAAGGACTTTAGTGGGCTTTCATGGGTTCAACTGAACCAATTAGCAGATGTATTAGGTCTTCTAATTGTCTTTCAGGAGTTAAAAAAGCTTGGTATTCATGCATTAAATTATCTATAACCAATGGTAGGACTTCAGAGAAAACTATGAATTTACAAGTTTAAAAGTGAGATTGGTTTATATGATTTACAATTCTTGGGACTTTTACTAGGTTTCAGTATTAATTTTATGGTTACTTCATCTGACGAGAATGGCAGAATGGCGTCTGAGTATCTTTTAACAAATTTGAATTAAATAGCTCTTCCCATATCAGAGTTATAATCGCCCTAATAACTTTGAATTTCTCTCCTGGAATCCCATCTGTCAGTGTTGCTTGTCGCTCGCTAGTTGTTGTCGTTCTTGCAACCATATATTACATTTTACAGAGTCAGGATTTACATTGTATTTATATATGTCTTGGAAGAGCCCCTGAAAAGCTTATTCAAGTTCATTGCTGCTATTCCTGTCTTGCCTTACATCAATTATTGGAAGATATTTAATGTAATACCTAAACATGTCAGTTTTAATTTTACCATGGTAGTAAAGTTCCACTTTTCTTCCCATAATAAAAATTATAGTTTGTTGACCTATATTGAATTCAGTGTTTTTCCTCTAATATAGACTTGAAAGTTCTTGTGTCAACATGTGTGATTATGGAAGGAGGAGACACAAGAGACATTAGGAGGTAGGGGAAGTGAAGCTGGTGTGTATCGTGTAGTGGAGTGCTCTGACTGCTCCAGCTGAAAAAATCAGTCGGCTGCACAGAGGAAGTGAAGCAGCAAGCGTGGCGAGTGTAGTGCTCCGTCTGCTCAAAACCAATGGCCAAAGGTATGACATGTTAGCCGGTCTTGCTCCAGCTTTCTGCTTTAGCTTTGAAGCTATCGTGGTCGAGCACAGGTGGAAGGAGAGGGTCTGCAGGCCGGGCGGGCCATAGGGGAATAGTAATGCACTCCAAGGAGCCTTCTTTGAGTTGCAGAGGCAGCCGGTGTAATCACTGCTGCGGCTTGTGCCAGCAGGTCTCCTTGCCCTCTCACCATATTTCTCCACGTTTTGACTGGCGAGGCTCATCATGATCATTATGAACATTCGGTGATGTAATGATGGGAGAAGGCTATTTATATGGTGTGGTGTTTACCATACTTATTCCTTAAACAGACTTTGACACTCAGACACTTGTCTTGGTTCTATTCCTCTTGAAGGTTTTTGTGTGAGAGCATGACCTATGATCCTCTGAGCAGGTCAGTCGCATCACCATATCACCGCACTCAATAGCTCAGAAACGCTAATATGGAATTAGCTGTTGGGCTCGAGCCCAGCTCTGCTGCTCTGATCTGCTTACCCTTGCTGGTACTCTTGTATTCCTGCAGATGACTGTCCCTTGTTCCATGGTGAACTCGGGCCTGAAGATCATTGCTCAACTGCACGAGTAGTCGTAGAGTGGAGGGGTTTGACCACTGGGTTGATGAGAGTGTTTAATTTGAGGGGCAATAACCAAGTGCAGGAGCTGGATGGAGACTAGCTGAGCTGATTGAGTAGAGACGTGCCATTTGGACTTGCCATTGACACTGCAACTAACGTTCATGATTACAAGTATTGTTGGATTTTAGTACTTTTTGAAGCAGCATGGTGCACAGTGAGATGCATGACTTAAGCTTGGACTGGACTGAATGTTACCTCTAGTGTGATCATTTGGGACACCAAGGGGCCGATTCTGATTTCGGCCGGAAGGGCACCGAACTATGGTCGGAGCCCTTCCAACCGAATAGGAACGTGCCGGCCGGATTCCTTTCTGACCGAGCCATTCCGATGGGCCCGGTCGGAGAAGGAACCGACTTCGATTTCTGGATGGCTTCCGACGGGCTCGGAGAGCCCGTCCGCCGTCCGGAAATCCTTCAGTACTCCCCGGCCGCCTTTTCACGACCGAGGAGTACTGATGGCAGAGTTCACTGCCTTTTCGTGCCGGTCTTTCTGGCACGAAAAGGCAGTCAGTAACTGTCTTTGGGGGCCCCCAGTAGGGCCCCCATGGGTGCGAGGCCGCCGAATGGCAGCCTGGGGCACCTAAGGTGCCCCTCAGTTGATCCCTTGCACCCGGTGGCCGGCACCTTCAGGGTGCCGGCCACAGGGTGCAGGGATGAATCTGCACTCCTGCTTTTCACAATGCAAGCATGCATTCCGCCCGGATTGCATGCTCCCATTGTGAAGTATACGGAGTGCGACCGAACAGGGTTCGGTCACATCGTACTTACAGGGCCGTAACCGACGACAGCAGGTCGGTCGGTTACGGCTCCTGAACGATGTTGGACGGACCTGAGTCCGTCCGACATCGGAATCGGCCCCTAAGTGTGTATACTTAAAGCGGTGCAAGATAGTTCTGGGAGGTCGAATAAGGCATATCAGTTGCTGGGGTTGGAAAGTGAAGTAAGTGAACTGCTCAGCTGACATGGCTGGCTGTGGGGAAGCAATTGTTTTCACCAGTCTGACAGTTGAAATTCTCAAATCTTCCCTAGTTTAACTCGTCGAATTAAGTAGCGATATGGCCAAAAGAAAATTAAAAGGCAATCCGAAATTAGCACTGAGCAATGTTCAAACAAAAAGTAAGTCCCCACACAAAAGCAGTGCCTGCAAGGAAGAAGCTTCATTGCAAAGTACACCAAAGTCTGTAAGGTCACAAACTATGCTGAAAACAGAGTCTTTGAAGAGTAAGACTCTGAGAGAAAATGTTAATGGTTTAAAAACAATCCTTCTCATGGAGTCACACAAAGGTCTCCATTCATATATTTTAAGAACTAGAGAGACCAAGAAGGATTTTAGTATAAGTTGTTACAGATGATAAAGAGGGTATGTGCCTAGGGGCTAACCAGGTAGTTAAACCCATTCAAGTGTTGGTGCATGCTTAGATTCATACACATCTTAGAAAGGATGCTCCTCTTTCAAATAACTCAATGAGAAATCCAGAGGGCTCTTAGCTAAATGCTACAACTGATGAAGTTCTCTCAGCATTAGTATTATAAGGCCTGAGCCCATTTAAAATAAAGGGTATGAGGGGGCAAATGTCACTGGTGAAGGTAATATAAGGATGGTATCCCCGCATTACAATCTTATGAGTGATAAATCAATTTTAGACAAAATACTGGGTGGGGACGGCATAGTCGAAAAGAACTTGTGGAAATGCCTCTTTGTTTAATGCTGTGTGGGAAATTAGAACTCAAGGAGGTTAAAAATTCATCGAGTCCCAAATGTAAATTTAAATCTCTGCACAAAATAAGTCAAAAGCTCCCTGAAACAAAGAAAGTTCTTGTTCCCCTACATAACTGACTCTTTGAGTAAAAGTGATATGTTGCATTGGGAAACTGATAGGTCTTCTTTGAATAGGGGTATGGGAGCCAAATGTAATGGAGGTATTGGCTCAGCTCTAGGCTCTAATATTATGAGAGATATACAACATATTTTGGAATCCATCCTCATCCTGCTGGAAAATGTAGTTAAGGATTCAGACCACAATACTGAGATCACCTCAACTATATTATTTAATCTTATAGAACTTGATACAGGGGAGCTTAATAAAGAAAGAGCCAGAATGGGTAGTTCGTCTTTAATTGACAAAGGAACGCAAACCCTGACAGATCCCTTGAATTGTATAGGTAAACAGGGAAGTTGTGACGCAGACAGAAGGCATAACTTGTGGGGTTGGCTGCAGTGGTCTTCAAGACGTGTTGGTTCAAACCGTCAAAACCCTGAACAATGCAAGGACGGGTAAAACAAATATGGATGAAGGGTGTGTAGCATCGCATGTTAATAAGGAAACTGACATGGTAAGGGTCATGATGGAGGAACTAAGTGCCCTAATGAAAACCAACATTTATGTCTCATTTTTCAAGTCGAAACTCAAATGGAGGGAGGTCAAAAAAATAAAAGTAAAATGAAGAGAATTAAGAAGAGAAGGATAGCTAAAAAGGGACATAGGACAGTATGATGGGATAATATGTGTAATACTTCTACGGAGGAGGAAATCCGAACATTAGATATAAACACTCCAACAAATGTTTGCTTAACTGAGAATTGTGAGGTAGAACCAAACATAAATACAAAGATGGAAAAATATGGAGTCAACAGTGAGTTCTAAATCAGGCAAGACTGAAACGGTGAATGATAAAGCAAAGAATGATCAGTTTTCTCTAGTACCTTTGTCGGTGCATGTTAAAAATAAAGACGCTGTATCGACTGCAGAGGTTGTAACAAAAATAGTGTTTAATACTTTAGAGTGTGGGGATATGAGTGAGGACCACCTGATCTTAAAAAGAGTCGACATCTTCGCAGACTGGACTTCTAGTAATTTTCTCAACCGGGATGACATCTTGGCAGTCCTGAACAGGGAACCAAGGTTGTTGAAAATAACATCAAGTGGCATAGCCTTGGTTGAGCTCCATAAAGATAACCTGAGAGGGTCAGACTGGCCAAAGATCATGGTTCATTGTTATTCACAAATTGTGGTTGATCAAGATTTAAAATCAATCTATGAGGCATAGTAGTTAGGCTTTCATATTTATATTGTGCATGCAGCAGAATCAGACCAATCAACAGCAGAGTACAGTGGGAGTTGGGACGAAGTTAGGAGCTCCAGTATAAGTGACATGCAAGGGGAAAAGCGAGGAGGAAGAATGGAGAATAAG
The DNA here is from genome assembly GCA_963921515.1 of Calotriton arnoldi. Classification (NCBI taxonomy): domain Eukaryota; kingdom Metazoa; phylum Chordata; class Amphibia; order Caudata; family Salamandridae; genus Calotriton; species Calotriton arnoldi. The sequence continues at coordinate 1,169,445 of CAWUFW010004701.1, forward strand.
GAATGTGACTGGCCAGGACGAAGATAATTTATTACTAAAATAGGTTCTGAGAGAAGGATATTCACAGGTCCACCACCAAAAAGGGTGATTGTGCAAGACCTAGATAATTGGAACTTGATTGCTGTGGCAATTAACTCAGGGCCAGACTACCCCCAAACAGTTTCTGATTTGAAAACTTGTCACTTGTTGTCCTGGAACATTGCTGGCCTCAAAAGAAACTGGTGGCATCTACAAGCAAAGTTAAGAGAGGAGGAGGTGACATTAGCAGAATTACAAGAAACATGGGCAAGTGAAATAGTGGCCTTAGATGGCTACTCAGTATATGATTTAGCAGCTGGAAAGTGCAGTTTTGGGCATTTATTAGGTGGTCTGCTGACATGTGTAGCGGTTAAAAAGAAACCTTCAAGTAAGAGTATTTTTAATGAATATTTGGATTTTATAACAATAGCAGTTGAGGTATGCTCAAATAGGGTAAACATCTGTACTAACATTAAACAGCATAAATTAATTATAGTGAATGTGTATTTGCAACCAAATAAAGGCCATTTTGAAAAATGTAAAAAACTGGGAGACATGAGAAAGTATTGGATTCAGATATCCTACAGCTCTAATATTATTACTGGGGATTTTAACACAAGAATCCCATTTGTCGACTCCTTGGACGAGGCTCTGCAAGACTTCGACAAAAAATGTTTTAAAGCCAAGTTAGAGGGCTAGGAAATCTGATGGTGTGGGCTAGAAATTAAAACGTATATTAAGGAATGTAATGTGACCATAATTATTGTGAGAGTCCCTGGTGATCAATCCACTAATAATACTTTCGATAATGGCAGAACATCTTCACTTATTGATTATGCAGCTATTACCCAGGAGGATTTTTCGATAATTGAGAATATGGCGGTTGATGAGCAGGCTGAGGGTGACCATGATACCACAGAATTTAGTCAAAAATATAATGCAAGAAATAAAAAAACTGGGCTAATAGTCTGCTTGTTCGCTGTAATAATAACCAACATATCATCTGGTCAACTAAATGTAAGGCATAAAGCAAAAGGTCAGTACATGCTTCTATTAATGTATAGTGGTGATAATACAATGGAAGCATTAGAAGATTATGAAACATTTCCATAAGAATATTTTTGGAAAAAATGCTTGACAGCCTCCATTTTGACCTGAGGTATGAGGGGTGCTCCTGTACTCCCTGAGGAACCCGTGGAGGTGTCGCTCGGGGTCCACCTGCTCCACACTGGCAATGCGTAGCATTTTGTTCAATGTCCTCATGAACCGCTCGACGTCTCCGTTGGCTTGAGGCCATTGGGGCGTGACACGGCGGTGATGGATCCCACGCTGATCGAGGAAGGTGGCGAACTCAGTCCCTTGAAACGGTGGCCTGTTGTCGCTTCGGATTTCGGTGGGGAACCCAAAAGTGGCAAACACTTTTTCCAGGACAGGTTCCACATGAGCGAATGCAGTCAACACCACCCGTTCCACGATGGGATATTTGGAGAATGCGTCTACAAGGACGAGCGTGTGTTTTCCCCCAGGGAAGCTTCTAAAGTCTATGCTTACTTTTGACCACGGGACGGCCTCTTCTGTGATTATCGGGGTCGGCCGCTCAGGTGCACTTGTCATCTGGCAAGCTGTGCATCGGCGTACTAGGTCCTCAACCATTGTTTCGAGTTCTGGAAACCAGACATTTTCTCTCATTCTTGCTTTCATTTTGGTCACTCCTTGGTGACCCCCATGGGCCAGTTGAGTCGCTCGTTGTCTCAGAGCTTGCGGTAGTACCAGCCTCGGGCCTCACAGGAGTATTCCATCAGGCATGGCACTCAGTTCGCTGTGCACCCTCCACATTTTCGTCAGCTCTCCTCGGTCTTCCTGTGCCCATGTGTTGGATTGCTGGAGGTACGTCTTCCATGACCCTTCGTGGACTGCTTGAAGAGTCCGTGTGTATATGGGGTCATGCTCAGCGGCTTTCTTGATGTCTTCAAGCGTCATCGCCTGGGGGCATGCCGCAACAGAGATCATCTTTATGTACTGCTCCGACCCCTCGGAGTCATCCGTCTCCTCCCTGGGGGCCGGGTGTCGGGAAAGGAAGTCAGCTGGATTATTCGCCCCAGGTCGATAGACTACCTCCATCTGGTAGGGTTGAAGTTGTATGGCCCACCGCTCAATCCGGGGAGGTGGATGAGGGGCCGACCCTTTGAAGAGGGGGACCAGAGGCTGGTGGTCGGTTACCACGGTGAATGGCTGGCCCGTCAGGTACAGATGGAAATGGTTGCGTGCCCATTTTATCGCGAGTGCCTCTCGCTCAACTTGAGCATACCTTGCTTCAGTGGGGGTCAGACAGAGCCGCCCACCGGCCTGGCTCCTGTTCCTGGGCAAGCACCGCCCCCAGTCCCACCGGACTGGCGACTACCAGTAGTTAAGTTTGCTTCGTCGGATCGAAGTATGCGAGGGTGGCTTCGCCCAGTAGTGCGTCCTTGATGCTCTGGAATGCCTCTTCTTCTCGCGGCCCCCAGGACCATTTTGCATCCACTTTGGTGAGAGCCCTCAGTGGCTCACCACGGGTTGCGTGGTCAGGAATGAACCTCCCGCAGTAGGTGGCCATGCCAAGGAAACTCCTCACTTCGGTGGGCGTGGTTGGAGCTGGGGCGCTCCGAATTGCTTGCGACTTCTTTGGATCCACCTGGATGCCTTCCTGGTTGAACACATATCCAAAGAACTCTAGTGATGGCTGAAAGAACAGACACTTTTCCCGGTGGAGCGTCGCGCCATGTTCACTGAGGCGGCGCAGGGTGCTCCGCAGATGGCGGTGGTGGTCAGAGGCAGTGGCAGAGTGGATCAGGATGTCGTCGCTGACGTTGATCACCCCGGGCAAACCAGATAGCATCTCACGGATAGTGTTCTGGAACACCTCTGCGGCTGAGGATATTCCGAAATTCAGTCGTTTGTACCGAAGCAATCCCAGGTGGGTACTGAAGGTTGTAATATAGCGGCTTTTTTCCGCCAAGGGCAGTTGGTGATACCCAGCGTTCAGATCTATTTTTGAAAACCATCTTGATCCGTTGACATCCGCTATTATGTCGTCCATAGTCGGCGTTATGTGGCGCTCTCTTTTGATTGCCCGGTTGGGTAGCCTCATGTCAATGCAGAGATGTATAGCGCCTGGCTGTTTCGGCTTCTCCGCGATGACCATCGGGGACACCCATGGCGTCGGTCCAGAGACTTTTTTGATCACTCCTTGCCTTTCGAGTTTTTCAAGTTCTTTTTCCACCAGGGGCCTCAGGTGAAACGGGACTCCCCGATGCCGTAGTGCCACCGGGGTGATGGTCTTGTCGATGTGCAGCTTGATAGGGTCGCACTTGATGTGTCTGAGTCCTTGGAAGAGTTCTGGGAATTGGTCCAGTATCTCGTCCAGTATCTCGTCGACTTGATGTGCCTGGACACTTCTGGCAAACGATACCAAACCAAGGTCTTCTGCGGTATGACTGCTGATTAGGGTGTCCGCCTCACGGTCTATGACATGGATGATGGTAGTGACTTCCTGGTCTTCTGAGCATACCGGGACGGATATCTTTCCTCTCAGTGGCAGAGGGGTTTGGCTTCCATATGCGAATATCTTGGTCCGGGACAAGGTGATCGGTGGTCGAGGTTGGAGGCGCCGGTACTGCTGAAGGCCCATGACGTTTACAGACGCCCCCATGTCAATGATCGCTCTCACCTCTGATCCTGCGATTCTGACTACGCACGTAGGTTGTGGCCGTCGGCGGCGCTTGAGCTTTCGCGTGATCGAGATCAAGTATGTTTCCACTTCATCTTCCTCCGTAGACGAGTCTTCCGGTCCCTGGTACCTTCGGCTGGTTTTTGGTGGTTCCTCTTTCTGCGTGGAGTCTGTCATGGACAGTTGTTGTACTGTTCCCAAGAGTGGCCTTTGTCCTCGGGTGCTCGGCCTCGATTCCGTCTCCTGCACACTGCTGCAAAGTGGTTGGGAATCCCCCAATTTGCGCAGGTTTTGCCTTGCACGGGGCAGTCCTTTGCCGCATGTGGTTCGTGCCCACAGTACCCACACTCAATCTTAGGCGTTTCGGGCCTTGTCTTCTTGGGTGTATCACTCCGTGTCCTTGCTTGGAGAGCGTCAGCACGCTCTGTTTTGATGATCTCTGGTGTTCCTTGTGTTTTCGTGAGGGCCTGGTCCATCTCATTTGCTCTTGCTGTGGAAGGATCGTGGGTCCTTGCTAATATAAGGATGTCCTCCAGGGCAATTTTTGGTTGGCGCAAGATAAGGCCTCTTAGCGTCTTGTCGCGGCACCCCTGGATAATCTGGGCCCTTATTTCCTTTGGCTGATCATCCTCCGTACACGTGCTGGCCAGTTCACGCAGACGAGCGTAGAACGCATCGATCGACTCCTCTTCCCGCTGGTGTGCTTGGCGCAGTTTGAATTGCTCGAAATCAGGATTAAGTTGGGGGTCGAAGTGTGCATCTAATGCCGCAACCGCAGCATCGTAGTCCGTGGCGATTCCTGTATTTGGTAAGTGTTTGAATAACTTGAATATTTCATCTCCGGCATAGTGGAGAAGTAGCGACCTTTTTACTGCCCCGTCGGTCTCCTGTGTGGCCACAAAGTAGTTATTTCACAAAAAAACACCAAGGCAGAAGCTGCCAGATATGACATGCACATCCACTTTCTCATATGTCTGAAAAATTGCTTTCCACGAACTCAATGTGTTTTAGGTGCTCTTCAGGCAAAACGTCCTCCTCTGCCCTTGGAAGACAAAACAACCACCACTGGAGACAAAATCCCCTCTGGAGTCCAATAATATATCCCACAATTGCCGAGGCACACTGAATTTTAGTCCAAGCCAGTGAAGCTAGCTTTTGTCATTGGTCACGATATAATTGAAGATCGCAGATCAATTCACGGTTTTCTTTGTTTTGTTCTTTATTAATCTTTTTAGAAAAATATATACAAGCAGCCGACACGTGTTTCGTCCAAAGGACTTTTTCAAGGCTGCAAACAACATATGGACATACAATTAAAATACCATTAAAACCACCATTAAAAGAATATTACAAATTTCATATTTCATATTCAAAGCAAGGAGCCCATTCATCCCGAGCAACTCTTTCCATTACAACTTATTATCGAAAGCTAGCATCAAACAAAATATATATCAATACACAAACTCAAGTATACACCATATATAATACACATTAGTTATACATTAAAAATGTTTCCTTATTCAAACATTTGATTTATTTGTAACACCACCATATTCTCATCCATGATGTGAATACAATCATTGAGAAGTGCCATCATTATCCAGAAAGAATCTAATACTTTTAATAATCATTTATACACAAACCACCACCGAACACCCAATATATAGTGCACTTTGTGTGAAGAGTCTACCACCAAAAAGATATCATGCATGTGTGAAATTCCTCCATCTCACCTAATATGTATAGATATCCCAAAAAATAACTCCGTGATCAATAATATGAGAACCTGATAGTACGTAGAGATTCCATGTCATATCTCTACTTATGAAACCTGCTGTGTGAATCCATCTTTAGCTCCAAATAATAATTTCGAAAGGTCATGATAAACCTACAAATACCAAAAATACCCATTACTCATGTGATCCAACTGGCAATGATCTTCATAACAATTTATGCAATATTCAATATAGCTGACAAAATGATAAATATATCCCAAAGCACTAAACGTGTTGTTTAATAATCGATACAAGATCTTATAATCATAAAATAATCCAACCCTTAGGGATATGAGCAATAGTCTGCGTCTTGTAGATGCTTCAAGAAAAACAGCTCTACATCAAAACACGGCTAGCAACTAAAAATGCAGGCTCCGCTAGGCGCAAAATGCGTGATAGCCAAAACGAAGGGAGTCTTGAATTGCAAACTACAAACAATGATGGTGACCCCAATTCTAATCCAAGATATTACTTTAGAGAGTATTATATCTCCCTCTTAGCTAACAATGCCCAAGTCCAAGAGGAACCAGCAAACAAAGAATTATGCATATACCATTATACGTTCTAAGAACTTCCGTAATGGCAATTCCATCTCAAAATAGCTATACGTCTGAATTACAGACTTAAATAATAGCAACAATAGCACACCAGGAGAAAATACTGCCACTGCGCTAATAGCCACATCACGTACCTTTCTCTTTATACTCCTTCTCGTGTATGGCGTGGATGCAGAAATGTTTTGCTGCGCCCGACTCATGTTTTAAAAAGTCGAGTGCATCATAGAAATAGAGAAGGGAATGGCATGTCAAGTGTGCCTCATACTGAGGCGCCATCTTGGAACGATAAAATAAAACTTTATGTACCTGCAGCGCACTTCATAGTGATACGAGTACAATAACAGCGTTTTAATAACTTTTATATCTAGCATGTTATCCACGCACCACCAGTCAATATTCCTTATGAATCAACTCACAGCCAACTATTGTGTCCTTTATGTGAACTCTAGACAACCACTCATTATTGAATTCACGCAATGAGGTAAAACTCAGCAGCAAGAGAGGCACCCATATATGGTGAATGTGAGAGTGTGTTTTTATTATTCTAAGTTCAGAATTTATAACACAAACAAACATTTTTGTTCCAAAACATGTATATAGTTCATTATAATCATTAAAATAGAAATAGAAAAGGAATGGCATATCAAGCGTATCTCATAGTAAACGCCATCTTGGAATGAAAATAAAACTTTATGTGACTGCAGCACGCTTAATAATAACCCGAAAACAACGACAGCGATTTAGTAACTGTCGTGTCTTACATATTTCACATGTGCCACCAATCTGTATTTCTTATGAAACAACTCACAAACAACTATTGTGTCCCTTATATGGAACATGGACCCCACTCATTTTAGATCCACGCTATGAGGTAAAGCTCGGCAACAGGAGAGGCATCCATGTATAGTAAACGGGGAAGTGTGTCTTTGTTATTCTAAATTCAATATTTGTAACACACACAAACATTTTTCTTCCAAAACATGTATAAAGTTCACAATTATATACATAACCCCATTAATGTTAACACAACTACACACCTTTGGGCCAATACTTATTGGAATTTTATTACCCCCAACAATTTATAAAAATTGTGGAGTTCCCTGTCTAAATTTAGGCCCATATCTACTGCCCTTAATTTAATAAGCCATTTACTTTCCAGCTGTCTGAGGTGTAAAGTTCTATCTCCACCTCTACCTGAATTTTTTAACATCTCAATTCCATGGAAGGTTATGCTTATTTTGCCCTCTGTCATATGTGTGTGTGTTATAATGTACCGCCAATGGATATTCCGAGTTTTTATTCCTTATCGCTCGAACATGTTCTTGAATACGTTCTTTTAAAGGACGTATAGTGCTGCCTATGTAGATCATACCACAGCAGCATTCGATACAATACACTACATACTTTGAGTTACACGTGATGAACTCATTAATTCTAAATGTTTTTAGTGTGTTATACCTGAACTCAGTTAATTTGTTTTTCGCTAAATGACAGATACTGCACTGCCCACATCTATGAAATCCAGATGGTGGTGTGGGCAACCAGGTATTTACATAATTAGGTCTCAAATAGCTGTGACACAAAGTCTGTTTTAGTGTTTTCCTCTACTATATACAATGTTTGGTTTGTCTGTGATTACTTTATTTAAAGTGGCATCCATTTTAAGAATATGCCAATGTTTGGTCATAATCTGAAAAGATCAGTGCTCACTGCACTGTATGGAACCACTAATGCTGGTTTATTTCTTCGATCTTTGTTGCTTGTTTTTGTAAATGTCGTGTATTTTGTAACAAATCTGACCGTTTAACCATACTTATTTTATCTTTGGCTGAGACCAAAGTCTGTGCAGGGTAGCCTCTATTTTTAAATCTCTTCTCTAGATTCCTCAATTCGAGTTCAAAATCACTGTCCATGCTACAATTACGTCTTACTCTGATCATCTCCCATAGGGGATTGATCTAATCTGCATCTGAGGATGGGCACTATTTGCATGCAATATTGAATTGCACGCGGTTTCTTTACGAAATACCTTAGATCTAATTTTATGGTCTGCCACATATAAAGTGGTGTCCAGATAATCAATGCTCTTATTACTTATCTGGTGTGTAAAGTATACATTGAATGTATTGGCATTCAAGAAATTGATGAAGCCTGTCAATTGTTTCTCTGTGCCTGACCAGAAAAGGAGAACATCATCAATATATCTGGTCCATAGAATGATGTATTCAGTAAAAATAGCTGGACAATGTGTCCAAACATGAATCTTTTCATAGAAACCCATGTATAGATTCGCAAACGATGGTGAAAATTTTGCACCCATTGCCACTCCCCTTGTTTGTTTGAACCATTTCCCTTCATGCAGAAAATAGTTGTTATCCAGAACTAAGGTTATAAGATCAATGAGCATGCTATTATGTTCATGTAGATTTACATTCCTCATATCTAAAAAATGTTGAACTGCTTCTAGGCCCCGTTCCCGCGGAATACAAGTGTACAAAGAACTCACGTCCAATGTTACTAAGAGGTGACCATCTGTCCATTCAAAGTCTTCCACTTTGCTGAGGTAGATCCTTCGTATCCTTGAGGTACGAAGGAAGATTTTGCAACCAAAGGTTGAAGAAACAGGTCGATGTATTCAGACAATTTTTCTGTAGAAGAACCAATCCCAGCAATGATGGGCCTACCTGGTGGAAAAGGGTTACGCTTGTGTACTTTAGGTAAAATATATATACAAGCTGCTGTGGGTGTGGGGTTAAAGAGATATCTACATTCTGCTTCAGTCACCAACCCCCGAGTATTCCAAAATTCCAACTTCTCTTCTATGAGATTGGTCACTCTGCTCATGGGATTCGAAACAACTGCCTCATATGCTGAACAGTCCCTCAGTTGCCGATCAATCTCTGAAACGTAGTCCTTCCGATTCATAATGACTACGTTCCCCCCCCTTGTCTTCCTCTTTTATCACCAGATCTTGATTCTTAGACATTTTATGTAGAGCCTCCTCTCCTCTTTACTGATGTTTTGTTTAACATACTTTTGTTTATTTTGATACCTATCTTCCAACTTGTATAGTTCTTGTGTCATTTTTTGCGAAAGATATCAATAACATTATCTGGGGCAAAATTTGGTGTGAAACGGGACCAAACTTTAAGTCCACTATTAATGTCAACCTTCATGTTAATATTTAAATCCTGTAATATCTGTGTAATGGTTGGATCCGGTGCACCACTTTCTTCTAAAGACAGGAGAAGTTGTATGTTTTTAGCATCATTGACCGTCATATCACATGTAGACAGCTCCCTAGATGTCGTGGGCTCATTCTCATTTCTGTTGGCAAAAACTTCTTCAATTTCAGATTTCTTATGAACTTAAAAAGGCCAATATGATAATCTGTGAAGTTTGGTAAAGAAGCAGGACAGAACCCCAAGCCCTTGCTCAAAATTTTTATTTCATTTGTATCCAACACATAATCAGAGAGATTTATAACGTTGACACTATCATCCATACAATCAGATAAATTGGATGCTTCCTTAGTATTTATTTCTGTACTGTTTTGGACACTGATCTTGTTGTCATTCTCTCTTTTCCTCTGTTTGCCCCTCTGTCCTCTTGTCTTACCTCTTCTTGTCTTTTTAGATTTACATCCTGAGGTTTCACCCTCTGTCTTGTGCCTTTTCTGAATCTTTCCATCTCTAATAAAAAAGAGTTGGATTGTCCTACATTGGCGCTATTGGATGGCCCTGCTGATATACTGGACTCTTCACTCGTAAAGCTAGCAATGCTTGATAGATCTGTCTCACTTAACGCAGCTACATCAACGGTGCCTCCCTTCGGTATGGTCCCTGTGTGCTGTTTATTGTTGGTATTCACATTATCAAATTTACTCGCATAAGTAAATACCCTTCCGTTTTTATAGTCAGTTTGTCATCGCGCTTTAATTTGCGCATTTTCTTGTCTTTTATATAGAGCTGATGATTCTGTAATACTCCCTTCAAAATTTTGTAATTCTTATCTGCTACTTCAGGCAGGTTCATCAGACTTATTTCTTCTTCTAAAGCCTTTATCTCTAACAGTAATTTTTCTCTTTTGGTGTTAGCATCTCTAATCAATATATCTATCATGCCACAGGACGAAGATGTGATCAGATGTTCCCATTCTTCTAGCAAATCAGCCCCTAAATCATCAAAGGATGGAAAGATCACCACCCTCAAACCCCTGGGAATTTGTTTGATATCCAAATACCTCTGTAAGATAGTTGCGTCCCACCAACGTGAGAGTTCCTGCTTTTTCAAACGTTCTAACCTTATGAACTTCATTTTGAGACCTTCATGTGCTAAACCAACATTTGATACATGCTTGACACTAGCTTTCATACTAAACAATTCTTCCAAAAGATTATCCCTATTGTCATCAAAATTAGACATTATCTCTTATTGAAAAATTCAAACTTGTAATTAATGCTAATCGATCACCATAAATAAAATTCTAATATTCACAAAATGCAGAAAATTCCTTATAAGGAGTAGAGTGCAACACTAGCAGACTTTTCATAGAATTATTTCACAAAAAAACACCAAGGCAGAAGCTGCCAGATATGACATGCACATCCACTTTCTCATATGTCTGAAAAATTGCTTTCCACGAACTCAATGTGTTTTAGGTGCTCTTCAGGCAAAACGTCCCTCCTCTGCCCTTGGAAGACAAAACAACCACCACTGGAGACAAAATCCCCTCTGGAGTCCAATAATTTATCCCACAATTGCCGAGGCACACTGAATTTTAGTCCAAGCCAGTGAAGCTAGCTTTGTCATTGGTCACGATATAATTGAAGATCGCAGATCAATTCACGTTTTTTGTTTTGTTCTTTATTAATCTTTTTAGAAAAATATATACAAGCAGCCGACACGTGTTTCGTCCAAAGGACTTTTTCAAGGCTGCAAACAACATATGGACATACAATTAAAATACCATTAAAACCACCATTAAAAAGAATATTACAAATTTCATATTTCATATTCAGCAAGCGAGCCCATTCATCCCGAGCAACTCTTTCCATTACAACTTATTATCGAAAGCTAGCATCAAACAAAATATATATCAATACACAAACTCGAGTATACACCATATATAATACACATTAGTTATACATTAAAAATGTTTCCTTATTCAAACATTTGATTTATTTGTAACACCACCATATTCTCATCCATGATGTGAATACAATCATTGAGAAGTGCCATCATTATCCAGAAAGAATCTAATACTTTTAATAATCATTTATACACAAACCACCATCGAACACCCAATATAGTGCACTTGTGTGAAGAGTCTAACACCAAAGATATCATGCATGTGTGAAATCTCCTCCATCTCACCTAATATGTAGTAGATATCCCAAAAATAACTCTCGTGATCAATAATATGAGAACCTGATAGTACGTGAGATTCCATGTCATGTCTCTACTTATGAAACCTGCTGTGTGAATCCATCTTTAGCTCCAAATAATAATTTCGAAAAGGTCATGATAAACCTACAAATACCAAAAATACCCATTACTCATGTGATCCAACTGGCAATGATCTTCATAACAATTTATGCAATATTCAATATAGCTGACAAAATGATAAGTATATCCCAAAGCACTAAACGTGTTGTTTAATAATCGATACAAGATCTTATAATCATAAAATAATCCAACCCTTAGGGATATGAGCAATAGTCTGCATCTTGTAGATGCTTCAAGAAAAACAGCTCTACATCAAAACACGGCTAGCAACTAGAAATGTAGGCTCCAGCTAGGCGCAAAATGCGTATAACCAAACGAAGGGAGTCTTGAATGCAAACTACAAACAATGATGGTGACCCCAATTCTAATCCAAGATATTACTTTAGAGAGTATTATATCTCCCTCTTAGCTAACAATGCCCAAGTCCAAGAGGAACCAGCAAACAAAGAATTATGCATATACCACTATACGTTCTAAGAACTTCCGTAATGGCAATTCCATCTCAAAATAGCTATACGTCCGAATTACAGACTTAAATAATAGCAACAATAGCACACCAGGAGAAAATACTGCCACTGCAGCTAATAGCCACATCACGTACCTTTCTCTTTATACTCCTTCTGTGTATGAGCGTGGATGCAGAAATGTTTTGCTGCGCCCGACTCATGTTTTAAAAAGTCGGCGTGCATCATAGAAATAGAGAAGGAATGGCATGTCAAGTGTGCCTCATACTGAGGCGCCATCTTGGAACGATAAAATAAAACTTTATGTACCTGCAGCGCACTTCATAGTGATACGAGTACAATAACAGCGTTTTAATAACTTTTATATCTAGCATGCTATCCACGCACCATCATCAATATTCCTTATGAATCAACTCACAGCCAACTATTGTGTCCTTTATGTGAACTCTAGACAACCACTCATTATTGAATTCACGCAATGAGGTAAAACTCAGCAGCAAGAGAGGCACCCATATAGCTGAATGTGAGAGTGTGTTTTTATTATTCTAAGTTCAGAATTTATAACACAAACAAACATTTTTGTTCCAAAACATGTATATAGTTCATTATAATCATTAAAATAGAAATAGAAAAAGGAATGGCATATCAAGCGTATCTCATAGTAAAACGCCCATCTTGGAATGAAAATAAAACTAAATCGCTGTCGTTGTTTTCGGGTTATTATTAAGCGTGCTGCAGTCACATAAAGTTTTATTTTCATTCCAAGATGAGCGCTTTACTATGAGATACGCTTGATATGCCATTCCTTCTATTTCTATTTTGATGATTATAATGAACTATATACATGTTTTGGAACAAAATGTTTGTTTGTGTTATAAATTCTGAACTTAGAATAATAAAAACACACTCTCACATTCACCATATATGGGTGCCTCTCTGCTGCTGAGTTTTACCTCATTTGCGTGAATTCAATAATGAGTGGTTGTCTAGAGTTCACATAAGGACACAATAGTTGGCTGTGAGTTGATTCATAAGGAATATTGACTGGTGGTGCGTGGATAACATGCTAGATATAAAAGTTATTAAAACACTGTTATTGTACTCGTATCACTATGAAGTGCGCTGCAGGTACATAAAGTTTTATTTTATCGTTCCAAGATGGTGCCTCAGTATGAGGCACACTTGCCATTCCTTCTCTATTTCTATGATGCACGCCGACTTTTTAAACATGAGTCGGGCGCAGCAAAACATTTCTGCATCCACGCCATACACGAAGGAGTATAAAGAGAAAGGTAAGTGATGGCTATAGCGCAGTGGCAGTATTTTCTCTGGTGTGCTATTGTTGCATTATTTAAGTCTGTAATTCGGACGTATAGCTATTTTGAGATGGAATTGCCATTACGGAAGTTCTTAGAACGTATAATGGTATATGCATAATTCTTTGTTTGCTGGTTCCTCTTGGACTTGGGCATTGTTAGCTAAGAGGAGATATAATACTCTCTAAAGTAATATCTTGGATTAGAATTGGGGTCACCATCATTGTTTGTAGTTTGCAATTCAAGACCCCTTCGTTTTGGCTATACGCATTTTGCGCCTAGCGGAGCCTGCATTTTTAGTTGCTAGCCGTGTTTTGATGTAGAGCTGTTTTTCTTGAAGCATCTACAAGACGCAGACTATTGCTCATATCCCTAAGGGTTGGATTATTTTATGATTATAATATCTTGTATCGATTATTAAACAACACGTTTAGTGCTTTGGGATATATTTATCATTTTGTCAGCTATATTGAATATTGCATAAATTGTTATGAAGATCATTGCCAGTTGATCACATGAGTAATGGGTATTTTGGTATTTGTAGGTTTATCATGACCTTTTCGAAATTATTATTTGGAGCTAAAGATGGATTCACACAGCAGGTTTCATAAGTAGAGATATGACATGGAATCTCTACGTACTATCAGGTTCTCATATTATTGATCACGGAGTTATTTTTTGGGATATCTATACATATTAGGTGAGATGGAGGAATTTCACACATGCATGATATCTTTTGGTGGTAGACTCTTCACACAAGTGCACTATATATTGGGTGTTCGGTGGTGGTTTGTGTATAAATGATTATTAAAAGTATTAGATTCTTTCTGGATAATGATGGCACTTCTCAATGATTGTATTCACATCATGGATGAGAATATGGTGGTGTTACAAATAAATCAAATGTTTGAATAAGGAAACATTTTTAATGCATAACTAATGTGTATTATATATGTGCATACTCGAGTTTGTGTATTGATATATATTTTGTTTGATGCTAGCTTTCGGTAATAAGTTGTAATGGAAAGAGTTGCTCGGGATGAATGGGCTCCTTGCTTTGATTATGAAATATGAAATTTGTAATATTCTTTTTAATGGTGGTTTTAATGGTATTTTAATTGTATGTCCATATGTTGTTTGCAGCCTTGAAAAAGTCCTTTGGACGAAACACGTGTCGTGCTTGTATATATTTTTCTAAAAAGATTAATAAAGAACAAAACAAAGAAAACCGTGAATTGATCTGCGATCTTCAATTATATCGTGACCAATGACAAAAGCTAGCTTCACTGGCTTGGACTAAAATTCTGTGTGCCTGGCCACAAAGTAGTTATTCACACGTTCGATCCAAATCTTCCACCTCGGTGAAGCTGTCGCCGGGTCTTCCAGTTCACTGAAGGGTGGCATCACCCCGGTAAGTGCGTGTTGTGTTGGGGCTCTTTGTTGGGCCTGTGCCAGGTTCTCGTCAGCCATGCTCCCTGTAGCTGGTGTTTATTATTATTATTTTTTTTTCTTGTCTTCCGTCTGTGCCTCTGTCTTTGTCTGTACAGATGTTCCTTTATCCTCCTTTACTGGTATGCTGTGTGTCCTCTTTCCTTATCCTTTGCGCCTCCCTCCTGTGCAGTCTATATATATATTTATTGTTCTTCTTTCCTCCTTCTGTATGTCTTACTTCACCCTTGTCTCTTGCCCACACTGCAGGCTGCTTGCTGCTGGTCTTGTGCAGACCTTGTCCTTTCTCTCCTGTGCAGTATATGGTTACGGGTTTGTTTGTTTCTTTTTTTTTCTGTTTATGTGTCAGTCCTCCGCATGTGCCTGTGTCTTGTGCCTTTCGCCCACCTTGCAGGCTACTCGCTGCTGGGCTGACTCCTCCCCGCTGGGGCTCACGCGCCCTGTACGTGCTCTGCTGCATGTGTGCTCACGCTGGGCTGTGGCACATGGATTCACTGTATTACGCGGGGCCTGCAACTGGGTTGATCTTCACTACCCCCGCGGTGTCAGGAACGGCCGGCAGGGGGCGCGGCAGTCTGCGCATGCTGGGCTCACCTCCCGGCAGCAGTGAGGGCCGCAGGGCTGCACCGGGCATCGTCGCAGGGAAGCAGGATGTCTGGGGCACGTTTGCGGGCTAGCACTCACCCACGAGGGCTGTCACTGGAACTGCTGGTGTCACAGCGGGCCTCCACTCGACCTACACAGCGGCGGTCGCGCACCCTGGCCAGGGAGTCGCGGCAGGTCAGCAAACAAAAGCGAGGGTCACGGCCCTCCTCGTCGCCAGTGTGGCGTTCTGGATCCCTCTTGATCAGGTGAGGCCTAGTCGGGGATGACGGGGTTTATAATGGGCATAAATGACTACACTCTTACACTGGGTAACTGTATCGGGAGTATGACCCACGTGCAGGTCCTCCCCTTTTATTGATCCCTGCGGATGTGGTGTACAACAGCATCCAGCTGACGGGTCCAAACACAGGACCGCTAACCACTACACATGGGTCGTAGGAACAAAAGGAAAACCCGTCTGTATTGCACAGTTCAATTCCATCATTGAATCATTTGTGAGCAACAAAGTGAAATAACCTGCAAAAAGAAGAACAAAAGGTCAATCTCTGTATGTAGGCACAGGCCAAAGTGTACATGTCGGTGGAGCATTGCAGTGGGCATCACATATGTAGCTATATGGGTGTGATGGTCCGTCTGGTGGGGAATGAGTCGGGGGGAGGACGGGGGGATGCCAGAGGAGGAGGGGAGAAGAGAGGGGGGAGGCGGAGGCCCAGGGCATCCTGCAGGCAGAAATGTATATGTATGTGAGTGCGGTTCCCTTATAGCTGAGAGAGCTAAAGGCCCAGTGCTAGTGTCTGGGGTTAGGAGAGGGGGCGCACCGCGGCCAGCTTGGCCTCGACTAGTGTCAGGTAGTCTTGCCATTGAATGGGATTCGGTCGCGGGGCGCTGTCGCACGTACTGCATTTGCTAGCTGGTTCGTGTGTTCCGACACCAGTGCCCTACGAAGGTCAAGCAGCCACAAGTGTATGTTGGGGCCCATTTGCGCCTTCCATGTCATGGCTATTTTACGTTTGGCGAGGCCCAGGGCTAGATCCAGAAACTTATTCAGGCCCTGTTAGAAATGGAATTTCTGGTTGGCTAGGGCAAGCGCCTAAGCCAGGCAGAAACCACCACTCTAGTCAGGGCAAGGGAGTTACACACCAAAAATAACCCCTGCTCACCCCCTTTGGTAGCTTGGCAGAGCAGTCAGGCTTATCCCAGAGGCAATGTGTAAAGCATTTGCACAACACACACACACATCAGCGACACACGCGGCACACCACAAAAGAAACTCTACACAAGGTTCGATCAAAAATAGCCTTTGTATTATTCATAAAACACATTAGAACGCAATCACCTATATACACTGTGCCACCTGGCACTAGGTATGACTTTACAGGGGATTATATACATTACAGGGCCAATCGGGCCACTGTCATCACCATTAGAACACACATCACCTTTAGTGAAAATCACAACCAGTAACTTCTGGTAACCTCACAGGTAGCATAAACACATTATGCCTAAATCATGAGCGTGAACATCATAATTACCAGTGTAACCTGGTAAGGAGCATTATGCATACATCATCAGTGGCGGCGCACATATCGTAGTCACCCTCATCACAGGATTGCCTAGCATAGCATATTAGGCACACATCACCACAATAGCATAAAACATCATGCCTACATATAATCAGTAGTGCTCCCTGGTACTCTTAGTACGGTGCACACATTATAGTCAAGCCTTGGCATGCACATTCCCCATCGTGTAGCCTAATCACCCCAGGCCATGTCCAGTAGCCCTGGCTCACCAGGCACCTCCCTGGCTGTGCAGTATTCTACTGGGGCGAGGGTGCAACTCACCCTGGTCCCTCGGAGGTCAACAGAAATGCCCCCTTCGTTGCAGCTGCCGCGATCTGGTGGTGCAGCTGTAGAAATGGTCACCGGCACCAACAGTGCCTTAGGAGCCCCTTCACCGGGCTCCTCCTGGTGCAACCAACACCCCAAACAGGTATAAATTCCCTCCTTGGTGCACTGTAATCCCAAGCAAGGTGCCCACAGCACCACATGGCCTTATGCCCCAAAGTGAGGGCTTTCCCCACTGCGTGTCCCCTCACAGGGCACACACCTGGCAACTGCCGTATCTCCCAGCGGTGCAGGCTGCTTGACACCAAATACGTTGGAGACCTCTCCGGTCTGGTGCTTCCCAGATCGGGGCGCTCCCCGCAATGTTACCCAAAAAGGAGCAGCGCAACCCATAGGTCTCTCTACCACGCCAGGCCCCAAGGAAGTCAGCAGTGGCCCGCGTTCGGGCTGCTTCATGGTACGCACCTTCCCACCGGTGCGGGGGGGATGACACTCACTTGCCTGGCCCGTAGCCTTGTGGTGCAGCTGCTCCGCCGGTGAGTCCAAGGAAGGCAGGACACGGAGCGAAGTTTCCGCTCTTTTAGGCAGACCTCCTTCTGGCCTCAGGTGAGCCTGTGAGGCTCCGTCTCTTCCTCCGGCAATACGCAGGGCTCGTCCTGGGCACTGGAGCCCCACCCACCTCCAAGCAGAAGGCTTGCCTGACTTCTTCCTTTGGCGCTGCTCTTCACGCTCGGCCACGCCCCAGGTCAGGCGCTCCTCGCCTGGCTTCCGAGTTTCACGGTGCAAAGTCTTCGCAACGTTTTGGCTCCGGCAGGGCAGTTCCTCACCCGCTGCCCTGCCAGGCACAGGGTTCCTTTTTCACGGTGCGGCGGCGCCCGTCAGTGGCAAAGAGGGAGCCCACTCCTCAGACTCCGGTTAAGGAAATGAAGGGTGCCCACACATTCTCTTGGTGGGTAAACACAACACGGAAGGCGCTGTGCAGCAGAAGCCCTCCACACGCTTCACTGCAGCATGAGCTTGCCCCGGGGGCCCAAACACACAGGGCACAAGAATCCTGCAGTGCCGCCAGCCCAGGGCTGCAGGACAAAAAAAAAGAAAATGCAGCGTTCAGCCGGCCTCCCCCTTCAAAAGCACAACTGGGGAGCAGGCAGCGCTCTTCCCCAGGAATCCACCAGGCAAGAGCTGGGCACAGGCAGGTCAGCATGTAGGGACCCCCCAGGAGTCAGCAGCTGGGTCCCACGGCGGTTCCTCCTGGCAGTTTGGCAGCCTGCTGGCCTCAAGTAAGCACCAAGCAGTACACCTTCATGGGGTCACAGCCCAAATACTTATACCCCAAATGTCTTTGTTCTCCCCTGGCCCAGGTCTCTGCGCCCGGTCCAAACCAGTTCTGGGGGCACTCACACCTTTCTCTAAAGGTGCACCACCACCTCCTTTGTCAGCGTAGGCTCTGGCCCCAGACACACCACAGGGGGGTGGAGCCAGCATTGTGGAAGGCAGGCACAGTCCCATTCAGTCCCAGGTGCTACTCCTCCCACCACTCCAAATGCAAATCAGGCCTATTCAGCCTAGCACTGACTCACCCAGCCCCTCTGAAGCCACTGCACCTCACCAGCCCCTGTCACTCCAGGGCCAGACATGCAATACACATCAGGCAGGCACAAAGACACATAGCACACAGAAATGCCAACTTCTAAAAGTGGCATTTCTAAAATAGTGATAATAAATCTGCGAACACCATTACGCAGCATTTATTATTACTATTCCAAACAGACCAAACATGACCACGCTGCTTCTCTCATATCAGGAATTACCACTGAAACACTTATTAGGGAATCCCCAATGCATTCCTATGAGAGGGCAGCCTCACAGTAGTGAGAAACCAAAATGGCTGTTTGTCACTACCAGGACATACCACACAGTTAAGGCACATGTCCTGCCTTTTACCTACACCGCACCCTGCCCATAGGGCTTGCTAGGGCCTACCTTAGGGGTGACTGATATGTAGTAAAAGGGGAGTCACAGACGTGGCAACCACTTTATGTGCCACGTCACAGCGGCAGTAAACTGCGTGCGCAGGCCCTGCAATGGCAGAGGCCTGTGACAGGTTTGAAAGGCTACTTTGGTGGGTGGCGCAAGCAGCGCTGCAAGCCCACCAGTAGCATTTAAAGTACTGGCCCTGGGTATCTGAGATTCCACTTTACAAGGGACTGATAGGTAAATTAAATACGCCAAATAGGTGTAGACCAATCTTACCAGGTTTTACCATAGAGAGCACATGCACTTTACACTAGACAGCAGTGATAAAGTGCCAGGAGTCCTAAAACCACCAACACCAGGTCAGAAAAAATACTAGGAGGAAGGCAAAAAGTTCAGGGATGACCCTGCAAAAAGGGCCAAGTCCAACAGGCCCTTACAAGAAGCTCTGCGTTTCGTGACACCCAATAAGAAATGGGTAGGCTGCGCCTCCACTTGATTGTCAGCTGCCTCTGTGAGTATAGTGGCTACGTCAGTACTGTACGTTTGAATACTTGTGCAGGTCCACACCATATGTGTGAATGTGGCCCCCTGGTCTCGACACCTGGGGCATACATCAACAGCTGTTGGCTACAAGCGTGCCAGCCTATGAGGTGTGAGGTACGTATGATGCAAGTAATTGAATTGGGTGTACTTCAACCTGGCATTGGTCGAAATAGTTTTTGGGTGGCTGATGCATTGTGCCCATTGTTTATCAGAGATGGTGGTGGCCAGCTCGGTATCCCAGTACGCGCATAATGTTGTCAGTGCGGGTGTATCGTCCAGTCTAAGAGAGGTGTAAATGGCTGTTACGGCGTGCCTACCCCGTCCATGCATCAGCAGCATTTGCAAAAGGTGCGATGTGGGGGGTTCGGTGCAATCATTATCCCATGTTTGCAGGAAGTGGCGTGTAAGCAGTGCATGCAACAGGAATGAGCCCTGCGGTACCCCATAGGTGTCCACTAACTCCTCAAATGTGTGTAGCTGCGAGTCTACATACATGTCCCCCCATGTGTCCAATCCCCTTTCCTTCCAGGGCCCAAGTTCCATGCGTCCGTGAGAAGCGAACGTTCCTGGCAGTACATCTAGTGGCAGGCCACGGGCATATGGAGTGGCCCGACCCTTTGGCAGCATGTATCTGGACCAGCTACGTCTGGCCATCGCCATTAGGATGTTGCCTCGATGCTTCTGGGTCAGGGTGGTAGTGCCCAACAACCACTCCAGTAGTACCGGGTGGTCCCAAGATATGGCCGCCATGACCAATTCGGTGAGGTTACTCTTAGCCAGCCATCTCATTGGCCATAGCAGTTGTGCTGCGGCATAGTAGCGCTCATAATTCAGGGCACCTAGGCCGCCATCCCACAGTGGCAGATATAATTTATGGAGGGCCACCCTGGCCCTAGAATTCCCCCATATTAGGGAGACTAAAAAGGATTCCAGATCCCTAAAGAGTTTCCGTGGCAGGCGGTAGGGGAGTGTATAGAAGAAGTACAGTAGACGCAGGAGGACCAGCATCTTGGAGATGGCCACCTGCCCCATGGGAGACAAAGGGAGGCCCAGCCAGAACGGAAGAGTCGATTGGGCTCTGGTAATGGCATGCCCCTGGTTGCCGTCTATAGTGTCTGTCCCTGAATGGTAGACCTGGACCCCCAAGTATTTGAAAGTGTCAAACGCCCATTCCAGCGGCGTGTTCGGTGCAGCCTGCCTCTGGGCTGGTGACATAGGTGTCATCGGGAACACCACCGATTTAGACCAATTGACTCGTAGTCCGGAGACCTGTGCATGCTCGTTTAAGAGGTCCATTATCTGCTGCAGTACCTCAGTTCGGCTGCACAGGTAGATTAATGGTCGTCCGCATACAGCGACACTATGTGCCACCGACGATCTACATGTAGGCCCCACTCCGTAACCCGTTGTCGTAGCCTACATGCCAGTGGCTCCATGGCCAAGGCAAAAAGTATTGGTGACAGGGGGCAACCCTGGCGTGTGCCCCGCGCTATTATGAAAAGTGAGGAAAAAGTGCGACCCGTCTTCACCCTGGCCTGTGGTTTGTGATCTAGCAGCCGTATCCACCGTAGGAAGTTGGGGCCGCTGCCAAACCCGGATAACACCGCCAACAGATAACTCCAGCTCAGTGTATCGAACGCCTTTTCGATGTCCAAGGATGCTATCCAGGACATCCCCGCCTCCCTTTCGCCCATTCCATCAATGCAAATAGTCGACGCAAATTCAGGCCAGTATTTCTCCCTGGTATAAAACCATTCTGGTCCTCATGGACCAGCAGAGGGACAGCCGCGACCAACCTATTCGCCAGTAGTTTCCAGAGAATCTTGTAGTCGACGTTCAACATCGACAAATGGTGATACAAGGCCATTTGAAGAGGGTCTCGGCCCGGTTTTGGTAGGATCACTAGTCTCGCCTCTCTCAGAGTTCACCCTTCTCAAAGGCTTTGGTGTACATACTGGACAACTGAGGTGTTAGCTGTTCGGAGTAGGTGGAGTAAAACTCCGACAGCCAGCCGTCTGTTCCCGGTGTCTTACCAGTTGCCAGCTGCCCAATTGCCTCTGCATTCTCATCCACCGTGATGGGGTCTTCCAGGGATTCGTAGTGTGCTGGCGTGATTTGTGGGAGTTGAATCCCCGCAAGGAAGCACTGTATGGAGGCAGGGTCATGGACGACGGGGGCCGCATATAGCGCTGTGTAGTATTCATAGAAGGGCTGATTAATGGCTTCTTGTATGTTCACAAGAGTCCCGGCGGAGGTGTGTATGGCAGTAACGGGGGGTTGGGATGTGTCAGACTTCAGTAGCCACACAAGCAGCTTGCCTGCTTTATCTCCCTCCTTATGTCTGCGTGCTAAGTATGTCTTATAGTCCAAGGCGCAGAGGTCGTCAATTGCGCCCTTGTACTCTAGGTGAGCCTGGGCCAGAGAGGGACCAACCCGAGGGTCAGTAGGAATGAGCTATTCGTATCTCCGTATCTCCAGTTCATGAGTCTGAGGCGCAGCCGTCAGCGAATTTCGAGCGCCATACGGGGTTTTGATAGCATTCCCCGAAGGACAGCTTTAAAGGCGTCCCATTCCATCCCGACAGACAAAGCAGTACCAGCATTCGCCGAGAAGTACGAGTCGATGGAACGCGAAAGGGTGGCGCGATATGATTAGTCAGCGAGTGCGGCGCATGGCAATCGCCAGGTTAAGATCCCAGGTCGTCTCGCACCCCAGGATAGACTTAATTGGAGCGGGCTATGATCTGAGAGCGCACGCAACAAATAGTCTGCCTGTAGTACGCTGTGCAGGGCATTATCCGAGCAGTATATATTGTCTATCCGAGTGTATAGGTCGTGCAGTGCCGAGTAGTGCGAATAGGGCGTGCAAGAGGATGCTTGCTACGCCATCATGTATCTGCATGTTAGATACCCACTCTTTCATGTGTTGTGCCAGTTTGATGGACTGTGCCCCTGGAAGGGGGGGGCGGGAGCGGTCCAAACTAAGGTCTTGCACCCCGTTAAAGTCTCCGCCCCAGTACATGGGGACCGTGGGGTCTGTGAGCAAGGACAGCGTGAGAGACTGCAGGAATGAGGACTGGCCTGATTTCGGGGCATATAGGGACACCAATGCCAGCGGGGATCCATTCAGTAGGCCCTCCATAGTGACAAAACGGCCTTGTGCATCTACACTAGAGTGTGTGACCTGTAGCGGGGTCCCTGGTGCCACCCAAATGAGCGCACCCCTGGTGTATCCTGAATATGTGGTGCCCAGGATCGTACCCCTCCAGCGCTTGAAGTGATGCAAGTGTTTGCGCGGTGATGTGTGTTTCCTGCAATAATGCAAATGTGATCCCGTGGCTGCGTAAATATTGATACACTTCCTGTCGCATAGCACAACCCGCCAGACCCCTCATGTTCCAGGTCAACAAGACATATTCTCCAGCCACCATTTATCCAGTTGGGAGGAGGATGTCCGAATCAGGACAGGCCTCATGTATACAGTTCCTCTCCCGTCCCACCCTGCCGCTCCCCACACCCCACCCCCGTGCATAGTGCTAAAAGTATACAAACAGCCCACACTCCCCGCATTATGCGGACAAATAGAGAGATCGACACAATAAAAAGATTCCCCAATCTCCCACCCCAGGCCGGTTTGCCAACGGGCAGTTGGCCATTCGCACTGAAATGCAATTCAAATAGGCAGAAGATAACAGAAAACAAATATAAACAATATTGGTGCTATATCAGCTACTTATCACTCGCTGGAGGGGGCGCAGCAGGGCTAGATGTCATTGCCGGTGTGCCGCCTCTCGTGACTCGGCCTGGTGTCATGCTTGTTTGCTCGTAACGTACAGTCCTTGCAGTGGGAACCCTGGTGGATTTCCAGAATGTAATTCAACAAAGGGATTCTACCATTATCTACATAAAGATATATATGTGTATAAGTGTATACTCAGTTTTACTGCAGGTGTTTTTAATGTGTTCTAATGATGATGTCTGGAAAAAATCCTTCTCTAGTTTATAGGAAGGACAGTGTTCAAAAATTGTAAAATACCCCACACACTGAAACCTGATTCAGTGTCATGCTTCATCATTGGGGTCTTCCCGCCCCTCTACGGGATGGGGCGTGCTACTACCTACGTAGATGCAGGAGCACTTAATTTAGTGATTAGTGTGTATGTGTAGTGCGTGGGATCGTGAAAAAATATACAGGGTCGACATGTTTCAGAAGCCATCCCCTTGGCTTACTTCCTCAGGACCAGAACGATCCCTATTGCACCTCACTGGGTGATATTATAAATGTACATATGCCTGCTGGTCACACATACTCTTCCATGTACCCTGTTAGGGCAGTAGACACAATATACCAATTGTATATCCTGTAAAGAAACATTCGTATATTAACGTATCCGCTCCATGAGATGCCACGAGGGGTGTAAAGGCGCCTTCACATTGATAATGCTGGGTGCTGCTCAATCACCAAGGATTACCTTCTCGTGGCTCTCCGGGAACCTGTAGAAAGTGACCTATCAAAGTACACTATCTACACCTCCCCACTTTTACTATTCTCAGCTAGGGAAGCCAATAAAGTGTATTTTTTTCCACTAGCCAGGGAATTTTTAAATCATCACTTATATATATTTTTTCACGATCCCACGCACTACACATACACACTAATCACTAAATTAAGTGCTCCCGCGTCTACGAAGGTAGTAGCACGCCCCGTCCCGTAGAGGGGCGGGAAGACCCCAATGATGAAGCATGACACTGAATCAGGTTTCAGTGTGTGAGGGGTATTTTACAATTTTTTGAACACTGCCCTTCCTATAAACTAGAGAAGGATTTTTTCCAGACATCATCATTAGAACACATTAAAAACACCTGCAGTAAAACTGAGTATACACTTTTACACATATATATCTTTATGTAGATAATGGTAGAATCCCTTTGTTGAATTACGATATCATGAGGAGGACGATTCTACTTTTTTTCCTCTTCACTCCCCCCCTTTGATTTTTTGGATTTCCAGAATGTTCAACCCAGTGCCTTCTGCGGTCTGCGGGGTGAGGGCCAGTCCGCCCCCCAACAGTGCCTCAAGCTGTGAGGCCGTGAGGATCAGTGATTGATCCATTGCTGTGTCCTAGTCTGAGTCCAGCCTTTGGGAGGATGTGGGGCTACCTATGTGTTCCGCTGCTTTGATGGCCTGTGCACATTCCTGGGCCAGTTGGGCTTTCGTTGGTCGGCGTATTCTTCCTCTGCCGCGGCCCCTGCAGGGTTCCACCAATTTCGAGGCCTGGTAAGAGTCCGTCGGTATTGTGGGTGGCACGTGCGCTAGGCCTAGCTGATCGATCCAGGTCCACACCTCCTCAGGTGTGTTGCAGAATACTGTGCCATCTTTATGGCGAATGCGGAGGCGCGCCGGATATTGCAGTGAGTAGTGGATGTCATGCTCTCTCAGGCATTTTTTAACCTCCAGATAGGAGGAGCGATGGCGTTGTACTGATAAATTATAGTCCGGATATATATGGAGCATGGAGTTGTCAACTTGCCAGGGGCCCTGGACCCGAGTGGCTTGCAATATGTGGTCCCTGTTGCGATAGTTAATCAGTCTCGCCACCACCGGTCTGGGGAAAGCTCCTGGACGTGGGTGACCCCCGGCACCCTGTGTGCTCGTTCTAGCGAGAAGAACTTCGAGATCTTGCCTTGCAGGATGTCTTGAGAAAACCATTCCTCCAGATAGAGTTCCATGTTGTGGCCCTCCGCTCGTTCGGGGAGACCCACGATGCGCACATTGTTCCGGCATGAGCGCCCTTCTTGGTCCTCCACGCGTGCTCTCAGATAGTCTACCTCTTGCAGGAGGGACTGCAGCTGGGTGGCCGTTGCGGTCACCGTGGGACACAGCGACGCAAATGTAGATTCGTACTCCTCCACTCTGCCCTTCAGTTTCTTATGGTCCTCCCTGAGGTACCCCATGTCTATACTCAGTGGGTCGATCTTCGGGCCTAGGGTGGTTTTGATGTTGAGTATCGCCACCATCAATTCATCGAATCTGTGTGAGTGGTCATTGCGATCCCCTTGGGTGGAGGGCCTCGGGTGCTCTGCACTCTTTGCGCTCAGAGGTAACGGTTCCACCTCCGGGGGTTGTGCCTGGGGCTTCTCCGCCCTGGGCTTACCCATCGTGGTGTTGTCAGGAGGCAGGGGTCCAGGTGCAGAATGCCAACAGTGGTGGAAGGTTTCGGGGCGAGAGTCTATGTGGCAAGTTCATGGACCCCTAACGTTGTGCCTGGAGTCGGCAGGCCTTAATGCAAGCCCACGTGGGAACAGCGTGCCACAGTCGGTTCACGAGAAGGAGTGAAGGTGTGTAAGCAAAGTGCCGCTATGAGCAAGGTTGTGGGTGGGTGCTAGGTCTGTCCAGCAGGTTTTGCAGGATGTGTCCCCGTGTCACGGGTCACCCCGGTGTCCGTGGGACCGGAGGGTCATCAGGGGGCCCCTCCCCAAGTTGGCACCGGCAGCAGGCCTAGAGCCACAAGGCCCTATGTGTTGGCAGGAGAACGGATCCGGATCTCTGCCGGTTCTCCACCCCCACCAAGGGGGGGTCCGAACGTGCGCTTGATTTGTGCCGCACCGGCACCTTTGCGGCTCCCAAAGAGGTCTGGGCGAGTGGTCCGTTACTGTTGAGGGCGAGGACCAGGCCGAGCGCTCGTGCGCAGTGGCTGGTTGCTGAAGGCCGAGGCCCAGGCTGCAACGCGCAGCGCAAGGGGAGGAAGGGCCGAGGGAACTGAGTTGAGGCATTTGTGCTGCCCCCACTTCCACTGTGGGGGGTCCCGATGCCCCTTCAATTATGCGCCGTGCTGGAGGCTCACCCGCAGCAAGGTACACTGCCGTGGCCACAGGCCCCGCTGCCCCGTGTACCTATGAGGTTGCAGTGCTCTGGAACAGTTTTTTCCCCAGGGAACCACCAAAGCAGGATCGTAGGCGGCGCAGCCCGGGTCCTCGGTGGATCAGGATCAGGGTCGGGAGCTGTCGTAGCCCCCGGTCGCCGTCAATGACTGCGATGCGTGGGTGGGCCGAGTAGATGTCGGCCTGCGCCGAGTCGCTGTGTCTCTGGCCGGGGCCTCGAGCCTCGAGTGCACAGCACCGGATCACTCGGGAGTAGGGCTCACAGCTGCCCCACAGGTCGCTAGTCAGCACCGGCGAGCTCGAAAAAAGGTGCGGGGAGACTTCCGCCACCGGGATCACAGGGCATATAGACCAGTGCAAGGTTAGGGAAGGATTTTTCGGTGGGCTCGGAGCGGAGCTCAATGCAGCGCGACCACTCTCGCTGCCATCTTGGCCACGTCCCACCATTTACCCACTAGGTTATAAAGCCATACACCAACACAGAACTAATAAAAGAGATGGTGGCATAGTGATCATTTTTAAGGAAAGTGGGGATTGGAGATACTTCAAGTGGAGGAACTCCAGGGAGCAGAACTGTTAGGTTTCTCCCTAAAAGAAAGAGGAGGGACTGCCTCATCAGGGACTCTTTGCTACAGGCCCCCAGGAACCCCTCAAAATGTTTCACAACCATTCCTGAAATTGGCCTCAAACTTGGCCTTGACTCATTATAATTTTCTGATACTGGGTGATTTTAACTTCTGGGTGAAGGATAGCTCGCAGAATCAAAGTAATGGTTTTTTAAGGTCTAGTGGAACTATGGGTCTGCAACAACAGGTTAAGGGTCCCACACATCGAGCATGGCACATGCTTGATCTGATACTAGCACCTCCAGGTAATGTGGTAGTTGGAATTCTGATCCCATTAAGTTGGTTGGATCACCTTTTAGTGACTTTCTAACTAATTAGGCCCAATCTGACAACAAAGATAAATACTGCAAGGACTAAAGTACAGGGAAGAGCCTGGGCTACATTAAAACAATTGGATGGAAAAAACATATTTAACATTGCACACTGTTTTCATGAAGCTGCGACAGTAGATGTAAACTATACACACTTACAGAGATCAATTACTTGTACTCTTAACAAACTAATTCCCTTGAAATCAATGCTACCAAAATCTAAACCTTCAGCGCCATGGTTTACAGAAATCGCGATGGAGAAGAAACTGAAATGTAGGATGCTGGAAACTTAGTGGCACAGACTCAATTCAGCTAAAGATAAGCTACAACTGAAGATGGCATGAAGTGACTATTAAAAGGAAATTAGGAGAGCTAAAGAGAGTCATTATATGAGAACCATCACAGAAGTAGTCAACAGATCCAAGAAGGTATTTGACATAATAAAAAAGTTAGCACTCCCAGATTGTCTAAAACCATTAGATGAACCATCCCAAGAACTATTTCATAATCTATACCACTTTTTTCTTAATAAATTAGATCTGATTATAAATGAGATAAAGAAGGATGTTTATCCTCAGCAGAAGAAGGACCCTCTGAACAAAGACATACCAACAAATTGTACCCTAATATCTAATGATAACCTGCATCGTGAGGGACACCTGGTGTTCTGGATAGTGTGGAACTGTTAAAAGATGAAGAGTTCAGAACTCTAGCCTTATCAATCTCCTCCGGCTTCTTGCTGGATCCAATGCCCACTAGAATCTTGAAATATAGGGCAGCTGAACTCTATTTACCAAGAATTTGTAACCAATCCCTAGCTACAGAAACTGTACCGTCTGCCTGAAAGAAAGCGCTTGTTACATCTCTATTGAAAAAACATATGGCCGATGTCAAAGACCCCAGTAACTACCACCCAATCTCTCTGCTTACGGACCTGGTCAAGATTCTAGAAAAGTATGTCAGTAAAATACTGGTGGGCTTTTTGGTACAAAATGATTTGCTAGAACCAGAGCAAATGGGCTTTAGACCAGCCCATGGTACAGAGGCGGCATTAGTTATGGCAATGGACAAACTAAGGATGAGGGTTGACTGTGGTCACGTAGCAGTCTTGATCTTTTTGGATCTATCGACTGCTTTTGACACTGTCAACCATTAAGTCTTACTCACAGATTAAAGGAGCTAGGGTTAGGAGGTGTCCCCCTGAATTGGATTTATTCCTACTTTTCTGGGAGATGGCAAGCTTTATCTCTCCCCACACTTAAGTCAGAGTTCCATGAAATGTTACATGGGGTACCACATGGATCAACTTTAAGTTCCATTCTGTTTAATGTTTATCTTTGTCCACTCCTGACCTTGATTAAATCTTTTGGAATGTAATTTATAAACTACGCAGATGACACCCAACTAATACTGTCCCTAGACAAAAATGATACCACACAGCTAGAAAAATGTCACACCTGCCTAACCGAGATGGCTAACTGGCTCAGCAGGAATACACTTCAAATTAATGGAAGGAACACCGAATTTATGTGCTGCTCCGCCGGCAAAGTATCTATCAACTTCCGAGCAACTTTTGGCCTTGTACAAATGACACAGACCTAAAAACAGCTCAGTAAGTCCAAAACCTAGGAGTCCATATTGACAAGAAGCTTTCTATAGATGCTTATGTCAATAAAACTGGAGCTACCTGCAATGGCCATATGAGAAATCTGTGAAAAATTGTCCCCCTGCTTCCACAGCCGGCCAGAAAACTGGTAGTGCAGTGTACAGTATTAAGAAGAATAGATTATTGCAACTCTCTTCTGCTAGGAGCTCCAGAATACCTGTTGAAAACACTCAACAGGATACAAGTGATGGCTGCTAAATTAGCGTTGAATAAAACAAGATTTGATTGTGCACCAGGCACCTTAAAAGAACTCCCCTGGCTGCCTGTTAAGGAAAGATGTATTTTTATGAAAGAAATTGGGCCACTATAGACCTTCAAGGTCCTTAAGATCTTCATCAGCAAATCTGGTATGTGTGCCTAGGTGTAAAAA
The DNA here is from genome assembly GCA_963921515.1 of Calotriton arnoldi. Lineage (NCBI taxonomy): Eukaryota > Metazoa > Chordata > Amphibia > Caudata > Salamandridae > Calotriton > Calotriton arnoldi. Next base: position 1,199,064 of record CAWUFW010004701.1, read on the forward strand.
GACAAGACTTGGTGGGAGATACTTTCAAGTCAAGACAGCACAATTTTGGAACAAGATGCCAATTTCCCTGAGGGCAACTGGAAACTTGCTGAGCTTTTGGAAGATCCTGAAGACGTGGCTTTTTCCTAAATAGATGAGGTAGAATACAACTCTCCTGTCCGCAATATTAAGAGGAGGTGCAGAATGAGCACGTAGTGCAATATTTACCCAATAGCTTGTGTAAATATGGAAATTAGGGAGGCCTTCAAATTGGATCGGACATTGAGGAGTCCAATAAGAAAGCTGTACAGGAAATGGTTAAGGAAGAAAGTCAGAAGATTAACATGGTAAAAAGATCGAGACATAGCACTATGTGAAAAATGGCCTAATGTGTTTTGGGAACTAATAGGTAAAGCACTTAGAACAAATAAAAACGTGCTGGCTAGAGCAGTGGAAGAAGAGAAATGGGTTCCTTATAGAAAAGCGCTGCATAAAGGGATCCCAATATTGTTGGCAATCGGAGATGAAGCTAAAATAAACCTCACACAAGACGGCCTAATGCCTACTGTAAAAGATGCAGAAAATTTGATAAAGGGGCTCAAAGGGTCATGAGCACAAGGATCAGATGGTATACCTTCTACGATACTAAAGTTGACTCCAAACAAATGGGCACAAGTATTTATGCATTTTTTTTAAGGCAGTCATTCTGGAGAACAGATTCCCTGGTTCATGGAAAGGCAGTATACGGGTTTCAATTCATAAAAAGTGTGCCAGGCAGGGACCACATAATTATCAATTGATAATCTTGTTAGATATTACTAGTAAGATGTTTGCCAAGCACTTGTCAAAATTCATTGAAGAATGGGTAGGAGAGGCAAAGATACTACCGAAATTTCAGAGAGGGTTTAGAAAAGGATGCTCTACTGTTGATGGTTGCCTTTTATTAAGACTCCTTGCTGTGATGTATGCCCTAGTGAAGAGCCAATCACTGTATTCGACATATATTGATCTTTCAACAGCATTTGATACCATTATTCGGTTGTGACTCTGGAAGAAATTGGATAGTTGAGGGATGCCAAAAGAACTGTTAAAACTGATAATTAATCTGCATGAGAACTCCTGGAAACAAATTGAACTGGGTAGTGGTTCACTGTCAAGAAAAATCAAAACACAAAACGGGCTCAGGGAGGGATGCATATTGGCACCGTTCTGGTTTTCTATATATCTCAGATGTGTCAAAATATCTGGTATGGGCCAGATCATTCTCTACGAAACTGGAAGTGTCCTTTATATTTTATGCAGATGACAGAAATTTAATTGGTGTTACCCCAGTTGGCTTACAAAGACAACTAAATAAATTTGCAAAAATAGTGTGCCTTGAATGAATTAACAATAAATGTAACAAAAACAATGGTTTTTAGGAAAAGCACTCAAGGGATAAATTCAAAATGGTGGCTGAATGGGCAACAGGTGGAAACTGTATATAAATGTAATTATTTGGGTACAATTTTCAGAAACATTCTTTCTTTTAAAAATCATTTTGAGGCACAGAAATGATGCTTCACAGCTGTTGCTGGAGCTTTGTCTCAATAAGATATGGAACTTGGACATAAATCTGTTGAGGTAGCACAAGAATATTATCATATGAAGACAGTGAGCCTGTCCAATTTGGGTGTGAGATCTTAGAGGAAAATAATTTAAAATATCCTGAACAAATTGAGATGACTACTTGGAAAATATGGCTCAGTATTCTGAAGGGGATCAATGAACTGCAATGAAAGATTGGACCTTGGTCTGCTGAATATAAAATTCAAGTATTTTAAAAAATAATGAATGACTGGCATCAAATCTTGACATCCAGAGAGGGCACATTAAAACATATGATCAGAAATAATTTTTGTCTGATAAAGATGTATCATGGGTGGTTAATCTTGGGAATATTGTTGTGAATATTGACCTAGGAGGAGCCATCAATCCAGTAGAGTGCTCCCTCTTTTCAAAGAAAGAAGTCACTGAATAATTTTATAAACAAATTTGGCATCAAAACAGATTTAAATGAATGTAAGTGTAAAAAGAATCTTAATCATAAGTGCAAAAGTGAATTCACTGAAACCCTACAACCATATTTAAAATAAATAAGATTGGGGGGCGTGGCCAAGATGGCGGCTTGATAGGACGTGCCGATCGAGCTCTCCCGCTGGCCGCTCGACAAAGCACCGGTTTTGGCCGTCATTAGCAGTCGGACACCCGCATAACCGTAGCCAAACATCTCCGCGGACACAGCGGCCACCACGGCGGGGTGATTTGGAGCTGCTTTATCACCACAGGGGCCTCAACGACCGAGTTGCGGTACTTGGCGCAGGAGGGGCGCGGCCTGGCCTGGAGGAATCCCGGCGCTGGAGCGGCTGCAGCCGAGACACGAGACCCGGAGAGGCTGAGCCTGCGGAGACTGAGCGACCGGAGAGAGACAGCGGGCAAGGACGCCGCCGAGCGGAGATCGACAGACAGACCGGCGTGCGCACGATCCTGTGGAGGGGGCTGGCTCGCCCCGTTGAGGAGATCGTGCGGCGGAACTGTGGTGGGCCCGCCATCTTGGGCGGAGTCCGGCTGAGCGGGAGAGCCTCCGGGGATAGACGGCGCTGCTGAGAGACTGGAAGCCGCTGCCCCTTCACGGAACGACAGGCAAGTGTCCATCAGGCTGGGGAAAGTCGCAGTGTGCTGTCGACACTGGGAGAGTGCAGAGCGGGGAGTGCAGAGCGAGACGGCAGGCAGAGGGGGTGGCTCCGAGACCCAGCCGACACCCAGCTGAGCAGTGTGAGGCCTGGTGTGGAGTGCGAGTGGCCGACAGGGTCATAACGCTTCGCCTGGGAGAGCTGGTGGGGCATCCCGACGATACGACTGGGGGGCCCTGACAACCGCAAGTGGAAACCTTGCATACTGCACGAAGTTAGGGCCTGCCCCATGAGAGACTTGTGACGCTGCCCGGGGCCTACCAGAGTGGATCGGGGGAAGGGGGCTCGTGGACCCCTTGTCGAACCGGAGGCATCCACCCCCAGAGACGCACAGACCCAAAGGGGGAACCTGGAAGGCAGACCGGCGCCATTGGCAGTACCACACGGCCCGGTGCGAGGCTCCTAGATGGGTTTTGGGGGATCCCGGAGTCCCGCTGCCTGTACTACCACATACCCAGCTTGCCGGAATACATCTCTGACACACGTCAGTACGCGGTATGTCCCCCTCCCGGAGTCGGAAGGACAAGTCTCTTAAGGACCTCTTTGCCAGAGCTCAAAGCAGTCAGCAACCGAGCGAGACCCCGGCAAGCACCGAACTGGCTGGCCAGATGGGGGGTGACGAGGGAGAGCCGATCACAAAAGCCTTCCTCAAGTCCCTTTTTGTAGCCCTGCGTGAAGATTTACAGACACTTAAGAGAGACCTCACGACGGAAATCAAAGAGGTCCGCAGAGATGTGGACTGCATAGGCGAGAGGGTAGCTGAGCTGGAGGAGAAGAGCGACGGCCGAGATACGGAACTATCGATGCTGCAACAAGAGGTTATCCGTATACATGACCAACAGGTAGACCTACAGTCGCATCTCGAGGATTTGGAAAACCGCTCCCGTCGTCACAACATTAGGATCTGAGGGGTGAGGACTGACGAAGAAGCGGGTGACATCTTTAAATATGCCAGGGATCTTTTTAATCACGTTCTTGGAAGACCCTTGGACTCTGCTCTACAATTAGATAGGGCGCACAGAGTTGGTCCCCCCCGCCCAGCCGCGGCTCCACCATCTGATATACTGGTCTGTGTGCAGGTTTTTTGAACCAAGGAAGAGATACTGCAGAAGGCCCGCCAGTTGCACCCCCTGACATTCCGCGGGCAGACTCCAGCCCAGTTCCAAGACTTGGCGGCGCTCACAGTACAAAAACGAAGAACCTTCCGGCCTGTCACTTCGTACCTCCGCCAGAAAGATATTTCCTATAGCTGGGGCCACCCGTTCCGCTTGGTCTTTCGCAAGGATGGGAAACTCTTCCAGCTTTGCTCCCTCGCCGAGGCCTGTCGCCTGCTAGGAATCGATCAACCGACGGAGGAGACCACTGACGACGGCCTGACACCCGGCACAGAGGACAGGAAACCAAGATGGAGACGCCAGAGCCGGAGACGCCAACCTAACCGGCCACAACCTACTGAGATCCTCGAGGGTCAGAAGGCCGCCCTTGAGAACTTGTCTGCAGAATTAGCCAAAACACAGCCTAGCTGAGACCACGTTTGCTATCAACTCTTTTGATATGTCCACCTAATATGAGCGCGGTTGGCGGGGAGACGCCATCGGCCACAACTCATCCCCCACTGAAACATTTTTCTGATCATCCATGGATGACGGACTAAGTTACACTTCACGTTTCTTCCTTTTTTCAATTTTATTTTTGTTTTTCGTTAGCAGATTTTTTATAGATGTATATTTGGGGCTATTTTTTGGGGGTATGGGGTTCCTTGTCCACCCTTTTTCCTTGGTAGCAGGGGTTCACGCCGACAAGTAGTCAGGGGGCCCTCGCTGGTTTATTGCTCTCACGGCTTCAGTCCCCAGATCTCATTCAAGCTCCTAGTTCTTTTTACCTACTGGAATGGGTCCCACCACGCTTAAAATACTCACCCTAAATGTGAGGGGTCTTAATAACCCCGTGAAGCGCAAAGCCGTTCTATCGAGACATATGCCTGCTTCAGGAAACACACCTGTTAGACAGGGACTGCCATCGCCTCAAATCTCGCAGGTTCCCACCCAATTGTTTTCATCAGGCCCCACCAAATCAGCTGGAGTGGCCATATTAGTTGCCCAGAGGTTCAAAGGGGAGGTCCTTCATAAGGAAGCTGAAATTAAGGGCAGACTCTTGATTTACCGGTTTGCACTCGGAGGCTTCACACTCACTATAGGTTCAGTTTACGCCCCCAACGAGGGACAGGAAAAGTTTCTACACACAGTTCTTACTGAAGCAATGGCCACCACGGACCGCGAGATCCTCCTGGGAGGCGATCTGAATTTGGTTTTCGACAATGTCGCAGACAGGTCATGTCAGCGCTTTACTCAGACGGGAGCACTGTCGGCAGAAGGTTTGGCGCGCCTCCACGATCTAGGCCTCACAGACTTGTGGCGATGCTTTCATCCCCAAAGTCGTGAATACTCTTATTATTCTAATGCGCACAAGACATACGCTAGATTAGACTACCTGTTGGCGACCGCATCCCTACGCACATTAACCACGGGAGTGGAGATAGGGGTTGCCTCCCTTTCCGATCACGCACCCGTCACAATAACCTTCGCGCTTCCCCAATGCAACGTCCATCTCGTGTGTGGCGCCTCCGGGATACACTCTTGCACCGCTCCGCCGTGGTGGACCAAGTACAGGGCGCCATCAAAGATTTCCTCTCTCACAACGCTAACGATGATACCACTCTGGCCACCCAATGCGCAGCACTGAAGGCAGTGATAAGAGGGGAATTGATAGCCATCTCGGCGGCGGAGAATGCGGAGCGTAGACGCAAAAGAGAGGATCTTGCCCAAAAAACCAAAGAGCTAGAGCAGATGCACCGGCGGACTGGGGCACCACGGGTTTGGCGCCAGCTGAGGGCTACTAGGCAGCAACTCGCTGCGCTAGATCAAGACAGGGCAGAGTTTGCGGCCCTTCGGCTGCGACACGCTTACTACACTGGAGGAGACAAATGTGGCCGCCTCCTCGCCCATAAATTGCGTGAGTCTCGGCAGAAACAGGGGGTCCGGGAGCTTCAGCGGGGGGATGGCGGGCGAATCACTGAGGACGCAGAATTTGCCGAAACGTTTCGGGATTTTTATGCTCGTCTCTATGCCTATTCGCCATTGTCTACCGCGGAGAGTGCTGCCTTTTTCGAATCCGTTGACTTGCCAGTGTTGACCAAGGCCCAGGCTGATCATTTAGATGGGGACATTCGATTAGAGGAGGTAATAGCGGCCATCTCACGCCTTAAACTTGCTAAAGCCCCTAGGCCGGATGGCTTTTCTGCCATATTTTACAAGACCTTTTGTGCACTGGTGGCCCCGCTTCTCACGAAACTCTTTAACTCATTCGCCGAACCTGGAGCGATCCCGGGGGATATGCTCGAGGCTTCTATAGCGGTTATTCCAAAACCAGGGAATTATAAGACCAAGTGCGGAGCCTATCGTCCCATATCCATCCTCAACATAGATCTTAAATTATACACTGGGATACTGGCAGGGCGCCTCGCGCCGCATATGCCCGGCCTCATTGATCCTGACCAAGCGGGATTTATTCCCCAGCACCAAACCAGCGATAATACCCACCGGGCCCTCCACCTCATTGAGAAAGCCTCGCGAACACAAGGGGAATACATGATGCTCACTATTGATGCCGAGAAGGCATTCGACCGGGTCCACTGGCCATTCCTGGAGCGGGTCCTCGAGCGGGCAGGACTGGGGGAGAAATTTCGCACATACATCCTGAACTGCTATAAGTTCCCAACGGCCACAGTTCGTGTTAACGGTCACGTATCTTCTCACTTCCCCATAGAGAGAGGGACGAGGCAGGGGTGCCCCTTGTCTCCCCTTCTCTTCGCATTTTATATGGAGCCTCTGGCTCATCGTCTCTGACACACCCCTGCGATCACCGGGATTAAATTCGGAGGCTACACCCATACGGTTAGTGTGTACGCTGATGATGTCCTCATCTCATTGTCAAACCCCCCCTCGCATTACCTGCGTGCCTCGCACGAGTTTCAGGGTTTAAGGTGAATATGGATAAGTCGATAGCGCTTGACCTCTCTCTGGCGTCCCCTACCTGTGCACAGCTACAGGGCCTACTTCCCCTTCAGTGGGCAGTGGACACGATCCCATATTTAGGAATTCAACTGGCTCCCTCCCTGTCGGACACGGTTACCACCAACTACACACGGTTAAGGCAGAGGATACGTACGGAATTGAGCCATTGGAAGCACCACCCTCTCTCTTGGCTCGGTAAAATAGCTGCGGTCAAAATGACCATCTTACCTCAGATTTTATATTTGTTCCGGACTTTGCCTCTCCGACCTCCAAAGGGGTGGATACAACAGACCCAATCGGATCTGGCACAATTCATATGGAATGGCCGTAAGCCACGGATGAAGCGGACACTTGCGATGCTTCCACCAGAGAGAGGGGGCCTTGGCATTCCCGATCTCCACCTCTATTTTCGAGCTGCCCAATTACGCCACTTGGTGGAATGGAATCGGTTGGAGTCAGAGAAGCACTGGCTGTTCCAGGACCAGGCGGTTGCCGCCAGACCTTTGCAAGAAATTCCCTTCCTCCAAAAGAGGCACAGACCACCCAATTTATACGCGTCTCACATTACGCGAGCTATCCTTGACACATGGGATCACACCAATGTCAAACACAACCTCACCACCTTCCCCTCGCCTCTCACCCCGCTGCTGAACAATCCTGATTTTCAGCCTGGTATGGACACCGCCGCTTTCGGGCGGTGGAGAACATCAGGGTGCCGCTCGCTTGGCCACCTATTTGACGTCGACGGGATAATTCCATTCCAACGGCTCAAATTGGAATATGGGCTACCGGAAACTGAAAGGCTACGATACCTTCAAATTAGGCATTGGGCGTTACATACTCAGGTTAAACCAACTGCGGACAGACACCTTTCCACTTACGAGAGATGGCTTATTACCCGCACATCGGACAAAAAACTCATTTCAGATCTATATAAAATGCTATTAGACAGACACACACATACGTATAACGCCGGGAGCACGAGATGGGAAAGGGAACTCGGCAGAACACTCAGTCATAAAGAATGGGAGGGGGTGTATTACAGGGCCCGCCACTCTGCTTATCATATGGGACTCACTGAGACCCTTACTAAGCTAGTCACATACTGGTATTATACACCGGAGCGTCTACATGCGATGGACCCCACCCAGGGGGTGCATTGCTGGCGGGGCTGCGGGAAGGTGAGCACACTGGTACACCTGCTGTGGGAATGCACATATCTCCAGACATACTGGGACCAGATCCTAGGGGAAGTGGACAAACACCTAGACACAGACATACCGCGCTTCCCAGCGTACGTCCTTCTAGGCCTCCCGAACCCTTTGACTTACCCGCTTCGCTCCCGCAGGGCCGCTTAATAGCTATAGCACTAGGCTCTGCAGTGCAAACCATACTTACACATTGGCGTTCACCTCAAGCACCCACCTTTACAGGTTGGCTATACCGTCTGTGGAATGTCCTGGGAATGGAGAAGCTGACCCTGACAATGGCAGGGAGGGGGTCCTTGTTTAGAGAGCTCTGGCAACCATTTCTGTCCCTTCTCTCCTTTGAATTTAGGGAAATCACCTGCCCCAGGTATCTCCGTTTACTGCGGCTCTCTGACACACAACCCACAAGTACGTAAGACACCTATTCATCAGGCAGGCCCCGGTACATCGTAGATAGCTCATTTGGTGGACAGGGAACGGGGAGGGGGTGGGAGGGGGGGAAGGGGTTTGATAAGTTTTCTTTCTTGGTATGTAATGTTATGTTTTATATTATAAGATGTGTTCTCAAATATTTGATCACTCGATTGAACCATATGTTGCATATGTCCTTGCAGCACAGGAATGGTTCGTGTATTGCCGAACATATTGAATGTTGAACATTTCAATAAAAAGATTTAAACCATAAAATAAATAAGAGATAGAAATGTCCGATGGGTGTTAAAACTGTGTTTGGGCCAAGTACCTTTCTTATTATTTTCGAAACAACCCAATTCTAACAATATAGCATTATGCCCTTTTATAAAGTGGGTGTTTTTACTGTAACACATAATATGTGTTTTTATACATATTTCGTCACGGAAAGAAAGAGATACTTGATGCCTCTTTTTAAATAAATATTAGAAAAATTGCTGAACTTTTAACTTGTATAATGAATTGTGACAACATTCAACTCTGCTACCGTCTGGGGAAATATTTTGAAGTAATTATGATGAAATTAGATTGGCTCTGTGCATAATACTAGTAGTTCAATCGGCAGGTGAAAAGTTTACTCCGATGAACACTAGAATAGTGAAAGCCCAACTGTGCTTAGTACATATCCAAGTAGTTTATCTTTTTAGGATTTATGAATTATAGTCTATTTTGGAGAAAAATTCTATGAGCTTAAGATAATGGTTAGGAGTATAATGGCACCATGCATTGAACTTTTGCATATAATTCATTTGTACATTGCTTTAATGCCAAGATATATGTACCAATACTTATTGTTATGCTGCTAGATTAGTAATATACCTACACTATGCACTGCATTTTGTTACAGGACTATTTGCACATTGAATTTATGCTCCAATATATTTTCACATTTTATTTGTGTAAATTCAGTATATGTAAACCATTTTTAGTTGTGTTTTATGTATAGAAGATAACAAAAGTTATAGTTTTATATAAAGACTATGAGCCCGATACACAAAGGCAATCTGAGACAAAAGTCAAACTTTACGACTTTTGGTATTCACAGAGGTGATTTACAAGTCGTATCTTTACTTCCGCAGTCGGACCAGAATCTCTGGCTCGTGCCGTACTCTCCGTCTCGAGCCGTACTCTCTGGGCCCAATTCACAAAGGTAAACTGAGACAAAAGTCTAACTTTACAACTTTCGGTATTCACAAAGGGCATTTACGAGTAGTAAAGTTAGACTTTTGTCTCAGTTAAACTTAAGTTTTGGTCTTAAGTTTAACTGAGACCAAAACTGAGGCAAATGTGTAACTTTACTACTCGTAAATGCCCTTCGTCAATACCGAAAGCCTTAAAGTTATACTTTCGTCTCAGTTTACCTTTGTGAATCAGGCCCATAGAGTCTAATGGATTATTTGGATGTATTTTTTAATTCTTGTTTACATCCATTTTTAGTAAACGCTAAGTTTTCTGACTGTAGTCCATCTGGGGGACTTATTTTGACAAGGAAATGAGAGCTTTAGATGAATTGCAGAACGATCTGAGATGTGTGCTGGGATGTGTCTGGTTTCTTGACTTTTACCCTTCAGAGATGTGTCCCAGAGAATATAATGAAACTTGGAAGAAATTACCAAATTATTTTACATGAAAAGGGTAGCTGCTCTGCTTCCCCACCTGAATTCTACAGGTATCATATAATCCCAAATGCCGCCTTTCATTTTTTGAACACTTGGAAACTTGAATTGTGTCTATACTAGGTTTGCATTGTGGATCTGTGTGATATATTGCCATTATGTTAAAATCCCCCCCACTATTTTGAAGAGGCATTTCAGGGGTTTATGGTCATCAATATTCAGGCCTTATGTCTCACAAGTTAGAACTAATTGGCTGATTTTAATTTAAAAAATCGGATGGAGTTCTCTGTTGTGGATTCAAGATTATTGCCTAATCAAGACAACAACGCCTTTAGAAAGACATAGCTGATCTTTATAGAAAACTGCTAAGCCTGTCATTTATTCTTTTTTCCCCACACTTTATTTTAAAGTTTTAAAGCTCATAACAATACATATAAACTTTCCAACAATTGTGCATTGAAGTGACACTGAATAGAAGAAAGGAAAAAACTCAAGGGAGGGTACGTGGTGGAGACGGTGAGACATTAAAGACCGTATGTCACATTGGAGATAACAAAGATTACACTGTCTTTTATTCTTAAATACAATTTTGCATTCTAAGGTTAGACAAGATTTTTGTAGTGACATTGATTGGGAGTCACAATCAGCAGGTATTCTAGTATAACTTGCTGCTTTTTTTAATACACGTCATTTGCATACCAGGGTAGTCATTTATCCCTTAAGTTCCCCACTGATGTCGTCCATTTTCCTTAACTCATGCTGTACTGGCCTAGTACAAAAATTGGAGAACAGAGGACCATTACATTACTTGTATTTTTTCCAACAAGCTCCCCACCCAGTGAAACCAACCTCAGCAAACCTCAATTATCTTTCTCCTGCCAAAAGTTAAATAGTATTTCATTTACATAGTTTGGATTAGGAATGTCTCTTCATTCTTTAAATTAATTCATCAACTTCATCAATATTCTGCAGGTTATACATTTTAATCATCCACACAATCCTAAGCATTGCAGGAATTCTCAACTGAACCTTTTCACCAAGTTTTTGTAGTGCTTCAGTTCTTTTGCCTTATTTTTACTGTTGTTCTTCCCTAGCATGACATATGTCAGATCTTACCATGAATGTACAGTTGCTCGCTTCAAATGATTTTCATTTAATGCTACTTCTAGTATTTTGTGTTTAATAGTGTAGGTTGCGAGATTGATTAGGATTGTCCTTTTTTGTTATGGTTCCAATCTAAAGGAGTTTCTATGTGATATTCCAGGTTGATGGACTAATTACCTTTAAGGTCCATCATAAGGAGATTTACAACAAAGCATTGTATGCCACCTCCTTTTTGCCCCCACTGTGCATTTAAAATCCTGAGTTTATTTCGGCTCAAATAATTTTCAAGTGTTTCCATATTTTCTAAAAACAGTTTGGTTTTGCAATTTTTAGAAAACACATTTCTTGTGTATGTTTCTGTACATCTGTAGACATTTTTGTCATAAAGCTTTCTTTATGGTTACAGGCAGCCATATAATCTAACTTTTTCTTTGAGTGCAGAGCATGCCTGATGTATGATGTTTTTCTTTCTGGTAGTTTTATTACGTTTTGAACCTATTTATAACCTATTGTGGAAAAATCTTGTACCAAGTTTTCCAGAACTCCATGCCCTGGGTTCCGTAGTTTTCTGCAGGCCCAGTGATACCTTGCCAACTGACTGCACTGTTCCAGTTTGAAATTCCTAGCTTAGATTGAGCTAAAGATCTACCTTGACAAGCTCCCCTTTGTGAGCAAGTACTCCAAATCTCTTGGTGGTTGTTATTACAAAGTGGCTCTCCACCATGACCTGGGCTTCAGTTTTATTGTGGAGCTAAACTCTGATCTATGTGTGTCATGTGTGCCGAGTATGAGGTTTTCTGTGCTAAATTATGGTTCACATCAGGGGGAGGACTAAAGGATGATACATTCTGTGCCACTTTGACTACACTCATGCTTTCTGTTTCTCCAGTCACTGTTTCATCGGCTGGGCAACTAGAGTTAATCCTTATTTTTGATTGAGTTGTGGCTTTGTTTGCAGTGGTATTATTGTCTGCTGTGATTGATCGCAAAGCATGACCTTAGGAAGGGCAATGGTTTAATTGCAGGGACTACTTTTTCCTTTTCTACCCCGTTGGCACAGACCTCATTAACCTTTTTGGACTATGTTGTTTGCTGTTTTCTTGGAATTAGATTGGGAAGTAAGTTTTTCTTTCCTTTCCCTGAAGTGGTGTGTTTTTCAATAGTGTGGAGTTGCTCTGCCTAGTCTGACCCAAATGTCCAACTCTTGGCATATGTCAATTTTGTGGTTGAAGCTGCTCATCCCTTGCCCGACCCCCCCACTTGTTGCCAGCAGCCGGCAGAGTGCAACAGATACCTTCCCTGTGTAATAAGTGGTTTTTCAATGTAATAGTTTTAACATGTTTGCCATTGGACTAACTTTTATAGGCCTGTCCCACTTCCTCCCTTTTTTTGGGGGGTATAGATTTCTTTTGGCTAGTTGACTCGGTGGTCCTACTTCCTCCTCTCTCTTGGTGAGGGTGAAGTGTTACTGGTGCCTGAGAGTCACCATCCAACGTTCTCCTAATCAACTTCCATGGCTGTTGCAATGGCGCATTCTTTGTTCGGGGTGCTGCTTCCTCTGTGCTGACCCCATTGGTGGACTCTGTGCACATTCCTCTGGAATGCAATCCTTTTTCCCACCTGTAGCTGGAGGACAGTGTAGGATCAGCCGGATAGGAACCCTGATTTTTTCCGGCTCATGAGCTCCAGGAGCGGTACCTTAAGCCGTTAAGAAGTGCATTTCTTAATTATCTTTGCACTTACTATTTACTGTTATTAAGGAAGAGGAATAGACAAAGACTTGCCATAATTCATCAGGGATCTATGTCAGAGAACTCCCAACCTTCCTGCTAGCCAGCCACCATGTAGCCCGACCAACTCACAACCAGAGTCTTTCAAGAATATTTAGTAAAAATTCCACAATTCATCTTCACAAACGGGAATGAAGTAACCGTGATGGATATGCATACACACTTCATGCAGAATATAATAGTGCATGAGGGATCAAACACCTGTTTTTACATTGAAGGTAATGAATTTTGGAAATTATTCCATGTGATCTTTTCATTCTAATAAAGCTGTGGCCTACCTTCAAGGAAGTACGTACAAACCACATTAGATTAGAAAGTGTTTGCTTGAAATAACACACATTGAAAAATAATGAGACTACAATCTTACCTCCAAAATTAGGGGGTCTGCATTGTATAAGATATATAGATAAGTATTAAATGAATGAGTCAGAATCCTTCAGACACCACAGTGATGGCTCATCCATGGCTCCCAGGGCACTTCTTGATGGTACTACTCCATTGGAGAGGCCAAGTGGCATAGCAAGGGTGGCATGAACCCTGATACAAGCAAGAAAATAACCCCCATCTATCGGTTAGATAATAAAATACAGTGATAAGTTGGCTGCAGTGGGCCCCTACCAAACCCAGACCCCACTGCTACTGCACCTGCTGCTTTATTGATCACTAAGCCACTTGAGAGGCACCCTGCTCTTCTGCCCCAACGTATCTCTTGGATGGCACCGAAAGTCTTCTGCCTACCAGGAGAAAGATCTCTCCCTGGACCTGCAATTGTAGCCTCAGGCTGTCCATTCAGTGCCCCGGATAATAATCCTGACCATGGCCCCTTTAAGCAAATCAGCAGCATGAATTGTGATGCATTTTACTTTTGAAATGCAAACAATTCATTTGTAAAATTAGTCCCTGGTGTGCTATATCGGTGTGGCTGCTTTAGCATGAATTGCTTGCATTTCAATTTTAAAATGCAAGTAATTAGCCTGGTCCCCAGGCAAAGGGTGTCACTGAGAAAACTAAGTGACCCTGGGGTTGTCATGGTTCCTCTGACCACCTATTAGATCCGCCACTGATTCCAGCAAGCCAAGATAAAGAATACCAGCATAATCCAGCCTTGAATTTATGATAGCTGCAATAGTCTATCATTTACCACCCAATGTAAGGAAAGGAAGAAGTTTTCATGAATGTTTCATGTGCTGTGAACAAGAAGATACAAAAGCAGAGAGTTGAGAGGATAGAGGTAGGTGGAATCAATTATGATTGCAGTCTCCAAGCCAACCTAGCAGGCACAGGGATGGGCCCTATCTCTGCAAGCCATTACGAATTAAGCTAGAGACCAATGTAGCTATTCATCACCACCACCTACATCCTATCAGAGCAGGCTTTATCCAATTATAGCACATGGGATTCTGTAATCCCTGTATAAATGGCAGTCTCTGATTTCTTTATAATTGGTAACTTGTGATGCACCCAGTCGCCAATTATAAAGAAAAATGCCAGAACTCTATTATTATATCTATTTCAGTTGAGTTCTGACTGTATTGTACAGCAGGGGGTACTTTATCTCTTATACTATCTGCGCTGTTTTAGTCAATAATTGCCCATCCGCTCACAAATTTCCCTTATGCATGCTTGAGACTTTGCATCACATTAAAGATCACCGCCTGCAAGCTTCATCAGTTGGGTTAATGGGGTTATTAGCATGCTCATAGGAGGTGATTGATCTGGAGTGGATGACCTTGTCTAATACACCAACATCGAGAATGAAAAGATGCGGGGAGAGTGCTGAACCTTGAGTCACTCCACAGTCCAAAAAGAGATTGGTGGCACCAATAGCAGGGACAACAGATTGGGTTGTACTAGCAAGAATGAACTAAACCTTGCCATCCTACATCCTGTTATCCCTGCTGCGCTGAAGCGATCAATTAGGATGGCACAGTGAGCAGTGCCAAATGTCACTGATAGATCTAATAATATCACCTTCAGCAGCCATCCTGAAGTCATCCAGTACAGGATGGAGTACAGGCTCAGTACTATCGTGCATTTGAAACTCACTCTGATTAACATTTAATACTACAGCAGTTTGTATATTTTGCACAGCTATTTTGAGGCGTGACTTTCCAATAGATTAGCTACCACAGGTATCATGGATATCGCTTGATGGTTTTTCATGATTGCCATATCAGCACCAGGTTTTTTCAAGATAGAAGTGACAACAGCAGCTTTGAATTGATCATACATCATGAAATCGTTCAACAGTGAACGAGGCAAATGGAGATAGTGTGTATGAAGACGATACAGGATCTAAATAAAGTTACTGAAAATATCAATTTTCAATTCATTATCTATGTAACAAACTGAATTGAAACACAAATGATACTTAAATACAAGTTTATAGAAATCAAAATTATCTTTATTTTCATGATAGCACAGCAATTCATTTGAAGACTTTGCTTGTGACTGTATTATTAGGATCAAAATAGACCTGAAGCTTTGCCCTAATATGTCATGCCCTCTTCTTTCCATGACATGCCCTCAAGTACAGAGAGGCAGCGAATGCTTCTATGCACTACTATATGTGCACAAAGTGTAAGCACAAATACATCCACCCTCAAAGATCATCCAGACACCATGTGTTAAAAAGTCCAGAGTTGCTTTTAAGAACAGTAATTGTATATGTTATTGCATTGTGATATATTGTATTGTGATATTTTGCATGGAATATAGTGACCCATGCACCAATTGTTCGCCTCTGTTCTTGAGAGAACGGCGGGTGTTGTGTCCTTGGAATAGCCTGTTTCCTATTGGACATGGGGCTCATTAAATCCATCCAAATTCTGTCACATGTGAAAGAAGGCTACATCTGCAACAACTTGTTCCTCTATTTATTTACTAGTCTACTTTTGCTTGCGTTTTGGATTGGCAGATTATGATGCAGCTGGTGTTAAAGTTAACAATGACCTTTGACCACAGTTCTCTCGAAATGTCTTAAATTGAAGGCTACGACATGTCACCCAAGAGCTATATTTTTTCACTAACAATGGGCGTTAATGGCCATCTGTTGTCAATTCAATAACCCTTGATTGCTGCCCATTGTTCCTGGTGCTGACTGATAGATAGCCAATTAGTGGCCAGTGGAAGTGCCTTGTTTTGAGCGATCACCTATTCCCTTGCAGTAGCTTGGACAACAGCTGCATTGACTGTCATGAGGAAGACAAAATCGGATATGTAGACAAATGTATCTGTGTTGACCAGGGGATCAATTAAGCCGTAACCGAGAAAATGTTCATTCCCATAACTTACACCGCATTACAATTGCAAATTGAATTAGAAATTACTCGGTTTATTTACAAAGATGAGGAAAACATTTGAAATTAATTTAAATGCATAAATGCAGACTGCACAGTTGATCAACGGAGACATTTATTACTCTGCAGGTGGCCTGTAATATTTAATGCCCTCAAGCTTCTCTCTCCTTAAATCTAGAATTGATAGCTCTGTAGTTTGTCTCAAATGGTGCTAATATTCGAGCAATTGCAATTACGTTAAAGGATCATCATTTTTGGGAGCGTGATTTCTAAGATGATTCCCTATCAACCACTGATGTTTTCTTATGTTAAAGAAGCAACACCAAATGCAAAATAGGCATGTTTTTGTGTTGATGGGAGACAGAACACGTGCATGATGTCTTTATGGGGCAATCTGATCGGGGGCCTGGGTCATGTTGGACGACTCTCAACATGACATCTTATTGTTGGAAAAAGATGCAAGTATGCATGTGCTAGGTGAGGCTCGGTGCACTTAAATCCATCTCGCCTATATAAATGTGTATTATGATGATTTGCGCTGTAAATAAGTTGGATAAAGGCCTAGTTGTTTCTCAGCAATCTTTATTAATGCAAGTCCTGGTCTTCTCCCTCACAGTCCCAACAATTTGAGGTTTGCATCTTTAAACAGACATAATTTACCTATTAGTTTTCCGAAGTGTTTAGCTCAGGCTACTCTCCTTGGCTTCACCTCTCCCACCTGGCAAGCAAGATCTCTAGGTAGGGTGTACGGTCCCCCACCAGGAGGGCAGAACCACTAACCTAGAGAGATGAGGGGCCAACCACCAGAAGTGAAATGAGCCCCTTGGACCTCAGCACAGGTTATTCTTTGACTTAAGAATGGGAGTGAAATGAGTTGGTGGTTGGTGTAAAAATGGAGCCCAACTGCAAATTTGCTTTTGTATCCTTCAGGTGATATGGTCTTGAATTATGGGCCAATATTGTACTTGCAGGTTATAGGAAGATGTAGTTAATTGCAACTGGTACACTTACTCAAGAAGTTATTTTTCATTGCACGGCTAAGGAAGGAATGATACATTTTTAAGGTAACGAGGATACCCGAGTGAGAAATGGGAGCAAGTGGGCAGAATGGTAGATTTCAGCAGATAAGCCAAGGCTAGCGGCAACTATGTAATCTGTACTGTTAAGGACAACAGAACAATGCATCAAAATGTTTTGTTTGTTTAAAAATCTGCTCCAGCAATATGCACATATCTTTTCTGATTTCTTATTTTTTAGATAAATAATTGCTTGTATGAGTGGTGGAGATCCGTTCAATTGTTAACACAGTCGTCTCACCTCTCTGATGGCTTACAACTTTTCCCTCTACTTCTTGGAGTTCATCAGCATGAAAACTTTATTCGTTTTTTCCACACCATCAAAGTTTACAAAGAAGAGATCAGCAATTGAAATACTCTTATACAAATTCAGTTATCTTTGGTCACAAGATTCTACATTTAAAAGTAAGTACTTAGCAATAAAAAATATTTTGATAGTAAAAGCAATTTACATACATA
Source organism: Calotriton arnoldi (assembly GCA_963921515.1). Taxonomy (NCBI): domain Eukaryota; kingdom Metazoa; phylum Chordata; class Amphibia; order Caudata; family Salamandridae; genus Calotriton; species Calotriton arnoldi. The sequence continues at coordinate 1,216,871 of CAWUFW010004701.1, forward strand.
GCCTCCATAAAACAATCACACAGACCACAAGAGTAGATATTCTCACTTATAGTAAAAAAAAAAACACTTGTGCATTATAAAACACAGAACATGATTCTTATAGCAATGGTTAATCATAATAAAAATGATCACATAATAGACCAACAAATTATCCAGCACGTACTAGCGTACCAGGTAAAAAGAAGAAAAAAGCCTTTTATTTAGTCTGTTTCACAAACATCTGTTGCCTAAAACAAACATTCAGTAAAGAGTGGCTTACAGCAATAGCAATAGAATTAGATGTATCATTCTTTAAGATCCTGTAAGCAAACAAGTAGTGCCTGACTGCCAAATTCAGGCATATTGGTCGAATCCACTTCCTTCGGAAAAGTAGGGATATGCGGTGCAGAAGTGCAGAATATGTTCCCCTGTCTCTGGGGCTAGGCCACATGCAGAGCACCTGACTGAAACTTGATCACAGGCCCAGGTGCTAAAGGACCTTACTGGTAGACAGCCTAAGCGGAACCTCACATACAAACTTTTCACTAGTGGTGGCAAGATCAGATCTAGAAAGGGCTCAAACTTAGGGCATGGCTTAAAGCTTAAGAACTGGGTGGTTAAATGCCCAGTGGTCATGCTCATGGCATACCGATCTGCCACATACGCCCAGTACTTAGCTTTTACACTAGCTAATTCTTTTTGCTAATCCTCTCAGGACTGTCCCATAAACTAGCCATTCCCAAGGACCTACACCAGGATGCAACATGGTGAAGCCATGGGATTCTTTTAGCACCGCTACTCTTTAGCACATTCCTCAGTGTCTCACTGTAGTCATTTAGCTTGGGCTTTCTCCACAGGCACAAGCAGTACATCAGAGTTTAAGTGAAGCCACATCCCCAATTTTCTTTATCCTGAGATCAAAAAACAATGGGGTCAATGGGGTACTGATTGGGATGGAGACAAGGGAGCTGACATATGTGTTCTTGCACACCACTAATTTGTGGGTGTCAGCATGACCACAAATATCTGCTCCATAAAGTGCAGCGCTTTGAGCTTTCGCACGATAGACCTCCAAAGCAGAGGTTAGTGACCGAGTCTGGGTCTGCTTGTGGAATCGGAGTATTGATCCAGATTTATGACATAAAGTGAAATAGCTTTTGTCAAGTAGCGATTCCCATTCCAGCAAATCTGTCAACCTAACCCCCAGGTATTCAAAGCTTTTTCCCCTCTCAAGGGGTTTCTCAGCAATTCTCACTGCTCGTGTTCTGAACGTACCCTTCCAAAGACCATTAATTTGTTTTTCTATACATTCAGATCCAGGCCCCTAGTTACACAGGAAGCCAAAAATGTATCTAATATGTTCTGGAGGACATTGGGGTCCTAGAAATTAGTAGAGAGTCATCAGCGAACAGCAAGGGTGGTGTCTTCATGCCATTCAAAACCAGGGAATCATTCCCACAATCCCTTAGTTCATTGACCACTTCATTAATATATAGGGGAAGAATAAAGTTGGTGCAAGTATGCATCCTTGGTGCACCCCGTATTGAATGAGAATCTTGCTGGTTAATTCACCATGTTTCCCCCACCGGACCTGCACATAATTTCACACATGTACCCTCGCTAACAAATTTACCAAATTAGCTGGGGATCCCAGCCCTAGCAAAACTTTCCAAAGCATTTCTCGGGGAACAAGGTTGAATGCAGCTCTCAGGTCAACAAATGCTACTTACAATTTTGTTTTTTTAGAAACACATAATTCCATGTCAGTAGTGTAAACCTAAAGGCCTGATCGCATGTACTTGTTTAGGTGCGGAAGCCCGCTTGGTAGGATGACGAGATATCGTTGCCATCCATCCATACTTGCAATTTATCCAGGACTTGTCTTGCAAACATTTTTTGCTAATTATCTATTAAACTGATTAGCCTATAGCTAGAAGGAACTGAGGCATCTTCTTTCTTATATAGGGCAATTATCTCTGCCCCTCTCCAAGTCTCTGGGATTTTTCCGCCAGCACCTATTGGATTAGACAGAAGGTTAATATATGGGTCCATACCAAAGGCTCTGATTTGTACAGGTCACCAGGTATCCAGTCAGGCCCAGGGGCCTTTTCGAATTTTAGTCTGACTATGGCCTTAAGAGTGTCATCTAGGCTAAAGGCTAAATCAGTGTTATTATCGCCAAGAGATATTCCAGTGGATGGGCATTTAATTTGATCACCAATAGCCACTTCTCAGGCTGAATGTGGAAGCATCGGTTAGTGACACCGTCTTACTCCCATGAGCAATGATATGCCAGAAAGAGCAATTATCATTGCGCCGGGCAGCTGCCAGTAAGTCCTGCCTGTTCTTATAGGTCCAATATCGTTTAGCTCTAGCAAGAGCAGTCAATCAATCAAATCAATCAAAACGAGCTTTATTCGATTTTAAACATTAAAATCATAAAAGCAGGCAATTAAAACATATCATCACACATCTAAAAATTACATTGAGACACGTTAGCTAAATACAAATTCATAAAAAATTCATTTAACAATAACTATTTTTTACATCCGGGAAATAAAATGTATTATGCTGTACTTAATATACATCATCTCATGTCTATGTTTCTCTCATATATTTTACATCTGGCATTCAAATATTTAGAGATTTTCTGACTCTATATACACTTTTTAAAAAACCTACCATAGATCCAATACAGTAATAATTTCCCAACATCTGCAAATACAAAAAGCAGGGCGACATTGTCTCCATCCCCCTGTTTTAATAACGGTAATACCCATCTTCGCCTTTCATCCTTGTAAAATTTGCAGAATAGGATTGCATGAATAGTCGTTTGTGGTGAAATATTATCACAGGGACATCGACAAAGTTCCCTTGACCAGTTGTTAATGTCTGGATGGCTAATCAAACGGTGGAAAGTCCCAAATCTAAAACGCGTTAACATATACCTATCATATCCCCCCAATATGCATGTCAAGTATGGTTGAATGTTGTATGTTATAATAATTAATTGATGTTCAACCACCGTAGGTTTATTCATTTCCAAAGTTAACCTATTTTCTTCCAGGTGGGTCATACAAATTTTTTAAAGTTCCTTCCGATTAATACAATTCATATTTTCAGGTAGGGAGAAATACTCTGGACGCCCGATATCCTGCATAAAATTTCTTACATACTTCAACCAGGGAATCTTGCTGGCGTTGTCTAATTTCATTGCATCAGTTATTATTTCCCTATTTAAACCAGTGCTAACAGAGGTCCAAATTCTGTGCCAGAGCAGCACCGGTTGCACCTTAATTAGATCAGAAATATATGTTACTCCTAATTCGCTATGGCAATTAAAAACTGGAGCACTGGCCGGGACTGCCAATATAAATCTTAAAAAGGCATTTTCCACGTATTGGATCGATGTACAGTCATAAAAACCCCAAATACCTGCCCCAAAAATTGCTATACTCACGCACTTATCATGATAGATTTTTAAAAGAATTTCTGGTGGCCTTTTCCCCAATTTTTTGGTAAAATTAATTAAGGCCGCAGTAGACTTCATAAACAGGAGGCTACTAGTCTTTATCGCTTGTGCCCAAGACCCAGTGCGATTAAAAAGAACACCCAGGTAACAAAAGGAGTTAATAGATTCCACCCTACTTCCCCCAGCTTGAAAACTTCTGTTCTTATGTTTCCCTCTCCCACAGGTCATAATGAAGCTTTTCTTTGCATTCATTTTTAGTCCAAGGTTGTCCATAAAACTTGTATAAAAAGTAAGAGCCCTCTGAAGACCAATCTGGGTACGTGCCATAAGTACCGCATCGTCGGCATAGAGGAGGGAGACTATCGGGCGTTTATTTACATATGGCGGATCCCCAGCGTTTGCCACCAACTCCTGTTCCAAAGCATTTGTGTACAAGGTGAACAGCAGTGGTGCCAAAACGCAGCCTTGCCTCACTCCCTTCTCGACTTTAAACGGCACAGTACACTCTCCCTTGAGTCCATACCGAACTTTTGCTGTAGCGCCAGAGTATAGCTCTCTTAAAAACTGAATTAAAATGGGATCAACCTTTAAATCTCTAAGAACGCCCCACAGCTTATTATGAATTACACAATCAAATGCAGCTGTGAGGTCGACAAATGCCAAATAAAATTTCCCCATTTTTGCCTGCGTGTACTTTCCAATTAAAATGTTAAGATTAAGAATCTGCTCGTTAATACCTAGACCTGGTCTAAAACCATACTGTACATCACTCAAAATACTTTTTTCTTCCGCCCATGTTTGCAACCGATCTAAAACAATCCTGCCCGCTACCTTCATAAGTGAGTCTAACAAAGATATCGGACGGTAGCATGCAGGATTTTCCCGATCCCCTTTTTAAAAATGGGGACGATAATTGATTCAGACCAAGTACCTATAAATCCCCTTGCGCAACATGCTTGTAAAACCCGTGTTAAAATTGGGCCCCACATTTCAAAATTAAACTTAAAAAGGTCAATTGGTACCCCATCGGGGCCGGGGGCCTTACCGCTCTTACTTGCCTTTATAGCCGAGGTAACATCCTGTAAAGTGATATGGAAATCAATGGGCGTAAAATTCTGATGTTCCCCCTCTGTGTTTTGCCCACAGACTACTTCCCTCTCACTGGTCTTCTGTAGGGAATAAACACTTGAGAAGAAATCCACCCAAGTTCTTTCCTCTCTTGCTACCTCAATTGATGGTGCATCCAGTCTATTGTTAAGGTATGGGGCGTTCACAGCTGACCAAAATTGTGAACTATCCCTACTCAATGCTGCATCACTTAAATTCTTCCAAGCCTTTTCTTTTAATTCTTTCATCCTATTTTTTCTAGCTATGGTGTACAACTTTCTACAGATCCTAATCTCCTCTTTATCTCTTACTGATCTATGTAGAGCATTCTTTAAATTTGTATAACTTTTTGTACAATTATTATCGAACCATCCCTTACTGGTGTTACGGGTACCTTTACTTTGCACTTGCAACGTGCTACTAACAATCTCAGTTATACAGGAAAAGGCTTTTAAAATATTGTCATGCGTCGGACTGTCACTTAAACATATTGAAATTGGCACATACGCATTTGTGATTATTTCTTTACTTAGCTCCGCAGGGTCCTGACTTGACCATCGAATTGTATAACCATTTTGTCTTCCCAATTCTATATTTTGTACCCATGCTACTTTATTACAATTTCTCCTTACTTTATTTGTTGGGGTTGCAATTTTTACGCTTTTTGCCAAGTGATCACTCATTACGTTTCGATGAATATTGTACCCAATAACATAGCTTGCATAACAATTTGGCATGATAATAAAATCTATTGTCGAATCAGCTCCTCTGCCAATAAATGTATGACCAAACTCCACCTTAGGGGTACATAGGCAATTTGTAAAACCAAAATCATGCTTATACAGAATCTCATTGAACAACTCTCCTTTATCGGTATGAGAGAAATGAATGGATGGGTCATCTTCCTCCAATGTTAAACCACATTTTCCTATTTCAGCCAAAGGATACAAGCCAACATTAAAATCCCCACCCCAAATAGGAATGATTTCAGTCTCTTCATCTGATTTTAAGTTAGTAACATCCTCACTGAGCTTCTTCAATATGGCGCCCAGTTGCCCTTTTTCCACATTGTTATAAAAGTTAATCACAGCTAAAATACAGTTCACATCCAAGTGTATTAAAACAATTTGATAGTAAATTTCAGAGCTAATCATATTAATCTTTTGAGCCCCGAGCAGATTTGAGACGTATACGCAAACTCCACCCTTAGATCTTCCCCTAGATGATTGGATAGCTGGTGTATGAAATGTCTTAAATCCATTAATAGTTATTTCCTCAATGGCCCAAGTCTCTTGCATACATAAAATGTCAAAATTATTAATAAAATCCAACCAAACTGTGTCATTCACTTTGTTCTTTAGACCCGCAATATTCCAAAAGAGGACTCTACAGGCTTTTATTTCCTGAACAACTGTTTCAGACACAGTTACAGGCTGATTTATAAGTTCGCCCTCAGATTGCGGGACAGGATCAAAGTCTCCCATACTACCCATCAATATGCAGGATCTGCTCATATAATCTGTCTCATTTAACTCCTCACATTTAGGATTTCTTTTCTCCTCGTCCAATAACTTAGCCTCTGTTGGACTAAACCAAACTGGTACATATGGGGTTTCTGTACTATGATTGATTTCATTCCCTGATGAATTCAACCCATTTATTAGTCAATCATTTTCATCTAAAGTTGTTAGTGGCCCAAATCTATTTGATGTTACTAAGTTAAAGAGTGGACCATCTATAGGCTGTCTACATGGGCCGCGATTTTCTGATTTTGTGAAACACGAAGGTTGATAAAAAAGCCCAAGGGGAGAACTTGTATATTTGTGTAGATAGGGCTAGGCTCTTGTGTTCTTATTAGGATTTCTCTTACCAATGTGGGTGATCCTAATGAGAGGGCGATACAATCACCTTCACAGAGTTTATTATTATTTCCCACCCAATCAATTCTCCTCACCATCTTAAATTCCCTAAAAAGGGCACTAGTCAAACCTGTTCTGTTTCCCAACCAGTAGATGGTTTTATTTCTTAGGGCAGGTCAAGTTTCCGTATCGGCCAAAGGCAAGGGCGGAACATTTGCCAAAATAATTGTATAAGGTGTAGCTGCCGGCAGCAAGTTTAATGTTTGCAGGCTATGCATTACCGCTGGAGCATAGCTGTCTATTGGGGTCATTCTTGTACTTTCCCCTCCCAGCCGTCTTTCAGCTATTTTGTGATCTGTCCTTCCCATCTCATTTAGTGTATGCACCACTCCCTTTTGAGGAAAAATATTTTTCGTATTTACAGATGTATTAGGGTTTAGTACTTGTCTCTCACCCTGATCTCTCGCCCCATGCAATGTCTTTGCTGTCAGAGGGGTTGCTTTTTGGGCTACCTTCTCAGAGTATGTACTCGTACCCAATAATTTCTGGGGTTCTGCACCTATTTCTTGAATGGCCTTATTCTGTGCTGTTAAAATTTTCTCTATGCCTACTTCTATTTTATCCAATCTACCCGTAAGGATATTAATGGCATGTGTAACAGACTCAGTTAAATCTTTAATTGCCACGGACAGACTTACGGATTCGCATGAGGTTGCATCACATTTGTTGCTTACCTATAATGCGTTAATAATACCTTTTTCCTTATACAATTTATTTTTGGGGCCCTGAGATTTTCCCTGTGGCTTTCTTAGATGAGTCCTAATTGGTATTGGAATAAGTTGTGCTGTGTGTAATCCTTTAGATGCAGCATCCAATATTCTTAAGTTAGGCGATTTACAAGATTTTTGGGGGGAGGAAAGTGTTCATTATCTAATTCTTCAAGAGAAATGTCCTCGGTAATTACCTGGATACAGCCATTTTTTAGGTGCTCAAGGGGAGTGTCATCCGGGATAGCATGCTCAGTAGCCTCTACACCATTTGGAATAGTATTTTTATCCTTAAGCTTTAGGGGTAGCGATAGTGGATCCACCGTGTCAATATTTAGTGTTTCTTCCACGGAGATTATCTGTCTTTCGATATCTCCAACTGCCCCAGTTAAATAGTTAAGCAAGGTCATATTAGCTTTCCTATGCTTACTTGATGTTTTCGGTGTATGGCTCACTGTCTGCTTTCTTTTCCCATGGTACTAGTAGACTAATTGACTACTGCAACTAGAGCTCAATATCTTCAGTGAGCTCAACCCGTTCCCTAACTCTCCCACACAAAATATAAAGTGCAGAGTGCTTATTCTATAATAATATCAGGCCCCAAGAAGGAAAGTACAGGTATAATTTGTTACCTCAAAATTTCAGTTGTCCTCAGATTAAAAATAAGATAAATTAACAATTTTAAATGACAGTACGATATTAAAAATACAGTCAAAGTGCAATGTGCTAGGTGTAAATTTAAAAACAGTTCAAAAAGCAAGAACAAGAACTGTTCAAAGTCACAAATAAATGTCAAGTAAGTGACTATGGACCTTGCCTCGTTAAGTATGATACAGCCGAATACGGCTAATGGAGCACTCAAGCTTGAAAAGTCACAGTACCTCTCAGTCAACTCCTGTTGAGGGACGAAATCCTAGACATTAGGGGGATAGCCCTGCCCTGCCTCTTCCTGTCGATGACGGGCAAGGACGGGCCCGCCCTTGGCCCGGGCTTCGCCCGAGCGCCGCCCGCGCGCGTCCCGCGCTGCGGGAGGTGCTGGATGCTTTTATTGTGCCTCCGGGCGCAAGTGCGGCGTCAGGGGGGTGTCGAGGCTGCTGGGGGCTGCTGGGGAATGTAGTTTGTCAAGCCGTTCCCCTCACAGCGCGTTGGAGAAAGTATCAGCCGTTCCCTTCACGGCGCCTGTTGGTGTAGTAAGGAGCCGTTCCCTTCACGGCATTCGCGCGTCCCCAAGAGCAGTCTTATACATAAATCGCACTGGGACTACATCTAGGCAACCACCTTCTCTAATAGTCCTCTTCAGTTCGCTCTTTGCCTGTTTACATTTTAGGTTAAACCACTCATGTTTCCTCCCAGCAATAGGTTTCTTCCCAGTCATTTTAGAGCTTTCATTGCTTCACAAAATTTTTCATGGGCTACTAAGATTGACTTAGGTGTTCGAAGGACAATTTCAAAATCAGAAAAGAAATGCACAAATAAATCATAAATGTTTGAGTGCAATTCATTATCATCATAAACCCTGGGCCAATTAACTCTTCTAAAGTTGTTTGTTAGGAGGGGCTCCTGGACTGTTGAACGACATCCAGGCAGACCCCTTTCAAGAGGGTTGCCCCCCCAGAGTTAAAAGCAGTGGGTTATGGTCACTATCAGACCAAGGAGTAATTGCGATATCATCCACCAGTGACCAAATTCTAACATCTACCAGGGTGCAGTCGATGACACCAATACTAGAAGCTCTCTTGAATGTGGTCTGCCTATCTGAGTCTGAACGAGTCCTACCATTACATGCCCTTAGGGTTTTCCCAACCACCAAAGAGGCAATCCGGAAGGCTGCATTAGTAAAATGCTGGCAATGGGCTTTGTGTGACAGGTTTGGGATTCCCTTGAACTCATCTTCAGGGCCGGACTGGCCGTAGCGGGCACCGGGCGTTTCCCCGGTGGGCCGCCAGGGTGGGGGCCGGTTTTAGGCCCCTGGGGGCCGTTTTTGTTACCGGGGGCCGGCAATATCGGCCCCCTGTAACAAAATCGGCCGAAACCTGCCCTAGGACACAGCTCGGCCGCACCCCCCCTCCTCCCCTCCAGGGGGGCCAGCCGAGCAGTGTGCCAGGGCCGGTTTCGGTTCCCAGTCCGGCCCTGCTCATCTTCCTCCTCAATCAGAATGTTAATTAGAGGGGATGGTTCGAGCAAAACATTGAAATCCCCTACTATCAAAATTATGGTCTGGTGCTGGTAGATGGCAATCAAATCATCTAGCATAGTCAAAACCAATGAGTCAGTGCCCGAGGGGACAGACCTAGCATAAACATTTTAAACAGTCCAGAGGAAAAAGTAAGCTGGATCCTCATTAAATCAAGTGAATCAATTGACAACTGTTTGTGGGCACAAGCAATGGTATTCTTCACAAAGATGGCTGACCCTCCACTAGCTCTACCTGATTTCTTCAGAGCTGTTGCTTCAATGCTATATGTGGAGTAACCATTAATAAATACCCTATCCACAGCCCATGTCTCTTGGAAAATGCAGACATCATTTCCATAAAAAAATAAACACCCAGGATCAGAAAATGTGGAATAGATACATGCCAGATTCGGAGAGATTATGGACAAGCTCGATTTAACTTCAGAATCCACCACAGTTGCACATAAAGGAGCCCCAATTTCGGGAGAGCAGTTAGCATCAATATTGAGGTTAGCCTTGCTGGGCTCCAGATCTTGATTATTTATGATAGGAGAGTTGGTGACGGAAATAGCAATAGGTGTTTCAATCGAGAAAAACCTCACAGCTGGACAAACATGGTTTGGGGTATGCCCTTGTGAGGAGAGTACTTCACACAGTGCAGGGGTGTACTCTTGAGTGATGGAATTACCAGCTGATAGAATGATGTTTGTAACCTTAGGTGTATTATTAATACTAGATTTGTCTGGTGGAAATTTGTGCAGATTAGAATTGATGTTAAAGGTATTGCAACAAGGTAAGCATGTTAAAACACTATCAGGCCCCATCATAAGCTGGCTGTCAGGAGCCATGGCTGGTGGATGCGTATGTGATATGGGGTTAGTGGGAGACTTAAGTCAATCTACATCTGTCAACATTGATTGCAAACTCGCCCTATTTAAACTGTATTTAAACTGGAAACTCAGATTGTTTGGCGGACTGCTCCTGATATCAAGGGCCACTAAGTTGTCCCCTATCCCCCCATCTTTTAGAGTCAGCTCAATCATGTCATACATTGGATTGGATGTGGGGCTCCTCAGAGCGCTGAGAATATCTTTGCGAATTACCAATCTGCAGCCCCTAGAATGCCTAATCCAGTGTATTACCTTGTTTATGAGAGAATCCTCAGATTCATATCTATCCTGGGGTGGTAGTTTCAGGACCTTGGTCATTGCAATTCTGTTTTTAAATAGATTGTACCTACAGTTAAGATTGACAGCAGACTTTTGACTTCAACCCCCAGGAATCCTATCGCAAATAGTATTTGCATTCCCACGGATACTCGTTACTTGTGTCGCAATTACTGTTTGCTAGATTATTCAAATTTAAATTTGGTACAGAACCGAGTCTAGGCTGGGAGTGAATCACATTCCCACTATGGCCCACACTCGTCACAGCACGTGGGCGAGCAGTATCCAGGTGGGGTTTGAGTTGCTTGACAGGGAACTTATTAGCCAATGGATAAGCATTAACCTGAGTAATAGGCGCATTGTTCTCTGTGGTGAGATGGAGTTGCTTTATTATAATTGATAGCTGCCAGATAAAGGCTTTGAGCTCCCCCACCTCGGCCTTCAGCTCCATAATCGAGGAGGTACAATCAACATTAGAAGGACTGCAGCATGCCTTAAGAGGCATTGGTGATCTGTTTCAGCTGAGAGTCACGGTAGGGATTATGGGACATTGAGTCCTCAGCGGTGGCGGTGTCTCCCACAGCATCTCTCCCCATGCAGGCAAGCAATGTTACACACACTGATGGACTGCAAGAAACAGTGTGTGTCCTTGGCGGATTCCTCACAGGGATGAAAGGCAGCTAGAAGTAGTTTGCCCAAAAATGGCCCAGAATCAGCAGCAGCAGCCCCCGAGGAACGGGACTGTAGCACTCCATAAGAGGTGTTGGAAATCCATTTCAGCTGAGAGTCAGGGTAGGGATTATGAGACATTGAGTCACCAGCGGCGACAGCGGCTCTCCCGATGCAGGCAAATGATGTTCCACAATCTGATGGGCTGCAAGAAGCAGTGTCCTTGGAAGATTCCTCACAGGGATGAAAGGCAGCCAGAAGTACTTCGCCCTGAAATGGCCCAGAATCAGCAGCAGCAACCTTGTAGTTATTTACCTTCTATTGTTTTAATTTGGGACTGGATCTTAAAATATGTTTGGCTGATGCTATTACTTGCTTGGTGCAAACAACTTTTATCAAGGTACAATGAAAGCAGATTTCTGGAGGTGATAAAGTGTGAAAAAAGTAATATTGCCTAAGAGTCTCACTGTACATGTGGTGTCATGCACATGATTTGCTGGTAGATAATTCCATGTGCACAATTCCTCATTCTGGAACTTGCTTACCCACTGAGAGGATACTCACCAGCACACTACTAACAGGATATCGCCACCTCTGATTTGCAACACAGCACTCACCAGCCTTCAGTGATGATGTGCCAACCTGCCACTGTCTTTGTGGTTAGGGGCAATCTCCTTCCAAAGAGCACCCTTGATTTTCCCACAAATATTCATCACTGTGGTGTGGTTTCAAGTGAGAGGACTCTTCACTTCACACTTTCTAATGAACCAGTAAAATAGGCTTGCATGGAGTATAGGCCCACAATGCTGGATTGGTCTCCAACCTGCCTATCACAGATTTTCAGTGATGCCTTTCAGGGTGTCCCTAACTGTCAGTTTAAGCTCTCAAAATGCCATGCCAGACAGGCTGCTTCTGATACTGGCACGCACCATATCCCCTTCTCATTTGTAAGTAATTGCTATAAATACTGCTTGGAAATTTCACCATCTGAGTCCTAATATCTAAGGGTCACAGTTTAGGAGGACCACAGGAGAAGAAAACCAGAGGTCAGTGGGAAACTAGGCCAGACTGGCCATCTCCTTCAAGTCCCACCAGAAGTATGCCAACATAAATATTTTTATCAACTCCTTGGTGAGGGCTAAACTACTATTTTTAGTTTGTACATGTTTCGCTATCTTCTAAACAGCCAGGTGTATCACAATGCCACACCCTACCTCTCCAGCAAATGGAAGTTCCTCTGCATTTGAATAAAACTTCTGCATACATACCACTAACTTACAGATTCATAGCACTCATTTCAACGCTTACCCCTCCACCTCCCTCATGCCAACACTTATACCCATCAGTTTGTATACATCTACTCATCTAGTCAAACACCATCCTATTCACACCAGCACTTACTCCACTGATCCACTTCAGTCCCTTATGTACCCACTCTAGAAATCACCCACTAACTCTACACATTCTAGCATTCTCCCCACCTTTTCCCTTTAACACAGCACTCATTTCACCCATCGCTACAATGTCCTTATCACCTACCCCAAGCATTCCGAAGTTCGGCCCATGAACCACATTTTTCCCCCTGCTTCACACCTATCCATATCTCATTGCTATCTAGCTCCACTCTTCAAACATTATTATCCTGACATAATCTACAGCAGGCCTACTCATCTGAAAACCATCATTGTCTAGGAAACTTTTTAAACAGAAGATCTACCAAATGAACGAACACAGCACAACGTTTATTCTCTTCACTACTCAATACCAAGTCTTATTCAGTCTTTATCACAACAGCAAAACTAGCTACCTACCCATCTGGCTTGCCCCTAGATCCTTGAACTTGTGGGAACAACCTGCAACATCAAAGGTAAGAGCGCAGCTATTCACCACTAAGCAGGACAGTAAGGCCCTGATTACGAGATTTTGAACGAGTGGTGGCGCGGCGGTGCAAACTGCTGTGCCACCACTTCGCCAAAGCTTGCGCTCTCCCCCCCCAGATTATGACTTTTTTGTAGTCCGCAGGTGGGCAGCGTGGCAGTCTCATGACGGTGCATCTTTAAAAGGCGGCAGTGCCATTAAAAAAGGCACCACAATGGGACCACACTACGATGTTACTGCACGGCATGGACTCGAAAGTCCATGCCGGACAGGAATCTATGTGCATGAACACAGGGGGGCACATGTTATTCTCTCCTGTGTGCATCCACATATGTTTGAGGCACAGGAGGGCTCTGTAGGGCGCACTATGTTTCCTCTCCACCAGAGTTTTCATGGCGGTGGAACCGTCATGAAAAGACTGGCTGAGAAGAAACTTGTGATATGCTTGGCGGGACTATGGCTGTCTCGCCAAGCATATTGTGGACTCTGACCACCGCTCCTACGCCAGGGAACAGCGGTTCCCTGGCAGAGCCAGAGGTCCGACTGCCCAAGTCATAATCGGGTGGTTGGACCACCTGTCCGGCAGTGGGTGGAGCCGACACCGCTGCGCCACCACGAGTCTGGCGGTCCTCGGACCGCCAGACTCATAATAGGGCCCTACATACTCTTTCTATGACAGAAATTGGTCTTTCCAAGCAGCACTGACTCTCTAGGTGTCTTCTTGCTGCAGTCAAGGCTAATTCTAAGAAGATGGTATGATGGTTAGGTCAAGGCACAGTACAACAAAATTATTACAATTGAATATAATATGAGAATGTCCAGCAGAATTTTCATTTTGCATATACAAATATATGCACAGTGTTATTATCAATGATATTATTTCATATATTACAGTGATCTTCTCAATGATGTCTTAGAACATGTCATGAGTTATGTAATATGGAAGGTAATTAGCAGTGCATTGTGAAGGCGTGAGTTATAGTTACTTTAAGGGACGACTTATAGTTGCTTGAGATAACTATAACTGGTGAATTTCAGTGGTTTTGTTAGTTTAAAACAGTATTGTTTAACTGACATTTTCCCCTAACTATAACATCCCTATAACCATTTTTTCCAGTGAATTTCTACAGCTTTAACATCCCAATCCCCGACCCTCGCCGCACATGGCCGGCCAGCGGCCATGCCCTGCACCCAACCCCCTGCCGCAGGGCTGACTATGTCATGTAACAATATAAACTGTGCCATTTTAAGTAAGGCAGACCTGCTGGCTTTGTCAAAGGCTCAAAACTCCAAAATAAAAAAGTGGCTGAGCCTAATGACTCTATCAAGTGGTCAACACATCAACGTATATAAAGCAGACCTATTGGTTTTGTCAAAAGGTCACCAATAACTATAATCAAATGTATATTTCATAAATTCACACATCGCATTGTGTAATAATAGTGATTGTTTCAAATTATTTTTAATAAAGAATTTTGATCAAAAATGTTAAAGATGCCTTTAAGTCTTTTTTAAACATTTTTAGGCCACCAAGTGAACCCATAGATAATAAACTAAAGGGGTCCTTGTACTCCAGTATATAGCTCCAACTTAAAGCACTTAACGAAAAATATGTACTCAATGACCCAGGAGATTTACTATGTTTTATTTTTAAATGTTGCTGAGGGGCTGCTGAGCTCCCTGCAGCCCCCCACAACATTAAAAAAGTGGGTTGTGGTGCCCCTGCCTCTTTTTAAAGACACCAGCAGGAAGACAAAAATATAGTTTAAAAAATTCCTTGCAGGGCATTGTAGGGAGCTCTGTGCAGGAGCAATTTATTATTCAATTTCATTACCTATTCTTTTTTTGTTTTTTTTATGGGTGCCCCAGTGCCCACCGGGTGGATCAACACCTTTCATTTTTTAAGTTGAGGACGACAGGGTGAACTGTAAGGGAGCCCCTGCGGCCCCTGCTAGCACCCATAGTCGGTAATTTTTGAAAGGGGGTGCCCTGTGCCCACCCGTGGAACCCGCAACAGACAAATTAATTGGGGGCTGAGCTTGGAGCTTCAATGCCCCATGGCCCCTGTAAACACCCATTGTGGGTGACAGTGAGAGCTGGCTATTTTTTTTAAGTGGGTGCCCCTGTGCCCACCTGGGGTACAAACCACAGTCAAAATCATTAGGGGCCACGGAGGGCCCCAAGTCATCTGTGGCATCTGCTGGGTCCCCAGCCAGCACCCATTCTGGTACCAACATATGCCACCGCTTTTACTTTGTAACCGCCTGGCAGGAGCCCATTTGTCTCTGCTACCAACTGCGCGGGAACAGAGTTGTGTTCCCTGCAAAGGATAATGCAGGCAGTGAATAAAGTTTGTATTCCCGGCCTGAACTCTCCCAGGTAGGGAACACAGCGGAATCCCGGGTGATGGGATCCCCAGGATGCTGCTGCAGTCATCAGGCCCCAGGGGATGGGCTCAGGCAAGGGGGCCACATGCTTACTCCCCAAAATGTAATCTTTTCCTCATGGGATTGGGTCCCCGGGGCCTCTGTGGGGTTAGGGGAGGGGGGCTGCATGCCCCCTCCCCTATAGAAACAATTGGCTCCAGGGGATGTGTCCCTGTGGCATAGCAAGGCTCAGGGAGGAGGGTCAAACACTCCCCTCCCAATTTTAATAAAAGCAGCCCTGGTGGATGGGTTCCTCAGGGCCTAAGAAAGGCTTGAGGAGGGGGGCTACATGCTCCCCTCAAAAAATGTAAGTGCCAACCCCCCGGGCCCTGGCCTACCTCAGTAGGCTTATATTTACAAAAGGTGGGAGAGCACATTTTTTTTAATTGGCGATGCGGATCCTCCATGGAGCCGCAGTGTTGCTAAAGGAAAAAATATGTTTTTGCTCCTGACTCTCCCACCACCTGTCCTAGGTGGCTAGGGTATCACTACCCTGCCCCTAAAAGTTCTTTACATATTTTGTCAGGATTCCCAAATGTTCCATTTAATACTAACTAAACTGTCAAAAACATAATCCATTCTACTGCTTCACTTTGAGGGGTAGGGTACTATAGAACTGGAGGGCAGTCACGTCAGCCTCAGCAGGCATACCTGCATTTGCAGGATGGAAGTGGAGCCACAGTGTGGTATTTAAGGAGTATGAGAAGTGGTGGTTGTGTATCAGAGTCCCTACCAATCTAGTGAGGCAGTTGAACCATATCCAGCAGTAGTTATCACTGAGGCAAGCACGGCTGCAACCAAGACATAAAAGATCGGATATATAAGAGCAGACGTAAAGGGGTAGATCAGAAAGATAATATATACAGTTACCAGTGTGGGTAATAGTTCGATCTTCAGAGCAAGACCCCTCTGACAGCCAATAGAACCGTAGCATCAGATGAGTTCATCAGTTGTTTGCGGTGTGATCAGTGGCATATTGGGTGATAAGGAGTCCTTGTCATCGGTAGATTGTACGTCACTGGTTAAAGTCATGTATAAAATCAGCAACACTGGGATAGCAGCTAAGCCATTCAGAGCTGTGGCATTCACCACAGCATCCTGTCCTTCTCAAAGTGTTTGAGTTAAAGTTTGGCCACTTGTTTATGGGCAGATACGGTGGGGGCCTCCTGTTGGGTGCTCTCTCTTTGTGGATTAGGCAAAGCAGATGATCCCAAAACACTTTGAGAAGGACAGGATGCTGTGGTGAATGCCACAGCTCTGAATGGCTTAGCTGCTATCCCAGTGTTGCTGATTTTATACATGACTTTAACCAGTGACGTACAATCTACCGATGACAAGGACTCCTTATCACCCAGTGTTAGCAGTGCCCGTCGTAAGTGCTGTGAAGGCACTTCCGATGGGAAATTGATATGGATAGGCCCTCAAGGCTCGAATCACAGTCCTGTCCACTCACCATACTGTATTAATGAGTATATGCTCCAGGCTAGGGTAATGGAAGGGTCACGTACAACGTTTACCGCAGCAACCAGCTCCGCTGAAGTTGGGCTGCTGCTCCTCCTCGCATCCAGGTCCACTACAGGTACCACAGATGACCACCAGTCCACTCCCTTAGCCTGCTGTGGGAAGGCCCTGACTCGACATCTTAGTCTTAGACTTGTTCTGCGTGGTTTGTTCATAACCCGGCCCAACAGAATAAAGGTTTTAAATAAATTGTAGTCTGAATGCTGGTTATACCCAGCTCTAGTCTTAATGCTTCCATTGGTGTGCCTGGGCCTAGGTGTAGCATCCATAGTAGAAAGTGATTCGCTGACTTTTGTAAGTGATTTATTTGCCTTTAACCCCGTAATTTAACTCCTTATACATAATTGCAGTGCAGTTCACGGCTTTTATTTTGTAATTTTGCATCATCTGCTTTGTTAGCTTCATAAAGTTATCCTACAGGGCACAACAGCTCCTGTGTTCTGGCTCATTTCAGTCACCTTTTTTCCCATTTGCTTCACCTAGAATAATTTATTATCAAAACAAATGGCCAAGCAATTGAAAGTATAGATACGCTCCGAGGCTCTTTTTGTCAGGGTAACATTTTGGTACAGGACCATAAATGCTGTACTGTTAAAATTGGTGGTAAGTTTTTGATGTCACAAAACGTTCAAATCTTAAAGGAGGAACCTTAGAACATCATTTATACAAGTTAAACAATATTGGTGCTAATAAACAGCCTTTGCAGACTCCTAGTTGTATTGGGAGGATTTGCATGTGTAAAAGAGTTTTAATTTACTGCTATGGGTGTCCTTCTGTTACAATTCTCAAGGTTGTTTGGCCAAACTCTGCACTGCAGTTAAAACAAGTTATTGTATTCCTGTGCATCATAATGCATGATCTAACATCCTTAATTAATTATGCACTACCCTAACCAATAGGCTGCAATAGGAAGTAAGTGTGGTAGGGTTTCATAGAAACTATAGTTTGTTTGGCTGTTATGGTTGAAACATTGCTTTCATGTAATGTAATATCATATCATGAAATGTGTGTGCCTTTTGTATCTGAACACTATAAAACAACGCACAATTTGGAGATGAGCCAGACTTTTTGCTGAGAGTTTTAGCTTTGGTATCATTGTTCACAGACTATCACACTTTTCACAGGAGCCCTTTCTGATGCTTTGCTACAATAGATATTTGCTTTTTCTGAGACCTTGGACTCGAGATTTAGTGCTTTGCCCTGAGAACTTTTTGAGCTTTTCTATGGAAACAGACCATAAATTAGTATGCTTGCTAATCTATTTTATTCATTAACTATATTGCTTCCTGTAATGAAACTATATATTTTTAATAATTGCATGAGGCGATAACTTTAAGAATCTTGTTCTTCAGTTTATAAATAGCCTTGGACAAAAGGCCTGATTACAAGTTTACAGCAATAACAGGGGTAAAAGCGGGATCTCACAATGAGCTCACCTGGCAGTTTAACACAGTATTTTAAATCGAAAATTAGAAAGTGGTGCACACAAGGGAGGAATGTTTACCCTACACTCCCAATCAGACACCCTAAGAAGAAGAAACCAGGGGTCCTAAACAAAGTCATACAAAACCCTTAGGCACACCCTATGTACAGGTTATATATTTAGAGTTTTTCACAGTTTCATATTCATCAAAAGTATATTCTTGAGTAATTCCAATTTCCACCCGGAAGTTATGGTGATCCAAATCTTGGACTCCAGAGATCTTTTATTGTAGATCATTTTCAGTGTTCAAAACATCAAATTCTTCCCAGTAGCCAACACGTGTTTCGTCGGAGTTAACAACTTCATCAGGGCTACAATTATTAATAAGAAATAACAAGGGTGACATTCCCAATATATGCCATACATATTAGGCAACTTCATTATCACCCCCAACTCTCGTGAGCCTGTTCATGTGAGAAAGGAGTGACGCAACTCCGAAATGCGTCGGGACCTAGACGTTGCATAATAAACACGTTTTGCTATTGTGGCCACGGCTCCGGTGTTTTCTTGTATGAAAAGAACGTCTTCACTGGATTCTGTGTGGATATTGAGGGGTGGCTACCCTGCCGTGTTGCCCGCCGTGACAAGAGGCCTGGGGTCAGCCGTTTAAGGATTGTGGATATATATACATATACATATATATATATATATATATCATATTTAAAAATCCATAACTAATAAAAGATTTAGATACCTTACAAATTATAATATCATCGTGTTTTATATATATATATATATATATACCCTCAGTTCTGCTACTTCAACAGACGTACTCGGACTCCACACGTATGCTTGTGAAATAATTTATTTGCAGGAAACAACGCGTTTCGGCTTCCGCCTTGATCACGTTTCAAAGTTGCAACAAACAGTGATTGAATTTAAACTGTGCCTAACATAGACATAGGACTAACACCTCATACGTGTAACACCCACTGGAAAATGGCATCCATTTTGGAAGTTCTTGATACAATAGATATATATATACAACTTGAACTACCCTCATAGTTTGATAATTCACAGAAGAGAATTATAGCTCCCATAAGTGTTACATGTAAAAACATATACAAAATTAATTTTTTTAATATTTTTGAAATAATATTTACATATGTTATTCATCATTATGTTTGCTCCACAATACTCGCAAATGCGTATTTTGCTAAAATGAGATATTCACCCAAGCCTATTAGAGACTGATGTATATGTCCTTTTACTAATCATACGGTATCAACTAATAAAGTTTTTTGCATTGAATACCTGCTGGAAACATTGTGCCATAACACAAACAAACACCAATGATGTATAATTACAGCGCTAACAACTCTTTGGGCAGATATACCCATAGGTCTCTACACAGATGTACAATTGATTGTTTATATATCACATCACACAACATCTCGCCCCAGTGGGCAAATATTCCAAGGACAATTTAGCTATTTAAATCGGTTGTCCCAAATGCGTATTTTGATTAAAACAAGATTTTGACCCAAGCCTATTGGTGACTGATGTGTATGTGATTATACTAGTCATAAGGTGTCAACTAATAAACTTTATATGCAATGCCTGCTGAGAACATTACCGGCTATGTTGACCGATACACCCATAGGTCTGTACCCAGATGTACAATTAATTATTATACATCACACTACACCACGCCCCAATGGGCAAATATTCCAAGACAATATTGCTGTTTCCATCGATTGTCCTGAAAAAAGGGGAACCCATAGCTGGAAAACATGATTAGACACTCGAATCATTGTAGCCCCAAGATCGACAAGATGCCATTTCATACCTAATAAAAAACCAAAAAAAGTAAAATATTAAAAGTGTTTAAAATCACAAAAGGATCGAATACCGTCTAATGTTCATACATATACAAATTTCATTCCATCAAGTGAACAGCTAGTTCCTCGCTCAAATTTAACCCATTTGGGGTCCGACAATCAAAATCAATAATGTACTTTGACTCCAATTTACGCAGGGATAATTCCCGATTACCTCCCCTGACACCCATAACAACCGCATCAATCACCACCATTCTCAAAAGATTTTCATTTTGGAAGTGACAATCATAAAAATGCCGTGCTACTGGATACTGCTTGTTATTATTCCTAATAGCACGAACATGCTCCAATACTCTCTTCTTCGCCCGATGTATTGTGCTTCCCACATACCACTTGTTACACGGGCATATCAAAACATATACACAATACATAGAATTGCATGTCAACGCCTTGCGTATTGTAAACTCCCTGTCAGTGTTAGGAATACTCAATGTACAGCAGTCAATACTCTTACGACATGCTTTGCAGATTTTGCAACATCTGAACCCAGATCTAATCTTGTTCATACTCATGTCCTGCTTCCTCACATGGTTGTGGCTCAAGTCATCCCTCAATGATCGACTTTTTCTGAAGGTAATTTGTGGGTTGGTGCATATATATGGTTTGAGATGTCCATCAGTAGATAGCACATGCCAATGTTTTTTAAAGATCTTTCTAATCTCATGGGCTTGTCCCGAAAAAGTGGTCACAAATCTTACTGTCTCCTCATTCGTCTCTTGTCTATTAGGATGAAGCAATTCGTTTCTGGTAGTAGTCTCCACTTTATTACAGGCTTGTCTGATGGTTATTGCTCTGTAACCTCGTTCTTTAAAACGATTACACATAATATCCTTCTCTGTCTGGTATGCTAGCTCTGTGCTGCAGTTACGTTTGGCCCGTAACAGCTCCCCATAGGGGATGCTGTCAACGAGATTACGAGGATGAGAGCTTCTGGCACTCAAAATGCTATTCCATGATGTCTTTTTACGGAACAGACTTGTTGCCAACATTTCACCTTGGATTTCCACTAAAACGTCTAGAAATTCAATAGATGTGTTACTTATCTGTTCAGTGAACACAAGATTACACGTGTTCACATTCAGTTTGCTCACAAAGTTCTTAGCTGCTTCAGCACTACCATTCCACACCATAAAAATATCATCGATGTACCGCAGCCACAGGACCACATTGTTCTCAAATTCTTCCATTTGCGTGGACACCTGCTCCTCCCACCAGCCCATGAATAGATTAGCGTAACTGGGGGCGAAGCAGGTGCCCTTCGCGGTGCCCTGTGACTGCCTGTACACCGAATCATCAAAAATAAAAAAATTGTTGGTAAGGCAAAAATAAATCATGTCCACCAACATTTCCGAATGGTGCAGTAAAGAGATGGAACGTGTCCTTAAATAATGTTTCACCGCCTGTATCCCACAATCATGCTGGATACTCGTGTAGAGACTACACACATCGAGGGTGACCAGAGTATATGTTGGTTCCCAGTACATGCCATCAATAATTGTTAAAAAGTGGGTGGTATCTTTCAAGTAAGCGGGAAGAAAAATATATATAAATTCACTGAAAAAACCATAGGTTTCAGGGACGTTATAGTTACAAATTAGCATTTAAAAACCTTTGAAATTCACTGAAAAAACCATAGGTTTTAGGGACAGTTATAGTTAGTTGGACATTGCACTCGTACAAAACCCGTGAAATTCCCCGTTATAGTTAGTCCAGCTAACTATAACTCGCGCCCACGCAATGCACTGCTGATGACGTCACATATTACATCACTCATGACATGGTCAGTGACATCACTGATGACATCACTGATGACATCTCAAATGACATCACTGATGACATCATCCAGTGACTGTGTGTTTCTGTAAAGTTTAAATATTTTTAATATATATAGGAAAAGACGTATTGAAGAATGAGTGGGTGTGTAAGTGTCTGTATGGATGATTTAGTAGGTGCGTGACTGACTCTATAAGTGAGTGATTTAACGTATCTTACTGAATGCATGGGTTAGTGACTAAACTGGGTGAATGTCTGTATCCGTCTGTCTGTTGCTGTGTAAGTGGCTGCATGTGTTTGTGAATAGCTACATGAGTGTCTATATGAGTTATTGAATGCTTGTCTGAGTATCTGTATGGGTGCCTGAGTGTTTGTGTGGGAGGGGTGTGTGCAACTCTGTGCATAGATGTGTGAGTGGGTGATTCACTGGGTGGATGGTTTCAAGAGTGCAACTGTGATAGACTGTATGGGTGGGTAAGTGTGTGTAAGAGTGTGTTAGTGAGTGAATGTATGTCCCAGTGGTACATGTGTGAGTAACTACATATGTGAAAGGCAGTATATATGTGTGTTGGAGTATATAAATAGCTATAAGCGAGAGTGAGTGATTGTGATAGTGGCTGTATGGATGAGTGTGTGCTTGTATCAGTGATTGTATAAGAACGTAAGAATGTGCTACTATTTGTATGAGTAAGTGAGCTGGTGTGTGTATAACTGTATAGGTGAGTAAATGGTAGTGTGTTTAATTATTTGCATGACTGACTAGGTGTGTGAGTACCTCTATGGATGAGTGGCGGTGTTTGAGTATCTATATAGGAGTATGAGTGCATATGATAGTCCTGTACTGAGTGACCGTAAGTATGAGTGACTGTACGGGTGAGTGAGTGGATGTGTGCGTAGACCTAAGAATCAGTGAGTGGGTATGTAGTTATTGGTGTTGGAGTGTCTATGGTTTTGCGAATGGCAGTCTGTAATTTAGAGTGGGTGTATCAAAGGTTATATTAGGGTGTGAGGAGGTGCATCAGATTATCACGTGGATGATGTCATCAGTGATGTCATTTGAGATGTCATCAGTGATGTCATCAGTGATGTCACTGACCATGTCATGAGTGATGTAATATGTGACGTCATCAGCAGTGCATTGCGGGGCGCGAGTTATAGTTAGCTGGACTAACTATAACGGGGAATTTCACGGGTTTTGTACGAGTGCAATGTCCAACTAACTATAACTGTCCCTAAAACCTATGGTTTTTTCAGTGAATTTCAAAGGTTTTTAAATGCTAATTTGTAACTATAACGTCCCTGAAACCTATGGTTTTTTCAGTGAATTTCAAAGGTTTTTTAAATGCTAATTTGTAACTATAACATGTCTGAAACCTACAGTTTTTTCAGTGAATTTCAAAGGTTTTGTAAATTACAATTTTTAAATGTATTCATTGTTATATAAAAAAATTTCATACTGATTTCCAAATTTTTTAGAAACAATTTTTTTTTACATATTTTATTTTTTAAATTACATTGTAATTACATTATAAATTACATTACAAAAATACTTTCTCAGAATGAATTACTTTAGTTTAAATACTTTGCACATAGGCAATAGACTTTTAAGTACAGTAGTTACAGTTGTTGCAATGGGCAACACATTTTCAAACACAATGCAACATTCAGCTCAATGTGAATTTCTAGTTAAATGCAATTAGTTACTTTATGGATTACTTTTCTAACCACAGGACTAGATCCTAGATTCAGTCCTGGCACATCTCCTGTAAACAGTTGAGTAAAAGCATTTTGGTTACAGTCGTGATTTTTAAGGAATATTATTGTACTTTAAAAGTTGACACTTAGAAACTTTTTCTCATAGAATCACCAATGTTATCCTATGGAAGGAAATTCACTTAGCAGGTAAAAACTGTTATCGTTACTTTTTCTTACTCAGTGTTGGATCCTGGATCCAGCACTGGTGCATCTCCTGTAAACAGTTGAAAGAATGCGTTTAAGTCATACAGGCGATTTTTAAGGAATATTTGTAGTTTGTGAAAATCGACACTGAAACTTTTCTGCTGAAAACCAGACAATGGATTCCTATGGAAGGAAATATAAGTTACTGGTAAGTACAGTTAAAATTACTTTTCAGGGTCAGTACTGGGCTGAAAGATGCAGCACTGAGGTCTCTCCTGATAACAGGTGAGTAAATCGGAATTCGTATTTCTGCTGATTTTAGAGGAATATTTTAAAGTTCCAAAACTCCACACTTAGAAGAATTTCCAAGTGAAACCAGTCAATGTTAGCCTATGAAGGAAATTCAAGTTACCGGTAAGTACGGTTAAAATTACTTTTCAGGACCAGTACTGGGCTGAAAGATGCAGCACTGAGGTCTCTCCTGATAACAGGTGAGTAAATCGGAATTCGTATTTCGGCTGATTTTAGAGGAATATTTTAAAGTTCCAAAACTCCACACTTAGAAGAATTTCCAAGTGAAACCAGTCAATGTTAGCCTATGAAGGAAATTCAAGTTACCGGTAAGTACGGTTAAAATTACTTTTCAGGACCAGTACTGGGCTAAAAGATACAGCACTGAGGTCTCTCCTTATAACAGGTGAGTAAATCGGAATTCGTATTTCGGCTGATTTTAGAGGAATATTTGTATGTTTCAAAAATCAACACTTAGAAACTTTTTCAGCAAAAAGCAGGCAATGATATCCTATGGAAGGAAATTCAAGTTACTGGTAAGTACGGTTAAAATTACTTTTCAGGACCAGTACTGGGCTGAAAGATGCAGCACTGAGGTCTCTCCTTATAACAGGTGAGTAAATCGGAATTCGTATTTCGGATGATTTTAGAAGAATATTTGCACAATGGTGAAGGGAGGGGGCGGGGCCTCAGGTGACATCTGTGCAAACGCGCCCCGTGGCGCGTTTTAAGTTGGGGGATTAAGTCCCCTTGAATCCTGAGGGTCCCTAGGGGCCAACTAGCCCACCAGGAACCTCCAATATGCGCCAGGGGACTGCGTTGCAGAGACGTGTAGAGAGGCCACACCCCTTTACACCTCTCTGCAACGCAGCTCTGTGGCGCTTTCTGGATGTACCTGTTGGGCTAGTTGGCCCCCAGGGACCCTCAGGATTGAAGGGGATTTAATTCCCCATCTTAAAACGCGCCACGGGGCCTGTTTGCACACATGTCACCTGAAGCCCCGCCCCTCCCTTCACCACTGTGCAAACGCGCCCGTGGCGCGTTTTAAGTTGGGGGATTAAGTCCCCTTGAATCCTGAGGGTCCCCGGAGTCCAACTAGCCCACCATATACCTCCAAAAGCGCCACAGAGCTGCGTTGCAGAGAGGTGGAAAAGGGGCGTGGCCTCTGTACACCTCTCTGCAAGGCAGCCCCTGGCGCATACTGGAGGAACCTGGTGGGCTAGTTGGCCCCAGGGACCCCCAGTATTCAAGGGGAATTCATTCCCCTCTGCAAATGCGCCAGGGGCGCGTTTGCAGAGTGGTGAAGGAAGGGGCGGGGCCTGCGGCCCCGATCGTTTTTTTTGTTTGTTTTTTGTCCCCTGAAGGGGGCTGTGTGGCCCCCTTCCTTTTTCTTTTTTGGGCCCTGGGGACCCCATCCCCCAGGGCCTTACCCCTTTTAAAATTACCAAATAAGAAAAAAACGGGAAGGGGGCCGCGTGGCCCCCTTCCCTTGGCCTGTATTGGCCCCGGGGACCCCATCCCCCGGGGCATGGCCTCTATATTTATATTTTGAGGGGGCAGCGTGGCCCCCTCCTCTGGCCATTTTAAGGCCCCGGGGACCCCATTCCCCGGGGCCGGCCTTTCCATTTTTTTTTTAAATTTTTATTTCTCTTTTTTGGGGAGGGGGCCGCGTGGCCCCCTCCCGAGCCACTACTTGCCGCGGGGACCCCATCCCCGGGGCTGGCCCTCTCCGTTGGGGACTGTGGGGGGTCCCCAATCCCCCACAGTCCCGCCGGCTCCCCGTGTTCTACGGGAGCCGGCATGCTTACACATGGGGAGCAGCTAACATGCTGCTCCCCATGTGGAAAGCTATCGGCTTTGGATATTGGAAGAGAGAGCAGGTTTCCTGCTCTCTTCCAATATCCAAAGCAAGTTTGCAATGACAGGACGGGAGCCGCGAGGCTCCGTCCTGTCATTGCAAACAGCAGTGTCCCGGGGGTAGGCACCCCGGGACACTGCAGGAGCCGGCACTGGGGGTGGCGGTCCCCAGGGCCATCAAGGGCTCCAGGAGGGGTCCGCGCGGCCCCCTCCCATTCAGTACACAGCCCCGGGGAGGTGGTGGTCCCCGGGCTCTGGGAGTCCGTAACGGACCCCCATATTAAAATGTTTAGTGCCCCGGGAGGTGGCGGTCCCCAGGGTGTGTGGGGGGCTGGAGCCCCCCACACAGGTTTAATAATTTATTTTAAAAAGCCCCGGGGAGGTGGTGGTCCCGGGGCTGCGGAGGGCTCAGAGCCCTCCCGCACCATTTTTAAAAAGCCCCGGGGGTGGCGGTCCCCGGGCTTGGGGGCCCTTGAGGCCCCCACACATTAAATTATCCCCCCACCATGCCCCCGGGACTTGGGCCACCCGAGGGCCAATTAACATCGAGCGCGGGAGACCGCGCTTCGATTTTTCGGCAGGATTCGCGCACCCTGAGCGCATCCTGCCGATTTTAAAAATTTTTTTTTTTTTTTTGCCCAGGGGTCCTTGTGGGACCCCTGAGCAAACCTAGGAGTCAGGGTGTTTCTACCCTGCGCCCTTTGTGCGCTTTGCGCACTTGTTTCTGTCCTCGGTTCTACCGAGGGACAAAATGGCTGCCAACATTTCCTGAATCGGAATGTTGACAGCCAATTAACATGCAGCTCGTGATCGGGACGGTGCGCGCAGGGTGCGCTGAGGGTACGCGGACCCTACTCGGCCATAGATATCACTAACTTTTTACTTTTCATTTTCTCAGCAACTACTGAACGGATTTACACCATTTAACAAAAGGGTTCTTTCTGAACCAAGAACTACCTCTTTGCCAAATTTGGTGTAATTCCGTTCAGCAGTTCGGGCTGTAGCCGTGTCTAAAGTTTCCTATGGAAAAATGCATGGGGAAAACGCGTTTTGGGACCCCCTTTTCTCGGCCCCGCTTGACGAATCCCCCGAGACTTTCAGGGTAGGAGCGGACCGGAGCGGGCCACAAAGTTTGAAAATTTCGCGAAGATACGTCAACCGGCAAGAGAGTTATCTTAAATAGAATGTCGCGGATTTCCTATGGATAATAGGTTGTAACTATAACTATCTACTGGCGACCGCCAGTAGATAATATATATATATATATATATATATATATATATATATATATATATATATATGAAGAAAACAGTTCAAACCAAAAGGAATGAAGCGGCACACAATCCAGGTGATGCGAGTGATTTATTTGCAAGCGAATAAATGACTCGCATCACCTGGATTGTGTGCCGCTCATTCCTTTGGTTTGTACTGTTTTCTTCATAATTGTGGTTTCCGCCACCACGGCTGGCACCGGCACCTTTTGGCAGGCGTGCGGCGTTTGGCGGTAACTTCCCGTTGATATATATATATATATATATATATATATATATATATATATATATATATATATATCTACTGGCGGTCGCCAGTAGATAGTTATAGTTAAAACCTATTTTCCATAGGAAATCCGCAACATTCTATTTGAAATAACTCTTGCGCCGGTTGACGAATCTTCACGAAAGCTTCCAACTTGTTGGGGCGCTCCGCTCCTACCCTGAAAGTCTCAGGTTGATTCGTCAAGCGGGGGCCGAGAAAAAAGGGGGTCCCAAAACGCGTTTTCCCCATTCATTTTTCCATAGGATCCTTTCATCGCGGCTACAGCCCGAACTGCTGAACGGAATTACACCAAATTTGGCAAAGAGGTAGCCCTTGGTTCAGTGTCGTGCCTTTTGCTTAAATGGTATAAATCCGTTCAGTAGTTTCTGAGAAAATCACAAATAAAATCACATATATATCTATGGCAAAGTAGGGTCCGCGTACCCTCCCGATCACGAGCTGCATGCTAATTGGCTGTCAACACTCCAAATCAGGAAGTGTTGGCAGCCATTTTGTCCCTCGGTAGAACCGAGCTATAGAAACAAGTGTGCAAAGCGCAAAAAGGGGGCAGGGTAGAAACACCCTGACCCCCTAGGTCTGCTCAGGGGGTCCCACAAGGACCCCCTGGGCAGAAAAAAGCATTTTCTTTCTTTTAAAAATTGGCGGGATGCGCTTAGGGGGCCCGAATCCCGCCGAGAAAAAAAAAAAATCATGCCCCGGAGGTACGTGTGCCTTGTGGATGGATCAGTCACACGTAAGAGGTGATTCCGATGTGGCTGTGGCTACGAAGGAGTCCCACCGCCGGAGCTATGCGGGTCCGCTCGCTGTTGAGATTGCCACAGCTGAGCAGAACGGGAGATACCCACAGTATTGAGCCCCCCATGATTGTTTTATGTAATGACTCTGACGGCACCCAGAAGTGTGGACTATTGACACTACCAGTCCCAGAATGCATTGGGAGTTATCTGCATGGTGATGGTGGAAATAAAAGAGGGATTTTACTGTTGAGTGTCACTGCCGTCATTCTTACATATGGCCCATGATGAAGGGCGTTATTTGGCCGAAGGAAGGAGGCCGAAGTGGAGTGATCCTGGGTGTGCCGTCCATTTAGGGGTAACCTGTTGTAAACATAATAGTGACCCGCCCTTGGTCACGGAGAGGCACCACCGCTCATGCCCCAGAGGTACGTGTGCCTTTTGGATGGATCAGTCACACGTAAGAGGTGATTCCGATGTGGCTGTGGCTATGAAGGAGTCCCACCGCCGGAGCCATGCGGGTCCGCTCGCTGTTGAGATTGACACAGCTGAGCAGAACGGGAGATACCCACAGTATTGAGCCCCTCATGATTGTTTTATGTAATGACTCTGACGGCACCCAGAAGTGTGGACTATTGACACTACCAGTCCCAGAATGCATTGGGAGTTATCTGCATGGTGATGGTGGAAATAAAAGAGGGATTTTACTGTTGAGTGTCACTGCCGTCATTCTTACATATGGCCCATGATGAAGGGCGTTATTTGCCCGAAACGCGTTGGCCGAAGGAAGGAGGCCGAATTGGAGTGATCCTGGGTGTGCCGTCCATTTAGGGGTAACCTGTTGTAAACATATATATATATATATATATATGAAGAAAACAGTTCAAACCAAAAGGAATGAAGCGGCACACAATCCAGGTGATGCGAGTGATTTATTTGCAAGCGAATAAATGACTCGCATCACCTGGATTGTGTGCCGCTTCATTCCTTTTGGTTTGTACTGTTTTCTTCATAATTGTGGTTTCCGCCACCACGGCTGGCACCGGCACCTTTTGGCAGGCATGCGGCGTTTGGCGGTAACTTCCCGTTGATATATATATATATCTATATATTATCTACTGGCGGTCGCCAGTAGATAGTTATAGTTAAAACCTATTTTCCATAGGAAATCCGCAACATTCTATTTGAAATAACTCTTGCGCCGGTTGACGAATCTTCGCGAAAGCTTCCAAACTGTTGGGGCGCTATGCTCCGCTCCTACCCTGAAAGTCTCGGGTTGATTCGTCAAGCGGGGGCCGAGAAAAAAGGGGGGTCCCAAAATGCGTTTTCCCCATTCATTTTTCCATAGGATCCTTTCATCGCGGCTACAGCCCGAACTGCTGAACGGAATTACACCAAATTTGGCAAAGAGGTAGCCCTTGGTTCAGTGTCATGCCTTTTGCTTAAATTGTGTAAATCCGTTCAGTAGTTTCTGAGAAAATCACAAATAAAATCACATATATATCTATGGCCGAGTAGGGTCCGCGTACCCTCCCGATCACGAGCTGCATGCTAATTGGCTGTCAACACTCCAAATCAGGAAGTGTTGGCAGCCATTTTGTCCCTCGGTAGAACCGAGCTATAGAAACAAGTGTGCAAAGCGCAAAAAGGGGGCAGGGTAGAAACACCCTGACCCCCTAGGTCTGCTCAGGGGGTCCCACAAGGACCCCCTGGGCAGAAAAAAGCATTTTCTTTTTTTTTTAAATCGGCAGGATGCGCTTAGGGTGCGCGAATCCTGCCGGAAAAAAAAATCGCAAGTGTGCAAACGCACAAAGGGGGCAGGGTAGAAACACCCTGACCCCCTAGGTCTGCTCAGGGGGTCCCACAAGGATCCAGTCCTGTGGTTAGAAAAGTAATCCATAAAGTAACTAATTGCATTTAACTTGAAATTCACATTGAGCTCAATGTTGCATTGTGTTTGAAATTGTGTTGCCCATTGCAACAACTGTAACTACTGTACTTAAAAGTCTATTGCCTATTTGCAAAGTATTTAAACTAAAGTAATTCATTCTGAGAAAGTATATTTTGTAATGTAATGTATAATGTAATTACAATGTATTTTAAAAAATAAAATATCTAAAAATAAATTGTTTAAAAAAATGTAGTAAATCAGTATCAAAAAAATAAATATAACAATTAATACATTTAAAAATTGTCATTTACAAAACCTTTGAAATTCACTGAAAAAAACCATAGGTTTCAGACATGTTATAGTTAGGAATTAGCATTTAAAAAACCTTTGAAATTCACTGAAAAAACCATAGGTTTCAGGCACGTTATAGTTAGAAATTAGCATTTAAAAAACCTTACAAATTCACTGAAAAAACCATAGGTTTTAGGGACAGTTATAGTTAGTTGGACATTGCACTCGTACAAAACCCGTGAAATTCCACCGTTATAGTTAGTTCAGGTAACTATAACTCGCGCCCCACAATGCACTGCTGATGACGTCACATATTACATCACTCATGACATGGTCAGTGACATCACTGATGACATCACTGATGACATCATCCATGTGATAATTTGATGCATCTTCTCACACCCTAATATAACTTTTGATACACCCACTGTAAATTACAGACTGCCATTGTCAAAACCATAGACACTCCAACACCAATTACTATATACACACTCACTGATTCTTAGGTCTACACACACACATCTACTCACTCACCCGTACAGTCACTCATACTTATAGTCACTCAGTACAGGACTATTATATGCACTCATACACCTATATAAACACTCACACACCGCCACTCATCCATAGAGGTACTCACACACCTAGTCAGTCATGCAAAAAATTAAGCACACACCCATTTACTCACCTATACAGTTATACACACACCAGCTCACTTACTCATACAAATACTAGCACATTCTTACGCTCTTATACAATCTCTGATACAAGCACACACTCATCCATACAGTCACTATCACAATCACACACTCTCGCTTATAGGTATTTATATACTCCAACACACATATATACTGCCTTTCACATACGTAGTTACTCACACATGTACCACTGGGACATACATTCACTCACTAACACACTCTTACACACACTTACCCACCCATACAGTCTATCACAGATGCACTCTTGTAACCATCCATCCAGTGAATCACCCACTCACACATCTATGCACAGAGTCGCACACACCCCACCCACACAAACACTCAGGCACCCATACAGATACTCAGCCAACCAATCAATAACTCATATAGACACTCATGTAGCTATTCACAAACCCATGCTGCCACTTACACAGCTACAGACAGACGGATACAGACATTCACCCAGTTTAGTCACTAACCCATGCATTCAGTAAGATACGTTTAATCACTCACTTATAGAGTTAGTCACGCACCTACTAAATCATCCATTCAGACACTTATACACCCACTCATTCTTCAATACGCCTTTCCCTATATATATTAAACATATTTAAACTTTACAGAAACACACAGTCACTGGATGATGTCATTTGAGATGTCATCAGTGATGTCATCAGTGATGTCACTGACCATGTCATGAGTGATGTAATATGTGACGTCATCAGCAGTGCATTGCGGGGGCGCGAGTTATAGTTACCTGAACTAACTATAACGGGGGAATTTCACGGGTTTGTACGAGTGCAATGTCCAACTAACTATAACTGTCCCTAAAACCTATGGTTTTTTCATATATATATATATATATATATATATATATATATATATACAAAAAGAGTTGCCTCTAGGTGGGATGCACTCCCAGGTGGAAATTACGCCAAAGCAAGGGCACACGCCATGAACAAAGTCCCTTTCAGGTTTACCTGCCAGACGCGTTTCGGGCCAACGCCCTCTTCAGTGGCAGACCATGTGACGTGCCGGCATGCGGCAACCACCAGTAAATCCCCATAATAATAACGCTCAGGTGAACCACCTGAAGCAATGCCTCCTGGGACTGGTGGTTCAGTAAAACCCAAGTGGGTCGCCGCCGGCACTCACATTCAAAAATGTCTTTAAAAGGATTGCCGATGTTCGCGCCGGCACCCCTACATATAACAGGCACCTCCTGTTCCACAGTTGGCTGCCCCAGTAAAGCAGCCGCGGACCCACAAGTGTTTCGCGGTGGTGCAATCCCGCGACCAGGCAGGCCGCTGTACAAAATACAAAAAGAGTTGCCTCTAGGTGGGATGCACTCCCAGGTGGAAATTACGCCAAAGCAAGGGCACACGCCATGAACAAAGTCCCTTTCAGGTTTACCTGCCAGACGCGTTTCGGGCCAACGCCCTCTTCAGTGGCAGACCATGTGACGTGCCGGCATGCGGCAACCACCAGTAAATCCCCATAATAATAACGCTCAGGTGAACGACCTGAAGCAATGCTTCCTGGGACTGGTGGTTCAGTAAAACCCAAGTGGGTCGCCGCCGGCACTCACATTCAAAAATGTCTTTAAAAGGATTGCCGATGTTCGCGCCGGCACCCCTGCATATAACAGGCACCTCCTGTTCCACAGTTAGCTGCCCCAATAAAGCAGCCGCGGACCCACAAGTGTTTCGCGGTGGTGCAATCCCGCGACCAGGCAGGCCGCTGTACAAAATACAAAAAGAGTTGCCTCTAGGTGGGATGCACTCCCAGGTGGAAATTACGCCAAAGCAAGGGCACACGCCATGAACAAAGTCCCTTTCAGGTTTACCTGCCAGACGCGTTTCGGGCCAACGCCCTCTTCAGTGGCAGACCATGTGACGTGCCGGCATGCGGCAACCACCAGTAAATCCCCATAATAATAACGCTCAGGTGAACCACCTGAAGCAATGCTTCCTGGGACTGGTGGTTCAGTAAAACCCAAGTGGGTCGCCGCCGGCACTCACATTCAAAAATGTCTTTAAAAGGATTGCCGATGTTCGCGCCGGCACCCCTGCATATAACAGGCACCTCCTGTTCCACAGTTAGCTGCCCCAATAAAGCAGCCGCGGACCCACAAGTGTTTCGCAGTGGTGCAATCCCGCGACCAGGCAGGCCGCTGTACAAAATACAAAAAGAGTTGCCTCTAGGTGGGATGCACTCCCAGGTGGAAATTACGCCAAAGCAAGGGCACACGCCATGAACAAAGTCCCTTTCAGGTTTACCTGCCAGACGCGTTTCGGGCCAACGCCCTCTTCAGTGGCAGACCATGTGACGTGCCGGCATGCGGCAACCACCAGTAAATCCCCATAATAATAACGCTCAGGTGAACCACCTGAAGCAATGCTTCCTGGGACTGGTGGTTCAGCAAAACCCAAGTGGGTC
The DNA here is from genome assembly GCA_963921515.1 of Calotriton arnoldi. Lineage (NCBI taxonomy): Eukaryota > Metazoa > Chordata > Amphibia > Caudata > Salamandridae > Calotriton > Calotriton arnoldi. The sequence goes on from CAWUFW010004701.1 coordinate 1,250,644, forward strand.
GCCGCCGGCACTCACATTCAAAAATGTCTTTAAAAGGATTGCCGATGTTCGCGCCGGCACCCCTGCATATAACAGGCACCTCCTGTTCCACAGTTAGCTGCCCCAATAAAGCAGCCGCGGACCCACAAGTGTTTCGCGGTGGTGCAATCCCGCGACCAGGCAGGCCGCTGTACAAAATACAAAAAGAGTTGCCTCTAGGTGGGATGCACTCCCAGGTGGAAATTACGCCAAAGCAAGGGCACACGCAATGAACAAAGTCCCTTTCAGGTTTACCTGCCAGACGCGTTTCGGGCCAACGCCCTCTTCAGTGGCAGACCATGTGACGTGCCGGCATGCGGCAACCACCAGTAAATCCCCATGATAATAACGCTCAGGTGAACCACCTGAAGCAATGCTTCCTGGGACTGGTGGTTCAGTAAAACCCAAGTGGGTCGCCGCCGGCACTCACATTCAAAAATGTCTTTAAAAGGATTGCCGATGTTCGCGCCGGCACCCCTGCATATAACAGGCACCTCCTGTTCCACAGTTAGCTGCCCCAATAAAGCAGCCGCGGACCCACAAGTGTTTCGCGGTGGTGCAATCCCGCGACCAGGCAGGCCGCTGTACAAAATACAAAAAGAGTTGCCTCTAGGTGGGATGCACTCCCAGGTGGAAATTACGCCAAAGCAAGGGCACACGCCATGAACAAAGTCCCTTTCAGGTTTCCCTGCCAGACGCGTTTCGGGCCAACGCCCTCTTCAGTGGCAGACCATGTGACGTGCCGGCATGCGGCAACCACCAGTAAATCCCCATAATAATAACGCTCAGGTGAACCACCTGAAGCAATTCTTCCTGGGACTGGTGGTTCAGTAAAACCCAAGTGGGTCGCTGCCGGCACTCACATTCAAAAATGTCTTTAAAAGGATTGCCGATGTTCGCGCCGGCACCCCTGCATATAACAGGCACCTCCTGTTCCACAGTTAGCTGCCCCAATAAAGCAGCCGCGGACCCACAAGTGTTTCGCGGTGGTGCAATCCGCGACCAGGCAGGCCGCTGTACAAAATACAAAAAGAGTTGCCTCTAGGTGGGATGCACTCCCAGGTGGAAATTACGCCAAAGCAAGGGCACACGCCATGAACAAAGTCCCTTTCAGGTTTACCTGCCAGACGCGTTTCGGGCCAACGCCCTCTTCAGTGGCAGACCATGTGACGTGCCGGCATGCAGCAACCACCAGTAAATCCCCATAATAATAACGCTCAGGTGAACCACCTGAAGCAATGCTTCCTGGGACTGGTGGTTCAGTAAAACCCAAGTGGGTCGCCGCCGGCACTCACATTCAAAAATGTCTTTAAAAGGATTGCCGATGTTCGCGCCGGCACCCCTGCATATAACAGGCGCCTCCTGTTCCACAGTTAGCTGCCCCAATAAAGCAGCCGCGGACCCACAAGTGTTTCGCGGTGGTGCAATCCCGCGACCAGGCAGGCCGCTGTACAAAATACAAAAGAGTTGCCTCTAGGTGGGATGCACTCCCAGGTGGAAATTACGCCAAAGCAAGGGCACACGCCATGAACAAAGTCCCTTTCAGGTTTACCTGCCAGACGCGTTCGGGCCAACGCCCTCTTCAGTGGCAGACCATGTGACGTGCCGGCATGCGGCAACCACCAGTAAATCCCCATAATAATAACGCTCAGGTGAACCACCTGAAGCAATGCTTCCTGGGACTGGTGGTTCAGTAAAACCCAAGTGGGTCGCCGCCGGCACTCACATTCAAAAATGTCTTTAAAAGGATTGCCGATGTTCGCGCCGGCACCCCTGCATATAACAGGCACCTCCTGTTCCACAGTTAGCTGCCCCAATAAAGCAGCCGCGGACCCACAAGTGTTTTGCGGTGGTGCAATCCCGCGACCAGGCAGGCCGCTGTACAAAATACAAAAAGAGTTGCCTCTAGGTGGGATGCACTCCCAGGTGGAAATTACGCCAAAGCAAGGGCACACGCCATGAACAAAGTCCCTTTCAGGTTTACCTGCCAGACGCGTTTTGGGCCAACGCCCTCTTCAGTGGCAGACCATGTGACGTGCCGGCATGCGGCAACCACCAGTAAATCCCCATAATAATAACGCTCAGGTGAACCACCTGAAGCAATGCTTCCTGGGACTGGTGTTTCAGTAAAACCCAAGTGGGTCGCCGCCGGCACTCACATTCAAAAATGTCTTTAAAAGGATTGCCGATGTTCGCGCCGGCACCCCTGCATATAACAGGCACCTCCTGTTCCACAGTTAGCTGCCCCAATAAAGCAGACGCGGACCCACATGGTCTGCCACTGAAGAGGGCATTGGCCCGAAACGCGTCTGGCAGGTTAACCAGAAAAGGACTTTGTTCATGGCGTGTGCCCTTGCTTTGGCGTAATTTCCACCTGGGAGTGCATCCCACCTAGAGGCAACTCTTTTTTGTATTTTGTACAGCGGCCTGCCTGGTCGCGGGATTGCACCACCGCGAAACACTTGCGGGTCCGCGGCTGCTTTATTGGGGCAGCTAACTGTGGAACAGGAGGTGCCTGTTATATGCAGGGGTGCCAGCGCTAACATCGGCAATCCTTTTTAAGACATTTTTGAATGTGAGTGCCGGCGGTGACCCACTTGGGTTTTACTGAACCACCAGTCCCAGGAAGCATTGCTTCAGGTGGTTCACCTGAGCGTTATTATTATGGGGATTACTGGTGGTTGCCGCATGCCGGCACGTCACATGGTCTGCCACTGAAGAGGGCATTGGCCCGAAACGCGTCTAGCAGGTTAACCAGAAAAGGACTTTGTTCATGGCGTGTGCCCTTGCTTTGGCGTAATTTCCACCTGGGAGTGCATCCCACCTAGAGGCAACTCTTTTTTTGTATTTTGTATAGCGGCCTGCCTGGTCGCGGGATTGCACCACCGCGAAACACTTGCGGTTCCGCGGCTGCTTTATTGGGGCAGCTAACTGTGGAACAGGAGGTGCCTGTTATATGCAGGGGTGCCGGCGCGAACATCGGCAATCCTTTTTAAGACATTTTTGAATGTGAGTGCCGGCGGTGACCCACTTGGGTTTTACTGAACCACCAGTCTCAGGAAGCATTGCTTCAGGTGGTTCACCTGAGCGTTATTATTATGGGGATTACTGGTGTTTGCCGCATGCCGGCATGTCACATGGTCTGCCACTGAAGAGGGCATTGGCCCGAAACGCGTCTGGCAGGTTAACCAGAAAAGGACTTTGTTCATGGCGTGTGCCCTTGCTTTGGCGTAATTTCCACCTGGGAGTGCATCCCACCTAGAGGCAACTCTTTTTGTATATATATATATATATATATATATATATATATATATATATATATATATATATATATATATATATATATATATATATATATATATATTATTGTAATACATTTGTTGAAATATTTTTTGTATTAATTTACAATTTGTGATTATATTTATGATGTGTTTAAAAGTTTATTGGTGCTTATTAATGATATATTTTAATACAGTATTATAAACAATTGTCATTATTTTTAAATAGTAAAGCTTTTTATTAACATTCATGTAATACATGTATTTAGTATTTTTAAGTCTATATTGTTTGATAGGTATAATATTTAGGGAAATTTTGTATAGTTTTTAGTGTGAATAGTGTATATAACTTTTGCTGGTTTTATAATTATATACATATTATTTATTTTGATTTGATTTGAAAATGTATAGAGCGCACGATTGCCCGGAGGCGTCTAATCATTTCAATAGGTTAAAGCTTCTAGAAAATGGTTCGGAGCGTATTGTCAATAGTACATTAGATCCCACTAATGTGTAACAAATTCCTCAAAGTGGTTTTGATAGGAGTGGGAATAGTTAATGTGACCTTTTTTATGTCAACACTTTCTCCAAAGTGATTTAGGTTGGAATGGGAATAATAAATCTGATCCCTTTAATGGCCTTTACTTTCCCAAATGTGGTTTGGATTGGAGTGGGAATAGTAATTATGGCACCCTCAGTGTCCACCACAGTCCCAAAAGTAGTTTAAATTGGTATTGGAATAGTAAATCTGACCCCTGCAGTGTCCAACACCTTTCCTAAAATGGTTTAGAGTGGTTCGTGAATAGTTAATGTGATCCCTTCAGTACCCAATCCCTTTCCTAAAATGGTTTAGATTGGAGTGGGAGTAGTAAATTTGACCACTTCAGTGTTCAACACCATCCCCAAAATGGTTTACATTGAAGTGGAAATAATAATTTTGAACCCTTTACTATCCAATGCGTTCTCCAAAATTATTTAGATTCGAGTCGGAATAGTAAGTCTGACCCAATCTGTGTCCAACATTTTTCCCAAAGTTGTTTAGATTGGAGTGGGAATAGTAATTTAGACACATTCAGTGTCCAATATATTCCCCAAAGTGGCATAGATTGGAGAGGGAATAGTAAATCTGACCCATTTAATTGTCTAACACCTTGCCCAAAATGGTTTGGATTGGCATGGGAAAAGTGAATTTGACCCATTCAATGTCAAATACCTTTCCCAAAATGGTTTACATTGGAGTAGCAATAGTAAATGTGACCCTTTCATTGCCCAACACATTCCTCAAAGTGGGTTAAATTGGAGTGGGAGGGCGTGGCCAAGATTGCGGCTGAAGCGGACACAGCTTGAAGAGCTCCGTGGACCGCCCATTATGAATCCGGCATTTCTCCTGCCCATCCTGATCTTATGTGCCTGCACCGCCATCCCCAGTTAGGGATATGGTTGAGAGCTGTGCAGAGATGAGGTCTGTGGCACACTGCACCGACTTCTTGTCCTTTTGGTGCTGCTGCCTAGATGGGGCCTCGCGTGTGCCGTGGGCGCCCGACCCGGCTGCATTGCAGAGCTTCAGCTGCGGACCTGGTTCTCCCCAATGTGGCAGTGCTTCTGCGGGCCTTTGCCTCCTGCTACTGGGCGTACTCAGTGCCTTGGGGGACTGCGGGGGTCGTCAGCCCAGTTGGGGCTCTGCACCGGTGGTTGGACCCCCCCTGACATCTGGACGTCTGAGAGGCTGATCTGTTGGGCATCACCGGGGGACCGGAGCCAACTGTACAGGAGGCGCCTGCCTGTGGACTGTTTGGGCGCATGGCGGTGAAGACGTGACTGCAGCACCTGAGCCTGTAGGGCTATCAAACAGTTATCAGGAGGCGAAGGGGCTGCTGCCTCAGCACGACCACATCAACCTGGCCTCCGCTATACATGAGGTGGGAGGCGGAAATGGAGTGTCGCACCTGCAGCCCCTGAGTCTGCGGGGCTACCACATGGTTGTCTGGAGTCGCGTGGGCCACTACATCAGCACAACCGCATCGGCATGACCTCCGCCACACACGAGGTAGGGGGCAGGCCCTAAATACAACACAAAGCGGCCATCACTTGGGGAGATATCTTTGGTCCCTCTGCCCTTTCTCTATTGGTGGGGCAACTGCCTCGACGGCCTACCTGACTGTTTCTGTTTGGGTGCAGTGTCCCTGGGGGGAGCCTGCTGATGCACACCTTGCCACTGCTTAGCTGACCTGGAGAGGGATGAGCCTCAAATGTCTGGTACCCATAGGAGATCGCTGGGGTCCTCAACTTGTGCCCAGGAGGTGAGAGAAGACTACTGACAGGGCAGTACCTGTTGAAGGCGGGGGGCATTGACTTTCCGCTTTGTGCCAGGCGATTCTGTAACCCCTGTGGGTAGTGGTGAGACGGGGTGTCTATTGGCCGCATCACCGGATGGCTGCAGCCCCTGTATCATTTGGCCCCCACTCCCCATCTACTCTACATTGCATCTCTTGCACGAGGGAGGAAGATACCAATCCTGGGGTCACCGAGGCATATTCCACGGTGGGTCCCCATGGCGGGCACTGCTAGACCCTGACTTGCCTCCTGCAGTTGGCACTCAGGACACCAGACCCACCCCTGCTTAAAGGAGAGACGTGAGGTCACCAGGGATCCGCCAGTGGCACGTTTGTCACTCTAACAATTACCCAACGATTTGGGGTGCACCATCATGGGCAAGGACGGTCCGCAGAGGGGGGCACAGAAGACGAATATGGATCAGTATACGGTGCAAGGGGTGCGCCAAGGATGGATCCTCCTCGAGAGTCCCCTTCAGTGAGCAAGCCAACACACACGGAACTCCTCTGGAGTGCAAATACTCACAGCAATAGAAGCCTCAACTGGGGCGGAGCAAGCAAAAATAGATGCAGTGTTGCTAGATGTGGGACTCTTACAGGTTGACCTCCACATGGTGGCTGACAGATCCCTTGTCACTGAACAAACTGTGTCTGAATTGAAAAGTGAGGTGACCAGCCTGAAGGCAACCCTCAATGACTTGTCTGCCAAAACTACGGATCTGGAGCGGAGGGCAGAAGACGCGGAGGGCTGCCCTCAGAGATGCAACTTACGTTTTTTTGTCTTCCCAGAGGGCGTGGAGGGTGGGACTCCTGAACTTTTCCTAAAAAAATGGATCAAAGTTGCGCTTCCCATTGCCGAACTGTCCCCCATCTTCATGATTGAATGCGTTCACTGTGCCCTTACACAGCAACGTCCTGCGGGAGCTCCAACATGCACTCTTATCGCAAAGATCATCAACTGTAGAGATCATGACTGCATCCTCAGCGCCGTGCATCGGGATGGAGACTCTCCCTTTGATAACCACGCCATTCAAATCTTCCCTGATTACACACGTATGGTGTAACGTCAGAGAGCGTCCTTTGGGGGAGTGAAACAGAAATTGTGGGCGATTAACCTGCAGTATATACTAATTTATCCCACTAAACTGAAAGTCATCCACGGAGATTGTGTGGGCTGGTTGGAGGTGCGAGGTGGAGGGGGTACCTGGCACAGAGTGGGGGGACAAGCGGAATTCTGGTACAAAGCAGGCACGTAGGACTGGCGCACATGGTGGAAGAAGTGGATGTGCCTCCTGTTCAACCCAACATGTGGTGGTGCGCCATGATGGCTCCCCGGATTTGGAGCAGCCAGACTCAGACAACGAGGGATGACAACCACAGAGAGTAGACCCATCATTGCTACAGGTGGAGCGTGCGGCTGCAAGAGCCCTGGTGGAGGAGGTACCTGTTTCTCACTCGGACACTAGTATGGGGATGTGGTTGAGGAGACCCCCCAGCCTGAGGACCCCTGAGTGGATAAAGGAACCCCCCAAAGCACACTAAGCCCAACATGACGTCTGTCCTGCGGGAGGTGATGGGCTGCTTGCATTGCATCGACATCTGGTGTGAGACGCACCAAGGAGTGCATGGATACACATGCTATACGCCTGCGCGAGATGTATCTAATAGGTATGATCGCTTCTTGCTCTCAGATGAGGCCACTGCGGTTGCCACGCAAACATGCGCATTGGGACGCTTTTTATTGGACCATGCTCTTGTACTGCTAGAGTGGAGAGCAAGTAGAGCTAGACTGAGAGCTCCTTTGTGGCGCCTTCATCCTGAGGCCCTCAGAGACACTATGTTCTGGGAGGAGCTTCGGAAGGCGGTTGTCGGATATTTTGGCACCAATTGGCTGTCCACCACCTGTAGGGAAACGGAGTGGGACATGCTAAAGGTGGTGGCGCGAGGGAAATGCCTGTCTAGGGTTGGGAGCACCAGGAAGTGACTGGAACGGGAGCTTACTGAGGCTGAAGACGAGCTGGCTGAGCTCCAGTGGGGGGGCAGGCAGCGGAACCATGAGGTGAGGCACTTCTGCAAGCCCAGCTTTAAGTTGGGGAAATTGAGAATGGACTGGACTGCCTCGTTAGGTGTGACTATCACCAGCTGTTACACAGGGAGGGCGATAAGTCGGTAGACTGCTGGCATGGTTATTGAGGAGGGAACGTCCACCCTTGCTTATACTGACACTCAAGCACCCAGATGGAGTGAGCCCATTACACAAGCTAGTGTTAACTTGTTATTACTGGATAACCTAGTTGCGATCTACACAGAGAGCTCGGACTCCAGCTTAGCCGAGATTGAAAGGTTTCTGGATGACATCTCGCTCCCCTGGTTTACTGTGTCGCAGATAGACGAACTCAGCGGTGTGATTAGACTAGAGGAACTACGGGAGGTGGCACAGAATATGGCATGATATAAGTCTCCCGGGCCAGACGGTCTCCCGGTGGAGTTCTTTCAAGAATTCGCTGACCTTCTGCTCCCCGTTTACTGAACACCTTGCAGGAGGCCATGGGCCTGGGGGTTTTACTGTCCTCTATGAGGGAGGCACAGATTCTCATGCTCCGTAAGCCGGGCAAGAATGCATCTGACCCCGGCTCCTATAGACCCTTATCAATGCTAGGGCTAGATGTCAAATTGTTGGCAAAGGTGCTCGCGACTCGCCTGGGCAAGGTAGTGACGCACTTAGTCCATGAGGGCCAGTGCATGTTCATGCCTGGTAGGGGGACCCACATGAATATACGCCGACTCTCTCATGTGCTGCATTCGGTGGCGGACTTTAGGGTTCGGGCGGCGGTGGTCGCCCTAAATATTGAAAAAGTATTTGACACGTTGCGATGGGACTATTTGTGGGAGGTCCTGCAGAGGATGGGTTTGGGCCAAGAGTATATATCTTGGGTCCGTCTATTGTATGTTTGACCAATGGTTAGAGTCCGCAATGGCAGCCTGGTATCTGGGGGTTTCCATATCGAGAGGGGCACAAGACAGGGCTGCCCGCTGTCGCCATTCCTTTTCACCTTAGCAATGGAGCCGTTGACAATCAGGTTGCGGCGAGATATGGCCCATTGGGGTTTTGCAGTAGACGGCCATGACCATGTGATTTCCCTACAAGCAGATGATGAATTGCTATATGTTTGCCAACGGGAAGAGGCAGTGCCTGCATTCCTGGATGTACTGGCCTCGTTCAGAGCAGCCTCTGGGCTCCGTATCAACTGCCAGAAGTCTGTTATATTCCCACTGCCAGCCCTGGCGCGTGGGGACGTGCAGCACTTCCTGATGTGGGGCTCCAATGGGAGCACGACCATTTCCACTATCTGGGTGCATAGGTGGCTCATACACCGGATGCCCAATACACTCTGAATATGGGAGCAGTCATCACGGACCTGGAGGTGTCCATCCGGTTCTGGAACTGCCTGCCCCTTTCAGTCATGGGACAAGTGGCTTTGGCAAGGATGCATATGCTCCCCCGATGCCTTTATGCCCTCCAAAACTCCTTTTGCGGTATCCCGAAATCTGCCTTCAACACCTTGACTAGTCTCCTGATCTCCTTGGTGTGGGCCAGGAATTGCAGCAGGGTGAAAGTGGAGGTGCTTAAATAGGACATGGACTCTGGGTCTACCTGACCTTCCTCCCTATTATCTTGCGGGGCTGCTGCAGTATGCGGCGCAGTGGTGTGCTGAGGGTCTTAATGTGGAGAAGACGCTGTTGGCGGACTGGGGTGTGGGATCGGACCTACCGAGGTACCTCATGATGGGCTTGCGAGCCCCCCTAGATTGACCGCTTGTGATCCGTCAGGTCGTGGGGGCCTGGGAGAAGGCAGTCACTCTGGTGATACATAGGGTCCCACATGCTCCATTACTCCCCCTCCAACGGATCCTGGGTTTCCATCACGTACAGACCATCATGAACCTTACGAGGTGGCATTAGGAGGGTTGCACGATGGATGGGGACCTGTACCTCAACGGGACCTTCCTTTCCTTTGATGATGCCAAGGAGTGTTTCAAAGTGCCAGATGGTCATTTCTAACAATAAGTGAAAATATCTTGCACGGCTTGCAAGATATGGACTGCGTTTCCAGATGAATTGAAGGAGACACAAACCTTGACACTGCCGTTGGATCCGGGCTCCTATAGGGGACTATTCTCCCGCATATATAGGCCTCTGAAGGCGGATCGAAGGATCGATGCCTCAAGATTCCGAAACAGATGGACGGCTGACCTATCGTCGCCGCCAACAGAGGGCGAGCTGGAAGTGGGCATTTGCACAGGTCAAGGAGGTGGCTAGCAACGCATGCTTTAAGCTCATCCAGTTCTTTTACCTACATCGCACATATTTAATGCCCCAGAGATTGTCAAGGTTCGATACGGTGCACCTATCAACGTGTCCTCGGTATGATGTGGGACCTGCGACTTTTTTACATATGACCTGGGATTGTGCTCGGCTTCAGGCATATTGGTGGGTGGTGCTCAGTGTGCAGCGGGAGGTCACATGTGTTGGTATCGAGGTGTCAATTAAACATTGTCTTTTCGGCGTGCTCCCTATACCTAGATCAGGTGCTCCTATACGCCATAAATTTGCTCTCCTGTGCCTTATACTGGCTAAGCACTGCATTGCCATACATTGGACTCACACTGAATCCCCCCCAGCCAGATAAGTTGGGAGCAGACCTGCGTGAATGGGGCATGACTGAAGAGCGCCGGCTTCGCTCGGTCCGCACTGATGAGAATGCGGAGCCTGACCTGGAGATGTGGGGAACCATGGTAGAGGGTCTGCTGACAGATGGTGGACCAGATGGTGTGCCTCCTCACAGACTATGGCTCTAGAGGCTTCCGTGATGGGGTCGGAGGATGACCCCCTCTCTGGTTGAATGAGATAGCGTGCGATTTGTGGCAGTGTGAGGTATAAGCAGGGCCGGACTGGCTACCGGGCGTTTTGGCATGCTGCCGAGCTGGGGGCTGATTTCGTTGATGGGGACCTGCGTGTGCTGAATGAAATTCGTTTTGCTTTGTTTATTTCGAAGCACACGCAGGTCTCCATCAACAAAATTAGCCCCCACCGCAGTGACATCAGCCCCCAGCTCGGCAGCATGCCAAAACGCCCGGTAGCCAGTCTGGCCCTGGGTATAAGGATGGAAAAGCAAGTGATCATGCTGACTGTGAGTCGCAACTCCCCTTCCCTCCCTCTGGAGTATGGACCTGGAGAGTTGGACAAAGGCCGGTTCCCCACATGTCCATTTATTGCCACATCGACGTAGTTGAGTTATGCGCCTCGCTCAGCAAATCCTGCCAATACTGATGGCTACCCGGTGCACATATCCACCCTCTCCCCCTCACTCAGATGTGATGATGCTCTGTCCCTAAGAAATTAGGGGCTTCTCTAGCACACTTGGATTGTTCCTCACCTGCTGCCTGAGGATTTTTCTAGGCAATGTTGCCTGACTGCCTGTTGCTTCTCAGTTATTGTTGTGGTTTTTTTTTTACTGTTAATTTTTGTGTCCGTACATGATTATTATTTGTGGATGTTTTCCTATGCATCAACATGACAATGTATGCCTAGCTATGATGCTTGGGAGCAGAGCACATGGGTGAACAGTGAAGCCACGGAAATATCCTGTACCACTTACCTGATGTGTAAGGTAACCTGAAAATGATTTTTTACTACTTTGTGACCGGGAAGGACAACATGTAATGTGACATATCTGTGATATTAAATAAAAGACAAGTTTTAAAAAAAATATTGGAGGGGGAGTAGAAAATCTGCCCCTTCAGTGTAAAACGCCTTCCTCAAAGTCGTTTAGACTGGAGTGGAAAGAGTAAATCTGATCCCTTGAATATACAACATATTGCCTAAAGTGGTTTAGTTTAGAGTTGGAATAGTAAATTTGACCCTTTCAATTGTCTAACATATTCCCCAAAGTGGTGTTTGGAGTGGGAATAGTAGAACATTTTAGTGTCCAACACATTACCCAAAGTGTCTTATATTGAAGTCGGAATAGTAAATTTAAGTCCTTCAGTATCCAGCGCATTCCCCATAGTGGTTTAGATTGGAGTAGGAATAGTAAATGTGACCCTTTTAATGTTCAACACTTTCTCAGGTGTAATTTAGATTGGTGTGGGAATAGTATATACTAACCATCTAAGGCCCAACCCCTCCCCAAAAAGATTTTTTTTGTTCTGGGCATTCTATTGTTTAATATTTTAATCTCTAATATCTAATTTAATAGAATATGTATTGTAGAGAGGGATAGGATAAATAAATTGGTTTTATAGAGCTATTGTATGTTGTATAGTGTTGGTTGGTTTGTCATGTTTCTGTGTTATGATATATAAATAATACACTTGTATAGTTTAACATATTAACATATATTCTAATTATTTATTTATTTATTTATTTATAATTATGCACCTTTAAATTATTTACTACATGCATTTAATTTGTTTTTTTACATATCACTTTCTTTACAAGCAATAGGAAAATACATTGTTCCACATTTGTTTGTTGTACAATACATTTTACATATTTATGTTTTGATGTTAATACGTGTTGTAATGTAATAATATAATTTTTCATGTGACACTTACCTACATAGTTCACATTGTTACATTTTGTTTCAAACACTTTATACTTTTTAATGAAATGAAATATGGTATTTGTTTGAGCGCACAGCTACTCAAGCTAGAGTGTCCTGGCGCATATGCTTTTTAATTTAAAAACATAGGGGCTGATTACGATGGTGTTGGACGAGGGTCTGACCGCAACTGTTGTGGGAACGGGACCGGCCGACAGGTAGTCAGCAGTCCCGCCAACCAAATTACGATCAGACCGCCGTCTAGGTGGCCGGAAACATGCCTTTTGCCATTGAGGCTAATTATTGCTGCCCAGAAAAGGGCTGCAGCACAAGCCCCAATTGCAAAAGATATGTTTACAAACATCCCTGCACTGTATGCCAGGCACCACACGGTGCCTGGCACACTGGGCATGGATGTTTTGGAGGGCACCGCTTGTGTGCCCCAGGCCTCTTGGCGGAGTCCCAGGGGAGATGGAGGCCTTGCTAGGGGCCCCCAAAGAGCCTTTTGCACAGCCTTTCTATGGTGGTCAGGCATCCATGGAAAGGCTGTTGGAAAGGGACATCGTAACCCCTTTCTGTGAAGCTTGAGAAGACAGTTGTAGGGACTACGATCCAACCAACGGTTTGGTGGGCTCCATCATAATGGTGGCGGTCCCACCGACATCCTAATCAGGCCCATAATTATTAAGCATTTTTATAACAACATATACTTTTTAATGCATAATAAATAATACTATTAGTTAAGTGTATATTTTCTAGTTCTATTTAATATATATTTTACAAATATTTTGTTACATGTTCATTACATTTTTTCACGCTTTTATCAAAGTTGTTCAACATCCAACACAAAAATGTTACATATTACAATTTTTTCCAAAGCTTTCATTAATTCCTATTACAACAGTTTTTTTTCATTTTCATTTATCTGCCATTCTTTTTACCACTACCGCTACCTTTACTTTTAACTCTATTAACATCATTGTTAGGCGATATCTGTTACTGTCAGTTGAGGTTTCCTGCTGATGGTCTATGGAAAAGCTGATGAATGAATGATATGGTCTTATAAAGTGCACAGCTGCTCCTAGGAGTGCCCTGGTGCTCAAAGACTAATAATACAGAGAAAGGAGATTACGCCTGACCAAATTGCCACGTTTTAAGCTTTTTATTAAAGAGAGACTCAGAAGAGAAGCTCAAGTGGGAGCTGATTCCAATCCTGCGCAGCAATAAAATAAAAGGAGTGGCCACACCTCCTAACCTGCCTCACCTTCGGAACTGAAGAAAGATAAGCCTGAGCAGAGTGCTGAGCTCTATTTGGAGAATACTATTGCAATCTGGCTTCCAGATATTGATGGCCCACCAAAAAGAAGGCCCTGTCTGCAAGTACAAGAGATTTGCAAAGAATTGTCTACTTTATGGGCAGCCAGTGTAATGATCTCAAGTAAGGGGAGATAGATGTTTCATGAGGGTGACTTAGAATGAGCCATGCAGCAGCATTCTGTACAATATGGAGTCTCTTAATCAACTAATTTGGAAGGCCACAATACAGCATGTTAGCATAGTCCAACCTAGAAGTAACACAGGCTGTTGTGTTCCGCTTTAGGTGTCCGTATATAGGCTTTCCTGAAACATGTCCTTATATAGGCACAATTTGCATTGCCCTTATATAGGCATAGAATCCCAGTCCTTATTTAGGCATTAGCCGTGCACTCCAAATACAGGCATGGTCACCGACATCCGTCCACCCTAACGTCACAACGAGTTCTTAGAAACCAGACCCTTAAGCTCTTGGGAGTTCCCCTAGCACAGGATTATTGATTTCTCCAAGAACTCATTTATTATGCATGAACCGCTATACCTTAAGTGTTCATTCCTGACGTCTTCCTCTGTCCGACTCACGTCAATGCTAACATTCCAAGACACCTACCAGGTATAAATATACCTTCCCTTGCCCAAGCAAGTTAGGAGGAGACCTCGACTTTAGAGGAGCCCATATCCCGTCCTGACGCACTGAGAAGACGCTGTCATCCCTGCTCGCAGAGAATCCAGCTTCCAGTGTTCTGACTCCCTTCGCGGTGTGTTAGAGTTCCAGATCCGGAAAGAGATTCCCACCTCTCTCATTCTCAAGGTATGGAGCTGACTAGAACCTAGAGGGACTCTTGGCATACTAGACTTAACATACTCTTAGTATACCATACTAGAGAATACTTCGCCTACTTCTTACCTTTCCCTACACATAGACTAGGTTAGGTACATTGGGGTAGAACTAGCTTAGAGACGCATCGTATGAGTACTCGCATTTTTAGCTCATGTTATTTATGTACGTGAATATATGCTAAAAGATAATGCTGGCGCAGTATTATTTATTTCTACTGCTTACGCTGTACATTATATATCTTGCATATTGTCTTGTGATCATAACAGCACAAATCTCTTACACGAGAAACAAGACTGTTCAATAAAACCTCTTTATTGAAACGCCCGTCTTTCCTTTCTGTGTAACTCTGTAGAAACTAAGCATGCACGATTGACTGAGTGAAACTGTTATCTATTGTTTCCCCGATTCTGAGACGTGTTCCGATTCTAAAGGGAAACAAAGTTGTCATGTTTTTGCGGTTGCCAGAAACTACTCCCTTCTTGTTTTCAAGGAGTTTTTAGTGGCCTCTGAGCTAGCTGGCACAAAGTAATTAAGTTTAATATACTCGATAGGGACATACCGACCTCAGTCCTATGTCAAGCCTATAGGGTATATTATTCAAATGCGCAGAGCCTATTAGGGAAATAGGAACTATACTACATGGCGCCCAACCATTTGGTAAGGCACTAATTTAACGCTAGATACTGAGTAACTCAGTCGTGCTTTTCTCTCAGAGACCCCTACTCACATACTCCATAAGACGTCTGGAGTGGGTAGGGTTAAATATCCGCCAAAGCTAAATAGGACAAAAACCCTATATATTAGCTATTTTGGTTTGTTCAACGTTGAAGGATACAGTGTTCCAAAATATTGTGCACCTTATCTTTTGTTTCCTTGAAACTTGTTCTACATTTTTCAAAAAACAAATGTCCAATCACGGGGACAATGACACCGGGAACGGTGTAGCTGCGGCTGAACAAGTCGTAACAGCTTTTAATTTTACCGGTTTAAATGAAACCGAGGAGGGTGTTATAGACATCGCTCCAAACTTAAGAAGAGCCATCACTCTAAAACTTATAAAAACACGGCCTACCACCGAGAGGAGGTAGAGCAGTTTTCGTGATAGAGGCACACAAATCCTTTCAGACAGAGGTATTCTATTCTGGATAGTATTCCCAGAATCAAATCCAGTAACAAAAGTGTTTCACTTCTACAAAGAAGATGAACCACCAGAGGAATATATCCTTTTGAGGATATTGAAATTCCCCTAACATACCAGGAGCATCAGCTCTGGTTTAAAGGCGCCCTAAAACAGGCTCGGTCCACTAGGTAGACCAGGAGCAACATGGCCGATTCTAGCCGGCTACACACCTCATCCTGACATTGAAGAGATGTCAGACGAGGAATTACTTACTCAACTCACAGAGTTAATAAAAATTTACAGACAATTAGTCCAATATGTCATGAGGACTCTCACAGTCCAACCACCATTGACAATTCCAAATCAAACCCCTCAACAGGGGAATACACTAAAAACTACTCCACAGACTTTACAAGCAGTCATGGGTAAAATGCCCACAAAACGTGAGCAAATTCCATTCTGGATAGCTCAAAAAATTACTCAAATCGAAGCAGTATTTCCTAATACTAGCCCTTATGAGAAACACAGAATACTAACAATCTGTTTACCAATGGGGATCACACCACAACTGGAAGATTGCACCACTTGGGGTGCAGTCTTTGCTGCCATCTATACTAAAACACATGGGGGCCGATTCCGATCTCGGTCGGAGGCACATCCAATACCATTCGGTCGGGAAAAAAGCTATGCGAATGCCTGTTTCCCGACCGATCCGTACATCATACCGAACGAGTAAGTACGATGCGCACAACAGCACAGAATCCGGCCGAGTCGTACTCACCCAATACAGGTCCTGTTCTCCGACCGAGGCGAATCCGGAAACGCAGAATCGAGTCGCACGGAAGGGAAAATGCAGCCCCGTCCGGCCGAACAAGTACGATGCGCTTTCCGTACGCGCCGAACCCGTCGCTACGCACGGCATGTCAAAGCATCCGGGAGAGGCGCACATAAGCTCCGATTCGCGCCACAACACGATCCACGGCTACGAGGCGAACACGCCAGCGACGAGGACGACGCGAAGCAACGAGAAAGACGAACGACACGAACCAACCATGAATCCCTTCGTCCCGATCCTACCAATATTCTACATTTACTACCGGAAAAGGCACAGACGCGTACGGCGCAGAAGGTAAGTCAGACACCAACCACAAAACACATACAACACGTACACGACACATCACACACACACACACAGAGGGATGCAGAATTTACTTACACCAGCAACAGCAGCACCATAGGGGCGGGATGCCCATCACCAATGCCACATATGCACACAGGGGCATGGATGCGCACCACCACCACCACCCCTACCCAGGGGGGGCCGGATGCCAACCACTACTACCACCCTTACCCAGGGGGGGCTGGATGTCCACCACTACTACCACCCTTAGCCAGGGGGGTGCCAGATGCCTACCACTACTACCACCCTTACCCAGGGGGGGCTGGATGCCTACCACCACTACCACCCTTAGCCAGGGGGGCTGGATGCCTACCACTACTACCACCCTTAGCCATGGGGGTGCCAGATGCCTACCACCACTACCACCCTTAGCCAGGGGGGGCTGGATGCCTACCACTACTACCACCCTTAGCCAGGGGGTGCCAGATGCCCACCACCACTACCACCCTTACCCAGGGGGGCTGGATGCCTACCACTACTATCACCCTAAGCCAGGGGGCTGGATGCCTACCACTACTACCACCCTTAGCCATGGGGGTGCCAGATGCCCACCACTACTACCACCCTTACCCAGGGGGGCTGGATGCCTACCACTACTACCACCCTTAGCCAGGGGGGCTGGATGCCTACCACTACTACACCCTTACCCAGGGGGGCTGGATGCCTACCACTACTATCACCCTAAGCCAGGGGGCTGGATGCCCACCACTACTACCACCCTTACCCAGGGGGGCTGGATGCCTACCACCACTACCACCCTTAGCCAGGGGGGGCTGGATGCCTACCACTACTACCACCCTTACCCAGGGGGTGCTGGATGCCTACCATTACTATCACCCTAAGCCAGGGGGGGCTGGATACCTACCACTACTACCACCCTTAGCCATGGGGGTGCCAGATGCCTACCACCACTACTACCCTTAGCCAGGGGGGGCTGGATGCCTACCACTACTACCACCCTTAGCCAGGGGGATGCCAGATGCCCACCACCACTACCACCCTTACCCAGGGGGGGCTGGATGCCTACCACTACTATCACCCTAAGCCAGGGGGGCTGGATGCCTACCACTACTACCACCCTTAGCCATGGGGGTGCCAGATGCCCACCACTACTACCACCCTTACCCAGGTGGGGGCTGGATGCCTACCACTACTACCACCCTTAGCCAGGGAGGGCTGGATTCCTACCACTACTACCACCCTTACCCAGGGGGGGCTGGATGCCTACCACTACTATCACCCTAAGCCAGGGGGGCTGGATGCCCACCACTACTACCACCCTTACCCAGGGGGGCTGGATGCCTACCACCACTACCACCCTTAGCCAGGGGGCTGGATGCCTAACACTACTACCACCCTTACCCAGGGGGCTGGATGCCTACCACTACTACCATCCTTAGCCAGGGGGCTGGATGCCTACCACTACTACCACCCTTACCCAGGGGGCTGGATGCCTACCACTACTATCACCCTTAGCCAGGGGGCTGGATGCCTACCACTACTATCACCCTAAGCCAGGGGGCTGGATGCCCACCACTACTACCACCCTTACCCAGGGGGCTGGATGCCTACCACCACTACCACCCTTAGCCAGGGGGCTGGATGCCTACCACTACTACCACCCTTACCCAGGGGGCTGGATGCCTACCACTACTATCACCCTAAGCCAGGGGGCTGGATGCCCACCACTACTACCACCCTTACCCAGGGGGCTGGATGCCTACCACAACTACCACCCTTACCCGGGGGGCTGGATGCCTACCACTACTACCACCCTTAGCCATGGGGGTGCCAGATGCCTACCACCACTACCACCCTTAGCCAGGGGGCTGGATGCCTACCACTACTACCACCCTTAGCCAGGGGGTGCCAGATGCCCACCACCACTACCACCCTTACCCAGGGGGATGGATGCCTACCACTACTATCACCCTAAGCCAGGGGGCTGGATGCCTACCACTACTACCACCCTTAGCCATGGGGGTGCCAGATGCCCACCACTACTACCACCCTTACCCAGGGGGCTGGATGCCTACCACTACTACCACCCTTAGCCAGGGGGGCTGGATGCCTACCACTACTACCACCCTTACCCAGGGGGCTGGATGCCTACCACTACTACCACCCTTAGCCAGGGGGCTGGATGCCTACCACTACTACCACCCTTACCCAGGGGGGCTGGATGCCTACCACTACTACCACCCTTAGCCAGGGGGCTGGATGCCTACCACTACTACCACCCTTAGCCATGGGGGTGCCAGATGCCCACCAGTACTACCACCCTTACCCAGGGGGGCTGGATGCCTACCACTACTACCACCCTTACCCAGGGGGGCTGGATGCCTACCACTACTATCACCCTAAGCCAGGGGGCTGGATGCCTACCACTACTACCACCCTTAGCCATGGGGGTGCCAGATGCCTACCACTACTACCAGCCTTACCCAGGGGGGGCTGGATGCCTACCACCACTACCACCCTTAGCCAGGGGGGGGCTGGATGCCTACCACTACTACCACCCTTAGCCAGGGGGTGCCAGATGCCCACGACCACTACCACCCTTACCCAGGGGGCTGGATGCCTACCACTACTATCACCCTAAGCCAGGGGGCTGGATGCCTACCACTACTACCACCCTTAGCCCTGGGGGTGCCAGATGCCCACCACTACTACCACCCTTACCCAGGGGGCTGGATGCCTACCACTACTACCACCCTTACCCAGGGGGGATGGATGCCTACCACTACTATCACCCTAAGCCAGGGGGCTGGATGCCCACCACTACTACCACCCTTACCCAGGGGGCTGGATGCCTACCACCACTACCACCCTTAGCCAGGGGGGCTGGATGCCTACCACTACTACCACCCTTACCCAGGGGGGGCTGGATGCCTACCACTACTATCACCCTAAGCCAGGGGGGGCTGGATGCCTACCACTACTACCACCCTTAGCCATGGGGGTGCCAGATGCCTACCACCACTACCACCCTTAGCCAGGGGGGCTGGATGCCTACCACTACTACCACCCTTAGCCAGGGGGGTGCCAGATGCCCACCACCACTACCACCCTTACCCAGGGGGGGCTGGATGCCTACCACTACTATCACCCTAAGCCAGGGGGGGCTGGATGCCTACCACTACTACCACCCTTAGCCATGGGGGTGCCAGATGCCCACCACTACTACCACCCTTACCCAGGGGGGGCTGGATGCCTACCACTACTACCACCCTTAGCCAGGGGGGGCTGGATGCCTACCACTACTACCACCCTTACCCAGGGGGGGCTGGATGCCTACCACTACTATCACCCTAAGCCAGGGGGGCTGGATGCCCACCACTACTACCACCCTTACCCAGGGGGGCTGGATGCATACCACCACTACCACCCTTAGCCAGGGGGGGCTGGATGCCTAACACTACTACCACCCTTACCCAGGGGGGGGCTGGATGCCTACCACTACTACCACCCTTAGCCAGGGGGGCTGGATGCCTACCACTACTACCACCCTTACCCAGGGGGCTGGATGCCTACCACTACTATCACCCTTAGCCAGGGGGCTGGATGCCTACCACTACTATCACCCTAAGCCAGGGGGCTGGATGCCCACCACTACTACCACCCTTACCCAGGGGGACTGGATGCTTACCACCACTACCACCCTTAGCCAGGGGGGCTTGATGCCTACCACTACTACCACCCTTACCCAGGGGGGGCTGGATGCCTACCACTACTATCACCCTAAGCCAGGGGGGCTGGATGCCCACCACTACTACCACCCTTACCCAGGGGGGTTGGATGCCTACCACAACTACCACCCTTACCCAGGGGGGGCTGGATGCCTACCACTACTTCCACCCTTAGCCATGGGGGTGCCAGATGCCTACCACCACTACCACCCTTAGCCAGGGGGCTGGATGCCTACCACTACTACCACCCTTAGCCAGGGGGTGCCAGATGCCCACCACCACTACCACCCTTACCCAGGGGGGCTGGATGCCTACCACTACTATCACCCTAAGCCAGGGGGCTGGATGCCTACCACTACTACCACCCTTAGCCATGGGGGTGCCAGATGCCCACCACTACTACCACCCTTACCCAGAGGGGCTGGATGCCTACCACTACTACCACCCTTAGCCAGGGGGCTGGATGCCTACCACTACTACCACCCTTACCCAGGGGGGCTGGATGCCTACCACTACTATCACCCTAAGCCAGGGGGCTGGATGCCCACCACTACTTCCACCCTTACCCAGGGGGCTGGATGCCTACCACCACTACCACCCTAAGCCAGGGGGGCTGGATGCCTAACACTACTACCACCCTTACCCAGGGGGGCTGGATGCCTACCACTACTACCACCCTTAGCCAGGGGGCTGGATGCCTACCACTACTACCACCCTTACCCGGGGGGCTGGATGCCTACCACTGCTACCACCCTTAGCCAGGGGGTGCCAGATGCCCACCACCACTACCACCCTTACCCAGGGGGCTGGATGCCTACCACTACTGTCACCCTAAGCCAGGGGGCTGGATGCCTACCACTACTACCACCCTTAGCCATGGGGGTGCCAGATGCCCACCACTACTACCACCCTTACCCAGGGGGGCTGGATGCCTACCACTACTACCACCCTTAGCCAGGGGGGCTGGATGCCTACCACTACTACCACCCTTGCCCAGGGGGCTGGATGCCTACCACTACTACCACCCTTAGCCAGGGGGCTGGATGCCTACCACTACTACCACCCTTAGCCATGGGGGTGCCAGATGCCCACCACTACTACCACCCTTGCCCAGGGGGCTGGATGCCTACCACTACTACCACCCTTAGCCAGGGGGCCAGATGCCTACCACTACTACCACCCTTGCAGGGGGGCTGGATGCCTACCACTACTATCACCCTAAGCCAGGGGGGCTGGATGCCTACCACTACTACCACCCTTAGCCATGGGGGTGCCAGATGCCTACCACTACTACCAGCCTTGCCCAGGGGGGCTGGATGCCTACCACCACTACCACCCTTAGCCAGGGGGGCTGGATGCCTACCACTACTACCACCCTTAGCCAGGGGGTGCCAGATGCCCACGACCACTACCACCCCTTACCCAGGGGGGCTGGATGCCTACCACTACTATCACCCTAAGCCAGGGGGCTGGATGCCTACCACTACTACCACCCTTAGCCCTGGGGGTGCCAGATGCCCACCACTACTACCACCCTTACCCAGGGGGGCTGGATGCCTACCACTACTACCACCCTTACCCAGGGGGATGGATGCCTACCACTACTATCACCCTAAGCCAGGGGCTGGATGCCCACCACTACTACCACCCTTACCCAGGGGGCTGGATGCCTACCACCACTACCACCCTTAGCCAGGGGGCTGGATGCCTACCACTACTACCACCCTTACCCAGGGGGCTGGATGCCTACCACTACTATCACCCTAAGCCAGGGGGCTGGATGCCTACCACTACTACCACCCTTAGCCATGGGGGTGCCAGATGCCTACCACCACTACCACCCTTAGCCAGGGGGGGCTGGATGCCTACCACTACTACCACCCTTAGCCAGGGGGGTGCCAGATGCCCACCACCACTACCACCCTTACCCAGGGGGGGCTGGATGCCTACCACTACTATCACCCTAAGCCAGGGGGGCTGGATGCCTACCACTACTACCACCCTTAGCCATGGGGGTGCCAGATGCCCACCACTACTACCACCCTTACCCAGGGGGGGCTGGATGCCTACCACTACTACCACCCTTAGCCGGGGGGCTGGATGCCTACCACTACTACCACCCTTACCCAGGGGGGTTGGATGCCTACCACTACTATCACCCTAAGCCAGGGGGCTGGATGCCCACCACTACTACCACCCCACCAGGGGCTGGATGCATACCACCACTACCACCCTTAGCCAGGGGGGCTGGATGCCTAACACTACTACCACCCTTACCCAGGGGGGCTGGATGCCTACCACTACTACCACCCTTAGCCAGGGGGCTGGATGCCTACCACTACTACCACCCTTACCCAGGGGGGGCTGGATGCCTACCACTACTATCACCCTTAGCCAGGGGGGGCTGGATGCCTACCACTACTATCACCCTAAGCCAGGGGCTGGATGCCCACCACTACTACCACCCTTACCCAGGGGGACTGGATGCTTACCACCACTACCACCCTTAGCCAGGGGGCTTGATGCCTACCACTACTACCACCCTTACCCAGGGGGCTGGATGCCTACCACTACTATCACCCTAAGCCAGGGGGCTGGATGCCCACCACTACTACCACCCTTACCCAGGGGTTGGATGCCTACCACAACTACCACCCCTTACCCAGGGGCTGGATGCCTACCACTACTTCCACCCTTAGCCATGGGGGTGCCAGATGCCTACCACCACTACCACCCTTAGCCAGGGGGCTGGATGCCTACCACTACTACCACCCTTAGCCAGGGGGTGCCAGATGCCCACCACCACTACCACCCTTACCCAGGGGGCTGGATGCCTACCACTACTATCACCCTAAGCCAGGGGGCTGGATGCCTACCACTACTACCACCCTTAGCCATGGGGGTGCCAGATGCCCACCACTACTACCACCCTTACCCAGAGGGGGCTGGATGCCTACCACTACTACCACCCTTAGCCAGGGGGGCTGGATGCCTACCACTACTACCACCCTTACCCAGGGGGCTGGATGCCTACCACTACTATCACCCTAAGCCAGGGGGCTGGATGCCCACCACTACTTCCACCCTTACCCAGGGGGCTGGATGCCTACCACCACTACCACCCTAAGCCAGGGGGGCTGGATGCCTAACACTACTACCACCCTTACCCAGGGGGGGCTGGATGCCTACCACTACTACCACCCTTAGCCAGGGGGGGCTGGATGCCTACCACTACTACCACCCTTACCCGGGGGGGGCTGGATGCCTACCACTGCTACCACCCTTAGCCAGGGGGGTGCCAGATGCCCACCACCACTACCACCCTTACCCAGGGGGGGCTGGATGCCTACCACTACTGTCACCCTAAGCCAGGGGGGCTGGATGCCTACCACTACTACCACCCTTAGCCATGGGGGTGCCAGATGCCCACCACTACTACCACCCTTACCCAGGGGGGGCTGGATGCCTACCACTACTACCACCCTTAGCCAGGGGGGCTGGATGCCTACCACTACTACCACCCTTACCCAGGGGGGCTGGATGCCTACCACTACTACCACCCTTAGCCAGGGGGGCTGGATGCCTACCACTACTACCACCCTTAGCCATGGGGGTGCCAGATGCCCACCACTACTACCACCCTTACCCAGGGGGCTGGATGCCTACCACTACTACCACCCTTAGCCAGGGGGCCAGATGCCTACCACTACTACCACCCTTACCCAGGGGGGGCTGGATGCCTACCACCACTACCACCCTTAGCCAGGGGGGGCTGGATGCCTAACACTACTAGCACCCTTAGCCATGGGGGTGCCAGATGCCTACCACCACTACCACCCTTAGCCAGGGGGGGCTGGATGCCTACCACTACTACCACCCTTAGCCAGGGGGTGCCAGATGCCCACCACCACTACCACCCTTGCCCAGGGGGCTGGATGCCTACCACTGCTATCACCCTAAGCCAGGGGGCTGGATACCTACCACTACTACCACCCTTAGCCCTGGGGGTGCCAGATGCCCACCACTACTACCACCCTTAGCCAGGGGGGGCTGGATGCCTACCACTACTACCACCCTTACCCAGGGGGAGCTGGATGCCTACCACTACTATCACCCTAAGCCAGGGGGGCTGGATGCCAACCACTACTACCACCCTTACCCAGGGGGGCTGGATGCCTACCACCACTTCCACCCTTAGCCAGGGGGGGCTGGATGCCAAACACTACTACCACCCTTACCCAGGGGGGGCTGGATGCCTACCACTACTATCACCCTAAGCCAGGGGGCTGGATGCCTACCACTACCACCACCCTTAGCCATGGGGGTGCCAGATGCCTACCACCACTACCACCCTTAGCCAGGGGGCTGGATGCCTACCACTACTACCACCCTTAGCCAGGGGGTGCCAGATGCCCACCACCACTACCACCCTTACCCAGGGGGCTGGATGCCTACCACTACTATCACCCTAAGCCAGGGGGCTGGATGCCTACCACTACTACCACCCTTAGCCATGGGGGTGCCAGATGCCCACCACTACTACCACCCTTACCCAGGAGGGCTGGATGCTTACCACTACTACCACCCTTAGCCAGGGGGCTGGATGCCTACCACTACTACCACCCTTACCCAGGGGGGCTGGATGCCTACCACTACTATCACCCTAAGCCAGGGGCTGGATGCCCACCACTACTACCACCCTTACCCAGGGGGCTGGATGCCTACCACCACTACCACCCTTAGCCAGGGGGCTGGATGCCTAACACTACTACCACCCTTGCCCAGGGGGGCTGGATGCCTACCACTACTACCACCCTTAGCCAGGGGGCTGGATGCCTACCACTACTACCACCCTTACCCAGGGGGGCTGGATGCCTACCACTACTATCACCCTTAGCCAGGGGGCTGGATGCCTACCACTACTATCACCCTAAGCCAGGGGGCTGGATGCCCACCAATACTACCACCCTTACCCAGGGGCTGGATGCCTACCACCACTACCACCCTTAGCCAGGGGGGCTGGATGCCTACCAATACTACCACCCTTACCCAGGGGGCTGGATGCCTACCACTACTATCACCCTAAGCCAGGGGCTGGATGCCCACCACTACTACCACCCTTACCCAGGGGGCTGGATGGCTACCACAACTACCACTCTTACCCAGGGGGGGCTGGATGCCTACCACTACTACCACCCTTAGCCATGGGGGTGCCAGATGCCTACCACCACTACCACCCTTAGCCAGGGGGGCTGGATGCCTACCACTACTACCACCCTTAGCCAGGGGTGCCAGATGCCCACCACCACTACCACCCTTATCCAGGGGGCTGGATGCCCTACCACTACTATCACCCTAAGCCAGGGGGCTGGATGCCTACCACTACTACCACCCTTAGCCATGGGGTGCCAGATGCCTACCACCACTACCACCCTTAGCCAGGGGGGCTGGATGCCTACCACTACTACCACCCTTAGCCAGGGGGTGCCAGATGCCCACCACCACTACCACCCTTGCCCAGGGGGCTGGATGCCTACCACTGCTATCACCCTAAGCCAGGGGGCTGGATACCTACCACTACTACCACCCTTAGCCCTGGGGGTGCCAGATGCCCACCACTACTACCACCCTTAGCCAGGGGGCTGGATGCCTACCACTACTACCACCCTTACCCAGGGGAGCTGGATGCCTACCACTACTATCACCCTAAGCCAGGGGGCTGGATGCCAACCACTACTACCACCCCTTACCCAGGGGCTGGATGCCTACCACCACTTCCACCCTTAGCCAGGGGGGGCTGGATGCCAAACACTACTACCACCCTTACCCAGGGGGGGCTGGATGCCTACCACTACTATCACCCTAAGCCAGGGGGGGCTGGATGCCTACCACTACCACCACCCTTAGCCATGGGGGTGCCAGATGCCTACCACCACTACCACCCTTAGCCAGGGGGGCTGGATGCCTACCACTACTACCACCCTTAGCCAGGGGGTGCCAGATGCCCACCACCACTACCACCCTTGCCCAGGGGGGCTGGATGCCTACCACTACTATCACCCTAAGCCAGGGGGGCTGGATGCCTACCACTACTACCACCCTTAGCCATGGGGGTGCCAGATGCCCACCACTACTACCACCCTTACCCAGGGAGGGCTGGATGCTTACCACTACTACCACCCTTAGCCAGGGGGGGCTGGATGCCTACCACTACTACCACCCTTACCCAGGGGGGCTGGATGCCTACCACTACTATCACCCTAAGCCAGGGGCTGGATGCCCACCACTACTACCACCCTTACCCAGGGGGCTGGATGCCTACCACCACTACCACCCTTAGCCAGGGGGCTGGATGCCTAACACTACTACCACCCTTACCCAGGGGGGCTGGATGCCTACCACTACTACCACCCTTAGCCAGGGGGGGCTGGATGCCTACCACTACTACCACCCTTACCCAGGGGGGGCTGGATGCCTACCACTACTATCACCCTTAGCCAGGGGGGGCTGGATGCCTACCACTACTATCACCCTAAGCCAGGGGGGCTGGATGCCCACCAATACTACCACCCTTACCCAGGGGGCTGGATGCCTACCACCACTACCACCCTTAGCCAGGGGGGCTGGATGCCTACCAATACTACCACCCTTACCAGGGGGCTGGATGCCTACCACTACTATCACCCTAAGCCAGGGGGCTGGATGCCCACCACTACTACCACCCTTACCCAGGGGGCTGGATGGCTACCACAACTACCACTCTTACCCAGGGGGCTGGATGCCTACCACTACTACCACCCTTAGCCATGGGGTGCCAGATGCCTACCACCACTACCACCCTTAGCCAGGGGGGCTGGATGCCTACCACTACTACCACCCTTAGCCAGGGGGTGCCAGATGCCCACCACCACTACCACCCTTATCCAGGGGGCTGGATGCCTACCACTACTATCACCCTAAGCCAGGGGGCTGGATGCCTACCACTACTACCACCCTTAGCCATGGGGGTGCCAGATGCCCACCACTACTACCACCCTTACCCAGGGGGGGCTGGATGCCTACCACTACTACCACCCTTAGCCAGGGGGGGCTGGATGCCTACCACTACTACCACCCTTACCCGGGGGGGCTGGATGTCTACCACTACTATCACCCTAAGCCAGGGGGCTGGATGCCCACCACTACTACCACCCTTACCCAGGGGGCTGGATGCCTACCACAACTACAACCCTTACCCAGGGGGCTGGATGCCTACCACTACTACCACCCTTAGCCATGGGGGTGCCAGATGCCTACCACCACTACCACCTTTAGCCAGGGGGCTGGATGTCTACCACTACTACCACCCTTAGCCAGGGGGGTGCCAGATGCCCACCACCACTACCACCCTTACCCAGGGGGGGATGGATGCCTACCACTACTATCACCCTAAGCCAGGGGGGCTGGATGCCTACCACTACTGCCACCCTTAGCCATGGGGGTGCCAGATGCCCACCACTACTACCACCCTTACCCAGGGGGCTGGATGCCTACCACTACTACCACCCTTACCCAGGGGCTGGATGCCTACCACTACTACCACCCTTAGCCAGGGGGCTGAATGCCTACCACTACTACCACCCTTAGCCATGGGGGTGCCAGATGCCCACCACTACTACCACCCTTACCCAGGGGGCTGGATGCCTACCACTACTACCACCCTTAGCCAGTGGATGCCAGATGCCTACCACTACTACCAGCCTTACCCAGGGGGGCTGGATGCCTACCACCACTACCACCCTTAGCCAGGGGGCTGGATGCCTACCACTACTACCACCCTTAGCCATGGGGGTGCCAGATGCCTACCACCACTACCACCCTTAGCCAGGGGGGCTGGATGCCTACCACTACTACCACCCTTAGCCAGGGGGTGCCAGATGCCCACCACCACTACCACCCCTTACCCAGGGGGTTGGATGCCTACCACTACTATCACCCTAAGCCAGGGGGCTGGATGCCTACCACTACTACCACCCTTAGCCCTGGGGGTGCCAGATGCCCACCACTACTACCACCCTTACCCAGGGGGCTGGATGCCTACCAATACTACCACCCTTAGCCAGGGGGGCTGGATGCCTACCACTACTACCACCCTTACCCAGGGGGGCTGGATGCCTACCACTACTATCACCCTAAGCCAGGGGGCTGGATGCCCACCACTACTACCACCCTTACCCAGGGGCCTGGATGCCTACCACCACTACCACCCTTAGCCAGGGGGCTGGATGCCGACCACTACTACCACCCTTACCCAGGGGGGCTGGATGCCTACCACTACTATCACCCTAAGCCAGGGGGCCTGGATGCCTACCACTACTACCACCCTTAGCCATGGGGGTGCCAGATGCCTACCACCACTACCACCCTTACCCAGGGGGCTGGATGCCTACCACTACTACCACCCTTAGCCAGGGGTGCCAGATGCCTACCACTACTACCAGCCTTACCCAGGGGGGCTGGATGCCTACCACCACTACCACCCTTAGCCAGGGGGCTGGATGCCTACCACTACTACCACCCTTAGCCATGGGGGTGCCAGATGCCTACCACCACAACCACCCTTAGCCAGGGGGCTGGATGCCTACCACTACTACCACCCTTAGCCAGGGGGTGCCAGATGCCCACCACCACTACCACCCTTACCCAGGGGGCTGGATGCCTACCACTACTATCACCCTAAGCCAGGGGGCTGGATGCCTACCACTACTACCACCCTTAGCCCTGGGGGTGCCAGATGCCCACCACTACTACCACCCTTACCCAGGGGGGCTGGATGCCTACCACTACTACCACCCTTAGCCAGGGGGCTGGATGCCTACCACTACTACCACCCTTACCCAGGGGGCTGGATGCCTACCACTACTATCACCCTAAGCCAGGGGGCTGGATGCCCACCACTACTACCACCCTTACCCAGGGGCTGGATGCCTACCACCACTACCACCCTTAGCCAGGGGGCTGGATGCCTAACACTACTACCACCCTTACCCAGGGGGGCTGGATGCCTACCACTACTACCACCCTTATCCAGGGGGGGCTGGATGCCTACCACTACTACCACCCTTACCCAGGGGGGGCTGGATGCCTACCACTACTATCACCCTTAGCCAGGGGGCTGGATGCCTACCACTACTATCACCCTAAGCCAGGGGGCTGGATGCCCACCACTACTACCACCCTTACCCAGGGGGGCTGGATGCCGACCACCACTACCACCCTTAGCCAGGGGGGGCTGGATGCCTACCACTACTACCACCCTTACCCAGGTGGGGCTGGATGCCTACCACTACTATCACCCTAAGCCAGGGGGGCTGGATGCCCACCACTACTACCACCCTTACCCAGGGGGCTGGATGCCT
Organism: Calotriton arnoldi; assembly: GCA_963921515.1. Taxonomy (NCBI): domain Eukaryota; kingdom Metazoa; phylum Chordata; class Amphibia; order Caudata; family Salamandridae; genus Calotriton; species Calotriton arnoldi. The sequence continues at coordinate 1,280,419 of CAWUFW010004701.1, forward strand.
ACCACAACTACCACCCTTACCCAGGGGGCTGGATGCCTACCACTACTACCACCCTTAGCCATGGGGGTGCCAGATGCTTACCACCACTACCACCCTTAGCCTGGGGGGGCTGGATGCCTACCACTACTATCACCCTAAGCCAGGGGGGCTGGATGCCTACCACTACTACCACCCTTAGCCATGGGGGTGCCAGATGCCCACCACTACTACCACCCTTACCCAGGGGGCTGGATGCCTACCACTACTACCACCCTTACCCAGGGGGGCTGGATGCCTACCACTACTATCACCCTAAGACAGGGGGCTGGATGCCCACCACTACTACCACCCTTACCCAGGGGGCTGGATGCCTACCACCACTACCACCCTTAGCCAGGGGGCTGGATGCCTAACACTACTACCACCCTTACCCAGGGGGCTGGATGCCTACCACTACTACCACCCTTAGCCAGGGGGGCTGGATGCCTACCACTACTACCACCCTTACCCAGGGGGCTGGATGCCTACCACTACTACCACCCTTAGCCAGGGGGTGCCAGATGCCCACCACCACTACCACCCTTACCCAGGGGGGCTGGATGCCTACCACTACTATCACCCTAAGCCAGGGGGCTGGATGCCTACCACTACTACCACCCTTAGCCATGGGGGTGCCAGATGCCCACCACTACTACCACCCTTACCCAGGGGGCTGGATGCCTACCACTACTACCACCCTTAGCCAGGGGGCTGGATGCCTACCACTACTACCACCCTTACCCAGGGGGGCTGGATGCCTACCACTACTACCACCCTTAGCCAGGGGGCTGGATGCCTACCACTACTACCACCCTTAGCCATGGAGGTGCCCGATGCCCACCACTACTACCACCCTTACCCAGGGGGCTGGATGCCTACCACTACTACCACCCTTAGCCAGGGGTGCCAGATGCCTACCACTACTACCACCCTTACCCAGGGGGCTGGAATCCTACCACCACTACCACCCTTAGCCAGGGGGGCTGGATGCCTACCACTACTACCACCCTTAGCCATGGGGGTGCCAGATGCCTACCACCACTACCACCCTTAGCCAGGGGGCTGGATGCCTACCACTACTACCACCCTTAGCCAGGGGGTGCCAGATGCCCACCACCACTACCACCCTTGCCCAGGGGGCTGGATGCCTACCACTACTATCACCCTAAGCCAGGGGGCTGGATGCCTACCACTACTACCACCCTTAGCCCTGGGGGTGCCAGATGCCCACCACTACTACCACCCTTACCCAGGGGGCTGGATGCCTACCACTACTACCACCCTTAGCCAGGGGGGCTGGATGCCTACCACTACTACCACCCTTACCCAGGGGAGCTGGATGCCTACCACTACTATCACCCTAAGCCAGGGGGCTGGATGCCCACCACTACTACCACCCTTACCCAGGGGGCTGGATGCCTACCACCACTTTCACCCTTAGCCAGGGGGGCTGGATGCCTACCACTACTACCACCCTTACCCAGGGGGGGCTGGATGCCTACCAGTACTATATCCCTAAGCCAGGGGGGCTGGATGCCTACCACTACTACCACCCTTAGCCATGGGGGTGCCAGATGCCTACCACCACTACCACCCTTATCCAGGGGGGCTGGATGCCTACCACTACTACCCCCTTAGCCAGGGGGTGCCAGATGCCCACCACCACTACCACCCTTACCCAGGGGGGCTGGATGCCTACCACTACTATCACCCTAAGCCAGGGGGCTGGATGCCTACCACTACTACCACCCTTAGCCATGGGGGTGCCAGATGCCCACTACTAATACCACCCTTACCCAGGGAGGGCTGGATGCTTACCACAACTACCACCCTTAGCCAGGGGGGGCTGGATGCCTACCACTACTACCACCCTTACCCGGGGGGGCTGGATGCCTACCACTACTATCACCCTAAGCCAGGGGGGCTGGATACCCACCACTACTACCAACCTTACCCAGGGGGGCTGGATGCCTACCACCACTACCACCCTTAGCCAGGGGGGGCTGGATGCCTAACACTACTACCACCCTTAGCCAGTGGGGGCTGGATGCCTACCACTACTACCACCCTTACCCAGGGGGGGGGCTGGATGCCTACCACTACTATCACCCTTACCCAGGGGGGGCTGGATGCCTACCACTACTATCACCCTAAGCCAGGGGGCTGGATGCCCACCACTACTACCACCCTTACCCAGGGGGCTGGATGCCTACCACCACTACCACCCTTAGCCAGGGGGCTGGATGCCTAACACTACTACCACCCTTACCCAGGGGGCTGGATGCCTACCACTACTACCACCCTTAGCCAGGGGGCTGGATGCCTACCACTACTACCACCCTTACCCAGGGGGGCTGGATGCCTACCACTACTATCACCCTTAGCCAGGGGGGGCTGGATGCCTACCACTACTATCACCCTAAGCCAGGGGGGCTGGATGCCCACCACTACTACCACCCTTACCCAGGGGGCTGGATGCCTACCACCACTACCACCCTTAGCCAGGGGGGGGCTGGATGCCTACCACTACTACCACCCTTACCCAGGGGGGGCTGGATGCCTACCACTACTATCACCCTAAGCCAGGGGGGCTGGATGCCCACCACTACTACCACCCTTACCCAGGGGGGCTGGATGCCTACCACAACTACCACCATTACCCAGGGGGGGCTGGATGCCTACCACTACTACCACCCTTAGCCATGGGGGTGCCAGATGCCTACCACCACTACCACCCTTAGCCAGGGGGGCTGGATGCCTACCACTACTACCACCCTTAGCCAGGGGGTGCCAGATGCCCACCACCACTACCACCCTTACCCAGGGGGCTGGATGCCTACCACTACTATCACCCTAAGCCAGGGGGCTGGATGCCAACCACTACTACCACCCTTAGCCATGGGGGTGCCAGATGCCCACCACTACTACCACCCTTACCCAGGGGGCTGGATGACTACCACTACTACCACCCTTAGCCAGGGGGCTGGATGCCTACCACTACTACCACCCTTACCCAGGGGGCTGGATGCCTACCACTACTATCACCCTAAGCCAGGGGGCTGGATGCCCACCACTACTACCACCCTTACCCAGGGGGCTGGATGCCTACCACCACTACCACCCTTAGCCAGGGGGGCTGGATGCCTAACACTACTACCACCCTTACCCAGGGGGCTGGATGCCTACCACTACTACCACCCTTAGCCAGGGGGCTGGATGCCTACCACTACTACCACCCTTACCCAGGGGGCTGGATGCCTACCACTACTACCACCCTTAGCCAGGGGGTGCCAGATGCCCACCACCACTACCACCCTTACCCAGGGGGTCTGGATGCCTACCACTATTATCACCCTAAGCCAGGGGGCTGGATGCCTACCACTACTACTATCCTTAGCCATGGGGGTGCCAGATGCCCACCACTACTACCACCCTTACCCAGGGGGGCTGGATGCCTACCACTACTACCACCCTTAGACAGGGGGGGCTGGATGCCTACCACTACTACCACCCTTACCCAGAGGGGGCTGGATGCCTACCACTACTACCACCCTTAGCCAGGGGGGGCTGGATGCCTACCACTACTATCACCCTAAGCCAGGGGGGCTGGATGTCCACCACTACTACCACCCTTACCCAGGGGGTCTGGATGCCTACCACCACTACCACCCTTAGCCAGGGGGTCTGGATGCCTAACACTACTACCACCCTTACCCAGGGGGGCTGGATGCCTACCACTACTACCACCCTTAGCCAGGGGGGCTGGATGCCTACCACTACTACCACCCTTACCCAGGGGGGCTGGATGCCTACCACTACTATCACCCTTAGCCAGGGGGCTGGATGCCTACCACTACTATCACCCTAAGCCAGGGGGCTGGATGCCCACCAATACTACCACCCTTACCCAGGGGCTGGATGCCTACCACCACTACCACCCTTAGCCAGGGGGGCTGGATGCCTACCAATACTACCACCCTTACCCAGGGGGCTGGATGCCTACCACTACTATCACCCTAAGCCAGGGGGCTGGATGCCCACCACTACTACCACCCTTACCCAGGGGGGCTGGATGGCTACCACAACTACCACTCTTACCCAGGGGGCTGGATGCCTACCACTACTACCACCCTTAGCCATGGGGGTGCCAGATGCCTACCACCACTACCACCCTTAGCCAGGGGGCTGGATGCCTACCACTACTACCACCCTTAGCCAGGGGTGCCAGATGCCCACCACCACTACCACCCTTATCCAGGGGGGCTGGATGCCTACCACTACTATCACCCTAAGCCAGGGGCTGGATGCCTACCACTACTACCACCCTTAGCCATGGGGGTGCCAGATGCCCACCACTACTACCACCCTTACCCAGGGGGCTGGATGCCTACCACTACTACCACCCTTAGCCAGGGGGGCTGGATGCCTACCACTACTACCACCCTTACCCGGGGGGGATGGATGTCTACCACTACTATCACCCTAAGCCAGGGGGGCTGGATGCCCACCACTACTACCACCCTTACCCAGGGGGGCTGGATGCCTACCACAACTACAACCCTTACCCAGGGGGGGCTGGATGCCTACCACTACTACCACCCTTAGCCATGGGGGTGCCAGATGCCTACCACCACTACCACCTTTAGCCAGGGGGGGCTGGATGCCTACCACTACTACCACCCTTAGCCAGGGGGGTGCCAGATGCCCACCACCACTACCACCCTTACCCAGGGGGGGATGGATGCCTACCACTACTATCACCCTAAGCCAGGTGGGCTGGATGCCTACCACTACTGCCACCCTTAGCCATGGGGGTGCCAGATGCCCACCACTACTACCACCCTTACCCAGGGGGGCTGGATGCCTACCACTACTACCACCCTTACCCAGGGGGGTGGATGCCTACCACTACTACCACCCTTAGCCAGGGGGGGCTGGATGCCTACCACTACTACCACCCTTAGCCATGGGGGTGCCAGATGCCCACCACTACTACCACCCTTACCCAGGGGGGGCTGGATGCCTACCACTACTACCACCCTTAGCCAGTGGATGCCAGATGCCTACCACTACTACCAGCCTTACCCAGGGGGGCTGGATGCCTACCACCACTACCACCCTTAGCCAGGGGGCTGGATGCCTACCACTACTACCACCCTTAGCCATGGGGGTGCCAGATGCCTACCACCACTACCACCCTTAGCCAGGGGGGCTGGATGCCTACCACTACTACCACCCTTAGCCAGGGGGGTGCCAGATGCCCACCACCACTACCACCCTTACCCAGGGGGGGTTGGATGCCTACCACTACTATCACCCTAAGCCAGGGGGGCTGGATGCCTACCACTACTACCACCCTTAGCCCTGGGGGTGCCAGATGCCCACCACTACTACCACCCTTACCCAGGGGGGGCTGGATGCCTACCAATACTACCACCCTTAGCCAGGGGGGGCTGGATGCCTACCACTACTACCACCCTTACCCCAGGGGGCTGGATGCCTACCACTACTATCACCCTAAGCCAGGGGGGCTGGATGCCCACCACTACTACCACCCTTACCCAGGGGGCCTGGATGCCTACCACCACTACCACCCTTAGCCAGGGGGGGCTGGATGCCGACCACTACTACCACCCTTACCCAGGGGGGGCTGGATGCCTACCACTACTATCACCCTAAGCCAGGGGGGCCTGGATGCCTACCACTACTACCACCCTTAGCCATGGGGGTGCCAGATGCCTACCACCACTACCACCCTTACCCAGGGTGGGCTGGATGCCTACCACTACTACCACCCTTAGCCAGGGGGTGCCAGATGCCTACCACTACTACCAGCCTTACCCAGGGGGGGCTGGATGCCTACCACCACTACCACCCTTAGCCAGGGGGCTGGATGCCTACCACTACTACCACCCTTAGCCATGGGGGTGCCAGATGCCTACCACCACAACCACCCTTAGCCAGGGGGCTGGATGCCTACCACTACTACCACCCTTAGCCAGGGGGTGCCAGATGCCCACCACCACTACCACCCTTACCCAGGGGGCTGGATGCCTACCACTACTATCACCCTAAGCCAGGGGGCTGGATGCCTACCACTACTACCACCCTTAGCCCTGGGGGTGCCAGATGCCCACCACTACTACCACCCTTACCCAGGGGGGGCTGGATGCCTACCACTACTACCACCCTTAGCCAGGGGGGGCTGGATGCCTACCACTACTACCACCCTTACCCAGGGGGGCTGGATGCCTACCACTACTATCACCCTAAGCCAGGGGGCTGGATGCCCACCACTACTACCACCCTTACCCAGGGGGCTGGATGCCTACCACCACTACCACCCTTAGCCAGGGGGCTGGATGCCTACCACTACTACCACCCTTACCCAGGGGGGCTGGATGCCTACCACTACTATCACCCTAAGCCAGGGGGCTGGATGCCTACCACTACTACCACCCTTAGCCAGGGGGGTGCCAGATGCCTACCACTACTACCACCCTTAGCCAGGGGGGCTGGATGCCCACCACTACTACCACCCTTAGCCAGGGGTGTGCCAGATGCCCACCACCACTACCACCCTTACCCAGGGGGGGCTGGATGCCTACCACTACTATCACCCTAAGCCAGGGGGGCTGGATGCCTACCACTACTACCACCCTTAGCCATCGGGGTGCCAGATGCCCACCACTACTACCACCCTTACCCAGGGAGGGCTGGATGCCTACCACTACTACCACCCTTAGCCAGGGGGGGCTGGATGCCTACCACTACTACCACCCTTACCCAGGGGGGCTGGATGCCTACCACTACTATCACCCTAAGCCAGGGGGCTGGATGCCCACCACTACTACCACCCTTACCCCGGGGGCTGGATGCCTACCACCACTACCACCCTTAGCCAGGGGGGGCTGGATGCCTAACACTACTACCACCCTTACCCAGGGGGCTGGATGCCTACCACTACTACCACCCTTATCCAGGGGGCTGGATGCCTACCACTACTACCACCCTTACCCAGGGGGCTGGATGCCTACCACTACTATCACCCTTAGCCAGGGGGCTGGATGCCTACCACTACTATCACCCTAAGCCAGGGGGCTGGATGCCCACCACTACTACCACCCTTACCCAGGGGGCTGGATGCCGACCACCACTACCACCCTTAGCCAGGGGGGCTGGATGCCTACCACTACTACCACCCTTACCCAGGTGGGGCTGGATGCCTACCACTACTATCACCCTAAGCCAGGGGGCTGGATGCCCACCACTACTACCACCCTTACCCAGGGGGCTGGATGCCTACCACAACTACCACCCTTACCCAGGGGGGCTGGATGCCTACCACTACTACCACCCTTAGCCATGGGGGTGCCAGATGCTTACCACCACTACCACCCTTAGCCTGGGGGGGCTGGATGCCTACCACTACTATCACCCTAAGCCAGGGGCTGGATGCCTACCACTACTACCACCCTTAGCCATGGGGGTGCCAGATGCCCACCACTACTACCACCCTTACCCAGGGGGCTGGATGCCTACCACTACTACCACCCTTACCCAGGGGGGCTGGATGCCTACCACTACTATCACCCTAAGCCAGGGGGCTGGATGCCCACCACTACTACCACCCTTACCCAGGGGGCTGGATGCCTACCACCACTACCACCCTTAGCCAGGGGGCTGGATGCCTAACACTACTACCACCCTTACCCAGGGGGGCTGGATGCCTACCACTACTACCACCCTTAGCCAGGGGGGCTGGATGCCTACCACTACTACCACCCTTACCCAGGGGGGCTGGATGCCTACCACTACTACCACCCTTAGCCAGGGGGTGCCAGATGCCCACCACCACTACCACCCTTACCCAGGGGGCTGGATGCCTACCACTACTATCACCCTAAGCCAGGGGGCTGGATGCCTACCACTACTACCACCCTTAGCCATGGGGGTGCCAGATGCCCACCACTACTACCACCCTTACCCAGGGGGCTGGATGCCTACCACTACTACCACCCTTAGCCAGGGGGGCTGGATGCCTACCACTACTACCACCCTTACCCAGGGGGGGCTGGATGCCTACCACTACAACCACCCTTAGCCAGGGGGGCTGGATGCCTACCACTACTACCACCCTTAGCCATGGAGGTGCCCGATGCCCACCACTACTACCACCCTTACCCAGGGGGGGCTGGATGCCTACCACTACTACCACCCTTAGCCAGGGGGTGCCAGATGCCTACCACTACTACCACCCTTACCCAGGGGGGGCTGGAATCCTACCACCACTACCACCCTTAGCCAGGGGGGCTGGATGCCTACCACTACTACCACCCTTAGCCATGGGGTGCCAGATGCCTACCACCACTACCACCCTTAGCCAGGGGGCTGGATGCCTACCACTACTACCACCCTTAGCCAGGGGGTGCCAGATGCCCACCACCACTACCACCCTTACCCAGGGGGCTGGATGCCTACCACTACTATCACCCTAAGCCAGGGGGCTGGATGCCTACCACTACTACCACCCTTAGCCCTGGGGGTGCCAGATGCCCACCACTACTACCACCCTTACCCAGGGGGCTGGATGCCTACCACTACTACCACCCTTAGCCAGGGGGGCTGGATGCCTACCACTACTACCACCCTTACCCAGGGGAGCTGGATGCCTACCACTACTATCACCCTAAGCCAGGGGGCTGGATGCCCACCACTACTACCACCCTTACCCAGGGGGCTGGATGCCTACCACCACTTTCACCCTTAGCCAGGGGGCTGGATGCCTACCACTACTACCACCCTTACCCAGGGGGGCTGGATGCCTACCACTACTATATCCCTAAGCCAGGGGGCTGGATGCCTACCACTACTACCACCCTTAGCCATGGGGGTGCCAGATGCCTACCACCACTACCACCCTTATCCAGGGGGCTGGATGCCTACCACTACTACCACCCTTAGCCAGGGGGTGCCAGATGCCCACCACCACTACCACCCTTACCCAGGGGGCTGGATGCCTACCACTACTATCACCCTAAGCCAGGGGGCTGGATGCCTACCACTACTACCACCCTTAGCCATGGGGGTGCCAGATGCCCACTACTAATACCACCCTTACCCAGGGAGGGCTGGATGCTTACCACAACTACCACCCTTAGCCAGGGGGGGCTGGATGCCTACCACTACTACCACCCTTACCCGGGGGGGCTGGATGCCTACCACTACTATCACCCTAAGCCAGGGGGGCTGGATACCCACCACTACTACCACCCTTACCCAGGGGGGCTGGATGCCTACCACCACTACCACCCTTAGCCAGGGGGGGCTGGATGCCTAACACTACTACCACCCTTAGCCAGGGGGGGCTGGATGCCTACCACTACTACCACCCTTACCCAGGGGGGGGCTGGATGCCTACCACTACTATCACCCTTACCCAGGGGGCTGGATGCCTACCACTACTATCACCCTAAGCCAGGGGGCTGGATGCCCACCACTACTACCACCCTTACCCAGGGGGCTGGATGCCTACCACCACTACCACCCTTAGCCAGGGGGCTGGATGCCTAACACTACTACCACCCTTACCCAGGGGGCTGGATGCCTACCACTACTACCACCCTTAGCCAGGGGGCTGGATGCCTATCACTACTACCACCCTTACCCAGGGGGGGCTGGATGCCTACCACTACTATGACCCTTAGCCAGGGGGGCTGGATGCCTACCACTACTATCACCCTAAGCCAAGGGGGCTGGATGCCCACCACTACTACCACCCTTACCCAGGGGGCTGGATGCCTACCACCACTACCACCCTTAGCCAGGGGGCTGGATGCCTACCACTACTACCACCCTTACCCAGGTGGGGCTGGATGCCTACCACTACTATCACCCTAAGCCAGGGGGCTGGATGCCCACCACTACTACCACCCTTACCCAGGGGGCTGGATGCCTACCACAACTACCACCCTTACCCAGGGGGCTGGATGCCTACCACTACTACCACCCTTAGCCATGGGGGTGCCAGATGCCTACCACCACTACCACCCTTAGCCAGGGGGCTGGATGCCTACCACTACTACCACCCTTAGCCAGGGGGTGCCAGATGCCCACCACCACTACCACCCTTACCCAGGGGGCTGGATGCCTACCACTACTATCACCCTAAGCCAGGGGCTGGATGCCAACCACTACTACCACCCTTAGCCATGGGGGTGCCAGATGCCCACCACTACTACCACCCTTACCCAGGGGGCTGGATGACTACCACTACTACCACCCTTAGCCAGGGGGCTGGATGCCTACCACTACTACCACCCTTGCCCAGGGGGCTGGATGCCTACCACTACTATCACCCTAAGCCAGGGGGCTGGATGCCCACCACTACTACCACCCTTACCCAGGGGGCTGGATGCCTACCACCACTACCACCCTTAGCCAGGGGGCTGGATGCCTAACACTACTACCACCCTTACCCAGGGGGCTGGATGCCTACCACTACTACCACCCTTAGCCAGGGGGCTGGATGCCTACCACTACTACCACCCTTACCCAGGGGGCTGGATGCCTACCACTACTACCACCCTTAGCCAGGGGGTGCCAGATGCCCACCACCACTACCACCCTTACCCAGGGGGCTGGATGCCTACCACTATTATCACCCTAAGCCAGGGGGCTGGATGCCTACCACTACTACTACCCTTAGCCATGGGGGTGCCAGATGCCCACCACTACTACCACCCTTACCCAGGGGGGCTGGATGCCTACCACAACTACCACCCTTACCCAGGGGGGGCTGGATGCCTACCACTACTACCACCCTTAGCCATGGGGGTGCCAGATGCTTACCACCACTACCACCCTTAGCCTGGGGGGGCTGGATGCCTACCACTACTATCACCCTAAGCCAGGGGGGCTGGATGCCTACCACTACTACCACCCTTAGCCATGGGGGTGCCAGATGCCCACCACTACTACCACCCTTACCCAGGGGGGCTGGATGCCTACCACTACTACCACCCTTACCCAGGGGGGCTGGATGCCTACCACTACTATCACCCTAAGCCAGGGGGCTGGATGCCCACCACTACTACCACCCTTACCCAGGGGGCTGGATGCCTACCACCACTACCACCCTTAGCCAGGGGGCTGGATGCCTAACACTACTACCACCCTTACCCAGGGGGCTGGATGCCTACCACTACTACCACCCTTAGCCAGGGGGCTGGATGCCTACCACTACTACCACCCTTACCCAGGGGGCTGGATGCCTACCACTACTACCACCCTTAGCCAGGGGGTGCCAGATGCCCACCACCACTACCACCCTTACCCAGGGGGCTGGATGCCTACCACTACTACCACCCTTAGCCATGGAGGTGCCCGATGCCCACCACTACTACCACCCTTACCCAGGGGGGGCTGGATGCCTACCACTACTACCACCCTTAGCCAGGGGTGCCAGATGCCTACCACTACTACCACCCTTACCCAGGGGGGGCTGGAATCCTACCACCACTACCACCCTTAGCCAGGGGGGGGGCTGGATGCCTACCACTACTACCACCCTTAGCCATGGGGGTGCCAGATGCCTACCACCACTACCACCCTTAGCCAGGGGGGCTGGATGCCTACCACTACTACCACCCTTAGCCAGGGGGTGCCAGATGCCCACCACCACTACCACCCTTACCCAGGGGGCTGGATGCCTACCACTACTATCACCCTAAGCCAGGGGGCTGGATGCCTACCACTACTACCACCCTTAGCCCTGGGGGTGCCAGATGCCCACCACTACTACCACCCTTACCCAGGGGGCTGGATGCCCTACCACTACTACCACCCTTAGCCAGGGGGCTGGATGCCTACCACTACTACCACCCTTACCCAGGGGAGCTGGATGCCTACCACTACTATCACCCTAAGCCAGGGGGCTGGATGCCCACCACTACTACCACCCTTACCCAGGGGGCTGGATGCCTACCACCACTTTCACCCTTAGCCAGGGGGCTGGATGCCTACCACTACTACCACCCTTACCCAGGGGGGCTGGATGCCTACCACTACTATATCCCTAAGCCAGGGGGCTGGATGCCTACCACTACTACCACCCTTAGCCATGGGGGTGCCAGATGCCTACCACCACTACCACCCTTATCCAGGGGGCTGGATGCCTACCACTACTACCACCCTTAGCCAGGGGGTGCCAGATGCCCACCACCACTACCACCCTTACCCAGGGGGCTGGATGCCTACCACTACTATCACCCTAAGCCAGGGGGCTGGATGCCTACCACTACTACCACCCTTAGCCATGGGGGTGCCAGATGCCCACTACTAATACCACCCTTACCCAGGAGGGCTGGATGCTTACCACAACTACCACCCTTAGCCAGGGGGCTGGATGCCTACCACTACTACCACCCTTACCCGGGGGCTGGATGCCTACCACTACTATCACCCTAAGCCAGGGGGCTGGATACCCACCACTACTACCACCCTTACCCAGGGGGCTGGATGCCTACCACCACTACCACCCTTAGCCAGGGGGCTGGATGCCTAACACTACTACCACCCTTAGCCAGGGGGGCTGGATGCCTACCACTACTACCACCCTTACCCAGGGGGGCTGGATGCCTACCACTACTATCACCCTTACCCAGGGGGCTGGATGCCTACCACTACTATCACCCTAAGCCAGGGGCTGGATGCCCACCACTACTACCACCCTTACCCAGGGGCTGGATGCCAACCACCACTACCACCCTTAGCCAGGGGGCTGGATGCCTAACACTACTACCACCCTTACCCAGGGGGCTGGATGCCTACCACTACTACCACCCTTAGCCAGGGGGCTGGATGCCTACCACTACTACCACCCTTACCCAGGGGGCTGGATGCCTACCACTACTATCACCCTTAGCCAGGGGGGGCTGGATGCCTACCACTACTATCACCCTAAGCCAAGGGGGCTGGATGCCCACCACTACTACCACCCTTACCCAGGGGGGCTGGATGCCTACCACCACTACCACCCTTAGCCAGGGGGGGCTGGATGCCTACCACTACTACCACCCTTACCCAGGTGGGGCTGGATGCCTACCACTACTATCACCCTAAGCCAGGGGGCTGGATGCCCACCACTACTACCACCCTTACCCAGGGGGCTGGATGCCTACCACAACTACCACCCTTACCCAGGGGGCTGGATGCCTACCACTACTACCACCCTTAGCCATGGGGGTGCCAGATGCCTACCACCACTACCACCCTTAGCCAGGGGGGCTGGATGCCTACCACTACTACCACCCTTAGCCAGGGGGTGCCAGATGCCCACCACCACTACCACCCTTACCCAGGGGGCTGGATGCCTACCACTACTATCACCCTAAGCCAGGGGCTGGATGCCAACCACTACTACCACCCTTAGCCATGGGGGTGCCAGATGCCCACCACTACTACCACCCTTACCCAGGGGGGCTGGATGACTACCACTACTACCACCCTTAGCCAGGGGGCTGGATGCCTACCACTACTACCACCCTTACCCAGGGGGCTGGATGCCTACCACTACTATCACCCTAAGCCAGGGGGCTGGATGCCCACCACTACTACCACCCTTACCCAGGGGGCTGGATGCCTACCACCACTACCACCCTTAGCCAGGGGGGCTGGATGCCTAACACTACTACCACCCTTACCCAGGGGGCTGGATGCCTACCACTACTACCACCCTTAGCCAGGGGGGCTGGATGCCTACCACTACTACCACCCTTACCCAGGGGGCTGGATGCCTACCACTACTACCACCCTTAGCCAGGGGGTGCCAGATGCCCACCACCACTACCACCCTTACCCAGGGGGCTGGATGCCTACCACTATTATCACCCTAAGCCAGGGGGCTGGATGCCTACCACTACTACTACCCTTAGCCATGGGGGTGCCAGATGCCCACCACTACTACCACCCTTACCCAGGGGGGCTGGATGCCTACCACTACTACCACCCTTAGACAGGGGGGGCTGGATGCCTACCACTACTACCACCCTTACCCAGGGGGGGCTGGATGCCTACCACTACTACCACCCTTAGCCAGGGGGGGCTGGATGCCTACCACTACTACCACCCTTAGCCATGGGGGTTCCAGATGCCCACCACTACTACCACCCTTTCCCAGGGGGCTGGATGCCTACCACTACTACCACCCTTAGCCAGGGGTGCCAGATGCCTACCACTACTACCACCCTTACCCAGGGGGCTGGATGCCTACCACCACTACCACCCTTAGCCAGAGGGGCTGGATGCCTACCACTACTACCACCCTTAGCCATGGGGTGCCAGATGCCTACCACCACTACCACCCTTAGCCAGGGGGCTGGATGCCTACCACTACTACCACCCTTAGCCAGGGGGTGCCAGATGCCCACCACCACTACCACCCTTACCCAGGGGGCTGGATGCCTACCACTACTATCACCCTAAGCCAGGGGGCTGGATGCCTACCACTACTACCACCCTTAGCCCTGGGGGTGCCAGATGCCCACCACTACTACCACAATTACCCAGGGGGCTGGATGCCTACCACTTATACCACCCTTAGCCAGGGGGCTGGATGCCTACCACTACTACCACCCTTACCCAGGGGAGCTGGATGCCTACCACTACTATCACCCTAAGCCAGGGGGCTGGATGCCCACCACTACTACCACCCTTACCCAGGGGGCTGGATGCCTACCAACACTTCCACCCTTAGCCAGGGGGGCTGGATGCCTACCACTACTACCACCCTTACCCAGGGGGCTGGATGCCTACCACTACTATCACCCTAAGCCAGGGGGCTGGATGCCTACCACTACTACCACCCTTAGCCATGGGGGTGCCAGATGCCTACCACCACTACCACCCTTAGCCAGGGGGCTGGATGCCTACCACTACTACCACCCTTAGCCAGGGGGTGCCAGATGCCCACCACCACTACCACCCTTACCCAGGGGGCTGGATGCCTACCACTACTATCACCCTAAGCCAGGGGGCTGGATGCCTACCACTACTACCACCCTTAGCCATGGGAGTGCCAGATGCCCACCACTACTACCACCCTTACCCAGGGAGGGCTGGATGCTTACCACTACTACCACCCTTAGCCAGGGGGGGCTGGATGCCTACCACTACTACCACCCTTACCCAGGGGGGGCTGGATGCCTACCACTACTATCACCCTAAGCCAGGGGGGCTGGATGCCCACCACTACTACCGCCCTTACCCAGGGGGGCTGGATGCCTACCACCACTACCACCCTTAGCCAGGGGGGGCTGGATGCCTAACACTACTACCACCCTTACCCAGGGGGCTGGATGCCTACCACTACTACCACCCTTAGCCAGGGGGCTGGATGCCTACCACTACTACCACCCTTACCCAGGGGGCTGGATGCCTACCACTACTATCACCCTTAGCCAGGGGGCTGGATGCCCACCAATACTACCACCATTACCCAGGGGGCTGGATGCCTACCACCACTACCACCCTTAGCCAGGGGGCTGGATGCCTAACACTACTACCACCCTTACCCAGGGGGCTGGATGCGTACCACTACTATCACCCTAAGCCAGGGGGCTGGATGCCCACCACTACTACCACCCTTACCCAGGGGCTGGATGCCTACCACAACTACCACCCTTACCCAGGGGGGCTGGATGCCTACCACTACTACCACCCTTAGCCATGGGGTGCCAGATGCCTACCACCACTACCACCCTTAGCCAGGGGGGCTGGATGCCTACCACTACTACCACCCTTAGCCAGGGGGTGCCAGATGCCCACCACCACTACCACCCTTACCCAGGGGGCTGGATGCCTACCACTACTATCACCCTAAGCCAGGGGGCTGGATGCCTACCACTACTACCACCCTTAGCCATGGGGGTGCCAGATGCCCACCACTACTACCACCCTTACCCAGGGGGCTGGATGCCTACCACTACTACCACCCTTAGCCAGGGGGGCTGGATGCCTACCACTACTACCACCCTTACCCAGGGGGGCTGGATGCCTACCACTACTACCACCCTTAGCCAGGGGGGCTGGATGCCTACCACTACTACCACCCTTACCCAGGGGGCTGGATGCCTACCACTACTATCACCCTAAGCCAGGGGGCTGGATGCCCACCACTACTACCACCCTTACCCAGGGGGCTGGATGCCTACCACCACTACCACCCTTAGCCAGGGGGGCTGGATGCCTACCACTACTACCACCCTTACCCAGGGGGGGCTGGATGCCTACCACAACTACCACCCTTAGCCAGGGGGCTGGATGCCTACCACTACTACCACCCTTACCCAGGGGGCTGGATGCCTACCACCACTACCACCCTTAGCCAGGGGGCTGGATGCCTACCACTACTACCACCCTTACCCAGGGGGGCTGGATGCCTACCACTACTACCACCCTTAGCCAGGGGGGCTGGATGCCTACCACTACTACCACCCTTACCCAGGGGGGCTGGATGCCTACCACTACTATCACCCTTAGCCAGGGGGCTGGATGCCTACCACTACTATCACCCTAAGCCAGGGGCTGGATGCCCACCCCTACTACCACCCTTACCCAGGGGGCTGGATGCCTACCACCACTACCACCCTTAGCCAGGGGGCTGGATGCCTACCACTACTACCACCCTTACCCAGGGGGGCTGGATGCCTACCACTACTATCACCCTAAGCCAGGGGGCTGGATGCCCACCACTACTACCACCCTTACCCAGGGGGCTGGATGCCTACCACAACTACCACCCTTACCCAGGGGGGCTGGATGCCTACCACTACTACCACCCTTAGCCATGGGGGTGCCAGATGCCTACCACCACTACCACCCTTAGCCAGGGGGCTGGATGCCTACCACTACTACCACCCTTAGCCAGGGGGTGCCAGATGCCCACCACCACTACCACCCTCACCCAGGGGGGCTGGATGCCTACCACTACTATCACCCTAAGCCAGGGGGGCTGGATACCCACCACTACTACCACCCTTACCCAGGGGGGCTGGATGCCTACCACCACTACCACCCTTAGCCAGGGGGCTGGATGCCTAACACTACTACCACCCTTAGCCAGGGGGCTGGATGCCTACCACTACTACCACCCTTACCCAGGGGGCTGGATGCCTACCACTACTATCACCCTTACCCAGGGGGCTGGATGCCTACCACTACTATCACCCTAAGCCAGGGGGCTGGATGCCCACCACTACTACCACCCTTACCCAGGGGGCTGGATGCCAACCACCACTACCACCCTTAGCCAGGGGGGCTGGATGCCTAACACTACTACCACCCTTACCCAGGGGGCTGGATGCCTACCACTACTACCACCCTTAGCCAGGGGGGCTGGATGCCTACCACTACTACCACCCTTACCCAGGGGGCTGGATGCCTACCACTACTATCACCCTTAGCCAGGGGGCTGGATGCCTACCACTACTATCACCCTAAGCCAAGGGGCTGGATGCCCACCACTACTACCACCCTTACCCAGGGGGCTGGATGCCTACCACCACTACCACCCTTAGCCAGGGGGCTGGATGCCTACCACTACTACCACCCTTACCCAGGTGGGGCTGGATGCCTACCACTACTATCACCCTAAGCCAGGGGGCTGGATGCCCACCACTACTACCACCCTTACCCAGGGGGCTGGATGCCTACCACAACTACCACCCTTACCCAGGGGGCTGGATGCCTACCACTACTACCACCCTTAGCCATGGGGGTGCCAGATGCCTACCACCACTACCACCCTTAGCCAGGGGGCTGGATGCCTACCACTACTACCACCCTTAGCCAGGGGGTGCCAGATGCCCACCACCACTACCACCCTTACCCAGGGGGCTGGATGCCTACCACTACTATCACCCTAAGCCAGGGGGCTGGATGCCAACCACTACTACCACCCTTAGCCATGGGGGTGCCAGATGCCCACCACTACTACCACCCTTACCCAGGGGGCTGGATGACTACCACTACTACCACCCTTAGCCAGGGGGCTGGATGCCTACCACTACTACCACCCTTACCCAGGGGGGCTGGATGCCTACCACTACTATCACCCTAAGCCAGGGGGCTGGATGCCCACCACTACTACCACCCTTACCCAGGGGCTGGATGCCTACCACCACTACCACCCTTAGCCAGGGGGCTGGATGCCTAACACTACTACCACCCTTACCCAGGGGGCTGGATGCCTACCACTACTACCACCCTTAGCCAGGGGGCTGGATGCCTACCACTACTACCACCCTTACCCAGGGGGCTGGATGCCTACCACTACTACCACCCTTAGCCAGGGGGTGCCAGATGCCCACCACCACTACCACCCTTACCCAGGGGGCTGGATGCCTACCACTATTATCACCCTAAGCCAGGGGGCTGGATGCCTACCACTACTACTACCCTTAGCCATGGGGTGCCAGATGCCCACCACTACTACCACCCTTACCCAGGGGGCTGGATGCCTACCACTACTACCACCCTTAGACAGGGGGGCTGGATGCCTACCACTACTACCACCCTTACCCAGGGGGGCTGGATGCCTACCACTACTACCACCCTTAGCCAGGGGGCTGGATGCCTACCACTACTACCACCCTTAGCCATGGGGTTCCAGATGCCCACCACTACTACCACCCTTTCCCAGGGGGGGCTGGATGCCTACCACTACTACCACCCTTAGCCAGGGGGTGCCAGATGCCTACCACTACTACCACCCTTACCCAGGGGGGGCTGGATGCCTACCACCACTACCACCCTTAGCCAGAGGGGGCTGGATGCCTACCACTACTACCACCCTTAGCCATGGGGGTGCCAGATGCCTACCACCACTACCACCCTTAGCCAGGGGGGGCTGGATGCCTACCACTACTACCACCCTTAGCCAGGGGGGTGCCAGATGCCCACCACCACTACCACCCTTACCCAGGGGGGGGCTGGATGCCTACCACTACTATCACCCTAAGCCAGGGGGGCTGGATGCCTACCACTACTACCACCCTTAGCCCTGGGGGTGCCAGATGCCCACCACTACTACCACAATTACCCAGGGGGGGCTGGATGCCTACCACTTATACCACCCTTAGCCAGGGGGCTGGATGCCTACCACTACTACCACCCTTACCCAGGGGAGCTGGATGCCTACCACTACTATCACCCTAAGCCAGGGGGCTGGATGCCCACCACTACTACCACCCTTACCCAGGGGGCTGGATGCCTACCAACACTTCCACCCTTAGCCAGGGGGGCTGGATGCCTACCACTACTACCACCCTTACCCAGGGGGCTGGATGCCTACCACTACTATCACCCTAAGCCAGGGGGCTGGATGCCTACCACTACTACCACCCTTAGCCATGGGGGTGCCAGATGCCTACCACCACTACCACCCTTAGCCAGGGGGCTGGATGCCTACCACTACTACCACCCTTAGCCAGGGGGTGCCAGATGCCCACCACCACTACCACCCTTACCCAGGGGGCTGGATGCCTACCACTACTATCACCCTAAGCCAGGGGCTGGATGCCTACCACTACTACCACCCTTAGCCATGGGAGTGCCAGATGCCCACCACTACTACCACCCTTACCCAGGGAGGGCTGGATGCTTACCACTACTACCACCCTTAGCCAGGGGGCTGGATGCCTACCACTACTACCACCCTTACCCAGGGGGGCTGGATGCCTACCACTACTATCACCCTAAGCCAGGGGGCTGGATGCCCACCACTACTACCGCCCTTACCCAGGGGGCTGGATGCCTACCACCACTACCACCCTTAGCCAGGGGGCTGGATGCCTAACACTACTACCACCCTTACCCAGGGGGGCTGGATGCCTACCACTACTACCACCCTTAGCCAGGGGGGGCTGGATGCCTACCACTACTACCACCCTTACCCAGGGGGGGCTGGATGCCTACCACTACTATCACCCTTAGCCAGGGGGGGCTGGATGCCCACCAATACTACCACCATTACCCAGGGGGGCTGGATGCCTACCACCACTACCACCCTTAGCCAGGGGGGGCTGGATGCCTAACACTACTACCACCCTTACCCAGGGGGGGCTGGATGCGTACCACTACTATCACCCTAAGCCAGGGGGCTGGATGCCCACCACTACTACCACCCTTACCCAGGGGGCTGGATGCCTACCACAACTACCACCCTTACCCAGGGGGCTGGATGCCTACCACTACTACCACCCTTAGCCATGGGGGTGCCAGATGCCTACCACCACTACCACCCTTAGCCAGGGGGCTGGATGCCTACCACTACTACCACCCTTAGCCAGGGGGTGCCAGATGCCCACCACCACTACCACCCTTACCCAGGGGGGCTGGATGCCTACCACTACTATCACCCTAAGCCAGGGGGCTGGATGCCTACCACTACTACCACCCTTAGCCATGGGGGTGCCAGATGCCCACCACTACTACCACCCTTACCCAGGGGGGCTGGATGCCTACCACTACTACCACCCTTAGCCGGGGGCTGGATGCCTACCACTACTACCACCCTTACCCAGGGGGCTGGATGCCTACCACTACTACCACCCTTAGCCAGGGGGCTGGATGCCTACCACTACTACCACCCTTACCCAGGGGGGCTGGATGCCTACCACTACTATCACCCTAAGCCAGGGGGCTGGATGCCCACCACTACTACCACCCTTACCCAGGGGGCTGGATGCCTACCACCACTACCACCCTTAGCCAGGGGGGCTGGATGCCTACCACTACTACCACCCTTACCCAGGGGGCTGGATGCCTACCACAACTACCACCCTTAGCCAGGGGGCTGGATGCCTACCACTACTACCACCCTTACCCAGGGGGGCTGGATGCCTACCACCACTACCACCCTTAGCCAGGGGGCTGGATGCCTACCACTACTACCACCCTTACCCAGGGGGCTGGATGCCTACCACTACTACCACCCTTAGCCAGGGGGCTGGATGCCTACCACTACTACCACCCTTACCCACGGGGGCTGGATGCCTACCACTACTATCACCCTTAGCCAGGGGGCTGGATGCCTACCACTACTATCACCCTAAGCCAGGGGGCTGGATGCCCACCCCTACTACCACCCTTACCCAGGGGGCTGGATGCCTACCACCACTACCACCCTTAGCCAGGGGGCTGGATGCCTACCACTACTACCACCCTTACCCAGGGGGGCTGGATGCCTACCACTACTATCACCCTAAGCCAGGGGGC
Organism: Calotriton arnoldi; assembly: GCA_963921515.1. Lineage (NCBI taxonomy): Eukaryota > Metazoa > Chordata > Amphibia > Caudata > Salamandridae > Calotriton > Calotriton arnoldi. The sequence continues at coordinate 1,301,713 of CAWUFW010004701.1, forward strand.
TGGATGCCCACCACTACTACCACCCTTACCCAGGGGGCTGGATGCCTACCACAACTACCACCCTTACCCAGGGGGGCTGGATGCCTACCACTACTACCACCCTTAGCCATGGGGGTGCCAGATGCCTACCACCACTACCACCCTTAGCCAGGGGGGCTGGATGCCTACCACTACTACCACCCTTAGCCAGGGGGTGCCAGATGCCCACCACCACTACCACCCTCACCCAGGGGGGCTGGATGCCTACCACTACTATCACCCTAAGCCAGGGGGCTGGATGCCTACCACTACTACCACCCTTAGCCATGGGGGTGCCAGATGCCCACCACTACTACCACCCTTACCCAGGGGGCTGGATGCCTACCACTACTACCACCCTTAGCCATGGGGGTGCCAGATGCCTACCACCACTACCACCCTTAGCCAGGGGGCTGGATGCCTACCACTACTACCACCTCTACCCAGGGGGCTGGATGCCTACCACCACTACCACCCTCACCCAGGGGGGCTGGATGCCTGTCACTACTACCACCTCTACCCATGGGGGCTGGATGCCTACCACCAACACCACCCCCACTCATAGGATGGACAATGCATGACACAACCAGCACACCACAACCTAGGGAATGCAAGAAAAAGACATCCCCACAACACCATGACAAGCGTGTGTAGACTGTGTCAAATGCCTACAACACTGAACATGACTTTGAACATACAATGTGACCCCCTATCACATGTGCCACACATATATGTGTGTGGCCCCACAATGCAAGCAGGCCATGACCATTGTGGCAATGGGGTCCAAACCCCCATCATCACAGTGACCAAAAGGTAAGTGTGGGGTCCATAGCTGAAGCACATTTTGAACAGTGTGGCAATGGGGTCCAAACCCCCATCATCACAGTGACCAAAATGTAAGTGTGGGGTCCATAGCTGAAGCACATTTTGAACAGTGTGGCAATGGGGTCCAAACCCCCATCATCACAGTGACCAAAATGTAAGTGTGGGGTCCATAGCTGAAGCACATTTTGAACATTGTGGCAATGGTGTCCAAACCCCCATCATCACAGTGACCAAAATGTAAGTGTTGACAAAGAAAAAGCTGCAACTGCCAAACTGCATGGATGATTCCTGGTCACAGAACATAAAACACATCAGTGGCAAAGTAGTGCATGTGTCCCATTGCAACATAGATTGGGGGAGGCAAATACTGCAGTGCAAATAAGACATACCTTTGGCCATGTGCAGACAAACAACACCCATGGGGGCTGACACAGTCAACATTCATCAATGACACAATGACAGAAGTGACCATCAGAATGCAGACCCACATATTTGCACCAATGGGCACACAAATGCAGATACCCTGTGGAGACTGTAGATGTGAGGTGAACAGATACCATACCATGGCAGCAATGGGACACACACACCATGATCATTGTGCTGACTGATGACCTAGGAGTCCCAGGGACAGCAGGGGAAACCCACCAAACTACATACAGCCAATGGCACACCTAAGATATGCCAATGCAGTGGTGCAGATGCACAAACACAAACAGGCAGACCCACACTGCACATCAAACACAACAGGTGAGGGGGTGCCAGTGTCCCCAGGCAACCACACAACACATGAGGAGGCCTGAATACCAATTATACAGATGTGCATACAGTGCCACACAAAGGTAACTCATGGATCCAAATCCCCTATGTGGGCAATCAGGCATTGTCAGATGAGAGGGAGCACAAATCACACATGTCACACAGGCACGTAGGAACAGCAACTGACACAGCAAGACACAGACACAGCAACAGCACTACCCCCAGGGCCCCCACAATGTGGTGACCCTGGGCTGCATTACAATCCCACTGTGATGACAAAGCTAAATGTCGTTCACACTGTGAACCACAGTCATGTGTCCTGAGCAACAAACTACCATCACACCTACACAAGCACAAATCAATCAGCACGGCCAGTAAGCCAAGGCCAACATGGAGGCAGGGGTCTAGCCGGGCAACAACTCTCATCTGCACACACTCAACACCACACACCTCGACCTCCAACAATGTGCAGCAGTGAAGTACACATGCACTGGTGACATTGCACATGCACCCATGACAATCCCAGGCTGGTGGGTGGGAACCAAGGTGCAGAAACACATCACACATGGCCACTCAACAAGACTCCTGAATGTCTGACACACTGCACACTACGCTGTACATGGACATGACGGCAATACCACACCAACCAATGGGATCCCAGCCACAGTCACACACCAATGAAGAAGCCAAGGTCATCCACAAAGAACACACATAGACAACAACCAACATTGCAGCCCGGACCCTGAGGAGTGCCAGCAGTCACACACACAACGTGTCACAATCACTGAAAGATAACACAAACTGGAAATCACATGACAGGTGCAAACAACAAGTGCCAAGGGGAAACCTGACTGTGACCCATCTGCGTCTGCACACAAACTCAGCCCTGACAGCAAACACACCTATGGGTGACACCCTGATGACCAGTAATGTGCCATGCACCCACATCACAGAGAACCCAGGGAGAAGACTTTGGGGGAACATAGGTCAACTCAGCAAGCATCACAAACAGGTACAACACTAGGGATCACAGCATGCACAGCAAAACGGAAGTGAACACACAGACATGCTCATACAACACACACCTTGGGCGCAGGCAATGTCACAGGAGTACACACTGCCATGAGGGGACTCCACTCCTGTGTGAGGAAAGCTGTGCCATATGTTGCCTCAGTAGGGCCCCATCATGTCAGCTGAGCACTTGGTCACACAATCAACAATTAGCACCAAATGAAGGCTCCCGTCACATCAGCCTGGTCATGGAAGTGCTAACGAAATCATCAGCACAGATCCAACACACTTGTATAGCAATGTTGCACTGACAACACAGATGAGTCCTTCCCCATTGATGCCCAAACCTGCATGTCCAGTGGAGCTGGCCACACGGTCAGGGAAGTAGACGAATTGAACAATGGCAGGCACAACAGATGTGCAGGGGTGGAAGCCACAGATGTGAAATTGCTAATGTAAGTAGGAAATCCCATTGCCAAATACTGAACACATGACACCCTCAGATGCTGCTATGGATGACATGGATACACCACAGGATAGGACACATTCCCCTGGACCACATGTGTTCCTGCACAGTAACACTTCATTATCATGAGACCAAATATCACCATCACTGCAGCAAGGGCATGGTTAGCATCATCAACAACATGTACATCAGAAGCATAAGCACTAGAGAACAGAAAGTTGCTTTATTCAGCATATGTGTGTTTAAAAGTGAAAGTCCAGAAAAAACACAAAGGCCAATGGCCAGTCCATTGTCAAAGTCCAAACAGGGTGACAGTGGCAGATGTCACCCTACGCATGCCTGCACTGCACAAAACCAGAGACAATCCTCTAGGAGGGGCAACCGGGGGGGCAGGCCAGGCACCGCAGGGACAGGATCAGGGCTCACCAGGAGGAGGCAGGGAAGGGGTGGTGGGTGCTGGAGAGCCACTGACAACATGGTGTGTGCCGGCACAACTGGGGGGCATGACTCAGATGTTGTGGGCGCCGGCACGACTGCAGTGGACCCTGCAGATGGAGTGGACAGGTCCGCCACTGCAGTGCCCAAGTCAGACAGGGTGGTAGTGGACTCCACCTCAGTGCCTACCACCAGGGGAGGAGAATGGGGAACAGGCAAGGTGGGCTGGACAGAGGGGAGGACACCCTCACCACATCAGTGGCACAGACAAGCGCAGCGGGGGGTGTGGTGCCGGGAGAGCAAGTGGCAGGGGGAGAAGGCCAGATCCTCTTGGGGATGGTATATCTGTGGGTGGGGGAACCTGGGGCAGGGTGTGGTGGGGGCACCTGTGGAGTGGGGGCCTGAGGGATGGAGGAAGGAGACCTGGTGCCTGAGCTGCAGGGCGGCGGCGGGGTCTTGCTCTTACGACTCCGGGGGGACTTGCGGGTGGGGGCCTCAGTCTGTCTGCGCCTGGGGGAGGGTTTCCGGGGGCGAAGGGCACTCTGCTCCGTGTGGGTGGGCTTCCTCTTCCCCCTGAATGCTGTATCAGCTGGATCGGAGGGGAAGAGGCCGAGGTCACTGAGGAAGAGCCGCTGGGTCTTTGGGGTTGCAGGTGAGGCAAGGGAGGGTGCTTTGGAGGGAGAGGCAACTGAGGACTGCGCAGTGCTCGTGGATGCGTGTGTGTGTTCCAGGGCCCCATCCCCTGTGAGTCTGGTTTAAGTCCACTGACTGTGCATGCGTGTGCGTTTTGTTTGTGGCGTGTGTGTCTGTGTGCTGGACGTGTGTGTGCTGGTGTGTGCCTGTGCCGGTGTGTGTGTGCTTGGGACGGGTAAGGTGCTGGGGAGTGTGGATGGAGCAGAGGCAGGAGGGGTGAGGGACTGTCTGAGGAGGGACACTGCTGCTGTCAGGGAGGAGTCCATGGACCTATTGCCCCTCTGTAGGTCAGACATGCCCGATGAGATGCCCTCCATGAACGACACCAGCTGAGTCAACAGAGCGGGGTGCGCATGGAGGACACTCAGCATGGCTGTCTGCCCTACGTGGAGCTGGCGAAGGAGGTACACAGACTCCTCACTCAGGGCAGCAGGGGACACAGGGGCAGAGGGTGCGGTGCCTGGCCCAAAGGAGACACGCTCCTGAACATGGGAGCCTCCACGGACCTGGGGAATGGGAGCCGATGGGAGGGCGGTGGTGGTGCTGGTGGTGGCGGGGACAGCAACACTAGCTGGGGTGTGGTGGCTGCTGACACCCGCCTCCATAAGGGAGTCATCCTCCGAGCCGCTGTGGTCCTCAGCTGAGGTGGATGCTGCTGAGGACTCCTCGGTGTGGCTCCCCTCGCCTTCCGTGCCACTGGGTCCCTCCGACCACTCCTCGGCTGCTGACCCAGTCTGGCTCTCCGGCTCCTCCTGGTCCGTGGAGCTGTCCCCTTCCGTGGCAGTGGATGTATCTGCAAACAATGGGGAAACAGACAGACATCAGTCACCTGCACCAAACGCACACACCACTGTGAGCACAGCACATTACAGAGCAAGCCCTGGCATCATTAGTTGAACATTGCTAAAAGTGCCCTAACTGAACAGGAGAAGCCAATTGTCAGTCTGATGCCAACCATGGCACTCACATCCCACATGGCCTTGCACCCATCTGTCTGGTGTCTGTTGGATAGCAACACCCCAGTGTGGACACATGCACCAAGTACACAGTAGTTGGACAGTGCAGAGGACACGGTGTGGCATGTGGCTCTTGCCACTGAGTCAGTACAGGTTTCCGGATGAAAGGGATGCCCAGAGTCAAATAGGAAATGCATGTGATGCATACCAGCGACAGACACCATGATGCACCCATGTCCTGATAGCCATCGCCACAATGGTGTGCATGTAGCACATGTCACTCCCCTGCAGGATCACCAATAAGTAGACACATGCCATGGCGGAGGCATGACTGCTAAGTCATACATCACTGTCTCAGTGATGTATGACTTGGCAGCCAGACAACAACACTCTGCACTGTGTCACAATAGTAGGTCATGGGGAATGCAAGTCCTGGAGCTGCACAAGTGCACAGGTACATCCCCCACACAACACATCATCTTAACCCTCATCTGTCCAGGTCATACCGATTGGACATATGGGAGACCTGTGACACTACCCTCTGAACCTGAGCCCCTCACAATCTGCTGTGAATGGGAAACAGCTGCCTGAACTTCACATTCGCATACCCCAGTCTGCACGGGCAGCTGATCAAACACCTATGTGACACACAAGTATCGTGTCCTATGGTCACATCTCCAGTGGCATGCTGAGCCCCTACCGAGAAACACCCCAGCAGTCCTGGCAACAAATCCACAGCACACTGACACAGAGACAGACACCTGAGGGGTCAAATCACTGCGCACAACATGTCAGCTGATACACGGGAGTGGGAGTACAGGTGTATTGGATGGGCTGGAGTAGGCATGACTGTCCTGCCCCACATGAATGAGGGATGAGCCCTGGACAGTAGGCAGCTGGCTATGTATGTGTGACACACGTAATCTGCACACTCCTGGGGCCCAAACATTGTTCCCACCCGCTGCATGGGTGTGTGCCAGATACCCCAGGCACATGTGGTGGCTCAGCTCAGCAAGTGGACCGCATATCAAAGCAACACGCAGATTACATGTCCGAACACAGGCGTTGTGTGAACAATGGACCCACCCATGATGCCCACAACAGAGTTAAGGAAACAGATGCTGTCCCCCACCTTGAGTGAAGCAAACTGCAAGGACACAGTCCCAAGTGACACAATTCCCTGAATGTAAGGGTCACACCTGGGTATCAGATGAGTGGGCAGTGCACAATAGAGGGACATGGCTCCTGGACAACATGACTGCTGTACTGTGGCAGTTTAACCAGGCCAGAGGAGGGCACATAGCATGTAATACAGAGTTCACAGTGCAGTCTTTGACTCACCCCCTCCTTGCTGCTGTCTGGCCTTCAGCTGCCCATCCAGGTCTGGAAACACCACCGCCAGGATATGGAGCATGTGGGGGGTCAGGGTCCGTGTTCCGCCCCTCCTGCGAGGAGGCGACAGCTTCAGCTGGACCCGTGCAATCCTCCGGGTCCAGCCCCGAAGGTCCTGCTACCTCTTCTGGCAGTTGCGGATCTGGCGCTTGTAGACCCCCACGGACCGGACAGCCCGGACGATGTCCTTCCAGATCTCCTGCTTCCGATGGGCATTAACCTGTCAGGATGACAAAGTGAAAAGGCCATTACTACACATGCAACATATCCGTGCATGACACAGTTGTAAATACATGTCTCAATCACAGGGGCACATGATGTACACATGCAGTGCAACGCTGCCCATGGACAGTTTGCCAGAAGTCACTACATGGTATCATTGCATGGGAAGTAAAACCTTGTTCAAATGCACTGTCACTGCACCATACCTGTCCAGTGCATGTCACTACACACTATGGGGGTGACAACTACTCAGTGAGCCTGCTAGCCAGTGGCGTGCAGACTTTCAGCCTTGCTAGTCAGACAAAATGCACATTCAGAAAGGCAGTGCACAGAACACTCACCTGCTCCCCTGGTGTCCCATACAGCTTGCTGTACTGTGGAAGTAGGCTGTCCAGCAGGGCCTGGTTCTCCTCAAGGCTGAAGGCTGGGGCTCTCTCCACAGTACGTGCCATTGCAGGGTCCAGAGGGGGCAGAGACAGCAGCAGTGCAGTGGCAGATGTCGTCCTGGAGCATGTAGTGCAGGCAAGTGAGCTCTCAGGGGAACAGCCAGCAATATATATGTGCTGCAGAGGCAGATACTGTCCCATGTGTCCAAAGTGATAGGTCCAAGTCGTTTGCATCTTCTGAATCTGGCCAATCCATGGAATAGCAGCACCAATACACGCCCACAGCATCCTTCAAATCTTCAACTTCATGACATACATGATTTTGCAACATTGTTGTGGGTGACCAACTGAATTTCCAGCAACCGACTCGTTCGAATTTCGAAAACGCGTCCGTTGCCAGGCTAGGCCATTGACAATGGGTGCGCACCGATCGGTCCATTGCTGTTCAACGCGTACAGGGGTACAACGCGTACCCGCACACTTTGAATGCAATGGGCCGGCCGGGCGCACCGATCGGTCCATTGCGGTACAACGCGTACAGGGGTACAATGCGTACCCGCACACATTGAATGCAATGGGCCGGCCGGGTGCACCGATCGGTCCATTGCTGTTCAACGCATACAGGGGTACAACGCGTACCCGCACACATTGAATGCAATGGGCCGGCCGGGCGCACCGATCGGTCCATTGCTGTTCAACGCGTACAGGGGTACAACGCGTACCCGCACACATTGAATGCAATGGGCCGGCCGGGCGCACCGATCGGTCCATTGCTGTTCAACGCATACAGGGGTACAATGCGTACCCGCACACATTGAATGCAATGGGCCGGCCGGGCGCACCGATCGGTCCATTGCTGTTCAACGCGTACAGGGGGACAACGCGTACCCGCACACATTGAATGCAATGGGCCGGCCGGGTGCACCGATCGGTCCATTGCGGTACAACGCGTACAGGGGTACAACGCGTACCCGCACACATTGAATGCAATGGGCCAGCCGGGTGCACCGATCGGTCCATTGCTGTTCAACGCGTACAGGGGTACAACGCGTACCCGCACACATTGAATGCAATGGGCCGGCCGGGCGCACAGAACGGTCCATTGCGGTACAACGCGTACAGGGGTACAACGCGTACCCGCACACATTGAATGCAATGGGCCGGCCGGGTGCACCGATCGGTCCATTGCGGTTCAACGTGTACAGGGGTACAACGCGTACCCGCACACATTGAATGCAATGGGCCGGCCGGGTGCACCGATCGGTCCATTGCTGTTCAACGCATCCCTGTACAAGTGACTGGCATATGTCACCATGCCTGTCTCAGATGAACATATGCCAGCCACAGATAGCTCCCAGGGAGTGAGGGGCACACCTACAACACCACAGCCTGTCCAAACTGTATCATAAGGCATGTAAGGCTGCATTTCCTATTGTGTGTATGTTGGTGTACATGTTGTCCTGTGGGTGTCACCTGGGGGCAGCCACCCCCAGGCTGTGCACGTGTTCATGGGGACAGGATCCTGGGTGTTACGTGTACATGACCACTGTGATGTGCAACTGTTCATATCTGTGCATGTGCCATGGTCACATTTCATGGTGGTGTATGTGTATGTCATGTCACATACCCCGTGAGTCCCATGTGGGACGGTATGTTTGAGCCAGGGTGTCCCAGTGGCACAATAGTGATGGTCCTCCACAGTCTGTGTGCATGTAGTGTTTACAATGTCTCTGATTTCATGTGCACAATGGGAGACAGTCTCCACATCCACGTTGTGTGTGCATGGACTTTGATGTTGTGCGTTTGTGTGTCACAGACTTCCATGTCTGTCCTGCAGTGGCAAGTGGAACCACTACCTGTGGGGGTCATGGTTGTTTTGCTGTGGTGTATACATGATACTCCATGTAATGCCAGTGTCCATGTGGCAATACAGGGTCCCTGGGAATGTACCTGTCGTTGAGCTGTGATGCCTGGGGCACATCTGTCCTCACATGTCACTGTGGGGGTGATTGTGACATGGCAGCAGGAGATGGGAACTGTGACACGGCCTCATGATATCCAATGGGCCAACCTGGGACTTATTGATGCCACTTGTTGAACCGTGATGACAGATGTTGGCCATGTATGTACCATACATGTCCTTACGGAACTGCACACTTCATGTAGTTGTGCCTCATAATGATGTATGATGTGATATTGAGTGTGTTCAATGCCGCATATGTGGGGTGACTGACAATCTTGCTTTCTTCTCCTCTGCACTGCAGGGCTCCTGCTGTCCATAGACCATTCCCAGACCTGGCAACGATGGTGGAACGGGACAGCATCCGACGGTACCGCTTCACCAGGCAGCTGATTGAGGATTTGGCAGTGCAGTTGGCCCCACATTTGCAGCCTGGCCGGCCGTATCCTACAGCGCTGACCCCCAAGGTGAAGGTGATGGCAGCCCTACACTTCTTTGCCACTGGTACCTTCCAACATACTGTGGCGACTGCTGGTGGGATGTCACAGACCATGTTGAGCCATGTGCTCCGCGATGTTTTGGAGGCAATGTTGCTATACCTGAACCGGTACATCTATTTCCCTAGACTGCAACGACTCACTGACGTGAAGAGTGACTTCTATGCCCTGGGGAGGATGCCGCATGTCATTGGCTCCATTGATGGGACACATGTGGCTTTGGTACCACCACAGGCCCAGGAGCAGGCCTACCGTAACCGCAAGCACTCCCACTCGGTCAATGCACTGGTGGTGTGTCTTGCAGATATGACCATCACACACGTGTGTGCCCATTTCCCTGGTTCAGCACACGATGCCTTTGTGATGAGGAGTAGTCGCATCCCCAGGATGATGGCACAGATGCAGAACCAGCGTGCCTGGCTTGTCGGTGTGTACTGACTTTGTGCCATTGTGTGTGATCTGATCTGTAGTATTCCGCCCCCTTTTCCAAGTCAGCTAATGTGCACTTGTGTGTCCGTAGGTGACTCGGGATACCCCAACATGCCGTGGTTGCTGACACCCCTCAGGAACCCTGTGACACCAGCCCAGATGCGCTACAATGAGGCACATGGTCGGACCAGGAGAGTGATTGAGCGGACATTTGGTCTCCTGAAGAGCCGCTTCCGCTGCCTCGACAAGACAGGAGGGTCCCTCCCATATGCCCCAGCGAAGGTGTGCAAGATTATCATCGTCTGCTGCATGCTCCACAACCTGGCAGTGCGGAAGGAGTTGCCTCTCATCCAGGATGACAATGACCAACATCCGCCACCTGTGGAGGATCCTGGCCTGGACCACGATGCCAGTGATGATGATGATGATGAGGGTGATGTCCGCACACAGCTCATCACCAACTTCTTTAGCTGAATGTGAGTATCCTGAGGTGTCATGTCAATGATGTGAGTTGGCATGATATGTGTAGGTGGTGCTCTGGTGCTGTTGGAGTGTGTCCATGGGCTACTTGACTGGATGTGTGTAGCGATGTGTGCTTACAGGTGGTCTGTACTCCCCAACAGTGTTGACATGCTAACTTGGTTCTGGGTGGGTATCTTGTAACATGTATTGTGCATGAGTTTTGCTGTTCTGTCCTGTTCTCCATTGCTTTTGACTGTGTGTCATTTCTGTCCTTCACAGGGTACTTTCAGATTCGTTTGGTCAACTGTGTCCACCGACGACGTGATTGTACTTCCAGGGTGGTAGCTGTTGTGTCCCTACATGTGATGTGCGCCACACCCATGGACTTCCTTCCTTCTACAGTTGTTGACTGTGTGCCCGCTGCCAGGTGGGATTACCTTGCATCTGTAGTGGTTACGACATGTTGCAACTGTGTAATAAACCTGTGCTTCACTTTGTGATGTGCGTTGTCTGTGGTCACACATTTGACTGCCATTTGCTTACTGCACCTGTGGGCTACTTGACTACAACTGGGAATAGGTGTGGTGTCTGTGCATTGCACCGTCTTTCCTGGCAACATCAGTGTAGGCAATGAGTCAGATGGCCTAGGTGTGTATGTGTTGTGTAGCCCTGGTGGTGTGTCTCCCTCATATGTGTCACGTTGCCTTTACTCACATGCCTGTGTTGTACTTGCTGTTGCAGTTCGCATACACAGTGTAATTTTGCAGTTCATCATCCCCATGACAGCACCCACGTTGGAATCACAACAGAGGCAAGTATGGTGTATTAGTGTGTTTATTGTGATACATTTGTGTGAATAGTGCATAGGATGGTTAGTGCTGTACATTTATATTGCAATCAGAAGTTCCTAGGTGAATTGAAAGTCCTGGTAGACAAAATCCCCAGTATCGGGGCCACAGTTGTCTGAGACATTGGTCCAACTTGTACTCCCCATGTCATGTGTGGGAGTTGTGTTGCCATCAACAGGGTGAACAATTTGTGCACAAAGGTGAACATCCAGAACAGGTTCAGGCTTCCTGGGGTTGCACTTGGCCATCGGCCTCTCACTTGCCCCTCCTCGGACGACCCCTCTTCTTTGGGGGGCCCCTCAAGTACAGGCTGCTGCGGTGCAGGGGACTCTCCGCCAGAGTCATCCTCCCTCCCTGTGGCAGTTGCAGTTTGTTCAGCACCAGATGTTGTTGGCACACAGGAGGTGTAGACTGGTTGCTGTTCATCTAGCGGAGGCATTGTAATATGTCCCTGTGCACCGCCGTCATCTCTTGCAGTGCGTCCCACTTGGACTCCACGCGGGACATGTGTGAGTCCAAGCGGGCATGATGGGCAGCCTGCTGCTGTTTCATGTCTCTGAGGAGCCCCACTACCTGGCTGAGATCTCCGGTGCTGGACTGGTACGCATCGGCTATGCGTACCAGTTGTGGGTCATCATGCACACCAGACACCTCTGCAAGCAGCGACCTCTGTCTCCCACCCCTCCCACCACCCCTGCCGACATGTGCAGTGCGTGCAGTGGCACGCACAGATGACCCTGGTCCCCCTTGGGGGTTGGTGGTGGTGGTGGTGTCCATGGCCCCACGTTGGTCCAGGGTCCCTGTGCTGGTGGTGCTCCTTGTTCTGTCCATGTCGGCAGGGATGGTATTTGTGGTGACAGTCGTTGGAGGGGTGGGTGCAGGGGGTGCAGCTGGTGGTCCTGCTGGTGCTGCAGCTGGTGGTCCTGCTGGTGCTGCATGTTGACTTGCACCGGAGGTGCCAGGTTGGTCTTCTTCGTCCGAGGAGGGCAGAGGCTGTACGACACCAGTGAGCTCCGTATCCTCTTGAGCCTGGGACTGGGACTCCTCAGCGTCTGCTGCTGTGTCCCCATCATCACCTGTTTTTGGGAGACACACACAATGTATGTTATGTTTCTGCAGGCATCAATGGTTGACACACCTGACAGTTGTGACTGTGCCTCTGGGTGCGGGCCTGTACATTGCATTGTCCTAAGTTGTCACAGTCAGGGGTTGATATTGGTGTAGCACATTGTCCTGCATTATTTGGGCATTTCTATGTATTTGTTGGGGTGTGAACATGGTCTGCATTGGTTGTATTTGGTTGACAGCCGGCCCTCCTTCCCACCCAGCCAGTCAGTTATCCCACCATGGACTGTGCTTGCATTGCAGGGAGTGAAAGTTGTCTTTCAGGATGTCAGTCAGTGGTGTCCTGCTGTTGGTTGTTGCACAGTTGCCAGCAGGGCCTTGTGCTCCCCACAGCAGTAGCCAGTGTCAGCCATCTTGTCAGTTGTTTTCCATTCCCTGTGATGTGAGCATGGTTCAGGGTGGTGTTGATGGGACAGTTGTCGGGGTGAGCTATGTCTGTGACTATGACTCCCATCATGCTATTGCCTCCACCCCACTTCCCAGCATTCCCATACTTACTTGCTTTTGTGGGGAGTTCAGTGTGTGTGGGTGTGAGAGCAATGGCAAGATGGCTGACAGTGGTGTCCTGCTGTTGGTTGGTGTGCAGTTCCCAGCATGCCCTTGTGCTCCCCACGACACAGCAACAGTGTCAGACATCTTTGATGGGCCTTTCCACTCTCTGTGGGATGTGCATGCGTGAGTGTGAGCTTGCTGGGCCATGTGGTGGGGGATGTAGAGCTGTGACTACGACTCCCATCATGCTATTGCCTCCACCCCCTTCCCAGCATGCCCATCCTTCCTTCCTTTTGACTCTGCTTCCCTGTGGGGTGGGCTGCCTGTGCTGACAGGATGGCTGGGAGTGTTGTCCTGGCAGTTGTTTGGCTAAAAGTCCAAAGAGTGTCCCTGTGCTTCACACAACATAACCCAGGGTGGAGGTTCTTTGTGGGATCTTGAGTTAGGATGTGAGGCATTGCATTCTCCCAGGTGGGTTATGTGGAGTATGTGTTGAGGGTGTGTGTGAGGGGAGGTGCTTGTGACTATGGTCAGTGCTGCAAGTCCTCCTTCCCACCCAGCCAGATATCCCACCATGGAACGTGCTTGCATTGCAGGGAGTGGAAGTTGTCTTTCAGGATGTCAGTCAGTGGTGTCCTGCTGTTTGTTGGTGCACAGTTGCCAGCAGGGCCTTGTGCTCCCCACAGCAGTAGCCAGTGTCAGCCATCTTGTCAGTCCTTATCCACTCCCTGTGATGTGAGCATGGTTCAGGGTGGTGTTGATGGGACAGTTGTGGGGGTGAGCTATGTCTGTGACTATGACTCCCATCATGCTATTGCCTCCACCCCACTTCCCAGCATTCCCATACTTACTTGCTTTTGTGGGGAGTTCAGTGTGTGTGGGTGTGAGAGCAATGGCAAGATGGCTGACAGTGGTGTCCTGCTGTTGGTTGGTGTGCAGTTCCCAGCATGCCCTTGTGCTCCCCACGACACAGCAACAGTGTCAGACATCTTTGATGGGCCTTTCCACTCTCTGTGGGATGTGCATGCGTGAGTGTGAGCTTGCTGGGCCATGTGGTGGGGGATGTAGAGCTGTGACTACGACTCCCATCATGCTATTGCCTCCACCCCCTTCCCAGCATGCCCATCCTTCCTTCCTTTTGACTCTGCTTCCCTGTGGGGTGGGCTGCCTGTGCTGACAGGATGGCTGGGAGTGTTGTCCTGGAAGTTGTTTGGCTAAAAGTCCAAAGAGTGTCCCTGTGCTTCACACAACATAACCCAGGGTGGAGGTTCTTTGTGGGATCTTGAGTTAGGATGTGAGGCATTGCATTCTCCCAGGTGGGTTATGTGGAGTATGTGTTGAGGGTGTGTGTGAGGGGAGGTGCTTGTGACTATGGTCAGTGCTGCAAGTCCTCCTTCCCACCCAGCCAGATATCCCACCATGGAACGTGCTTGCATTGCAGGGAGTGGAAGTTGTCTTTCAGGATGTCAGTCAGTGGTGTCCTGCTGTTTGTTGGTGCACAGTTGCCAGCAGGGCCTTGTGCTCCCCACAGCAGTAGCCAGTGTCAGCCATCTTGTCAGTCCTTATTCACTCCCTGTGATGTGAGCATGGTTCAGGGTGGTGTTGATGGGACAGTTGTGGGGGTGAGCTATGTCTGTGACTATGACTCCCATCATGCTATTGCCTCCACCCCACTTCCCAGCATTCCCATACTTACTTGCTTTTGTGGGGAGTTCAGTGTGTGTGGGTGTGAGAGCAATGGCAAGATGGCTGACAGTGGTGTCCTGCTGTTGGTTGGTGTGCAGTTCCCAGCATGCCCTTGTGCTCCCCACGACACAGCAACAGTGTCAGACATCTTTGATGGGCCTTTCCACTCTCTGTGGGATGTGCATGCGTGAGTGTGAGCTTGCTGGGCCATGTGGTGGGGGATGTAGAGCTGTGACTACGACTCCCATCATGCTATTGCCTCCACCCCCTTCCCAGCATGCCCATCCTTCCTTCCTTTTGACTCTGCTTCCCTGTGGGGTGGGCTGCCTGTGCTGACAGGATGGCTGGGAGTGTTGTCCTGGCAGTTGTTTGGCTAAAAGTCCAAAGAGTGTCCCTGTGCTTCACACAACATAACCCAGGGTGGAGGTTCTTTGTGGGATCTTGAGTTAGGATGTGAGGCATTGCATTCTCCCAGGTGGGTTATGTGGAGTATGTGTTGAGGGGGTGTGTGAGGGGAGGTGCTTGTGACTATGGTCAGTGCTGCAAGTCCTCCTTCCCACCCAGCCAGATATCCCACCATGGAACGTGCTTGCATTGCAGGGAGTGGAAGTTGTCTTTCAGGATGTCAGTCAGTGGTGTCCTGCTGTTTGTTGGTGCACCGTTGCCAGCAGGGCCTTGTGCTCCCCACAGCAGTAGCCAGTGTCAGCCATCTTGTCAGTCCTTATCCACTCCCTGTGATGTGAGCATGGTTCAGGGTGGTGTTGATGGGCCAGTTGTGAGGCTGAGCAATATCTGTGCCTACTACTCCCATCATGCTATTGCCTCCACCCCCCTTCCCAGCATGCCCATGCTTCCTTCCTTTTGACTCTGCTTCCCTGTGGGGTGGGCTGCCTGTGCTGACAGGATGGCTGGGAGTGTTGTCCTGGCAGTTGTTTGGCTAAAAGTCCTGAGAGTGTCCCTGTGCTTCACACAACATAACCCAGGGTGGTGGTTCTTTGTGGGATCTTGAGTTAGGATGTGAGGCATTGCATTCTCCCAGGTGGGTTATGTGGAGTTTGTGTTGAGGGGTGTGTGAGGGGAGGTGCTTGTGACTATGGTCAGTGCTGCGAGTCCTCCTTCCCACCCAGCCAGATATCCCACCATGGAACATGCTTCCATTGCAGGGAGTGGAAGTTGTCTCTCAGGATGTCAGTCAGTGGTGTCCTGCTGTTGGTTGTTGCACAGTTGCCAGCAGGGCCTTGTGCTCCCCACAGCAGTAGCCAGTGTCAGCCATCTTGTGAGTCCTTTTCCACTCCCTGTGATGTGCGCATGGTTCATGGTGGTGTTGATGGGACAGTTGTGGGGGTGAGCAATATCTGTGACTACGACTCCCATGATGCTATTGGCTACACTGACTTGCCCAGCATACACAGAATTCCTTTATTTCAGTGGTCTTCACTGTGTGTTGGTGTTGTAGTGGTGGCTACATGTCTGGATGTGTTTGTTAGTTCTATTTGTGCCACTGCCTAGCTGTAGTTGTAGTTGTGTTTGTACATGTGATGACACGGTTAAATGTAACTTTGAGATGGCATGTGTTGTGTTTATCTGACTGACATACACATTTTGGGATGATTCTGTTCTGGTTGCTGTGTAATTGCTATGAGTGCATGGTTTGACTCTCCCCTTGACAGTGATGTATGTGTGTATTGTGGCAGAATATTGTGTACATTTGTTGTGTACTCACCAGGCTCTGGGATGTTCTCTAGTCCATAGACGCTCACTGGCGGAAGGATGGCCCGCACCTTCTCCTCCCAGTGCCTGAGGTATACTGGCTTGGCAGGAGGGCCACTGCCGGTGTATTGGCTCAGGAGGTAGTCCTTCTTCAGCAGCTCCCGTACCCTCCTGCGCACATCATACCACCTGTTCTGGATGTCAGTCTTTGTGCGCAGACATGGTGATTGTGCGTTCACCCTGTTGATGATCCTCTCCCACATCTTGGTTTTCTGGGAGATGGGTGTCTGTTGGACCAGTGTGCCAAACAGCTGTGGCTCTACCCTGAGGATCTCGTCTACCAGGACTTCCAATTCACAATCTAGGAACTTGTGATTCTTCTTTGGGGGCATGGTGATGGGTGGTGATGGTGAGTGATGTATGTGTTGGTGTGCAGGTGAGGGTGTGTGTTTTGCTGGGTGTATGTGAGGTAGCTATTTGTTGGTGTGCTGATGGTGTGTGGCTTGTGTGAGGGATGAGCTGTGGGTGTGTGGTTGCTGTCTGTTGAGTGCTGGCAGTAGAATAGCATTTGCAAAGGATCATGGTTGGGATTTGTGTCCTTTATATGTGTGGAGTTGTGGGTGTGTCTTTGTTCTCTGTCCCCACCCCCCAGTATTTATTGGCTTTGTAATTGCTTGTTTGGCCTTTTTTGTGTATTTTTCCTTAGTACTTTCTGTGCATGTTGGAAACGTTCTTGTGACCGAGTCGGACCCTACAGTTGTCTCGTACGGTCTTCTCCGTTTCGTTCACGCTGTGTTTGTGCAGTTTTCTAAGCTGCGTACGCGTCGGTTGCGGTGTTTTGTGTTACTTCGGCTCGCAGTTTTGTATGCGTGTCGGTCGTACGGCTTGTCCTCCGTACGACTCGGTCGTGGTTTTCGCGCCTTGCATCGTACTTTGCGGTTTGGAGTTCGCGTGTACGTTTCGGTTGGATTTGTTCCGGGTGCGTGTCGGTCGGTTCGATTCGCGTGTTTTTCCGGCCGGATTGCTGTTTTCCGTGAGGCTCGGTCGTTCGGCTTGGGTTCAGTACGTGTCGGTCGGATTTTGCACGCTTTGCATCGTACTTGGCGTGTCGGGCGCCACAGGTACGTGTCGGTCGGAATTAATTCCGGCTCCGAGTCGGTCGGCGCTTTTTCCGGCCCGAATCGGAATCGACCCCATGGTGTTCCGTCAATTAAAGTAATACCAGATGTCGTGAAACAAATTCAAAACGAATACGGGGCAGAGCCTGCTCTGAATTTAGGTATGAAATTACAGAAAAATTTCGACCAGGTCTCAACAATAATATTATCTAATATTAAAGGGGAGGCAGCATCAGTGGCGATCCGCCAACGCTTAAGGGAATTTGATGTAACAGAACATCAACATGAACTACCCAGAATAATAGAACAATCTTATGCAGAATTAGGCAGAGATAGTTTGGGTGGAAAACCTTTGAAGCCAAAACTATCTGAAAGTCCTGAGAAGGGCTCTATTAAACAAACTCCTACATCTTCAAAAGAAGTGGGAAACTAATAAACAAAATTCAAACGAGAAACGTTCTCAATCCCGAGGTAGGTCTCCTCAAAAGGAGCCCTCTGAAAGGAGGTATAACCTCAGGAATAGGGATAATTTAAGAAAACCTGACAGGTATCAAGATACTGAAACACGTTCCTCTCGTACCTTTCAGATATCGTCACAGACATCGGAAAGAAGAGGACGGTCAGAACATAAAGAAAACGCGTGAAGTCCAAAGACGACAAACACGTTCAGAAAAATAAATCAAAACCTCAATTCTCAAAAAGAAGGTAGCAGGTCTGAGGATCAGACATGCCGAGAATACTGAGAACACAACTCAAGAACGGAGAATGGGCTCAGACAATGCTGGACAGTGCAGCAGAAGTCACAATAGCTCGCCAGAACCTGAAGGAACTTCTGGAGATAGTGGACTTGAATGAGTACATCACAGTAGAAACTGTAGACACCAGGGTTAGTTCTCCACAAAAGTTATATGAAATAACACTCCGAATGGAGGGAGACATACCAAGAAAAGTGAAAGCACTCTTTTGGGAGAAACTTTCAAGGGGTTATGATATACTTCTAGCAGAAAAAGGCTGGCCACCACAATTTGTCAGGGAGTGCCCACATGGCGAGGACATTATTATGCCTGCCTTCTCCAACCATATTCCAATTCACCTAAAATATACTTATGCCAGGAAATGGGCAGTTGCCTAGGCCCCAGCATTATATAAAAATCATGTAGGATGGGATGAGGACTCACCTCACCACAAAATACAGTTAAAAAATGAACCTACTGCACAAAGGCAGAACCCAATAAAGCAAGAAGCTAAAAAACAGGTCAGGGAGCTCTTAGATCAACTTGAATACCAAGGGGTGATTGAAACATGCACCTCCTCAATGAACAATCCGTTGTTTCCTGTCTCCAAACCAGACAATACATATCGTCTAGTTTTGGATTACAGACACTTAAACACTTGTTCTAAAACATTTGCAGTGCAAAATGCACATAGTACAGCATTAATGAATAACATTGTGCGTAAAAAATATAAAACCACATTGGATATTTCCAATGGTTTCTTTTGTCAAAACATAGCACCTGAAAGCAGGTACTTAACAGCTTTTTCAATAATGGGGACCCAGCGTCAATTTTGTAGACTCCCACAAGGGTTCAAAAATAACCCGGGGTTATTCTCAGCGAGACTAACAGAGTAACTACAAATTTATGATAATGAGGCATTGTCATATGTTGATGATATCTATCTGACAGACGATGACCTAGATAGGCACTTGAACAGGGTGAGTACCATTATATTGGGCTTCACCTCTGAGGGCTATAAATTCAATTTAAAAAAATCCAGAATTGCCCATCTCAATGTCCTTTTTCTAGGATATGAACTTTCAAGTGAAGGCAAGAGCTTGGCAGCTAACTTTTTAGAAAAGTGTGCGCTGCTCCAACCTCCAAAAACGCTGAAAAATTTACAATCCATCTTGGGTTTTCTAAATTTTGGAAGAACTTACATTCTAAATTATGCAGAAAGGGTTAAACCTCTTTGATTTTTCAATCAAACATTGGACACAGGAACACACAGAAATCTTGCGTTCACTCCAAGCTAACATGTTAGCAACAAATCACTTACAAACACGCGTAAGTCAACGCAATTTCGTGATCCGAATCATTTCGGGTCAATGCGGATTCACCTATTTAACATTTAATGAGGGTGAAAAAGTACCAATAGCATACAAATCATATTTGTATACACAAGCAGAAATGCGCTTCACTTCAACTGAAAAATACTAACAGCAGTTCAAACTGCAGTAGCAAAAGAAAGAGCTCTAGCCCAAGGGAAACGCATTATTGTCGTAACTCCAGTACCAGCCTTAGAGGCGGTCACAAAGCGAGCATTCCGAATGCAAAAGCTTTACATCCTAGATGGATACAATGGGTTAATTCTCTTGCTGCAACAGATGTTGAATATGTTTTTGATCCTGATTTAAAAACACAAGCGTTCCTGCAATATGAACATGAATATCCTCTGCCCACTGAAATTCTGCCTCTCGATCAGTATGAATTTATAATTTACACTGACGGATCCGCACAACCCGCTACAGGGAGTAAGCAAGCTTACAGTGCAGCGTGCGCAATCGTTAAAGGTCGCATGCGCGATGGTAACTTCAGACCAATGGTCACTAAAACTCAATCTCTAGGAGATTGTACAGCTCAGTGAGCTGAACTACAAGCATTCAAACTGGCACTTGAAAGTACAGATCGCGAATTCCCCACACTAATCGTGTGCGATTCTTTTTGCTGTGTTCAGTCGTATAATGAATATATACAAAATTGGCTTGAAAATGGGTTCAAAGATGCAAAAGGTGGCACAATAAAGCATAAAACGCTTTGGGAACAAGTAGTTCAGTTGAAAAACGAACTACCAAAGGCTCACGTGATCCATACACTGAGTCATCAACGTGATGGCGTTCACGTTGCAGGGAATTCATTGGCTGACGAAGCCGCAAAGGGGGCTGTTCACACGGCTTCCGTAGCTGCGATCACTCGTTCAAAAACGAGAATAGACAGTGAGATAATGTTGGCTGTGAATGCTACAAGCAAAGACAGTGGTGCAGCGTTACCTAAAAAGTTTCCACTCAAGTACTCTTATGTAATTGATGCGAACAACGTTCCTTTTGCTCGAATCCCTGGAGTGGGGGATAGGGTAATTCCAAACAAGGAACACAGATTAGGACTAATCCTAGCAGCACATGAAGGGATAGCTTCTGCCCATGCAGGTATTTCTGCAACAGTATCTTCACTGAAACAAAGATATTGGTGGCCTGGCATTAGGAAACAGACCAAGAACTATGTTTTAGAATGTGAAATATGCCAACAGATGAAAGTCTCCACAGTGAAACGTCCCTGCGCAGACGCCCTGTTAATTTCAGACAAACCATTAGCTTGTGTTTACCTGGACCACTGCGGTCCCTTGCAAAGGGACGGTAACTATAAATATATAATGGTCGCAGTGGATTCGTGCTCAAGGTTCCTATGGATATGGCCTCAGCGCTCGGCTGATGCTCGAACTGTTATAAAAGATTTGCTAGTCTTTATCGGCACATACGCAATAGGCACGCTACATTCTGACCAGGGCCCTGCGTTTAGCTCTCGGGCTTACAAAGAAGCCATGGCCAGTCTGGGCGTTGCATTGCGGTACTCCTCTCCGTTTCATCCTGAGGGAAATTCTGTTGTGGAAAGGAAAAACCGGGACATAAAGCAGTCTATAACAGCTAGAGTATTAGGTTCGGGTGATGGGTGGGTCAAACATCTTTATGGGGTCCAATGCTCATTAAATAATTTGCCAAGAAGTTCTCTAGGGGGGGTCACTTCATATGAGGTCCTATTTGGGACAAGAATGTGGGTTCCCGATCTCAAATGTAAAAGCACAGTGGTGGAAAATAAACCCTCTGATATCAAAGATCGTTTGGCTGTTTTACAGGATCTAAATGAACTAAGATCGAAACAAAGCAACGTGTTCCTGAAGCCAACCACCACTGGGGGAAAACCGGCAGTCTCAGCAAGGCCTGTCTGGATTCCAAAAGTTGGGGATCTAGTCAGAGAGAAGATTGCGGACAAGAAGGAATTTGGACCTTCTTACAGACATCTAGTACCTGTCCTAGCCGTACACGGAACAAGAACAGTACTTCTGCCGCCCCTTGCTGGAAAAAAGGAGAAAAGATTTGTGTCCATCGACCTCATCAAACCACAGTATGTGGCCAATACTAAATAGTAGGCCTCGTGGACTCCGACCTAGTAGCAGATGCACTCCCCTCGCTACTATCCAAGAGGTTCAGACTGAAAGACTGATAACCATCGAGAATTCAGCAGTAACAGATGAAGGACTAGGCTACAATGCTATGGAACTCATCCCTCTTGAAACTCATGTAACAGTTCGTCCAAATACACCTGTCTACACCAATGTAACAAGTGATCAACTGGTTCCAGCGATTTCAACAAATCCTGATGCAATTCCAACAATTGACAGAACTGCTTCTGGCTATTTCATTAACTTTGATACGTTTTCTGAGGATCTGAGTGAGCCTGAAACGACGCCAGCATCGAAAACTTTCAAACAACAAGTACAAGACCTTTTTCATTTCCTGAAAGAGACATCTGGTTTCACCATGAATTGAACTATGGATTATTTCTGGAATATTTTTCTTTTTGCTTTGGCTAGCTTTGGTTATGACTATCAGCGTGCTTATAAATGGCAGATACATCCGTTCGGACATTGAAAGTAAAAATGTGAACTTGCTTTTGAAACCACACACATCATCCCATCGTGAAACAAGAGACTTGTCAGCAGTGAACATCACAGCCGTTCCTATACAGGATGGTATAGTGTGGGACAAAACTGATTTCGATATATTCGGCCCTACGGAACAATTGAACATTCCACATTTATTTAAAATTTCACTAAGTGATTTTGTTTCGTCCAGTACCTATTCTGATGATTGGGACTTAGAGACTGTAAATAATATGATGTTTGACCTAGAAAGGTCTGCTGCATTTTCTAATAATGAATATTTAGAGGGTTCATCAGACTATGAACAGCTGTATTGCTATAACCACTATGGTCATCATTTTTTGCATAAATCTGCAACACCTAGAAATGTGTTTATGTTTAACCAATGGGAGCATTGTCCTACACCACCAAAAGGTAGTTCAAAAACGTTTGCTAAAAGTTTCCCTATTTTTCAGGGTACAATACATCTGATCCGGAATCATTTTACTATAAAAATGTAAACAAACAGGACAGAAAATTATGTTAACTAATACAAAACAAATTTATTCTGCAGCCTTTATTACCCAACTGTCTAGACAAGGATTTGACTTTTGGAAAGACACAATAGACACAAAATCTGTCTGGGGTTCTAAAGATTGGCAAGTGCAGGGGATAGAAGCTCTGTTTAGAGCATGTATCATCCCACATCAAATAATGTTTTTGAATGACACTGTCCAATAAACGTCTTGCCTTGGGTTAGCCAAGATCAAAGACATGAAAATACCTTCTGTACCGTCACCTGCCAGTAATAACAATACACAGGCGGCGGTTACAGTTGACCAAATATTACAACTCAACAGAACAAATCCTGATTGGACAAAATGGTTGATCTGGCCCACAGACACAAACACCTGTCAAGAAAGATTCCTGAATAAAACACAGGACTTTACTACTCATAGGCCAGACCCAAGATACGTCCAAAGACAACATCCGGGGGTAGTAACAACATACAGGGGCCGATTCTGATTCGGGCCAGAAATCTCCCCGACCGAGCCGGACCCGGAGAGATTTCCGACCGAATCGGACCCGTGCAGCCCGACTGAACGAGTACGATGCGTCCGTATGCTATCGTACTCGAGTCGGTCGGACTCCCATTGAAGTCAATGGGAGCCGGTCGTACAACGCGTACGCGGGCTCCCATTCACTCAATGGGTGCGAGACGAACAGGGGCGCCCCCTACAGCGGGTACGCGGCGAAGTGACTCGCGCCGTACACGCACAGGTAGGGGGGACCCATGGGTCCCCCCTGTGTGCGACTCGCGCGGCTACGCGTACAGGGGGGTCCGACACGGACCCCCGAAGTACGGCTCCGACTGCTCTTTCGAGCCGGACGGCGCGTGTCGGTCGGACTGCTCACGGCGCGCATCGTACTTACCCGGCCGGGGAACGTCTCCATTGCGCGGTGCGAGTCGTGTCCGAGCGAGTCGGTCGGTGAGGTTCAACCCGGGAACGAGTCGGTCGGAGCGGTTGGGACGCCCGAACGAGTCGGTCGGCGATTTCGCATCGTACTCGCTCGTCCGGACGCGCATACGGATCGGACGGGAAATAGGGCTCCGAATCGGATCCGGTTAAGCCGAATCCGATTCGGAGCCCTACCGGCCGAGATCGGAATCGGCCCCACAGTGTAGGAAAATTATGCCTCGATTGGCTGCAAAAATCTACACTTAAGGATGTGAAACAACACTTATCTTTACTTAAAAAAGACGCAGACCTTAGGGAATTCTTGCTAGGACCAAGAAAACCGCGTCAAAAACATTTCATATATGCCGGCATCTATGCTGCTTATAATGAAGCATGGAAGGTGTCACAGGTAGAGGCCGCAGAACGAATACGTGAACTTGATCGTATTAATTTGGAGAAAACTCTCTCTGTGGTCGATAATGGGTTAACAACTTTGCCATCCCGGATTTATTCATTGGACAACATTGTATCCTCTGCTATTGACATACTGGAACAAGATTTAGCCATGTTACAACAAGGCCAATCTCAGTTACGTTCTATTATGTTATTAAGCTGGACGCTGCAATCTTTGCGAGCGGGCTATGTGCCTTGCCGTTTTATCAACACGTCGGCTCTGTTTGCAGAATACAATCTAACTGATAAACAGATCGAACTGGCACAAAGGGGAGCAAAGTATACAGTGCTGAGCATTGAAAAACTGGAGAAATTACCATTTACGGTAGCAAAAAAACCAGCTACAGAATGGCTTATTCATGGCAAAATCACTCTGCCTGTCGCTACTTTTCAGTTTCAGTATTGCCTCAAACAAATGCAAGCAGGCAAATATGAAAGGTTGGGTAAAGAATACATTAAGACATCCTGGGATTTACCATACACATACAGATGTTGGAGTGGGGATCGTGAAGTGTTTCTTAGCGGTACCCACTGTGAAAGGGCACTAAGCGGTTCACTAATTTGTCAGGACATTTCTTTACACTGGCTTGTAATGGTTCTGTGGCAAATTTGTCCTGCCACCAGCTAGGTACACCAGCTGCTGTGATTAATCCAACGTTTGGCCAACTTTCTAATGGGAGTTACCTCATGTTGAATGATCAGAGTTGCTGTGGCATGTTGCCAGGCATCCCATATCTAGTAACGGTGGACTCCAGGGTCACTTGCTGTATGCAAGTATTGTTTGCCCCAATAAACACAGTCAGGGAGTCGCCTTTATGGCCTTCGTTGAATGTCTCTTTTATACGATTTGATACTTTAAGCAGAATGAAAGCCATGCTTATACAAGAAACTGTGCCTTTGACCTCGGCCAAAGAAATCTATGATTTACAAATTGCAAGGACTTCGGCTGAGATACAGGCTTTAATTCGTACAAACTGCCCTATACATTTCGCAGAAATGATGGGACGTATCTTTAACATGTCTGATACGAGCGGAATTGTACATGTATTTAAGACCATCTGTTCAGGACTGTTAGCACCTTTTCAAGCAGTCCTCGGAATCATCCGAAACTTCGCACATTCGGTGTTTGGTGGTGTGCCGTTAATTCTAGCACTTGTTGCAGGAATCCTATTTTTATTCCTACTACTACGCTATGGCAAGCCTATTCACCGGCATCACTTCCAGCGATGTGGAGAAAGCTCTCCTAGAACGGAAGTGCCGTGAGCGCATAGTGCAACTATTTGGCATACCTCGTCTACGGGAACTTAATACAACATGGTTTCTGTCATTCAGACCAATCTGGCAAGATTGCATCTTACCTGTTCTACGCTGCCTGCTTTGAGGTGAAGAATGCATGCTAGACACCTGTATAACACTCCCATCAGTCATGCCAACAGATATCGATACTCTGCTGGACCCAATAACGGCCCATGCTCTGTGTTGTCACCAGAGGCTACCAATCCTGATGACGGCATTCATTGAGATCTCACAGACGCTTCCTGCTGCTGCTGAGGTATGAGATGGATCAACAGGCACACAGGTAACAACGTACGCGAACATTGCTGCGGCATCCTATGCTGAAGGCGATGCTTCTCATCTCTGTGCGATTAACCTTCTGAATGAGGTATTCCTAATGTCACCAACATCGGTAGACGATATTTTGTCTATTGAAATAGATGATTTTATGTTTACACCAGACCCATACACTGACTTTGATTCGGCTCACAGTGTACCAGGGACGCAATGAGTTTGGCCTTCATTTTTCCAAAACTTGGAACTCTTCCCAAAACATTGAATTTTTTTCTTTTTCTCTATTTTTGAAAATACATGGCAAATCAATCTGCTTACAGTAGAACTATTCATATTAAACAGACTTCTTTGAATACTTCCAGGGACACATTGTCACCTTATCTGTCTAGAAATTTCATTTAATTCCATGATATGCAATGGCTTTGATTTTTGAAAACTTATCGACCATTTCGTCATATGTATATATTTCTGTTTATTCATTCATGTTGCATTTATTTCCAATATATGCTTAGAATGAAAAAATGCTTTAAAATGTACAGTACCGATTGCATTTAACAGTTTACTTTTAAACTTCTTTTTAATATGCTTTTAGAAATGTTTTTAGCAACATGTGGTACTCAGTTTAATGTTTAGCATTTCATATTTAGCATTTAGTATTATCGTTCATTCGAAAGTGGAGTGGGTGTTGTATTCCGCTTTAGGTGTCCGTATATAGGCTTTCCTGAAACATGTCCTTATATAGGCACAATTCCCATTGCCCTTATATAGGCATAGAATCCCAGTCCTTATTTAGGCATTAGCCGTGCACTCCAAATACAGGCATGGTCACCGACATCCGTCCACCCTAACGTCACAACGAGTTCTTAGAAACCAGACCCTTAAGCTCTTGGGAGTTCCCCTAGCACAGGATTATTGATTTCTCCAAGAACTCATTTATTATACATGAACCGCTATACCTTAAGGCAGAGGTCTTCAAACTTTTTTGCTCTGAGCCCCCCTAAGGAAAATGTTTTGAAGTCGGGCCCCCTCCAAAACTGTATGGCAAGACTTGGGGGAGCGGGAGTGTTACGGCTGAGCGGAGGGGGCTAGGAGTATGAGATAATTTCAAGTGTACTTTTCTGTAGCTCAAATTCTGCACTAAATATGAGCAGTATAAAAGAGAAAATATGTCACAAAACAAAAATTGACCAAAAAACTCTGCCTCACATAATTAGGGTGTTGTGAGCCCCTCATCCTCCTTGACCCCAATGCAGATGTACCTGCGGAACTAATGATAGCTGCAGCCCGGAGTAGCAGGCTGCCTCTGCCTTTCCCTACCATGCCTGCCAATCCTTCCAGCCCTGACACAGACTCTCTGATCCTTTCAGACAAAAGCCCCCACATGTTTCCCACACTTTGCATTGACAGTTACCTCAGCTCTAATGCTAGCAAGGCCCCATGCCTCTTTTGCAGAGTAAGACAGTCATGATTCTGATGCAGTGGGCCCCTCAACCCCTGGCATCCAGTGCCACTTTACCTGCTTCACTAATGATAGCTATGGCCTTGCGAAACAGACAGTCTCATCGGCTCTTTGTTAAAAATATGGGCCCCGATATTGTGTCATACCCCTTCTGTCATCTCTCTGAGGCCCAAGCTAAGGTGCCTCCTCTGCTTCAACATTCACCTCCCTTGGGCCATTGGCATGAGGCCAAAAATACTGGCACAGCCAGGGTGCACTGGGACCTAATGCAAACAAGGAATGATAGTAAAACAGATATAATTGGAGTTTAGGTAGCCTCTCACACCAGTGCCATTGCACCGGCAGCACCAATGATACAGCCCTAGGAAACAGGCTTCGTCCTCAGCCCACTACGCAGAGATATTACTCCTAGGCCTGAGGCTCAGAGTAGACTGTCTGCCCCTTTGTGTAATAAACAAAAAGGGAACAAATCCCAGATCTCCCCTCCCAGTGCTAGGGCCCTATCCCCTATGCAACAAGGGTGGACTGGGCCCTAATACTAGCAAGGAAAATGGGTCTCCACTCCACTTTTTGCTACAGTCATAATTGCAGTGCAGTGGCCCCCTCACACTCTTGGTCCCAGTGCCACTGGGATTATGCGATTTTGTGGCTTTTTTCACATAATTATGGATCTCCCACCTTTGCCACATAATCCATCATCTGGTGCATAAACTGCAGATTTTAGAAAAAAATGTTTCTAGCTCAAATGGATCAAAATTACTAAAATATGGCGACAAGTGGTCCCACGCAATTGAAGGCCCTTGACAGAGGTTAAATTGTCACCTTTCATTTGCTTATTTCTGTATTTGGTTGTTAAACTGATACTAATGAGGTAAAATATTTTCCCAAACAGTATTACCATGTGAAAAAAGTACAAAATAATGAAGTAATACTATAAAAATATGCAACATTATTCGTCACAATTTGCTTTTTCTTCTTGCATAATTTTGTCAACCCTAATTCTAGTGGCTCTGACTAAACCATTCTGCAGCAGCCTATATTATATTGTGTGGAATGCAGTTTTAAAATAATGATTTACATATTGACATTCACAGTACTTTCTGTTACTGGCTTGGACCTTGTAGATCTATATAGACACAAGCCCCTTTTCCCCACTGTGCCTAGCAAAATTCATTTCTGTAACTCTTTGGCCTCATACACAAATATCTGCAGTGATTGCATTAACCATTTGTGGATTCATTTATCTTTAAACTATTCTTCATTTACGTTACTTGCAAAATAGCACATAATATTTCCAGAATATTGTGCACCTTTTAATCATGTCTTTGTTCCTGTCATGTACTTCAGCTGCTGTTTGTAAATGAAGACAGCCTGGAAGCGTGCTTTATAAACAAATTCACGCGTCCAAGCCGTTTTAATTTACAAGTTGTAACTGAGGCATTTGCGCCCCCCTGGGAACACTGCCACGGCCCCCCAGGGGGCGCGCCCCACAGTTTGAAGACCTCTGCCTTAAGGGTTCATTCCTGACGTCTTCCTCTGTCCGACTCACGTCAATGCTAACATTCCAAGACACCTACCAGGTATAAATATACCTTTCCTTGCCCAAGCAAGTTAGGAGGAGACCTCGACTTTAGAGGAGCCCGTATCCCGGCCTGACGCACTGAGAAGACGCTGTCATCCCTGCTCGCAGAGAATCCAGCTTCCAGTGTTCTGACTCCCTTCGCGGGGTGTTAGAGTTCCAGATCCGGAAAGAGATTCCCACCTCTCTCATTCTCAAGGTATGGAGCTGACTAGAACCTAGAGGGACTCTTGGCATACTAGAATTAACATACTCTTAGTATACCATACTAGAGAATACTTCGCCTACTTCTTACCTTTCCCTACACCTAGACTAGGTTAGGTACATTGGGGTAGAACTAGCTTAGAGACGCATCGTATGAGTACTCGCATTTTTAGCTCATGTTATTTATGTACGTGAATATATGCTAAAAGATAATGCTGGCGCAGTATTATTTATTTCTACTGCTTACGCTGTACATTATATATCTTGCATATTGTCTTGTGATCATAACAGCACATATCTCTTACACGAGAAACAAGACTGTTCAATAAAACCTCTTTATTAAAACGCCCGTCTTTCCTTTCTGTGTAACTCTGTAGAAACTAAGCATGCACGATTGACTGAGTGAAACTGTTATCTATTGTTTCCACGATTCTGAGACGTGTTCCGATTCTAAATGAAACAAAGTTGTCATGTTTTTGCGGTTGCCAGAAACTACTCCCTTCTTGTTTTCAAGGAGTTTCTAGTGGCCTCTGAGCTAGCTGGCACAAAGAAATTAAGTTTAATATACTCGTTAGGGACATACCGACCTCAGTCCTATGTCAAGCCTATAGGGTATATTATTCCAATGCGCAGAGCCTATTAGGGAAATAGAAACTACACTACAGGGCATCAACTAAGGTTTTCCTGGAGGGCAAAGGTAAGAAAAAAATAAATTTCTTTACAAAGTAAAGTAAACCAAAACAAGCTCCAACGACCGCAGACACCTGCGATTGAAAAGATAGGTGATTTTCAAATCTTACCCCAAGATTCTTAGCCACCGCTGAAGGAAAAGGCGGAAGTGGGGCCCTACCAGCAAGACTGTAGGGCAAGGATAATCAGTAGGGCCTGATTTCAATTTATGGATAGCAGCTTCAGATTCAGTTAGAGAAATTGTGTCAAACTAAAGCAGTAAATACTGTCTATGGGCAGTATCAAAATATGCCTGTGCATCAAAAGCAGTTAAAAGCGCTTTTAAGTTATTACTTATGTTATTATTTGCATGTGCAGTCTTAGTTAATATAGATTATTGTATTGGTTTATTGTGATAGTGTAGTTTTATGTTGGGTTGTTTTTTTTGTTACGTAGTAAAGTGAGTTAGGCCTTAGTATAGTATCTGGACTGTAATTACCTTTATTCGTTTTTTAATGATGTTGTTTTTATGTTTTTGGGGTGTATTTTATGTGAGGGTGGGTATGCATTGTTTTTTACAGCTTTGTGGTCCAAGTAGAAGCCATTCCTTATTTTTGAGGGTTTTTTTTTTAAAGGAAATTACATTAGTTATATTTTAGCCAACAGTGCTTTTTAATTTTCCAATATTATTCAGTCTTCCAGGAGTGTTTTTAAAATAATTATGTTAGCATTTTTTATGTTTTCCTAGGACTGTGGAATAATTTTGTGTAGCTACTTTTTGATTTTTTCATTTCTTTATTAAATGTGGGTTACTTTTTCTCTATTTCTGTGTATTCGTTATTGGTAGACAGGAGAAGTATCACAGACATTAGCTTTAGAACCATAAGTTTATTTTTTTCTTTTATTTTGGGTGGGAAATGTGTGCTATGTTTATAATTATGTAGTATTTTGTCATTTTAAAGTAAATATTGCAAATTGTATGTAATTTTTATATATAGTTTGTTGCTTTTGGATTTTTTACATTGTGTTTTAAGATATATATGTATTGTTCATTTTATTTTAAATTATTTTTATTTATCAGTTTTATTAGCTATTGTTCAATGCATTATTTTAACTTAGAGTGTTAAATAACGATAATTTAAATAATATTTATACATAGATGCATTGTGTTTTGGTGCTTTTTGTTGTATGTTCGCTTATGGTGGGTTGCTAGCTGGTTACCAGTATTAGCATTAATAGTATGATGACTTCAGCCTAATGTGGCATGATAAGGGTTGTGCCATCCTTCCACTCGGTTGCTGGTTTCAGCCTAATAGGGCATGGTCCTGTCACCACGGTATTTAAAACTAGGGTTGGGGTCTGTGGACAGAACAGTGCAGTTTGCCAATCCAAGGGGGTCATTACGATGGCGGGCGGACTTGAGTCTGCCCGCCATTGTGGTGGTGCTTGGGACCGCCCACCTGTATGGCGGCAGTCCCGCAAGTAGAATCACGATGCGACCGCCACCGTGGAG
This sequence comes from Calotriton arnoldi, assembly GCA_963921515.1. Taxonomy (NCBI): domain Eukaryota; kingdom Metazoa; phylum Chordata; class Amphibia; order Caudata; family Salamandridae; genus Calotriton; species Calotriton arnoldi. The sequence goes on from CAWUFW010004701.1 coordinate 1,332,798, forward strand.
GTCGCATCTTGCATCTTTACCATTGCGGCGGGTGCTGCTGGCTGCAGCTCCCGCCGCAATGTGAAAAATGCATGTAGTGCGTTTCCCTGCACTACGTGGCAGGCACCATGCGGTGCCTGTCACTTAGTGCAGGGAAATGTACCCCCCCAGTGCACCACCACCTCCCCCCAACCCAAGGGGGGCCTGCAACGGGCCCCCAAAACCAATCCCCGCCAGCCTTTCAATGGCGATTTACCCGCCACGGAAAGGCTGGCTGTGACCAGCATTGTAATTTGGCGGACGGTGCCTGCTAGGCACCGCCACCATTTTACAGATGCTGACCGCTCCGCCAGGCAATCGGAACGATTGCCTGTGGCGGATCCATGGTGGGCGGTCTTTGCGCCCGCCACGGTCGCGGTCCGATTCCCCCCACCATCCTAATTTGCCGGGGGGAAAATTGCTGTCCGATGGCGGAGGGCCTGCCACCGCACGGCTGGCGGTGGCGGGCTTTCTGGCATCGTAATCACCCCCCAAGTGTCTTCAATATGGTTCATTTGGGGACTTTTGCTCTTGGGTTTGATAGCAGGAGGTTGTGGTGGTTAGCTACTTCTGTAACTGGCAGATAGGGCTTTTCATTTTTATGTTAGATTGGTGTACTTTGTGGAGTACTCTGTATTGCATTACAGTTGTTTTCATTTATAATGAAAATTTCAATAAAGAAATATGTAACAAAAAAAATCAAGACTCTCTGTGGTGCCTTTGATTTTTTTTACTGTGTGAGGTGTCCACTGGGACAGCCTCCTTCAGTATTTTCAGTTCTGTACTATGTTTGGCACCATGCTCATTCAGGATTGTGGACTTTTCTCTATGTTTGGTGCCATTCATCATCAGATCTAGGTCGCTCTCTTCCTTTGCTTCGATGCTTTTGTTCTGGCGGTGGCTTACATTTTTGAAAATTGAATATATGTTGCACTCAGCTCCCTAATTCATCTGCTTGTTTCTCACCTTTCTGTGATTATTCTTTTGGGGTCTGTGCAATTTTTGGGAGTCGTCAGGTGTCATATTTTCTTTCAGCACCTTCCTTTTGTCCTTCCCTGTGGCCACTGGGGTTGTAGATCTAGGCAGGAAAGAATATGTAACACTCTGGGCCACATTTCTTTCACTCTTTAAGCTCTGTGGTGTGGATGTTGTAATGTTCTGGCCTTCAATGGGCACTTTTGCTCCTTTCCTGGCTATTTTTCCTAGTTGTTTATGGGGTGTTGTCACTAGATAGCTGTTAGCCTGTGTGTCCTCTGGCACTTTCTTTATGATCTGTTTTTTGGCTCTTAGTGTGGTCTTAAGATCCTCAAAAAGGCCACTAAGTACAGTTGGTAATGTTTCTAACTAGTACAGTATTGGTGAACAAGTGCAAGTGAGACAAAGTGTTTCTGCTGTCTGTTTGGCTTGCATTATGAGGCTGTTTAAATCCACTACTTTTGTGTTGATGCCAGATATGAACACTGTCATTGTATTTAGAAGAGTTATTTGAGTGCCATTTTTTTTATTGATAATTAAGAGCATTGTTATCAATGGAAGCCCATTGTAATATATATCTTTAGAACAAAGTTGTTCAAATCCAGGTTTTTTCGGAAACAGATCATGCAATCATATTCACTCATCAGATAGAGGTAGTAAGGTAGAAGTAACTATAAGATGGCCACCAGTTTCATTCCCGTTCAACGATAGTCTTAATAGTGACGTTGAAGGGTCTCGTCATCTCACCGCGTCATAAATAGACGCCACATGATACAGCGGGATCTCGAAGTCTTTGAACCGAAGAAGATGGTTGCGATACGAACGGTCGCAACACGAATGGTAAATACTTTATACGGCTATGGTCTTCAGTTTAACTGCTCAGTTAAACCGCTTAGGTTTTACTTAAATCTCATATTCTAAGCTTTAGTAGCAGAGATTATTATACCAGTGCTCTAAGTATAAGAGAGTGACTGTCTCCGCCCGCCTATTCTGTAAGTGAATAAAACGGCATTCTTATAACGTTACTCACGGTATTTTATGAGACATCTATTAGCAGAGATTATAAGACTAGTGATTTGAATCTAGTGCTATGAATTGCCTCTGTGTGCTTGTCGCAAAGTGAAGAATATGTAATTCCGATAGCGCTATTTACGAAACTCTATGATACATCTGTTTAGCAATCATATAGATAGCGCTATTCACGAAACTTTAGGATACATCGTTTTCGCTGCCATCCCTATGAAGGTTTGTGTATGAACATTGGCATTTAGGTGCACATAAACATATATATACTGTACAGAGGCATTTGGTGACATCTATGCATATCTTTTTGTCTTCACATTACAGAGCTTTGTCTCTTTTTGTGCAAGTATCCAGTCGATTGAATCAATTGGATACATATTGGTGTGCAGTCAACTGAGAGTAATATAGATACTCCAGGTATTGCTGTCACATAAGGTGAGATTAACATGAGATTTATAATATGTTACATGTAGATGGATTGATTAGGATCTTTATAGTTTCTATTTCAATTAACAGTCACACCCAGATTTGTGTTTATAATCCACTTTGGGTCCACAAGAAACCTTGTTGATGGACACTTGATCTTCTCAATTTATATTTTCAAGTAGGTTACTTGGAAATACATGTCAAGTAATGTTTATAGTAAAATCTTGTGATGAAATTATATGAAGTCTACAAAAATATTTTTTCACATTTATTTTATATATCCTATACAGATTCTAACCCACCTATTATCAATGTATTGGGTAGAAATCGTTCAACGTCTTTACACGGAAAGTTGATCCTTGAACAAAGAGGGATGCAATACACTTTTTTGTTCTGTTTCAATCATAATAAGGTATGTCTTTAGGCGCATACGTGATATGTTCATATCATTGGTGTCGCCATTCTTGAACTGACATCCTTTATTAGCGCATTTACTTTTTCAGGTATATTAATAAATTTCTTACAAATCGGCAGTACTGGCCTTTTGGTTTATCCTTGTTTTGCGTAGAAATATGTGGGATCTCAAAAGTTGGTTTTAGTTCGTATGTATGTTTTCTTGAAATATGTAAAAAATGAACATTATGATGTTGTGATATGTAATGTCTTAACAAGTAAAAGGCTTTGATATACTAAATTGATTCATTCCTTTGTTTCGTAGTGATGATTTTTAAAATGTTCTGTGATTGTCCTGAAGAAGGTGATGAATAGTTGATCTTTCACCGAAACGCCGCGTTGACAGTTTTTCTACAGTGTTGTATACAGACAGCTCAGTCTGCAGCTGGTTTTTAAACAGTTTTGAATATAAGTGTGATATTGGTGGTTGAATTTTTTTTATCTGCACCGATGTATTTGATTATGTGAATGATGTCCTGTAGGCGAGTGAATCACTTGCACCAGCACTTTAGAAAATCTATCCTTTATGATATGCATTCTGTGTTTGTAAATAACAAAGATTTTTAACTGCTGTTGAAAAATAAAACATTCATATGTACATTTATATACTTATAGTTTTATGTGATTATTGGCTTTTTCATTGAGAGGATTGTGAAATATTGCAACTTAATGTTCATTTGTTTTTATGTTTTCCATTTTATTTATAGTTAAATAATTGTTTACCTTTGGGATCCCACGCTTCAATAACAACTGGTTGGCCATCTACACTGCCGTCTTGTAAAACAAGTTACCTTCATTGGTAATATCTAAGGTGGAAAGGGATTCTTTTGTTGTTATTTATACATATACCCTGTCCCTTTTCTTTGTATTTGGGTAACTCCCTTGTAAGTCTGTGGAATGTTTCTTACTAGTACAGTATTGGTGAACAAGTTCAAGTGGGACGAAGTGTTTCTGCTGTCTGTTGGGCTCGCATTATGAGGCTGTTTAAATCCAGTATTTTTGTGTCAATGCCAGATATGAACACTGTCATTGTATTTAGAAGAGTTATTTGCGTGTCTATTGTTTTTTATTGATAATTAAGTGCATTGACACTGGATTGAAACTTTTGTAATAATGTGGCCAGATGTCCTCAGTCTCGACGTCGCTTGATTTGATTTTGGATGACATGTTATTAACATTTGGGGGAGTGTCTGGTGTTCTGCCAACATATTATGCACACATCTCCTCCAATTTCTCATGGGTCAATAAGGGCATCTATTGCCCCTGGGTCCCTAGATGATCCTTTTGGTTTCCAAAATGTCTTGAGGCGGAGATCTGCTGGGTATTTTGCGAAAGAACTTTCCGCCAATGATTTTGTTGTTTTCCTGTAGCACTGTCTTTGGTAATTTACTGAAACTGGTTGACTGTGAGGCAATAGTTCTCAGCCTGCTTGAGTTGCTACATGCAGTTCACCTGCTCCTTGCTGCAGCCTGTGCTGATTCCATTTGTCCTTCCAGCACTTTAATAATGAGGGATAAGTCATCACAACCGGATAATTGGTTTGGAGCGCCCATATTCTTCTTCATTGAGGCTGCACCTTCATTCCCTTGGGGGACGTTGTTCAGTGGAGTTTGTTTGGCCTTATGGACTTTTTTGTGGGCCTGGGGCTTGTGTTGGTCTCCTTATGAGCTGGTCTTGAGGTTCCTTCCCTTGCAATTCCGGTGCCTATGGTGGAGGCTTGGGTCTCGGCCTCCAGGGACTGAATCAGTTCTTCCATTGTGGTTTGATTGGTGCTAAAAGTTGTTCTCTTAAGCTCTATTTTTGCATGCTCTTGGCCCTGTAGGGCGATTTGCTGAATTACTGTTGGTTCAAGAGGGGAGTGCAGCACTGGTATACCAGCATTTGTTGTATAAATTGCTGTGGACGGATTCTTAAGATAAAAGAATTCAGTAAAGATTTTGTGCGGACATTTTTCAATTGTGGGGGAAGAAAGATGGGCTTCTATTTGGTTCTTGGATGGTGAGCTATGGCTTTTTTTACTGCCTGTCATTGGTACTAATGCCATTGATGGTGATCCAGGGTGAGATTTACATTTTGTCGACCCGCAGTTGGGGGTGGGCCTTTAGGCCTCCCTGGCCTCATGCTTTCAATTGATGACATTGATCGAGGAGTCTCTGCTGCCCTTTTTCCTGCAGTAAATCCCAGATGGAGGGCTTGGTTGTAGGGTTGTGAATCAGGTTGGCTGAATAGGCCTATGTAAATCCCGTACGGCAGCTGAGCAGTGTTCGCTATATATAGCCTCACTAGTTGCAGGTCTCTAAAGGCATCCTGTCTGGGGCTGGCTTGGGGTGAGGCAGTAGAGGACAGTGCAGTGTCAGGAGCAGGGTAAGGGGAGCTATCCACGGCGCAAGCTGCACCTCACATTATTCCGGCCACTTCCGCACCTAACGGATATCAACCCTGTGTCACGGAGGCTAACTCTCCTTGACGCGTCCAAGACAAGCTCCTGAGGCCTGTGCTATACCTCCTTTTAACTACCTCCTCCAGCTGCGTTCGTTCACTCTCACTCTCACTGTTGAGCTCGCCTGCTGATCCTGCTGGTCCAGCTGCTTAACTGCTAGAGCTGCTGGGTGTCAGGGCAGCACTGACAGACTGGCAGACTTGCGAGAAAGTAGCAAGCAAGTAGCAGGTCCGGCAAGCCGGTTGAGTCCAGACCAGCCAGGCAAGCCAGGCATGTCAGGTCGTGTCAGGAAAGTGTCAGGAAGGTGTCAGGAGGGCAGTGTTCTGTATAGTGAGATATGTGGTGCATTCTCAGCTCTACAACATGAGCGAGCGTCTTCTCCCCCAAGTCCCGCCAATGTCCAAGGCATCAGCAGACTCAAACCAGCAAGCTCCTGAAGCTCTCTCATTCCTCTTATGCTTGGCACCAAGTGTGGTGCAGAAATCAGAGCGCTGAGCATAGAGTGTGAGCATGAGCAGGAGTGGGGGTGGGAGCAGCTGAGCCCTCTTTGCTCAATTCTCTGCCCCGAGATCCTCTGCATGGTGCAGTGAGACGCCCCTGACCCCCTTACGCCTGATTGCCCTGCCCACCTGCAGCCCTAGTTTGTGAGCACAGGGCTCAAGGTTTTGGGAACTTGATAAACAGCGTGCCACGCATAGCGTTTCGCCTCCACACAGGCCAATGCACAGGTTTCTACTTCCATTTCTGTTTCTGGGTCAGCTCACACTCTAATCCAATCACGAACATGAACCACAAAGGCCTGAGAACCAGTGAGTCAGCGGTTTATCACTGAAGAGGTGCCCCTTGCGCAGCTTCCAGTCACACAAGCTATCTACACACCAGGATATCATAGGGTGAGTCCTTAAGCCAAAAAGGCCCTGTGAGGTTGAAACGCGAATTGCTTCTGTGTATGCTAGGTGTTGGACTATTCAGTGAGGAAGTTAGGGACTGACTTAAATTTGAAGGCATCTTATGTCTTTCTGCTTTATGCTTTGATGGTTTTGCTCTTGCACTGGGCCTCATGTCGAGGCTAGTTGGGTTGACTTGGCCAAGTAGACAGATTTTTTAATCTTGAGGTGACAAACATGATAATTTTCTGAGGAACTTCTTCCTTGAGGTTTACAAGTCTAACGTTGTTTGAATCTGGAGTTTCATCAGAAGAGTTTTAAGTTTTTCCACTTTTAAAGGAGTCTGGTATTTTGTTAATATAAAAAAGAGTTCGAGGTCGACAAGTGAGGCACCCTGGAGGAGGAAAACAAAGGGGCATGAGTGCTCCTGGCCATTTTCACGGACTGCAGCTTCGGTTTTGAAGCATCAGAACATGAGTGTAGAAACGTGTAGGGGGAGGATCTTTAAAAAAAAGTTCAAATGTTTAAAAGACCAATGTGGTGGTTAATATGTTGAATGTGAATAAGTACTACTGCGTAGAAGTAGAGGCACACTGTAGGGCATCTGATGTGGAGGTTGTTAGGTGTAATTGTACATGAAAGAATTGTCAATGTTTCTCCATCACTCCTTGTTTCTTCCTGTTTGCATCATTATGTATAAATCCATTTATTTTACCTTAAAGGTATGCAACTGTCTGCTTCATTGTAATGTAATAATATCACCCTACAGCTTTTTATAACGTTGAGAAGCTGTTACGACTTGGGATGATCATCACAACAAGCAACGTCGATTAGGTTGTGTAATCTTCAAGTAATCTTACATCCTGGTATCTCTTCAATTCAGATATAAATTGGACATTTTTTAAAACATGTTTTGCTGTGCATAAAATAATTGCAGATCTGCTTTCCTTCATTATGAGGGTGCACTGTACTCCTAGAAATGTTACACCTCAATGCCATGCTCAAATGCTGGGGTGGTCGGGGATTTAAAAATGCAGTTACTAAAGAAAGGACTGACTCGAAAACTGAGTTCTAGACTTAACTCGGAAGAACCATGAAGGTGTATTACAAGATTCAAACATACAATGCAGAAATAGTAATGTACATATGCATTAATAGTCTGATTTAAATGCTGAGAGCGACTGCCATGAAGGCCCTTGGTAATAGGAACAATGCAGAATAATACGCAAAATCAGAAGTGTATTAATTCTCCAATCTGCAGCGAAATCAGTAAGAAATCGGGCAGCATCCCAAGTAGAAAGCAAAGTGTCTCTGACTCACCCCCAAATTCAAGGGTTTATATAGCCATTTACTCCGTAAGAAAGCAATGAAAACTACATAGTCAACAGGGTGTAAGCAAAGAATTAAGTTTTCAACAGATCACTTCACAGTATTATGAATCCTCATATAATCCTATCACCTTAGCACTGTCCACTACAAGAATGTTGATTGGCCCTTCTGACCCAATGTCATCTGGAGGTGTCAGAACAAACTAGTTACATAAACAGCAGTGTGAATGAATAAAATACTGTATGCAAGCGGAATGTCCTTGAAAGTGTTACTAAAGCTTCCTCTAGCGGGCTTTCTTGGACAAGAGTGTTATTCAGAAAAAAAAAAAGTCTGGTAGAAATACAGAGAACGAACAGGATACAGCATCCATTTTGGACAATATTATGTCAAGGCCCAACTGAGGCCTAGTAAGCCTAAGCCAAGAACAACACACTTTAACCTGTTGTAGCTAATTCGTTTCAATTGTAATAGCTCTAAGTAATCGTTCACATGTGATTTCAAATGTAAATTAACTGTTCTGCACACTATTGATAACGCACATTTTGATGTAACTATAGAAAAGCTCTAACAATTTCTGATTTTCCTATTTCATAACAGAGTTGTGCTTTGTCAATTGTCGTCTTTTCTGTATCAAAAGTGTTATTTGTTAGCAATATTGAGTATTACAAAGATCAACCTATAAATTAGATATTGAGGATAAAATTGTGGGCAGGTAACTTTCGAATGTGCTCACTGGTTTCTCTAGTATTCGATGCTTTCATGGTACATAATGCAAATGATAATTATTGCTGTCGATATATATGGTGTTTTACCAAAGTTTCCCTCTGTGCATTGCGTGTCGGTACTATAAAATACATTAGAAATCAAGGCATTGACGTTTGCACCGTACAGGAATAAATACACCGAGAGTAAATGGAGCATGTCTACGCACTCCTAATTTAATGCAAACCTCTTCAAAAGATTTGGGCTGAGAAACAGCTCAATTATGCACACACATCAAAGCCCAGTGAAGCCTCTGATTAATATAATTAAAAGGCTCGTTTAATTGCATTACCTTCCATTAAGATCCAGCAGTCCTGTTTTTTTTCGTTTTTTTTTTTTTGATGTGGCCTTTTAAAGATTTCCAAGCGTTGTCCCTAGTGGGGTCCCCAGCCCACGTTTACCCAAGCAATATTGTCGCTTTCTAAGCTGCACCTTTCATCAATCCCCTATTAATTAGCTAAATGCTGCATGATATTATACATTCAAACATTCTGTTCAGAACGTGCCGTAATGAGATGGCCGGCGCACGCTCCCCGGCTGGTCATTGGTATTCCAGGACAAGTCAGCTTACTGTAATTTGAAATTGGTCTGCCGTCCCATTAGGAATCTGCCCGATCAATAACAAGTGAATTAGACTTTCAGTGATCTGATTAACTCCCCATTATTTTCTAACCTGGCTGATTTAGAATGCATGATGAGACAATATCCCCGCGCCCAGGCTTTACCCAAGTTTAAACGAAATAAAGACATCTGAGGAAGTGGCGTCCGTGCATGTGATGTGGCTTCTCTTGCAATAAAGTCAAACACCATGAGTGTCTCTTTACCTCTTCCCGACAGCCGTAACTGACAGTAACTGACAGAGGGCAGCCTACTGTGAACACACAGAAGTGACGAACCCCCGACATACAAAGGACACAGAGATGCTGTGCCACATTAAAACCACATGGGCCAAACATTACCCATATATACACCTTTTGGTAGAGAACCAATAAAGCAACATGTTTTAGAATAATTATTATAACACCCTAATTTAAAAAATAAAAAAAACAATCGTAAAATTGTTTCTGCGGCTCACTGATCAATTAGACCTCACCCAGGTGGAAACGTCCAGCAAAGGAGCGTTCACTCACCATCAAGTGGATATATTGAAGATGGCTGCCAGTGACGCAATCCTCTGAAGCCACGAGTGCGGCGCCTTAAAAATGACAGCTATATTTACCTACACTATTTGCTACTGCCGTTTGAAATATCTTTATACAGTGCAAATGTAAAAAGAAACATATCTTTATTTCCATTCCAGTATGTTTGCAAGTTTGAAAGAAAGCTACAAATTATATTATTATAGCAATTTGTTAAGCACTCGGATACCCCATTGGGGTTTCTCGGCGCTGCAACAACAGGGTGGGTGTCCTCCAGTTCTGCTACATTAGAACAGCAATGCCACAACCGGGTGGGTGTCTTCCAGTTCAGCTATATTAGACCAGCCATGTTTTAAGCTGCTTACGAAATATCGTTAATGATGGGCAGTTTCTCAGAAAGCATGTTCCAAAGTGTTGGCCCTTGGTATGCGTTTAATCAAGGGAACCACACACAGAGAGCATTCACTGGAACGTAGAGTCGGGGATGGTTTGTAAACTTTTACAGTCCTTGTATATATCCTGGGCCCTGCCCAGCTCCAGTCTTCTGCACATAACATAGGGTCTTGAACTGATTTCTTTTTTCTATTGGTAACCAGTGAAATTCCTGCAAAAGACCTGACGCAGGGGCGTTTCTTTGGTAACTTAAAAAGCATCCTTGCTGTCGAGTTCTGAACTACTTGAGGTTGTTTAATAGTAGCCTTGTCTTCTCCGAGATACAGTACGTTCCCATAATCCAGCCTAGATATCACTAGTGCCTGAATCACCTTTCTTTGAGCATGAGTTGGTAGCCAGATGATTTTTCGGAGCCATTTTAAAGAAGCAAAGCACGTGGCAGCTACTTTTGTCATCTGTGGTTTCATGGACAACTTATTGTCCACCACAATCCCCAGATTTTTGCTTTTGCTGTTTGCAAATGAAATATTCAAACTGACACAAAGAGTTTCTTCTTTTTTTCCATTCAATATAGCATGAAGTTGGTCCAAGGGTATCAGAACACTTTATATGGGCACCAGATCATATTACATCTTTTTTTGAAGGCACGGGGAGATTAAGGGCCGGATTTATCAAATAGGTGCATTGCTCTTGAGCAACACAATAGTGCGCAAGAGCAACACAACTCTTAAGTTAGATTTATCAAGACACGCAAGGCCACCTTGTGGCTTCATAAATCTAGAGTAACGCAACGCAGTGTAAATCGTGGCATTACATTACTCTGCCCCAGGGAGGCAATCCTTGGGAGCAGCATGGGTGTTCCCACGCATTCACCCATGGATTTTGGCACATTTCCCTTTCACGCAGTGCAGCAAGGTGGCTTGCTGCACTGCTTGAAAGCTACGTTAATATGCCCCTAAGTGATTTGCATAGAATCACATGATATTGAGCCGGGGGCAGGACTGGAACCAGGTTCATCCATTTCTAAAGTCGGTAATTTTAGTCGTTAGTGCTCATCTCCTTCCTCAATGATTGACACTCTCACCTAAACCCTATTATGAAAGTTTTTAAATAAAGCCTTTTGTCATCTTAGTACTTTTGTATGATCAATACTGGCTTAGACGCCCAGCCACTGTTTCTGTCCTTATGATTGTTGGTGTACACCTGAGAATTTTACAACACTAGGCCATACTTTTAAAAAACAGGCAAAAAATAAATAGGAACATACAAAAATTTGAAATTTTTCCTACCTGTCAGTGCTTTGTGTGCCTTCATTTATATTAGAGGAGACTGTCACCTTGACGTTTCTATGGAATATCGGGTAATATTTATGAACTAGCATCCACAGTTAGTGTATGCTGCGTACATCATGTTGACTAGCCCGGAACATGACTAAATGAATGACTGATGTACATTAATTAGACTTTGCACAGTGTTGTATGTCCATGTTGGTGCAGGGTTGGAATGGTAAACAAATAGCAGCCCACTTTTTGTACAGACCCTAGCAAGCGAGGCCCACAGTTCCAAAAAGGGTTTTATGGGGATTCTCTCAGAATAATTCTTTCCTTTATAGGTCTGGCCTTTGAGACAGCTTTAATGTCTCGCCAGAATGTCATTTTTAAAAAAAAATGAATACAGAATATACATTTTTTGTCAGCAGATCCATCCCTTCATTGGTTAAACTGACATTCATATTTTGCTTCCACCCACCCACCACAGCATACATCATGGGGCAAGTGGTCGGCCCACTTTACTAATTTACTCTCTTCACTTTGAGTGACTGCACAAAGTCTGTGCAAGTTGTTCACATCCTGCTAAAAGTAGTTCCTTTCTTTTCAGTGACAAAAGACTGTTTCAAAGTGTGTTTTTTATTGCCATTATATCTTTATTTTAAATTTTAATACCAGACACTTGTTTGCCAGCACGTTGGGTCCTTAGCTAAATTGTGACTTATTTTCCATCTGCTTTTTTATGTTGCTCTTCCAAAGTGTTTAAGTAACACTATAACATTGTAGCTGCCAGCAATTTGAGTGCTTCGTTAGGTTGTGATTAATTCTTGTCTCCTAAAAAATGCACAGAGCAGCTGGAAGTCTTGTTAAAAACCTTGCAAGTAAAAGAGCGACATCACTCAATGTTTTTATATTTAAAATATTTATTGCAGGCACATGGCTGCCATGTTTAAGTGGTAGCATATTTTGTACATCATACTTTAGTGGCATATATTTGTAATAAAAAATTAAATAACTATTGCACCAGTTTGCCAAGGCCAGACCTAATTGCTTTGCAAATGCTTTTTTTTTAAATAGGGAAAACACAGCAATATACTAAGCACTGCTCAACACACACTCTGTTGCTATGAACCTTTGCTGCGACTATACTATTATACATGTTCCTCATCTCCTGTTACCTGAAATGCATGTAGTAATATGGCAGAGAAAACTCAGAGGTAAAATGCATCCTCAAATATTCTTTGTTACCAGTGGCGGCTCGCAGAGGGAGTGCTGCGGGGCGGTGGGGCGGGGCGGGGCGGTGCGGGGGAAGGGCAGGGTGGGGGGGTAGTGGACTCCGACATACGGCGGAACGGAGTAAAGTAAGTAAATAAATAAATAAAACAATTTACCTTGCGCGCGCTGCATCGCCAACTCGGCGGTGCAGCGTGCGCAAGGTAAATTGTTTCATTTATTTATTTACTTACTTTACTCCGTTCCGCCGTATGTCGGAGTCCACTAACCCCCCACCCTGCCCCTCCCCCGCCCCACCGCCCCGCAGCACTCCCTCTGCGAGCCGCCACTGTTTGTTACACTGTGGATTGGTGGTTGTGAAACTGTACCCAGACAAGGAACTGTGAGAGAAAAACATAGCCATCAGTAGCTATTGCATTGTATATTCTGCCCTACACACTCAGTAGTACGTTGCAAGTCACAGAAGTAAAGGAATCTAATTATTTGACTATATCTAAAAGATTTCATTGTAAAGCAGGGTGGGAAGATGTTCTGCTCCATTCAGCCTGCCGGTGTGGGGCACTTCTGCATCAGATCAGCATTTACATGAGCTTCCTGCAACATATCTGATTGAGCTGGGGTAATTGTTTTAGGAGGCTAATGCACCATTTGCTATATCTCCAACAGAGAAGCTGTGCCCACGTAGGCAGTACCCCAGCACCACATCATTCCTTCTACAGTACCATCACCAACAAAAGCAATCTGGCACCTGCACCAACCTTCTGTCTGGGGCACCTAGGCTTCAAAGAAAGCATGGCAACTACAATGATTCACACACTGACAGCCTGAGAATATGACCAACCCACCAGTGGTGGCTGGCAGGGAATGGGGGTGGCGTGGCAGGGGGGTTGATCAAAAAAGAAAAAAAACACTTACCTTTTCCCTGCGGCTACCTCACTGTCATTGCTTCGCTTCCTGACAGTCCCGGAACCAAGCACCCAGGCTCGCTCCCCTAAGCCAATCACAATGCTGCAATGCAGCATTGTGATTGGTGTGAGCGCCATGGTTTGGGGCTCAGCTGGGGACAGGGAGACTGTGCATGTTCCTCAACAGGCTGTTAGGGGAACATGTAAAGTGAGCATGACTGTTTGGCCAGGTCAAGATGGCTGACCAATCAGTCATGCGCACCTAGGGGCCGATTCCGATTCAGGCCGGAAATCTCTCCGACCGAGCCGGACCCGGAGAGATTTCCGACCGAATCAGACTCTGGCAGTCCGACCGAACGAGTACGATGCGCACGCATGCAATCGGACTCGAGTCGGTCGGACTCCCATTGAGTCAATGGGAGCCGGACGTACAACGCGTACGCGGGTTCCCATTGACCCAATGGGTGCGAGGCGAACAAGGGTGCCCCCTACAGCGGGTACGCCTCGAAGCGACTCGCGGCGTACATGCACAGGTAGGGGGGACCCATGGGTCCCCCTGTGTGCGACTCGCGCGGCTATGCGTACAGGGGGGTCCGACACGGACCCCCAAAGTGCGGCTCCGACTGCTCTTTCGAGCCGGACGGCGCGAGTCGGTCGGACTGCTCGCGGCGCACATCGTACTTGCCCGGCCGGGGAACGTCTCCATCGCGCGGTGCGGGTCGTGTCCGTGCGAGTCGGTCGGAGCGCTTCGGACCCGGGAACAAGTCGGTAGGCGATTTCGCGTGCGCTCGCATCGTACTCGCTCGGCCGGACGCACGTACGAATCGGTCGGGAAAGAGGGCTCCGAATCGGATCCAGTTAAGCCGAATCCGATTCGGTGCCCTACCGGCCGAGATCGGAATCGGCCCCTTAGTGTGTGCACACCAATCCTCCCCCTGTGCCACCAGCCCCACCTAACCCAGGTCCATAGCAAAGAAAAATAAAATAATAATAACGAGGTTATTATCATTTTATTTTGATTTTTTTCTGCTCTGAGAGCAGTGGGACGACGCTCCTCCACCGCAGCGGAGTAGCCGCCCCTGCAACCCGCTCCCCACCCTGCATCTCCAGCATCAATAAGATGTGCACTTTTAGAATATCTTGACGGAGCCGTGGACTGTGCGATTCCTGTACCTCAGTTCAACCTTAGCAAGGTTGCACATGGGACTTGTGGGCATTGGGCCCCCCTCCCAGTGGTCTGTTCAGGCCTGCACAGAAGACAAATGGTCACATTACAATTGTCTCCAGGACTCACTAAATTCCTCACTCACTTTCCGAGTCCTCTTGGCTGTATACCTTTCCTCCTCTGGCCTGGGTGTGTGTCTCTGGCTACCAGCAAGGCATCGCGATGGCTTGCTGCTACCTACTTTGTCTGTTAAGCAAATCTGCAACAAACTAAAGCAATGCACACAGTAGCCGTTATGTAGGGCATAGAGGGCTAATGTTAAAATTGATCCAAAGTCTTGCATGGGAAACATATACAATATAATTTAGGAAATGTTGTATCAAAGTAAACCACAGGAAATAGATCAATTCACACATGTGAAATGTGTAAAAGAAGGGTGTTGTCTGAGTTTCAGTCTCTCTAATCTGTACATGAAAGAACAGCATGTAACTTTGGAGAAACTTTTAATCCCAGGTCTATTTCGTAGGGGTACAAATATGAATGTCCTCATTTACGCTGAAGATTTGGTTCTTTTCATATCCACACAGCAAGTACAGTAACAAAAATAATATATCCAGGAAAGATATTCAAGTTTTCTGTGCTTACAAATAATTCTAAGTGATTATTTTCCAAATAAAATTAAACAATATTATTAAAAAAGTGCACAGGTTGGGCTCGAAGAGGTTAAGCTTTAGAGCTATCTGAGCCATTAATCTCCTGATCCTCTGTGGATTCACGAATCCATTGAAACATTTATTCTGCATTGTGGATTTAGGAATCTAACAGCAGATTCATGAATCTGCCATGGTCTGATTGGCTGGCCTTCATAGAAACAATGGAAGGCTGTGCACTGCAGAGGTTAGCCACCTACAGAAGGTTGGGCTCAGGACCTGGCTGGAGGCAACAGAGGTTGGCTGCCCATGGAAGGTTGGATGCAGAGAACTCTTGGATGACTCTTACTACACTTACAGGGATGACTGTGAATGTAATAATAATTAATTGGCGTGATCATGTTTTATGGTTTAATTATATTTCACTTTTAGACTTTGTTTACTAATATTGTAAGGTCATAAGTGTTGCATTTGGTGTACTGATGCATGAGTAATGGATCATACTCCTAACCATAAACTGTAGGTTTCAGTAGTTTTTATGCTTTTTAAAACATTTTTTACAACTGTTTTTATTGATTTTATTGCTTTAAACATAGCAACTGATAAATTAGTGTACGTGAACTGCATACAATTATGTCACATTTCACATACACATAAATCCAATGAATAACTTTTACAGCATTTATTTGGTCTCTAGAGCCTGTGAGTGGACCAACCATACTCTGTATATCTTCTGATATTTCTTTGGGCACACCCTCGGCTAATAGATGTACTCCCCTGGCACACCTGTCCATGCTTCTTGTCATTCCCCCATCGGGGGGCTCTGTCATTATACAGCAATGTCCCTTCATGCCACTAGTAGGCCACTAGCCACCAATTGTCTAGCAGCACATTTCTCATTTAGGAGTCCTAGGACTGTCTTTTTGGGGGCTGGTATAATAGATATACCCACAATATGAGATACGTTTAAGTGCTATCAGGACCAGCTCTGGGTACAGGGCATTCCCAGATCATATGCTAAGGGTGCCAAGTGTGGCCCAACATTTCAGGCAATGAGGGTCCCAGCCTCCTCTCATTATGGCCAGTTTGGCTGGGCTATAATGCACATGATGTAGATATTCTAGCTGAATCTGCTTCATTCTCATTGACACTGCAAGAACTCTAGGAGCCATCTTCACCTCTACCCACTCTTTCTCTTTCAGTGAGGCAACGTCTTGTGCCCACCTGTAAGGTAGTTTTAATTGAGGGTCATGGGTATTGTTTACCAAAGTACAGTACAACTAGCATGTACCCTTCCCACTACAAGCTGTAATTGTAATCTTTGCCTCGAGGGGGCAAAACTCAGGGAGGGTATCCACGTCTTTCCAATGAGCGTCTGGAGCATGGCACAGCTGCTGATACCTATAAAACTGAGACCTATGCATATAATCAGTCTCAGGGCCATGTAAGATCTCTACCAGATGTCTCCGAGTTTAGAGATGCCAAAATAATCCCAGGATCAGAAGCCCACGAACCCCACAGAATGACTGAGGCAAGTGTCATTCCACAGCGGTGTTTCAGCCGTCAGAACCTTGTCCGTTTTAGTCCAATGCAAGGCTTGCTGCTAGCATCTCAGGGAGGTCTCATTGGCTGGCGGCCGTCCATGGCACCACAGGGTGCCATATAATAAAATTAACACTTTATTTAGTATTTTTCAAGATATTATAGTTCTAGGGAAACACAGGGGTCATTGAGGTCAGCATGTAGCCAGGCATTGTGGCTTTTCTGTATTAATCTGAGACCATAACTGCCCTTTAATTGTCTTTGTTGGGTGAATATCTGAGGCTTTTTTTTAAATGTGTATAGGTGTTACAACTACTCCCCCAGATGTACACACCTAGGGTTTGGTGACAGGGCCCAGCCTACAGCTAGGGCCTGCATCCAGCCCTCCACTGGAGGCCCACTCCAGCTACACACAGACTTCTGTCGAGTGTCGCAGAGGGTTGGCTGCAGGTTCTATCCTCAGGCCAAGTCCTGTGCTCAAGCCTTCTCAGACAGCCGGAGTTCGGCAAAAGGACTTCTACAGCCAGGACCTGTGCCCACCTGTCCATAGCAGGTAACCATTGCCATGTGCAGCAGGGGGTTTGCTGCAGGATCTGGACCTGTGCCCATCCCTCTGCGGGCAGCCAATCCCAAACCCCAGCTCCTAAATATAACTTTCTAGTTTGAGTGTGTCTCAGTTTTAATATGTAACGATAACTCCACTTTAAATTATTTTTTTATGTGACTTAGCAAGGTTTTTTTAACATATATATATATATATATATTGATTCACAAAGCGGTCAGCTGCAGCACGCTCTGCCTCGGCAGGGTATGCATCGGAGATCGACCAGTCCCCAAATAATTGTAAACCAAAATGAAGATGCTGCACTCCTGGGGTCTTGTTCTATGAAGATTTATTAGACAAGCATCTGCATCTCACCACACACTGACGTGTTTCGACAAAAATTCTTGCTCGTGGTTAGTGAGTCCTTTCTCAGTTTCAGCTCATAGACAGATACCCAATGATGCCATTATGCAGCATTGTGGAAGTTGAAGTATATTAGATATATTAACAATATTTACATGAAAACAAATTGAGCAGATGAGAGGTATTTGAACATACAGGTCACTGTATTTGTGGACCAGACAATACATTTTTGTGTTTAAAGGCATTAAACATTTATTATACATCATATTGCTTCAATCTCTGCTCAGTGCATGTGTGTGAATAGCTGTATAATATTGATGTCTAGTGAGTGATATAAGTGGCAGTGTTTTGCTATATTACTGCATTCCTTATCAATGTGATCATTTGTGTGAGGGAACATTCTTGGTGTCTTGCGGTGGCTACACTTACTCTAGGTGTAGGCACCCTTGTTACTATTATACATTGTGGTGACTACGCTTACTCAAGGTGTAGGCACCCTTGTTACCATTACACATGTACAGTTTGTGCCAACAATTTGACATTTCACTGGAATATGGTATGTACCCTTATCAACATGGGTGCTGGCTCAAAAGCCAATGCAGGGTCTGTATACAAATGAAAAAGTTATGTTGTGACTGTGAGACACTGAGACTACAACTGGTGCTACAAAATAAAAGGTGAAATGTGCAGAAAATATATAAATATAAAGGCAGAAATTCTTTTAAGTGAGTACGAAGCTCTTCATCAACGTTGAGCCCAAAAGGGTTCTTAGTTCGCAGTCTGATGATAAAATGTTAGCGCATTCAGGTAGTGGGTGCTACCAGCGTTCATGCACAATTAGACAGGATCCAATCATTAGTATAGCACGTACCTATCACGTGGTTTCACCCAGGGACCACCTAGTGTAAGATAAGTATTTCGAAAATGTGATAGGTTTGTGCCAAAGGTAAGTACATAAAATCCTAGGGTAAGGGAATCCTAAATTTTGGATTGGCGTTGTGGATACAGGAAGTAGACTACTGTGTTTTTATAGTGTTTTCTTCTTTATTCAAATGCAAGTGACCATAAGAACGGCCCCAGGTATTTTTGAGGCTCGCTGCTTCTCACCATTAGGTGGTTTCCTTTTTTAGTGCTTTCTATGCCTCAGTTTTGTATTCTGTCTCCACCTCTTTCATCTTGTCTTACACATGCTATGCCATAGTAGCGCATCATTTTCCAGTCACTAGTGGGATGTTGAAAGTAGTGCTTGGCAATAGCATAGCTGATATCCTTGTTTTGCACATCTCTAATGTGTTCATGTATTCTCTATTTTAGCTGACAGATGGTACTGCCTACATACTTTAGGCCACATTGAGACCCAGAGAACTACTGACACACTCACTCACAGACCCACAGAGGCATTCACATACCCACTCAAACACCCACTTACACACCCATACAGCCACTCACACATCCACTCACAGACCCCCACAGCCACTCACCCACCCACTCACAGACCCACACATCCAGTTACACATGCGCTGTCACACCCAGCACACACACACCCACTTACACACCCACACAACCAATCTCACACCCAGGTTACAGGGATGCTATAGTTAGGAAATAAAATTAAAAAACCATAGAAATTCACTGAAGTAACCAATGGTTACAGGGACGTTATAGTTAGGAAATAGCATGAAAAAGCTAAAAATTCTGAGAAAAAAATGAAGGCTAACTGCTAATTTCCCCATACATTACACTGCTCATGACATCTTCTATGACCTTAGTGATATATTGAAAATATTTCTGCAACATTTGCAGTGAAATTATTTGTGAGAAAGCAGCGCATGGTGGGGGTGCGAGCTATAGTTACCTTAGGGCACGAGTTATAGTTACTTGAGATAAATCTAACTATAACTACTGAATTTCTATGGTTTTGTGTGTGTAAAATCTGTACTTTTGTGTGTGAATATATATATATAGAGAGAGAAACCAAAGTCCTTAAAGCGCCCACTTAGCAGCAACTCAACAGGTACGGACCACACAGGGAGATTCCAATAAGTTTAAAGTGCTTTTATTCCGTTGACATTATTGCTTTCTTTTGGCAAGTGCCCAGCATTACGCGTTTCGCCTGCGTCTCCGCAAGCTTGATCACACGACGCGCTGGACCATATTGAAAGTATTTAAAGTGACAAAGTGCAAAAACAACTCCTCCCTCCTAATGAAAATAGAAGACATACTGGATAATATTAGGTCATAATAGACTTAGTAAAGACAATGCAGTAGGAAACAATATAACCATTTTCATAAATATATGTTCAACCAGTGTTGAATGAACCATAAAATTAGTACACATTAGTCACATATAAAAGGTAAGGTAAGTTCCTACATACATGAACTCATGTAAAAGTATGTTATATATATAAATAGAGAAGAAAAAGTTGAATCATAAAGTGCTAGTGCTAAAAAATCATAGTATGGTGCCGACTATTAAATAACATAGTCAACTACATACCTATGAATCAAGGAGGACGAGCTACTGACTGTTTCATTATACATAAAGTGCAAGTGCAAAATGAACAAAATCCCAGAAATATAAACATATTTCAAACGTCATTGTTCTTAGTCAAGTACGACCACTTCTCAAATAATCAGAATAAAGTGCCAGTGCACTTAAGAAAACCAGACATTGAAATGGGTAATGGGGATAAAAAATACTCTGTGTACCCCACCTTCATAGTAACATACAGTACAAGATTGTATGGTGCCCAATAATAAGAAAAGAGAGAAGTAAATAAATAGAAAAGTACATAAGTAAAAAATTATACATCCTTCATGTCACAGATTAACAGATAGGTGCCAAACATTATATCTAAAAAGCCAATAAAAGATAAATGGAGAACAGTAAAGTAGTTAAAATGTAGTTAAAACCTGCCTCAAACCGGCATAAGACTACGTAAAACCCAGTAAAACGAAGTAAAACCCAGCTAAAACCCATAAAATGGATAAAACCAGGAAAAACCAAGTAGACTAGGCCGAACGAGTCTCACTACCAAGTCTAAAATCAGGTTAAAAACTACATCTCCAACAGCATAAACTCGACAGTAAGGCTAAAGAGTAACAGTGCATATTATTGAGAAATCTACTTTACAAAAAATTGTGCAGATCTTCTCCTGTGTTTAGCCCATTTGGCATTTTAGTGTCGAGAATTAAAATGTACTGAGATTCTAACTGACGGAGTTTCCTTTCCCGATTACCACCCCTGGGTAATTTCGGTACAGCATCAATAACATAGTACTTCAACTCATTTAAATTGTTATCATGTACAAGTTTAAAATGACGGGCAACAGGGTAACCAGGCTCTGAATTCACTATTGCACGTAAATGCTGAAGTATACGAATGTACACTTGCAGCTTAGTGCTACCTACATACTTAATATGGCATGAACATTGCAATATATAAACTGCATGATCAGTACGGCAAGTGAATGGCCCTTTGATTTTGGTAGTTTTGGATTCAAATGCGTTGGTGTATTCGATAGTGTTGATACCGAATTTACAAGCCCTACATGACGAGCATTTGAAGAAACCTGTTCTTTTGGACAACCAGTTACTAGACATGCTTACTTCTGGACTTGATTTAACCAACACATCCCTCATAGCCGGTGCTCTTCTAAATGTTATCGATGGAATATCTGGCACAATTTGAGACCATGTTAAATCCGTTTTAATTATTGCCCAGTTTTTGTACATAATGCGTCTTATCTGTCGTTCTTGACTGCTGTATGTAGTTATTAACCGTATAGGTTCTAATACAGTGGGGGGTTCTGCTGGTATTTCTGAAGGAATCTCAGTACATGTGCTATCTAGATTGAGTATGCAGGTTTTATTTTCATACTTATTAGCTTTTGACATTGCTCCCTTTAGATCGGCTGAGTTGTAACCTCGAGCTCGAAATCTTTGAAAGGCTTCATCCTGGCACGTTTTTAGATCAGACTCAGAGCTACATATCCTTTTTATACGAAGAAACTCTCCGTATGGTATGCTCTTTATTAGGTGTCTAGGGTGCGAGCTTGTAGCATGTAGAACTGAGTTCCTAGCTGTAATTTCCTAAATAGTTTTGTATGTATAGCCCCATTCTTTATATAGAGTTCTACATCAAGGAACTGAGCTACTTCATTGCTTATGTGTGCGGTAAACTCTAAGTTAAGAGTATTGTTATTGATGATGTTCACAAAACTGATGGCATATTCAGCCGAACCCTGCCAAATCACACACACATCATCTATAAAGCACCACCAATATAGAACATGGGTATCATATAGCGCTTTGTGGGTGCCCCTGAGGACATGTTCCTCCCACCAACCAACGTGCAAGCACGCATAGCTGGGAGAGAAGCATGCCCCCATGGCCACCCTCGCAGCTGCTGATGAACCTCTTTGTTAAAAAGGAAGTAATTGTTATTGAGGCACAAGTCAATCATCTTCAGAAGCATGTTATTGTGTTGATACAATTCAATATCCCTCTTACTCAAATAATACTTTACTGCTTCCAGTCCATCAGAATGTTTGATGCTTGTGTATAATGAACATATGTCCATTACAATTAAGAAGCAATTTTCATCCCAGGCACAAGTTTGCACTTTTGATAGAAAATGACCTGTATCTTTGATATACGACGGTAGGTCCTCAACAAATCCACGTAGGAAGAAGTCCACATATTTTGACATTGCTTCCAAGAGGCTTCTTTGTGCCGATATAATCAGCCTTCCAGGAGTAGGTGTTACTTGCTTGTGCACCTTCGGGATAAAATATAGTACAGGAGTAATCGGATGATCATTTTTCAGAAAACTAAATTCGTTTTTACTTAACAGTCCTTCCCGCTTCCATTGTGCCAATTCCTTAAAGATAGTCTCTTTAATAAGTCTAAGGTCATTGTAAGACGCTTTTCTATAACATGCTGTGTCTTTAAGATGGCGTTGTGCCTCCTCCATATACTGCGATCTGGGCCATATGACTATGTTGCCACCTTTGTCCGCCTTATTTATGATGATCTCATTGTTGTCCTGTAATTTCCGCATGAGGTTAGTGTACTGAATTTCCGAATATTGTCTTTGACGCTGTTTATTTAAAGTCTTACGATTGAAAGTTTTAAGATCTTCAATGACACAATCACTAAATATGTCGATAGCGTCCTTCGGCATCATGGGGATAAAGGTTGACGGAGGTCAAAACGGACTGGTGGGATGAATATTACTACATATGCCCATCTCGCTAAGTTCTTCCTGTGTCGAGGTGGTGGCACCTTCCTCATTGTGCACCAAAGAATGCAGAGATCTGAGCGCATCAATATCTGACACCTTAAGAATACTAGCAGCAGTGCCTTGTTGAGAAATAAGGGTGGCTTTGTCAGCAGCTTTGTTAAGTTTAAAGTGTTTCCTCAGTTTTAGTTTCCGAATGAATTTGAAAATATCAATTCTTGTTTGGACATATTTAAAACAATTGGTGGGGCAAAAGAAAAGTCCTAGAGACAACAGTTGTAGTTCTGCTACTGTCAGTTCAACATTGGACAGGTTTATCACCATGTTGTCTGAAATGCCTGATTTTACTGTTGTTGAGGCCATTTCCTCGCTCTCCAACCTCTCCCTCTGTTGCCGCTGCCTGAGTTTCCTCCTTTGTTTCCTGCGTTTGGTCCGCCTTCTCCGATTTTCTTCGCAGGATTTCTGGGCCGTAGTGTTTGTCGGCGGTCCTCGACTAAAAAACCGAGTTCTTCAGATGGTGAAAGATTGGTTGGTATTTGATTTTGTTCACAGACTCTTCTTCCATCTTCCAAGTCAGAGCTGGTTGCCACTGAACTGACTTCAGAGTCAGAAGCTTCGTTGTTTGTTTGGACAGGTGCATCATTGCTCGGTACTTTTGAGGCAAGGCTTGGCGTTTAACAGAATCAAATTTCTTTGAGAATGTAAAAATTCTTCCCAATTCATAGTCTCGTTTGTCACGAGCAAATTTATAGATCTTACGTGCCTTTATAGTTTCCTCATGTTTCTTTAAAACGCTTATCAATTTCTTCCCTGCCTTTTTTAATCTGCTCCTTCTGCTCATGTTGTTCAAGTTGTTGATTCAATTCTTCTATTTCTTTCAATATTTTGGTTCTGTCAATCTCGGCGTGTTCATGGAAGCTTCTAAGTTGTATATATATATATATATATTACCTACTGTCGCCAGTAGGTAGTTATAGTTGGTGGGCAGTCAAAATATCGAAAATTAAATATCGACCTACACTAATATCGAGGTGAAAATATCGAAGGGACAGAATATCGATGTTAAGAATATCGATGGACAGAATATCGACCCTAAGGTAAGTAATATCGAATTTTTTTATATCGATGTAAGTAATATCGAAGTTAGTAATATCGATATCAAATATATCGATGTTACTAATATCGATGTTACTAATATCGATATTTATATTATTGTTATGTATTTTGTTATGTATTTAATATGTATGTGTTATAGGTGTTTTTGTTAAGTGTTCTACTTGTTTAAAAATATATGTATACAATTTTTATATGTTAATGTTTTTATAAGTTATTTTTGTTTCTTAGTACTGTAGCGGGTTGTGGGTTTATAGGGGAATAGGGTGGGAAGTAATTTAATTATACTAAATTAATTATTAATTTTTAGGAATTATAGATTAATTTTAATTAATTTTTGCGTTTAAGTTCTGTAGCGGGTTGTGGGTTTATAGGGGAATAGGGTGGGAAGTAATTTAATTGTAATTAAGTAATAATTTATTTTAATTAATTGGTATTGATAATTATATTATTGTTAATTAATTAATAATTGGTAATTCATTTTTATTAATTGGTTATTAACTTTTATTAATTGATTAATTGATCATTATGTTAAGTGTTATTTTATTATTGGAGTGTGTTGTGCGTTTATAGGGGAATAGTGTTGGAAGTAATTGAAATCTAATTAAGTAATTATTAAATGTATTGTTGGGTATTGATAATTAATTTATTGGACATTAATTATTAATTGGTAATTTTTGTAAATTATAATTTTTTTGTTATGAAAATTAATTTATTGTTGTTTTATCATTAATTGGTAATTAAATATTATTAAATATTATGTATTGGTAAATTTAATTAATATATTAATAAGTAATTATTAATTGGTAATTAATGTTTAGTAATTATTATTATTGGTATAAAAAAGCATTTAATTGTTCAATATTTGTTAATTGGTAATTAAGGGGCTCATTACGATGGCGGGCGGAAGCACAACCGCCGTGCTGGCGGATGCAAAAACCACCAGTTACCGCCGGCACGCAGCAGTCCACACGCCCGCCCAATTACGATGCGAAAAGTAGGCCAAACACCGCCGGCAAGCCAGCAACACCGTCCGCCATCAAAGTGCGCCCGTACACGTAGCGGCGCAGCTCAATTGACACACACCGTCCGACGAAACACGTCCCGCCCGGCGTATAAATTACGATGCCGCAAACAAACGGCTCCCACGGCCAAGAGATACCGTACGACAAACCGAAGCGGTAACACGGACGCCGAGCACGGACAACGAAGAAGCGGCTCCCCGAGCATGAATCCAGCACTGCAGGCCCTCCCCATGCTCCTGCTGATGCACCACCAAGGACGCAACGTACCGCGGAGACGCAGGTAGGCACACACACAACAAGTGCACGCAAACAGCGCACACAGTGCAAGGGCGGAAAAAGCGGACAACCCCCACCAGCGCGTGTACACTACACATCCACCATTGCATCCACATATGACACACAGGCCAAATCGTAACATTGCGTAACACATGTGTACACACCACCTGGGACTAGGAACCAACCACCCCGTCACGGCCCCAAAGCGGCGATGACGCCACCACACATGCGCACAACGCAGAGGCCAACCGCAGCGCCATGCATGCGTCGCACACAGACACAGGGACACAACCAAGCAGCACACACATCAGCCCCACCCCGAACGCACATGACACGTGACAGGCCTGCCACAGACATGTCCCCAACGCCCAATTCACGGACAACACCCAACGCCACACAACCGATGCACACATGTCAGTGAAGTCACGCAACAGCAGGACACACCCCAGTGTAACAAACATGGCGTAGCACACAGCGGCGGCAACACCAACTAGGAGAAGCAGGGCCCCTTCGGGAAGAGGAACGCCAGTACCACACTGAAACACCCATACCACCCTGCACATATGAACAAGACATATAAAACGGAACACCAAAGAGCCCGGGGACCGACAACAGGTGGCCCAAGAATAACATCCACACACAAGGCCCAACGCAGAGCGGAAAGGCAGCCTGCCGCCCACACAAGGGAGAGCAGACAGCACTGAATGACCTTCCATTCCAACTCCGAAACCACAGCCCTACGACAGAAGCCGGTGAATACAGCCATTGTCCAAGAATAGACCAACACAGGCATGCCGAGGAGACCGACCACAGGGCAGATAGCGCATATCACAGAAGCACACAACGGACGGGGAAGAAAAAGAAAACACTCCCCATGTCGGCCACATGCAAGTTAATTGGAAGGAGTCACACATCACTGACCTTGAACTGTCTGAGAAGCATGTGGGATGAGGGCCCGTGTCCTCCAAACAAGCCAACAGAACACAAGTCCTGTCTCCCTACGACTACACAGAGCTCACAGCAACCTCGGAGCGTGCACATTGCAGACTGCACACACAGCCGGAGCACGCCACCACAACGCACCGCTGCGAAATGGCAACCGCAACACACCTACCCAACTACGCCGGACAGCTCAAGCTGTACAAAACCAACCTGATACATATATTGGGATGCGATCTCCTGTCCCTGCTGAACGTAAGTTACCGACTGACTTACCGCATCACATTGTTCAGCTGCGTCATGCCCGTCTTCTACTGACGGAGGTGTCCCTACCAGCATCCCGTGGAGATATGCCTCTCCAACCCGGCATGTCTGAAGGCGGACCTGCTACCACTACTCCTCCCTCTGGACGCACACGACAGGGCCTGCTCTGCCTATGGGGGCATGGCGTATGTGGCCAACATCGCACCCGCACTGAAATGGGACCACTGTGCCTCCACACGACGGATCATCGAGAACAGCTACATCGAATGTCACCCAGCATGCCCCATCATGGTCCTCCAAGGGACAACTTACGAACAACACCTTGACAGCCACCATCCGCTACATTGGCTGGCAAACATGTACACCACCAATGACATGGAAGCCCTGCTGGGCGGCATCGCATACCTGACAACCTGTAAATTCGTCGGACCACAACGCAGGTTCCCCGATTGACCTATGATGTCCAACCCCGCACCCATGCTTAGCTTCTGCACGGACTGGCCAGTCACCACCACAACAGCCATACCAAACGACCGGCAACTGTAACCACACCATCAACGACATCGCCATGACATCGGATATGACCGGGACATGCACACTGTTCCCCATCACATCCAGGAACACCGCATGCATCGTGGGAGGCAGTGGCATGGGGTCTGTGTATCGCACCCACATGGACGGAACTGCACGAACAACCAGGACACGACATGGATCCAGCGCCCATGGACACACACACCGCTCAGTGGACATGAATAGGTCGCCTGGAGTCTGTGGGTGCTGCACCCCTCCCACCCCCGCCCGGGAATCCCATACCAGGACCTTTGCATGGACGACAAGTGCATACAACAACAACACGACCCCAGTGACTGTGACATGTCCAGTAACCACCACAGTGCAACAACAAGTGGCACGCCGCTGCATGCACGCAAGCACATGCCCTGATGTCATCTCACATGCACGCGTGCATGAGGAACAACCGCAGCAAACCTGTCACATGGAACTGAGATGGACTGTGCCCATGATGCCAAGCGGTCTGGTAGGCTACATGTATACCGTCTGTGTCAAAGTCCGCAGCTCCGCAGCTATACGTAAATGTACATTAGCACAGCCTTGGCCAAGCAGATGTAACTCTGAAGCCCACATCCCACATGCAACAGCCAATCACATGTAACCCCACACCCTATCCCATTTGCAATCATGCTCAGTATATCCTCAACATGTATTCCGCTGCCAGTAGTGTCCACTATACTGCATCACAGAGGACAGAAGACTCAATATAATGTTTGAAACCAAAACTGTCTCCGCTGACTCATTTCACAAGTACGAATGAGAGAGGATGAGAGTATGTGAAGTACACGGCAGTCGTGACATGACCATGTAGTCCACTGGTATTGGATGTCAACGCAAATGAGTAGCACAACTGTGGAAGACACACATGTGTCGTGTGAAGTCGTATGGACGCAGTGCTCAGGTGGGTGGGTGTGACGGGTAGATGCGCACATGCCAAGTTGGAGCACGCCGTGTTGGGAGGGCTCATGAACAGTACACCACCGCTTCCCTGGGCATTGTGAGAGGACACCTGTCGGGGGAGTGAACACGTGTGTGCACAGCAGCCGGGCACACGTACAAGCGGTACCAGGCGCACCTCAGCCCACCCTCTGTGGACAAGCTGGATCCTGTTGTGCGCCCGCCATGCCCCTTGACAAGGCACACACAGCCCCAGTCGACCAGGTGTAACCCCAACATAGACAATCCGCACAGGCGATACAGGGCACGGGATGGCAGTGGAGCATGGTGTGTGAGAGGTCTCCTCGCGCTCCTCCTGGTCATATCACGCAGGCAATAGAACCTCAACGTCTAGCATGGCACAAGTCAAATGGAAGTGTAGGGGGACGCACCACAGCACGAGCAGCACTGACGTCACGGGAGGTGGCTCGCACCATCCCATCCATTGCCCATTATACCAACCACGCCACATGCCATTGCGACTAAGTGCAAGCGCGTGCGCCACCACCCCGAGCCCTCCCCAGAGAGGCCAAAGAGTGAATGTGTGGGCCATCAGTCACAGACGGACGCGGCCTGGCCGCAAGGGCAGCCACAGCCACTGGGTGTCGCAGGTGGCGGATCCGGAAGGCGAAGACTGTGATGCATAGTCCATGCAGGCCGGGTCTCCATTTGGGGCACCACGCAGGTGGACGGCGTCCCGCAACACATCATACCCTGAGACAGCCCACTCATGCAACTGGACCCACACATACACTCCTTGCCCTCTCTGGTGCGAGCTTGGGGCTGCCTGTGCAAGCGCTAGCCTCGCAGGTGCACATGCATATTGGGGGAGCGAGGGGAGGACATGAGGGCTGGGGCGAAGATGACTGTATCACTGTCAGTGAGTACAAGGGATGACCCAGATGTGGAAAGGAAGAGACGTGTCCCGTGTGTACTGCAACTAGTCGCCAATCCAACTACCCCCCCATGTCCGGAATGTAAGCCCGCACCTAGGCCCGCCCATCCGCCACATCGAACATACCACCAGCACAACAATCTTCCCATTCGAAACACTGACTGGGGGTGGCGACCAGTGAACAATCATGTGTAGCCTACCCACGCGTACATGTGGGCCCTCCATGATCCATGTCACCTGCGGCAAAGTCATGACATGCGCAATGAGGGAAGTGAGGAGAGCTGTCCGCCCCACGCACAGAAGGTGCATCAGCTCCACAGACCCAGCAGCGAGTCCAGCAGGGGTCACATGTGCAGGGGCAGCTGTGCCTGGTGTGAAGGCACATGCATATAGACAGCACATCGACCAATGTGTAGTCTGCCCACATCTACAGTCCATCATCATGCGGACATAGGAATTGAACACAGGGCAACACATCTTAGTGGGTGCACCCACCGTGACCAACAATGCGCAATCATCGACGTACCCGCCCTGTGCATGGCCCCCCACGCAACGGAGGCACATCCAGTGCCACCATCCCACACACACAAGCCTTCCACGGAACATGCTGTGTCCAATGGTCAGTACAGAGTCAGCGCCCATCTGGTGGATCCTGAACAGGAGACACATGCACACACATGCCAGCTCCCACTATGTACGTCTGCCACCTGGCACGTGCAATGTAACCTCTCACCTGTGACGTGTGACTGCAAGCACACAGCCGTCTTGGCATGGGGCTGTCAATGTGGACACCTGTCAATGTTTCGGGAGGTGTGATCCGTACAGTGCTGTACATAGGGTGCAGTGCTGACACCTACTACTGTCTCATATCCCCTCGTGCCACAGGTCCCACTTGTTTTGGCCGCTCAGCCTGTGCCCACATCGTCGTCGTCGTGTGCCATACTCATCCAGCCTCGGAAGCAGTTCCATGCTCAGCAGACATTCATGTTGCCGTGGCGTTGCCGCTTGACGAATATGCAGTCAGTCCCCATCAGCACGCCCCGCAAGTCATTGGGGCCTAGATCCCCATGTGCATGCACATGGCAGTGGTCTGTATCACTAGCCATTGCCATTGTTGGGAGACCTGTGTAAGTGTATTGTGGCCGTGCCGTCCCAGCTTGACAGCTGGGCTGTGGCTCATGTGCTTGCTCAGTCATGTCAGTGATGTGTATGCGAAATTGCTATGTGTTGTGTTGCTTTGACATGTGTCCACTGCCATTTTCCCTAGGCGGAGACCGAACATTGACCGCCCATACCAATTGCTGGCGGACATGGACGATACAGAGGTCATTAGGAAGTTTCGGCTGGACAGGCCAACCCTGCATCGACTGTGTGCCATGTTGGAACCCCATCTCCGTCCCCGCAGGGTGTATCCGACAGCTGTCACCCCACGGCTAAGGTGATGGCCGCCATGCATTTCTTTGCCACTGGGTCATTCCAGCACACAGTGGGCAGTGGAGGAGGGATGTCCCAGCCCATGTTCAGCAAGGTGCTGAGGGATGTACTGGCAGCCATGATGCTGTGCCGAAACAGGTACATCCGCTTCCCCAGGACTCGTGAATTGGCGGCAGTGAAGGGTGCATTCTATGCCCTTGGCAGAATCCCACACGTCGTTGGAGCCATTGACTGCACACATGTTGGCCTTGTTCCACCACAGGCCACTGAGCACCTGTACCGCAACAGGAAGCACACGCACTCCCTGAATGTGCAAGTGGTGTGCCTTGCGGACATGGTGATCACCCACGTGTGTGCAAAGTTCCCAGGCTCGGCCCATGACGCACACATAATGCGCAACAGCATCTTGCCACGACTGATGTCCAATCTGCAACAGGATCGTGGCTGTATTGTCGGTGAGTATGTGGAGTGGTGTAGCGTGCTGGTTGTGCGATGCTGTCCCCTGTCCAGTTGGAATAGCAACGGTTCTCTGTGTCCCTCACACCCAGGTGACTCTGCGTACCCGAATGGGGCATGGCTGCTCAGTCCATTGAGGAATCCTCGCACCCCAGCAGACGATCGCTACAATGAGGCACATGGGAGGACCAGACGTGTGGTCGAGCGTACCTTTGGCCTCCTCAAGTCCAGGTTCAGGTGCCTGGACCGCACCGGGGGTGCGCTGGCGTACTCCCCACAGAAGGTGTGCCAGATAGTGGTGGCGTGCTGCATGCTGCACAATCTGGCCATTCGGAAGCAGATCCCCCTCATCGTGGATGACGGAGATCAACCAGGGCCCCAGCCCGCAGACCAGGACAGCTCGAGTGAGGAGGACAGCGGAGAGGAGGAAGCTGGTAATGTGCGGCAGCAGCTCATCGCCCACTACTTCACTTGACGGTGAGTGTCCATGTACGACGGCTGATGTGGCTGTATCTGTGCAGGTGTGTGTGTGCTGTGTCAGGGTGGCCGTTTGTTCACTGCGTGCTGTGTGTCAACGCTCCATGGCCAGGGTAGTATGCCACTGTTGGTGGCTGTGGCATTGTGCCCTATTGCTCTGTGCGATGTGTGTACATTGCTTGTAGTTGTTGACATGTACTGTGTGATGGGTGTGTGACACACTCATTGAATGTGCTCCTGTTCTGTCTCCCACCCCTAGGTCCCTACAGGCCCTCCGGTTCCATTGCCATGCCACGCATCAGGTGCCTTTCCGCCCAAGGTGGCCGTTGTATTCCGTACAAATAAAACACAGGGCACAAACAGCAGTTTGTGTAAGAGGTGCATTTATTTCAAACTGTGACATGTGATTGTGTGTAAGGTGATGACAAAAGTGGTGCGTGCAGTGACAATGAGCTGTCGGTCATGGCTGCGTGATGCTCAGGGTGTACCCACTGGTTCTATGTCCATAGTCCAACACACACATGCCATCCAGATGGCTGTGTGGAGTGGGATCGTAGTCCAAGTCAATGCAGTGGGTGGTCAAGGAAGGCTGGCTGGCTGCCTCACTTGCGTCTGGAGCGTGCGAAGTCCTCCCGGGAAATCTGTTTCCACTTCGGACGGCCCCTTCCACGTTTGCGAGGGGGGGTGCCTGCTTGCGACATGCTGGTGGTTGAGGTGTGCTCACTGGCTGTGGACGCAGGGGAACTGGACACTGCTGCTCGACCCTGCGCCCCGGCAGGTGGTGGCGGAGGGGAGCTGCTGTCCCTGGCTGTGACCTCACCGCCACCACCAGCTGGCCCATGAGGTCCACGAGTTGGCCCATACGGGCGTCCATGGACCTCAGCACCCCCAGCACCTCACGCGTGTCTGTAGCTGACCTGGCCCATTGTCCTTGGGCCTCTTCATAGGCCCCAAGGACTCTGGCCATTTGAGGCAGGGCATGGCTCCCAGGGGAGGCTGGCGTTTGCCTGACCCTGCTCCTCCTACCAGTCCTGCTGCCACCGGCCTGCCCACTAGCCACATTGCTCACCACGGTCCTCGCTGTGGCTCCCAGGGTGGATCCAGTCGGCCGGGCCACCACCTGCGCTGGGGCTGGTGCCAGCGAAGACGTGGTGGTGGTGGCGGCGGTGGTGGTCGGTGCGGCGATGGTGGCGGTTGCGGCAGTGGTAGTGGCCACAATGACCGTGGGTGTGGCCGCAATGACCGTGGGTGTGGCCGCAATGACCGTGGGTGTGGCCGCAACGACAGTGGCAGCAGGGGGCTGGGAATGTTCAGCAGCCCTGGATGATGGGTTGGTGGGTAGGAGGGGTCCTGGGGAGCGGCTGGGCCCTGCCACACCAGATGGGCCTGCTTGGTGGTCCGTGTCCGAAGAGGAGGACAGATCCTCCACATCCGTGTGTCCTCGTTGGGGGCTTGTAGGCTGGCTGTGCTGGCTGCTGTCTCCATCCCCAGCATCCAGCAGTTCGTCACCTGTGGAGAGAATGAGATTTGTTATTGTGTTGCACCTGGCGAAGTATGTAGTTGTCGTCTGACATTAACAGTTCGTGCAATCTCGTACATGGGTTTCCCGGAGGCGTGTGTGTGGCTGTACCATTTGTAGTTGTGTGTGCTTGGCAATGGGACTGTGTGCTGTGCACATGTGGCATGGGACGGATTGGCCATGCCGATGGGTGTGTTGCTGGGCCCCTACTTATTGTGACTCTGGTGTATGCGGGCTCCTGGCCCATCCTGGGTCTGGTTTGTACTTTGC
This sequence comes from Calotriton arnoldi, assembly GCA_963921515.1. NCBI lineage: Eukaryota > Metazoa > Chordata > Amphibia > Caudata > Salamandridae > Calotriton > Calotriton arnoldi. Next base: position 1,365,729 of record CAWUFW010004701.1, read on the forward strand.
TTTTGGTGTTCAAATGGGACGCTTAGGAACGCATATGGCAACATGGGGGCCATGCCCCAGATTCGCATTTGGGAGGGAATATGCTTTTGGGGTTCAAATGGAACGCTTAGGAACGCATATGGCAACATGGGGGCCATGCCCCAGATTCGCATTTGGGAGGGAATATGCTTTTGGGGTTCAAATGGAACGCTTAGGAACGCATATGGCAACATGGGGGCCATGCCCCAGATTCGCATTTGGGAGGGAATATGCTTTTGGGGTTCAAATGGAACGCTTAGGAACGCATATGGCAACATGGGGGCCATGCCCCAGATTCGCATTTGGGAGGGAATATGCTTTTGGGGTTCAAATGGAACGCTTAGGAACGCATATGGCAACATGGGGGCCATGCCCCAGATTCGCATTTGGGAGGGAATATGCTTTTGGGGTACATGCTGTGAGCCATGGGTGCCAAACGTGACATGTGTTGTGGCAGCATGACAGTGCATGGTCTGAGGTGTGTGCATGCCTGACATGGCCTGCATATTTGCTGTCTGTTGTGATTACTGGACATGGCATTGGACGCATCGTTATGAGTGAGTGATGGTTGTGTGCCAGCCAACGTATTGCAGTTGTCCCATCTCCTTGGTGTGCGTGCTGCCCTGTGCCATGTGCATCACTGCAGTGCTCGTGGGGGGGTGTGGCCCATGTTGTGTGTTGTTGCTCACAGTGTGTCGTGCGCTTCATTGACTTCTGGCACATGGTTGGTCATGGGCATGTATCTTAGCGTGACTGCTGTATGTGTGGCAGCTGTGCGGATGACATGCCTTTCATGAGACTGGGGCTGACGGATGGGATGGATGGTATGTTGTATGTGCATGTGTGTCTGTGTGTTTGATGGGTTCAGTGGTGTTCGTGTGCATTTATGTTGTTCCGCTCTGTTGCGTCTAGTGTTGTTTGTCTTACATAGGCGTAGTTGTGGGGTGTGTGGTTGACAGGCAGTAGGGGCTACATGGACAGGACTTCAATGGTGTTTCGGTTGTGTGTGATGAGTTGCACAGTGGCTGCCGTGTGGTACTATATTCAGTGTGGCTTGTGCATGCAGACGTGGCTCCTTGGGTGTTGCTGTGTCTGTGATGGGTCATGTGAGGTGTGAGTCTGTGGTTCATGTCCGTGTGCACATTGTTCACTTGTTCGTGACGGTGGGCGGTGCTGCGTGTTCGTCTGCTACGTGACATGTCCCATGTGTTGGTCGTGTTACGGTCCTCATGCCTCCAGTAATCCAGCCCTGTCCAGTTTCCCACCTGCAGGTTGTTCGGGCGTGCACTGTACTGGATGCCACATGGTTCTAAGCGGGGGTGCTCCATGTTGCAGGTCTGTGGGGGTGGGGGGGTGTTGTGGGTCGTGGTGGTGGCTGGACACCCACTGACACCGATTGCTGTGGACCGTGATGTCTACCTTTCGGCTGTCGTTGTGCACTGCGGTGGCTGACACGTGGCTGTGGGGTGTGGGGGATGCTCCTCCTTGCTGTGCTGTGGGACTAGGGGCCTGGTGTGTGTTGTACTTGGGCTGTCCACCCTCCCACCCACTGCACTTTGTGTTCCTGCCACTTACCTGTTACTTGTCGGTTAGTGCAGCTGTGGCGGACACATGGGTGTGGTGGGTGCTTGTTGTGGCGCTTCTGGCATATTTGGGGACCTGTTGGTGGTTACGTGGCTGGCTGAGTGTACACATGTCCCCACGCATCTTACAGTTGTTCTGTTTGGGCTGTGTGTGGTGGTGTCTGTTGCATGTGTGTGTGATGTGTTGTGTATTGTGTGCTGGACATGGGGGTGTTTGTCCCTGGGAGCTGTGGCATGGTGGTAGTGCATGTGAGTACATAGCGGTGTGCTGGTATACATTAGTTTGTACTTACCAGCCTCCACTCCCCCTGCTAATCCGGCGAGGATCTCGGGATGTATGATGACTCGCACCTTCTCCTCCCACGCTTTGAAGGTCTTGAAGAGCGCGGGATTCCCTCCGCCAGTGACGGCTGCCAGCTCTCTGTTCTTGGTCTCCTTCTTCTTGACCAGGCTCTTGACGTCATTCCACCGTTTGTTTATTTCGACTCTGTTCCTGGGCAGGGTCCCGACTGCATTGACCTGGTCTACGATCCGGTTCCACATTCTGTTTCTGGTGGCTAGTGGTGTGTGCTGGACCATGTTCCCATAGATTTGTGGGTGCACCTTGATGATCTCGTCGACCATGACCGTCAGCTCAATGGGCGTGAACTTGGGCATTCTTTGTGGTGCCATGGTGTTTGTGGTGCTGGTGCGGTGTGTGTTGTGTAATGTGCAGGGGGTTTGTGGTGCCGGTGTTTGGTGGTGGTGGTGGTGGTGGTGGTTGTGATGTGTGCGTTTCTGTGGTGTGCTGCTGTCCTTGCTGTGTCACTGTGTCCTCTCCTCTCCTCTCTAGTTTGCAATGTTGCAAGGGGTTGTGGTCTGTGGGAGTGCTGCTTTTGTACTTACCTATGTGGGTGTGTCCTCATGGTCTGTTGTTTTCAGGTGTGTTGTGTCTGGTGTTCTGGCCTTTGGAGTTTTTGTTTGTCCAGGGGGTGTTTTCGGGATGTGTACTGTGCTTGTGTATTTGTGCGTGCCTTGCTGTGTGGACTTGTTGGCCATGTTGTGTGCAATTGTTTTTGTCAGCGGATGGTTTCTGTGAAGGGACGTGGGCGCCATGGCTTCTGCCGTGTCGATTCTCATCGGCGTTGTTTGCGCTGGCGGGCGGTATATTTGTAGTTTTCCCGCGCTCATGGCGGTGCGATCGTAAACTCACGTGCGGTGTGTCGGCCGTGAGGGCGGGCGGTTTTGTGTTGTCGTGCGTGTTTCCGTCCGTGGCGGGCGGTTTGACTCCGACTCGGACGATGGCGGGCGGTATTTTGTGTGATTTTTCCGCCGATGGCGGTTTTCGGTTTGTGTAATCGTAATGGCGTGGTCGGTGTTCAGACGGTGTGTGCGGGCGGATTTTTGCCGCTTCCATGCCTGGCGGATTTTTTTACGCCGGGTATCGTAATGGGCCCCTTAGTTTTAATAATTAATATGTTTTTGTTATTAAAAATATTTTATTGCTCAATATTTATTATTTGGTAAGTAATATTTATTAATTATTATTTATTAGTATTTATTATTAATTTATTGTTAATAAATATTTCATTGGTAATTATGTTTTTAATAATTATTTATTGGTATTTGTAAATAGTTTAGAGTTATTTATTAATTCATTCATTAATTATTTAAAAAAATTATTTTATTTATAAGTATGTTATTTTTAACTTCTACGCTATCCAACACTTTCCCTACTGTTGCACTCTCTGGAGTTGGAATAGTAATTTTTACCCCTACGCTATCCAACACTTTCCCTACTGTTGCACTCACTGGAGTGGGAATAGTAATTTTTACCCTTACGCTATCCAACACTTTCCCTACTGTTGCACTCACTGGAGTGGGAATAGTAATTTTTACCCTCCCGCTATCCAACGCTTTCCCTACTGTTGCACTCCCTGGAGTGGGAATAGTAATTTTTACCCCTACGCTATCCAACACTTTCTCTACTGCTGCACTCTCTGGAGTGGGAATAGTAATTTTAAGCTCTACGCTATCCAATATTTTTCTTACTGTTGTTTTTTTGGGAGTTGGAATAGTAGTTTTATTCCCTCCGCTATTTAATATTTTTTGTATTATTTTAGTTAATGTAGTATATAATTAATTTTAAAAATATTAAAAGTAAATTTAATTTTTTAATTTGTTATACATAATTATTTAATTTTTATTTATGTTATTGTTTTATGTGTATAGATGTATTTGTAATTTATAATATTTTTTAATAATTTATAATTTATTAAAATAATTATTAAAACTGATTATTAAGTAAGTATATATATATTATATATTAGATGTATATGTTTAATTAATGTTTTATTAAATTATATATATTACTTATTAATTTTAAACATTATAAAATATTTTTAACTATGTTTATTTTATTTATAAGTATTATTTAGTTTATTTTACATATTTTTTTTAACAAAAAAAACGATATTTTTAATAACGATATTTTTGACATCGATATTTTTTTCTCGATATTTTTGTACTTACCATGTTGTAGATAGGATATCGATATTCTTGACATCGATATTCTTGCTCCAATATTTTGTAGGTCGATTTTTTGACCTTCGATATTTTGTCAGTGATCCGTTATAGTTAGGACCTATTTTCCATAGGAAAATTGTTTTTTGATTTGCCAATATCTTCGGTGCCGTTCGACGAATCTTCGCGAAATTTTCAAACTAATGGCCCGCTCCGGTCAGCTCCTGTCTTGAAAGTTTCTGGGTGATTTGTCAAGCGGGGGCCGAGAAAAAAGGGGGGTCCCAAAACACGTTTTCCCCATGTTAATTTCCATAGGAAAAATTGGAACAGGCTACAGCCTGAACTGCTGAACGGAATTACACCAAATTTGGCAAAAAGGTAGCTCTTGGTTCAGAAAGCAACCTTTTTTTTAAATGGTGTAAATCCGTTCAGTAGTTCCTGAGAAATTCAAAAAAGAAAAATATCAATATCTGAGCGTCGAGGAGGGTTCGCGAACCCTCCCGGGCACGAGCTTCACTCTGATTGGCTGCCAACACTCCAAACCAGGAAGTGTTGGCAGCCATCTTGTGACTCGGTAACCGAGTCACAAGAAATCAGTGAAAAAAAGGCTAAAAAACAAGAAAAGGGGGCAGGGTAGAAACACCCTGACCCCCTAGGCCTGCTCAGGGGGTCCAGGCCCAAAAAAAGAGCGGGCTCCTGCGCTATGTTATCTGTAAGCCCCTGGAGGGGCCAGGTCCCGGGGGCAATGCCAAATTATATAGCGGGGGCCCTTGGGGGCCCCCGCAGCCCCGGGGACCGCCACCTCCCCGGGGCTATACTAATTATATGTGGGGGGCACGCGGCCCCCCCGCAGCACCGGGGACCGCCACCTCCCCGGGGCTTGTTTAATAAGATGTGGGGGCCTCCCAGGCCCCCCCAAGCCTCAGGGACCGCCACCTCCCAGGGGCTTTATTTAAATATGCACGGGGGCACGCGGCTCCCCGATGCCCCGGGGACCGCCACCTCCCCGGGGCTCAAATTTATTTTTTAAATAAATGTGGGTGGGGGGTCTCACGGACCCTCCCAAGCCCCGGGGACCGCCACCTCCCTGGGGCTTTCCTCAATTATTTGCGGGGGCCTCGCAGGCCGCTTCAAGCCCCGGGGGCCACCACCTCCCCGGGGCTATGTTAAATGATGGGAGGGGGGCCGCGTGGCCCCCCTCCTGGAGCCCTTGATGGCCCTGAAGACCGCCACCCCCCAGGGCCGGCTCCTGCAATGTCCCGGGGTGCCCACCCCCGGGACATTGCTGTTTGCTATGGCAAGACGGGAGCACGGCTCCCGCCCTGCCATAGCAAACTCTGCTTTGCTTTGTGGAAGCGAGAGCAGGAAAACCTGCTCTCGCTTCAACAAAGCAAAGTAGGATTGCAATTGAGCAAGGGGAGCTGCATGTTAGCAGCTCCCCTTGCTCAAAAGCAATGCCGGCTCCCGCAGGAGGCTGGGAGCCGGTGGGACTGTGGGGGCATTGGGGCTCCCCCCATGGCCCTGAGGGATGGGGTCCCCGGGGCCAGAAGTGACCTGGGAGGAGGGCCACTTGGCCCCCCTCCAATTTAATAAAAAAAAATACCACAGGCCGGCCCCGGAGGATGGGGTCCCCGGGGCCAATAGTGGCCTAGGGAAGGGTGGCCACATGGCCCCCCTTCCCAATGAATACATTTAAAAAAGAAGGCCATGCCCCGGGGGATGGGGTCCCCAGGGCCGAAATTGGCCTCGGTCGATGGGCCGCGTGGCCCCCTTCCAGTTTAAAAAAAAAAAGAAAAAAGGGGTCAGGCCCTGGGGTATGGGGTCCCCAGGGCCCAAAAAATAGTAAAAGAAGGGGGGCCACACAGCTCCCTTCTAAAAAATAAATTAAAAAAAAAGCCGGCTTCACGCCGGAGGCCCCGCCCCCTCCCTGCACCACGCTGCGAACGTGCCCCCTGGCGCGTTGTAAGTTGGGAAATTAAGTCCCCATGAATACTGAGGGTCCCTGAGGGCCAACTAGCCCACCAGGTACCCCCAGTAAGAGCCACATAGCTGGTTTGCAGAGAGGTGGTCTGAGGCCACGCCCCTTTTTACACCACTCTGCAAACGCGCCTCTTGGCGCACTGCTGGTGGGGTGATGAGGTCCTCTTGTGTCCTAAGGTCCTCAGGACACAAGTGGACTTCATCCCCCACGCAGCAGTGCGCCAGGAGCCGTGTTTGCAGAGTGGTGTAAAAAGAGGGCGTGGCCTCGGACCACTCTCAGTAATCCAGGTGTGTGGTGCTCACTGGAGGTACCTGGTGGGCTAGTTGGCACCCAGGGACCCTCAGGAATGAAGAGGACTTGATACCCCAACTTAGAACGCGCCAGGAGGTGCGTTTGCAGAGTGGTGGGGAAAGGGGGCGTGGCCTTTGTCCACCTCTCAGCAATCCCACTGTGTGGGGCTTACTGGAGGTAAGAGGTAGGCTAGTTGGCCCCTAAAGGACCCCCAGCAGTGAAGGGGACTTCAATCCCCATCCAATAGCGCGCCAGGGAGCACGTTTGCAGAGTGGTGGGCAAAGGGGGTGTGGCCTGCTATGAGAACTTAGCAATCCTGCTGTGTGGGACTTACTGGAGGTAATAGGAAGGGTAGTTGGCCCCCAAGGTTGTCCTTGGGGGCCAACTACCCCTCTTGTTACCTGCAGTAAGTCCCACACAGTGGGATTGCTAAGACGTCTTCGGAGGACATGCCCCCCTTTCTCCACCACTCTGCAAACGTGCCTCCTGGCAGTCTACGGGATGGGGAATGAAGTCCAATTTACTCCTGAGGGACTCTGGGGGCCAAGAAGCCCTCCTGGTACCTCCTCTAAGTCCTATGCAGCGGAATTCCTGAGCGCTGGTCGGAGGCCCAGCACCCTTTATCCACCACTCTGCAAACGTGACTACTACTTAAAGAATCATTTTTCTGCACCCCTGATTTAGAGGTAGTTTTAATCCCCCTGCCCTATTATGTACTAGGGCCTTACAAAGGAGGTCATGCCAATCACTGGGGTACCCCAACGCATAGTGTTCCCTAGTGTATGTAGGTGTTTTCACTGATTTCTAAGTGTCTTTTAGCATAGCACTGGCTTTAGGCCTGGTTAGTCAGAGTCAGTTACCACCAGTACCCGTCAGCAAAAAGTTGGGGGCACAGGATGACTTTGCAACAAGGCCTCTTTCTGCTCCTCTGTTGGTTCTTTGTGCACATCTCTTGCTTCTTTCTGCACCTTTCTTTGTCTTTCTGGACTTCTGTTGCCTCTTTCTGCATTTCTCTTGCTTATTTCTGCGCCTTTCTTCCTCTTTCTGCACATGTCCTACCTCTGTAGGCATAGTTAGAAATTAGCATTTAAAAAACCTTTGAAATTCACTGAAAAAACCATAGGTTTCAGGGACGTTATAGTTAGAAATTAGCATTTAAAAAACCTTTTAAATTCACTGAAAAAACCATAGGTTTCAGGGACGTTATAGTTGGTTGGACATTTCACTCGTATAAAACCAGAGAAATTCGGCCGTTATAGTTAGTTCAGCTAACTATAATTCGCGCCCCCGCAATGCACTGCTGATGACGTCACATATTACATCATTCATGACATGGTCAGTGACATCACTGATGACATCACTGCTGACATCTCAAATGATATCACTGATGACATCACTGATGACATCATCCACGTGATAATCCGATGCACCTCCTCACACCCTAATATAACCTTTGATACACATACTCTAAAATACAGACTACCATTTTCGAAACCATAGACACACCAATACCAGTTACTACATCACCCACTCACTGATTCCTAGGTCTACACACACATCCACTCATTCACCCATACAGTCACTCATACATGCGGTCACTCATCAGTACAGCAGTATCATATGCACTCATACACCTATACAGACACTCACACACCGCCACTCATCCATAGCGTTACTCAAACACCTAGTCAGTCATGCAAAAAATCAATCACACTTCCATTTACTCACCTATACAGTTATACAAACACCACCTCACTTATTCATACAGATACTAACACATACTTACTCTCTTATACAATCACTGATACAACCACACACTCATCTATACAGCCACTCTCACAATCACTCACTCTCACATATAGTTCATTTATATACTCCAACACTCACATATACTGCCTTTCACATATGTAGTTACTCACACATGTACCTCTGAGACATTCATTTACTCACCAGCATACCCACACACACACTCGCCCACCCATACGGCCCTTCACAGATGCACTCTTGAACCCATACACCCAGTGAATCACCCACTCACACATCCATGCACGGAGTCACACTCCCCCCACTCACCCACAAAGACACTCAGGCACCCATACAGATACTGAGACAACCAATCAATAACCCATATAGATACTCATTTAGCTACTCACCAACCGATGCAACCGCTTACACACCAACTGACAGACTGATACAGACATTTACACAGTTTAGTCACTAACCCATTCATTCACTAAGACACGTTTAATCACTCACTTATACAGACAGTCACACACTTACTAAATCATCCATTCAAACACTTATACACCCACTTACTCTTCAATACACCTTGGCATATATATATATATAAAACATACTTAAGCTTTTCAGAAACACACAGTCACTGGATGATGTCATCAGTGATGCCATTTGAGATGTCATCAGTGATGTCATCAGTGATGTCACTGACCATGTCATGAATGATGTAATAAGTGACGTCATCAGCAGTGCATTGCGGGGGCGCGAGTTATAGTTAGCTGAACTAATTATAACGGCCAAATTTCTCTGGTTTTGTACGAGTGAAATGTCCAACTAACTATAACGTCCCTGAAACCTATGGTTTTTTTAGTGAATTTCAAAGGTTTCTTAAATGCTAATTTTTAACTATAACGTCCCTGAAACCTATGGTTTTTCAGTGAATATATATATATATATAACTGTGTGTGTATATATATATATAATTTTTTTCACAAAAAAGTTCTGATTTTACATTTGCATTAATTAAACAATCAGCACGTGATTCCAGATTGAAAAAGGCAGAAAGTGCCGAAATGCGTCTCTGTGAAAGGCAAGCAGCTTCGAATAAAGTTAAGTGGCCCACCCTCCCTGGAGTGCAAGGACTCTTTTGTACCATAAGGAGATAGTGGCAACGTTTAGGTGCAGAGCGATAGCGTTTTACCTTGCACCACCTGTAGTTCGGTGCTGACCGGCAAACCGCAATAGAGAGTGGCAATGAAGCAGGCGGCCAGCCCCTTAGCCTGGTATTGCGACGAGTTGGAAGTGGGATGAAGCAAGAGCTGCCAGTCATGGCTGAAAGAAGATCGTACTCGTAGCTAAGAGATAGGTGCCCTTGAGGGAAGCCCATCTAGACTTGTCTAAAATGCAAGGATTGCAGAGCAGGCTTCTGCGAAAGCATTGTGAAGCAGTGGAGAGGAGGGGGAGCAACAAGTCTAAATGGAGGACTGCTTTAAAGTGAACTAAAAGTATTACATGCTGCAATTTTAAAGAACTTTGCTGTATTGTTTGTTTTGCATAAAGACTAATAACATTGAAATACTCACTGTGAAGGCTGGGATATTCATGTACATTACGTATATTATGACGGGACAGTCTGCTAAAGAAATACAAGGAGTATTGCCTTCATGTCTATGGAGGGACAATTTGCATCAATTAAACAATCAGCACGTGATTCCAGATTGAAAAAGGCAGAAAGTGCTGAAACGCATCTCTGTGAAAGGCAAGCAGCTTTGAATAAAGTTAAGTGGCCCACCTTCCCTAGAGTGCAAGGACTCTTTTGTACCATAAGGAGATAGTGGCAATATATAGCCCTATTTTGGGGTCTGCACTTTATTTGGTATGCATTAGAAGATGATAAGTACGTGTTACATCCTCAGAAATGAAGGACTGGGATGAGTAAGATGAGCAAGGAGGTAATGGCCAGTCACTTGTTGACAATCTTCACTATTCTGGGTCCTGTTGTGTAGTTTCTAGGAATCCCCAGGACCTGTGCATTTTGGATGACCTAAAGTGAGTGCTTGGTGTCCCAACCGCTTCCGGACACCCCCACAGGATATGTCAGCCATTAGACCAGCTAGCTCTACAGTGCCACTTCCACCCCCCTGTACCTTACAGTGGTGTAGGTAGTTTCTGGCAACCACTGAACATGACAACCCTGATTCCTCAGGGATCGTGGAAAACAGTACAGTACTTTTTGATCAGTCACTCGTGCTCACTTATTCTCAGAAAATACACAGGAGGGCGATTAGGACATTTCAATAAGTATTTATTGGTCCAGTGTCAGTCTTGTGTAAAACATATTTGCTGCGACAATCAGGAGACAGAAGCATATGAAGGAGTTTGCTAGTACCAATATAGTAAATAGCAGATACATTTCTACCATAGTGCTAATAAGATGAACAGAAGCAGTTCAGATAAAAACAGAGGTACTTGCATATTCCTAAAATGTGCATCCCAAGTAATTTGCCTAAATGTACCTAGCCTAGATGTGTAGGTGTAGCATGTATATGTATGTGGCTAGCCAAGAAACCCTAGGGAAGAACCATCCCCTCACCTGATGGTTGAGAATGAAGGACCCGTCTCTGCTTCAAGGATGACAGCCCGCAAGGGATGTCAGACCGCTGCGTGTCGAAGATTCAGCATGCAGGACCCTGTGTCAGCTTGGAAGGAATTTGCCTCTAATTTGCAGGGGGAAATAAGGGTCTTATATACTAGAGTGGTCACTCCAGGGTTTCTTCTAGAATCGATATGTTTTTAAAACAATCATAAATGTTTTTCCAAACAAATGCGATCATGCATAGCTGGCTGTTGGCAAGGATGAAAAAAAGTGGTGACCCTTATACAGAATAAGTATGCTGAGCCTGGGGACAGGTTTATGTATGTTAGGTACAGCATTGTTATGATAACATACTAAGAGCCTGTTTACGAAGAGACAGGGCTAACTACTCGGTAAAAGGTCACCCCTCAGAACTGTTATTGTCGTGTGGATGGCACAATGTATGTAAAAAGGGATATACATGACAGTACTAGCCTAACGAATATGACACCCACTCCTCATCAAAAGGTCAACAGGAACAGCTAGATAATGATAAAGCTTAAGTCAAGTAAAAGCATTAAATCATTTATAATTAAAATACTAAAAGAACTTTAAAAGCATGTAAAAATGTCCCTAAAAGAAAAAGCCATTTTGCCTAAAAGTGTTCAAAAGGTCCTCTAAACTTATATGAGTGGTTATTATTACACTGAGCACCTTGAAAGCCACTATGCTCAGTCAGATCAGAGAAGGAAAAATAAAACAAAGTCAGTGTTCGACCTTCAATTTGGAAAATGTTTAAAAATGCAGAATAGTTCCCAGCATAGGAAAGGCCAGATTGTTTATGAATCCTGTGCCGAAGACTCAAAATCGCTGAACTTTGCATCCGCAGGTGGCAATCCCTACAGCACTTCCAATATGATGTTGAGTGAGCAAAGGTGGTCATCTCTTGTTCCCACAGCAGCCGCCGGGAAAGATTCAGATATCTGCACACCTGGAACCGATGCCTGTACGTCAGGAGCAGAGCCGATTTCATTTCCAACAGGAGCTGAAGCATCCCTTGGAGGCTCTAAGAATGCCGACATCAATATGGGAATATGCTGCGGACAACTGTACACGTGGGTCCGCAAAGGCTCCAGGAGCACATCTATGTCTGGTGGTGCAACCGATGGAAGTGTCAGACACAGGTCTAACACGCACTCAGATCCGCAGAAAAGGCAGCGGAACACAGGCAGGACACAGTCTAGCCAGACTGGTCTGAAAGACAAGAACCAATGCTCACTCAGCTCTCGAAGCCGAGGCATACCCAGGTAGAACACCATACGCTCATGACAACGTCGTTCCAGCAGTGTTCTCTCCATGTCTTGAGGGATTGAAATGTCCATTGCAAAGCAATAGGATTAAAATCAGGATGCCCGCTACCGATAGCAGGACCAAAGGAAGCCCTCCAAAAATGCTTCCAAGTACGGAGTGTATGAAAGCTGGAATCACTCCGAAGATGGTCTAAAAGTTGGTTAAGAGACCTGATCCAAGATGCTTAAATAAGTGCACGATCCCACTCGTATCAGACATGTTAAAGATACGATGAACCATTTCTCCGAAATCCGTATGGACCAGGGCCTGTATCTCTGCTGCAGACCTTGCAACCTGGAGATCAAAAGTCTCTCGGTCTGAAGTTAAGGCCACATTTTGTTGAAACAACATGGCTTTCAGTCTGCTCAGCGAACCAAACCTTATACTGGAAACATTTAATGAAGTCCACAGTGGTGCCTCCCTAACTGTGCGATCCGGGGGAAACAATACTTGCTTACAGCAAACAACCCTGAGGTTTACTCTGACTAGATATGCAATGCCTTGCGAGATCCGACAACAGCCTTGATCATTCAGCATTAAATAACTCCCATTCGAAAGTAACTCAAAAACCAGATGAATCACAGCAGCTGGGGAGCCTTTCAAGTAGCATGATAAGTTTGCTTTTGACACCATTACACGCTCCATAAAGCGAGACTTCCTTACACACTAAAGATCCACTTAAAGCCTTCTCACAGTCTGTTCTACTTAAGAAAACTTCAGTGTCCTTATTTCTACACTTCTATCTGTATGGTAACTCCCAGGTTTCCTGTATGTACCCTTCACCCAACGCTTCATACCTGCCTGCTTGGATCTATCTAAAGCAGTATTGGAACTGGAATGTCGTGATTGGCAGTGTGATGTAGCCATGAATTAACCATTCCGTAGACGGTGACTCTGCTACTGTAAAAGGTAACTTCTCTAATTTTTCAATGAGCAGCATGGTGTACTTTGCATCTCTGCGTGCCATGGTCAACTGTCTGTCAGTCAGATTATAAGCCGAAAACAAATTTGAGCTGTTAATGTACCGCCATGGCACGTGGCCAGAACGCAATGATTGTAGCGTCCATATTAAAAGCATAATGGAGTGCAATTGAGATTGACCTTGTTGTAAAATAGACAAATCCTGTTCCATTATGTCAATTGCAGAGGACACAATGTTGCCCAGTGAATAAATACGTGAAGAAAGTGTGGTCATACCATTGTCTACCACAGCCAAGGCCTTTTCTAGGTTAATCCTATCAATCTCACGAAATCTCTCAGCAGCATCCTGTTGGGAGACTTTCCACAGTTCATTGTAGATAGCATATAAGAAGCGTTTCTTTCGCAGTTTCTTGGGACCTAGCAAGAAATCCCTAAGATCCATGTTGTCTGACAGAAGGGAAAATTGTTGTTTCATGTGTTGTAGTGTTGAGGTTCTTTGCCATTCTAGGCACAACTTCCAAACACTATAAGAAGTCACTACTCCTTGGTCGTCTGTGTGTACATAGTGTGGGTCAGGCCTATGGATACTAAACCCTCTGGTGGTACCCTTAGATCTTGATTGACACCTATTTGTGTCGATAGGCCAAACCAACCATCACTTCCAATTGGGACCTGAGGAATTGTATGTACCATTCTGTATCATTGCACATATCATTTGATATACCTTCAATAGGTATGGGCGAGGAGATGCGTGATGTTTTCAGGTCTTTTATTTTTGCAAATCCATAGCAGGTAGTCTGTTGCACTGTTCTGTTCAGGAAAATTATCTGTAATGCTATGAGGCAAGCTCTAAATAAAGCCTCTGTTCAATAAACCTGCCATAATTTTGTCCCCCAGATGGAGTTTGTGTCTATTGTGTCCCTCCAATAGTCGAATCCTTGTATAGACAGTTGGGAGGTAAAGGGTGCTGAATATATGAGCTTGGTATTTGTCAGCCTCATTTTCTTCGCAGTTGCATTTTTCTGTACTAGCTTATAATAGTATGGCATTGGGTCTGATGTATTGAACCCTGAAAAGTATGCAAATTTCTGTGCGAATGTGGCAGAACTACCTTTCAGTGGTGTCGGGCAATGTTCCCATTGATGGCAAGTGTTTACAGTGCATGGAACACTAGCTCTGTGCAAAAAGTAATGACCATAGTGCTGGTAACAATACTTACTGTGGGGGCGGAGCTTGCCTGACAACAAGATGGCTGCAGCCTGAGCGAGCTCCGGCTGCCGCCCGTACTATCCTACAAAAAACAGCGGCATCCAGGCTATTGAGGGAACGCTACGCAATGTAACCGGAGCATCAACGCGTAGTGTGTGGACCCTGCAAGTTTGCTGTTTCAGTGCGGCTCCTGCGCTGAGAAACATCATGTGGCACAGTTGCGGCCTACCTGTGGCCTGTTGGGCTGATGGTGCAACGGAGAGAAAGAAGCGGAGCCAGGTCGCGCGGATCTCGCGGCGTGGCAAGAGGAGTGCGAGGTGAGCTTTCCGTGCCTGGCCCCAGCGGGTGCCGCTGCTGTGTGTTTGGGCGAAGAGGCGATCGCTGAAAAAATAGCCTGTGGAGGGCTTGCGATGGGCCACAGAGGTGCGCTGGGCGGCCTGGTGTGGAGCTCTGCGGACACTGGGCCTACGCTAAAGAAGCTCCGGCCCCTGAAACAACCTGCGGGGGGACGGCCCTGGGCTCCCTCATTTTTGAAGCAGTGGTGCCCCCCTCTGCGATCACCGGCCGCCCGAGAATAATTAGAGGGTCGGAGACAGCCTCACCTGATGGCGGTTCCGGTCATCCCGGCCCGGCCCTGTGGGGCCTATGAATAAAGTTGGTGTGTCCCGGCAGGAGGGCACAGACTCTGGTGTCTGCGGGGTGTATTCCTGACTGCGCCTCTGCTTGTTCTCGCAGACGGGCCCCGATAAGACCCTGATTTGGCCTAGTTGTAATGCGAGTGGGCCCAGGCGTGTCTGAAAGCACAACCCATTGACAGTGTGTATAGTGCACTAGGCTAGAAGCTGGGAGCCGGCGCCGGATACCCCTGGAGTTGGCCAGATTGTGCGCGGTCATTTCGGACTGGCCTGGTGCCCTGCGGAGTGGAGATAATGGGGAAGGGCGATAAAACGCAATCAAAAATCCAGTTCAACCAGCGCAAGTCGATCAGGAACAGGGATGAAGACCCTAACCTTCTGCCCACGGAGCATAGTGATTAGGCAACTGCCTCTGGGGAAGACATCCAACATATCCTTGCTGCAATGCAACAGAGCTTGGCATCTATAGATGGCAAGATAGACTCACTGGCTTTCCGTATGGACCGTATGTCTGAACGCATGGACAAACACTCCGAGAGGCTAGACATGGCGGAGCACAGAATATCAGAGGCCGAGGACGCACAGACTGAGATGGGGGCAGTGCAGAAGTAAATGGCGAAATTATTGACAAATATGCACGACAAAGCCGAAGAGCTAGAAGCACGCTCTCTGTGCAACAATGTGCGTATATTAGGTCTGCCTCAAACTACAGTTACTGAAAACATGGGGTTATTTGACGAACAATTACTGGTGTCCCTGTTGGGCCGCGAAACATTCTCTGAGGTGTTTGTTGTAGAACGAACGCATCGAACCCTGGGCCCCAGACTTTTGCCAGGGGCATCACCTTGCCCTCTGATTGCGCGAATACTGAATTACAGGGACAGGGACACCACTTTGCGGCGCGCCAGAGATCTAAAAGTGCTTAAACATGAGGGATCAGAGTTAGCCCTCTTTCCGGACTTCACCCCACAGGTGCAGGCGACACGCAAGAAATTCGGGCCCATGAAGCACAAATTAAGAGAACTACAACTGGAATACGCGATTCTCTACCCAGCCAGGCTCAAGGTGAACTTTGTTGGCAAATCCAAAATATACGGTGATCCTAACCAGCTACAGCAGGGCCTCAAAAAGTACAGCATCGAGAAGTCACAGAAACCTGCAAGGTCACCAGTAGCAGTGCGAGACGATGCGCTTGAGCCCACGGAACAGGACAATCATCTGGAGCCGGGCACGCCGGCGTCGTAAGTGTAAGGCAGGCCGCAAATTATAATACAGCTAAGATGGACACTATTTGAACTGAACTGGATCTGCTTGCAATATAGACGTAGTGCTGCAAACTCACTTTTAAGATTAATATAATGTACAACCGCTGCATATATATATAGTACAACCGATCATACGCCTGGATAGAAACTCATAGTACGGGTGGTCGCAGGCCATCAAGAAACACCTCAGGTCTGGTAATCACTGCCCCCGAGTGTATTACACCTGGGTAGTATTTGTGGGGTAATTCTTTTGGGGGGGTGGGGCCACTTCATAAAGGGAGGGAGGTTAGTTATGGTGTTGTAAATGTGCCATGTCTTACTGTTTGGATATGGTGTGGGGGGGGAGTTAATTTAGTTCAGCAGCTAGCAAGCAGCGATTACGGTATCTACAGAAACTGTGCATGTCAAGCTATATGGTAACATATACTTCATACGGTACATCAGTATGCATATGTAAGCTATATTCATGATGCAGTCCACTAACATTAAAACCTGTATTAGGTTTATGTCTTGGAATGTAAGGGGCCTTAACGATCAAAGAAAAATTCGCAAAGTGGCGGCCTATTTGCATAGACAAAACACTGATGTTGCTATACTTCAAGAAACCCACCTTACCCCTAGATCTTGGCTATTGACCCCTAGAAGAATGAAAGGCGTGTGTATATCGCCCGGGTTCTCATCTCATGCTAGAGGGGTACTTATTTGGGTACGCAAAAACTCAGGCCGACAGATACAAGAAGTAGAGGTGGATACAGGGGGCAGGTACGTGATGGCTAGATGCCGTAAAGACAGCTTTAATGTGTTACTGGTGGGGGTTTATGGTCCCAATCATGACGACCCTCAATTTTATCATGCACTACAAGACAAGATAATGAGACACTCCCATATGCCAATACTTTGGGGGGGCGACTTCAATTGTATACAGAACCCTGAACTAGATAGGTCGAAAGGCGCTCCTAGATGTCCATCTCGCGCTGCCTGCACCATAGCCAGTATTGCTGAGGCGGAGGGTCTCTGTGACGTCTGGCGTCACCACTCTCCTTTGGGTAGAGAATAAACGTACTATTCCTCAGTCCACGACACACACTAGAATAGATTACTGTTTTGCATCCCGTGCGCTGCTCCCCTTCATGGAGGTCTGTACACATTTGGCGCGTATGCTTTCAGATCACTCCCCAGTAACGCTAAATATTTCACTTGCCAACATGCACTGCGGTAAGCGCACATGACGTTTTCCATCATACTCGTTACTGGACACTGTTTTCCAGGCTGAATTGGGGAATGCAATTGACGAATTCTTCGCCACAAATCTGGGTAGCGTACCCATTATGTGCTCTATTTGGGAGACCTTAGAATCTACATAAGAGGAATGGCGATCTCTAAACATGCAGGGGTGTTAAAATCTATTCGTACTCAGCTACAGAAGGTAGAGACCACGCTTAAATCACTGGAGCGTAGGCTCCAGGAAGGAGAAGATCCCCAGATACTTTCACAAATCAGAGCACAAATCGATGGATATAACGAATTGGCAGATGCCGAAGTTAAACATCTAGGGAAATATGCCACAGCCAGGGTATGTGCGGAAGGGGACAGGTCCAGCGCCACATTGGCAGTGATAGTTAGGCCCATTAGGAGTGATGGGTATGTCTCACAAATATATAGTGAGAGCGGTGATCTGGTAGGCAGCACACCTGAGATAGTGGAGGCCTTCGCTAATTATTACACTAGCTTATACACCTCTAAGGGGTCTTCCACCTCCGAGTCAGATGGGGAGTACCTTGCACATATAGCGATGGTATGGCTGGAAGATAAGGACAGAGAGAGACTTATAGCCCCTCTTAGACCAATGGAGATTTTAGCAGCACTAAAGGAAATGCCTAACGAAAAGGCCCCTGGGGCAGATGAATTAACTGTAGCCTTTTACAAGGCATACCAGGATAAACTGATCCCACATTTGGTGAATCTCTTCGAGGAGATGGCAAAGCAGGGGATGATGCCACCATCTATGAGGGAGGCCACCTTGATCACCCTGTTAAAACCGGGCAAACCTCCCGAACACTGTTCCTCCTACAGACCCCTATCCCTACTTAACACAGACACCAAACTGTTTGCCAAGGTGCTGGCAAATAGGCTGGCGCCCCTCTTGCCAAAATTGGTAGGGCTGGAACAGATAGGGTTTGTGCCGGGGCGCTCGCTAACGAGTAATCTGAGAACTGTCTTCAGTACCTTAGCAAGAATTAATCTGAATGTCAAAGCCACAGCATTATTCATAGATATTGAGAAAGCATTTGACTCAGTAGAGTGGAGATTTCTATACGCAGTCTTAAGAAGAGTGGGCGTGGGGGATATTTTCTGAAAACTAGTGGAGGTCTTGTATGCACAGTCGATGGCACACGTACGAGTTAACAGCACTTTGTCGCGACTGATAGTTATTGCCAGAGGCACGAGACAAGGCTGCCCCCTTTCCCCCCTTCTATACGCCCTGGTGGCAGAACCTCTGGCCTGCGCGATGCGCGGATACCACGCATGTAGAGGCATACGTTCACTGCACTAAAACCTGACTATCGCAGCATATGCGGATGACACATTACTCTATATACGTAATCCGGAGCTTAACCTTAAACAAATGCTCCAAGAGGTGGAGAGATTTGGACAACACTCAGGTCTATTCATCAATTGGCATAAGTCGACAATCTTCCCCCTAACAGCAGCTACTACACCCATTCACACTGATTATCCTATAGAGTGGACCACAGACCCAGTGAGGTACCTGGGCATAAAGATACATACCAACCCCGAGGTAGTAATGTCAGAAAACTATGGGTGTGCTATGCAAAAGCTAACAGAAGTCATCGATAAGTGGATTAAACTCCCACTGTCTCCCATAGGCCGTATTGTATTAATGAAAATTGTTGTGCTCCCACGGTTTCTTTTTGTCTTTGTAAACATCCCCATCAGTCTGCCTAGATCTTTTTTCCACAATCTACGCTCATTACTAACGCAGCTCGCCTGGGCCGGTAAGCAACCCCGTGTTAAATGGGACAATTTAACCAAACTGTACTCGGAGGGAGGGATGAATACCCCAGATTTGGAGAGATACTACAGGGCTGCACAAACACTGCACGTGCACTACTGGATACATGGCTCACATAACCTGCCACAGCTATATATTGAATGTAATATGGACTCCCCAACTCCGAAATTATTGACTGGGGGCTCTCTGGGAAAACCCCACATAATAGATCCGGTAGGGTGCACAGGGTCTCAACTACCCAGAATAGCAGTTACCCAACATCTTAATGCAGTATACTCTCCCAAACTGCCAATAGTGTGGTGCGATTGGTTTCCACTCTGTAGCGACCGCGCATCACTACAAACTCTATATAAATTACAAATAGTACACATGGGAGACCTATTTCTGGATGGAGTAGTGAAAACGTGGGAACAAGCGTCTTCTCAGGCCCCTAGGTTGACTACACTTGACACTTACCAGTACTACAGAGTGCATCAGGCACTGCGCGCCATATTAGGTACCGAAATGGCTGAGCTGCAAGAAATGAAATCGCTGACCTTTCTGTTACAATCAGAGTCCCCGCAACATGGTATCACAATACTTTATACACACATAAAGGAGCAGACAACCCCAATAAAGAAGGAATTTCTATTAGAATGGGAAGAAGAGCTAGGCATAGAAATCATTGAGGCACAGTGGACCCACTGTTTTAATAACACTAAGTCCATTTCGTAAAATGGGAGGCACAGATTAACTCACTTTAAGTATCTCCGCAGAGTTTACTACACCCCGGCACGCCTATATAAATATGGGATGAGGGCAGACGATAAATGCATGAGATGTACAGCTACAAGTGCCAATTTTACATACCTAGCATGGGATTGCCCCGGGGGCCGTGCTTTTTGGGGCGAGGTGTTTGCTGCGTTGAAGGAAATGTTGGAGCTGGCATTACCAGAGACACCGTAAGTTGCTCTATTAGGGTTTGATAAGAACATACCCAAAACTGTGCGCAGACTGGCTTCCATTGGCCTATTACTAGCGAAGAGAAGAATTGCAATGAGAAGGATGCGTGGTCCCTTACCCAAACTGACAGAATGGCACACAGACCTGGCTTACTGCTCTACACAGTCAGAGAATTATAATGCATTAATGCCTGTTAAGTGTCAACCTAAAGATATATGGGGGCCATACCAAGCGTACTTGTTGAAAAAAGTGGCAGAAGACACTACACATGCAGAACAAGATAGAGTGGGTGTCGGTTGAATAACGCTCACACTGGTATCCAGTAGACTGATACATACGAGGGGTGGTGTGATGAGTGTGGGCGGGTGTGGACGTGTTATTAAACTGAAGTCATAAAATGTTGGGTATATAAGAAGCTGTCACAACGAACTGCTGGAACACTATGTGGGTCTTGGTATGATACGGATAGATTGTTGATTGTGAGATAAATAAGCCGTATATACTGACATCATGTTATCATATTAATACATTGTGGGTACAGAGGATAGTGTATTGTATACATGGTGCTTGCACCGCTGTAATGTTTTCAAAAATCTTAAATAAAGTTTTTAAAAAAAACAATACATACTGTGGACGTCAGGTGTATCTTCGTACAATTCCGTGTAAGAAAATGCAGCAGATTGTTCGAATCTGAGAGCATAGTATTTACAGCCTCAATGTCCCAATCATCAGAGTGTACTCGGGGTAATGAAATCATTCAATGAAATTTTACATACGTGTGTAATTTTCAAATGTTCAGTAGGACCAAATACATCATACGAAACCCTATCCCAGACTATACCATCCGGTTCTGGAACTGCTGTAATGTTTACTAGGGACAAGTCTCTTTGTTCACGGTGTGATGACGTATGTGGTTTCAGGACCAAGTTCACAGGTTGCACTGCAGAGCATTGTGGGAGGTAATGTCCATTCAGTAGTAGGAAAAAGACAGTTACTATACCAATCCAAATTAACAGGAACAGGATCCCTAATGCCAACCAAAGATGCAACCAAGGGGACCCCAAGTAAGCCTTTTTCAGCCAGAGATAGAATTGTCGATTTTTTTCTTTTTTAGAAATGGGTGGCATTTGCTCAGGGTCACTTGGATCTGAAGAAAAGTCATCAAAGTTGATGAAGTAGCCAGACGCAGTTAGATCTATCTTTGGTAGCTCCGTAGCGCTCATAGAACTGGCAGGTGCTTCTTGTGAAGGCACGTTTATGTAGATTTCATTGTTGTGACGAATTGTAATTTGCATTTCAGTTGTATTTGGATGCTGTTCAGTTTCAACTGGAGTGATTCGTACTCTGTTATTTGTTACTCTTTCTTGCGCAAAGGAGTCTTGAAACGTTATTGGTCTTTACATCTGAAATTCATGTATAGTTGCGAGAGGAGTTTTGCGGCTACCCTGGACTCCACGTGGCATACTGTTGAGAATTGGCCACATAGTGTGGTTTGATTAGATCAATGGAGACAAATCATTTTTCTGTTCGGCGGGCAAGAGGCGGAAGTAGTACTGTTCTTGTTCCTTGGACCACCAGGACAGGTACAGGTGTTCTGTAGGATGGCCCAAACTCCTTCTTCTCCACGATCTTTTCTCTGACCAGGTCCCCAATCTTCAGGACCCAAACAGGTCTTGCCGGTACCGGTTTCACTTCCCCAGTGGCGGTGCGTTTTACTTGGAGGTTGCTTTGTAATGCCAGGAATTCATTGAGTCCTGTAAAACAGCCAAACAATCATTTAATTCAGATGGTTTTACATCCGCCACTGTGCTGGCACTATAAGGTCAGGTACCCACATTCTTGTTCCAAACAGGATCTCATAGAGGGTACGTCCTCCCAAGGATTTTCTTTGCATATTGTTCAGTGCCCTCTAGACCCTAAATAGGTGATTTACCCAATTACCTCCTGCACCTAATACCCTTGCTGTTAAGGATTGCTTTAGGTCCCGGTTTTTCCTCTCCACCACCGAATTTCCCTCGGGATGGTAGGGGGAGGAGTACCGCAAGGCCACGCCCATACTTTCCATGGCTTCCTTGTAAGCCTGAGAGCTAAACGCAGGGCTACGTTAGAATGTTATGTGCCAAATGCGTATGTCCCAATGAAGACTCGCACATCCTTTATACCAGTTCGAGCGTCAGCCGAGCGCTGAGGCCAAACCCATAGAAATCTGGAGCATTAATCTACTGCCACCAAGATGTACTTGTAAGTCCCATCTGAATTTAAGGGGCCGCAGTGATCCAAATAGATACATGCGAGAGGTCTGTCTGAAATGAGTAATGGTGTTTGCGGTGGCCTTGCTACGGTGGAACCCTTCATCTGCTGGCAGATGTCGCACTTTAAGACATAAGCCTTTGTTTGTTCAGACAAACTTGGCTACCGGAATCACCGCTTCAGCAATGAAATTGTAGCTGTGACTCCTGCGTGTGCAGAGTGCAGACCCTCATGAGCAGCTAGAATTAAACCTAATCTGCAATCCATGTTTAGTATAACTCTATCCCCCAACTCCTGGAATTTGAGCATACGGTGTGTTTTGCACATCTAATTTATAAGAATATTTGAGTGGAAAGCCTTTCGGGATGGCAGAGCCATTCTTTGAGGCGTTGGCAGCTATCAGTATGTCTCCGTCTATCCCCGTGCTAGAACGAGTGATTGCAGCAATGGCAGCAGTTCGCACTGTCGCCTTGGCGGCTTCATCATCCAGTGAATTCCCTTCAACGTGTATGCAAACATGTTGATGTCTCAAGGTGTGAATAACTTGAGCCCGTGGCAGGCATGCTTTCAGCTTTGCCACTTGTTCCCATAACAATTTATGTGTAATTGTGCAACCCTTTGAATCTCTAAACCCATTCTGGCCCCTGTAATGAAGATATTCATTATAGGACTGCACACAGTAAAATGAATCGCACACTATCAGTGTGGGGAATTCCCGATCGGTATATTGTAGTGCTAGTATCAGGGCTTTCAACTTTGCAAACTGTGCTGTACAATCTCCTATAGATTGCATAGTCCTATTGCTGGGATGGAACTTACCGTCCCGCATACGTCCCTTCACTATCACATATGCTGCTCTATACTGTTGTTTACTTCCTATGGCAGGCTGAGCAGAACCATCAGTATAAATGATGTATTCATATTTTTCTAGAGGCAAGATCTCATTCGGGAGAGGGTATTCTTGTTTGTACTTCAGGAATGCTTGTGTTTTTAATGTAGAATCGTATTTGTAATCTACATCTGTTGCAGTGAGAGAATTAGCCCATTGTATCCATTGCAGATGCAGTGCTTTTGCATTTGGAATGCTTGCTTTGGTAACAGCTTCTAAAGTTGGTACCGGGGTTACAACACTAATGCGTTTCCCCTGTGCTAGAGCTCTTTCTCTAACTACAGCAGTCTGTACTACGGTCAATATTTTTTCAGTTGCCGCAAATTGCATTTCAGCATTTGTGTGTAAATGTGACTTGTATGCAATTGGGACTGTCTCACCTTCATTTAAGGTGATATATGAATATCCTGCTAAACCCTGGACCACCCGGATCACCAAGTTGGTGGTATTCACACGTCTGTGCAAATGTTTTGATGCTATCATGTCAGCCTGAACTGAACGGAGAGTATCTGTGTATTGCTGTGTCCACTGATGTGGTGTGAAATCAGTTCTGATTAAGTCGTAGAAAGGTTTTACTCTTTCTGCATAATCCAGAATATATTTTCTGCCAAAATTCGGAAATCCTAAAATAGATTGCAAACCTTTGAGAGTCTCTGGAGGTAGGAGCAGCACGTACACTTTTCTAAAAAGTTGGCTGCCAATCTCTTACCTTCACTTGAGAGCGCATATCCCAAAAATAGGACATTGAGATGGGCAATTTTTGATTTCTTGAAATTAAATTTGTAGCCCAAATTTGCGAATCCCACAATTATGTTGTTCACCGTGCTCAAATGTTCAAGTAATTCATCATCCGTCAGATAGATGTCATCTACATAGGACACTGCCTCCTCGTCACATGTTTGTAATAATTCTGACACTCTTGCTGAGAATAGCCCCGGGCTGTTCTTTTACCCCTGGGGCAAACGACAAAATTTTCGCTGAGTGCCGAGGGCAGAAAATGATGTCAAAGATCTCCTTTCAGGAGCTATATTTTGGCAGAAGAATCCATTCGAGATATCTAATGTTGTTTTGTATTTCTTCTGCACAATGTTATTCATTAATGCGGCACTGTGTGCGTTTTGAACTGCAAATGTTCATGTGCATGTGTTTAAATGTCAGTCATCTAAAACTAGACGATATGTGTTGTCAGGTTTCATTACTGGAAACAAAGTATTATTCACCGGGGAGGTGCAAGTCTCAATTACACCTTAGTATTCGAGTTGGTCTAAGATTTCTTTGACCTGTCTTTTTGCATCATTTTTTATAGGATACTGTCTCTGTGGATTTGAAGTAGATTTTAATGGGATTTCGTGGTGAGTAGACTCAGCGTCCCACCCTACATGGTTGCGGTATAATGCCGGAGCTAGCGCTAGCACCCACTCCTGTGCGTATGAATGTTTTAAAGATTCTGGAATAAGGTTGGAGAAAGCAGGGAAGATGACGCTTTTCCCTCTTGGGCAATCCATCCCAAACTCAGGTGGCCCATCTTTTTCTGCTAGCAGTATGTCATGTCCATATGTTAAATTCTCCCAAAAGAGACCTTTAACCTTTCTTGAGATGTCCCTCTCTATTTGGAGTGTAATTTCGTATAGTGTATGCGGGACACTAACTCTGGTATCAGCTGTTTCCACCATGATGTGTTCATTCAATACTGCTGTCACCAGAAAATCCTTCAGGTTCTGGTGAGCTATTGTTACTTCTGCTGCGCTGCCTAGCATTGTCAGAGCCCATTCCCCGTTAAGAAGCTGAGTCCTCAGTAACCTGGGCAAGTCTAATTTTTAAGCCAGCTACTTTCTTCTTTTTGAATTGAGGTTTCGGTTTATGTTGCTCTTCCTGTTTGATAATATAATCTGAATTTCGATGTGTTTCCCTTTTTGTCTTTGGTCGATCTTCTTGCTTTTGTTTTGATCGCCCATCCCTCTCCGAGCATTTTGATGAACCCTGAAAGGCACGTGTATCAGTGTCCTGATACCTGTCAGGTTTCATAATGTTATCACGATTCCTAAGGTTATACCTCTTTTCAGAGGACTCCCGTTGGGGAGACCCATCCCTTGATCGTGAATTTTTTCTGATTTGTTATTTTCGGAATTTTTATTTTCCCATTTCTTTTTAGAAGAAGTGGGTGCTTGCTTCGAGTGGTCCTTGTTCTGACTACCCACCATTTGTGGCTTCCCTGCTTTGGTTCCCAAATTATCTCTACCTAATGCAGCATAGGTTTCTTCGATAATTTTTGGTAATTCTTGCTCCTTATTTATAGGTGCTATCTCCCTAAGGCGGCTGTGTATGGCCACTGCTGCTGCCTCCCCCTTTATGTTGCTCAGCATGATTGCAGAGGCTTGGGCAAAATTACCCATCAGTTTCATCCCCAAGTCCAGGGCAGGTCCTGCCCCGTACTCATTCTGTATCTGTTTCAATACTTCTGGAACGACTGCTATGGAAGGGGTACTGTGTATTCTGATGTAAACGGCAGCAAAGATTGTTCCCAAGTGGTACAATCCTCGATCGAGGGAACCATCCCCATTGGCAAGCAAATGGTTAGCATGCTATGTTTTTCCTGTGGACCCGTATGGGGAAATACTGCTTCCAGCTGTGCAATTTGTTGTGCTATCCAGAACGGAATTTGCTCCCATTTGGATGGAATTGTTCCTTTTACTGATTTCAGTGTCTGTGGGTTAATGGTAGGTGTGGTCTGATGTGGACCGACTGGAGCACTTCTCGCTGGTTGGAATGTTAATGTTCGCATGACAAACTGGACAATGTGTCTGTATAGCCTGACTATGTCTTTGTATATTGTACGGACTTTATCTACTGGTAGTGTATCTATCTCTGGATGTGGAGTGTAAGTCGCAAAGACCGGCCAGGTCACTCCTTCTATACTGAGCGTACTGAGTCTCATGACAGATGTTGTGCGTGGGAGGGCGCCTTCCAAACCAGTTTTTTGTTACTGGTAAGTTAACCGGACTTCAATGTCTTCGTATGGGATGTATTCTTCCAGTGGTTCAACTACAATGTATGTGTGAAACAATTTAGTCACCGGATCTGCAGATGGGAACTCAACCCAAAAATAGAATAACTCTGATCCGAACACCTCATGTGCCTCAATTACGAAGGTAACACAGCCACCTGTTAAGGTTACGCCGTGTTCTAACAATTTTATTGTTACTGCATGTCTGCAGTTCTCTGTAACGTTGAGAGCATTTGCAACTTCGTCTTCCCCTGAGCCTGAACCACCACTTGTGGACTTAGTCATTCTCAGGTGAATAACCAAAGTTCTAGTAATTAAGAGTTTTGCACAATGTAAGAACTTTTATCCTTATACGCTTGTTTAAACCTTCAGCAAATACAAAGGGTATATCTGCTCAGCTGAGGTGGTTTCCCCTTCCCACTTCAGACGTCTCTGAAAAGTGTGAGTAGGGATTTCTGAGAAAACACGACGGAACTACTCTGATTTTCACTGTTAATATAAGAACCAAGCCCCACGTTGGGCGCCATGTCGTGTAGTTCCTTGGAATCCCCAGGACCTGCTCATTTTGGATGACCTAAACTGAGAGCTTGGTGTCCCAACTGCTTCTGGACACCCCCACATGATATGTCAGCCATTAGACCAGCTAGCTCTACAGTGCCACTACCATCCCCCTGTATCTTACAGTGATGCAGGTTTCTGGCAACCACTGAACATGTCAACCCTGATTTCTCAGGAATTGTGGAAAACAGTACAGTACTTTTCGCTCAGTCACTCGTGCTCACTTATTCTCAGAAAAATCACAGGAGGGCGATTATGACATTTCAATAAGTATTTATTGGTCCAGTGTCAGTCTTGTGTAAAACATATTCGCTGCGGCAATCAGGAAACAGAAGCATACAAAGGAGATTGCTAGTACCAATAGAGTAAATAGCAGATACATTTCTACCATAGTGCTAATAAGATGAACATAAGCAGTTCAGATAAAAACAGAAGCATTTGCATATTCCTAAGATGCGCGTCCTAAGTAATTTGCCTAAATGTACCTAGCCTAGATATGTAGGTGTAGCATGTATATGTATGTGGCTAGCCAAGAAACCCCTAGGGAAGAACCATCCCCCTCACCTGATGGTTGAGAAGAAAGGACCCTGTCTCTGCTTTGAGGATGACAGCCCGCAAGGGATGTCAGACCGCTTTGTGTCGAAGATTCAGCATGCAGGACCCCGTGTCAGCTTGGAAGGAATTCTCCTCTAATTTTCAGGGGGAAATAAGGGTGTTATATACTGGAGTGGTCACTCCAGGGTTGCTTCTAAAATCTATATATTTTAAAACAATCATAAATGTTTTTAAAACAATCATAAATGTTTTTCCAAACAAATGTGATCATGCACAGCTGGCTATTGGCCAAGGATGAAAAAAAGTGGTGACCCTTATACAGAATAAGTATGCCGTGCCTGGGGACATGTTTATGTACATCAGGTACAGCATTGTTATGATAATATTCTAAGAGCCTGTTTACAAAGAGACAGGGCTAACTACTCAGTAAAAGGTCACCCCTCAGAACCTTTATTGTCGTGTGGATGGGACAATATGTATGTAAAAAGGGATATACATGACAGGACTAGCCTAACGAACATGACAGTCCTCTTCAACCCAGTCCTGATTTCCTCCTTATTCCCTTATCACCTTCTCATGCGACATGCTTCAGTACTACAAGAAGTGACGAAAGTGGAGAGAGGAATTATGGGAAGGTCGAAGAAGAAAAACTAAAGCCATTGTTTGGGGCAGAGACCCTTATTTTAAAGTATCAAGTGAATTGTAAGGGTGCCTGTCTACAGGCAATTAGCCTCAGAAAGTAAGGACTGGGAGAAAAAATACCCGGACTTGAAGTAATGAGATTTCTGTGTAGTAATCAACAGGTATTAATGATTTAATAGGCTTCTTAATACAGCAATGTGTAATTGGGAGAACCCCTGATTTTCCTCAGTTTATTTACGACCAGAGGCAACCATACCTGATCAGCAGGTCCTTGTGGACCATAGTATTTTCTGGATATGACATGTTCTCATAAAACTTATCTCACTAGTGGATATTCCAAAAGATACATATAAAAATAGAGAGAGACTCCTTGTGCAGCCAAGGGAATAAGGTACTCTTTACAAGTAAGACAGAAATGTTTCCCCTTGGATCAAAATACTAACACACTTTAGTAGTAGCTTAATAGGAAAAGCAACTATTACTATTCACTTAAAACTCGTACAACTTATCCACTCCAATCCATATCACATAACATCAGATACAGACTCATATAATTCAAATATTAAAAAACATGTTTTAATTAAAATCCTGTTATCACAAAAAATATTAAAAACAGATTTTTCAATCACAGTAAAAACATCAATATATTTCATACACTTAATAGAATTGATACAAACAGCTATCACAACGTTACATAAAACACAGATGACACTATGCCCCCACACACAAGAGAAAAGAAAATATTAGACACTCAAATTGGTCATTATTCAATACATATCCTTCACAACCAAATATAGGGACACGGTCTGAATGCCCTTTTGATTTAAGCAATTACAGAATCACGTTCCTCCAAGGATTATGTAATCAATTTGCGTCGACGCGTTTCGATGGTTTAGAAAATATTTCTGTAATTGCTTAAATCAAAAGTTGTGATAGCTGTTTGTATCAATTCTATTAAGTCTGTATCTGATGTTATGTGATATGGATTGGAGTGGATAAGTTGTACGAGTTTTAAGTGAATAGTAATAGTTGCTTTTCCTATTAAGCTACTACTAAAGTGTGTTAGTATTTTGATCCAAGGGAAACATTTCTGTCTTACTTATTCCAAAAGATACTACTATGCTGATAAATTGCCAAAGGTTTGACAGCCAAAATGAACATATATAGAGAGAATGGCTGTCCGCATCCCGAAATATTTAAACCTCAAAGAAGAGCGAGAATGAGGGGTTTTGGACGGGGATCCCAATTGAATCAATGGAAATAAAAAATATCATGAAGATAAAGGAACACTTTTAAGATGGGTGATCAGATTCAATCAGTGATAGACACTTTACTTGTTTAAAGGATGAGGACTTGCCATAGAAGGGAGGAGCCCTGGAAATCATGAGGAGTTGGAGATATAGACTCTTAATTAACACCACCACCTAACTTAAAGACGTCCAATCTCACACTGTTAGTTATCACATCTGCCTTTTCTTTCCTATGAAAAGCTCGAAATGCATTGCCAAAACCAGAAGTAAAATGAGATTCACCCAAAATATTTTCCATAAATGAAATCCACAAGATTAAAAAAGTTCAACATCATTGCTTGTAGTAGTCATTGGCTTCTCTTAATTCACATTCAAACCAGTCACTTCAAATTAATGCAGAGCCCTTTCATAACAGCATTTAATATCTACGTGAAACAATGACATGTGCCTGTAATTTATGAAAATACTTAAATCATTTCTTTGTTTTGCAGTAAATGTGTTAAGAGACACTTACAAACCACCAGTGTGATGCACGCCTCACAATATAAGGAAAAAGACAGCATAAAATTAGATCAAACACATCCATTAACTGCATATATAAGTATGTGGGAAACTTATTAAAACCTGTTGTTTTCTTCAATATCATATCTATAACAGCATCCTGAACTTTGAGCAGTGTTACTAAAGCATGATAGTGTTTCATCTTCTAAGGTATGGGCAGAAATGACTAATTGTCTAGAAAACCATTAAAGACATCCAGTGGTGATGATTCAGCGCTTTCTAGGACCACTTTCCTTACTATATATCTTCCTCCGACTGACCTTTCTCATGTGCACTGAGGGGTGGGAGACTTAGCATGTCACCAGTTCCTTGCCCAATTTTAGGATTAGCTGGCCACACAATCAAGGAAACAGTTCAGACTGGGAGATATCGGCTATTTTTTTAAATGTTTTGCACGAAGCCTCCTTGTTGCGGGAGCCTGCCTAAAAGCAAAGAGTTATGGGTTATCCTAATGTTCACATTATCACACTTTTAAATTATATATCTTAAAATGGTTTTATTTTTGTCTTTTATCTTCTGTGCTTGTATGGCTTATAGCCAAAAAAAAGTTATTGATTGATTGATTGATGGGCATGTCACCAGTCAATATCAACAAACAGTGTAACCCATTTGGCTACACAGTAAAAACCAGGAATCAGTAACTATAGTTAAGAATGTTTATTACACATTGATAATCAAGTTCAGGTACGCAACTTTTAACACCATGCTATAAAGGCACAGAATAACAACAGGTAAGCCCAAACTCTGAAAGAATTATTTTTATATAGTTAAAGCTTTGATGTATGTTTTAAATCCAGATGATGTTTTTTTTAATGTAAATGTTTAAGTGATTAACTTTGTGAGAATTGTTTGTACTTTTATGAACACTTTATATCCGAATAAAGATTATTGAATTGAATTGAATTGAAAGAAACAAAGGCAGACCAATATTAGGCAGACAAGCAGTTCAGTTACAGCAATACAAAAGAGAAATACAGGGATGTGATGCCCAGAGTAAGTATGACAAATTCTCTCATCTATACATTGAATAATCTAAATCTCCAAGCTAAGAGGATGGTTCAGTGCCCTAAAAAATCTCTAAACTCAGGACATTTCCATAATGGAAATTAGAATAGGGAAAGAAAAAATGAAGTAGGAAGGTGTCAGCATTTCGGAAGCTTGGTCAAGAGTCTTCTATGGGTCAGAGAATAAGTGTTAGTCTAAGCCACACTTAGGAAAGAATCATAGGTAAGCATAGGGGGCCGAACCTCTCAAAGTCCATAGGAAGAGGGAAATCAGAGTAGATGTCTGCAAGAAGTCCTCAAGAGAGGGTCTTCAAGTGGTATCTGCACAAACCCTGGTGGGCCCTGGAAGACCTGGTGGGCCCTGGAAGACCTCTGGACCTACTTGGCCTCTGGACGGTACTCTATAAGCGCCAAGGAGCTGCGCGCACCCCCCGCGCCTTGAGACCCTCCCGGGTGAGTAGTTGCGCTTAACAAACCTTTGATTGATTGATTGATCCGAAAGAAGCCGGGAAGGGTTCTCAATTCAAATGGTATGAATACTAAGCTATAACACACAAACATCCTCCGGGTAACACCCCTTTGTACGCATCATCAGGGGTCCATTGTTCTCATCCATTTCTCCTGTTGCAGACTGCAACATCAGGGAAAAATCTCACACAGGACATGGGAATGGCATCTTCTTCTCACGAACAGGTTAGATCGCAACATTTCTGAATAGGCCTTTCAGTTTACGCTCTGGCTCCTCATGTTCTTCCATCAAGGCCTTCTTCTCAGCCTCTCTTCTCTATCACTAGTACAGTATTATATCTATTCTCAAGCTAACAATGCATATGAATACCTGCAAGAAATGTCACATTAGCAGAAAATTGAAAACAGTATTTATGTAGCATGGCGAAAAACAGGCCTAGTCAGAACAAGTTAAAGCATTAACTCAATGGTGCACATTTAATGTGTGTGTGCACATTTAAGCACAAATGAGTCTAAGGGCCAGATGTATCAAGAATGTATTTTGCGATTCTGAAATAGCGAATTTTACCGATTCGCTATTTTGGAATCGCAAAATGCAATGTATGTAGGATTTGCTAAAAAAATAGCAATTCCTACACTTTCCCTGAAGCGAATCCCAAATTGTGAATCGCAATTAGAGGATGCTTTCCCATTCATTTCTATGGACCTAGAGGCCCTTAGGAATGAATGGGAAAGCATTCGCAATTTGCGATTACCAAATAGGTAATCGCAAATTGTGAATGCAATTGCAAAGGTGCTAGGGGGCTTAAGGCCCCCCTGATGCACCCCCAAAATGGTAAGTGTGCACATGTGGCGCACACACATGCCCTAAGGGCATGTGTATGCGCCACATGGCACTTAGAAAAATGCAATTTTGTGCATTTTTCTAAGGATTTACAAATTACCATCAACTTGAAGTTGATGGTAATTTGTGATTCCTTAATGCAAAGTCGCATTTTTAAAATGCTTCTTGCATTGCATTTAGGGAATCGCAAATTGCGATTCCCTAACTGCATTCGCAAAAAAGGTAATCGCAAAAATTGCGATTACCTATTTTCCGAATGCATTTTGGGTTGATGCATCCCAAAAGGCTTTTTACCGGTTCTGCAAATCGGCCCGTTTTGCGACCGGTAAAACGCTTGATACATCTGTCCCTTAGTTTCCAGTGCATTAGATTTACATTACATGTAACATACAGTAAATCTTTAAAATAATCATGTGTAAGTATGGCTAGGAATTACATTTAAATTAAATATATGAGTAACATTAATGCACACATTATATAAGCTCTTCATCGTTTCAAGTGAAATCATATTCTGCATATATGAGGAGGGTTTCTATTCAGTTTGCTAATCAATAAATGTTATTTAAGGTATTAAAACACATTATGAAAGTCGAATTTCATCTTTATAGCCAGCACATTGTCTACTATGTAAGGATGGTTTATTTCATCAGGAGTTCAAATAATATATCAATCAGTTATGGTAAAAACATAAAATATGAGTTTCCTGAATATGAAGTACAATGAATGCACTCTTTAATACTGATGTCAAGTGCTACGCTTACATTACATTGTTAAACCACACAAGAAACATGTGCTAAGTGCACGTTTGCATCTTCATGTCATGTATCTATTAAGTATTTGTGACGTCTCAAGTGTGGGCAATTTTGCGCTGCACCAGTGGTCTTTCCTCTTCTTTGCACAGTGCACCAAAATAGTGTGCAAAAACATTGCAAACATCTTTATTTAGAATTAAAATTTTATTTCAAACTAGAACAACTTTTTTCTAAACATTTTACTTATTCATTGCTAATCGTCAAAAATATATGAAATATTCCTCTCTAATTTTGGATAGGGAATTTCTAAGACTTATTGTAATTGTTTTATTCCCTTGTGCTGGTGTTTATTTATTGAGGTGCCTTCCTGCTCCGGTGTATCTAATTGTGTGTTTTAATGTACATTTAATTCACCATCTAAGTGACTTTTACAAGCATCATTTTATGCATTGAAAAACCTCAATTTCAAGATGAGTTAGCACCATTTCAATTCATGTGATCATAGATAGGATTCAATTCAAAGCGAAGTGAAGGAATAGGGGTTAAAATATAAACTAGTACAAATGTTATTTGCAAGGCAAAGCCAAAGGTATTTTGTGTTTCTCGGTGTAATTTTATTTTTATGTTTCATGAAGTTGCTGAGGGTGAAGTAAGAGAAAGAAGGGGTCCCATTTTGCCTGTCCTACTGGCAGGTAAAAGATATAACCCTCAAAAGAGCTCCATCGCAGTTATCAAGTATGGGATCTGTAATGGGGCTGGGCCAGATGATGAAGCATGCCCCCTTTATTGGTGAGGACTTTCGTCTTTTTTGAGGAGAAATCCCTGAGCCCAAGGAACATTGTAGACCAATGAACTTTTTATACTGCATTCGCGTATCAAACCATTCTTAGGGTCAGATACTTTTTGTGTGTTCGTTAGTAGAAAGAATGGGTAACATACGTAGAGCCTGAAAACATCACCTGTTTCTTGAATCTCTCATTAAATCTCTGAAATTTTTGCCCATCCTTGAATCCCACACCTCAAGCTATATGTCCCTGAGTAAACTTGTGCGTTGCAATTCTTCTAAATCTCCCGCCTACAGACAAATTTAGCTATTTGTTGGCAAGAGACTTTTGGTGTCCAATACATTTTCACACCCCCAGCATCCTCTTTCTCCAATGCTCCCACATGCTCTAAACCACATCCTGCTGCTGATATATCATCAGGCAGACATTTTTGAATGGTTTTAAACCATTTTAAAATGGCCATGCACACATAGTGGCCACCTTGTAATGGTTTTTGTTATACTGTATGAAATAGCATGACAAGATTTCCACCGGCCATGCACGCACATATAGAGTGGCTAACTTGTAATGTTTTTTTATAAAACACAATGCAAACATTAAATAATGTCTGTGATACATTTGTGTTCGCATTTGGAAAAAAAAGCAAAGCCAATAGGTCGACACCCAGTATCAAAGGAGAGACCCACTGGCTTTGTCAATGCAGTTTGTTGTATGCTGAGTGCAGCAAAGGGCCTTATTGGTGGGAATTTTGACACTTTTGACTATTGGAAGAAAGTATACAGCTATATGGAACGTATACTGAGATGTTTGCAGTTTCTTTAAAAAGATACATTTAATTTATGAGAGATTTACAATTAGGAATGTGTTTTTTAATACATTTTACATGCATTAATTATTTTTGCTTTAGCGTACTGCTCCTGGCATTTGAGCCATTGGCAGTCGTTATTGTTAGAACACATTCATGGTAATAGGGCTCAGAGCACTGCTGAAAATGTGGGTACCTGACATTGGTGATGCATCCACTACTTATCGATAATGGCATTACTCCTAGTCCTCCTCCGTCACCTTCCTTCTTAACCAATGAGGCTCCCTTGCCTCAAATAGACCCATCCCACTTCTCTATAAAAACACCCCTAACCCCCTCCTCATCCTGATACGTAAATAAGCCAGCCCAGACCCTCAGTTGCTCTGTACCGGGAGGGCGGGAGGGACCGTGAAGGAAGGCGAGGGAGTAGGACTAGGAGTAATGCCATTATCGATAAGTAATGAACGCATTACCTCCCGTCCTTCCCTCGCCTTTCTTCTTAACCAATACGGATATAGCAAGTAAAATAGAACCGGACAACGGAGTCAGAAACACCCAACAATAAAAGAGTGCCTAGAGTGCCTAGAGCCAACACAGAACAACCTGTACACCCACAGAGAGGACAAAATCATGTGACCCAACACAGAAACAAGAGGAACCAACTCAGCAACCCTATAGAGATGCCCAAACGAGGAAGGAGAGGACCAAGATGCTGGCCAACAAACCCCAACACAGAGGGCCTCAGGAAGACAGCCACCACAGTCATCAACCAGAACACAGAAGGCCCCGAACACCAAGGGGATAAACCACACCCATCCCCACATCAGCCAACAAGACAAATAACGCAACCAACCACATAAAGAAGCAGAAGAAAGAAGACCCTGAACCAGCGGGCCCCATGCGACACACAAAGCGACCATAAGGAGCACAAAAGGAGGACCAAGCAAAGCCTCCAACTCCCACAGCAAGGACCAGTCACAGGGAAATAACTCATTGCCCCGGGAAACCAGGACAACAGCCCAAGAAAAAAAACAAAGGCACCTGTCCCGGTAACTACGCCAAGAACCACGAAATGCCAGAAATGCCACCCAAGGAACCCCCAAGTAGTGACAGACAGACCCAGGAAAGCATCATTCCGCAAACACTGCACAACCAGAAACAGACTGGCCACAGCAGGAACAACTGGGAGCGCCACACACCCAGATGAAAAAGGTTGGCCAAAGGCAGGCCCAATAGAGCAGAACAGACAAACCACAAGGCCCTCCAAGACATCGCCAACAGCTCCGGAGCACCCAGACCAGCCAAGGCACACCGTGCAACCGCCAAGCTGGCAATCACAACATCCCCAACAATCTGAAAGGAAGAGTCAAAAGAAAAGCGGAGACGGAACCTCAGGAGTATCCCACCCCAGACCGACCCCAGCCATTCCATGGGAGGGACCCTCACTAGAAATCGAGCAACTGAAGCAGGGGAAAAGACAAACACCAGAACCAGAGGCCCCTGACCTGACAAACCGGCCACACACCGTCCTGCAGACCAAATGGTCCGCACTAAGGCATATTCCAGAGAAGCCACCACAGAGCAGCCCAACGAACAGGCACCAGACCAGGGAGAAACGTAGGAGGGCAGGAGCTCCCGGCTCAATCGAGCCCTCTGTACATATGACACCCACAAAATGGACAAAGCGCACAGGGAGAGAACCCAACCCTGTGCCCTAAAAAAGAAGTCCAGTGGAAAAAAAGTAAAGGGCCATGGACCGGGCACCGCCCTGGGAGAGGACAGAGGAATCACCCACCAGAACGTCCATCAGCCTCGGCACCAACCACCCCAGCAGGAAAGCCAGAAATGCACATTGTATTATAATGCGTAACTGCACATGAGGCATGGAACATTGGGAAGCAACTGATGTACCCAGGCGGTCTCCCATCCATGTACCAACTAGGCCTGACCCCTCTAAACTTCAGAGATCAGGCGAGATCAGGTGCACTCAGGGCGGCAAGGCCTGAGGCCTAGCCGGCAACAATGAAAAGGCCAACACCCCTCCATGCTAAGGAGCATGCACCAGCAGCAAAACACTGAACCAGGATGGCAAGAGTCAAGACCAAAAACGCCAGGCCACAGCGACACAATCCAAATGGAACCCCGTGCAGGATAAACACATATATATTGTATGATCCTCCCTCTGCTCGTGTGGCAACACCTTTTTGAATGTATTCAATGACGCTAGGTTCTGTCATCAACACAGTGAATGCGACCTTGAAAGGACGAACGGCGGAGTTGGCGGACTTGAGATGTCAAACAGGGTCAGAGCAGATTGAGGTAGCGGGAGGTGAGCTCGCTGAGCCATTGCTCCAGCTGCCCGCATACACACAAAAATGGGGATGCCAGCAGCGTAGTGACCTGAGACCCACACAATTCCCCCACGCAACACCCAAAAAGGAACACAGAAAAACAGACACAGAAACACGCTTCTACTGTCCTTCAGAAGAACAGAAGTGTCGACCCAGAAGCGCAGCCCCATCCATTGCAGTACCACCGGACTCCATCCGGCGACTGCCGATAGAGATCCTTCCCTGCCACGCTGAGGGGAAACCCAGAAGACACCACCTAGCCATGAGAACGCAGCAGAAGCACCGCAAGTGCCAGGGATCCATCCATTGAGGCCCCCCAGGCTCCGCCATGAAGGAAAAATACCGGAAGTTAAGTCAATACGGAGATAAAAAAAGAACAGGATGAGGAGGGGGCGAGGGGGGTTTTATGGAGAAGTGGGAGGGGTCTTTTGGAGGCAAGGGAGCCTCATTGGTTAAGAAGGAAGACGAGGGAGGGACGGTAGGTAATGGAAAATAAACTTACCTTGGTAGGATTACAAGTCGAAACGAGTTAAATATACACCAGCTCTGTGCACTGGCTAGGATAAAAGTGAATCCTCAAAGATGTGTTATGTGTCCCTTTGTCTGGTATGAGTCCATACATCAGGCACCACTGCTTAGGAATCTACTGGAATTGCTAATCTTTTTTTCTGACATTCCTGCCGACACGTGAACAAATCAGTATGTCAGACTTGACCTACTTCTAAGTGGTTTTTGCAGCTATACTTTCACATGAAACTCCTCAGCTGAGCTGAAGTGTTGGAATCAGTTCTGTGAATCTCTAAAAACCTGGAGCTTCGGACTCTATGCTTCTCTCTTATTTAATCCTCCATTACTCTTCAACGCATTTCGGACCACCCCATACCTCCCACCTATGTCTGCAATAGCGCCAAGATACTCCTGCGGAGTGATAGTCCGCTCAAGAAATAACAGATACAATACAATACAATAAGCCGAGGTTACAGCTCAATTACCCATCGTGCCATAGTGCTGTGCCTGTTAAGCCACTATCCTCCTGCAGATCTGTTCCTTGTACTTGTGTTTCCTCCTGGTATGCCTTCTTTTACCTTGCAACCTAGGACGATACATGTTTTTCTTTATGTGGACGAAATTTCAAAACATTTGTGTATTTTGAATAATGCAAATTACAGGAGATTTTTTGATGGGATGATTTTCTTAGATATGAGGCTGGTTTGTCTTGTAAGAACAGTAAACCCATGGCCGAGAGACATTTTCTCCTCCAAGTGGTCTCCAGCCAGAATCTTATATGACTTTTGAAATCTGAGTTATGTCCAAGAGTTTAATGTGTCCCAAAGGCAAGTGCATCTTGAGAAATTTAACATCATTTAATTTAATCTTAATCACATTTTGGAAAAATAGTCTTTGTTTTTAACTCATGCCTAAGAAGCCTCTATTTTACTGTTCTGTTTGTTGTTGTAGCTGACAGTCTTCATTCAGTGTGTTCAGTTGCAGATCACCGTCCCGAATTTCTTGAGAGGAATCCATGAAATCCTGAGACATTCCTTTTTACTAGCAGTTCTTGAGTTTCTAATAGATCCTTTGTTGCTACCCATCTGGAGTTTGGGAGTTTCACCTGTAGCTAGTAATATCTGAGTCACTTTGTTTTTCTTGTATTAAAAATATTCCAATATCTCCAACGGCTGCAACTGTGATCAGAGTATTCCTTAGCGCCTCATTCATCTTCTCTTTTGCTTTCTGTCAAGTGGTTAAGATCAAATCCTTCCCCAAGGCCGTCCAGTCGATCATGCTACTGCTGGCTTTCAGTTTTCGTTTGTATATGTCTCTCTCCAACCTCAGATATAACATACCTATAACTGCTCCTGTACGACCGATTATCTGAGTTAATGGAATTCCCAGTTTCCAAAAGTGGCATTTCACTGAACTTTCATCTCCAGCATTTTTCTCAAATCAGCTTTAGTTCGTGTGTAACTATTACAGATTGTTTTATTATTGTGAAAATTTCCATTGGGTTTGCATTGTAGATAGTGTTTTTTTGTTGTGAAAGGTCTGGGCAAAATCTATCATAAAGAACACCGAAAGAGATTTATTGAACATTACTTTCTAAAGCGGCTCACTCTCAGTGATAGGTAAAATATTGCTGATTCATTTAATTATTTATTTTAGGAAGCATAACGATGAGGGTGCAAATAGTCAGGTACAAATTGCGCGCTCACTACCTTGTGATATTGGGCACAAACTAGGTGGTGCACAATTTGAGCCAGATTACCAGTTGGGCATTCCCAAATGGGGAATAATACAGTTTAGCATGTGTTATACCATTTCCGAGATGTGCAAACTCTCGGAAATGAGACCCGCTGCCCCCACAGTTCGCAGCAGGTTTCACTGCCCATAAACTGTGCGAACATCTGCAGCTTGCTCTCAAATTGTAATCCTATTTTGTGTGCAAAGAGGGTCCAAATCTAGATTTTCACTCCCATCCTGATAATGGATCTAGAGTTTCTTCCAAGTCATGTATGCGACTTTTTCCAGACTTAAAGCTGTTTGATCAAGAAGAGAGGAGATACAAGGTGACGAAGAAAGCAGACCCAGGGCTGGCTTTAGCGCTGGTGGCGCCCTGTGAGACAATGTTTGCTGGCGCCCCCCACAGGCGCCCCTCACAGACTCCCTCACTACCACCCTTTAACAGTACCCCCTCAAGTCTCCGTAACCACTCTCTCTCAGATGTATTTAATTAGTTATATAGCGCCACTATACCAGTGTAGGGTGTCAAAGCACTTTACATCACACACACATTACACAGAGACAATTAATCATATGTGTGTAAATTAGTGTATAGCAAATGTTACATAAGCCAGAAGACCACAAGGTGAGTCACATGTCATCCATACTGGTAGACAATATAGTTTAAGAGAGCTTAGTCTGGAGAAGCACAGACTCAGAATTTAAAATATAACCCCATGGTTGGGGGTTATATTTAATAACAAGGATTTTTTTACCGAAATGAACACTTTTTGAAACATTAGAATAATGAAAGACGGAGGGAAACATCATAATGCTCCAATCTATACCTTACAGTTTGCATGCAGCTCTTTTATTTATTTATTTGAGTTTTATATAGCGCTGACTAGACCCGGAAGTATCAGAGCGCTTTACATAAGGAACAACAAAGCGAGTTACAAGGTACAATAATTTAAACATTTGTTGCACAGTCATTTCAAAGTAAGTGGCAAATCATAAGGGGCAGGGAAGGCAAAGGCAGACAAGAAAAGGATACTGAGAATAGGTGAGAAGGGAACCTGCGGGGGGGATGGAGTTAAGGCAGTCCAGCAAGAATGAGAACAAGCATTTGCAATGCAATAGGTCTCGCATTTGCACGACTTTAAGCTATTGGCATTGTAAATAACAATGCGTTTTATTTATGTTTCAAAAACCAAAAGATAAATAAAAGGCATTGTCATTTACAATGCCAATAGCTGAAACTCGCGTAAATGCGAGACCTGTTGCTTTGCAAATGCTTGTTACAAAGATGATGTTGAGGCCGGAGGCTAGTTTAGATTAAGGCACAAAACTTACTAAACTACATCATAATGATTTTGTACATTATAATGATTTTGTTTCAAATGCAATACCTCCATGTCAATAGACATATATGAATTCAATTGAGCAACAACTAAAATGTATGTACATTTCTTGTTCAAGTGTGGAAAACTTCCACAATGGTATCACAAATCCACCTGCTGATACAAACATTAGAAGCTGGGTGCCACTAGTTTTTGGAACCAAATGTTAAATATAAAAGGTCTGAACTTCTAAAACTGCTAAATTAATATAAATATATAGACAATGTAAATGCAACTGGGGATGCTAGCCTTATATGGCCAGAGGTAAGTCAAGCTTTCTTTTTGAACTTCCTGTTCTTTCTCATGTCAGAGTAGGGATCACCTCTTGTTTAATGACTTTTAGAAGACTTTGGGATAATTGCCTACTGCGAACACAGGCACAGCCCAGACCCAGAACGCTTAGGGGCAGAAAAGTAAAGTTCATAAGTGAAAATGTAACGCCTCAAGCAAGCAGCTCTCATTAACTGTAGTCATGTTCAAGATGGGCTAACCAATCACATTCATCATAACTGTCAGACGTACAAAACACAAAATGTTTGCGGAGGTTGGTCTCTGATAGTAAGTACACAGGCAGTGAAGCAATTTCTGTACTTTTTAAAATGCATTTTGTGACAAAAAACATCATAATTTTAATAGTCAATGGGCAAACGATTCTGTCTCTCTTTCTATCGCAAAACCTGCGGTAATTAAATCAGGGATGGTAAAGTGTGTTCTGGGTCTGGGCTGAGCAAAGCAGGACTCTTTTTCTGTCTTTACCACCATTGACACACTAACTCCGCTCACGCGTCTCCTTTGTCGCTCACCTTCATCCTACCGTCCATCTGCTCCAAATGTCTTCAGGTCTTGTCCAAGGCCTCGCCCTCTTCCCCTCTGAGTAGTCATAGACAGAATCTCTAAACACTAGCCCGAGAGTTGAAAATACGGCACCTACTGATAGAGCCCTCTTAGGTAACGAGAAGCCCATCTCGGAGTGATAAAAGTGGTACGGGTCAGACGTGTCAATGGCATATTGCGGCAGTAGGGCTTAGCATAGGTTTAATGATGCCTAATATGGCCGCAGCAGTGACCGCTAAAAAAATCATTTGGCCAGGGAGACTTGTCAATGAGATAATCAAGACTGCTTGCATTTCTCTTTGTTTTCCGTTGAAGTCTCGCTCCAGAAGACATGTATAACAACACACGCATAAGGCGCCTCAAAAGGATTTTTAACTTCAAAATAAATTACCCTATTTCAAAATGGCGCCTCCTTTGCTTTTGTGTCCTCTTTCTGTGTCGATACAATCTTCGGCAAAATTATCCGCAAGGAGATTCCAGCCAAGATCATACACGAGGACAGTCAGGTGAGACAAGCATCCGGGGGGTGCAAATGCTAGTGGCTATAGAAGCCGCGTTTACTGCGTGGTAAATTTCACAGCACTGCAGATTTGTGCATGGGTAGTCCTTGCTGATGCCTGCGGGTACGGCCGCCTCATTGTCATTTGTACTGTTTTGGGACAGCATTGTACCAGTGGAGAGCGCTCTTTGTGGAGTCGGAGTGTCTCGTCCCCATTAAATTGTTCTTTCCGTCCATGGCAGTGATCCAAAAAGTGTTAAAGGGCATGTGTGTGGGCATGTATTGATGCGGAAGGGTGGTGTATAATGAAAGCAGAAGGGGCCTGATGGAGGGAAAAAAGGAGGGAGCGAGCGAGCAAGAGGGAAAGCGAATACCAGCGGCATTTAATGGAAGCAGAAGGGGCCTGATAGAGACAGGCAGGGAGGGACGGAGCGAGCGAGCAGGAGTTGTGCTAACGACGCGAGCCGTATGCGTGCACATCTCCTGTCCTCCGTATGCGCAGACAGGGAGGGAGAGAGGGAGCGAGCGAGCAGGAGTTGTGCTAACGCCGCGAGCCGTATGCGTGCACATCTCCTGTCTTCCGTACGCGCACATCTGCTGTCCCTTGTGCTAACGCCGCCAGCCGTACGCGTGCACATCTCCTGTCTTCCATGCGCGTGCACATGTCCTGTCCCCCTTCGGCAAAGAAATCGACAACAATAGATCTCACCAAGGTGAGCAGCGCATGCATTGCGTCGCTAGGCGAGACCTAAAAACGTTCGAGGGTTGTAAGGGGGAGTTCGGAGGGAAGGGGGAACGAACAAAGGTCAAACAAGATGGCGGGTCCGGGTCGTGGGTATCGACGGAGACCAACACCAAAATGGCGGGATGCACAAAAGTCAAAAATCCAGAAAGAAAAACCCAGAGAGCAGGATTCATTGAGTAGAGTCAGAGAGGGGACGCAGCCACAAAACCAAAGGCGGGCGGAAGGCTGTAGCATGCGTGCACAGGCTCTGGACCACGGGGGCATCGGTGTCGACGATCCGCAAGGCGTAGATCCGGGGAAGTCAGCCTGGGGGTTAGTGAGCAGTCTAGGAGAAAAGGGAGGCAGCAGCAAAGTCCGGGGGGGGGCGTGCCTCCCAGGCACAGAAAGGTACGGAAAAGCCCAGGAGCGTCGCACCGCAGCGCCAAGTAGATTCATCACCCCTGTAACTGGAGAGGACTCACGGGTCCCAGGTGTCAGATCTGAGGCGAGGCACACCCAAGAAGACGGCCAGGATGGGGGGAGGCAACAAGGCAGCAGCGGGGACCGGGAGAGCGAGCCTCCCCTTGATCAGAAGATTGCAGGCAAGAA
The DNA here is from genome assembly GCA_963921515.1 of Calotriton arnoldi. Classification (NCBI taxonomy): domain Eukaryota; kingdom Metazoa; phylum Chordata; class Amphibia; order Caudata; family Salamandridae; genus Calotriton; species Calotriton arnoldi. The sequence goes on from CAWUFW010004701.1 coordinate 1,408,776, forward strand.
TTCGAGTGCATCGGACCAGCATCGCTGTGGCACTCACCGCCGATACAGCTCCATCGCGGCAGGAGATCAAGCGTCAGGGCAGACAGCTACTCCCCAACCCGGAGGGCAAGGGGTATGGTCCGGAAGGGTGAAATCTCGCCCCAGATCACTCAGCCGCCATCCGGAGTTTCCGATCATGCCAAGGCTGGTCCAGTTATCAACGATCCGCAGTGATTCAATCCGAGGGAGGCAGAAGGAGGAAAACAGCAGCGGAGGGACGAGGAATGCCATGCCCCAATATCCGGCTGGGTAGACGGCCGCGGGAGAAACCCGAGCCAGACTCCTCTATAGCCAAACCAAGCGGCTCCACCGGGCATCGGCCATGTCGTCTCGAGGTCCGCAGTCAGAACACAAGATACGGTTCCGAATCCAGAAACGGGAGAGTGGGGAAACGCAGTCACGGGTGAACCCAGGTGAGTAAAAAGGGGTCCAAGGTGGGGAAGAATTCCGGGGAATTAAGGGGATTTAGGCCGAAACGGCAATCCCTGGCCAGCAGCTCCCGGCCGGAGCTCCTCACCTGATGGCCATCTTGGATGTTTTTCATAAAATACTTCCAAACGCAGCGCCCCCTGGAAGAGTCAGCACCCGGTGCGGTGGCACCGGTCGCACTGCCCTAGAGCCGGCCCTGAGCAGACCGTCTTATTTGACGATAAGTTTCATGAAGTGCTGCTTAGAATTAGAAATGGGCTGAGACTGCTTATTGGTTCGTTTAGCGTCAGTGAGTTATCTAGATAATAAGGCCTATGTAAAGGATACTATTTTCTATCTCAGCATGCTTCTGGGATTGTTTCTTCCCTCTCTCAAGTTCCTACACCGTCTTTTTTCTTTCTTTATAGTAGAATTTTCTCATCACTCCTACACAATTCATTCCATTTCGTTTTGTTCTCTGCATTTCTCTCTCTTGCAGACCTAAAATTTAAATATGTATCCAAGAAGTGCATAGCTCGCCAATCCTATGCATATATATTTTTAGGTCGAGCCTGAGCCAGCGCGCAAGCGCTTCTCTGGTGATCTGTTGTAGTAGAGTACGTGAGAGAGGCCCCGCCCACTCCCACATTTTTAATTGGCTTGTGTCTTTGTCCTTCGTAAAGACTGTCTTCTGATTCCTAAATAGGCTTGTTAGTCCCTCCTTAGTATGGTCATGTCTTCATTTGTAACCTCCCATGTCTACTGGCCCCTTGACTTGGTTGTTACATGGTACGTGTACTATTTTGTTTATTGAGTTTCATCTACATTAGGCACGACAACGTGCTTTGCTTACATTCAGCGGGCCATGCCCGCTTTCACTTTTGAAGCAGCCAGGACAATGGCGGCCGTTTGTTTGCAATGCCATAGGTCTCGCATTTAAATGCGAGCCCTATAGCATTGCAAGTATTTTTTAACAAGTGTTTTTAGACTTCACACTAGTTAGACATTCTTGTTTCTTTCAGAGTGCACTTGCACATTTCTGTTGTTGTGCACTAAGCACAAAAACAATATTTTTTTTATTTAAACTAACTGCAGAGTTCTGTAAATTCGCCCTTTAAAATTAACAGCACGGGCCCACAGTCAACACTGGCGCCTGCAGCCCCCTCCAACCCCTGGGCGCCGCCCTTTAGGTTTCAGCGCGGCGCCCACTTTCACATTAACACCGGCTCCCGTTCCACAAACACCACGCTTTGTTTAACTTTTTTGTGTCGTATTACTTGTTTAAGTAGTAGTGCAACTTTACATTCTCTCGCTTTCACACTCCTAATGAATGCTATTCTGAACGTGGTTTGTTTTGCTTTTATTGTCGTGGATTGCATCCGTGGGAGTTCATGTGTATCATAATCAGATGAAGCTTAAAAAATGTCCATAGTAAATTTGGAAAAGAACTGTGTACCAGGAATGTGCGCATGCATGTAAATTCATTCTAATCTTGTGGTATTTTCCCTGGTGAACGTACACATTGTTAATGAAAATGATGTGACCTTTAAACTGGAAGTAAATGACTCATCCACTTTGAGTAGCACAGAGGTGTAATAGCAGTAATGTCATTGCATACAAATATTTTCGAGTATGACACATAATAACACAGCAGCTAAACTCACCAGCTCAAAGCGCTAGAAAGAGGAAGCGATAACCATCAGTCCAATTGGTCTACCAGGGTAGGGCTTAAGTCAGATCACACAGTTTTGTCATCAATTGCTTTCTCAACAGAGAGTAGTTTGACATTTCAGCTGAAACGGAGGATGAGTGTTTAATAAATTTGCCATATAGTTAAAAAAAGAACCCCTTCTGAGTGAGCAGGCAAGGCTGAACAGTTTGTTAAGCGTGAAAACCTTGGCCGCAGTTTGAGAGCTGGGATTGGAGCTTGCTTTTAAGCTTCCAAAGGCCAGACCCTTCAAGGACAGACACCATTGTCACAGGCTTCCACTGAATCTAGTACTACGCAGTACCAGGGGCAAACCTTGTATAGAAAAACACAATATTTTGTTGCATCTGGGCCTGAGATTAAAAAAACGTGTTTACAGCGATAACACATACAGTCTGTGTATATAAATATAGGCAGTAAACATATTTAATCATAAAACCTAAGCAGAAAGGGTTTGATCCATGCATTGAGATAGGCCTTTTCCATGCAAAAGAAGGCCTCTGCTACACCATTTTCATATAGTGTATTAGCCATTCTTCACAAAGGCCACTCCGTACTGTTTGAAGCTTGAGAGCCAGTTGGTGTGGTGTGCATTCTAGAGGGATTCCTTGGTGGAGATTTAATGTTGGTGTCTGTTTCACACACCATTTCTTCCTGTGATTCAGATGTCAGTTTGCTCTGTTTGTGTCTGTTTACGTGTCTCTTGACTACCCTCATTCCATACACAAGGAGTGTTCTCGTAGAGTTGTGCGAAGTTCCTTTAAAACCGAAATTTCACTTCACCTCCGAATGAGCTAGGATAGCTGCACAGTGGCATGTGTTATCTTAACTAATTGATCACATTCACAGGCAAGCATAACCTAGTTGGCGCATGGCATACGACTTCTGCACATCTAGGTTCAATGGTAATACAAAACTTTATTTCCCGATGTATATGTGGCTTTATGTCTGGCAAAGTAGGCATGGTCTTTTCTCAGGATTGTTAAGCGATTCGTTTATTGATATTTCCTATAGCACCAATCCTACCAAATATCTACGTTTTATTGGTATGTTTGGAAATTAATTAGTTGCTTACTCTCCCTTAACTTAAGTCGATCATTTTGAGTTGTGATGGTTATACGGTGGCTGTTTTCCCTTTGATTGCCCATAACAGTTTTTTTTTTCAGGTGGCCGAGTTGGTACTTGATAGCATCTTGCAGAGAAATGCTGTGTTTGTTTCATGCAACATCCATAAAAAAACGTTTCTTTTCCATCAAAATAGGACCTGAGAAATAGGGGGGTGTCACAAATTATTTCCAGTAATATTAGTGACCTGCTGCTGTTACAACATTGAAAACACAACACTATCCCTGAATCCACAACATGCCACATGATTCTACTCCGCACAATTATACACCACACCATGCCACATAATTCTACACAACGGCACACAATTCAGCCCCCCACTATTCACCACATAGCATAATTTCACTCCACATAATACCACTCAACACCACATAATTCACCTCCACATAATTGCACTCTACTTCATACCACATAAATACAAACCACATAAATCCAGTCTTTGCCACATAGCAACACTCCACATAAATACACTCTACACCATGCCACATGATACCATTCAACACAATTTTCACTCAACGTCACACACTTCCAACCCACACAATTCAACTCTACACATTTCCATTCCACACCACATAATCCAATCCACACCACAACATTCACACATCATGCCACAACATTCAACAGCACACCACATAAGTAAACTCCACTGCATACCACTCCAAAACACACAATACCATTCCAAGAAATTACATTCCATGACATACAATCCTACTCCACATAATTCCAGTACACCTAATACCACATAATTACTATCCACATAGTTCCACTGCACACTTTGCCATATTATTACACTACACAAATCCACTCCACACCACACAATTCCACTATACACAATTCCACAACTAACGATTCCAATACAACCCACATATTAACACTCCACACCACATATTAACACTCCACACCACATACATTCACTCCAAAAATAAAACTTACAACGTCAATAGCTCTAACTCACAAATGCGAGCCCTATTTGCATTGCAAATGCTTGTTTTAATGACTGCCATGGTCTCTGTTCCATTTCTCTGTGTATTCTTTAGCAGGTCTTTAGTAATAAAGTAGGGGGTCTTTACTGGTAAGATCAAGTTTAGGTTTGGCCTAGAGAGTCTTGCTAGTCTCATGTAATCAAAAGCATTTATACATAAATAAATATCTATCTCTTCATCAATTGATCTGTTTAACTGTCATGTACTTTTTGCTCCTGCCATCATGACATACAATTGGGTGATTGGGTCAGTTCACCTCAGCTATTTGCTTCTCTTGCACTGTGGCAATGGCATTTTTCCTAAGCATAAGTGAACATTCACCTAAAAAGAAGTGCACTTCAATGGCAAGGCCAAGGCTGGAGGGACAATACTTTAAGTTGCCTGTACTTTTTATTTCCCATTCTTTATCCCATTTATTTTTTATTCACCCTTGTGTGTTTCAAATATAGTTTACATTTACTAAAGTTTGTTTGAGGGCTCATGTGGCACACTTTTCCCTGCCCCCAAAGGCTTTTATAACGCTAAAAAAATGAATGCAATGTTTTGGATCTTGTGCTGCGCTCAGACTTGGGGCCAGGTCCAGAGTTTGGTAGATGGGTACTCTGTCACAATTGTGATGGATATCCCATCCACCTCATTTCAAGTGCATTATATGTTAATGCACTTGTAACATGGCGGACAGGATATCTTATTGTAACATTAATTACAATAAGTCTTAGAAAGTACCCGCTCACCAAACTCTAAATGAGTCCATTAGTAAATAACCCCTTTTACCTTCAGGGTACAGTAATGCAAGGTAATGTCATCTTTCATTCCATTAATAAGGATGATACTTTCCTGTCCTGTGCATTAAAAATAAAAAGGGGTTGTATACATTTTGTAAGTAGACCTGCTTGCTAAAATTAAAATCTGGACTGCGATCAAATGGCAGACCTTTTAGGTGGCACCTTGTTTTCTGTTTTTTCTTTTTGTGTCATATTTTTGCAATAAAAAAGAAATAAAAATCGCACCAGCTTGTCAAGGCCAGCGCATGCTATTGCGTTTATTACACCAGAAGATGGTTCCGCATAGATGGGAGTTTCTCCACTCTTCATGACATTGTCATACAATAACCTTTGTAACTTTCTGATAATGTAAACGAATTTAAAGATAAATGAGCAAGATAACAGAGAAACATTCGCTGCTGAACTGTGGTCAAGAGATGAACAAAGTGAACGTCACAAGAATGCACATCTGCTATTCCTGCCGTGAGTGGACCAGATTGGTGCATTGAGTAAAAGCTTGCATGTTCCACAAAGTTACTTTTATTAGGATACATAGCCCTTAAATTACATTGAAATTATTTCTTGTGAAATATTAGAAAAAACACACTCTATAGATTTTATTCAGGGGAATTGTTTTCTTCTTTCACGTTTTACTATTATTTCTGAGAAACCCATATAGAACTCTATTAATTAAAACTCAGCCAGACACTTTGGCTCTGTAAGATTTAAGAATGAGTAGGGCTTTATCTCATCGATGCATTTATAGCAGCACTCGTCCTTTTAATTAAGCATTAAGCCTCTCCAAGGTGAGCTTTATCATCCCATAATGCATTTGGTCTTCTGCAAATCGTCCAAATGCACATTATATGATGACAAGCACTTTAGAGGGACCTTAATTGTGATCTTTTGTGGTTTGATCCTTTTCTTCAATAGATACTTCATTTTTTAAATTTTAGCAAAATTTTCTGAAAGTTAATTCTTAATGGCATTGCTTTAAACGAAGTTAAATCAGACGTTGCTGAATTTGTAGCATGCCATGCAATGAACAAAGTGCACTGCAATGATTTTGGCACTGTGTTTTACAATGGTTAATATTCAAGGTGACCTTTTACCCAAAGAACACGAAAGTCTTGTAAACCTGAATGTAACTAATGACACTGTTTTACAACTAGACTGGTGTACCAGCATAAAAATTGGATCAATTTAAATGAAAATGCCACTGCCGTGCAGCCTCGAGAAGAGCTTCGGTACAATCCCTTGCCTACATAGGACTGCACTACAGAACGACGTCTCCTGTAATAAAAATAAATACAATAAAACCAGCTCTTGAATGTGTCACTATACAATTGTAATATAGAACATGTAGTATTCAGATTTGTCCATCAAACGTACAAATAGTCTGTGATTACGAGTGGTTGTGCGACACTATATTGCAGTCAAATTATTGACCTACAAAAGTATTGCATTCACTACATAACCTGCCACTACCTAGCCATAGTTTATCTATCTATCTATCTATCTATCTATCTGTCTGTCTGTCTGTCTGTCTGTCTGTCTGTCTGTCTGTCTGTCTGTCCGTCCCTCCGTCCGTCCATCTATCTATCTATCTATCTATCTATCTATCTATCTATCTATCTACCTCCCTCCCTCTATATTTAGCTATATATATAACTATTTATCTATATATCTAGCGATCGATTAATAGATAGATACATAGATAGAGATAGATAGATAGATAGATAGCCACTCTGCAGTTATAGTTATGGTTCCAATAGATATGAATTCCTCAGATTTGTGCTTGCTAATACCTTTGTCATCATTTGATGAATTTCCAGGAGACTTTGCAGACTGCAGACCTATTCTTTTTTCTACATTGGCTGCTGATGCAAAGTTTTGTGGTGAGTAGTTAAGGGGGTGCAAAGAAAAAAGGCGGTGTCCAAAAACACTTTTTTCCTTCAGTGCATCTTTCATAGACCCTTTAAACAGACGTACCATGGTACTTTCTTGAAAGTATCTCGAAAGTACCATGGCAGTTATTGAAATCTAAAAAACAATGCTACCAAAAACCAAAATGAGGCAAGAAAATGAACTAGTGTGAAGCAATGACGTTTAACAGTATTAGAAAGGCATTTGAAACACCCATTTCTGGTCACATGACAATCAAGGCTAATAGAAATCTAGGTTAGAAATCAAATTGAGAAGTAAAGCATTATGTGATTGGTTAATACCACAAGTGGGCTATAAACACAGCCCAATACTACTAAATACAACTAAAAACCATAGAGACTCTGCTGACTGTTAGTAATAGAGGTCTATTTCGTCTTAAGAGACATAACAGAGAAACTGAAAATTATACATCATCACATCCATCTATATATTTCTTCATAAAACAGATATATTCTATATGGATCCATATGGCTGTTCCTTTACATAATTCGTATCGTTGGCTGGAGCGGTAGATACCAAACAGAAGTCAATGTATCGGGCTCTAGTTGGCACTTTCTTTACCAATGTGTAACTTTGAATGACAAAGTGTATTGTCTTTTCTTTACCTCTCTTTGAGTATTCCAGGCATTTGTGTTATTAATATGGCTTCAATTTTCCCCTTATTAGTATAAGGGCGTAACTGTGCATGAAATGTTCTTTTGCATTTGAATGTATTAATATTATTGGAAATTTTGCAATGTTTTTAACAGTTCCTTTTTTTTTTTTTAAACAGATGTATTAAGGAAATAAACAATTGTACTAATTTCCACTCCTGACGTATCATGGGTTTACTGTTTGGGCCTTATTTCAAATTAATATGCATGAGTTCGAGTGGAAGTGAGACTAGGTGTATGAGTGAATAGAGACATCATTGTTGTGAGCTTATAGGAACCAAAGGAAAATGTTGTCTTTTACTTGTTCCAGGAAATGGTACTTATGAGCTGCAGTTAGATAATTTAGGAGATATGTCATTAGGTGGCCTGGCATGGGTGATGTCATTTATAAAAATCTGCTATCCGTATTGTTGTCTTCTATGCTTTCACACATATCATATTATTTAGTAAAATATTTTAAAAGTTGGACATGCACAACATCTATGGGTTTTTTAACAATCCAATTGATTTGTTTTTCTCTAGTGTTTCTTGATGTCTACTACCCTATGATAATCTTAAACTGTAAATGTTCTAAATGATGACATAGTAGTGTAACAGAAATGGGAGTTTTGTCTGAAAACACATAAAAAGGAAAACAATGATGGGTTGACTTTGTGTTATGTTTATTAAATACAATCAGATTTCACTGTAGTAGTCTATTATTAAATTACCATCTACGATGAAGCCACCATACAGGATTATACTGCCATATTGCTCTATTATATCGCGATTCTGCCTGAAAAGATGTATTGGCACAGCACTACCAGGAGCAGGTACTGGTGAAGGGACAGATGCATCAGGTGTTGTTGGAGGTGCTAATGGAGTAGAATAATTAGAAGGTGTACTGGAGGGACAGATGCAGAGGGAGGTGGTGGAGGTGCTGGCAAACCTGAAGAAGCCAAAGGCGTTGCAATTACCGAAGAAGTGTCCCCTGCCGATTTTCCTGCTTCAGCCTCTTCTTTCTCCTTCTTACGCCTTCTTTCCACATGTGCAAACCTGGTGAAATAAATTGCCTGCAGGAGTTTTCTCTTTCCTGTGGTTCTGAAGGAATTTTGTTTAATGTTCCCATGGGAAATAACTTTGCATGTAGTAAGTTTGAAATTAACTTTTTTTCCTCCAGGTGGCAGAGAAAAACAACCCAACACAATGGAGTCCCTGAATTTTTCCCTCAGGGCCACTTCTTCTTAGAAACAAATTTTAAAAAAATATACAAATTCAATGAAAAAACCAAAGGTTTAAGATTAGTTAGTGTTAGAAAAACCTAATTTATTAATTCCATACAAAACCAATTTAAATTACATAAACATTGAAAAGTTATGGTTATACCTTTATAGTTATAATTAACACCCTGCCCAAACTTACTATAACTCGCTAACCTCCACACAGAATGTTGATAATTCGCTAGCCAGACTAAATAAACTCCAACTCGGCCCTCTACCATGCACCCTCTTTTCATAAACGATGTCATTTGAAATGTCATGAATTTTGTTATAAATACTTTGATTTAATGTGCTATAAGTGATGTAATATGAAAGGGTATAAGCAGTGCATGGGGAAGACATGAGTTATAGATAATTTATTCTGGCTAGCGAGTTGACAACTCTCCGTACGGGGGTGTGCAAGTTATAGTAAGTGTTGGTCGGGGCGTAAATTAGAACTTTAAGTTATAACTGTTAAGGCTCAGGGAGGGGGGCTGCACCCCCTCCCCTTAGATTTTGGCTGTGAGGTGAGGTCCCTAGCGCCCTAAAAATGCCCAGGAGGGAAGCTGTGTGGCCCCTTTCCTTTTTTTGTATTTGGCTTGGGGAGAGTGGCCATGCTGCCCCCTCCCCTTTTTATTGAACTGGCCCCAGGGAATGGGGTCCCTGGGGTCAATCAAGGCTGAGGAAGGAGGCTGAATGCCCACCTCCCCTTAATACATGTGTTTTGGCCTCAGGGGATGGGGTCTCTGGGGTCTGAAGGCCAACTCTATGCCGTGCATGACAAAGGCTGTGCGTGGCATTGGCAGCTTGCTGGGGGTTTGGACACAGGGCCTGGTGGCAGGCCAAGCCATGTGGTCAACCCCCGCTGCTCACAGCCACAGGCTGTTTGCAGCGTGGGATTGGCAGCCAGCTGGGGGTTTGGCCATTGGACCCGGTTGCAGGCCAGTCTCTGCGGGCAACCCCTCCCCACATACAGTGGAATAGCATACAGTGTAGTGGCGTACACTGGAGTGGGGTGGAGTAGAGTGACAGAGAGTCGAATAGGGTAGAGTTGAGTGGGAAGCCCATCGGACCTGCTTTTTGCTGCTCGCCCTCACCGGGGGCCAGGACACCAGGAGACCGGGAGCTAGGAGGAGGACTACACTCCCCAGCATCCCCTGCGCTCCCGCTAACGCCGACGCCTCACTCAGCATCAGGAGGCGCCTTCTTAAGCCATCAGGGGCTCCCACTGCGCGGGAAGCCCATCGGACCTGCCTTTTGCTGCTCGCCCTCACCGGGGGCCAGGACACCAGGAGACCGGGAGCTGGGAGGAGGACTACCCTCCCCAGCATCCCCTGCGCTCCCGCTAATGCTGACGCCTCACTCAGCACCAGGAGGCGCCTTCTTAAGCCATCAGGGGCTCCTGCTGCGCGGGAAGCCCATCGGACCTGCCTTTTGCTGCTCGCCCTCACCGGGGGCCAGGACACCAGGAGACCGGGAGCTGGGAGGAGGACTACACTCTCCAGCATCCCCTGTGCTCCCGCTAACGCCGACGCCTCACTCAGCACCAGGAGGCGCCGTCTTAATTCATCAGGGGCTCCCGCTGCGTGGGAATCCCATCAGACCTGCCTTTTGCTGCCCGCCCTCACCGGGGGCCAGGACACCAGGAGACCAGGAGCTGGGAGGAGGACTACACTCCCCAGCATCCCCTGCGCTCCCGCTAATGCCGACGCCTCACTCAGTGCCAGGAGGCGCCTTCTTAAGCCATCAGGGGCTCCCGCTGTGCGGGACGCACGCAGGCGTGCCCGGGCGAAGCCCAGGCCAAGGGCGGGCCCGTCTGCGCCCGTCAGAGGCAGGAGGAGGCAGGGCTGGACCCCCCCCTCTTTGCTGTGAGATCTGGGTGTGTTCCATATCCATATGCCCCCCTGTGCATGTGAGGACTCATCTATAAAGGTACTGTAACCTGTAAATTGTGTTTGTCCCCCTGTTTGTTGACGTGCTCATTACCCAGAGTTCATTGTGGGTTTCCAAATTACAGCATATTGTAACATACCATCTGTTCATGGGGAAAAGGAAACAACCGAGCTCCGCATTAGCCAAATCACCACCTAAATCACGGCAATCCATTATGAACTTTATAACAGGGGCAAAGGGAGCCACTGAAAAGCAAATCCTAAGTGTGGATGAAACACTAACCATCTGTACCGAGAGTGGGACTGTGAGTGGGACTGCATCTTTAAGCAAATGTATCCCGCCATCTTCGGACTTGGCGTTAATCCCGGAAATACAGCCCACTAGTCAAGACGCGGTGAAAAAGATTGAGTTGGTCCAAACCTCTGCCAACGCTGCTCTGGTCACCTCAGGCTCTATTCCTCCATCTAAGCGCCCCACAACCATTAAACCCATGTTGGCAAAGACTAATACTACTTTGTGTGACGGGAAAGTGAAGTCAACAAAGAAGGTAACTGCCTTGAAAACGGGCCAAGGTTCAAAATCTCAGAGAGATTTAAATAAGGGACTGTCCTCTGTACCATTGGATCCTTTGGTTTGTTCTTCACTAGTGGCATGTGTACATGAACTGTTAGACCTTATCAAAACCTCTGTATGCAGCCTTACTAAAAGCTGTTAAATGTGCTGTTTTATCTTGTGCAGACAGATTGGGTTCAGTAAATATGTATAGTGGGACTGGGAGGGAAGCACTAACTGATAATACTGCAGGCATACCTCGCACAATTCCAGTAGAGCAAACTGAGAAGGAGTCTTGCGGGGTGTCCCAGCAACTATTTCAACCACATCATGGTGGTCAATTCCAGTGACACAGACACAAGCTATCCCAGCTACGGACATGAGGGGGATTCATAATAAGGTGACACCATCAAGTCCCAAATCTAACATCTATGCGGGGGGTAGAACTTACAAATATCCTCCGTTTGCCAGGGATAGATTAGATCTACCACCTGATGTTACACCTTATGTGGTCATTTTGGCTAACGTTCCACCAACTGAATCCTCGCAACGTGAAACATGGGATTCATTGAGAAATAAATCTCTCAACTGGCTAAATTCTAAAGTGGGGTTGGGGGAACACTTTTTGCAGACTTTAAGATGACCAGACGGGTGGGCTGGGTCGGTAGCGATGCCAAAGTGTTTAAGGGTGATTGTACAGTCCTCTCATTTAAATCACCAGGACTAGTTAATGAAATACTGGGTAGGGTCAAGTCTTTGCATTTAAATGAAGAGCAAATCATGGTTCTCCCGCTTGGTTTCTTTTACAAACCCCCTAGACAATGTTTTAGTCAGCCGAATGTATTGACTCCAATCTGGCCCCCAACTCAGGGCACATTGCAACATTCACCCCAAACTGCTGGGGTAAATTATGAAAATACCCCTCTATTTTCCATTACCACCTCTAATAGATTTGACACCCTTTCTAATCTTGCCGGGGTAGACTGACTAAAGGATAAACCACTGGAGGCCACCTCAACGCAAAACTCTAGTCCTACAACCCCGACCTCCAATAAGAACTCGCAGTTAGATTCGAGTTCTGAAGATTTAACGTCCCTGGCCCAATCTGTGCAAGACAAAGAGCTACTGATGGATACTATGTCCCCAGATTCTACTAGTATCACAGTAGTCTCCTGGAATGTAGCAGGGTTGCGTAGCAAGCTTAACTTCCCAGAGTGGCTTAACTTTATAGACAATTTTACCATTGTTTGTCTACAAGAAACCTGGGTGGCTGAACCCTGTCATCTCAATGGCTTTAAAACGTATAACTTGCCGGCTATTCCATCCAGCCACGGTAGAAACAGGGGTGGTCTCTGTACCTATGTATCAAACAAACAACCATCCTCCTCTGTAAAGCTTAGGATCATTAGCCATTTTTACCAAATTGTCAGCATTGATCTTTCTGGATCGTAAAGTGTTTCTTGTTAATTTTTACAATGATGCTTGCGGTCCCGACATACTGGCCACACTGTCCTCTCTTGAAGATGACCTGGACACCATTCTTCTCCAGGGGACTGGGGATAAAATTATATTCTGGGTGGGGGATTTTAACATCCAACTATGTAAAATGCCCTCAAAAATTATTTGTGGTATGATTCCATCAACAAACGAGGACTCTACCCACTTTTTACACTCAGATTATGGCAGGAAGCTCAACGAGCTTTCTTCTAAATATGATCTAGGCTTTTGCAATGAGTTTGTCAACATCCCATTGAGGTACCCTGTACTTTTGACGGTACCATGGGTAAAAGTGTTATCGACTTTTAACTTTTTCCAAATCGCTACTCTACTTAAATTAGCAATTTTACATTACATGATTGTGTACTAAGCGACCATTACCCCCAGAGCCTAACGCTAAATTTTGGGTCAGTAAAAGATCAGAGGGACCCCCCCATGCCCTTGCCATGGAGAACTTAGAGCTCTCCCGTATTAATGGGTTTATACTATGTTGGTCGATGGTCGACCCAATTGATTTTCTAGAGAAATTAATCCAGTAGCATAAGAGTGCCTTCAATGTATGTTTGGACACTTCAATGGAGGCTTCCGTTATTGCGGAATCCTTCGGATAAATAATTAGCGCCATCAAAGTGGGGCTATTATCAAGGCAGGAGGTAGGAACAGGAAAGAGGAAGGGTTGGTTTGACCATGCATGTAGCGAGATCCATAAAAAACTTATAGGAGCATTGAAAAAAAATCCCAGAAATATTGAGGAGATTCAGCACTGGAGGCGGGAATATAGGCTTACATTAAAAAATCGTAAGAAAACACTAAAAGAGGAGACTTGGGAGAAATTGCATGAGGCAAGTCGAAGTAATGATACCACTGCATTTTGGCGCGTGGTTTACTCCCCTTTCCTCAGTAACACTGATACACCAAAAATCGAGGTTGCGGTGACTGAAGAAGATTGGGTAACACACTTTTCTGCTCTGTATTCATCTACCGCAAACAGTGCAATTCACCATCCAGTCCTAATCCCCGTGGTTGCTCCACAGACGCTTGCTCATGTACCTGACTGGTCCGCCTTAAACTTTACGCTGGAAGAAGTCTCCCTTGCTATCAGTTCAAGTAAGGGTTTAAAAGCTCCTGGGCCAGATGGCGTTCCAATCGACCTATTTAAAGCAAATATTGATCTCTGGGGTCCCCATCTTACCCATGTTTTTAGATCTTACCAGTGTATGGGGTTCCCTTTGACTTGGGCAGAGTCCCAGATCGTGCCTATATTCAAAAAAGGCGATCGTAACTGTCCATCGCACTATAGACCTATCTCTCTACTTGACTCATTGGTCAAGGTGGTGGGTCGTATACTTTTAGCCAGGTTACAAAGCTGGGCGGACAGCAATAATAAGATTTCCAACCTACAATATGGATTCCATCAGGGATTTGGCACTACGGAGCAAGCAATTAACCTGAATTTGCTATTGGGCAAATATGCACACATTGAAAGGAGTAATTTGTACAGGGTATTTGTTGACTTATCGTCAGCATTTGATTGTGTTATTCATGACAAACTGTGGTCAGTGATGAGTTCAATGGGTGTCAACAGTACTATTATTAATCTTTTAAGACATCTGTACGCAAACAGCTATGCAAGGGTACGGTTTGGTATAAAAGGAGAATGTACTCATCCGTTTAGAATAGAGAAAGGGGTCCACCAGGGGTGCGTACTCGCCCCCTTTCTATTTAATTTATACATTAACAACTTGGGTAACACTTTGGCTAGTTCATGTGCAGATCTGCCACAAGTAAAACAACGGCCGATTCCCGTTTTGCTTTACGCGGACGACGCAGTTCTTATGGCGCGCACTCCTTTAGCTCTGCAGTGCCTCCTTGACAGTTTTACCCTATTTATGGACAATCTGGGACTTCGAATCAATATAAGCAAGACATTTGTTATGAAAGTGGGCATGGTGTACCCAAGTGTCGCAAGATTTATTTAGGCAAAGAAATTTTACCTCAAACCCAAACTTTTTCCTACTTGGGTATTTAATTCGATAGTGAAGGTACATGGAAAAGTGCAATTGAATCTAGAAGATTGCAATTTTTAAGATCTATTTCGGCACTTCGCAATTTTGCCAGGAAACTGGGGAATATCCAATAAAAAGATATGTTAACTATTTATTATGCAAAATGTATATCAATTGCAATGTATGGTTTGGATATATGGGGATATGCGAATGTTGAATCATTGCAGGTGGTGGGAAATGCTTTTTTAAAAACCTTTTAGCACTTCCCTCCAGTTGCTCAAATTATGTATGTCACTCTGAACTGGGGTCCAACTATTTAATAGATTTGGTTAGGATTCAACCACTTTTGCTATGGCACAAAATATGGACTTCGGAACATATGGAACTGAATCGTGCCATAGTCAAGGACTGTTGTGACTCAGAATTGGCCCTAAAGATTCCCTGGTTAAAGTTTATCAAGAACTCTTTGATAGATATGGGACGTTCGGAACTTTATGAGCAACCCGAATCCCTGCTACACATCTCAAGGAAAGCACTAAAAACAGAGGGCCTTATTATCAAGAACGGGCGATAACATTATCGCCTCTTTAGCGGCAGGAAACTGCCATAAAGCGGCGATAAGGGGCTTGAAAATATGCCCTATAGAATTCCAATAGAAGCCCAGGTTCTGGTGTGAAGGACATCAAACCTGGGCTTCTATTGGAATTCAATAGGGCATATTATCAAGCCCCTTATCGCCGCTTTAGCGGCAGTTTCCTGCCGCTAAAGCGGCAATATATTATCGCCCGTTCTTGATAATATGGCCCAGAGTGTTTAAATCATCTGGAGGACTTGCGATTATGTGTGGAACTGGACAAACCAACTGTGAAACACAACCAAATGGTCCCTACCACCTTCTCAATGCAACCATACCTTTTTAACATTCTTAATGCACAACATAGATTTGTTTTAACACGTTTTAGGTTAAACATATTCCACCGCCTGATAAGCTTTCCAAACCCCAATAACTGGTCAAATGACTTAAAGCGCTGCCCATGTGACAATGTATCTAATCAATCAACCATGCACATTGCACTTTTCTGTAAATTTTATATGGATTTGAGAAGTTCTCTTATTGTACCTTTATTGAAATTACTAAATTTTAAACAATGTAGGCCGGCTTTTTTATACTTGCAACTTCTTCCTAATCTTTATACGTGTGTGGTACTTGCTAGGTTTCTTAGGGCGACTCAAGTAAGAAGAAGATCCATACTAGCAATATGTTGATTCATGAACTGTCAGCTATAACGTGAACTGTATTTTTGCCCTTCTGATTTTAGTCTATTTTAACTGTCTGTATTTTTCCTGATTAATTTTTAATCTTTATGTATTCTTTTATGATACACCTTGTGTGAATCGAATAAAGATAAATTGAATTGAAATTGACTGGCATAGAGTGCATTTGCATACAGTGGAATAGCGTATAGTAGAGAGGTGTAGAGTGAAGTGCCGTACAAGGGAGTGGCTTAGAGTGGAATGGCATACAGTGGAGTGGTGAAGAGTGGAGTGGTGTAGATTGTAGTATGGTAGAGTGTAATAGCGTATTGTGGAGTAGCATAGACTACAGAGGCATAGAGTGGAGTGAGGTACAGTGTATTGGCATACAGTAGAACAGCGTAGAGTGGAGTCTCGCTGAGTGGACTGGCATAGAGTGAAATGGCGTATAATGGAGTGTTGAACAGTGGAGTGTAGTAGAGTGTATTGGCATAGAGCGGAATAGCTTATATTGGAGTGCCGTATAGTGGATTGGCTTAGAGAAGAGTTGCATAGAGTGAAATAGCAAGGCGTATAGTGGCAAGAGTGGAGTTACATACAGTGGAATAGCGTAGAGTGGAGTAGTGTAGAGTGGACTAGCATAGAATGCAGTGGCGTAGACTGAAGTGGCATAGAGTAGAGCAATATAGAGTGGAGCGGCGTAAAGCAGAGTGGGGTAGTTAGAGTGGTGTAGAGTGGAGTGGCATTCACAGCAGTGGTGCACAGTGGAATACTATATATTAGAGTGGCGTACAGTGGAGTGGTACACATGGAGTGTCATAGATTGGAACAGCCTAGACTAGAATGTTGTACAGTGGAGTTGCTTACAGCTGAATAGTGTAGAGTGGATTGGCATACAGTGGAGTGGCGTACAGTGGAGTGCCTTAGACCAGAGTGTCATAGAGTTGAGCAGCATACAGTGGAATTGCTTACGGTGCAGTGACATACAGTGGAATGTGCTACAGTTGAGTGGCGTATAGTGGAATAGCATAGAGTGGAGTGGTGTACAAAGGAGTGGCATAGATTGGAGTGACATACAGTGGAGAGTTGTAGAGTTGACTTACGCAGAGTGGAGTTGTAGAGTGTAGTGGCAAACAGTGGATTGGAGTGGCGTAGAGTGGGGTGGGGTGGAGTACACTGGAGTCATGTACAGTGGACTAGTGTACACTGGAGTGGGGTAGAGTGGAGTGGTGTAGAGTGGAATGGCATAGAGTGGAATAGCGTAGAGTGGAGGGGTGTACAGTGGAGTAGCGTACAGTAGAGTAGTGCAGAGTGGAGTGAGGTACAGGGTAGTGGCATACAGTGTAGTGGCATAGAGTGGAGTGTTGTAGAGTGAAAAACCATAGACTGGCGTGATGAAGAGTGGAGTGTTGTAGAGTGAAATACTGTAGACTGGAGTGTTGTAGAGTGGAGTGTAGTGGGCTAGACTGTAGTGGTGTACTGTGTAATAGCATACTGTAGAGTGGCGTAGGTTGAAGTGTTATAGAGTGTAGTGGCATACAGTGGAGTAGCGTCCAGTAGAGTGGTGTAGAGTGGAATAACAATGAGTGTTACTGGCGTATAGTGTAATGACATAGAGTGGAGTGGCGTATAGTGGAACAGTGTAGAGTAGAGTGGCGTAGAATGGAGTGTCATACAGTGGAATAGGATACAGTGTAGTAGAGTAGAGTGTATTGGCTTAGAGTGGAGTGGTGTAGAGTGGAGTGGCATAGAATGGAGTGATGTATAGTGAAATAGCATACAGTGGATTGTTGTAGAGTGGAGTATAGTGGAGTGGCATAGAGTGGAGAGGAGTGGAGTGGGGAGACAGAGAGTGGTGAGGCATAGAGTGGAGTGGGGTAGAGTAGAGTGGGGTAGAGTGAAGTGGAGTGACTTAGATCGGAGTGGCGTAGAGTGGAGTGCCACACAGTGGAATACCGTATATTAGAATGTTGTAGAGTGAAGTGGTGTAGAGTGGAGTGGCATAGAGTGTAATAGCTAAGAGTGAAGTGTCGTGCAGTGGAGCTGCGTTCAGTGGAATACTGTAGAGTGGATTGACATACAGTGTAGTAGCATATAGTGGAAAGGCAGAGACTGAAGTGACGTGCAGTTGAACAGCATACAGTGGAATAGCGTCCAGTGGAGTAGCATACAGTGGAGTGTATTAGAGTGGAGAGGCGTACAGTGGAATAGCATAAAGTAGAGTGGTGTACAGTGAAGTGGCAAACAGTGGAGGGGCATACAGTGGAGTGTTGTAGAGTGGATTGGCATAGAGTGGAGTGAGGTACAGTGTAGTGGCATACATTGGAAGAGCGTAGAGTGTAGTGGCGTAGAGTGGAGTGGCCTATACTGGAGTGGCATACAGTGGAATAGCGTAAACTAGAGTGGGATAGAGTGAAGTGCATAGAGTAGAGAGGTGCAGAGTGGAATAGTGTAGATTGGATTGGCGTAGAGTGGAATGAGGTACAGTGTAGTGGCGTATACTGAAATAGTGTAGTCTGGAGTGGCCTATAGTGTAGTGGCATAGAGTACAGTGTTGTAGATTGAAGCACTGTAGAGTGGAGTGTTACAGAATGGAGTGGGTAGAGTGTAGTGGGATAGACTGCAGCGGCATACAGTGTAATAGCTTGCTGTGGAGGGGCGTAAATTGGAGAGTTGTAGAGTGGAGTGGTGTACAGTGGAACTCGTAGACTGTAGTGTTATAGAGTGGAATATCCTTGAGTGTTACTGGCGTACAGTGCAGTGATGCACAGTGTAGTGCCAAATAGAGGAATAGCGTATCATAGAGTGGGGTATAGTGGAGTGTCATACAGTAGAATAGTGAAGAGTGTAGTAGGGTAGAATGGAATGCCGTAGAGTGTAGTGGCATAGAGTGGGGTGACACGGAATGGAGTGATGTACAGTGTGATAGCATACAGTGGATTGCCATAGAGTGAAGAGGCATATAGTGAAGTGGCATACAGTGGAGTGACGTAAAGTTCAGTGGCGTACAGTGGAATAGCGTACAGAGCACTGGTGTACACTAAAATGGCATTTAGTGATGCAGCAAGTAGGAGCAAATATGGCATCTAGCTAAGCAGCTCACTACCCGTGGGCTCCCTCCCCTCCTCTTACCAATGGTGCGTTAGCGGCGATTCTGGGCAGCGCAGCCAACAAGAGAGCAGACACGGCAGGAAATCGGTCCCGGGAGCAGGCGAGGAATGCTTGAGCGTCTGCTGCTCATTGGTGCTTTCTGGACCTTCGCGATCCGGCACGGCGGGCTCATCAGCAAAGCGTAGAGTCAGCGGGAAACACAGCGGGAGACATCACGAGGCCACTTCTGTAAAGGGCCAGCGTGTAGCCTTGGGAGGCGTACTCAGGCAGGCAGGCACAATCATTACTGCTGGACGGTCTAAGTTTTACGCATTAATGGCTGGCAGGAACTCTAAAGCCTCCAAGGGCAAACTAATCAATGTGGCTGCCACCGCCACCGGCCCGGCAGGGACTGCAAAGACCAGCATGCACCAGGGGGGCCTCAAGGAAACTTTGAGGAACGAGAAGAAAGGAGATGAGCCTAGCTATAACATAAACAAGCCTGACATTACAGGTAAAAGGGCTACCCGAGGGAGCAATATGTTGGTGGCAGTGGAAGGCCAGCCCGCGATCTCGAACCTTTTTCGTTTGAAGTATCCCAGATCTACAAAACCCCAGGATTCTGTTACCGTGACTCTCCCCCTAGCTACAGTGTCAACATCTGCACCAGTCATCACCCAAGTGCAGGAAACTGTGCCCAAAATCATCACAGAGGGGGATGACACCAGAATCTCCAAACTAGGTGAAAGAGAGAGTCGCGCAGGCACCCCAGAGGATGAGGTAGGGGGGAATCAGCAGGACAAGCAAAATCTCTTTGGGGAGGAATGTTTTTAGAATGATCATGGTGTTCGTGGGGGGCCTCAGATCCCCCCTCCTTACAACCGACGGAAGCTGATCCTATCTCCTTTGACTCTGACTGTCTGGGGGTCCCTGGTCTGCTGGCTTCACCCGACCGGACTGGGGGTTGTGAGAATTTTTTTTCCCTAGCCTAGGTCTCGGACTCCTCAATGCCTGATTTAGGTTCATCAACGTCCTCACAGTCCACATCTTTTAGCAGTAGCTCACAGGATGGATCAGTTATCTCTGCTGGTCGGAAAAAGAGATCAGGAGTATTAAGAGGCAAAAAAAGGGCCACAGCCAAGATAAGAAGCAGCAGTCAAGTAATGATAAGGCAGTCAAGGACCGGAAATAGACTTCAAAGAAAGGGTCACCCAGGCTTAGGTGGGATTATTCCGCTATTCAACTTTTGGACAAGCCCGCCCAGGGCATGGAGGGTGCTACGGCCGGATCCCCAACAGCAAAGGAACCTCCACTTTCTCTAGTTTTGGCTACGATTAAGCAAATGCAAGCTGAAGTGCGGACAGATAACCGACGGGCACGGCAGGCCTAAAAAAAAAATACAAGGCACGGGCAGGAAAATAAGCAAAACCTGTACTGAAATCTCCGACAGGATGACCAGTATAGAGGCTCGGACCGATACTCTCGAACTGGAGGTCGCTGAGTTAAAGGCAACAAGCTCTTTCCAGGACCCCAAGCTCAGGGAAATGATGCAGAAGATGGAGGACTATGAAAACAGGCAGAGAAGGAACAATCTAAGGTTACTGGGTATTCCAGAAGGGAGAGAGGGTGGACCACAGAGACTAACTGGCACATGCATCAAGCTAGGATTTTGCGAGTCCTTAATAGCGAATATTAAGGATTCGCAATTAAGGATTCGCAAAATCCTATGCATGTAGGAATGGCTATAATAATAGCGATTCCTTCACATTCCTTATTTGCGGCTCGCAAATTGCGAGTCGCAAATAAGGAATGGCTTCCCATTCATTCCTATGGGCCTACAGGCCCATAGGAGAATGGGAAATTGTGAGCGCTATTTGCGAGTACCAATAGGTACTCGCAAATTGCGCATGTAATTTCAAGGGTGCAGGGGTGTCAAAAGGACACCCTGTTGCACCCTGAAATTGATCCGTGCACATATAGTTGCGCACACACATGTCCCAAGGACATGTGTGTGTGTAACCTTCAACTTTGAAAAATGCACTTTAGTGCATTTCTCAAAGTTTTTGCAATTTACCATGAAGTTCAACTTCATGGTAAATTGCGCCCTAGTAGCGAAATCGCTAATTTTTTTACTTTGTTGCATTGCATTTAAGGAATCTCAATTTGCGATTCCTTAAATGCAATCGCAATTTAAGTAATCGCAATTTTGCGATTCCTTAAATTGCGATTTTTGCATTTGGGATGATGCATCCCAAATGCAAAAATACAGGTCGCAAAGGGGCAGATTCTGCGAATCTGCCCGTTTGCGACCCGATTTTCGGATGATGCATGGGGCCCTTAGTTGTTAAACTTCTAAAGGGTGCATTCCTAGAACTTACGGGATGGCATTGGACAAGAGAAATTCAGAGGGCACACCGTTTCCCCCTAATGCCCAAAAAACAACAGGCAACAGGCGGCCTATCCTAGGGCTATGTTGGTTTATTTTGGAAATTATCTTTTGAGACAAAGTATTTTTGATTTGGCCTCCCTAATGCTAGGAGAGATTTTGAGGGAGTTACCACATTGCACGGCCAGACTTCGCTCACACCACGGTAGAGCGAAGATGGCGATTAAGGCAGATGTTTGCCCCCCTCCAGAAATTAGGTGCCGAAGTGTACCTACAATATCCAGCAAAATTGAAGGTAGTATGGAAGGGTCGTACTCGTACCTTTTTTTCGGAGATTCAGGCTCAGGAATTTCTCATGGATCAACAGGGTGGGGTCTGATTCAGCGGGAAATATTTTTCGGAATCTTGGGAAAAAGCGGAAAGAGATAAGAAATGTAAGTGAAAAGGCCGCAAGAATAAAAAAAAAAAAGAGAAAAAATATAAGATGGTCTGTCACAGGGTAGGTGGTGGGGGCCCGGGGAGTGGGGTTTGTGATGCTAGATGGCATCCTACAGGCTAGGCCCGGTTGCTCAGTGGAGTGGTGAGGGTAAGGGGTGGCGGTCAGTGGGGGTAGGCTGAGGAAAGAAGGCCAAACAAACCAGAATGAACGAAGCATGTGTGGAAAGAGGTATTGAGGCAGGGTGGTGGCCCACGGAGGTGGTCCTGAGGATATTGTAATTATGAAGGGTAGGTGCTTAGGGTGTGGGGGGGAAATATTAGCCAATGAATGATCAGCCAATGATCCGTATCGCATCTATCAACATATGCGGCCTAAACAACCCTAAGAAAAGAGCCAGGACCTCTGTGGGTTTAAAACTCCTGAGGGCGGACATTGTCTGCCTCCAGGAGACACATATTGAAGCTTCACAGAGAGATATTCTCAACTCCCTGGGCTATAGACTGGTAGTTGGCACCTCCCAAGGTGTGCGTACTGCTGGTGTGGCAGTTTTAGCCCGAGGAAGCCTGCTGAAATTTTTACAAGTAGGGTATGATCCTAGGGGAGATGGGTAGTTGCAGTTTGTCACTCACCCTGTGGAGGCAAGTTCACGCTATGTTCAGTTTATGGGAGCACGCGAGATGATCTCTCCACCCTAATTCAGGTTTCTAAGGAGTTAGCAGACCGCCCCCTACCTGTGGTTCTGTGTGGGGAGTTTAAACTCAACCTCCCAGGGAGTTTTGATATAGGTGGACAGTTACGGTACACAGGGAGGAAGCCTAAGGTGTATCAAACCCTCAAAAGGGTATGCAAGGATCACGGCTTGGTCGATGTCTGGCATAAAAAGAACTAGATTGTAGACGGGTATACATTCTTTTCAGCTCCACACGGCACACATGCCCGCTTTGATTATTTTTTTGTGTCCAACAAGCTGATCACGACCTGTCAGATTGAACGATACCCCCGGTTCCTCTCGGACCACAAGGAGAATAATGGAAGTGCCTCTGTTTGTATGGTGTGGGATACTTTTAAGGCCTGCCTAAGGGGGAGATCTTAAAACTCTCATTGAATAAAGGAAAGCAAGATAGGCTGATGATTCAAGCTAAACAAGATAACTTAGCAGTAGCAGAGGAGGACTTAGTGAAGACCATACAGCACGCGGGGGATATAAGTGAAGCACAAACTAAGGTAGTACTGGCAAGGACAGACCTGGAGGCAATTTTTGCAGACAGGGCAGCAGCTAAGTATATTGCCTGGAAGGAAAGATCTTATGAGTGCAGTGATCAGGTAGGGCACCATCTGGCAGTAAGAGCAAGGCAGAGGTGTACCGATAGTGAGATCAGAGAAGTACGCGATCCTACTCTTGAGGTGGTTACCGATACTAATAAAATCAGAGAGGCATTTCAAGTGTTTTATCAATACCTGTACACAGAGGGAAATCGGGTATGTCCTGAACAAATTAAGTGATTTTTGAAAGCAGTACCCTTAAGCAAATTATCCCTAGAAGAACGTGAAACCTTAGAAGAAGAGTTAACGTGGGATGAGATATTGCTAGCTAACACTAGCCTCCCCCCTGGCAAAGCGGCTGAAAGATCAGATGGTGCCTCTTTTTAATCATATATTCAATGGATCTACACCTCCTGATTCGTGGTCGGTGGCGAAAATAGCTGTCTTTTTGAAGAAGGATAAACCTTCTGCCGAGCTTGGCTCTTATAGGCCAATCACGTTAATAAATGGTGATTCAAAGATTTACTCCAAGGTTCTGGCAGTTCGATTAGCCCAGGTCCTAAAAAAATTGGTGACTCAGAAACAACATGGTTTCATCACTGGTAGGGACACCACCGATCATATTCGACGAGTGATATCACTTTTTGACGCAGCGGAAGTGTCACGAGACCCTATGGCTCTGATTTTGTTTGATGCCGAAAAAGCATTCGATAGGGTCTCCTGTAACCCTGGGCGGAGTTCGCGGAGTTGCACTACGCTGCACTACGCGAAGTGCAAAAAAAACCTCCGCTGCACTACGCGGAGCTACGCGGAGCTACGCGAGCGGCGGAGTACAATAGAAAAATGCCGTTCGCGGTGATTGCACAGTGCCGGATGCTTGTCCGCACTGTGCAATCATTGCGAACGGCACCTTGCACAGTGCAAGCGGTCCCTGCTTTCCTTTTCTGCCGTTCAAGTAGATTTTTACTCGAGCTGCAGCTTTCTGAACGCAAACGGGCAGTTTCTTAACGTGAGCTGTCGCGACCAATCGCAATGAGAAACCTGAACCCCTGCGTTGAGAAATCTCGCCGGGATGTTAATTTTCCACGCTCGCGCTCGCCAACTTGATGTTGACGATCGCGAACGAGGAAAAATCTCGCCGGGAGGTTGATTTTCCTCGCTCGCGGTTTCCAACTTGACGTTGACAAACGCGAGCGAGGAAAAAAACTCCGCTACGCAACGCGAAGCGGAGTTTTTCGGAACTCCGCGATCTCCGCGTAACGCGGAGTGCAGGAAATTCCGCAAACTCCGTGAGTGGAGCAGAGTTCACCGCCCAGGGTTAGTCTCCTGGCAGTGCCTCTGGCAGGCAATGTATGCAAGGGACTTTGGTCCAGGTTTTGTTCGTGGAATTAAGGCCTTATATCACAACCCTATGGCTAGGGTTTGTGTATCGGGTAGCCTGACAGGAGCAGTGACGATTACTCGGGGAACGCGACAGGGTTGCCCTTGCTCCCCACTCCTGTTTGCATTGTATATTGATCCTTTTTTAAGAAAAATAGTGCAAAGTACTGTTATTCCACCAATAATTATGCATGTCCATGAGACTTAGATCCTGACTTATGCCGATGATGTGGCAGTCTTAACACCTAATGGTTTGCTGTTGACAATTGTGCTTTATTACTGCTGATTTTATTCTGCTCTCTTTCCAATTGATGTATCAAAATGAATTTGTACGGTTTGATGATATTCTTTCGTTTGTCTTGGTTATTGTTATAATAGGTCGAAAATGCACAATAAAGATTATTTTAAAAAAAAGAAATGGCATATAGTGAAGGTGCATAGAGTGGAATATCGCAGAGTGTACTGTCGCAAAGTGGAGTTGCGTACAGTGGAATAGCGTACAGTGGAGTAGCATAGAGTGGAAGGATGTACAGTGTAGTGGCATACAATGGAGTGACATAAAAAGTATTGGCTTAGAGTATAATATAACCCTGGGCGTAGTTCGCGTAGTAGCGCTACGCATAGCTACGCGAAGTGCACTTCGCACTACGCAAGCTACGCGTAGCTACGCGAACTGCATAGTGCACTGTGCAAAATGCTGTTCGCACTGATTGCACAGTGCCGGATGCTTGTCCGCACTGTGCAATGAGTGCAAACTGCATCTTGCACAGTGCAAGCGGAATCAGTTTTCTGCCGCTCGAGTAGATTTCTACTCGAGCGGCAGCTTCTCAACGCGGACTGGTAGTTTCTCATCGCGAGCGGTCGCGAGCATACGCGACCACTCACAATGAGAAACCTGACCTCCCCGCTTGAGAATCTCGCCGGAGGTTTATTTTCCACGCTCGCGATCGGCAACTTGATGTTGCTGATCGCGAACGAGGAAAAAGTCTTGCCGGGATGTCATTTTGCTTGCTCGCGGTCGCCAACTTGACGTTGAGGACCGCGAGCAAGCAAAAAATGACCGCTACGCTACGCGTGTTTGCACTGTGCTACATGCAATTCGCGTAGTGCGAAGTAGCGCAAACTTCGCAAACTACGCGAGCGTAGCGTAGTACTTCGCCCAGGGTTAGTATAATAGCATACAATGAAGTGGAGTGGCATAGAGTGGAGTGTGGAAGAGTGGAGTGGCGTGCAGTGTATTAGAGTAGAGTGGAATGGTGTTTAGTGGAGTGATATAGAGTGGAGTGGCATTGAGTGTAATAGAGGGGATTGACATAGAGTGGAGTGGCATAAAGTGTAGTGGAGCACAGTGGAGTGTTGAAACAGACCTAGCGTGAAAGTGTGTTAACGTATGTAGATGTAATGTGACAGGAAAATAGATTATTTAGTGTAAATTGTCATTTTGCTAGTATGTGTGAATAGTGTGAGTTATAACGTTATAAGTTTTAAAATACATAGGATAAGATTCACAAAAGTATCATCCAACACAGCACAGCAGCCAAAAATATTGTGCAGTGCCGCGAGACTGGGAGGGTGCAGAATTTTGCTCACACCTTTGCACCATAGTGCAAGAATGTGTGGTGAGTCTAGGTTTTGTACTGGAAGGGTTTCCTTACAGTACAAATACTATGATTAGACATCTTTAAAACATTTTCCTACTCTGTATATGTGCTGTACAGTGCAGCCCACATGAAAAATCAGAAAAAATTGAGAAATGAAACCATTTCTCCTTTTAACACCTGCGTTCAAGTGACATTATATTTTTGTTCAAAACCATGTCTACTATTGTTAATAGATAGGGTTTTGCATCAAGAAGCTTGGGTGGTTGCATGAGAACGGCTATTTAACACCCATGTACCAATGATGTCATTTGAGATGTCATGATGTCATGAGTGATGTCATAAATGAAGTCATAGAACATATCATGGGTGGGCCAGGTCCTGGGGCAATGGTTAATTATTGTGCAGGGGGCCGCGGGGCCCCTGCAGCCCCGGGGACCGTCACCTCCCTGGGGCATTAGTTTTATTATGTGCGGCCTGGGGAAAGGGGAGCCGCATGGCCCCCCTCCCCTTTAAAGATATTAAAAAAAAGAAAGGCCTCATTCTGCACCTCTCTTGCCTCTTTCTGCAGTTCGTTCTCTTGCCTCTTTCTGCACCTCTGTTGCTTCTCTCTGCACTTCTGTTGCCTCTTTCTGTACCCCTCTTGCCTCTTTCTGCACGCCTAAATTTGGTGAAGAAGAACAGCTGGGTTTAGAGGGGAGTCCCCCTTGGGAAGAGATTTTAGCTGCTAGCTCCTCGTTGGCGACAGGGAAAGCAGCTGGGGTTGACGGTATACCCGTAGAGTTATATAGAGTATTAGCGCCAGATTGAGGGATTGTCTAACTGGGCTGTTTACGCAGATTTTTAAAGGAAGCAGGCCCCCACCCTCTTGGTCATTGGCAAAGATTGTCGTTTTCCCCAAAAAGAACAAACCTGTAAGTGAACTCGGGTCCTATAGACCGATTACCCTGATTAATGGGGATTCCAAAATATATTCTAAGATCTTAGCTTCCCGATTGTCCCCAATCATCAGCAAGGTAGTCTCTGGGCGGCAACACAGGTTATACCCGGGAGAAGCACTACGGACCACATTAGACAGGTAATTGCCCTGTTTGACGCAGCTCTGGTGGCAGGAGACCCTATGGCTTTGATTCTGCTGGATGTGGAGAAAGCTTTTGATAGGGTCTCCTGGCAATACCTGTGGAATGTATTACAAAAGGTGAATATCTGACTTGAGTTTCGGCAGGCTCTTAAGGCTTTATACGTTAAACCGGAGGCCAGGGCATTCTTCACAGGGGAACTATCGGACTCGTTCGAGATTTTTAGAGGGGCCAGGCAAGGGTGCCCTTGCTCCCCACTATTTATTTGCCCTTTACATAGATCCATTTATACGTAGGCTCGAGGTTAATGCTAGGATTCCCCCTTTGGCTTTTAATGGGTGGGACACAAAAACACTTGCCTATCCTGATGACATTGCCCTAGTCACACCCGTGCCCTCTACAGCCCTTGTGGAGATAGAGAAAGAGGCAGCAGAGTTCAGACACATCTCGGGCTACTTATTGAATAGGGAAAAAACGGTACTACTGCTTAATAATCAGATCTCCCTACAGGATCCACAGGTTTCTACTAGCGCAGTATATCTAGGAGTCACCAAAGTGCCCGATCTAGATCTTATCATTATAGATAACCTTGAGCCTTTGATTGAAAAATCTAAAAAGGATCTGCACAGGTTAAATAACTTACATCTATCCCTGGCCGGCCGTTGTAACGTTATTAAAATGATCTTTTTCCCCAAAATCCTTTATTTTTTTCGTGCCATCCCCTTAGAAATTGGAAATTTCTGGTTTAAAAGACTAGATGAAATGATCTGCTGGTTTGTCTGGTCATATGCAAAACCGAGGGCGTTAAAATACTTAACCCTCTAGAGAGGCCTGGGAGGGGGATGTTGGCTCGCTTGATGAGGAGGACTGGACGGAGGCTCTGGCCTCCCCGCGAGGGGCGGCCATAGCGGTACGCCTACGTCTTATCCAGTTCAAATATCTCCATCGGGTCTACTTTACCAGAGTCCGGTTGTGGAGGGCGGGTATGGTGGCTTCCCCGGTATGCCTGAGATGTGAATGGGAGGAAGGGACCCTGAAACACTGTTTGGCATTTTTCTTCAATGGCACGGTTCTGGAGAGGGGTGATGTCTTGCCTCTCAGAGGTGCAGGGCTGGGATCTGCCCCGGTCACCGAAACTAGTACTGCTACATGTCATGGAAGAGATTGGGGGCAACATTTATAAATGCCATCTTATGTTGTTGGGGCTCACGTTGGCAAAGAGAGACATAGCCAAGGCATGGGAGGTGCCTACGCCACCCTTGGTGTCGGTCTGGAAGAGGGGCCTGGACTTTTGTATGGGCTTATAGCTCCCTATTTTTATGGCTAGAAGGTGCCCGCAGAAGCATTTTAAAATTTGGAAGCGGTGGGCTGATTATCGGGGGTTGCTTCTGGAGCCGGTTGTTGCGGGGGGGCCCCTTAATCCAGATTGAGAGTACCCCGTCAATGCCACTGTTATTTGATTGCATACATAGGTGGGTGCGTGCGGGTGGTGTGGGGCAATGCCATGTTCCTGCTGGGTCTACGTGGTGGTTAGTGCGACTGGGGGGGAGGGGGATGTTGGGGGGTGTTTCTAAATGGCATTTTTCATATGTATTGCTTTTTCTGTATCCTTGCTTCTTTCTTGAAAAGTCAAAGTCATGATGCTTTGTACTGATTGTGCAGAGGTCGCTGGGTTACAGTGCCCTGCTATGCATTTGTCATTTGATGAATAAAATTTGTTTAAAAAAAAAAAAATACTTAACCCTCCTCAAAGACAGAGGCTGGTGGGGGCTCCCGAATTTAAAACTGTACTATTGGACTACCAACTTACAGAATATGGGGCCCCTTCTACAGGAGAAACCATCCCTGCAAATAGGAGTTGAGTATTGCCCTTCACCATCTGAACTACTGGTCGGTGCAGGGGTGTGGGGGAATTTATGGAGGCAAATTGAGCTGAACTACTTTAAGAGGGTCCAGTTCAAGACCTTATTGAACTGTTTTAAAATCTGGTCAACGGTTCATAAATTAATGGGTTTGGGCAGGCTAAACTTTTACACTCCCCTGAACGATAACAAATATCTGCCCGATATCTTCGCGGACCAGTACACTTCACGCTGGGTTAGAGCTGGTCTAAATAAACTGGGCCTTTTCTTCTCCCCTATGGGTTTAAAATCATTTCAAGAAATTAGGAGTGAATTTAACATCAGTCATAAAGACTTTTTTAAGTACTTACAGGTTAGGGACTTTCTAAACCGTAAGGGAGGTGGGCCGATAGAACCAAAGGTGTGATCTGGCTCTAGAAACCAGGGATTATTTTTTTTTATTCACGTTGGGGTGGGGGCTGCCCAAAAAGGGCATGGCAATGCCCCCACCCTCCCCCAGAGAAATGTAAGTCTTTCTGCCCCCCTGGGGGGCAGAAAGCCCACTAGGAACCAGGGATTTTTTTTTGTTTTAGAAATGTGTGGGTTTGGTAGGTTTCCCTAGCTGTCCACCGAGCACGGGGCCAAAAACCCAGGTGACCCCTCTTGCAAAACCAGGTAGTTTTGTGATAGGCAACTTTGATGTCGCCTCAATAGGTTTTGGGCCCTTGCCTGTCACGGGTACTTGGGCCTCCCACACGAGTGAGGCACCATTTTTATCGGGAGACCTGGGGGAACGCTGGGTGGTAGGAAATTTGTGTCAGCCCGGTGATGCCACAACTTTCCCACACAAAAATGTGTGGAAAAAGTGATTTTTTCAGCTAAATTTGAGGTTTGCAGGGGATTCTGGGTAAGAAAACGTTGGGGGCTCCATGCAAGCCATACCTCCCTGGAATCCCCCTGGTGTCTAGTTTTCAGAAATGTGTGGGTTTGGTAGGTTTCCCTAGCTGGCCGCCGAGCACGGGGCCAAAAACCCAGGTGACCCCCCTTGCAAAACCAGGTCGTTTTGTGATAGGCAATTTTGATGTCGCCTCAATACGTTTTGGGCCCTTGCCTGTCGCGGGTACTTGGGCCTCCCACACGAGTGAGACACCATTTTTATCGGGAGACCTGGGGGAATGCTGGGAGGTAGGACATTTGTGTCAGCCCGGTGATGCCACAACTTTCCCACACAAAAATGTGTGGAAAAAGTGATTTTTTCAGCTAAATTTGAGGTTTGCAGGGGATTCTGGGTAAGAAAACGTTGGGGGATCCACGCAAGTCGTACCTCCCTGGAATCCCCTGGGTGTCTAGTTTTCAAAAATGTATAGGTTTGCTAGGTTTCCCTAGGTGCCGGCAGAGCTAGGGTTCACAATCTAGAGCTAGGCACTTTGCAAAAAAAGGGTCAGTTTTCACTGTGAAAATGTGGTCTGTCCACGTTGCGTTTTGGGCCATTTCCTGTCGCGGGCACTAGGCCTACCCACACAAGTGAGGCACCTTTTTTCTTGGAAGACTTTGGGGAATGCGGGGTGGGTGGAATTTTGTGGATCCACGCAGATTCCAGAACTTTCCACCACAGAAATGTGAGGAAAATGTGTTTTTTTAACAAATTTTGAGGTTTGCAAGGGATTCTGGGTAACAGAACCTAGTGAGAGCCAGTCAAGTCACCCCATCCTGGATTTCCCTGTGTGTCTAGTTTTCAAAAATATATAGGTTTGCTAGGTTTCCCTAGGTGCCGGCAGAGCTAGGGTTCAAAATGTACAGCTAGGCACTTTGCAAAAAAAGGGTCCGTTTTCACCATGAAAATGTGTTGTGTCCACATTGCGTTTTGGGCCGTTTGCTGTCGCGGGCATTAGGCCTACCCACACAAGTGAGGTACCATTTTTCTCTTAAGATTTTGGGGAATGCAGGGTGGGTGGAATTTTGTTGATCCGCACAGATTCCAGAACTTTCCACCACAGAAATGTGAGGAAAATTTGTTTTTTTTGACACATTTTTAGGTTTGCATGGGATTCTGGGTAACAGAACCTGGTGAGAGCCCGTCAAGTCACCTCATCCTGGGTTCCCCTGGGTGTCTAGTTTTCAAAAATGTATAGATTGGCTAGGTTTCCTTAGGTACTGGCAGAGTTAGGGTTCAAAATCTAGAGCTAGGCACTTTACAAAAAAAGGGTCAGTTTTCCCTGTGAAAATGAGGTGTGTCCATGTTGCGTTTTGGGCCGTTTCCTGTTGCGGGCACTAGGCCTACCCACACAAGTGAGGTACCATTTTTCTCGGAAGACTTTGGAGAATGCGGGGTCAGGGGAATTATGTAGATCCACGCAGATTCCAGAACTTTCCACCACAGAAATGTGAGGAAAATGTGTTTTTTTTAACAAATGTTTAGGTTTGCAAGGGATTCTGGGTAATAGAACCTGGTGAGAGCCAGTCAAGTCACCCCATCCTGGATTCCCCTGGGTGTCTAGTTTTCAAAAATGTATAGGTTTGCTAGGTTTCCCTAGGTGCCTACAGAGCTAGGGTTCAAAATCTACAGCTAGGCACTCTACAAAAAGAGAATCAGTTTTCACTGTAAAAATAAAGTGTGTCCAAGTTGCGTTTTGAGCCGTTTTCTGTCGCGGGCACTAGGCCTACCCACAAGTGAGGTACCATTTTTATCGGGAGACTTAGGGTAACACATAATTGTAGAGCAACTGTTATTACCTATTGACTTTCGATGCATTTCTGCCTTCCAAATGAAAGACAATGTGTAAAAAGAAGTCATTTTGAAAAATGACCTATAATTCTCATGCTAGTATGGGTACTCACAATTTCGGAAATGTGCAAATATCTACTGTTTCTAAACTCTATATTTTGTTCCAATTTCAGAAATACATAGGTGTCTTTCATACCGATTTTTCCATGTATATATTTTCCCAAATGAATTGCTATATACCCGGTACATAATAAAAAACCATTGCAAGATGCTGCTCAGTTATTGGCTCTGGGTTCGTCGGGTTCTTGGTGAACCTACAAGTCCTATATATCCCCACAACCAGAAAGGTCCAGCGGATGTAACAGTATATTGCTTTCAAACAGCTGTCATAAGTGGAAGAAGTTACAGGTGAAAACGTTGACACAAATGGCTGTTTTTTTTAACAAATTTTCAATTTTTCCTATATTCAACGGTTAGTTTTTATAAAGAAACCTTGAAGGATCTACACAAATGACCCCTTGCTGAATTCAGAATTTTGTCTACTTTTCTAAAAGGTATAGCTTTCCAGGATCCATTATTGCTTTTATACCCATTTCAACCATTAACTGAAAAGAGGTTGAAGCACAAAAATAGCAAAAATAGGCTATGTCCCAGAAAAATGCCAAAACTGTGTAAAAATGTTGGTTTTATGACAAAAGTCTGCTTGTCCCTGAAATCTGGGAAGATGGTGATTTCAGCACCACAACCCCTTTTTATACCATTTGCAGGGGGAAAAACAGATGCTTTCATCTGTAGCCCTTTTTTCCCATTTTTCCAAAAAAAAACAAAATTTTGCTGTATTTTGGCTAATTTCTGGGTCCCTTCCAGGGGAATCCACAAACCCTGGGTACCTTTAAAATCCCCATGATGTTGCAAAAAAAGGACGCAAATTTGGCATGGATAGCTTATGTGGTCAAAATGTTACAGGGGCCTAAGCGCGAACTACCCCAAATAGCCAAAAAAAGGCTTAGCGGGGGGGGGGAAGGCCTAGCAGCGAAGGGGTTAAAGAAGTTCATGGCAATAATTTAAAACTTCTGAAATATTACTTGCTTGACACCATACTGGGTTAAAGACGAGGGGGTAATCGAGAGGCCACCCTAAGAAATCTGGAAACAAGATATATCCTCAATCTTGATACTAAGACTCCTAATGGTCTTAATTCAAGTGAGGATCTTTACACCTGTCTTTAATCTTGGTGCCTCCTCCTCCACCCCCTAAGCAGTGCCAGTTGTTTACATATGCAACTGAATCATTTATTGGTTCTCAAAATGAATTTTGTCTAGAAACTGTTTTAGCAATTTTCACCCTGCTCCTTTTGTCCAAATTGGAAACTTGCATTGTAATTTTGCATTTCTTAATTATGACTAATGGTGGGGATGACTTAAGGATATTAAATTCCAGCGCTTTATTATCCTGCTGCTATCCTTTGCACTTGGACACTTTACAGTGTCAATTTATTTTCAGCGTTTGATATACACGCACCTAGCACTTTATCTAGCACTCTAGCACTTTAAACAGACTGCAATGGCAGCCACATTTTTGGACTAAGCCCACATGGGCCACACACTTTTGGGCGGATCTTAGGAATATGTGGGGACAGCACTGAATAATGGTCAGCAACTAAGCAACTTTAGCTGTGTTACATCATGTGCAGATATAAAATGCTAGACTTTTATTTCATTGGCAGGTTCTGATATTAGTTACCTGTCATTTGTCTGATACACATTTGCGATGTATCATGGAACAATTAATGCAGATTTGCGGCTACAATGAAAAATGCATTTTGTAATTCCATTAATTGGTATTTGAATTTAACTTGTTTATATCGCTTTTCACATATATGCCTTCATGCCTATAGTTATATGCATGTATCTGCTTTGTCCACGTTGTTCCTACTGCAAAGGCTAAATAGCGATCATAGTTAACTTTCACAGTGTCTTATATTATGCCCTAAATGAAGTCAATGTTGATTTTATTTTGCTATTTTAGATTTGCTATCTAATATCAGGTGCTCAAGTTTATTCATGTTATTTTAAATGGCCACTGCAAAATTGTAGTCTGTTTACATTGTCTATTGCACATTTCACGCACCTGTCACTTTAAATATTTGTACCTTACCGCAGCCGCGTCATGTGATCAAGGCCTGTTTTGGCCAAAACGCGTCATGGCGGACCGTTGACAATAAAGAAGAAAATCAACAGCACGATATAACAGGAGTCTGTGTCCTTTTGTCCAACTTATGGGACTTTACGAGTGGAGATACATTAATATATATATATATGTATATATTCACTGAAGAAAACAAAGTTACAGGGACGATATAGTTAGGCTGACATTTCACTCGTGCAAAACCAGAGAAATTCAGCAGTTATAGTTACCTGAGCTTACTATAACTTACACCCCCACTGACCATGTCATGAGTGATGTACTATGTACATAAGCAGTGCATTATGAGGTGTAAGTTATAGTTAGCTCAGGCAACTATAACTGCAGAATTTCTCTGGTTTTGTACAAGTGAAATGTCAGCCTAAATATAACATCCCTGTAATCTTTGTTTTTTTCAGTGAATTTCTAAGGTTTTTTTAAGTCTATTTCCTAACTCTAACGTCTCTGTAATCTTTGTTTTTTTCAATTAATTTCTAAAGGTTTTCAAAAATCTATTTTGGAACTATAAGGTCCCATTAACCTTTGGTTTCTCAGTGAATTTCCTATTTGTTTAAAAAATTCTGTTTCTTAACTATTACATCAATGTAGCCTTTGTTTTTTTCAGTGTTATTTTAAATGTTTTATTTATAATTTTCCATACATATAATGTGCTTTTAACTTTTAGGTTTTTTAAAGATTATGTAAGGATTTGTGATATTATGATGTAAGTATAATGAACTTGTAACATTTATTTCAGTAATTTTTAAAGTTTTACAATCTTTAATAGTTTTTGTGAGTGTTTTAGCATGCATTTTACTAAGTTTAATAAAGTGAAATTCTGCCTGGTCCTTTAGCAAAAAAGTGCACATTTTACTTGTGGAGAGTGGTTTTTGCAAGATGACTTATGTCTGTAAAACATGTATTAATGTGAGGTGTATACAAATAATATGTTGATTAAAGTATTTTTTGGGCAAATTTTCAGAGTTGCGTATCAGTCACGGTTTGTCGTGTTGGATACGCAAACCTGATATACTGTAAAATACATATATAGATAATTTTAATGTACAGTTTAAGGGAAGAGGTTTCCTAACAAAGTCTAAAAAGTAATATTACTATAGACGTAAAACATTTTTTAAATGTTTTCACTAATTTTATGGAGACATAGCTCCATCGCACACCTGTGTGGGAGTCGCTATGAGGATGCCCCCGGCGTAGTTTTAATATTGTAGAATACATATATAAAGGTTTTTCTGCTGAATTTAAGGGAAGTGCTTTACTAACAAAAATACTGAAACAAGTATAAATATATATTATAGTTACTTTAAATTTGTTTTTAGGAGTTTTTACAAAGCCGCACGCTGTCGTGCACCCTTGCGGCATGTATTTCTGGGACCGTGCTGGAGACGCAACTCCAGCGTAATAAAAACTGTGAAAAAAAAAACAATTTAATAAAAATGTATAGTTTTAAGTATAAGTAATACATCTTGAGGATGCGCGATGGGAATGCGACGCTGTTGTGATGTCATGTGACATGAAAAGAAAGCATTTGATTGCTTAAAGAGCTTTCAATCCTTAAAGAAGGAGAATCCAACCCCTTTTTCCTTCTTTTGTGTGTGTCTCTTGAGCTTGACACCTTTTGTATTGTGGCGAGCCAAGTTTGAGTTTTTTGGGGCGTTTTCTTCTGATATTTTGGAACTGAAGATGGCATCTGGAGGTGTAGAGAATGAAGAAGAGATAGAAGATGTAGAAGAACAGGGAGAGCCAGTGAAGAAAAGAAAACAGAGCATAGTCTGGGCCTTCTTTACGATACCTGAAGGCAAGAAGAAATTAAATGCAAAAAAGGTTACTTGCTTTCTTTGCAGTAAAGTACTTTTCAGAGGGTCGGAGTGCAATTATTCATGTGGAACATCATTCATGATGAAACATCTTCAAACAATGCACTCCACTCGTTTTGCATGGGAGAAAAGAGAGCAAGCTGCACGTGGAGATTTAGTGTAAGCTAGTGCATCATCTGGACCAGTACTCACTTCAGAGCAGCCCCAGACATTTCCAGAGTTTGCCGATGCTGGTGTGCATTGTCAGAAATGTCAGAGTATTTTGTACTTGGGAGAACAATCCATCTCTGCCATCATAACGTTGATCAACACTCACAGGTGCTAGGTTTTTTTGGAGTGCCTGCTTCAAGTTTCCTGTTTTGTTGCAAGGCAGCATGTTTTGAAGCTTTTATTCCTGGAAGTTTTTGTGTTTTTTAAACACAAAAGAAACACAAAATAGTTGGAAAATACAAAGAAATCCCAAAACAGTTTTTAAAAAAAACGGTAATTCTAGAACCACATAGTCTGGTTTAAGAAAGACATTTTTTTGTTATATGTATTTTTGTGATAGTGTGAATACGTCTTGTTCTATGTTTTGGTGTATAAGAAAGTGTGTATGTAATAGAATGTGTATGTTAGTAAAAGCATTTTTGATTGAGTATGTGAGTGGTTGTATGGATGTGTGCCAGAGTACAGGAATTGTTGTATGTGTGAGTGACAGACTATGAGAGTAATTATATAAAAGATTGACATGGTGCATGAGTATGTATGCGGAAAGTGAGTGGATGTTGAAATCCTGTATGAGCAAATGAGTGGGTGTTTTAGTGGTTGTGTGACTGAGTGACAAGTGCCTAATTGTGTACATGGATGAGTGAATAGTGCATCAGTGGTTGTATTTGTGAATACCAAAGTGTGTGAGTAGGTACATCAGTAAGTGAGTAAGTGAGAGACTAATTCAATGGGAGAGTAAGTGGCTATGTATGTGATTGTATGAGTCAGTGAGTTGGCGCATGTGTGGCTATCAGGGTGGCTGAGAAACTATATAACTGGTGCATGGGAAAATAGGTGAGTGTATGAGTAACTAAATGAGTGAGGGAAAGGGTGTATGAATTACTGTTAGGGTGAGTGTAAAGGTGTGTGAGAGACTGTATAGACGAGTATTTGGATGTATGAGTGGTTATATGGGTGAGTGAGAGAGAACATGAGTGTTTCTATAGATAAATTAGTGTGTAAGGATCTGAAAAATCTGTGTGAAAGCGTAGATGAATAATTGTATTGCTAAGTAAGAGAGTGGGATCACTTGGTGTATGCGTGAGCAAGTGGGTGTGTGAGTAACTAAATGTGTGAGTGAATGAGTGTGTAAGTAGCTGTATGAGTGAATGGGTGAATTAGTGGTTGTATATGTCTGAGTGCTCGGGAAGTAACTGAATGTGGGAGGGACTGGCTGTGCAACTGGTGGTAAGAATGATGAAATGGTTGTATAACTAGGTGTATAGATGAGTGAGTGTAATGAGTGGGGGTATGGATAGCTGAGTGGGTATATTATTGTTTGTATGGGTGGTTGACAGTATATGTAAGGGATTGCATGTGTCAGTGAGTATGTGCATTAGGAACTGTACATATAATCTGTATGTAAGGAGGTGCATGCATTGCTTTCAGGCTGTGTTAGTGAGTATACAGGTATGCAACTCTGTGTTCAGAACTGCCCTCAGTAGGCCTCAATACATATGATGTACCTGTATATGTGAGTGAATGCTTAGGAGCTATTGTTAGTGGGTGGGTGGGTGGGTGTATTAGTGGTTCTATACTTTTGTAGGTTTGGTATGTCAGTTGCAATGTGTCTGTTACGCTGGATGTATAGCTAGGCATAGAGGTCTATAAGAGTCGTTCTTTTCCAAGGAAATAGGTTTCTGCCTATGCTGTACATACTGTGTATCTTGGAGGTGACTTATATCTAATAGAAGTGGAGTTTCAGGCTTGGCAAGCAGTTTCTAGAGTCAATTTTGCCTATGATTAAAGTGCAGACACTGGTTTCGCAAAAACAGTTCTTAGACATGTTTGGAGTGGTACTTTTCTATATGTTTGACTACTTAGTGTTAGTGCCTTAGTAGATATCTAAATGAGTGTGTCAGTTCCTATTTGGGTGTTTGTTTGCTTATTAAAGGCAGTATGTTATTATATGGCTATCACTCCTATGAAGTGTATGGCAGTCTAAATGTGTACCTAAGGTGATGCATGGAGTGTTTGCATGCTATGTTAGTGAGTATGCAGATATGCAACTATGTGTTCAGAACTGCCAGTAGCAAAAACAACAGTTGATGGACAGAATGCAGAACAATGTCATACATTCACCCCAGTACAGAGATCTGGGCCTAAATCCATAGTTTTTGACTGGGGGTGAGTGCTTGCAATGTTCAACACTCCGTCCATCATTCCCTTTGGTTTTGCTATGTTCACCCTAAGTTGGCAGGGTATGCCCAGACGTGGGTCCCTTGCTCACTTTGCCACTGGATTCAAGATAGCCTGGCTGATGACGGCTGTAAGCCAGAAACCGGTCCCAGGATGCTTGTTTCCGGTCCAGGGAAGACATGGCTTGGCAGTTCGGGCTGGACTGTTCCCATGAGGCACAGGATCAGACTGATTTGCATATGGCCATGTCTGAACTGGGGTGGCGGAGTGAGCTAAAGAATGATGATGGATTAAACCCAGATCAGTTGACTGGGGGTGAGTGCTTGCAATGTTCAACACTCCGTCCATCATTCCCTTTGGTTTTGCTATGTTCACCCTAAGTTGGCAGGGTATGCCCAGACGTGGGTCCCTTGCTCACTTTGCCACTGGATTCAAGATAGCCTGGCTGATGACGGCTGTAAGCCAGAAACCGGTCCCAGGATGCTTGTTTCCGGTCCAGGGAAGACATGGCTTGGCAGTTCGGGCTGGACTGTTCCCATGAGGCACAGGATCAGACTGATTTGCATATGGCCATGTCTGAACTGGGGTGGCGGAGTGAGCTAAAGAATGATGATGGATTAAACCCAGATCAGTTGACTGGGGGTGAGTGCTTGCAATGTTCAACACTCCGTCCATCATTCCCTTTGGTTTTGCTATGTTCACCCTAAGTTGGCAGGGTATGCCCAGACGTGGGTCCCTTGCTCACTTTGCCACTGGATTCAAGATAGCCTGGCTGATGACGGCTGTAAGCCAGAAACCGGTCCCAGGATGCTTGTTTCCGGTCCAGCGAAGACATGGCTTGGCAGTTCGGGCTGGACTGTTCCCATGAGGCACAGGGTCAGACTGATTTGCATATGGCCATGTCTGAACTGGGGTGGCGGAGTGAGCTAAAGAATGATGATGGATTAAACCCAGATCAGTTGACTGGGGGTGAGTGCTTGCAATGTTCAACACTCCGTCCATCATTCCCTTTGGTTTTGCTATGTTCACCCTAAGTTGGCAGGGTATGCCCAGACGTGGGTCCCTTGCTCACTTTGCCACTGGATTCAAGATAGCCTGGCTGATGACGGCTGTAAGCCAGAAACCGGTCCCAGGATGCTTGTTTCCGGTCCAGCGAAGACATGGCTTGGCAGTTCAGGCTGGACTGTTCCCATGAGGCACAGGGTCAGACTGATTTGCATATGGCCATGTCTGAACTGGGGTGGCGGAGTGAGCTAAAGAATGATGATGGATTAAACCCAGATCAGTTGACTGGGGGTGAGTGCTTGCAATGTTCAACACTCCGTCCATCATTCTCTTTGGTTTTGCTATGTTCACCCTAAGTTGGCAGGGTATGCCCAGACGTGGGTCCCTTGCTCACTTTGCCACTGGATTCAAGATAGTCTGGCTGATGACGGCTGTAAGCCAGAAACCGGTCCCAGGATGCTTGTTTCCGGTCCAGGGAAGACATGGCTTGGCAGTTCGGGTTGGACTGTTCCCATGAGGCACAGGGTCAGACTGATTTGCATATGGCCATGTCTGAACTGGGGTGGCGGAGTGAGCTAAAGAATGATGATGGATTAAACCCAGATCAGTTGACTGGGGGTGAGTGCTTGCAATGTTCAACACTCTGTCCATCATTCCCTTTGGTTTTGCTATGTTCACCCTAAGTTGGCAGGGTATGCCCAGACGTGGGTCCCTTGCTCACTTTGCCACTGGTTTCAAGATAGCCTGGCTGATGACGGCTGTAAGCCAGAAACCGGTCCCAGGATGCTTGTTTCCGGTCCAGGGAAGACATGGCTTGGCAGTTCGGGCTGGACTGTTCCCATGAGGCACAGGGTCAGACTGATTTGCATATGGCCATGTCTGAACTGGGGTGGCGGAGTGAGCTAAAGAATGATGATGGATTAAACCCAGATCAGTTGACTGGGGGTGAGTGCTTGCAATGTTCAACACTCCGTCCATCATTCCCTTTGGTTTTGCTATGTTCACCCTAAGTTGGCAGGGTATGCCCAGACGTGGGTCCCTTGCTCACTTTGCCACTGGATTCAAGATAGCCTGGCTGTTGACGGCTGTAAGCCAGAAACCGGTCCCAGGATGCTTGTTTCTGGTCCAGGGAAGACATGGCTTGGCAGTTCGGGCTGGACTGTTCCCATGAGGCACAGGGTCAGACTGATTTGCATATGGCCATGTCTGAACTGGGGTGGCGGAGTCAGCTAAAGAATGATGATGGATTAAACCCAGATCAGTTGACTGGGGGTGAGTGCTTGCAATGTTCAACACTCCGTCCATCATTCCCTTTGGTTTTGCTATGTTCACCCTAAGTTGGCAGGGTATGCCCAGACGTGGGTCCCTTGCTCACTTTGTCACTGGATTCAAGATAGCCTGGCTGATGACGGCTGTAAGCCAGAAACTGGTCCCAGGATGCTTGTTTCCGGTCCAGGGAAGACATGGCTTGGCAGTTCGGGCTGGACTGTTCCCATGAGGCACAGGGTCAGACTGATTTGCATATGGCCATGTCTGAACTGGGGTGGCGGAGTGAGCTAAAGAATGATGATGGATTAAACCCAGATCAGTTGACTGGGGGTGAGTGCTTGCAATGTTCAACACTCCGTCCATCATTCCCTTTGGTTTTGCTATGTTCACCCTAAGTTGGCAGGGTATGCCCAGACGTGGGTCCCTTGCTCACTTTGCCACTGGATTCAAGATAGCCTGGCTGATGACGGCTGTAAGCCAGAAACCGGTCCCAGGATGCTTGTTTCCGGTCCAGGGAAGACATGGCTTGGCAGTTCGGGCTGGACTGTTCCCATGAGGCACAGGGTCAGACTGATTTGCATATGGCCATGTCTGAACTGGGGTGGCGGAGTGAGCTAAAGAATGATGATGGATTAAACCCAGATCAGTTGACTGGGGGTGAGTGCTTGCAATGTTCAACACTCCGTCCATCATTCCCTTTGGTTTTGCTATGTTCACCCTAAGTTGGCAGGGTATGCCCAGACGTGGGTCCCTTGCTCACTTTGCCACTGGATTCAAGATAGCCTGGCTGATGACGGCTGTAAGCCAGAAACCGGTCCCAGGATGCTTGTTTCCGGTCCAGGGAAGACATGGCTTGGCAGTTCGGGCTGGACTGTTCCCATGAGGCACAGGGTCAGACTGATTTGCATATGGCCATGTCTGAACTGGGGTGGCGGAGTGAGCTAAAGAATGATGATGGATTAAACCCAGATCAGTTGACTGGGGTGAGTGCTTGCAATGTTCAACACTCCGTCCATCATTCCCTTTGGTTTTGCTATGTTCACCCTAAGTTGGCAGGGTATGCCCAGACGTGGGTCCCTTGCTCACTTTGCCACTGGATTCAAGATAGCCTGGCTGATGACGGCTGTAAGCCAGAAACCGGTCCCAGGATGCTTGTTTCCGGTCCAGGGAAGACATGGCTTGGCAGTTCGGGCTGGACTGTTCCCATGAGGCACAGGGTCAGACTGATTTGCATATGGCCATGTCTGAACTGGGGTGGCGGAGTGAGCTAAAGAATGATGATGGATTAAACCCAGATCAGTTGACTGGGGGTGAGTGCTTGCAATGTTCAACACTCCGTCCATCATTCCCTTTGGTTTTGCTATGTTCACCCTAAGTTGGCAGGGTATGCCTCAGACGTGGGTCCCTTGCTCACTTTGCCACTGGATTCAAGATAGCCTGGCTGATGACGGCTGTAAGCCAGAAACCGGTCCCAGGATGCTTGTTTCCGGTCCAGGAAGACATGGCTTGGCAGTTCGGGCTGGACTGTTCCCATGAGGCACAGGGTCAGACTGATTTGCATATGGCCATGTCTGAACTGGGGTGGTGGAGTGAGCTAAAGAATGATGATGGATTAAACCCAGATCAGTTGACTGGGGGTGAGTGCTTGCAATGTTCAACACTCCGTCCATCATTCCCTTTGGTTTTGCTATGTTCACCCTAAGTTGGCAGGGTATGCCCAGACGTGGGTCCCTTGCTCACTTTGCCACTGGATTCAAGATAGCCTGGCTGTTGACGGCTGTAAGCCAGAAACCGGTCCCAGGATGCTTGTTTCTGGTCCAGGGAAGACATGGCTTGGCAGTTCGGGCTGGACTGTTCCCATGAGGCACAGGGTCAGACTGATTTGCATATGGCCATGTCTGAACTGGGGTGGCGGAGTCAGCTAAAGAATGATGATGGATTAAACCCAGATCAGTTGACTGGGGGTGAGTGCTTGCAATGTTCAACACTCCGTCCATCATTCCCTTTGGTTTTGCTATGTTCACCCTAAGTTGGCAGGGTATGCCCAGACGTGGGTCCCTTGCTCACTTTGTCACTGGATTCAAGATAGCCTGGCTGATGACGGCTGTAAGCCAGAAACTGGTCCCAGGATGCTTGTTTCCGGTCCAGGGAAGACATGGCTTGGCAGTTCGGGCTGGACTGTTCCCATGAGGCACAGGGTCAGACTGATTTGCATATGGCCATGTCTGAACTGGGGTGGCGGAGTGAGCTAAAGAATGATGATGGATTAAACCCAGATCAGTTGACTGGGGGTGAGTGCTTGCAATGTTCAACACTCCGTCCATCATTCCCTTTGGTTTTGCTATGTTCACCCTAAGTTGGCAGGGTATGCCCAGACGTGGGTCCCTTGCTCACTTTGCCACTGGATTCAAGATAGCCTGGCTGATGACGGCTGTAAGCCAGAAACCGGTCCCAGGATGCTTGTTTCTCGGTCCAGGGAAGACATGGCTTGGCAGTTCGGGCTGGACTGTTCCCATGAGGCACAGGGTCAGACTGATTTGCATATGGCCATGTCTGAACTGGGGTGGCGGAGTGAGCTAAAGAATGATGATGGATTAAACCCAGATCAGTTGACTGGGGGTGAGTGCTTGCAATGTTCAACACTCCGTCCATCATTCCCTTTGGTTTTGCTATGTTCACCCTAAGTTGGCAGGGTATGCCCAGACGTGGGTCCCTTGCTCACTTTGCCACTGGATTCAAGATAGCCTGGCTGATGACGGCTGTAAGCCAGAAACCGGTCCCAGGATGCTTGTTTCCGGTCCAGGGAAGACATGGCTTGGCAGTTCGGGCTGGACTGTTCCCATGAGGCACAGGGTCAGACTGATTTGCATATGGCCATGTCTGAACTGGGGTGGCGGAGTGAGCTAAAGAATGATGATGGATTAAACCCAGATCAGTTGACTGGGGGTGAGTGCTTGCAATGTTCAACACTCCGTCCATCATTCCCTTTGGTTTTGCTATGTTCAGAACTGCCAGTAGACCTTGACACATATGATCTATCTGTATATCCGAATGAATGCTTAGGAGCTATTGTCAGTGAGTGCCTGGTTGTATTAGTGGTTCTATCCTTTTGCAGATAGGTATGTGACTTACAATGTGACTATCACACTGAATATATACGTGTGCATAGGGGTCTGTAAGTGCAATTGTCACTGATTCAATTTTTGAAGCTATATGCGTACGTTTTTAAGTAGATAGGTCACTGTCTATATCCTAGGTACTGCCTACCTTAGGGGTCAGTTACATATAATAGAATAGGCGTTTAAGGCTTGGCAACCCGTTTCTAAAGTGAATTTGAACTACTATTAAACTGTTAAGCAATAGTTCTGTATATGGGTGACCTCTAAGTGTTAGTGCCTTAGTAGATGTCTACATGAGTGTCTAAGTCTCTATGTGGGTGTTTGTTTGCATATTTAAGGAAATATGTTGCTATATGACTATCACTCTTAGTGTCTGTATAGCTCTCTAAATGTTTATCTAAGGGGCAGCATGAAGTGCTTGCTGGTTGTGGTAGTGAGTATTGGGGTGCACACCTGTATGTGCAGTTTCTAAAGTTAATTTGGCCTACTATTAAACTGCAGACACTGGTGTTGCAGAAGCAGCTTTGGAACATGTTCGAAGCAGCAGTCTATATGGTTGCTTCCAGTATGGCTACACCTAAATATAAGTATACGTGAGTGTATTAGTGATGCTCTGTGGGGCTATATACATATGATTTGTGTCTATTTTTGGGCAGTAAATCACTCACTGAGAGTGTGTGTGAGTGCAGTATGAGTGACTAAATGGGTGTATTAGTGAGTATTTCGGTAAAGAAGTGATGGTATGCTACATTGTATGAATGAAGTAGAGGGTCTCTTTGTGTTTGCAAGAATAACTGTTTGAATGGGATGTTGTGTGAGTGACTGTAATCGTGCAATTTCACACTAAAATGTTTACTTAAAAA
This sequence comes from Calotriton arnoldi, assembly GCA_963921515.1. Classification (NCBI taxonomy): domain Eukaryota; kingdom Metazoa; phylum Chordata; class Amphibia; order Caudata; family Salamandridae; genus Calotriton; species Calotriton arnoldi. Next base: position 1,453,307 of record CAWUFW010004701.1, read on the forward strand.
ACAGGTGAAGGAAAACTAAGAGAAGCTATCACAAGACCACTTTCTGTATAAGAACACTCTTCATGGATATCTCCAATCAATATATCTGTGGTAGAAAATATATTTTGAGACATCTTAGAACGTTGAACTCTAGCCACTATTAAAAGGAAAAGGACAAAAAAATATATTATTATGTGATGTTGAAAATTAGAGCATTATAACAGTATATATTTCTTATACTGTAACACTGTATTACCATGTAATAAAGATATCACTTTCCCACTTTTACTCTTCTCAGCTTTCATACTCCTTCACCATACACGGTGGTCTGTATGTAGCATCATCTTCAAACAGTGGGGGAGAAACAATCATATGAATTGTACAAAAAGCCCCAGAACTGTACAGTACATTATTGTAAATATGTGTTACTATGCTTTACGCTCACAACAATTTGGTAATCAGGTGTTTTACCTACACTTAACCTCTTCCATGCTCGTGACGGCCGGGAGCCGTCACGCGTCACGGTGGGCGTGTGCGCAGGACGGCCCCCGGCCGTCCGAATCCCCGCCCACTAATGGAAACGCCCGCACAGCGCAGAAATTCCGCACGCACGGAAGGGGTTAATCAACTAATGTAAACAGGTGCATCTGAAAACATTTTCTATTATTATTATACCTGGTACAATATTTGATATACATGTGTCCACATTGAATTCTGAAAATCCTTTTGAAAATATCACCCCTAGGAGGCTGAATTGTATCTAAAATACTGATGATCCATGCAGATGAAATCCAATGCATTTCCTTTTCTCTAAAAATAGTACATAGAAAGTAGGTTGAAAGAAGAAAACATAAGCATTTTGTATTTCCAAAGGCATTTGGGGTTTCAATTAAAGGTTGGTATAATTCCCTTCTGTATTTCCAATTTTATAGTTCAATTAGACAGTGTTATATATACATGTTATATTAACTCCTTTGCAGAAGATAAAACAACTGTTGTATTGTAGACTACTTTTTAAGGACATCAACCCCAATAGGCTGAATAATGTCCTTAGAACTTTGGTTGAAGAAACACCGGGTAGGAATTTCACAGTTTGAATGGCAGTTTACATTTGAATTTATGGTTGCTATCATTGCAATCCGTCCATCCACTGTCACTCTTTAAGCAGACAGTGTAGTGTCTAGATGTTATATTAAATCCTTCATGGAAGATAGCCACTGTTGTATAAGTTCTTCTAGATATTGATATTTGACCTGCTTTGAAGTTTGTAATTTCGGTTTCCAGTTTAGATCCATCTGGTCTATAACATTGCAGCATTAATATGATGTATTTTCCTCTTCAATGTATTTGCTACGTAGACATAAGCTCTGATCTACACTTTGGGCAGGTCATATTTTGGTTTGCGGTTTTAATCAATCTGTCAAAAGACACTGTTTTGCAATCTGGAATTGTTAAGTATAAGAATCGCTCAGCATTTATTTCAGTAGTAGATGTAAATGAGCAGTCTTCACAGTCATGGTCCCATTTGTAAGTTAGTTCAAATAACTCATCAATATTTACTTCTTCTAAAACTGTAAGCATGACCATTAAAAATTTGTGTGCATCTTATTGAATGTGGAGACTAAATTTTACTGATCTGCTACATGTATCCAAAAGATCTTGAATGTCTGAAGCAGAATGTATTAAACTTCTGTTACTGACTAAACATTGGAGTAAATGATACAGTGCAGAACAGAACATTTTTTCATGTTTTTGTTCAATCTGATTAACAAGATGTGGTAAATGAAACAGTACATTGAGAACCACATTTGCATAAGAGTTGATACCTGAAGTGTTTTCCAACTGGTATCCTACAATATCTCCCGGAGTTTCACTTTTTTTCTGCTTAGTGCTTTGTACCTTATCCTCTATAACTTTCTTTCCTTGGACATCAGTTGAATATTTTGTATGCTTTGGTTTTGCTCACATCCGTTTTTTATAAATAGGGTGTTGACCTAAATGAGGAGCATATAGACTTCCTAACCGATTGTACTCTCTTACACAACTTCCATTGGCACTAACTTTTTTGTCATCAAAATCCATCCGATACAAAGTGGACAATATTCTTACTCAAAACAATGCAATATATGCCATTCCTTCTTTAAACACACTGCTACCGATGTCCACAAAAGTTCTGTCTACACTTAAACCTTGAGATTTGTGGATAGTTACAGCATATGCTAGGGACACTGGAAACTGTTGTCGTCCTTTACAAGCAAAAAACGTACAACACATCACCCAATCTGCTTTATACTATCAATCTCATCAAACTTTATAGCCAAGAATGCTATCTAATCCTTGTTTGGATAATTAATTAAATCAGTGACATTACTCATCACCATTTACAAATCCTTCCTCTACATTCAAATTACGCCGCAAAATTACTTGACAGTATTTACACACACGTAAACGCTTTTAAAAACTTCAGTTTTTGTTACAGACTTCTCCAAATAATTCAATTTTGCTTGTAGTTTTTCACTTAGTAGTGCTGTTACTCCCATGGTGTTCCATTTTATCATTAGCTGTAATTTCTAAAATATGTTGTTATTCCAATTTTATTAGTTCTTCATTAAAGTTGGAGCATTCTTGTAGTGTAGGCATTCAACAAACTATGGATTTGTCTTTTGCAATGAAATTATACATTACTTCTACTGGTGTAGTTTGAGCGCAAAACAGTTTTTAGGTCTCGCCTGAGCCAGCGCATGCGCTGGTCTGGCGACACATTTAGTGAGTGGGCTTTAAAAATCCGACCACAAGCTTTTGCTTGTGGCCCAAAGCTTGCGGTTACGCGCGCGGGCACGCACACAGCCACCATCTGGCTTTCCTCGAGGCGCCATCTGTCTTTTCTCTCGCTTGCTCTCCCAAGCGCCTCGCTCCGCCCCTCCCCCACCACAGAGCGCGTCTCGCGGCCGCGCATCTTGTTTACATTACTGTGTTCGTCCACCGTGCACAACCTCAGACGCTCCCGGACCCTTAAATCTCCTGGTAAACGTGTTTTTTTTTTCTTTTACCATGGCGCCCGTTTCACAGGCCGCCATACACATGTTAAAGTGCACAGGCGCCGTGCTTTATATTCTACCACGGCGCCCGCTTTCACCATTTAAAAAAAAATAATGTGCTCCGTCGCCGCGCTGGCTAGCACGGTGCCCGGTTTAATTTTCTTTTTTTCTTTTCAATCTTTCTGTGACCTTGGACCCTCCTGCACCCTTGGATTTCTGACAAACATTTTTTTTTGTATTAACCATGGAGCCCGTTTCACGGCCGCAATACACGTTAAATTTCAAGGCGCCGTGCTTTGTATTCTAATTCTTTCAGCTATTTGGCGTCATCGAGTGTGAGTTCCCGCTCTTCTTCATCTTCATGATGATTGATGGTACGTAGGATGGAACACTTATCTTGTTAGCGAGCAACACGGGCTTGGGTCATCTTAGAGGACAGAAATAAAATGTGTTTTATACTTCCTGGAAAAATAGGATCCATAAGTTAGCAATAAAAGTCAGAGTGAGTTATGTCCGTCTGTTTCAGCAGTAACATTTTAAGAACTGTTTCTGTTACTGCGTTATAAATAATGTTTACCCTGCCCTGCTTACCCTAGAACAACCTCTTCTAAGATAACTACCCTCCATTCTGCTACACAGTCTCTCCTTAGATGCTCTGTCCACTCTCCTCTCTCACTGCTGTCAGTCTTTATTCCAGTCCTTTCTCTTCATCCACCGTAGCACATATGTTCTGTACCATCTCTCTCCACAGATGCCCTCTCCTCAGCCCAGTTCCTCTTAGAGATAGTGTCTCTCATCTCTTCTGTACCATCTCTCTCCACAGACGCCCTCTCCTCAGCCCAGTTCCTTGCAATCACAGTTTGGACATGGGTCGGGTTGCAGCACCCTCCCCCTACCCCATCTGGTTACGAGAACGGTTTCTCTTCATTTTTTGAAAAAAAAAGCAAACCGCGTCTGCTCTGTAGTTCACTGTGAGCAGCAATTAAAACAAGCATTTGCAATGCAATAGGTCTCGCACTTACACGAGTTTAAGCTATTGGCATTGTAAATGACAATTCCTTTTATTTATCTTTTTAAAACAAAAACAAAAATAAAAGGCATTGTTATTTTCAACGCCAATAGCTCAAACTCGCGTAAATGCGAGACCTATTGCATTGCAAATGCTTGTTTGATTAGTCGACTTTCCAAAGCACGTTTACCGTCTTTAGTCAAAACTCCTATTCTAATGTCGTGTAGAATATTTCCATTTTCCATATCAGATGCTTGACGCATATTCTTCAGTAGTACCTTGTAATCAGAGTTTAACCAAATATTTACATTGCCAATGCTTCCAAAAGAATTCCTTTTCTCATTATGGAGAGGAGTCTTGAAAACAGGTTGCCCTTTCACGGGGGTAAGTTGCAGTAGGTCACCAAAGACAATTAAATGCTTTCTTCCAAACAGCACAGAGTACTCTGCTTTTAAAATCTGTTTCATTCTCATGTGCACAAAGGCAAGCATTAAGTTTGAGACCATGCTCACCTCATCAATGATTAAAAGCTTCAGTTTCTTCAGTAATCTTGAGACTTCATGACAAGCTTCTCCAGATGACTTCTGGAATTCCTGTTTATTATCATGTTCAACAGGTAGCATAAGTAGTCAATGTAAATTAATTCCTTTAATTTTGTGTGCTGCCAGTCCAGTTGGTGCTGTTACTACACAGGATAAATTTGATCCTGTAGTTCTGTGTAGATAACTGGTGAGAACTTTTATTACAAAATCTTTTCCTGTTCCAACTTGACCACTGATGTATAATAGAATAGGTTTAAGTGATGAGCATTGACGTTCTGTCTTTTCGTTGAGGAATCCATGTTGTATTTTCTCTTTTACTTCTATAAAGATTTCTTTCTGCTCAGTGTTTAGTTGTTCTTCTAAGTATTCAAAATCAATAGTATCTTGTCTCTCTTGTTCCATTGAAGTTTCTACCTCATTCATGGCTATTGCTGCTTCATTCTGAATAATTGGTTGTCCATAATGATTTTCACTTAACGGTCCTGAACTTTGCCTACTTTGTGAACTTTCACTAGCTATTTCACCTGCGATGGTTTCTTCTTGTTCAATTTCATCATTTTACATTTTCAAATTAGATAGGAAAGACTAGACACTGAATACGGTTTCTTTAGCATTAAAAGAATCTTCATAACAGTCATAATCTCCAAGCAATTCTGTTCCAGCACGCCAAGGTTTGAAGAGTTGCAGAAGTGCTAAACAGAAAAAGTATTTCTTATCCAGAGTTTGCCAACTGAGTTTTCTATGGTTAATAAGATTTCCTTTGGCATGTTTAGCCAAACATCCATCACATCCTACTACTGCATACATTTCTTCTTGTATGTTTTCTGTTAGATTCCTTTTATACCTGTAGGGCTCACTGTGTCACTGGATTCAAGCTAGCCTGGCTGATGAGGGGTGATGCCCCGAAACTGGTCCCAGGATGCTTGTTTCCGGTCCAGGAAGGACTAGGCTTGGCAGTTTGGGCTGGCCTGTTCCCATGAGGCACAGGGTCAAGACTGATTTGCATATGGCTGGGTCTAAACTGGGGTGGCATGGTGAGCAAAAGAACGATGGATTTAACCCAGATCTATGGACTGGGGGTAAATGTTTGATTTGCTCTGCATTCCGTCCATCATCTGTGTGTCTAAGTATTTCATACAGGCACATATTTTCCAGATGTATACTCCTTCTTGAATAGTATGTACCCAACATATTTGTTTTGACAATATCAGTACTTTCTGGCTCAAACTCTGCTAAGTATTGAATGTCTGGTAAAGACTTCAACACTCTGTACTGTGTGCTGGCTAGTTGTAGGCTTACCGAAATGATTCATCTTGACTTTGAAAGCAAACTAGCCAAGCTCAACTGATCCGAGCACTCATAGGATCCTATCTCTGTATGGGAAAGTATCTTCAAGCTGAAGCTGTACAATTTCTTGCTGAGACTCTTTTCTGCAGAAATCTCATCCCACATTTCTTTCATCTCTGACGTCTCTGATTTTGTAATATATGATGTGATGTAACGGGCAACAGCAATCAAGTTGTTTGCAACAAACTGTATATCAATGTTTGCATTCCACATTTTCTGAATAACTGGATTATAGTCATTAATATACTTTGAAGTTTCTGTTCTCCTTAGGTTGTATGTGTTTTGGGGAGATTTCCGAGTTATTGTATGTCTTACTGCTGACAAAAAGCTGTTTACTCTTCCTTGTGAAATAACAGGACATGGGAATTCGAAATGACATCTTGTATAAAATGTACCTTTGCATCTGTATTTTGGATGACAGTATTTTCTGCATCTATGACTTTGAAACCGTAAAACTTGTTGCCTCAATATGTTTTCACACTGTGTTTTGGGATAGCACATGTGACATACTATTCAATGAAAGACAGGACCGTCTCATCTCTATCTGTTCCAAAGTTTGGTGCATCCTTTATCCATAATAGCATCTGTATATGTGGAGCACCTCTATCTTAGTACTCTTTTTGTCAAAAGAAATCAGTTACTTCTCCAAGAGGAGGGTTTCCTTTGTTGCAGATCAAAGACATCACAGCTTCAAATCTGTGGTTAAAATACCTTCAAACAATGGTGGGATCCAAGGAACAAAGTTCACCAGCTGTCTTTACTTCAATATTATTTATGTTTGAATTTGCTACTGGCAAGAATTCAAGCAGGTCATCCCATGCATATACAGCACAACTGAGGGGCCGATTCCGATCTCGGTCGGAGGCGCACCCAATACCATTCGGTCGGGAAAAAAGCCATGCGAATGCCTGTTTCCCGACCGATCCGTACATCATTCCGAACGAGTAAGTACGATGCGCACAACAGCATAGAATCCGGCCGAGTCGTACTCACCCAATCCAGGTCCTGTTCTCCGACCGAGGCGAATCCGGAAACGCCGAATCGAGTCAAGGGGAAGGGAAAATGCAGCCCCGTCCGGCCGGACAAGTACGATGCGCTTTCCGTACGCGCCGAACACGTCGCTACGTCCGGCACGTCAAAGCTTCCGGGAGAGGCGCACATAAGCTCCGATTCGCGCCACAACAAGATCCACGGCTACGAGGCGAACACGCCAGCGACGAGGACGACGCGAAGCAACGAGAAAGACGAACGAGACGAACCAACCATGAATCCCTTCGTTCCGATCCTACCAATATTCTACATTTACTACCGGAACAGGCACGAACGCGTACGGCGCAGAAGGTAAGTCAGACACCAACCACAAAAACATACAACACGTACACGACACATCACACACACACAGAGGGATGCAGAATTTACTTACACCAGCAACAGCAGCACCATAGGGGCGGGATGCCCATCACCAATGCCACATATGCACACAGGGGCCTGGATGCCTACCACTACTACCACCCTTAGCCAGGGGGGTGCCAGATGCCCACCACTACTACCACCCTTACCCAGGGGGGTGCCAGATGCCCACCACTACTACCACCCTTACCCAGGGGGGGCTGGATGCTTACCACTACTACCACCCTTAGCCAGGGGGGCTGGATGCCTACCACTACAACCACCCTTAGCCAGGGGGTGCCAGATGCCCACCACTACTACCACCCTTACCCAGGGGGTGCCACATGCCCACCACCACTACCACCCTTACCCAGGGGGCTGGATGCCTACCACTACTACCACCCTTAGCCATGGGGGTGCCAGATGCCTACCACTACTACCACCCTTAGCCAGGGGGCTGGATGCCTACCACAACTACCACCCTTACCCAGGGGGGCTGGATGCCTACCACTACTACCACCCTTAGCCAGGGGGCTGGATGCCTACCACTACTACCACCCTTAGCCTGTGGGGCTGGATGCCTACCACTACTACCACCCTTAGCCATGGGGGTGCCAGATGCCTACCACTACTCCACCCTTACCCAGGGGGTGCCAGATGCCCACCACCACTACCACCCTTACCCAGGGGGGGCTGGTTGCCTACCACTACTACCACCCTTAGCCAGGGGGGCTGGATACCTACCACTACTACCACCCTTAGCCAGGGGGGTGCCAGATGCCCACCACTACTACCACCCTTACCCAGGGGGTGCCACATGCCCACCACCACTACCACCCTTACCCAGGGGGGGCTGGATGCCTACCACTACTACCACCACCCTTAGCCATGGGGGTGCCAGATGCCTACCACTACTACCACCCTTAGCCAGGGGTGCTGGATGCCTACCACAACTACCACCCTTACCCAGGGGGGGCTGGATGCCTACCACTACTACCACCCTTAGCCAGGGGGGCTGGATGCCTACCACTACTACCACCCTTAGCCTGTGGGGCTGGATGCCTACCACTACTACCACCCTTAGCCAGGGGGGCTGGATGCCTACCACTACTACCACCCTTAGCCAAGGGGGTGCCAGATGCCTACCACACATACCACCCTTAGCCAGGGGGGCTGGATGCCTACCACTACTACCACCCTTAGCCATGTGGGTGCCAGATGCCCACCACTACTACCACCCTTACCCAGGGGGGGCTGGATGCCTACCACCACTACCACCCTTAGCCAGGGGGGGCTGGATGCCTACCTCTACTACCACCCTAAGCCATGGGGGTGCCAGATGCCTACCACTACTACCACCCTTAGTCAGGGGGGCTGGATGCCTACCACAACTACCACCCTTACCCAGGGGGGCTGGATGCCTACCACTACTACCACCCTTAGCCATGGGGGTGCCACATGCCCACCACTACTACCACCCTTAGCCAGGGGGGCTGGATGCCTACCACTACTACCACCCTTAGCCATGGGGGTGCCAGATGCCCACCACTACTACCACCCTTACCCAGGGGGGGCTGGATGCCTACCACCACTACCACCCTTAGCCAGGGGGCTGGATGCCCACCACTACTACCACCCTAAGCCATGGGGGTGCCAGATGCCTACCACTACTACCACCCTTAGCCAGGGGGCTGGATGCCTACCACAACTCCCACCCTTACCCAGGGGGCTGGATGCCTACCACCACTACCACCCTTAGCCAGGGGGCTGGATGCTTACCACTACTACCACCCTTAGCCATGGGGGTGCCAGATGCCCACCACTACTACCACACTTACCCAGGGGGCTGGATGCCTACCACTACTACCACCCTTACCCAGGGGGTGCCACATACCCACCACCACTACCACCCTTACCCAGGGGGCTGGATGCCTACCACTACTACCACCCTTAGCCATGGGGTGCCAGATGCCTACCACTACTACCACCCTTAGCCAGGGGGCTGGATGCCTACCACTACTACCACCCTTAGCCATGGGGGTGCCAGATGCCCACCACTACTACCACACTTACCCAGGGGGCTGGATGCCTACCACTACTACCACCCTTACCCAGGGGGTGCCACATGCCCACCACCACTACCACCCTTACCCAGGGGGCTGGATGCCTACCACTACTACCACCCTTAGCCATGGGGGTGCCAGATGCCTACCACTACTACCACCCTTAGCCAGGGGGCTGGATGCCTACCACTACTACCACCCTTAGCCATGGGGTGCCAGATGCCCACCACTACTACCACACTTACCCAGGGGGCTGGATGCCTACCACTACTACCACCCTTACCCAGGGGGTGCCACATGCCCACCACCACTACCACCCTTACCCAGGGGGCTGGATGCCTACCACTACTACCACCCTTAGCCATGGGGGTGCCAGATGCCTACCACTACTACCACCCTTAGCCAGGGGGCTGGATGCCTACCACTACTACCACCCTTAGCCAGGGGGCTGGATGCCTACCACAACTATGACCCTTACCCAGGGGGCTGGATGCCTACCACTACTACCACCCTTAGCCAGGGGGCTGGATGCCTACCACTACTACCACCCTTAGCCATGGGGGTGCCAGATGCCCACCACTACTACCACCCTTACCCAGGGGGCTGGATGCCTACCACCACTACCACCCTTAGCCAGGGGGCTGGATGCCTACCTCTACTACCACCCTAAGCCATGGGGGTGCCAGATGCCTACCACTACTACCACCCTTAGTCAGGGGGCTGGATGCCTACCACAACTACCACCCTTACCCAGGGGGGGCTGGATGCCTACCACCACTACCACCCTTAGCCAGGGGGCTGGATGCCTACCACTACTACCACCCTTAGCCATGGGGGTGCCAGATGCCCACCACTACTACCACACTTACCCAGGGGGGCTGGATGCCTACCACTACTACCACCCTTACCCAGGGGGTGCCACATGCCCACCACCACTACCACCCTTACCCAGGGGGGGCTGGATGCCTACCACTACTACCACCACCCTTAGCCATGGGGGTGCCAGATGCCTACCACTACTACCACCCTTAGCCAGGGGTGCTGGATGCCTACCACAACTACCACCCTTACCCAGGGGGCTGGATGCCTACCACTACTACCACCCTTAGCCAGGGGGCTGGATGCCTACCACTACTACCACCCTTAGCCTGTGGGGCTGGATGCCTACCACTACTACCACCCTTAGCCAGGGGGCTGGATGCCTACCACTACTACCACCCTTAGCCAAGGGGGTGCCAGATGCCTACCACACATACCACCCTTAGCCAGGGGGCTGGATGCCTACCACTACTACCACCCTTAGCCATGTGGGTGCCAGATGCCCACCACTACTACCACCCTTACCCAGGGGGCTGGATGCCTACCACCACTACCACCCTTAGCCAGGGGGCTGGATGCCTACCTCTACTACCACCCTAAGCCATGGGGGTGCCAGATGCCTACCACTACTACCACCCTTAGTCAGGGGGCTGGATGCCTACCACAACTACCACCCTTACCCAGGGGGCTGGATGCCTACCACTACTACCACCCTTAGCCATGGGGGTGCCACATGCCCACCACTACTACCACCCTTAGCCAGGGGGCTGGATGCCTACCACTACTACCACCCTTAGCCATGGGGGTGCCAGATGCCCACCACTACTACCACCCTTACCCAGGGGGCTGGATGCCTACCACCACTACCACCCTTAGCCAGGGGGCTGGATGCCTACCACTACTACCACCCTAAGCCATGGGGGTGCCAGATGCCTACCACTACTACCACCCTTAGCCAGGGGGGCTGGATGCCTACCACAACTCCCACCCTTACCCAGGGGGCTGGATGCCTACCACCACTACCACCCTTAGCCAGGGGGCTGGATGCTTACCACTACTACCACCCTTAGCCATGGGGGTGCCAGATGCCCACCACTACTACCACACTTACCCAGGGGGCTGGATGCCTACCACTACTACCACCCTTACCCAGGGGGTGCCACATACCCACCACCACTACCACCCTTACCCAGGGGGGGCTGGATGCCTACCACTACTACCACCCTTAGCCATGGGGTGCCAGATGCCTACCACTACTACCACCCTTAGCCAGGGGGCTGGATGCCTACCACTACTACCACCCTTAGCCATGGGGGTGCCAGATGCCCACCACTACTACCACACTTACCCAGGGGGCTGGATGCCTACCACTACTACCACCCTTACCCAGGGGGTGCCACATGCCCACCACCACTACCACCCTTACCCAGGGGGGCTGGATGCCTACCACTACTACCACCCTTAGCCATGGGGGTGCCAGATGCCTACCACTACTACCACCCTTAGCCAGGGGGCTGGATGCCTACCACTACTACCACCCTTAGCCATGGGGGTGCCAGATGCCCACCACTACTACCACACTTACCCAGGGGGCTGGATGCCTACCACTACTACCACCCTTACCCAGGGGTGCCACATGCCCACCACCACTACCACCCTTACCCAGGGGGGCTGGATGCCTACCACTACTACCACCCTTAGCCATGGGGGTGCCAGATGCCTACCACTACTACCACCCTTAGCCAGGGGGCTGGATGCCTACCACTACTACCACCCTTAGCCAGGGGGCTGGATGCCTACCACAACTATGACCCTTACCCAGGGGGGCTGGATGCCTACCACTACTACCACCCTTAGCCAGGGGGGCTGGATGCCTACCACTACTACCACCCTTAGCCATGGGGGTGCCAGATGCCCACCACTACTACCACCCTTACCCAGGGGGGGCTGGATGCCTACCACCACTACCACCCTTAGCCAGGGGGGCTGGATGCCTACCTCTACTACCACCCTAAGCCATGGGGGTGCCAGATGCCTACCACTACTACCACCCTTAGTCAGGGGGCTGGATGCCTACCACAACTACCACCCTTACCCAGGGGGGCTGGATGCCTACCACCACTACCACCCTTAGCCAGGGGGCTGGATGCCTACCACTACTACCACCCCTTAGCCATGGGGGTGCCAGATGCCCACCACTACTACCACACTTACCCAGGGGGCTGGATGCCTACCACTACTACCACCCTTACCCAGGGGTGCCACATGCCCACCACCACTACCACCCTTACCCAGGGGGGCTGGATGCCTACCACTACTACCACCCTTAGCCATGGGGGTGCCAGATGCCTACCACTACTACCACCCTTAGCCAGGGGGCTGGATGCCTACCACTACTACCACCCTTAGCCATGGGGGTGCCAGATGCCCACCACTACTACCACCCTTAGCCAGGGGGCTGGATGCCTATCACTACTACCACCCTTAGCCATGGGGGTGCCAGATGCCCACCACTACTACCACCCTTACCCAGGGGGGCTGGATGCCTACCACCACTACCACCCTTAGCCAGGGGGCTGGATGCCTACCACTACTACCACCCTAAGCCATGGGGGTGCCAGATGCCTACCACTACTACCACCCTTAGCCAGGGGGCTGGATGCCTACCACAACTACCACCCTTACCCAGGGGGGCTGGATGCCTACCACCACTACCACCCTTAGCCAGGGGGCTGGATGCCTACCACTACTACCACCCTTAGCCATGGGGGTGCCAGATGCCCACCATTACTACCACACTTACCCAGGGGGCTGGATGCCTACCACTACTACCACCCTTACCCAGGGGTGCCACATGCCCACCACCACTACCACCCTTACCCAGGGGGCTGGATGCCTACCACTACTACCACCCTTAGCCATGGGGGTGCCAGATGCCTACCACTACTACCACCCTTAGCCAGGGGGCTGGATGCCTACCACTACTACCACCCTTAGCCATGGGGGTGCCAGATGCCCACCACTACTACCACACTTACCCAGGGGGGCTGGATGCCTACCACTACTACCACCCTTATCCAGGGGGTGCCACATGCCCACCACCACTACCACCCTTACCCAGGGGGGGCTGGATGCCTACCACTACTACCACCCTTAGCCATGGGGGTGCCAGATGCCTACCACTACTACCACCCTTAGCCAGGGGGCTGGATGCCTACCACTACTACCACCCTTAGCCATGGGGGTGCCAGATGCCCACCACTACTACCACACTTACCCAGGGGGCTGGATGCCTACCACTACTACCCCCTTACCCAGGGGGTGCCACATGCCCACCACCACTACCACCCTTACCCAGGGGGGGCTGGATGCCTACCACTACTACCACCCTTAGCCATGGGGGTGCCAGATGCCTACCACGCCTACCACCCTTAGCCAGGGGGGCTGGATGCCTACCACTACTACCACCCTTAGCCAAGGGGGCTGGATGCCTACCACAACTACCACCCTTACCCAGGGGGGGCTGGATGCCTACCACTACTACCACCCTTAGCCATGGTGGTGCCAGATGCCTACCACTACTACCACCCTTAGCCATGGGGGCTGGATGCCTACCACAACTACCACCCTTACCCAGGGGGGGCTGGATGCCTACCACTACTACCACCCTTAGCCAGGGGGGCTGGATGCCTACCACTACTACCACCCTTAGCCTCTGGGGCTGGATGCCTACCACCACTACCACCCTTAGCCAGGGGGGCTGGATGCCTACAACTACTACCACCCTTACCCAGGGGGTGCCGGATGCCTACCACTGCTACCACCCTTACCCAGGGGTACCAGATGCCTACCACTACTACCACCCTTACCCAGGGGTGCCAGATGCCTACCACTACTACCACCTCTACCCATGGGGGCTGGATGCCTGTCACTACTACCACCTCTACCCATGGGGGCTGGATGCCTACCACCAACACCACCCCCACTGATAGGATGGACAATGCATGACACAACCAGCACACCACAACCTAGGGAATGCAAGAAAAAGACATCCCCCCAACACCATGACAAGCGTGTGTAGACTGTGTCAAATGCCTACAACACTGAACATGACTTTGAACATACAATGTGACCCCCTATCACATGTGCCACACATATATGTGTGTGGCCTCCACAATGCAAGCAGGCCATGACCATTGTGGCAATGGGGTCCAAAACCCCATCATCACAGTGACCAAAATGTAAGTGTGGGGTCCATAGCTGAAGCACATTTTGAACATTGTGGCAATGGGGTCCAAACCCCCATCATCACAGTGACCAAAATGTAAGTGTGGGGTCCATAGCTGAAGCACATTTTGAACATTGTGGCAATGGGGTCCAAACCCCCATCATCACAGTGACCAAAAGGTAAGTGTGGGGGCCCATAGCTGAAGCACATTCAGAACATTGTGGCAATGGGGTCCAAACCCCTATCATCACAGTGACCAAAATGTAAGTGTGGGGTCCATAGCTGAAGCACATTTTGAACATTGTGGCAATGGGGTCCAAACCCCCATCATCACAGTGACCAAAAGGTAAGTGTGGGGGCCCATAGCTGAAGCACATTCAGAACATTGTGGCAATGGGGTCTAAACCCCATCATCACAGTGACCAAAATGTAAGTGTGGGGTCCATAGCTGAAGCACATTTTGAACATTGTGGCAATGGGGTCCAAACCCCCATCATCACAGTGACCAAAATGTAAGTGTGGGGTCCATAGCTGAAGCACATTTTGAACATTGTGGCAATGGGGTCCAAACCCCCATCATCACAGTGACCAAAAGGTAAGTGTGGGGGCCCATAGCTGAAGCACATTCAGAACATTGTGGCAATGGGGTCTAAACCCCCATCATCACAGTGACCAAAATGTAAGTGTGGGGTCCATAGCTGAAGCACATTTTGAACATTGTGGCAATGGGGTCCAAACCCCCATCATCACAGTGACCAAAATGTAAGTGTGGGGTCCATAGCTGAAGCACATTTTGAACATTGTGGCAATGGGGTCCAAACCCCCATCATCACAGTGACCAAAAGGTAAGTGTGGGGGCCCATAGCTGAAGCACATTCAGAACATTGTGGCAATGGGGTCCTAAACCCCCATCATCACAGTGACCAAAAGGTAAGTGTGGGGTCCATAGCTGAAGCACATTTTGAACATTGTGGCAATGGGGTCCAAACCCCCATCATTACTGTGACCAAAATGCAAGTGTTGACAAAGAAAAAGCTGCAACTGCCAAACTGCATGGATGATTCCTGGTCACAGAACATAAAACACATCAGTGGCAAAGTAGTGCATGTGTCCCATTGCAACATAGATTGGGGAGGCAAATACTGCAGTGCAAATAAGACATACCTTTGGCCATGTGCAGACAAACAACACCCATGGGGGCTGACACTGTCAACATTCATCAATGACACAATGACAGAAGTGACCATCAGAATGCAGACCCACATATTTGCACCAATGGGCACACAAATGCAGATACCCTGTGGAGACTGTAGATGTGAGGTGAACAGATACCATACCATGGCAGCAATGGGACACACAAACCATGATCATTGTGCTGACCGATGACCTAGGAGTCCCAGGGACAGCAGGGGAAACCCACCAAACAACATACAGCCAATGGCACACCTAAGATATGCCAATGCAGTGGTGCAGATGCACAAACACAAACAGGCAGACCCACACTGCACATCAAACACAACAGGTGAGGGGGGTGCCAGTGTCCCCAGGCAACCACACAACACATGAGGAGGCCTGAATACCAATTACACAGATGTGCATACAGTGCCACACAAAGGTAACTCATGGATCCAAATCCCCTATGTGGGCAATCAGGCATTGTCAGATGAGAGGGAGCACAAATCACACATGTCACACAAGCATGTAGGAACAGCAACTGACACAGCAAGACACAGACACACCACAGCACTACCCCGAGGGCCCCCACAATGTGGTGACCCTGGGCTGCATTACAATCCCACTGTGATGACAAAGCTAAATGTCGTTCACACTGTGAACCACAGTCATGTGTCCTGAGCAACAAACTACCATCACACCTACACAAGCACAAATCAATCAGCACGGCCAGTAAGCCAAGGCCAACATGGAGGCAGGGGTCTAGCCGGGCAACAACTCTCATCTGCACACACTCAACACCACACACCTCGACCTCCAACAATGTGCAGCAGTGAAGCACACATGCACTGGTGACATTGCACATGCACCCATGACAATCCCAGGGTGGTGGGTGGGAACCAAGGTGCAGAAACACATCACACATGGCCACTCAACAAGACTCCTGAATGTCTGACACACTGCACACTATGCTGTACATGGACATGACGGCAATACCACACCAACCAATGGGATCCCAGCCACAGTCACACACCAATGAAGAAGCCAAGGTCACCCACAAAGAACACACATAGACAACTACCAACATTGCAGCCCGGACCCTGAGGAGTGCCAGCAGTCACACACACAACGTGTCACAATCACTGAAAGATAACACAAACTGGAAATCACATGACAGGTGTAAACAACAAGTGCCAAGGGGAATCCTGACTGTGACCCATCTGCGTCTGCACACAAACTCAGCCCTGACAGCAAACACACCTATGGGTGACACCCTGATGACCAGTAATGTGCCATGCACCCACATCACAGAGAACCCAGGGAGAAGACTTTGGGGGAACATAGGTCAACTCAGCAAGCATCACAAACAGGTACAACACTAGGGATCCCAGCATGCACAGCAAAACGGAAGTGAACACACAGACATGCTCATACAACACACACCTTGGGCGCAGGCAATGTCACAGGAGTACACACTGCCATGAGGGGACTCCACTCCTGTGTGAGGAAAGCTGTGCCATATGTTGCCTCAGTAGGGCCCCATCATGTCAGCTGAGCACTTGGTCACACAATCAACAATTAGCACCAAATGAAGGCTCCCGTCACATCAGCCTGGTCATGGGAGTGCCAACGAAATCATCAGCACAGATCCAACACACTTGTATAGCAATGTTGCACTGACAACACAGATGAGTCCTTCCCCATTGATGCCCAAACCTGCATGTCCAGTGGAGATGGCCACACGGTCAGGGAAGTAGACGAATTGAACAATGGCAGGCACAACAGATGTGCAGGGGTGGAAGCCACAGATGTGAAATTGCTAATGTAAGTAGGAAATCCCATTGCCAAATATTGAACACATGACACCCTCAGATGCTGCTAAGGATGACATGGATACACCACAGGATAGGACACATTCCCCCTGGACCACATGTGTTCCTGCACAGTAACACTTCATTATCATGAGACCAAATATCACCATCACTGCAGCAAGGGCATGGTTAGCATCATCAACAACATGTACATCAGAAGCAAAAGCACTAGAGAACAGAAAGTTGCTTTATTCAGCATATGTGTGTCCAAAAACTCAGAGAACAGTAATGCTCCAACAAAGGCCAATGGCCAGTCCATCAAGTAAGTCAATACAGGGTGACAGTGGCAGATGTCACCCTACGCATGCCTGCACTGCACAAAACCAGGGACAATCCACTAGGAGGGGCAACCGGGGGGCAGGCCAGGCACCGCAGGGACAGGATCAGGGCTCACCAGGAGGAGGCAGGGAAGGGGTGGTGGGTGCTGGAGAGCCACTGACAACTGCAGTGGAGGTGTCTGACATGGTGTGTGCCGGCACAACTGGGGGCATGACTCAGATGTTGTGGGTGCCGGCACGACTGCAGTGGACCCTGCAGATGGAGTGGACAGGTCCGCCACTGCAGTGCCCAAGTCAGACAGGGTGGTAGTGGACTCCACTGCAGTGCCTACCTCCAGGGGAGGAGAATGGGGAACAGGCAAGGTGGGCTGGACAGAGGGGGAGGACACCCTCACCACATCAGTGGCACAGACAAGCGCAGCGGGGGTTATGGTGCCGGGAGAGCAAGTGGCAGGGGAGAAGGCCGGATCCTCTTGGGGATGGTATATCTGTGGGTGGGGGAACCTGGGGCAGGGTGTGGTGGGGGCACCTGTGGAGTGGGGGCCTGAGGGATGGAGGAAGGAGACCTGGTGCCTGAGCTGCAGGGCAGCGGCGGGGTCTTGCTCTTACGACTCCGGGGGACTTGCGGGTGGGGGCCTCAGTCTGTCTGCGCCTGGGGGAGGGTGTCCGGGGGCGAGGGGCACTCTGCTCCGTGTGGGTGGGCTTCCTCTTCCCCCTGGATGCTGGAGCAGCTGGATCGTAGGGGATGAGGCCGAGGTCACAGAGGAAGAGCCGCTGTGACTTTGGGGTTGCAGGTGAGGCAAGGGAGGGTGCTTTGGAGGGAGAGGCAACTGAGGACTGCGCAGTGCTTGTGGATGCGTGTGTGTGTTCCAGGGCCCCATCCCCTGTGAGTCTGGTTTCAGTCCCCTGACTGTGCGTGCGTGTGCGTTTTGTTTGTGGCGTGTGTGTCTGTGTGCTGGACGTGTGTGTGCTGGTGTGTGCCTGTGCCGGTGTGTGTGTGCTTGGGACGGGTAAGGTGCTGGGGAGTGTGGATGGAGCAGAGGCAGGAGGGGTGAGGGACTGTCTGAGGAGGGACACTGCTGCCGTCAGGGAGGAGTCCATGGACCTATTGCCCCTCTGTAGGTCAGACATGCCCGATGAGATGCCCTCCATGAACGACACCAGCTGAGTCAACAGAGCGGTGTGCGCATGGAGGACACTCAGCATGGCTGTCTGCCCTACATGGAGCTGGCGAAGGAGGTACACAGACTCCTCACTCAGGGCAGCAGGGGACACAGGGGCAGGGGGTGCGGTGCCTGGCCCGAAGGAGACACGCTCCCGAACATGGGAGCCTCCACGGACCTGGGGAATGGGAGCCGATGGGAGGGCGGTGGTGGTGCTGGTGGTGGCGGGGACAGCAACACTAGCTGGGGTGTGGTGGCTGCTGACACCCGCCTCCATAAGGGAGTCATCCTCCGAGCCGCTGTGGTCCTCAGCTGAGGTGGATGCTGCTGAGGACTCCTCGGTGTGGCTCCCCTCGCCCTCCGTGCCACTGGGTCCCTCCGACCACTCCTCGGCTGCTGACCCAGTCTGGCTCTCCGGCTCCTCCTGGTCCGTGGAGCTGTCCCCTTCCGTGGCCGTGGATGTATCTGCAATCAATGGGGAAACAGACAGACATCAGTCACCTGCACCAAACGCACACACCACTGTGAGCACAGCACATTACAGAGCAAGCCCTGGCATCATTAGTTGAACATTGCTAAAAGTGCCCTAACTGAACAGGAGAAGCCAATTGTCAGTCTGATGCCAACCATGGCACTCACATCCCACATGGCCTTGCACCCATCTGTCTGGTGTCTGTTGGATAGCAACACCCCAGTGTGGACACATGCACCACCTACACAGTAGTTGGACAGTGCAGAGGACACGGTGTAGCATGTGGACATGCACACATCACAACTCTTGCCACTGAGTCAGTACAGGTTTCCGGATGAAAGGGATGCCCAGAGTCAAATAGGAAATGCATGTGATGCATACCAGCGACAGACACCATGATGCACCCATGTCCTGATAGCCATCGCCACAATGGTGTGCATGTAGCACATGTCACTCCCCTGCAGGATCACCAATAAGTAGACACATGCCATGGCGGAGGCATGACTGCTAAGTCATACATCACTGTCTCAGTGATGTATGACTTGGCAGCCAGACAACAACACTCTGCACTGTGTCACAATAGTAGGTCATGGGGAATGCAAGTCCTGGAGCTGCACAAGTGCACATGTACATCCCCCACACAACACATCATCTTAACCCTCATCTGTCCAGGTCATACCGATTGGACATATGGGAGACCTGTGACACTACCCTCTGAACCTGAGCCCTCACAATCTGCTGTGAATGGGAAACAGCTGCCTGAACTTCACATTCGCATACCCCAGTCTGCACGGGCAGCTGATCAAACACCTATGTGACACACAAGTATCGTCTCCTATGGTCACATCTCCAGTGGCATGCTGAGCCCCTACCGAGAAACACCCCAGCAGTCCTGGCAACAAATCCACAGCACACTGACACAGAGGCAGACACCTGAGGGGTCAAATCACTGCGCACAACGTGTCAGCTGATACACGGGAGTGGGAGTACAGGTGTATTGGATGGGCTGGAGTAGGCATGACTGTCCTGCCCCACATGAATGAGGGATGAGCCCTGGACAGTGGATAGCTGGCTATGTATGTGTGACACACGTAATCTGCACACTCCTGGGGCCCAAACATTGTTCCCACCCGCTGCATGGGTGTGTGCCAGATACCCCAGGCACATGTGGTGGCTCAGCTCAGCAAGTGGACCGCATATCAAAGCAACACGCAGATTACATGTCCGAACACAGGCATTGTGTGAACAATGGACCCACCCATGATGCCCACAACAGAGTTAGGGAAACAGATGCTGTCCCCCACCTTGAGTGAAGCAAACTGCAAGGACACAGTCCCAAGTGACACAATTCCCTGAATGTAAGGGCCACACCTGGGTATCAGATGAGGAGTGGGCAGTGCACAATAGAGGGACATGGCTCCTGGACAACATGACTGCTGTACTGTGGCAGTTTAACCAGGCCAGAGGAGGGCACATAGCATGTAATACAGAGTTCACAGTGCAGTCTTTGACTCACCCCTCCTTGCTGCTGTCTGGCCTTCAGCTGCCCATCCAGGTCTGGAAACACCACCGCCAGGATCTGGAGCATGTGGGGGTCAGGGTCCGTGTTCCGCCCCTCCTGCGAGGAGGCGACAGCTTCAGCTGGACCCGTGCAATCCTCCGGGTCCAGCCCCGAAGGTCCTGCCACCTCTTCTGGCAGTTGCGGATCCGGCGCTTGTAGACCCCCACGGACCGGACAGCCCGGACGATGTCCTTCCAGATCTCCTGCTTCCGATGGGCATTAACCTGTCAGGATGACAAAGTGAAAAGGCCATTACTACACATGCAACATATCCGTGCATGACACAGTTGTATATACATGTCTCAATCACAGGGGCACATGATGTACACAGGCAGTGCAACGCTGCCCATGGACAGTTTGCCAGAAGTCACTACATGGTATCATTGCATGGGAAGTAAAACCTTGTTCAAATGCACTGTCACTGCACCATACCTGTCCAGTGCATGTCACTACACACTATGGGGGGTGACAACTACTCAGTGAGCCTGCTAGCCAGTGGCGTGCAGACTTTCAGCCTTGCTAGTCAGACAAAATGCACATTCAGAAAGGCAGTGCACAGAACACTCACCTGCTCCCCTGGTGTCCCATACAGCTTGCTGTACTGTGGAAGTAGGCTGTCCAGCAGGGCCTGGTTCTCCTCAAGGCTGAAGGCTGGGGCTCTCTCCACAGTACGTGCCATTGCAGGGTCCAGAGGGGGCAGAGACAGCAGCAGTGCAGTGGCAGATGTCGTCCTGGAGCATGTAGTGCAGGCAAGTGAGCTCTCAGGGGAACAGCCAGCAATATATATGTGCTGCAGAGGCAGATACTGTCCCATGTGTCCAAAGTGATAGGTCCAAGTCGTTTGCATCTTCTGAATCTGGCCAATCCATGGAATAGCAGCACCAATACACGCCCACAGCATCCTTCAAATCTTCAACTTCATGACATACATGATTTTGCAACATTGTTGTGGGTGACCAACTGAATTTCCAGCAACCGACTCGTTCGAATTTCGAAAACGCGTCCGTTGCCAGGCTAGGCCATTGACAATGGGTGCGCACCGATCGGTCCATTGCTGTTCAACGCGTACAGGGGTACAACGCGTACCCGCACCCATTGAATGCAATGGGCCGGCCGGGCGCACCGATCGGTCCATTGCGGTACAAAGCGTACAGGGGTACAACGCGTACCCGCACACATTGAATGCAATGGGCCGGCCGGGTGCACCGATCGGTCCATTGCTGTTCAACGCGCACAGGGTACAACGCGTACCCGCACACATTGAATGCAATGGGCCGGCCGGGTGCACCGATCGGTCCATTGCTGTTCAACGCGTACAGGGGTACAACGAGTACCCGACACATTGAATGCAATGGGCCGGCCGGGTGCACCGATCGGTCCATTGCTGTTCAACGCGTACAGAGGTACAACGCGTACCCGCACACATTGAATGCAATGGGCCGGCCGGGTGCACCGATCGGTCCATTGCTGTTCAACGCGTACAGGGGTACAACGCGTACCCGCACACATTGAATGCAATGGGCCGGCCGGGTGCACCGATCGGTCCATTGCTGTTCAACGCGTACAGGGGTACAACGCGTGCACCGCACACATTGAATGCAATGGGCCGGCCGGGCGCACCGAGCGGTCCATTGCGGTATCAACGCGTACAGGGGTACAACGCGTACCCGCACACATTGAATGCAATGGGCCGGCCGGGTGCACCGATCGGTCCATTGCGGTTCAACGCGTACAGGGTACAACGCGTACCCGCACACATTGAATGCAATGGGCCGGCCGGGTGCACCGATCGGTCCATTGCTGTTCAACGCATCCCTGTACAAGTGACTGGCATATGTCACCATGCCTGTCTCAGATGAACATATGCCAGCCACAGATAGCTCCCAGGGAGTGAGGGGCACACCTACAACACCACAGCCTGTCCAAACTGTATCATAAGGCATGTAAGGCTGCATTTCCTATTGTGTGTATGTTGGTGTACATGTTGTCCTGTGGGTGTCACCTGGGGGCAGCCACCCCCAGGCTGTGCACGTGTTCATGGGGACAGGATCCTGGGTGTTACGTGTACATGACCACTGTGATGTGCAACTGTTCATATCTGAGCATGTGCCATGGTCACATTTCACGGTGGTGTATGTGTATGTCATGTCACATACCCCGTGAGTCCCATGTGGGACGGTATGTTTGAGCCAGGGTGACCCAGTGGCACAATAGTGATGGTCCTCCACAGTCTGTGTGCATGTAGTGTTTACAATGTCTCTGATTTCATGTGCACAATGGGAGACAGTCTCCACATCCACGTTGTTTGTGCATGGACTTTGATGTTGTGCGTGTGTGTGTCACAGACGTCCATGTCTGTCCTGCAGAGGCAAGTGGAACCACTACCTGTGGGGGTCATGGTTGTTTTGCTGTGGTGTATACATGATACTCCATGTAATGCCAGTGTCCATGTGGCAATACAGGGTCCCTGGGAATGTACCTGTCGTTGAGCTGTGATGCCTGGGGCACATCTGTCCTCACATGTCACTGTGGGGGGTGATTGTAACATGGCAGCAGGAGATGGGAACTGTGACACGGCCTCATGATATCCAATGGGCCAACCTGGGACTAATTGATGCCACTTGTTGAACCGTGATGACAGATGTTGGCCATGTATGTACCATACATGTCCTTACGGAACTGCACACTTCATGTAGTTGTGCCTCATAATGATGTATGATGTGATATTGAGTGTGTTCAATGCCGCATATGTGGGGTGACTGACAATCTTGCTTTCTTCTCCTCTGCACTGCAGGGCTCCTGCTGTCCATAGACCATTCCCAGACCTGGCAACGATGGTGGAACGGGACAGCATCCGACGGTACCGCTTCACCAGGCAGCTGATTGAGGATTTGGCAGTGCAGTTGGCCCCACATTTGCAGCCTGGCCGGCCGTATCCTACAGCGCTGACCCCCAAGGTGAAGGTGATGGCAGCCCTACACTTCTTTGCCACCGGTACCTTTCAACATACTGTGGCGACTGCTGGTGGGATGTCACAGACCATGTTCAGCCGTGTGCTCCGCGATGTTTTGGAGGCAATGTTGCTATACCTGAACCGGTACATCTATTTCCCTAGACTGCAACGACTCACTGACGTGAAGAGTGACTTCTATGCCCTGGGGAGGATGCCGCATGTCATTGGCTCCATTGATGGGACACATGTGGCTTTGGTACCACCACAGGCACATGAACAGGCCTACCGTAACCGCAAACACTACCACTCGGTCAATGCACTGGTGGTGTGTCTTGCAGATATGACCATCTCACACGTGTGTGCCCGTTTCCCTGGTTCAGCACACAATGCCTTTGTGATGAGGAGTAGTCGCATCCCCAGGATGATGGCACAGATGCAGAACCAGCGTGCCTGGCTTGTCGGTGTGTACTGACTTTGTGCCATTGTGTGTGATCTGATTTGTAGTATTCCGCCCACTTTTCCAAGTCAGCTAATGTGCACTTGTCTGTCCGTAGGTGACTCGGGATACCCCAACATGCCGTGGTTGCTGACACCCCTCAGGAACCCTGTGACACCAGCCCAGATGCGCTACAATGAGGCACATGGTTGGACCAGGAGAGTGATTGAGCGGACATTTGGTCTCCTGAAGAGCCGCTTCCGCTGCCTCGACAAGACAGGAGGGTCCCTCCCATATGCCCCAGCGAAGGTGTGCAAGATTATCATCGTCTGCTGCATGCTCCACAACCTGGCAGTGCGGAAGGAGTTGCCTCTCATCCAGGATGACAATGACCAACATCCGCCACCTGTGGAGGATCCTGGCCTGGACCACGATGCCAGTGATGATGATGATGATGGTGATGTCCGCACACAGCTCATCACCAACTTCTTTAGCTGAATGTGAGTATCCTGAGGTGTCATGTCAATGATGTGAGTTGGCATGATATGTGTAGGTGGTGCTCTGGTGCTGTTAGAGTGTGTCCATGGGCTACTTGACTGGATGTGTGTAGCGATGTGTGCTTACAGGTAGTCTGTACTCCCCAACAGTGTTGACATGCTAACTTGGTTCTGGGTGGGTATCTTGTAACATGTATTGTGCATGAGTTTTGCTGTTCTGTCCTGTTCTCCATTGCTTTTGACTGTGTGTCATTTCTGTCCTTCACAGGGTACTTTCAGATTCGTTTGGTCAACTGTGTCCACCGACGACGTCATTGTACTTCCAGGGTGGTAGCTGTTGTGTCCCTACAGGTGATGTGCGCCACACCCATGGACTTCCTTCCTTCTACAGTTGTTGACTGTGTGCCCACTGCCAGGTGGGATTACCTTGCATCTGTAGTGGTTACGACATGTTGCAACTGTGTAATAAACCTGTGCTTCACTTTGTGATGTGCGTTGTCTGTGGTCACACATTTGACTGCCATTTGCTTACTGCACCTGTGGGCTACTTGACTACAACTGTGAATAGGTGTGGTGTCTGTGCATTGCACCGTCTTTCCTGGCAACATCAGTGTAGGCAATGAGTCAGATGGCCTAGGTGTGTATGTGTTGTGTAGCCCTGGTGGTGTGTCTCCTTCATATGTGTCACGTTGCCATTACTCACATGCCTGTGTTGTACTTGCTGTTGCAGTTCGCATACACAGTGTAATTTTGCAGTTCATCATCCCCATGACAGCACCCACGTTGGAATCACAACAGAGGCAAGTATGGTGTATTAGTGTGTTTATTGTGATACATTTGTGTGAATAGTGCACAGGATGGTTAGTGCTGTACATTTATATTGCAATCAGAAGTTCCTAGATGAATTGAAAGTCATGGTAGACAAAATCCCCAGTATCGGGGCCACAGTTGTCTGAGACATTGGTCCAACTTGTACTCCCAATGTCATGTGTGGGAGTTGTGTTGCCGTCAACAGGGTGAACAGTTTGCGCACAAAGGTGATCATCCAGAACAGGTTCAGGCTTCCTGGGGTTGCACATGGCCATCAGCCTCTCACTTGCCCCTCCTCGGACGACCCCTCTTCTTTGGGGGGCCCCTCAAGTACAGGCTGCTGCGGTGCAGGGGACTCTCCGCCAGAGTCATCCTCCCTCCCTGTGGCAGTTGCAGTTGTTTCAGCACCAGATGTTGTTGGCACACAGGGAGGTGTAGACTGGTTGCTGGTCATCTGGCGGAGGCATTGTAATATGTCCCTATGCACCGCCGTCATCTCTTGCAGTGTGTCCCACTTGGACTCCACGCGGGACATGTGTGAGTCCAAGCGGGCATGATGGGCAGCCTGCTGCTCTTTGATGTCCCTGAGGAGCCCCACTACCTGGCTGAGATCTCCGGTGCTGGACTGGTACGCATCGGCTATGCGTGCCAGTTGTGGGTCATCATGCACACCAGACACCTCTGCAAGCAGCGACCTCTGTCTCCCACCCCTCCCACCACCCCTGCCGACATGTGCAGTGCGTGCAGTGGCACGCACAGATGACCCTGGTCCCCCTTGGGGGTTGGTGGTGGTGGTGGTGTCCATGGCCCCACGTTGGTCCAGGGTCCCTGTGCTGGTGGTGCTCCTTGTTCTGTCCATGTCGGCAGGGATGGTATTTGTGGTGACAGTCGTTGGAGGGGTGGGTGCAGGGGGTGCAGCTGGTGGTCCTGCTGGTGCTGCAGCTGGTGGTCCTGCTGGTGCTGCATGATGACTTGCACCGGAGGTGCCAGGTTGGTCTTCTTCATCCGAGGAGGGCAGAGGCTGTTCGACACCAGTGAGCTCCGTATCCTCTTGAGCCTGGGACTGGGACTGCTCAGCGTCTGCTGCTGTGTCCCCATCATCACCTGTTTTTGGGAGACACACACAATGTATGTTATGTTTCTGCAGGCATCAATGGTTGACACACCTGACAGTTGTGACTGTGCCTCTGGGTGCGGGCCTGTACATTGCATTGTCCTAAGTTGTCACAGTCAGGGGTTGATATTGGTGTAGCACATTGTCCTGCATTATTTGGGCATTTCTATGTATTTGTTGGGGTGTGAACATGGTCTGCATTGGTTGTATTTGGTTGACAGCCGGCCCTCCTTCCCACCCAGCCAGTCAGTTATCCCACCATGGACTGTGCTTGCATTGCAGGGAGTGAAAGTTGTCTTTCAAGATGTCAGTCAGTGGTGTCCTGCTGTTGGTTGTTGCACAGTTGCCAGCGGGGCCTTGTGCTCCCCACAGCAGTTGCCAGTGTCAGCCATCTTGTCAGTTGTTTTCCACTCCCTGTGATGTGAGCATGGTTCAGGGTGGTGTTGATGGGACAGTTGTGGGGGTGAGCTATGTCTGTGACTATGACTCCCATCATGCTATTGCCTCCACCCCACTTCCCAGCATTCCCATACTTACTTGCTTTTGTGGGGAGTTCAGTGTGTGTGGGTGTGAGAGCAATGGCAAGATGGCTGACAGTGGTGTCCTGCTGTTGGTTGGTGTGCAGTTCCCAGCATGCCCTTGTGCTCCCCACAACACAGCACCAGTGTCAGACATCTTTGATGGGCCTTTCCACTCTCTGTGGGATGTGCATGCGTGAGTGTGCGCTTGCTGGGCCATGTGGGTGGGGGATGTTGAGCTGTGACTACGACTCCCATCATGCTATTGCCTCCACCCCCTTCCCAGCATGCCCATGCTTCCTTCCCTTTGACTCTGCTTCCCTGTGGGGTTGTGTGCCTGTGCTGGCAAGATGGCTGACAGTGTAATCCTGGGGTTAGTTCTGCTACAGGTCCCATGTGTGTCCTTGTGCTTCACTCTGCATGACCCAGTGTTGTGGTTCTTTGTGGGATAGATTATTGGTGTGTGAGGCAATGCATTCTCCCAGGTGAGTTGTGTGGAGTTTGTGTTAAGGGGGAGGTGTGAAAAGCTGCTGGTGACTGTGGTCGGTGCTGTGAGTCCTCCTTCCCACCCAGCCAGATATCCCACCATGGACTGTGCTTGCATTGCAGGGAGTGAAAGTTGTCTTTCAAGATGTCAGTCAGTGGTGTCCTGCTGTTGGTTGTTGCACAGTTGCCAGCGGGGCCTTGTGCTCCCCACAGCAGTGGCCAGTGTCAGCCATCTTGTGAGTCCTTTTCCACTCCCTGTGATGTGAGCATGGTTGTGAGTGGTGTTGATGGGCCAGTTGTGAGGCTGAGCAATATCTGTGCCTACTACTCCCATCATGCTATTGCCTCCACCCCCTTCCCAGCATGCCCATCCTTCCTTCCTTTTGACTCTGCTTCCCTGTGGGGTGGGCTGCCTGTGCTGACAGGATGGCTGGGAGTGTTGTCCTGGCAGTTGTTTGGCTAAAAGTCCCAAGAGTGTCCCTGTGCTTCACACAACATAACCCAGGGTGGTGGTTCTTTGTGGGATCTTGAGTTAGGATGTGAGGCATTGCATTCTCCCAGGTGGGTTATGTGGAGTTTGTGTTGAGGGGTGTGTGAGGGGAGGTGCTTGTGACTATGGTCAGTGCTGCGAGTCCTCCTTCCCACCCAGCCAGATATCCCACCATGGAACGTGCTTGCATTGCAGGGAGTGGAAGTTGTCTCTCAGGATGTCAGTCAGTGGTGTCCTGCTGTTGGTTGTTGCACAGTTGCCAGCAGGGCCTTGTGCTCCCCACAGCAGTACCCAGTGTCAGCCATCTTGTGAGTCCTTTTCCACTCCCTGTGATGTGAGCATGGTTCATGGTGGTGTTGATGGGACAGTTGTGGGGGTGAGCAATATCTGTGACTACGACTCCCATGATGCTATTGGCTACACTGACTTGCCCAGCATACACAGAATTCCTTTCTTTCAGTGGTCTTCACTGTGTGTTGGTGTTGTAGTGGTGGCTACATGTCTGGATGTGTTTGTTAGTTATATTTGTGCCACTGCCTAGCTGTAGTTGTAGTTGTGTTTGTACATGTGATGACACGGTTATATGTAACTTTGAGATGGCATGTGTTGTGTTTATCTGACTGACATACACATTTTGGGATGATTCTGTTCTGGTTGCTGTGTAATTGCTAAGAGTGCATGGTTTGACTCTCCCCTTGACAGTGATGTGTGTGTGTATTGTGGCAGAATATTGTGTACATTTGTTGTGTACTCACCAGGCTCTGGGATGTTTTCTAGTCCATAGATGCTCACTGGCGGTAGGATGGCCCGCACCTTCTCCTCCCAGGGCCTGAGGTATACTGGCTTGGCAGGAGGGCCACTGCCGGTGTGTTTGCTCAGGAGGTAGTCCTTCTTCAGCTGCTCCCGTACCCTCCTGCGCACGTCATACCACCTGTTCTGGATGTCAGTCTTTGTGCGCAGACATGGTGATTGTGCGTTCACCCTGTTGATGATCCTCTCCCACATCTTTGTTTTCTGGGAGATGGGTGTCTGTTGGACCAGTGCGCCAAACAGCTGTGGC